>OY728132.1:2056488056-2058988056 GCA_963277665.1 Viscum album
TATTAATTAATATATAAAAATATGGAGTACATATGTATATAATATTAATTTTTTGGAGACCAAATAACTAGAAATAAAAATAAAAACATTTTGAAAATATAGGAAATCATTTGCTGGAAAATATTTTTAGAAATTTATTAAAAAATATTGATGAATAATTTTAATACTATATATATATATATTATATTCAATGAACTATTTAACATTAATATTAGTTTCTTACTATATAATATATAAGAATACATACAAAATTATGCATAAAGAGATATATTTTTCTACAAGGTAATTTTACCACCTTTTAATGATGCACCTATTTTAAATATTTTTTTGAAACTTTTATAAATTTTTTCTGAAAAAATAAACTTCATTTTTCAAAGAGGAATAGAAAAATTTACTTTGGGTGAATTTTTTTTATTTTATAAAAATATTCGTTTTTTATTGAATAGAGGAAAATATTGAATTTTAATTAAAAAATGGTTTTTCATCTAATTTATTTTTATAGTTAAATTATATTCAAAAATAATAATGTGTAATTTGTTGAATTATACATCAATAAATCAAATTTAGGTCATTGTAATCAATTTTCCACTGAAATTGTATATAAATACATTTCAAACTTTTGAACTTTTTACTTTAAAACTTGTTGTTTCATTCCAGCTGTGGGATTAATTTTACATTAAATTATTCCACATATATGATTGGAATTTTTAAAAATGTCTTCCATACTTGAAAAAAAATAATTTATATTTTCTAGTAAGAACAATATATTTTTTGACCCAAAAAATAGTGTAAGTACTTAAAATTAACTACATCGATAAAGGTAAGAAAGAGTTAACATAGTGGTTGAAATTTAATATTAAGGGTCCAAATGGACTATAAAATTTTCCAAGACCCCATTTCATGTATCTCAGGGATATAAAATGTTTCTTATAATAAATTATTTGTTTTACATACATGATTTGACTTATCATTCTTATTCCTCTTATTTAGACCATGATTTCCTTATTTATTGATTTTAATCCACGATATTAATATAATATATATTTATTTATTATATATATATATTTATATGTTTATAAGAATATATAAAAGATATAAATAGTAAATTAAATACACAATTTATAGAGATGGTATTCCATACATACACAAGAACATTTCTTCCATTTTTATATAATATTTTTAAATAAAGAAAACTAAAAGGAAAATATATATATATATTAATTATATTATCCATATAAGATGGAATCCTTTACTGTGGTTTATGATTTACTAGGAAAATAATTCAAGTTCACCATTCATATTATTATTATTTTTGAATGGTTTATGTTTAATATAACAAGTAGTTTATGAAACTCGTTTCTTTTCTACGGGTTATACAATGTTAAAATGCTTATGAAACCTGATTAAATTCATGGTTTTTATATGTTTAAATTATTATGAAACCTATATATTTCTCATAGGTTATGATATGATGAAATTTCTATGATACCCATTTCATTTATTGGGCTATAATATTATGTTTATTAAACCTATCTCGATTTATGGGTCACGATATGATGAATATTTTATTATCTTATAGAACATGTATGTATGATTTAATTATGTGATGGGTGGGAAAAATATCTACCTCCAATTCATTAGGAAAATATTAATATCTCATGATATAAACATGGATGTAATGGGGAGTTAAACCGGTACAGTAATGGAATTTTTCTATTAAGATGGTCTTGGAAGTGAACCTTGAAAACTAAGACGACCTTTCAAGTGAACCATGACAAATAAGATGGTACTGGGAGTAAACCATTACTACTAAGATATTGTGGGGAGTGATCCCATTCCACTATAAGGAAAGTTATGTAATAGGGAATGGTGGTTTATCCCACCCAATAGGTGAATCTCCCATGATGATCCCTGATAAGTTTTGGGAATGATACTTGACTTATAGGGAATGACATTATATTCTTATGTGTATGCCTTAAGTTTATGTATTATGCCAATGATATGGTCTATTCAGTCTTGTTCTTTTATTTCCTTATGATTTATTTCTTATTAAATTATATTCTTTATTCTATGATTCATGCTTATGATCTTGATATGATGGGTACTATTTTCCAATTTTATGCTCATGTTCTCATACCCTAATGCTTATGTTATGCTTGCATATCTCCATCATTTACCCTTATTGAGAATTTTAGATCACCCTTTATTATGTTTCCTTTCCCTTTGTTATAAAGAAAAGTTTTAATCAGGATTAATAAATGGGAATATTTTTGTGGAAAACATTGATTTTCCTTCAACACATTAGAATAATGTGTTCCATGTTTCTAAAGATGCAAATATATTAATGTCCTTGGGAATTACTTTTTTAATGTTATGAAAATTCATTTAAAATGATGAAATATCCATTTATGTTAAGTCTGTGTATCTATAGATCCTTTTTTATTTGATCCCTTTTAAATTAATCCAATGTAATAATGTAGACATTGACTTTGGTTTACAGAATTTTGGGTTGTTAGAACCTTAACCTACTCTAATATCAATTTGTAACATCCTCACCCTTGTGTATCACCATATACAACCCATATGTGTCATCCAAATAAAAAAATTTAATTTCTATAACACATACATATCCCCTAGAGACAACACTTATATATCATATACCTTTATATATTTTCAACCCTTACACATTAGAGTAACACATACCTGTCATAAAGAAAATCCTTACACATCTTCGTAACCTATATGTATCAAATACTTTACCATTTTTTGAGAAAACTATGGTAACCCTTATATATAATAGTGTGACCCTTATGCATCATAGGGTGAACCTTATGCATCATAGGGTGACCCGTATCTATAAGTACTTGAACAAAATTTTTAGATGAGTTATGAACCCTTGAACATAAAGACCATTACACATCAAAACCACTACACAAGGCCTGTTGTACTTGGATCCTTAGAACCCACTACTTTATACTTCAGATTTCATGTATATTTTTTGACTTTAATATTAATAAATAACTTATAATATATTTATTATTATTCTATATAAAATTAATATGATAATGTACTAGAGTATCTGTCATGGTGAATAATTTCACAGAAGTTCCATGTTATGATGATAACCTCAAAATTCTATGAATATATTCTTAAAAAATATTCCATATGTTCTTATGATATCATGTTATGAGTAAAATATGATGTATATTTCTAGATGCGAGTAATCATAAGTGGATGGGATTTTATCTCATTAATGTTTCACTAGGTAATCTCCAAGAAAAAATTTTATGAAGACAAAAACACCTATAGAAATTACACATGTTACACTTATTATTGGATATTCCTATTTCTAAACTTCTGAAATGCTCTTTGGAATTTATAAATATCATCAATAATTATCATGAGTTTCATAAATTTTTATATTACTATAAAAAATGACACCATATGTTCTCGGTGAATTTGGGTATGTTGGGTGTGTCTTTAGTTATATTCTATTAATGAATAATTCATGGAAGGGTTTGTCCCTTCCATATTTAAGGAAGTTAATATCCTAACCCATTTAAATATAATCATCTCAATAAATTCCATATACATGGTGTATCGATTTGTTCATTTTATATGGTCAAAAAAATACATATTAATCATACATGTTGATGGAACGAGCAGGAAACCAAATTGATGAGATATGAATACAATGGGATTATATTATATAGTCATATTTTGTATGCCATAGTCTTCATTATGAAATTAACTTCTTCCTCTTTGGTACCATTATATGTTTTTTGATGGTGATATTGAACATTAAGAGAACTCTCCAATTACAACTGAGGAAAATTCCTAGAGAGTTACAAACTTTGTGATCCATTTCATCTCCAATAAATTATATCTGAATTTTATTATCAGAATATACATTACAATCCTAGACATGGAATCATATTTATTCTAGAATTATTAATCAAAAATAATCATTGAGTATATTTTCCACACACCTACCCTCATATAATTATTATACTATTATTTATCTATTTATATTTATTGTAAATGTTTCGGACTTTTAATTTGAAAATTTTGAAAAATATTATGTGTTAATGTGTGTCATAATGTTTGACTGCATGGTTGGCTAAACTATGCAGAAACTATGTAGGTGGGTCTATCAACATGATAGATCCATCTCACAAGGTTGGAACACAGTTCATCAAAACATTCAACAAACCCATGTGGTTGCTTAGGGTTCCCAAAAAGGGGTTCACGGTTTGCGCACAGTTTACCAAACCATGCGCCAAAACTATGGGAGTCCCCCAGTTTTTAAAAAAATTGCAAAACCCCTCATTCAACTTAAGAAAAAATATATATTAAATAATAATAATAATACCTAAACTAACCCTCCCCCCCCCCACCACCACCACCACGCCTCACTCCTCTCCCCCTCCCTAGGTTGTCACACACAACCCACACCAATTCCCCTATTACACGCCAAACCCTCCTCTGACTCCCTGTCCTTTATCATCTCTTCCTCAAAATAGGCATGTGATATCCTTAGGTTTGAGTTACTCTTCCTATATTTTTTTCACTTCATTTTATTCTCATCTTTTCCCCTCCCCCACTCTATTTCTTGATTTAGGTCAAAACCTATATTGGTTTAGCTTCTTGTTTCATATGATTTTTGGTTTCAAGAGGTGTGATCTCCATCTTTTGTCCCCTAAAATTCATCTTTGAGGGTATCAAAATCTCCACATTTGATTGAGGTTGGATTTCCCTATTGTATCTTTTAACTTTAGAAAAATTTATTTTTTAGCTTCAAAATTATTATTATTTATTCCTATTATATTTATTATATATTTTATAAAATTTACAAGGAAGATATTATGTTTCTAATATGGAATTTCTATGGATTCTCCCTCCAGTTTCTTATTCCTTTGAAAAAAATGTTCTAGATTTGTCTGGAAATTTTTTTTGATGATTTTTAAAGTTAAATTATATATTTTAATATCACTTAAGTTTTTTTTAATATTTATATTAATTGGTAAAGGAACATAATTGAGGTTCCATGATTTATTCAATTTCAATTTAATTGTAATTTATTTTTAAAATATATTGTGTTATTTCCATTCCATTTATATATATATATATATATATATATTTGTGTGTGTACCATATTTCAAATATTCACACAATGATGTGTCAATACATGTATTTGAAAGTGAGTATCTCTATGTATATATGGGTATATACCCTTTTATTACAAAAGTATTTCAAGAGTTGTTTCAAATAAAATAATTGTGATATTTTTCATATTGTTTATTGGAATCCAATTATTATTATCATATGCATGACTATAAATATATATATATATATGTGGTATAAATCCATATGGATGTATACAGATTTTTGTAATAAGAGAAATGTGTATGTGTGTGTAATTGTATATATGAACAAAAATAACGAAGCCTTATAAATTAAAAATTGGTTTTTAAATATGGTTTTGAAAAATTCGTTAAATTGATTTCAAAAAAATGATGCAGGAACAGTTGGTATGTTATATTTTGTTTGATATTTTTTAAAAAGGGTATCTTGATTAAAAAATGATGTTCCACTGATGTTTTGGATGAAAAAATATACATGTATGAAGGTAATTATCGAAATGTTCTATCAATTTTGATTTCTACATGGATTAAAGTGGCAATGGTACCTTGATGACATAGTTTGTTTAAAATAGAAATAATAGATGGGATGTTAGGTAGCAAAGGGTGCAAGGATGGTATAATTTTTCATTTTTGGTTAGTATGCACTAAAAACACATAGTCTTTGATGACGTGGTTGTAGAGAATTGGTTGGGTTGTTTCCATGCCATAAGGCCATGGGTATGTACATATTTGTGGATTTAAACTCGGTTTTAGAGCATCATACAAGGTGTTTCCATGTCGCTAGGATAAGGAAATATACCCCTTATCATCAAATGTGAACACTTTTATTTGGACTAATTATATCATGATTTTTATATAAGGAACTAAAGTGCCCAGAAACCATAGATGACTTAGGGATTTCCCATAGTTCTTTGTATAGTTTACTTTTGAATATTAATTTTTCTATTTAAATTATCAAATCATGGTTTTTTGTATCTATTTTAACCATTATGTTACAATTTTCTGCTTTTATTATTTCTCTTTTAAATTTATTGGGGTTTTTAAAAGGGGATTGATAAATTTCAGTGATGTGTTATTTTTCTTTAATGTAATTAAAAATAAATAAACTATTTCTATTTATATTTTCAAAATAGCATGATAATGGGTTTTTAATTAAACTGTAAGCATGTGGAATGTTGGGTGGTGGACTACATGGAATGTTTATCCCATTTCTATATATAATATTTTAGTTTTAGGTTTAGATCTTAATCACTCTTTAATTTATTGATGTTCTAGTTTGGAGGGAGTATGACCCCAAGTCATAGGGGATAGTGTATTTAGATATGTCAGTTTATTTTTATTACATAAAAAAATACATGCCTTCTTATTTATTTGTACTGATATATGGTAGAAATAACTACTAGTGTCTAAATAAAATACATCTGGTAATGGATTTTTGAACGTCCAAGAAATGTAACGGAGGAAGAATAAGGGTGAGTTGAAGGGTTAGTATAGATTTTTATTTATGATTTTGATTTACTACTTTTATATTTTCTTTTCCTATGATCTTTATTTTTATGGACGTCCAACTTAGGAATAGGTCCTTATGAAATGTTATTATAAATTCTTCAACTTATTTATTTAATATCTATGGGAAAATATAGTACCTAGGTGGTTCTTCCTTGATACCTAATAACTTCTACAAACCTATTGGGATCAATAATTCCATTCAAGCCTTATCATAATCAGGATCATGCGTTTGATGGAAAGAAATATTGGCTTAATTCATGAAAATATTTATTTATGAGAAGAAGAATAAATAATTAAATAATTTTTCGCAAGATCGTATAATAATATACAATTACTTATGACCTTTTTATTAACAAGGTAATAAATAATTGTTATTTTTAAATAAATATTTATTTTTTATATGAATACTAAATATATATTAAATCTCTTGTCCCCAAATATTATAAATATTTATTTACTTACCATATAAATAACATTTATTATTCAAGGTTTCATAAATACCTAGGCAGAAACGGGGTTTGATTTATCCATTCTAGTGGAAATTGTATGTTAAATATCATTTCAATAAATATTAATTCATTTATTTAAAGAAATGATATTAATATTTTCAATAATATCTGCACATTTGAAGTAAATAATAACATAATAATTATTTTTATTTACACATAGAGTTCACTTAGCACTAGAATAATAATTAAGGGCATATGTGAAATTATTTATTCACTAACCTGGATCATTTAATAACTAGTTATATCATTTTCCAATAGTGTGATTTTCTTGTACACAACACACCAATCCAGAGGTTCTATCAACCCTAGATAATAATTATATAGAACACTCTCAATAATTAAGAAAAATATTTTATCATCCTCCTCGTATCAAGAAAAAGAGATCAAGAATTAATCCCTTTATCCACGTAGGGTTGAGTAGCGATAAATGGGAGAAATACTAAATGATTAGTATCATAGTGCTAGCACTTAGAGTACCATTAGCAGTGCTTTAAGATTAAAGGAGTACAAGTGAATAACTAATAGAGGTATTTTATCCTTTGATCCTCACAGTGTAAAAATGCTACCATAGAATCGATTATGGTTTATTAAACTATCCTAGAAAGAAATAATTTTTAGGACTGAGATAATTATTAATTAAAATAAATTATAAATCTAATGTAAAAAAATTCCTTTATCTACTTGTGTCTGGATTTCTTGGTCCTTATTCATCTTATATAATAAATTTTTCATGATGTTTATCATTATGTAAATAATGAATTATTCATTTAACCTCCAAATTATTAGTGGGTCATAGACCAATAAACACTTCCATAAAGTCTGGAACATTCAAGTTCTATCAAAGTGGTCACATTGACATTTATAATTATTAATTAATTTTTTTCATTATACGCATATATCATTAGGTTTTCATTTCAATAAAATAATTATTTTAAAAAAATGTCAAGATCCCTTGTTCATATTTGATCTTATTCATTTAACCAAGAATTGGTTAATATTAAAAAAAAGAATGTCTACAGAACCCTATCGTATGTTCTTAAGACTTTATCTAGGTAGAATACAACTAAATGAATTATATATAAATTTTAAATTCCATGTACCCATGTTTAACACTCCAGGATGAACCTCGATTTTAACTCATAGTTTCAAGCATTGAATGATATATGGGGTTATTAAAACATCACATTTTTACTAGGCCAATGTTTCACAAAGTTTTCTGGGCTACACATCATTTAACAAATTTATATATCAAGTGGTTCATTATTTTTGACAGTGGAAATTTCATAGTCTAAGATGAGTTATAAATTAATAAAATATGCATGTGAGTGGAATCTGGGAAACTTATAGAATATAGAGTGTTTTGTTGGCCCATACATGTCACACACCTCACAAATGTATGTGGCCAACATATATCCCCAGTACCTGACCATGTTTCATAGATAGATGGTGAAGAGACATACATGGTGTATATATTTCTTGGAATCACCATATATATTACCTATTTACGTAGAAAATTAAAATTAATTAATTATTCTTTTAAACCTGATCAGCTTGTATCTAGGAGTAAATTATTAATTGTACACATTGTTTCATAGTTTTTATATATATTAAGTACAAAAATAATTTCCATGTAATTTTAAAAAATACATTTCTTGTATGGATCTTACATGCAGTATTCTTCTCGTGAATCAATATCATTACACACCACATAATTTACACTTTTCTATGTTTCATTAAATAATAATACACCATGTGGGTGCTATATGTTGTGTGAGTATACAGTACACAAAAAGGAAAATGTTGAGTAGTTTAGATAAGTAAAAGTCATGTTGCCTCCTAATATACATAGTCTACAATAATAATTACAAATAAAACTAAATTATTTAATTTATTTAATTTATTTAAAATTATAGTGGGTAAGAATCACAAGAATTATCTAGATGAATATCAAGTGAATTAATTGTTTAGTTTTTTTTAATGTTCGGGGATGATTCCTCATTTTTATTATTAAAGCAGAGCAAAGACCTCTTTTAACTGGGTAGAAGGAGACCTATTACATAGCCTGAAGACCCAGTGGGCATATAGCCCATTACATAGCCTGTAGGCCCAAATTTTTGGCCTAAGGCCCATTCTGTGAATAGTAACCCAGCTGCTACCGTGCCTACCACTGCTACAGTACCTTGCCGCCGCTACAGTACTCACCGATCAATAGTACCACCGCAGCTACAGTACCTATACAGTACTGCTACAGTGCCTGCACCCCATGGGTTTTGAACAACCATTTTTCATGTAAGATTACAGAGTACTTACCACTAAGCCAAACCCCAACTATATTAATTGTTTAGTATAATTAATTAATATGATTTCTATTTATTTTAATTAAGAACAATTAAAATGAATTATAGTTTATTAAATGTGTAATAAATGCATGTGTGGATGAGCATGGTCATTACTAACCTATGTAAGAATATAATTTATTTAGATTTATTTAAATTTTTTTATTTCATGGGTATTTTTAATTATTATTATTAAATTACAATAATGGAATGCACATTATCTCCTCACCTTATTATATAAAGACCTGTGTTTTTGTGGTTTCTTTTATATAAACCCTCTTAAACCATTCCATCAGTTCCCCTCACATTATAATTAGTAAATCATATATATTTATAGATCTATCAAGTAAATTGGAGGTGGTTAAGTAAATATTTATGGTGAGACAAACCTAGTTAATACATAGGATAAAGGTGGAATGCTACAACTTGATCCAAGAATATATCGTTCTGTTTTTTCTATAGGTTCAATGGTCTATTTATAGTTAGATCAATTAAAAAGATTGTAGATAGAGAACATTATCAAGGAAAATATTATATTCAATCTTATGCTTAATCATTTAATTTATGGATTCTCTATAATTGTCACATAAATAAATGAATTAAATAAAAATCATTCATAGATGAAATAAAATAAAATAATTATAAATAAATGTTTTACCAAAATAGAGTTAATAAATTAAGTAAAACCCAAATAATTTTAACAAGACAAGTTAACATATGACAAAAAAAGTAACAAAATATTAAGTTATAAAATCCTTTTTTTTCTTATGTTATGATTAAAACCATAGTTTAAATTACATATATAGAAAAAATTTATTGTGGGTTTCCTTTACTAGAGAGTTCTAACTAATGTTTTGGGTCAACATAACTAGGAACAATCAAGTTTTGACCAATAAATTAGCACATGGTGCAACTCAAGGTAAAGTGTTGAAAATTTTGAAATAATGATTTTGGTATTTGGTAATCCATTCAATGGATAAAGGAAATGTAACCCCATTGTTGGAAAGACTACATACCTAAATACCATCAAATAACATTTCATGCCAATATCTCGGTTATTATAAGGAAAATATCGATATTGGCCACTAGAATATCCATGCTATAAGACATTATAAGTATAATTGTGGAGGCCTTGGGACTTGAAAAAATAGTGTGATATTACAGATAAATTTAAATTATTTCATCTCACATATTTTGTAATCAAATAAAATTATTATTTCTAAATTTATATTAAAATATAAAAATGTATAAAGAAATTATGAGAACATTGCAGTCACTTTTAATGGTATTTACTCACTTATATAACTTTTCATGAGTGGTATAGTCATTTATTCATGAATATACAATAAAATTTTATTTTTATGTTTTGGAATTCACACTACCATATTAGTCTTCCAACCAAGTGAGAAAAGTTAAAAATAGAGCCTACTAGAGATATATAGAAGATGATTCTTAGGTTCATTGTATCATGATATATACTTTTTTTGGAGAGATAATAATGAAACATAAGTGTATGAATTATTACACCTTGAAAAATGATCTCCTTGATCTTAAAAAAGAATTTTAGAGGTTCAAAATAATTGATATTCTCATTTTAATTTACCAGTGTAAATTGAATGATTTTGACGTAAATAAAGATAACGCTTTCAAAATTGTAGAGTATGTTGATCAGTTAGAAAATATAATATTTCATATATATATATATAAATTCTCCATTAATATAATTTTATCATTATTTCCTTCTAATTTCGTTAAATGTATCAAGAGTTATTGGAATAATAGCTCAGATTAGCCTCATGGAAATATTTTATCTATGATTTTCTAAGGGGATAAGTATATATCATAACATGATTCCTCATTTATTATAGTGACATAAGGGATAATGTTTTAAAAACCAAGATGTGTCCCAATAAAATGGTACCTTTACAGCATCTATCAAAGAGGAAAAAGATTAAATGGAATGGTAATGAATAAGAGTGTATTTTTCTTCTATATGGGAAGAAGGGAAACTATAATTGAAACTACAATGAATTGATGAATAACTAATTAGTTAAATCCAATACAAGAATATTTATCAATGTAATTAATTAGTATTAATTATTTAATATTAAATAAAATATTTTTAAATACTTGTATTCAATAACATGAATCAATCAAGTACAAGTAAATTACAATAAGATCGGTTGATTCTTAAATAAGCTTGAGAAAGTAATTCCTTTTTTTAAATAGAAGTGCATAACTTCCTGATAGTCTGATTGATTCAATAAAAACTAGTATTTTGTGTTAATTATTAGAAAAAAATTTCTAAATGTGTAATTAAAAAATATGTTTTTTTTATGTTTTGAATTGGTGATGTTATGATATTTTCATTCTCAATAAATAGTTTTGAAATTATAAAATCATATATATTTGAAATTGGCAACAAATAATTGCATAATAACTAAATATTTTTACTAGTTTGGGTCGAGTAGCTTGTGCTAATAGGAGTATAAAGAGTTTGTAAGAAAACTTCTTCATCATAGTTTACAAATAACAACTAAATATTCCAAAAAATATCCCTTGAGAGTGTCTAGGCAGGTGTGAGGTCTTAGGTTCACTTATCTTGCATCATATTGATAGTTTATTCAATGATACTACTAAAACTTTTTAGGGTGATTACCCCATGGTGTATTTTTCCATATCAATATCCACTTTCTTTTGTCTAGACATGGATTCCATTCCTCAAAAAACCATACACTCTTTAATCTTACAAAAATTAGGATTTTAGGAAATTATGACTTTATAGGAAAACTATTTAAAGAATTTAAATATCATTTTTGATATACCAAATACTTGATAATGTTATAGAATTTCAAGTATGTTGAAATTATAATAATGGATTTTAATTGAAAAAGGTGCAATAAGAACTCTTATATTAGCATAATAATAGCATAGTAAAAATCCTATTATGATAGTGGATATGTTGTTTCTAATTGAAAACAATCAAATGGGTGATAAAAAGATTAAATTAAAATCTATGAAATATATGGAAATAGTATTATGATAAGATAATTTTGATTAAAAAAGGGAAGAGAATGATTGGTAAACCTTTCAATGCTATGTAGCTTCTTAAATCATGGGATGACTCCTTAAAACCATAATAACTCATTGGTAGGTATTGTTATAGGAAAGGTAAGGTAAATTCATCATCAAGTTCTTTTGGGTGGAGTATGATGAGAGAATGGGTCCGGATGATCTCTTTTTATCGTTGAAAATATGGGCTTTTCATTAAAACTAATGTTATGTAATGGGCCAGAATTGAATCACATGGCTATTAGGTTGTTTAGGTGTATTAGGTGAGTTCGGTGAATAAATTTTAGGTGATACATGTTTGTATAAATTTCACGCATAAAAATTATTTCTTGAAGGTGTAAGTGACCTTTTGATTATTAAAAAATCGAGATACTTAATTTTCCCATTTTTACCCATATTTTTTTGATTAGAAATAATTGTGGTAATTATATAATTATTGAAATTATAATATGACCCCTTATACCAGTTATTACATTATAAATCCAAATTTGGAAAAAAATTTAATCAAATCTGATCTCTATGTGTGATAAAATCACCATTTAAATTAAACATAAGATATAGGAAAACTATTTTAGTAGAAAATTTTCAATTTATACCTTAAGTATTTTTTATTCTTATTTCCAATAAATTATTGATTTAATGAGTTTTTATATATTTTTTATATGTTTAAAAATCAAATTATATATATAATTTAAATTCTATTAATCTAATCTATTTAGATGAAATTTATATAAATCTTATAAAATTAATTATTTGAAAAGAACCATTTTACTACTATCATGGTAATTAATCATTAAACTAAGTACATTATTTTAATTACCTAAAACTAATATTGGACTTATTGCATAATTTGGCCTTACTAATTCTAAATATAAATCCCATTTTATTAAATAAAATTATTGTGTATATGGGGAAAAATTCAAAATTAAAGCGTGTAAGGCCAGTTTTTTTAAAAGTGTATTTTTAAGCATAAAAATTACGTTTAGGGTAAAATTATCAATGTTTTTTTAATATTCATGACATAAATTTGTTTATTATAAAATAATAAATTTTATTCATCTATAAAAGAAAACCATAACCAAATTTTACCAAAATTAAATTTAATTACAACAAGAGACCAAACAAATTTCTTTATTAGAAAATATTACTTAAGTTCATAAAATATTGAACATATGTTTTATAATTTGAGAATATTATTTCCAAATAAGATATTTTTACTTCTTTAATACACATTTTTCCATTAAAAATATTTTATAAACTTATAGGTCTTTATTACATAATGATAAGGTCATAAAAGTTTTACTTTTGGTAAGAACTTTTTTTTTGACTATTCAGTTAAAAGTTAATTATTTTAGGATAATCCCAAGATTTCATATTAAGATTATATATCTATGAATAGTTCCAATATGAATTTTTTTAAGTCCAATTACAACATTCATAAATTAAACTATTATATATACTCATGCATATAGGATCCTAAGAGTTACCATTGTGTGGTAGATCAGGATATCGTGTTTACCTACTATAGTTGGGTCTTAGGTATTACCATCTCCACCACTTAAATACTTTCATCCATGAAATTAGGTTTTATATCAGGTATTCACCAAATATGGATATTCCTCCTCATAGATTATTTAAACTCCTAGGTTTTCTCTTCTAGTTTTCTATCTCTCCAAAGGACTTTCATCAATTTTGTTGGTAGATTCTGAAAAACTTTCACCCTAGTGTTAATAATATAGATAGGATATTCATTATAAGACAAGTCACGATAAAAATCTATTCCATTATATTAGAGCACATGCATTGGATCCTACATGTATATCCATGTTAATGAAATATCGAAGATGTCATTTACTTATGAAAGGATAGCCAACATAGCCAATCAATAAGATACACATCTAATTAATTCTAGTATTTCAAAAGGTCCAATGTACATAGGGAATAAATATCCCTTTCTTATAAATATTAAAACACCCTTCCATGGGGAAACCTTCAACAATACATGATCCCCCACTTGAAATTCCATGCCTTTCATTTGATTATTATCATACAACTTTTCTCTACTCTGGGATACTTTAATATGATCCTGAATATTCTATAATATCATAATCATCTCCTCCACAAGCTCTATGTTGAAAATATTTATTCCTCTAACTTCTACCCAATATGTTGAAGTAAAACACCTCTTCCCATATAATGATTCATATAGTGACATATGTATGCTCAAACGGAATATGTTATTGTATGAAATTTCCACCAAAGGTTGATACTGATCTCACATTCTTTAGAAGGTAGGAGATCATGATTTTAGCGTGTATTACAATGTATGGAATGTTATTTTAGAATTTATATTAGTTTTTGTATTATATGAGGTGCTTAAATGTATCACAATGTTGAGATCCCTTTGAATAATCTTTAATAATGTTAATATGAACTGAGGGTCATGATCAGAAACAATTGATATAGGTGCACCCTGAAATCCTTATGATTTAAATAATATAAAGTTAGGAAAGACGTTCACGGAGTAAATCTTATATTATTTATAAAAAATGAAAAAACTTATTAAAGAGATCAATAATGATCGATATAGCATTGTTCTTCCCTAGATTTTTCAATAGTATATTGAAAAAACCCACTGTAATATTTTATCACTACCATATAGATATAGGTATAGGTTTCATGGCTCCCACAGGATGCCTTATTTTATCCTTTACTTTCAATAATATATCTGGACACATATTCTGAAATTTTACATTTCATGCTATCCTACCAAAATTTTTCTTATAAATCACTATACATATTTATGTTACCATAGTCTATAGAGAAATTTTATCTATATAATTCATCTCATAGTTACCTCTTATACTTTGGAATGCATGTAGAACATAACATCTTTCCAAACATCAACACTCTATAAATATAGACGAAGTTTGTCAATTTCAGATTATTTACGACCTTAATATTCTTTTTTAAGTTGTTATCATACTTCTAGTACTTCTCTATCTTCTCAAATATTATTGGTTTGGTAATTTCTTATGAAATTAATTATGGTTTCACATGCCTAAACAACACCATATCCTCTTTACTGGATTTATATATATATAGTATCCTTATTAATCCTCATCATGGTCTGAATTCCATAGTCCCTTCTACTCAATGCATCATCCACCTTTTTTCCTTCACAAGTTGGTAGTGTGTTAAGAAATAGAATTCATCGATCATTTCCCACCATTTTATTCTCCTCATGTTGACCACATTCTGAGTGAAGATATACATAAACTCATTTAATCCCTATATAGAGCATATTTCCCCATAGGGATGGTGTATCAATATTTCCATAGTAAGTATTATAGTTGTAAGATCAAGTTCATGAGTTGGATTATTATATTAATGGATCTTAAAATGATTTTATCCATAGACAACCACCCTATAAATTTTTATAAGGACACAACCACAAAATTTCATTTATGAATAATTATATATTAAAAATAATTTTTAACATAATGGTAATGATAATACCAATGAATTAATTTTAATCCTCCTCATATCTTCAAACCATTACCCATAATCCTTTGACCATGTGAATGTAAATCCTTTACCTATTAACTAGGTTATCTAGTTGAAAAAATGGGTGAACTCTTGAACAAACCACCTATAGTATCCTTATAAACCCAATAAAATTAGACTCTCGATTATGTTTTCATGAGTTGTCCATTATTTTACTACCTTTATATTTGTAGGGTCAACATGTATTCCATTGTTTGAGACAATATGACCAAGAAAATAAACTACATTGATCCAAAATTCACACTTACTATATTTCCCATACAATTACTTTTTTCTAAGGGTTTCAAGAATTATTAATAGATAACTAAAACTCTCTTCAAAGTTCATACATTATATCAATATATCTTTAAAAAAATTCCAAAATAAAGTAATCAAATAATCCTTGAATACACTATTCATCACATACATAAATAAATAAGGTTCATTAGTTAATCCAAAGGTAATTATCGTAAAGTCATAATGTCTCTACCTTGTTTGAAATGGGGTATTCTATATATCATATTTCTTCACCATTAGCTGGTGATAACCATTGGGGAAATCAATATTTGAAAATTATTGGCCTCCTATAAGTTGATCAAATAAGTCACGATTATATGGTTAATAATACTTATTCTCTATATTAAGGGAATTATTATCCCGAATTTTATGAAAAGTATCATACACCCAAATTTATTTTTTACAAAAAAAATAGAGGCTCACCATGGTGAAAGACTAAGAAATAAAAATCCCTTATCACATAAATTATAAAACTATATCTAAAAGGCCCACAAATCCAAATGTTCCATCATATTGGGATTTTTTAGATATAGATTATGTATCAAGAATGATTTCAAAGGATCAATCAGTTTCACAGTCAAGTGGATAACTATGTAATTATTCTAGAAAAAAAATTAATTTTTAATCAATGCATATATCCACTATTCTAAGGATATGTTCTTTATCTATTGAATGCTCGTGATTTTACTCACTTCCTAGAATTTCATTACGGATAGCTATTAGGGGAGGTTCCATAATTTATTTACATGATTTATTCTCTACTCTAAAGATAAGAGATTCCATCTCACATTTATAAATTGTAATATCCTTTTCTTGGAAATACATTTTCACATTAATGGGAAGTAAGTTCAGACCAAGTATCATATCAAATTCCAACATAGGTATAACAACCAAATTTTCAAATAGCATAAATCTATGTATCATATTTGAAACTGACTGGAATGTCATTTTTGTAAAAATACTTCCACTATGTGTCTTAATAGAAAAATCTCTTATGAGGGATCTAGTGAAATAATTAATATTTTTGGAAGAAATATAAGATATAAAAGAGTGATAATATCTATAATCAAATAAAACATTAGATTCTTTTGAGGCTATGATCAAAGTATCTAACACTATATCATTATAAATTTTGAATTTAACTATGGTAAGTGCATAAGATTTTACTTGATCCCATGTCCTCATATGAGGTAAATTCTATTGAAATTTATGATATTCATTAGAACAATGTCTCTTATTTTTATAGTTAAGTAATTTAACATAAACTACTTATATCTTTCTTTTATTTTCAGGATTATGATATTAATTTTATTCAAATGTGTGACAAAATATAGTTCCATTCCTTTAATCTCTAGCGTGTTTCTTAAAACAGTTTTCATGTGTGTTAAATCACATCCTCCCTTTCTTCCATTTTGGTATAATATTATTCCCATGATGCTCATCTGACGTCTCTTAATTTCCTTATAATACAAATGTCCTAGAGAACTACATTTTTGTCTTAATAGTTCATGAGACTATATATTTATACAATTAAAATTTATAATAATCCATGTTATTTCATCTAGGTAATAGGTTTGTCTTCATAGAGAGACTTTACTTATCCCTTATTTGTTTTGAAAAGATTTTAGGAGTTAGGGGTTGAAATTTAGTGAATAGTGGTTATCTGGATAGGCACGTGGTTAGGGATAATTATGTGGAAAACCAATGATGTAGATATATTAACTCTAGTGTTATTTTTAATAGATTGAACATAGTTTTTCAAATCAGGTGTATATTCTATAAAAACCATGCACTTTGGTTTTGGGGGGATATTAGCTACCACACATTTATCATATTCCTTGTCTTGAAGTGTGGCCTAAATGTACGACCTGTTTGTGTTTCTAAGAAGTGTAAAATTACCCATACGACCTTGTTTTTTTATGTATAATCACTCCCCTATTATATTATTTTATTTTACCATACCTTCCATTATTATCTAGAAGTTAATTCCTTTTTTTCTTTTATGATTCATTATTGATTTGTGTGGATCACTTTGACGTATGTTCATATTTCCTCTTGATTTATTCACCTTACAAAATATCTATCCTCAATATCTCTTTCCCTTGATTAATTTGAACCCAAATTGGATGATATGTTTCTATCTAACATTGTGGGTATATAATTGATGATGTCCAATTTAGATATAGGTTTTTAGGGCTGGATATCTCTGTTTCCCATCACTAAAATTAAAGGTGTCAATGTTTCCTCTATTTGAGAGTTTGGTATATCTATCCATTGAACTCTTTATCATGAAATATTTGAATGTTCATGTGATATTAAAATTATATATTTTATTTTTTTAAGGTAAAATTTGAATATCATAAATTTTTAATTGATCTTTGGTGATGATCGGAACATTTTCAAGGTGTTTTCTTTAAAAAAATTAAACGGACTTTAATTGTTTGATGAAATTTCATAGAGATAATTTGAAAATTTTGGGTATATGTTCCCTTTCACATAATGGTGTACTTTGTAAAAAGGTGAAGACCTTTTGATACAAGTCTTTCTAGGGATCTATCATTAGATACGTGACTAGACTACCTTAGATTCCCCAATATCATATACCTCATCTTATAGCCCACGTTTTCATCATTACTAGACATTACATGGATTCTTCTCTTTCACTTCCCTGCTTCTTTACTATTAGAGTATTGATTGTTTATTTCCCTTTATTTAATCAAGAAAGGTTTATTTCCATGTCCTTAAAGATTGGAATATTAATTTTTTAAAAATAGGAAAACCAAAGTATTTCTTTATGAAAATGTTATTTCATGTGCTCTTCATTATAAAACTATTTTTTCAAATCAATAAGTAATAGTGTAATTTTAAAATACACTTTATAGATTTATAGTGGCATCCTACTGGGTGTATCCTCATAACCTATATTTGTTTTTAATGTATGTACACTTGGTTTTGCAATGATCAAGTAAAAATAAGGGTGACATGTATCTTGGTGGATCCTCCTAGTAAACATCATATTTAGTTGGTTTTAGATAGTGATTATCAATGGTCACATGGAGATAGTATTTTTGCTCATGGTTTTTTATGTGTTCATTAAAATTGGGATTTTGACATGTTATTTCTCATGTTCGTATTGAAACTTCCACTTTGTACTTTGTTTTGTATTTATATTTATATATATTTAATTTGGTAAATGAGACACGTTATTGAGACGTTCAAGGTTAAGTCATTCACATTCTTTCCTATATTGATATTTGGGTGATTCTCGCTAGCCCATGGTAATATGGAACACTATTTGGGACATATGGAGGTCTGACCTAGGTGATGGGTCAGTTCGACACCAGTTGGTTCATCACAATTTAGTATTAGAGGAATTTGTTTTCAGTGTTATTAGAATACTAGAGAAGTACCTCCATAACTCAGGTAGTGAGTGCATAAGTTTTCCTTGTTATTTTACTTCCATATCATACCACTAGTTTCCATGGGTGTAGGGGAATTTCTATCAAGTTAATGATCTTGATCCTAGTCATTCCCCATGAACTATAACTTGTTTAATTGTTGGTTCTAAGCCTCAGGGGTTAATAGTAGCTTTTCTAATAGAGATAGACTCTGTTTCATAGTGAAGTTGAGAATGTAATAGGGGCACATGGTTTGAAAAAGAATTCTAATACACCCAGGTAACAGTGTGAATGGTTTTGAAACCCTACACTATCACTTTCCTAATTTTTGTTTGGTTTTATAAACCATGCATCTAAATAATGCACAGTGGGAAAATATTAATTATTTTATATTTTTAATAATTACTCTTATGAATCTTCTAATGTTTTTAGTGTTATACATATCACTCTCTTATGTGGTTTTGATGATAAAAACAAAAAATTTTGCTTATAACATTTTCATTTCAAATATTTAAGTATTTTTATTTTATATAATTTTTTATGAAGGTGACACATTAAATGGAGGAATCAAGAGAATCATGGATGATGTTTTTAAAGCCCTCCGCATATAGGTTCCAACAGCCACCCAGTGGGATACCAACATATGTCTAGTGAGATAAGAATAGTATAACATTTCTATCTATGTTCCATCAATTAGCTAATTGGATATTGAAAAAACTTTGGTTCTATCTAGGTGCCACCGACTGACAGGTGACACCCTCTAACTATATGGTAGTGTCTAGATAAAGGAAAAATAAGATATTTAAAGTGGTCCCCACCAAAAAATTTATCCCTAACACTAATCTATTTGACCCCCAGGGCTTCAATAATAATCCTAGGACTTCTGGAGTCTATAAATACACCCTAAAGGGTGCTTTGATGCATATAGATAACTTGAAGATCATCCTACATCTCTCTTATGCTACCTTGTTTCATTCTCAAGCTCTTTTCAATCTAGTTATACATCCTTCCTCTTAATATTGTTATACATTATATTGAGATTAATATGAGTATTATCCAAAAGGTTTTCATAAGAAAACCTCTACTTTTTCATTTTTTAGATACTCAGTTATTTCGAGTTTGAGGGATTGGGTTATCACTACCATAAGTGAGGGATGTTAGGTTCTCACTACTATTAAGTGTGAGGTGGATAGGTGATCACTACACTAAAAGTAATGTAGATTGGGTTTCTATCCACAACCACCAAAAGGCTAGCAGGTTTCTTATGATAACCACTAAAAATAAAGGGACTTACATCTTATAATATGTTTATTACTACAACCACTAAAAATAAAGTGTTTAAACCAAATACTCTTAAGGATATTAAAGGGATGAGACATTGGGATCCATTTTAGGATTATTTTTAAACTTAGATATCAACCTCTTAACTGTTTACTTTTAATTTTAGGTTTACACTATTCTTTACCTTTTTAATTTTACTTTATTTCTTTAAAAAATGAAAAATAAATCTATTTTAGGTTTTTAAAAAGAAAATAATTCTTCCCCCTCTATCCATCTATACTCAAACTAATAGTTAATGCAAATATTTTATAATTAATGGGTAATTCTGCCTATAATAGAACTTTTTAATCCAAATGAGGGAGTTTGGAGATAGGTTTCATGGAATAATTCACTAGTATACCCTTCAATGGTGGAAAGGGTTATCCAAACAATCGAGACACTAGGTCAAGCGAGGTTCATAAACCAAGAATGGATGGAATATCTTACTTTAGACTTTACCAATAATAATCTACCTATCATTCACTATTATAAAGGAAACCAATAACACAATGATTTTTGAGAAAATATTTAAAGAATGTTTCCCTTCTTGAAGTTTCTAGAAGACTTAAAGGTGGGTTCCTTCAAATATATGTGCGAAATACCAGGAATGGAATGGTGGTATTCCATAATGAAAACTAATTTTTAATAGTATATTACATAGACCACTATCAATAGGTCTTATATCAGTAGTTTTATCCTAAAATATTATGATTATCAGAGACTTGTGAAATTTAAAACTTGGAGTAAGGGAAATTTTTTCTTATGGAGTATGCTACTCCTTTTAAATAGTTAGTGAACTTATCACTCAATATTTTTTCAAATGAAAACCTTAAATATCAGAGTTTCAAGATGGGTTCTGTGGAAAATATTTCTTCAATAATAATTCTCTTGTATTTAATAACATTTTATAAGGTTTTTGATAAAGAATTTATGGTATAGGCATCTATATTTGGGAAGCATTTCCTTAGTGTAGTATTAATAACCACAAAGGGAAGTCATGATGTGTCTTATAGATATAAAAGAAAGTTAGGTAAGCTATGATAGGGTAGTTGAATTAGTGAGAAGTATAAGTTAGTAAAGAGACATGTTTTCTATATATATTGTGGTAAATATATTCATACAAGGCCTGACTTTAGGATAACACACAGAGTATTCCAGTTTTGTGGACATTCTAGTCATTGCTGGTCCTTATGTGGAAATGTACCTCAAGGTAGCAGGGCTAGATCGATTATTACTATAGGATCTCAATTCTAGTATAATTCATAAAAAGGACTTGGATATCACTATTTCTCAAAATGGGATACTTAGTTTGTGAGGGGAGAGAAAGGAGGAGCCGAGGATAGTCATCTTTATATAGTCTAGTATGCATCAGAGGAATCCAATTTAGGGACAACAACTATGATATGTACAAGGTTAATTTCATCTTATATGGTTATAGAATTATTCAATGTTGGTTCATCTCATTCCTTCATATCATAAAAGTTGGTTGATATACTGGGTATACATTCTGAGATTATACCAATCGTGATCAGTCTTTAAAATCCTTGGGGAATTGAATGGAGCAATGTCTTAAGTTCCAAGAGTTCCAAAAAATGGTTGATGACTTCAAAGTCATGTGGTATTACTTGGTTCTTAATGTTAATATATTCAAACATATTATTGGAATGGATTGGATGATTAGTTTTAAGGGACATATCAACTATTATCCTCAACAATTTTAGTTTCTATTTTACGAAAAAGTCTAAATGTCTTTCAATGCAAGTGAAATCCTATTTCTAGGAGAGTGAGTATTATTGTTCCATATGCTGGAATGATATCATTCTAATTGCCAATTTTTTGCATCGTTGACTATTATTTAAGTAGTCTAAATCCTGAATTTAAAAGTGACTACTCTAAGGTATTTCCATATTATTTTTTTCGGTTACCACCAAGAGTTGTGTCGAATTTAGTATTTTCATAAGTTATGGGATAAGGCCCATTTCTATTTCATCTTATCATATGGAAACTACCAAGTTGGAGGAGTATAAAGTTAAACTTGAGGATATTGAGGCTAAGGTATATGTCTATACAATCATATTACGTTGGGCATCGTGAGTTCACTTTGAAAAGGAATAAATTTAATTACTAATGATTTTTATTGTTTACCAAAAGATTAATTAGGTGATTTTTTATAAAAATACCCATTTCTGATGATTGATGATCTATTTCATCAACTCAAAAATCACCAGATAATTTTCTAAGATTAACATGTGATTGAGGTACCATCAATTGATAACATGAGATTAGGATAAACCTAAAGTAGTGTTTAGTATATTTTATGGTAATTTTGACTTCATAGTTATGTCATTTGGCCTTACTAATGCTATTGTGATATTTATAACATTAATGAACAAGATATTTCATTAGTTAATGGAATCGTTCATAGTTTTTTATGGATGATATTTCAGTGTACTCTAAGTTAGAGTAGGACTATAGGGATCATCTAGATATCATCCTTTTAGTCTTGAAAGAATACTATATGTATGGGACACTATATAAATATGAGTTTTGGATTTGATAAGTGAATTTTATAAGGAATCTGATATCTGAGAGTGATATATCAGTGGATCCTAACAAATTTTAGGTAGTTATGTCAAGAGAATAACCTAGAAATGTGTTTGAGATCTAGAGATTCTTGGTTTAAACAATATATTATAGTTGTTTTTTTAATTCACCTTGATTTTATTTCATATAACTAATTTAATTATTATGGGTTTTAATATTTAATGTAATAAAAAATTTCAAAGATAATTTTAGGAACAAAATATAATATTGAATTTGAATCCAACTCTAATTCTTCCTAAACCAAGTATAGGATGTGATTTTTTTTATGTTACCTCAAGTTCAATGCTTGGATGTGTTCTTATACAAGGAAACCAGGTGTTTTCAAATGGTTCTCATCAACTACATACTCATGAGAATAAATATCCAACCTAATATCTTAAGTTGGTTGTAGTGAGCCATGCTTTCCAAACATGATGCCACTATCTCCATAGTGATTGGATTACTATGTTTTCAAATCATGAGAGACTCGTGTATATTTTGAACCAGAGATACTTGAACCTATAAAAGAGAAACATGGTGGAATATATTCAAACTTTTTATTTTTATATTCCATATACACCTATAAAATTAAATGTGGTTGCCAGCACATTGAGCAGGAAGTTATCAACTCAAGACTTCATCGAATCTGTTGAGGATTGGTAATTGATGAGATTGTTTAATGAGATGATCATGGAAGTGAAAGAGGATAATGATAAGGTTTATTTATTGTTTTAAATATGATTCATCATTTAATGAATGGATTTATCTTGGGAAAGCAGGACACATTGATTGTTAGTGTTTTAGTAAAGTCATATATATAATGGGAAGACCTTAGGTGAATGGTCTATATATCCCAATTGTGATTTTATTTTTTTTGGGTAGAATTTTTATTTATATATGTATTAGGAAAGAGTTAGTAAATAGGGAAAATCAACCTAGTTTTTTATAGACCATGGAACTACTAAGATATATTATGATTTTAGATGTTGATATTGGTCATCAGGGATGATGTGGTTGATCTTAGACTCCTTTCCATGATACCTTAATTTTTAAAATAATTAGGCATAACACTAGATTCCACCAATTTTATTATATCCATTACCCATTATAGTTTATAAATTTGATGATATATCCAGGGAATTTGTGACTAGACTACATCATATACAAGGTGGAATGTATTCTAATTGGGTGATCATCGATCGACTCACTAAACTATTTTATTTACTTCTAATTTATTAGTTGAAGAAGGTAGATGAGATAAAGTGTTTGTATGTATAGTAGATCAGGAAGCTTGATAAAGTGCATTATATGGGTTTTTCTAATAGTGATTGATACTTCACATTCAGGTTTTGGATGGTTTTTCAAGAGATGATGGATGCCTAATTGAATTTAATCATTATATATTAGTCTTAAATTGATGGTAAGACTGAGTTATTCATGCATGTTCTAGAAGATATGATTTGAGTTTGAATGCATTAATTTGGGGTCTTATGCAACCATCATATGATATCAACTGAATTTTCCAATACCAATAGTTTTTAGACATTAATTAAAATGGAACCCTTTGAAGTGTTGTATAGATCTCGATATAGATCTCCTTTTTATCATGAAAATAATGGTTAATGGTCACTTGTGGGACCAATAATTGTGAAGGTGATGATGGAAAATGTTAATTGGATCCAAAATATCTTGTTGACATGTTATAATCACTATAAATCATATACTAACCACCATCATCTAGGGTCAGAATTTGGGCTAGGTGATCATGATTTTTTTCATAGTTTCTACTCGGTTGGGGGAAAGTTGTTTGGGGAAGAATGTAAGTTGGTCCTATGGTATAATAGTTTTTATTTGATAGTTTATATACTTGTAATGGTGTAATATTGGTTTTATTTAATTTTATTATTTATATCAATCCACAATATGCTCAATGTGTCCTAAGAGAATAATTATCATTCGGATTTCTCTCTTGTGGTTTAATGGGAGGATGTCCAGAATGAACCTGACTCATCAGTTTTTGAACAACTATTTTAAAATATGTATCGAGAAGATACAACCATTCCTAATAAAATAATACCTTTGGTCCAATTTATGTAGTTGATTGGATGTTAAATCCATGATATGTTAGATCGGGAAGCATCTATATGGTATTAGTGGGCTTATCTATTCACAACTCTGGAATCATTAGTGTTTTCAAATCAAAGAAAGTTACATGGTGGGTAGAATTTTGATTCCTTATAGGTAATAAATATTTATTCCTCTTAAGATATTACTTATCCCTAGTTACCCATGAGGAGTTTCCAATATTGAAGGGGTTGAAATTGGGATAATGGGGAAATCTAGCAAGGAACGTGGTTTAGGCGCACTGTTAGGTATAACCATGTGATGTGGTTTTGTTAACTCCAATTTTGGTTTTCATTGTTTCAGCATGGTTCTTAAAATTGTGGGATTATTCCTAGGATACCATATACTTAATTTTTTAAGGTACAATAGCTACCTCATAGTTACTGCATGGTTTGTCTGAACATGCAGCCTATCCATGCACATGTGTAGGTATCTTAAAAGTGTAAAATTAATCTAATTCCCATGGTCATTCCTAAGTCCAATCCACTGATTATATCTCATTATCTTAAACCATGGCCTCATTATTCTCTATAAAATTCCCCCTTGATACTTTGGTGATTCTTGGGGCATGTTCGAATTTCCTCTGGAATTATCCTCTTTTCTATTGATCTATTCTCGATCACTCTTTCAATTGATTTTTCCAAAACAAAATAGAATTTTATGGTAACATCAAGGGTTTGGGGAATATAATTAATGATTTTCTTTGTAAATATATGTTTTTATGACTGCATCACGTCAATTTCTAGAACTTAATTTGAAGGTGTATACATTTCCATTATTTGAGATGTAGGCCTCTCCATCCAATGGATTCTTTCCCATGTAATACTTTAATGTTATTACGATATGAAAATTATTGATTTTATGTTTTTTAGGGATAAATTAACATATATTAATTTTTAATTAATCTTTTCTATGGATAATGAATGTTTTAAAGATGTTTTCTTTAGAAACCATTTTTATAAACATTAAATATTCAAGGAAATTATCTAAAGATAATTTAAAAAAATCCGGATTTTAATATCTTAAACATAATATTAGAATCTAGAAATTGGGGAAGGTCTTGGGATACCTGTATTAGAATGGGCCAAGGATTCACTATGCTGGATAGAGTTCCTAGGATGTCCTGGTATCATAAACTCCAGCTTTGGACCATTTTTGTACAGTTAGTAGATATTACAAGGATTCCTTTTCTTTAATTTCCCACATTTTTTAATATTCATGAATTTATTGGTTATTAAATATATTTAATCAAATATATCTTACTTAGATTCTCTAAAATCTTTGTATATATATTTTTTTTTAAATGAAAACCAAAGTGATATATTATTGAAATGTTTTTTTAAATGAATCTCTTTACAAAATTGTTTTTTATTAAAAGTTAGAACTAATGGTTTCATATTGAAATACTTTGTATAGTTTAAATGTGGTGTCTTATTGGGTGTATCCTAACACCCTTCACATGCCTTTGAGAAAATGTAACTTGGTTTTGCAATACTTGATTAAAGGGATGATTTCATGTAGCTTGGTAGCTTCTCGTAGTCAATGAAATTTTCAAGTGGTTTGGGATAGTGGTAATAAATGGCCAAATAGAGATAGAATTTAGGATAAAGGTTTGTCTGTGTTTTGGATCATTGGTCTTTTATCATGTTATATATCACATATTTTTTCAGGCTTCAAATTTGTACTCGGATTTGGGTTTATATTTATATATCTTTCATTTGGTATATGATACATGCCTTTGTGATGTTAATATTTAGATCATCTCCATTGTTTTGATTTGATACCTAGGTGCTTGACACTGACCTATGCTCATCAAGAAAATAGTTCAGACCTTATGGTGAATCGATTTAGGTGAAGTATCTGATTGACAAAATTGGGTTTATTATTCCCTTCTAATTATCAGCATTAATGAATAAAATAAATGATCAATATTTATTTATTCTAAACATGAATAGTTCATAGAATGTTTAAATTGATAAGTTATGTTATCCTCAAACTCAATAACATTTCCCTCAACCTTTTTTCTAAGAATGAGGAACCTACTTTCCATTCCATCTCTTTGATCTTGAAGAAAGTATTTTTAATAGAGTGTCTCATTAAAAGTTACCCAACTCATGTGATTTATCACAACTTCCCCTTTAGTGTTTTGAATTAAGAACCACTATTGTCCAATATCACCCATTACATAATAGAATTCCATGATGACCTCTTTATTTTCGCTACTTCACATATATGGAAAGATATTTTGTATGGACTTGATACATTATTCTACTATATATGTATTAGAAGTTCCACTAAATATTGGAGGTGGTTTTCACATGAAGTTGTCAAACATAGTTACATTATTTTTTGGATCAATATGACACTCTATATGGGTGAGATTACTCATAATAACTTGGATTTAGTACTCTAATATTGTTATGATCTAATTGTCCTCAACTATAGCTTTATTGAATTACCCAGGGGGAACATCCCTACACTGAAAATAGTTATTGATATAGTTCTCATTCCTCTCATTAGTCTCCTTCAATATACATAATTTTCTAATGATATTGAAGTGTAAAATAAAATTCCTGATACCTTTTCAAGATTTTTATCAATAAATTTTGAGGCTTTTTTATAGTACTTGTTCTATATAACTGGGATCCTATAAATCTAGTCCCAATGGTTTGTACTAAACTTAATAAAATAGAAAATAATTGTATTACATTATTTTTATATAATAAAATAGTTATCATAAGATCTAAAATCTTAGTAGTATTAAAATACTAAATACATATAAATTACAATTTAAAACATAATATACAACATGAAAACATTGTGAGGAAATTATTATCCACTCTATCATATGCCTTAAAATAACACATAGTTCTCCTTTAGATATTTTGGGGGAAATAAAACAAATAAGGGTTAGCTCAGATGATAAATTAAGAGTATCATATACTATAAACTATCATACCATAAAAAAGAAACAAGTTATATGGAATGAATAAATAAAAAACAGGAATTCATAATCGACTGAAATTGAGTTCATTCTAAATCAATGATAACAAATCAAAATGTGGATATAAATAATAATTGATCTCCTACTGATTCCATTCATAATTTTTAACATCAATATATATTTTCAAGGACTTATTCTAGAAAAATATAATGATATGGGTAGAATTATACACCAAAACACGATCTGTTTTATCACATGATACCGGACTATGCATCATGGATATATATATAACTAGGGTCCCCACCCATCACCTAATAGGGTTCAACACATTTTCCATAAAATTCAACAATAAACATCATACTATTCTCTATATAATCCTTAATAGAATAAAAACTTTGATATCCATATGATGAAAGATATTAGAAAACCAATTCCCCATTCAATCGAATAATGGGAATCTTAAGGAGAACATACCATAATAAACATAGAAGTTGTGGGGTGTCATAAAAGTAACAGGAAGTAACCATATCCAAGAAATATAGTGAAAAGGTTAATTTAATTATGTTGGGTTACCTATGGAAGATAATAATTATGTTCAATAGTTTGAATTTGTAGCAAAATTATTTATTATAATTCAAAAAGAGTGTGTGAATATTTTAAAGAATAACCCCCAAGAGAATCTAGCCAGGTGCGTAGTATTAGGCCCATTTTTCATGCATCAGGGTGATGGTAAAGTTTATACTTCATCCAACCCTTTTCATTTTTATTACCCTTGGGATAATTTATGTCATATCTATATAAACTTTCAAGTATCCATACAAGGATTCCATTTCTAGGAATAACATACACTCTTAACTATACTAAATTTAGGATTCTAGGGCATTACGGAAGCTTAGGAAAATATTTAAGTGATATTAAATATCATTTATTATATATATATATAATGGTTGATAATGCAATATAATTATTATCATAATGACATGAAAATAATTTTTAATAGTTAAAAATTGAAGGGGTTGCATGAGAACCCTTATGTTTGCATAATAACGGCATCAGGAAAAGTCTATAATGATAGGTGATAAGTATTCACCCATTAACCACATTTCAAATGGGAGATAATACCATGAAATTGAAATCAACGAATAATGTTTAAATGGTATTAAAATAAAATAATTTCAATTAAAAAGGAAAATGAAGGATTCGAAACACTTACCTTACTATATATATTATTAAATCTTATGAGGACTTCAAGGAACCTTAGGAACTTATTGGGAGGGACTCTTAGAGGGATAGGGAAATAGTTTCATGATAAATTCCTTTGGGGTGGAGTAAGATGATATAAAGGGTGGGAGTGATCACTATTTTAGGTTAAAAGAGGGGTTTCTTCCTGAAAACTAAAGTTATGTAAAGGTAAAGAATAAAGTCACATGGGTGTTAAGTGGGTCAGTTGAGTAAGGTGATTTAGGTGAATAAATTGTTGTTGATACAGGTGTGTATAAATTTCATAATAAAAACTTATTTATAGATGTATTAAGAGACCTTTTAATTATTATTAGTTCTAGATACATCATTTTCCAATTTATAACCTTATTGATATTGATTAAAAATTAACCATGGAAATTACTTTATCATTGAAAATATAAGATAAACCCTATTAAAAAAATTTAACATTATAAATCTGAATTTAGAATCAATTTAATCCAATTAAATATATAAATGTGATAAAATAAACTTTTAAATCAAAACATAAGAAATAGGGAAAAGGTGTTACTTTAGAAAAAATATTTTGTATACAATAGGTGTTAATTTATTCCAATTTCCCATTTGTTATAAATTTAATAAGTGTTGTATATATTTGTTTATATGTTTAAAAGTAATATTATTATTATAAATATATATATATATTAATTTATTTTATTTAGATGAAATTTATATAACTCGTATAAAATTTATTCTTTGAAAGTAATATTTTTTACTTATACAATGGTAATTAATCCTTAATCAAAGTAAATTATTTCTAATAACTAAAAATAATATTATCATTTTTATATAATTTGGACTTAATAATTATAAATTTAATTTCCATTTTATCAAATAAAATTAATATGTGTATGGATAATTAATTTTAACATTAGATTGTGAAAAAACACATCTTTTGAGAAAGTCAATTTTAGGAATACAAATTATGTTTAGGATATAATTATCAATGATTTTTTATTTTATTAAAATAAATTGGATTTTTATTAAATAATTAAATATTATTTGTCCTATAAAATAATCCAAAACAAATTTTAACCAAAATAATATTTTATTAAAAGAAAAGGCCAAAAACATTTTTCTTATTGGAAAATATTACTTATGTTCAGAAAATGTTAAAAATACTTTTGAAAACATAAAAATAGTATTTAAAAAATGAATAGTTTTAAAATTTAAGAAAATATTTGTCCATTTAAATGTTGTTATAAATTTATAGGACATTATTATATAATGATAACTTCATAAAATGTACAATTTTATTAAAAATGTATTCTTTCACTATTCACTTGCAAACCAAATATTTTAGAAAAATATAAAATTTTCATCACAAGATAATATACTTATAAAAAATTCTAATATTAAATTTATTTCTTTTAAATAAAATTCTAGTATTCATAAATTAAACATTTAAATATACTTATGAGTAAATGCTCATTTGACTACACATTATGTGATATTTTAGGATATGGTGTTTACTTGAAACATTAGGGTCTCGAGTCTTTTAAATAATTTGAGACTAAACTATTTTCCAGGTCACATAGAATAAAATATCTCCAAAATACTATGTGTATGAATTGGTTGACATTATAAAAAATAAAACCTATGTTCCAAGAATTTATCTAATATGTATGATATGTATTAATGTTCTATATACATGTCTCATGGAGTAAAAACATCAAAAAAACAAAAATAACTACAAAGACAGATAGATATAACTATCCAACACTAATTGAGAAAGTACTAATCAAATGAGTTCATACAAAAAGGATTAATGGGAACACAAGTGTTTAAGGGGATATAACTCTAGTTTTTATTCAAATAATTTATGATCTTGGATCATATTAAGGCTAAGGTAACTTGAAATCCAATATTATTACAGTGAGTGGTTACCAAACCTATAAGAAAAAAGTACATTAAGGATTATTATATAGCTTAACAAAGTTGTTTAAAATCATTTATTTATTTTTTGGTTATACAAAAATAGTAAGAGTATCATCAGAATAATATATTACTAGTTATTATATAAGATGTAATATTTAAGATAATGGTTCAAGAAGTGGTTACTATTAGACTTTGTGTTCTGGTACTAACTGATTGTTCTTTGGATTACATGTATATTCAAAGATTTTAATATAAATAAATCATCATATTACATATTTTTCATCTCTTTGTGTGAAAGTAATGTAATAATTTTGTAGAGTATCAGTCACATTGGTAATGTCATAGTTTTTCACTACTAAGATAAGAACCTCGAAATGCCCTGATAATATTTTTAAATATATTTATATGGTTGGATAACGTTCTATGATGGGATATATAGATTGTTTTCTATCATGTGTGAGTACTCATAAGCAGATAATACTTCTTCTCATGAATTTCTAACATGGTAATCTCCAATGTTGGTGATTATGAGAATAGACCCCCCCAAGTAGTAATCATGAATGTTTATGTGTCATCTGATATTTATTTCTTTGATCATGTGTAATGGTCCTTAATCTTTAATATTATTATTAATGCATGTCATGACTCAGGCACTTAGATTTAATAACCAAAATCATGATTCCATATGTACGCAGGAAGTAGGGTACGTTAGGTGGATCATGAATAACATGTTGTTAATGGATATGTTGAGGAACGATTTGTCCTCTCTATATTTATAGATGTTTATATCTTGTCCATTTTATTTAAAGTTAGCCATCACCCTAAATTCCAGGGACATGATGTAATGATGAGTTTATTTTAGATAGTAAATGAAGACATATCAAGCCTATAGTTTGATGAAAAATGTTGTGACAAACATATTATATTACAATGCAGGACATTATATGTGGTTATTGATGTTGCGATAGTAACTTCGTTCAATTAGGTACATTTACCCACTACTAGAAAGTAATCTTGGACTTTAGGAAAGCCCATCTAATGTCGATGATAAAAAATACTAGAGGGTCCAACACTGAGTGTTTCCATTGATCTCAATTAAATTATATTTCAGTTTACTTATTGGATTAAATATTATTAACAATACTGGTTAATAATTCGATTCCATATTTATTGATCCTAAATATTCATAATGTAATAAAAATTATTTATTAATTGATAAAAAAATAAATTATAGGAATATTAAATAAATATTTGTTCACCATACTATGAATAGAATAATTATTTTAATTAATTATTATTTAATAAATATATATTCACCAATAATGATAGATTATTTATTTATGGATAAATATTTAAAAAATATTTATTCGAGTATACGATAAATTTCATAGGGGATGAGTAGACCAAGATCTTGTCTAGTGATAAATATTAATTCTAAAGTTGGTAAAATAATATTTATCATTTCTCCAAATATCACACACCATAAAATATTATTATTATATTATTATATGAAATCTGGTTATATAATATTTTTATATTATTTAAGGCTTATTCGGTAATTAAAAAAATCACCAAAATAATAACTCTATAAATAAATTTCTATTTCTATTCTGTTGATTTAATCAAGAATTGAGAATCAATGTGCATAACAGACTTCTCTCAAGATTAATCCTCTCATTTTCTTAGGAACATGTAGAACTCATTTAATCCTAAATGAATTTTAATACATCATGAAAAACAATCCTAGATTTCTGATCCCCCATGCGAGCACATGGAAGTATATGGGTGTTGTTCATAAATTGAAGGACCATACATGTATCAGTGTTAGAGGTTCCCAAATTTGTTCCCTCCCTACAAAATGATTTTAATTTGAAAATGGTTTGGGTGATCAACAACATCATAAAATAAATATCCAAAGAAGTGGTATTCTTTATTCATATATAATATAAGTTAATTATAAATTTAATTTTAAAATTATCCTCTCTACATTTCAGGATTAATATGTCAATATTCAAAGGAAAAATTTCATCAATCATGATAATTATATCATGCACAACAGGTTAACGATCCAGTAAATCAAATAAAAAATTTAATAATTATTTGGCCCACCATGCTAATTTGGTTGTGGTGTAGTGGTGCAAGGTCGATGGCCATAGAAATGGTGTTCAATGAGGTATGGGGTTTGACTATTGGGAGATCTATCGTGGTATAATTTCGACCTCCCATTCTCTGCTCACCATATTGGGTCACCCAGTGTCTCACTAGGTGGGCAGAATGGCACATACCACTAAGCTAACAGATTGATGTGTCAAACCATCACTAATCAAGACATTACCCAATGGGACCCTCTTCTATCTCGGTTGGTAATGGATCCTTCTTGGATGGGGCTTCTCCAGATGATCTCTTCGTGGGGAGGGATTTCTTGGGTGTGGAGGGTTTGAAAAGGCCACTCCTAGAGATTCCCTATTTAAAAAAAATTATTCCACCCACCAGGCACTTCTGGTATGCCCAAAACCTTAAAGTGGTATTAGAGTGGTCACATTTAAATTTATAATTTTTTATTTGATTTTTGATCAATTATGTTCAATAGTATTAATATATTACACTTCCATATTGTTCATTATTTTATTCAAGGTTTAATTAGCAAGCATTCGACATTTTTATTTTCTTCCCTCAAGATTCCTAATTTCTTGAGGACTAAGAATAGATTTAGGATGATTTAATATGCTATTAAAAGGTGCTATGTTTTTTTGGCTGAAAATTGGATTACATAATATGTATCTAGAGTACACATCATGTACTCAAGTTCACATCACCTAAATGTGTTATAGGATAAATGACATGTTTATAAATTATGAAACACAGTTAATATATTTTACTGTGTGTGTAGATGGGCATAACATAGAATAGGGTTTTTAAAATTTTAGGGTATGTTTCTAGCATACACATCAAGTAGTCTACATGGGTTATCGGTGAAATTCACACTAATTATGTCGTCAAATACACAGTTTATCACCATATGATACTGACACAGCACAAAGTTATTTTGATACACTATGTATAGCCAATATAAACTTCATGTAATATATTAATTCCAACATCCTAAAATAATGTAGAGTTAATTAGTGGGTTATAGGGACACACTGCATGTGGACCACACAACAAGTATCTCATGAGTATAAATAATATAATATGGTATATATATATATGTTGAATAACTATGAGTTTATCCAAGGCACATGTGAACTATACCACACAATGTGTGTCTCATTAGTACACATCATTTCATCTAGTTTTGGTACACATTGAAGCCATAGGATCTTATATCGGGTACACAGTAATCAAGTTACATAGGATATAGGTTATAAGAACACACTATGTAGCCTCCCAAAAAATTAGAGAATTAAATTAAATTATATTTTAAAATGTATCATTGAAACCTAATTATAATATTGTAACTAAATGTGTTTGTTTATATAATATAGGTTTTGAAGAATTAACAACGGCTCAATTATTTTATTTTTATTTCCTCTAATTATTAGTCATGATGTGTTTTTTCTATGAATTCAATTATGATCGTATCTACAAGAGACTTAATATGGTCATTAAGATAAATGGATTTAAAAAATTAATTAATTAATTAAACAAAGAATGTTAATCTTAATAAAAAATAATGGATTTAATGCTAGATAATATACTTTTTCAAATATATTGCTTGTGAATCAAAATTCATGAGCTTTAACTGGGCCTTTTTAAATGTTGGTTTTATTTTATTTTATAATGTTACACATTTTTGTAATTATTAATTATTAAATTAAATTGGATGGCCTTCAAGTCAACCCTTCATCTTTTATTATAAAAGACTGATGTGTACAAGGTTTTTTAGGTAATTCCCCTTAACCAGTCCTTTGTTTCCCATCACTTATGTGATTTTTTAAAAATATATAATAAAAGAAGTATCTTAAGATGCATATAGCTAGTTCAAGATGGAACTGAGGTGAAACCAACCCCAGTAATACACAAGCAGACAGGTATAATGCTTCATCTCATTCCAAAACTAGCACAAGAAGTTTTCAACAAGGTTCAGTAAAATGGAATTAATATTAAAAATACATGAAAATCATAAAAAAATGAAATTTATTCAAATTAAATAAAATCCCTCAAACTAAAATTAAGTTAGACTAAGCCTTCCATTACTTGATTACGATAAAAAATCATAGAACTAATTGTTTGAAAACCCCTGGTTACTTGTATCATGTACTTATTATGAATGTTATGGGTTGTCTTAACAAAATTACATCAAGATAAATATCCCTCACTTAACTTGGGGTAACTTAGAGGCAACTGGTAAGGAAATCTGTGTAAGGGTTTCTATATATTAGAGTCTACTCAATGGTTCAAGGTGTTACAAGACCACATTTGGAAAAGACATTCCAACCCAAATACCTTTGATTAGTTGGTTGATCCCTCACATGGGCAATGATAAGGGAAATATGGATCCCTTCCACAAGTTACTCTAATACACTAGGAATCTGATTCCAATGGTGTGGGATTTTGGGCCTTGATAAAAAAATTGGGATACTTAATAAAATTAATATCATTGTGTCTCACATAAATTTTAATAAATTGAATTTATAATAATATAATATTTTATAATTTTAGAATAAATATAAATTTATTCGACCACATTATCCATGTGAACAATTTTATAGAAACTTTATCTCTTTACTGGTAGTTACTTATTTGAATGGTTCATATGCCTATAAGTTACATTATACTAGGAATAGAAATATAAAAATCTTGATTCATCACTACTTGATCCTACTTCATGGGAGGTGGGTAATGAAAAGTTCATTATCTATGATAAACATTTGAATAAAGTGGTCAATTTCTAGTTTTTTATATTATCATCCCTGTCAAATGAACTAATGAAGTCATACAATGACATGAATTCTTATATAGTGATCCAGAATCTATGTGGTCTATATTAAGATAGTTTTAAACAATAGTGTTTTGAGATATCCATGGAACACATTCATAGTAATCTTGTATAAGTTACACTATATGGGGCTCACGTATTCAAAAATCGTTGGAAACATTGAGAACTTATAGTTTCTAGGGTTAAAAGTTCTGTAAGAACTATTCACTAATCTCATTACTTCCTCACTTCATGGGATATTCTATAGTTTTATTATTATTTTCAATATGGAAAACATTTATAAGTATCTCCGTTATTTTTTTACACTACTTATCCAAGTTCACAAGGGCATGAAGTGAAAAAAATCCTATTATCCTTATGATCAATAAAAGGAAATAATAGGCGGAGATATAAAATTCGAAAGCTTCTTCGCAAATCCCTTACAAGAAAAGAAAGATCAAGGGGAAAATTAGGGGAAAATATTTTTTCTATTCTTCATGTGAAAATAATGGGAATTAGATTAAAAACTGTACCTAATAAAAAAACAAGGTGAATATTTAGTTGTGTTTGTTACAATCTATCAATTACTACAATTTGAATATTATATACAGAATGTGGGGCTCACATATGTATTAAAATATATTAACCATGTATATTCTGAATAATTTACTGAGGAAATATAGATATATGGGTAGCCAAGAGAGCCATACTTTCTATAATGTCTATTTTGGACAACCACCTTACATTACACATAGTAATGAACCTAGTTTTAAAATATTTTTATTGTGTTCCATATATTACTAAAAACATTATTTCTATATCCAGATAAGATATGGTTGGATTTAGTATCAAGTTTGGGGAAAAATTATCTATTTATAAAGAAACCATTTATTATGGTAATCCATATTTAAATAACGTTCTTTACGTGTTGGATTTCTTGAACCAAGTTATGGAAATTGATAATGAAAATACTTCACATGACCCATACCATATCCAACAATGGAATAATCAACTAGATCATGTAAAAAAGTATTATAGAAAATTACAACAAGATGGATATTTATATTATTTTTAACTAGAACCACTTTTCATATATCATTCATGTTCTTAAGTAAAAGTTACTAAATCCTCATTTTGTTAACAAGGTGAATAGACCAACGATATTATAGAATTAGTTCGTATTGATGTTTGTCCACCATTTCTAATTAATAAAGTGGTGGGTACTCATATTTCAAACCATTTACATGTGATTTTAGTATATTTGTATATGTATACTTGGTGAGGTATAAGTAATATTATTTTGATAAATTAAAATAATACAACAATAAACTTCAGAACCAGTTTGGTAAGATTATTTAAAAAACTCTCCTCAGACTATGGTGGAGAGTATATTAATCAAGACTTAATTGTTTGTTTATGTGAATTATGGATTCTATCAAAACTCACTCCTGCTTATATGCCTCACTAAAATGATATGAGTGAAAGTTTGAACCACACCTTGTATGGCATAGTGAGATCAATGATGAGTCATACAATTGTTTCATTATCTTTTTGGGGATACGTGTTATGGACAACACCAAAAATACTAAATTATGTACCAAATAATGTGAAAAATGGAATTCCATACAAATTGTGGAGTGGAAGTAAAGTCGTATTTTTCTACTTACATGTGTGAGGTTATTAGGATTTTATTACTTCCTTTTTAAAAAACAAACATTCACTGATAGAAAAAAATTATACATTTATTACATAACAAATGGAAACATTGGGATATTAACAAAATGAACCCTTAGAAAAAATTTAATAGTTGAAATTAATGTTATATTCCTTGAGAGATAAAATATATCTAAAAGAGACAACGGGACTCATACAAACTTTGATGAAGTCTGGGATCAAGGTATAAAAAGGTTTTCATAAAAAATAAACTCCACAAATCCAAATGGGATAAGAATTTTCAGAGGCCTAAGGACTCTATAGGAGTGAAACTTGGGGTAGAGAACCTAAAATCTATGGTTTTCTACTCACTGAGGATGGTGACTCATTTTGAGTTGATAATGATGATCTTATAACAAATAAATAACAATTAAGTGTCACATGTATTACCAAGTGGAAAGAAGCTATGAATTATAAATTGAATTCCATGTACCAAAACCAAATTTGGGTTTTGGTAGATCCTCTAGTGGATTTATATACCATTGGTTGTGAATGGTTATTCAAGAAGAAAACAGATTTTGATGTAAAATCTAATACATATAAGGCATAATTATATTCAAAAGCATTCAAATAGTGTTAGAGAATAGACTATAGTAATATCTTTTCACTGGTTACTATGTTGTAATAAATCAAAATTCTACTTTCCATTTCGTCTCACCACAACTATGATATTTTTCAAATAGATTTCAAAGAATCCTCACTTGATGGGAACCATCTGGAAGGTGTATATATGACATAAACTAAAGGGCTTGTGGGCCCAAAGGATTATAATAAGTTATAAAAAATCAATGGTCCGTTTAAGGATTAAATCAAGAATCCAAGTCATGAAATAATCAGTTTGATGATGCCACTACATAATTTGGTTTCATAAAGAATGAATATGATCCCTATATCAATAAACGGTTTAGTCCGAGTGTGGTCGTTATCTTAATAGTTTATGTCGAAGACATACTAGTTATTGGAAATGAAATACTAGTCTTATAGTATGTTAAAGACTTCCTGAATAAATTATTATCCCTGGAAGACTTAGAAAAAGAATAAAATATTATTGGGATCAAGATCCATCATGATTGATCTAATAGGATGCTCAGTCTAAGTTAAAGTATATATTGATATGATATTAAAGTGATTCAATCTAGAACAATCCAAAAGGGGATATTTCCAATGTCATGTGGAATTCATCTTTCCAATAAAATGTGACCTCAGACACTTTAGGAAATAAAAAGTATGGAAAGTATTAACAAAATATCATTGATTCTATCATTCATGTATGATATGTTATGTACTAAGATTGATGTTTCTTATTCCCTAAGTGTGGTGGGAAGATATCAAGTTGACCCAGGTGACCACCATTAGATGAAATTCAAGACTATCCTTACGTATTATATGTGTAAAAAGTATATGTTTTTATTCTATGGAGGAGATGAGGATTATAGATTCTAGTTTCCAAATAGATCAAGATGATAAAAAATATCTAAAGGAATATATCTTCACACTCAATGGAGGTGTTGTGAGTAAGAAGACCTTAAAGAAATATATAGTTGAAAATTATAAAGAATATTTTGAGTATATTCTGGATTTTTAGGTATCTAAAGAAGTAGTTTATAAACAAAATAAATCATCCAATATCTTGTTGTGGTAACTAGTAGTAAATATCCAATCACAAAATATTGGGATAATGCTACAGTGGTGGTCCTGGTAAAAGAGAAAAAGTCACATTAGTGGAAGAATAATATATTCCAAAAGTATCATATCTTTAGGTATTTATCTAAAATATGTCAATTTTTAGTGATTAAAATATATATGTAAGACAATTTGGTCAGCTCGTTGACTAAATCCTTAACTCAGTAGAACTATGGTCATTATGTGAGGTTTAGTAGAATAAAATCCATAGGTAGTTGGATCTGGTTTAAGTGGGGGTCTGTTGGCGTTTAAATTGTAGAACCAACTTGTTGTACTTTTTATAACATGTATATTCAAAGATTTTGGTGTTAATAAAACATCATATTACATATTGTTCAGGGTTTTCATTACTTTAACATAATAATATCCTGGATTATTTTTCATATCGATACGGTCATATCAGTTTACTTCTATAATGAGAACCTTGAAATTCCATGAATATTTTCTTAAATAATTTTAAATTGTCAGATAATATACTATTATGGGACACATATAATTTGGACTATCTGGTGTGAGAAATTGTAAGAAGATGACAATTCATCACAAGAAGTTTTCACTTGGTAATCTCCAAGATGTGAGATTATGAGAACATACCTACCATTAAGATTTTGGAGTGTTTATGTGTCGTAGAATATTCCTATTTGAGAGAATTTTTAATGTTCGTTAGAATTTAAGATTATTATTAATTCATTTTATGACCCACATACTAAAATTTAATAACTGAAACTGTGATGCCATATATTTTTTAGAAGTTGATTATGTTGGGTAAGTCATGAATGACATGTTATTGATGGAGTAGTCAAGGAATTATTTGTCACTTCTATATTTATGCATTTTTATATCTTACACCTTATATTGAAATGGAATTATTTCTATAAAATCCATGTATGTTGTGTAAGGATGACTTTATTTCAAATAGTCAAAGAAATACATATAAATCTTATAGGTTAAGGAGATGGATGTGTACCCTGCTTGAAGAGATATTATGAAAAAGGGATTATATCACATAGTGTATTCTCATATTTAGTTGTTAATTTTAAAAAATTAACTTCATTATCTCTTTTTACATGACCCATTTCTAAATTGTAATCTTTGAATTTAGTCATGCCTACCAAATTACAATGATAAAGAATCTTAGAGGGTCTCACACTATGTGTTTGCACTAATCTTAATTAAATTAAATTTAAATATTTTTATATAAATAAATATTATTATTAGGACCATGGAATAATTTTATTTTGGATTTTTTGTTTGAAAATGTTTCCAGGGTAAAAAATAATTTTTTAGTGTAGTAATTTAATATAAATATATGTTATTTAGAATGTGAACTGAACATTTATTTTACTTATTGAATATTTATTAAATATTCATTCTCTGTATTTTGAAAAGAATATTTATTTATGGATAAATATTTAATTAATATTTATTCCAGTATTTGATAAATGTCGAGTTGGATGAGTGGATCAAGATTTTATCTAGTGATAAATATTAATTTAAAAGCTGGTAAAATAATATTAATCATTATGAAAGATATCGCACACCATAAAATATTAACTATTATTATTATATGAAATGAGATAGATATGGTTTATTATATAATTTAAGGGTCCTAGTGAAATTAAATTAAATTTTAAGCAAAACCCAAACTCTATAAATATATTTTTTTCTCTATTGTGTAGTGTTAATAGAGAATAGAAAATCTTTTTCGAACAATAAACCTCTCTCTAGATTCATCATTATATTATCTCATCAGGAATGAGAATAAATCCATCAAGACGAAAATAATTTTAAGCAATTATGATGAAAAATGAAAGATCATCACTCTATTCTTCCAGTAACCAGTAATATATGAGAGCTGTTTAGATATCAAAGGATCATCCATGGATCACCGCTCGATGGGATCTACTTTTGGTCCTACCTATGTGGTGATGGTAATCCAAAAAATGTTTTTGATGATCAAAAACATCATTGAATAAATATCCTAAAACAATGTTTTCTTTCGTCAGATCACATTTAAATTAATTATAAATTTAACATGGAAAATATCCTCTATGCGTTATGGGATTACTATGTCAATATTTGATGAAATTTTTTTCCTTTGACATGATATTTATAGCTTTCACAATTGGATAATTGTCCATAAAATCCGATGAAACTCATAATGGTCATTCCTCCCACCAGGCACTTTTAGTATGCCCAAAACCTTCAATTACTTGGGGATATTAGTACTTGGGGGATTTTTTCAAGGTAGTGATTTCATGGTAAATTAATTCATCACATAGACATGTGGCCATTCAATTCCTAGACATAGAAAATGTGATTGGACCATCATTTATAGTCATTCTAAATACAGTCATGTTTAACAGGTATTATCAACCAATCATTTGTATTTATATCATGTGAAAGTGGGTGTCTATTGGAGTGGGTTCCCAAGAACCATCTACTTTGTACATTGTATTACTTATATATTTATATAATATAATATTAATAAATTCACTATATCATATTTATTTTTATTATACTTAACTTTTATATGATAATGTCCTAGAGTATATGTCTCATTTAAAATTTAATAGTAGCTCTCCACTGTAATGATTACCTTAAAATTCCATGATGATATTCTTAAACTATATGTTCTATGGTCACATGGCATCATCTCATAAAACACTATTGATACAGACCATCGGGTTTTTGTACTCATAAGTGGATGGGACTTCATCTCATTTGTTTCACACTTGGTAATCTACAAGATTTTAAATTATGAAGATATGCCTACCTATCGGAATACCTTATATTTCAAGATTAATTGGATAAACCTATATATGGGTATGTGTAATTATCCTTATAATTTATGATTATTATATATATATATATATATCACAATTCTTGTACATAGATGTATTATCATAAATTGTGACTCCATATGTCCATAATGAATTTGGGTATGTTGGGTGTGTGAGGAGTAATATCCTTTTAATGAATAAGTTAGGGAAGTATGTTTCCCATACATATTTATAAATGTTGATATATAGACCCTTTGATTGAAATAGAAATTTCTCATAAAATTCATTTTCCATGGTGTGTTGATGAGTTCATTTCAGATAGTCAAAGAAATATATAATAGAAATATAGGTTGATGACATGATTTTGCAACCTTCATGACAAGATGTCGAGTAAAGTGATTATATTAGATAGCGAGCTTTTATATGTGGTCATAATAACATTGATATTTACTTCTTCTGCTTGGATACCATTACATGTTGTTGGACACTGATATTAGACTTTAGGAAAACTGGTATAATGACTGTAATGAAAAATCTTAGAGGTTCAAAAACGTTGTGTTTCTTTTAATCTTAATTAAACTCAATCTAAATATTATTATTAGAATAAATATTATTCTCAATTTGTGGAATAATATATATTTTGGATTAATTGATTGTAAATATTCAGTAAATGTATTTATGTGTGAGTTGAATATTAAATAAATAAATATTTATTCACAATATAATCAAATATTATATGCTTATTTATATCCTCATTCATTGAGAAGGAAATAAATAATTTTTTTAAATGAATTTTTAATTAGTTACCTGAATAGTAAATAAATATTTATTTTCAAGACCGGGAATATAATAAATATTAATTTGTTAATCCCATGAAAAAAATTTATTATTTGAGGTTTATTAAATAAAAATAATGAAAGGTGGAATGAGTTATCGGTTTCAATGGGAATGATATAATAAATAACATTTAAATAAATATAAATTTATTTAATTAAAGAAATGATATTTTTTATCTGTGAGTTTAGTTCATGTTAAGTAATTATAATTATTATTATTATTATTACTATTATTATTATTATTATTATTATTATTATTGTTACTGTTGTGGTTGTTGTTATGGTTATTATTGTTATTACTATAATTATTATTATTATTATTATTTCCATTATTGTTATTATTATTTGGATATGGGGTTATCTAAAGATTTTGAGAGTAATTAAGGTAATATGTGAAATTATTTATTCTCTAAACTACCTTTATAAATACATAGTTATGTCATTTCCTAGTATGAGATGTGTCTATACCAAACACACCCCCTCCAACGATTCTCCAAACCCTAGAAATAAAATTCTCTAAAATACTCTCAAGAATCGAGATTAATCTTTTATCCTCTTCTTTTCAATATCAAGAGATCAAGAATCAGTACTTATATCTTTCAAGGACTGTTCTGTGATAAAAGGGAGAGATGCTAGACAATCTATACCACCATCCTAGCACCTAGAGTCCCATTAATGATGCTTCAAGGTCAAAGGAGCATGTTAGAGGGATTATATCATTGGGTACATATAGTGTAAAAACGGTTCCACAAAATTGTCTCTATATGATCAACCACTCCTATGAATAAAGAATTTATAAGACTGAGGTAATTATTAATTTAAATTTTATTATAAATCCAACATCAATATATCCTCTCTCTTATTTGTTCCTATGTTCTCTATTTATATTAATGAGATTTAATTCATTTATATTTACATTTATCATCATTTACATCAAGAATTATTCTTCAAAACTGATAAAATTTCAATTCAAAATAGGAAAATAAGTACGTCCACTACATCTAGAACATTCATGGGGGCTTGAGTGTTTAATCTAACCTAGTCTGCAAAGGTCCAACCATTTCTAGATTTTAGTCCAATCTATTCAAATTTCTTCTAGGATTCCAATAATGAAATTCACACCAATAATAAATACTTATATTTAATTATATCACCAAAACTAATCCAACTCCCAAAATTATATTCCCGGCCTGCACCAACACCCATGACACATAAAATGGGTCTAAAAACACAATTTCGATCTGAGATCCTAGTTGAATTGCCACTTTATAATACCTATTCTATTATATATGCTTAATTACCATTATAAATTATCAATATTTAATTTTTTTACAATATTAGAGTCTCAAAAATTCGTGAAAAAAAAAGATTACCACAAATGATATCCTTTTTGTTGATGGATTGGAAAAATGATTGTATTTCAACTTTTTTTTATATTGAAAATGAGGTTATTTTAGATGAATGGTTTTTTCATTATCAAATTAAAAGATATCTTAATAATGACGAGAAAAAAACTAACACTTTTAAATTTATTTCAAATCTGTATTAATAAAAAATCATGTTTCTTGAATTTGAAGGCGGACAACGATCTATGGAATAGAAATCCTAGCCACTTAAGATAAATGAATATAAATATATTTTTTCAAATATTAGGCTATGAGAAATGTTCTAAAGCTCAAATAAGATAAAATAAAATATTTTAGTTTAGGAAATAAAGGGATGATTGGGAATAAAAGTCAAAAAATAATAGATATTAAAATATTTTGTCCACTTAAACTTATATTTTCATATGTATTTAGCCTGATTAGTCTCAAATCAACCAGTAGAGATAGGTATTTCATTACTTTTTTCACATTTTTTTTGTATATTATATTTATTTGATGGTGAGTAAGACATGAGATCTTGAAAATTTTCAGACTTATCAGTGAGTTATAGAAAAGAAAATTGTGTATTCAATCAAAATATTATTATTCTAGAAATGATTCTGAGTAAAAATATTATATTTTGAATTATAAAAAAAAATATTACTTAATACACACCTCAAAAAAATTGAGTGTTAAACAAAATAATAATATCTTAGTTGGAATGGGAAGAAAAATTTTATCGGATCTTGTAAATTTAAAAAAAATTAAATACAATCCAAATTATTATAATATATATCCAAAATAGGTTTTTTATCCAAAAATATTGAGATTATTTAGTAGATTATGTTTTATAAAAAAATAATTAGGAGACACTTAGTTATATTTGATAAATGAGATGATGAAGGTATATTTCTTGGTTATATACCCAGTTGAATAATTTAGATGTGTTATAATCAAAATTTGAAGAAGATAATTGAAAACATGTTATTATTGTCGTGGAATATCATGGTACTTCACAAAAAACTTTTTTATTTAATAATGAGATTGAATATACTTAATAAGGAAAATATTATTTGAAAGTTACAACATTATTTAGTATTATAAGTTTATATGATGTAAAATCTGATTTAGAAGTCTCAAGTGATGTGGAAGGACTAGAAAAACATTATTTAAGATATCAAGATTTATAAAACATGTTAATCCTTAAAATTTTATCAGTGGTATAAAGAATATAGTAGCTCGATGTAATGACCCAATGTTTTTCAATGGAAATTTCCTTCTTATATTTATGTCATGAAAACACAACATAATGAACTACTAAGTGATAAGTTAATTTTAAACATAAGTTTGTCACTTCTATGGTAGGAATTTCGAAAATCCAACATACACAGTTGTGTTCAAGATGATTTTTGGAGTCTAATGAAACAAAAATCATTTTCGGTGAATTGTAACGTACCCTTGTGAATAGTAACATACCCTTATAAATAGTATTATGACCCTTATGAATAGTAAATTATACAACATAAGAGTAACCTTACCTATGAACAATTAAATAAATTTTTGACATCTTAGAAAGTGAAAATTTGACCTTAGTAAACGTTATGGTATTTTGTATGTCATAAATAATTAATTATAATTAATTAATTAATTTAAAAGAAAATTTATTTACCTAAAATGTATTCATAAATTATTGAATCAATGTCTTATAGTTTTTAGATAATTTTATAAGACCCTACGTAATTTTTGAAAACACTATAAAATCAATTTTAATCTTAAAAACTATTTTTCTAAGTAAATTATGATTTTAATTAAATATTAAATTAATAATATTTAGAAAATTATTTTTTTAAAATGGACTTAAGTTTTGGATTCTACACATCGAAAAATGGTTGGGGTAATTTTTTGGGATTTTTCGAAGATACTTGAATTTTTTATGAATAGTAGAATCTGATAATTTACAATAAATTCTAAATAATGGATTAATTGAGTCGTCGATGATGCTCTGCTGATGTAAGACCACTTGGTTAGGGATCACATGATAAAACTAATATTATTATTCATTCAAGACTCACTATTATTTGTCTTAGGGGGAATTAATAAACTAATGAATTTTATTTTAAGGAAACCCCTCTACCCTCCACTATAAAAGCCACCCTTCACACCCTCATTTCCTCACACCTCTCAAGATCCAGGACTTCTCTAAAATCTGCCCAAACACCTTCCCTAGACCCTCCCCCACGTATAAGAGCTGTTTTTCTCATCAAAAGACCATTCTTAGGCCCTTAAGGAGTTTCTCAAGAGAAGGATTCAAGAGGTAATTGCTCTCCCTCTTCTCCTTTAATTTCCTTTTAAGTTCAAGTTCATTTCTTGATCTATCCCCACCTATCTTCATCCAAATGATATTGTAACTCCATTATTATACATATAATTTAATTTTATTATTCTAATGTGATATTATATCACCCAACCCCCTTTCCCTCTTCCTTTTATTTTATTAAAGAGAACATTGTTCGTGAGGTGTTAATTTATCAGCTTCAAGAACGACATGCTTTCTTCTTGCATTTCTACCTTCATATCTGGTCATTAAACCATTTTTATGATAGAACCAGAATATTTTATATGTATTATCTCCTATTTCAAGTACTGTAACTAACTTATGACCATATTTCTAGTGATAAAATAAAACAAGTTCATTATGATCGAAAAATCACTCAAATTAACCCAAATAATCATCATTTAATTCTTATCTAACGATTCATCCACATGGATATAATATAATTAATTATAAGATCATTAAAACTCCCGTAATATCATTAAAAACATGTAATATCATTTCTGGATGTTTACCCATGTACTACCTGAAATTCAATTTATGAATACAAGTAAACCACCCAAGAAAAACTACAAAAACAAACATCCCCGAACAATGTTTTTAAAGTCTATAAGTCATCCAAAGGAACACAAAATGAAATAATGAAACCAGAATGAACCCTATTAATATATAAAAGGTTCTTTAATTTCTAATTAATGAATATAATTTCATTATACAGGACATTAAAGAGAAGGATGCATTCAGATACCAGGTAAGGGGAAATTCTTGAACCCAACTTTCATTCTTCAGGTTTTACCTCTTTCCCTCCATTTTTGATATGGACACTCCTTAAAGATCATTTTTTCTTCATTTTATTTCCTTTTCTGGAATATAAATGTTTTCTATTGAAGGATATTTCAATCCAAATGTTTTTCAAAGGAACTCTTCTTTTAAGAACTCAACTTTTACCTCTCATTCATGGTTGATGGTTCTCGTATCAAGTATGTTGTTCCCTCTTTCTTTTGGGAACCCAAGGCTTATGAATGTATTCTTATGAGATGAAACCCATTCCTTACCATGGGTTAGTTATTTTCACTCTTGATGTTTGTTCCTTGTGGCGAGCATGATAATGATAATGTTATGATGTGACGGGTGCGCCCAGAATTATATACCCCAATTATAAATGTTTCAAAGTGACAGGTGTGACTGGAATTATACAGCACTCCAATGCATGGGTCATAGTGATGCATCTCATGAGTAAATTTAAAATGATGTGTGATCAAGATTCTAGCTTGGTTCACAAGTATTTTTGGTAATTAACCACTAAGACATGATGTTTCATTTTTAGGCATCGCCATATTTCAAGTCTTTTATTTATGCTCCTCTCATGTTCATGATCTTTTGCATATGTTATGATTATGCTCATCCCATGCTTTATTTTTCTTATCTATCCTCTTACCGGGCTTCTATTTCACCCATTTTTATGTATATCCTCAGGTAGCTAAATGTACTAAGGAGAGTACAAGTGGCAATAAGAATCTAGAGAAGAAGAAATTAAATAAATGTTTATGCATGATGTTGTATTTGTTATGTGTGGTCCTAGTTTTCCCAAGACACTAAACCTTTGGATCCTCTATGTTTAATACTATTATGTTGTTTATCTTTTAAATGATGTAATAGTAATGTAAGAAAAGGTTGGGTCTCTATACTTGACTTTTTCCTTTTGATGTACATAACTAATTCTTTTTTTAATGTCGTATATATTAAAAGATGTAGAATTTCATATTCACCATAGTAAATGATCTCAAAAAAATATATTATTATGTCGATCTCAAAACATGGTGTTTACCCATGGGTTGAGTTTTGATAACTTTATAATATAGTTTAATATTAAGGAATATTTAATATTTATTGAATAAATATTTATTTATTCCATGCATTAGAGTGTAAATACATTCTCAATGGATTACCATATGAAACTTCTATCACCACAGTTGTGCTCAGGGTGTACAATTTTTCTTATGAATGGTATAATATTTATCTACATTTTGGGACTCTCAACTGATCTGATTTTGGGTCCTTAGAGGAACACCTTTTATAACCTAGGTTTAATATATAAATAACCTCTTATGAATGTCTTCTAGGGTTATCCACATTTTCCTTGGAAAAATAGGAATTATAGGATGTGGTGGTGGTAGATATCTTTCCATATAGAAGTGACGCCAACTAATCATTTATTGTGGCCATATAGAAAGATTTATTGAATTATGCACTAAGGCTGGGTGTTATTCCATATACTAGAAATATAAAATTATAAACCCATTATATAATAAAGTTTAGATACATTCAATAAGTCCCATTGTGATTATACATTTAGATATATGTGGGCCCATGAGAAAGAAATCAATGAATATAAATAAGTACCTTATAGCCTTCGTTGATGATTTTAATATCATTACATGAATTATTGTTTTTAAACATAAGTCAGAGGCTGTCAAAATGTTTAATATTTTCAAGAGAAGTGATGAAAAAATAATTCTGATCTTCTAAGAAGAATATTCAAACTTATAACAGTGCTAAATAAACAAATGATAATTTTAAAGATTATCTTGAATTTCATGTAATTCATTATGAATTTGAAACACTATAAACACCATAGTGAAATGGTTTTTCTTAAGTAATAAGTAAGAGTTTAGTGAATATGGAATTAATTTTGTTGATTGAACGAGATAATTATCTGTTATTTTCGAGTCAATATATAAGATAATTGATTCATATTTTTTATTTATGTTTCTACAAGAAAAAATATGATATGAATCATTGTGATATATATTATAAAGAATACCTAAAGTTTCTTGGTAATCCATGTGTTACCAAAGTTAAAGCTAAAAATATTGGGAAGTTTGATAAATGAGGTTTTGATGGAATCATTCTTGGATGACATCCTAATGGTACATGATACAGGTGTTATAATAAATAAATAAGAAATAATGTTAACTCTACTGATGTCAAAGTTCTAAAAAATTAAGATACAAAGGTTTCTTGATCATATGAAGATATAAAATAAAGTGAATATGAAGTTGGTATTGTTATAAAATATTACAAAGTTTCTGATAGGACTAACAATTTATAAATTAAACTGAATGAATATGTTCATTTGTAATTTTCAAGTGAAATGGAATAATCTCATTCATCACATCCTAGGCTGATAAAATATGTGGAGGTCTAAAATTCATTGGAAATTGGGGGAAACTATTTCATTCCAAAATAACATCGAGGTTATTTTTGGATACTTTCTTATATTCAAATGTTAATACAGTAGATATTAAATAATATTTGGATCATTAATAGTGTACTAATTCCATGAATGAAAAACTGAATTCGATTGAGAAGAATAATACATGGTAACATGAACCCAAACCTTAAAATAATAATTTGACAATATAAATTTGGTTTTTCGAAAAAGGTTGATTAAAAAAGATGATGTGATAAGAAGAAATACACTATTGTTTTTTAAAGGCTATGTAAAAATTTGAGGAATTTATTTTGATGAGACCTCATCCCTGATATAAAGATGTAAAATAATCAGGATCTTTTTTGTCATCATTTTACAACAAAAATATAAGATATTATCTATGGATATCAAGATTCATTTTTTAATATAGATATTTATGAATATTTTTATAATTAAAAACCATGTGGCTTCACGCTTTGTAAACATGAAACTTATCTCTCATAGTTGAAAATACTTTTTATGGGTTAAAGAAAGATCTGGGAGCTTAGTATTCTAAATTGGATACTTTCTTAAGTAGTTTTAATCCCATGAAAAGTAGATTTAAAAGTAACCACTACATAAGAGAAAATAAAGTGGTTTCCTACATTTTTATTATTTATGTTTTTCATATTATGTTCACATGGAATGATAAAGAAATCTATAAAAAGTTTACTGAGTATATGAGGAAGATATTTGGAATATCCATCCAAGAAGAAATTAAATACTTTATTGGAATAAAAAGCTCTCAAAATAATAAATAGATGTTCTTATCTCAATAAATGTTTGCTAAGAAATATCTAAAGTTATGAATAGATGATTAAAGGCCATTTTCACACCCCTTTCAAAGGTAACAAAGTTAAAAAAATATAGGAAAGGAAATAATATTAATCCTAAAGAGTTTATAAAGTTCATTGGAAGACTCTTATATCTAACAATTTCAAGTCCAGATATCATGTATGTTTTTACATTATGTTATGGGTATAAATTACACCAAATAAATCACAACTTTGGCTGGAAAATAATTCTAAGATATATCAAAGTCACAATTGATTTCAAAATTAATTATGATAGAATAAGAAAGATTAATCTATTTGTTTATATAGATAGTGATTGGGTAGGTTGTGCTGATAATTGAACATATATATCTGGTGTTGTTTCCTACTTAAGAGAAATATGTATGAGTTGGAATAAAATAAATCAAAATTTATAAACTCTCAACACTAGAGAATCAAAGAATTTTCTTTCCACTCAAGATGCAACATAATTAATGTGGATAAATATAATTATGAATGATTTTTAATTGATGTGTAGTTCACCTTCTATTAATTTGTGATAATAAAAGTGTTACAAGTCTCACAAAGAGTCTAGTGAAACATTCTCATTATGAACAGATCGGTATTAAATATCACTTCATTAAAGAGTATGTAGAAATAAATGAACTAAAGTTGTTTTTTTTCTTACAATGGAGTAAGTTTCTAATATATTTACTAAACCATTACCAAAGGAAAAATTTCATAATTTGAGGTTAATCATGGCTGTAAAATCCTACCCTCTCAATTCTAAGGCATGTAATATCTTTCACCTATCACATATTGTATATGGTTAGTGTTGAAAATCAGGATAAATGATGTCACCTTAATATGTCCATTGGTGTGTTCTTTACTCTTAAAGGAAGATAATATTTTTAGGAGTTTTTAAATTGGGTAATATATGATTTTAGTATGACCAATATATTATAACAATTTTTTAAAGTGGGTACAAGAATTTGTTTTTATAGGTGGAAGGATTATAATGAAAGAATAACGGTTTAATGTTCAAAGTGAAATAATAAGTTTAAAAATTATTTAAGAAAAGTTTGTCCAGTCACTGATTTTTTAATAATATGGGTTTTTTCAATGATTCTTGTTTCCTAAATTGACTTCACTCATAATGGCTTACAATTATTACATAATTGATCCATTAAGTAAGTTAAAAAGTTTCAATGATTTATGTTCCTTAGTTTCCAATAAGATTAAAAGGGGAGGATTATTGATGGAATTATTTTCGGAGATATTGTAACATTAAGAAGAATCTGGTTGAGAAGAATGAGGGTTTTATTTTTTATTTTATTTTTTTGGAGAACATAAATTACTTATAAATATTCATGTTATTATCTTAATGCCTCAAACATGTGTTTTATGTTTGGATAAGCATGTTTGTTATCAATAATATTATGTCATTAGGAAAATTTTATGGATTAAGTTCACTGGACATTGGTTACCAAGAGAAGGAAATAGATATAGGTTTTTGAAGAAAGTAATGGTATAGAGGAACTGTATTGATAAAGATTACATCTTTCTTTCCAATAATGTTTTTAAGGATAACCATATATATTTTTCAATGGATAGAAGAGGTGTTATGAAGTTGTAACATATAGAATGTCTAAGGATCTTTAAGGAATTGTTATAAATACATTAATATAATGATGCTAATATGGATTCTCAATTTCCTAATCATTACAAAGGAGAAAATTTTATTCTCTCAAAAATATAATGATGGTTTGAAGAAGTTTTTAAAAGTTTAATCTTAACAAAATTTCCAATATTTTATGAAATTTTTAATATAGAAAAATGTTAAAGTATTAAGTGGTATATTAAACATTTGGGTGGGATATTTGAATTTTAATTTCTTACTCCTCCATTATGTTGTAAAGTAATTCCACATATATAAAGGGTTAAGGATGTTTCAAGTATGTGTGTGGAAATTTTTTTAGCTGTGAGAAGTGTTGTAGAAGCAAATAGATGATTTGATGAATGGTGTGAAGTTTCAACAGTATAAAAGATACTAGAAAGAGTTTCCTATATAGTTGTATCAATGAGATGGTGTGTAGAAAAGATTGGAAAAATATGTCATTATACCAAGATTCATCGGACCAAGTGTATTGGTTAGAGTAATGATCAGATAGAATTTTTCATACATATATCCAGGAATTAGTTCTTTCTCACGGTTGTGTGAGAAAGTGAAGAGGTAAAAAAGTAATTAGATGAAAGGAAAGTTTAAATAAATTTCAAGTGTCACAATGAAAAGGTATTGAAGCATATTGGTGAAGGTCCTTATTATTATTATAAAACATAATTTTATTATTTTATCTATGTAAGGTGTACATGCACTATCAGAAGGACTATAGTTCAACTCAATTTAAGAATATTCCCTTCTTATAGTAACCACTAAATAGGTTAATATATAGTGTTTTTTGAGGTATTGGAATACTTATAACCCATTCCAGAGACTAGCTACTCTTATTGAGTACTTAACCTTGTAATTATCTTTATGCTTATGGTTTTGCTTGGTTTTTTTCAGTCGGTTCACTTCTAACTAATCATGGGTGAAAATAGTTTCTTATGAATGAAAAAAAGGGAAGATCACAAATTCACAAGATTCCCCTATCAGTGATCATATAGATCTTGATTATTATTTTTCAGTGGTTTTAGAATATAGTTTCACTTCATTGGCTTTTTTCTGGAGTTTGAATAAAAGAAGGTTATTATTAATATTTAGAACTCTTTCAAAAGAAAAGGGATTTTTTATCTTTTTTGGGAAAAACTATAATATCTAGAAGGATTTAATTTTAACTTATCTTATATACATTGTATATTAATTTAATTAATCTATTAAATTTTGTTTCCATAATCCTACAAAGGGTTCTCCCCTAATAATTACTGATAAAAAGAATTTAGACAGTGTTGGAAAGTCAATAAATGTTATACTTTCCACACTCGTTAAAAGTGAATTTCTAAGGGAAAAGGATATTTTAATAGCTAAATTCATTTTTAAAAATATGAATAATATTTTTTAAGATAAAAAATTAAATAAATTAAGTTTATAGTTTTTAAATTGAATTATACAACAGTTAATGACATTTTAAGCATGATAATATTTTTTTGTGATAAAATGGAAGATTAATTTATTATTCAAAAGATTCTAAGAATTATTCCATGTAAATTTTAATCTAATGTATCATAATTAAAAGTTATGGATCCTAAAATTCAATCCCTGTATGATCTATATATAATTCCCCCCATTTATTAAATGATAATAGAAAATGTTATAATGTCAAAACAAAATATCGATCATGAAATTTCTCTCAAAGCTTCTAATAAAAGAAAATATAAAAACATTCTCAAGAGGGAATATAGTTACTCTTGAACTAAGGATTCGGTATGTAAAGGATTTTATAAATTTATTTCTTTTTTCCTAAAAGGGTGAAAACATGCATATGTAAGTGCAAAGTAAAGTTACCTATGAATTCCATTAGTTGTGGATCCATTGAAAATTCAGAGGAAAATGATCCATATAGAAAGGAATATTAACAAAGAGATGAAGAATATAGAAATTTTATAGCATATATCAAGAAGAAGGTTTGAAAATAAAATTCTTATTCAAATGGAAAAGATGAGAGGTTCTCTAAATATAAAAGTAGAAAAATTTTATCTAAATGTGAGGAATATGATGATATCAAGGTGGAAGATAAAAAATATAGTGATGATGCTGCTGAAAATAACTTATTAAAAAAACTAATAATGAATAGTTCAACAATGATAAAAGTGATGGCTCTAAAGAAAAAGATAAGAGGACTCAGATGGAGTTTATTCTTAAAATAGAGTTGATAGAATGTATCTCAAGGATTATTAAACTTTAGTGAGATAACAAGTAGGTTAAGAAATAAGTTCTTTCAGAAAAAAAAAGAATATTTTATTGAATAAAAATCCAAGATTCTAAAATAAATTGATGACTCAAGAAGTATTTTAATAAATTTTAAAACTACAAAATCAATCTTAAAGAAAAGATAAATGTGAATAAGAAATAATTTGATCTTATTCCAAACAATTATTAAAGTTGAGCAAGAAATAATAATACTAAAAAAATATTTTCAAAATTTGGGGAAATTTATAACAATTTTAAACATCATAAGGATCAAAAACATCATCCTTATGGGTTAATTAAATAACTAAGGTTGTTCAGAAGAAAAATAATGTTAAGGAGGCCTTGTACATAGCCAATACAAACAAAGTTAAGAATCATAAAATTTCGAAGGTTTCAAATATTGAATCAAAATCTAAAACTAATGGAGATATTTTAAATTATGATAACAAATTTAAGTAGAAGAATAATATGTTAAGTGACTACCAAAACTTTGGTACAACAAAAAGTTCCAAGGTGGATGATAATAAAGATAATGGAAATTTGGTACACATTTCAAAACTGAAAGTTGGTTACATGGTTAAATATGATATATATGGAAATTTTGGTTATTTTGGTGGCATTTGAAAAATTTAAATAATATGTTTGTATAATCATTAACACTATAGTGAATCCAAGTGGAAATAGAGGTGGTTTTTTATGGGGATTCAACCCATTCAATGAAGACAACCTGAGAAAGTTAGTTTGAAGATTGAAAATAGATTCCAACATTGGAAAAACTTTTATCAAATATGTGATAATTCTATAAATATCGATAAAGGATGTATCTTTCCGTTATTGATATAAAAAATTATATAAAAAATCCCAAAAGTCACTTGAGATTGAAGAAAATGGAAAGGAAAATTCCATAATTGTTAAAACTTCTTTCAAAGATACAAAAGGATAATGACCTCAGTTACTGGATAGTGAGTGTTCTTCACAGATGACTAGACATTAAAAAAAATTAATAATTTTAAATATTATAAATAAGGGATGATAACATTTAGAAATGTGAGTCCCTTATAATAAAATGTGTTGTATCTTTTATAATTGGAAAATAAAACTAAAAATCCAAAAGAGACTTATTTTATAATGGATTGAAACACAACTTCTTAAGGGTTTCAAACACTATGATGAATTAAATGTTGTAATTTTCATAATTTATTAAATTTCTAACAAAATAATTTAATAAATTTAATTGTTTACAAGACATAAATGAACTAAGGGAACTTTATTTCATGTTAGTGATGTGAAAACATCATGTTATCTAATAATGATGTAATAAAATCATATGTGTCATAAGATATTAGGATATATTTGCTAGATGAATATGTCAAAGTTGACACTGAAGGATAGTATTTAGGATATTCCTATAATATCAAGAAGAATGTGTTGGTATGGTTCTTTATACTAGAAAGGTAACAATACAAACTCAATACATAAGAAAGTTGAGAAACATTCAAAACTTTCTCTTGAGATTACACATCCACATATATACTGACCCGTGATAAAGTAATAAAAATGGGTATAATTAATTAATATCCCTTATTTATTATTCTACTCACATTTCATGTATTATGTTTTTGAAAAATAATTTTAAATCTCCCAAAAAAAATTCTAGTTTTGAAAGAAGTGCTAAAAAGGATTATGGGTATTCAATTAAGAAGATTCAAACTAATAATGATGTTGAATACACAAATGAAAAGTTTAATGATTATCTTAAAATGAAAAACATTTTTCATGAATTTAGTACACCATACACAGCACAAAGGAATGGTTTTTCTAAAAAAAGACATAAAGGTTTAGTGGATTAGCATGAACAATATTGATTGAACATTATATTTTTCAATTATTTTGGAAGAAATATATTGGAGAAGTAGTTAATATTTAGAATAAAAAAATTTATAGTTCAAACTCTTATAATCTCCTAAAAAGATATATTATTAATAAACATAAAGTTTTAAAAACAAAAATGTTTTCGGAATTCCATATGTTATTAAAGTTAAAGGTGAAAATATTGGGAATTTTGGACAAAGAGGTGTTGATGGACTCTTTCTTGGATACCCTCCAAATGGTAGAGGATAAAACTGATATAATAAAGAAAAAAAGAAAAAATTTAAGAATCTACACAAATTACAGTGATGGAATATTCTTATAGAAATTTTTAATGAGAATTTGTAGATATTAAAGAAATTGAATACTATATTAGTATTGTTAAACAACATACCATAGTTTATAACCTGAGTAATAATGTAGAAACTAAACATGATAAATATGTTAATATAGATATTTCAAGTTATTAGAAACAATCTTGTTCATTTAATCCTAGGATGTGAAAATAGGTGGAGGGAAAAAATATCATGGGAAATCAGAGGAAATATTTTTAAACTAGAAGAACAGTGAGGTTAGTTTCACATACTTATTTATATTTAAAGGAAAAGTAAATAGATGTTGAAGAATATTTGGATCATAAAGAGTGGATTGATACTATGAATTAAGAACTATATAATATTTAGAATAAAATACATTTGAAATTTTACCCATACCAGAATTATAATATGATTGGAAAAAAATGGGTTTTCAAAATAGGTTGAATGAAAAAGGTAGAGTTATAAGAAACATGGAATGACTAGTTTTTAAAGGATACTCATAGATTTTTGGTATTTATTTTAATGGAAATCTTACCAGGTAATAAAACATGAAACTATAAGAATCTTCCTTGCTTTTTTCTCACAATGAAAATATAAGATATTTTATATGGGTGTTAATTTGTATTTTCTTAATGGAAAGCTATATGATGAAGTTTATATTAAAAAATTGTGTGGATTCAAATATTTTCAAGATTAATTTTATGTGTAAAAGTTGAATAACAATTTTAATAGGTTGAAGAAAGATCTAATATTTAGGTATTTTAAATTGGACACTTTCTTCAAGTAATTTAAATTTAAATAAAGGAAGAGTTAAAAGTAACCTCTTTATAAAATAAAATCCAGTTGATTACGTCATTATTATTATTTATATGGGTGATATTATATTCACATATAATAATTAATAAATTTATGAAAAAAAATTATAAGGATATGAATTAGATATTTTAAATGTCTATTATTGGATAAAATAAATACTTTCTCGACCTGAAAATATCAAAAATCAAGAAATATATTTTCATGTCTAAAGAAATGTATGATAAGAAAAATCTGAGAAATTTAGGAATAGGATATTAAAAGAACATTTAAAAACCTATTTTAATGGGAATAAAGTTAAACAAAATATGGGAAATTAAATTAGGTAAATATTAAATAGTGTAGAAAGTTGATTGGAATCATATTATATCTAATGTATTCAAGGCCATATATTGTGTTTGTTGTTATATTTTTTGATAGGTATCAAAGTTCACAAAAGTAATATCGACTTATGTTAAGAAAAATAATTCATAGATATATCCAAGGTATAAATCATATGAAATATTGATCTATTTGGTTATACATATAATAATTTGGACGGTTGTGTTGAGGACAGAATATCTATATTTGGTAGAGATTTCTTCTTGGGAGAATGATGTGTGACGTGGAATACAGTGAAGAAAAATTCAAAAACTCTCAACACTATAGAATCTGAGTATGTTGTTTCCACTCAATTTATAATATAGTTAATGTGGATAAATACATAACTGGAAGATTTTTAGTTAATGTGAAGTTTCCCCTTCTATTCGGTTTTGAAAATAAAATTTCTATAAGTCTCACTAAGAAAATAGTTCAACATTGTTTTTTTTAATAACATCGATATTAAATGTCACTTCAAAAAATATCATATGGAAATAAATGAACTGAATCGATAATTTGTTCCTATAATAGAGTAATTTTATGATATCTTTACTAAACCATTTACAAAGGAAAATTTTCATAATTTGAGTTCTATCATGGGTATAAAACATCACTCTATTCAATGATATAGTATGTGATATTGATCCCCTCTCTTATATTTTATTTGGTTAGCATTTAAAATATAGATAAATGATATGACATAAATATATCCATTGGTATGTGATTTACTTTTTTAGGAATGGAATATTTTTAGGGGGTTTTTTAAAGGGGTAAGCTATGATTTCAGTATGTTTGATATTTATTAATATTTTATTATAGTGGCTACAGTAATTTTTTTATAGTTTTAGATTTTAAAAATTAAATATGTATGGTCGAAAGGTAAAATTGAAAGAATAATTTTGAAAAGTTTTTAAGAAATGTTTCTCAAATCACTACTTTATCGATAGTATGGTATTTTTGTTCATTTATTCTTTATTCATACACCAAGATCACTCATGTTAGATTATAATTAATATATAATTGATCCATTTATTAAGTTATAAGGTTTTAGTGATTTTTAGTCCTTCATTTCTAATGAAATATAAAGGGGGGATTGTTGAGGCCAATATGTTATGAGGTATTGTTAAGTTAAGAAGAAGTTGGTTGAAATTAATGAGGGTTTTATTTTGTATTGTATTATGTTATAAAACAAATATTGCTTATGAATATGGGTTAAATGATGTTAATATATCAAAAATGATCTAGATTTTTGGTGAATCATGTTTGTTACCATAGTATGAAGTCATCAAATAAATATTTATAGTTGAACCTCTTCTGGTCAAAGTTACCTAGAAAAAGAAACAGATTAAGGATTATGAATAAATTCATTGGGAAGATGAAGTTTCCAAGGTAATATTTTTGATTTGTTCCTATAAATTTATTAAGGAGAACTAGATAGAGTTTTTACTAGATAAAATAGGTGTTGCGGATTTTACTAGACTAAACGTTCGAGTATCATTATGAAATTTTCATACAGTCGTTAATGTGATGATTCCAAGCTAGATGTTCAATTTCATAAAAATCATGAAGGAAAAAACATGATTCTAACTAAGATATATGGATGGTTAAAAGTTTTTAATAGTTTTGAAATATTAAGTAATGTTCATATCTTTTCATAAATTTGAATACAGTCAAATAGAGAAGGATTGGGTGGGATATTCAGAGTTTGACTGGGATATTTGAATTTGGATATCACACTCCTTCCTTAAGTTTTGGAGGAATGGTGCCTATTTTAAGGGGAGAATATGCATTGATTATATGTGTGTAATTTTTTTAACTAGGTGAATTTTTATAGAATGGAAGAGGTGATTCGATGAATAGTGTTAAGAAGCATTGGTATGAAGGATATCAAAAATAGAGTTTCAAATATGTTAGTATCTGACAAACGGTGTGAAAAGATGATCATACAAATAGGTCACCAGACCATGTTTCATTGGACTGACTGTACCGAATAGATTATTGATCCAAAAAATAATTTTATACAAGTCTAAGAATACTTTATTTCTCACTTTTTTATAATAAATTAGAGAGGAAAAATAAATACTTTCACGAATGGAAAGTGTGATGAATGTTATAGAAGCATAGTGAAAAAATATTTATTCATGTGGGTGAAGGGTCATCATATTATTATAAAACATTATGATATCATTTTATCTTTTTGAGGATCACATGCACTATCAAAATAAATATAGTGAGGCAAAAGTTAATGACATTCCATTCTTATTGTAACAACCAAAGGGATTATTTTCTAATAGTTTGTGCGGTCTTGGATTACTTCTAAACCATTCCAAATACTTGATACTTATATTTAGTCGTAAATTTAATAATTATTTATATTTTTATGGTTGTTCTTATGTAATGTTTTCAGCATGGTGATTTCTCACTAATCAGAGGTGAATTTTCTTTCTTTAGTAAGAAAATATAAAAATAGAATATCATTGATTCACCCTTGCCTCTCTCTGTAATCACACATATCTTGATTGGTCCTCTCACTATATAAGATAAAATTTCATTTACTATGACACCTATGTGTTACTGTTACCCTAATTTTATATTATATTATCCTATCATTGTAAAAAAAAATTATTTATGAAAATTTTTGACAAAAACATGAGGAAATTGAAGTTTTCCCTATTGTTCCTGGATTTCATGCATTGATTAGTAGAAATCATGTGGCTACCTTTCTAGGGTAAATTTCAAAATTCTTATTTCTATTCACATAATTGTTTGGATTGGGTAGAACAAGGTCAAATCCATACTTTTTGAGGTTGAGTGGAAACTTTTTTAGTCACCTTTAGGTTTGGGTACTAGCACACGGCTTGGGCATAGTTAAAGTAAACTCTATGACAAAAGTGTGAGCTAGTCTGTGGTTTTAACAGAGGGTTTTTACAAAGATAGCATATGAATTTCAACCCAAGTGGTAAATACATGTAAGGTTAGTATTTCTAGGATGTATCCACTACAAAGTTTACACACATTTTGGAATATTTTTCAACCGAACCGTGCCTCTTACCTATATTTCATTAAATGATGTTTTACTCATTTACCCCTATCAATTTTAATAAGTCGGGCTACCCTCTTATCCCCCTTTTTTCAGACTAGCATGGGGTGTACATAGAGTATCTCATATTCCTCCTCCATGGTTTTTAATATCTCCCCCTCTATTTTAAAGTATAATCCAATTAAAAAGACACTATTTATCCTCTATTACTCTACTCTTCTCTTACCCATACATTTCCATTAGATATATCTCATTCATATAAACCCTAACCACTTTTCAAGATAAAATTAGAGTTTGGGGATATAATTATAGTTCTTTGGGTTGTATAGGGTTCATAAAGACATTTTTTATCTTGGATAGGTGTTTATCATCAGAAGTGATGGGTTTTAGATAGTCATGCTTGAAATGAGTAGTTATTTTATATACTTTCCTTGTAATTCATTTTATAAATTTCTTCTTTGATTTCAAATTCTTTCTTATGATTTTTAAATTACGATATAAGTATTTGTTTGGAAACAAATGATGTCACAAATTCTTTCATAATCTACATGGATGTTTCGCATGCCAATCTCTTGTGAAAATAGAGGGGTGACCCCTCGAGAATAGTTCTTCATAGAATTTTTTTCATGACAAACCCATGTTAGTATATAAATGGTTTAAATACATGGCATAGACCTTGGTCACATTCTATGTGGTTTCTAAAACACCCAAGTATATTTTCTAAACATGGTTAAGTTTTTAAAGGGGTGTTTGACACCAATTTTCTCTTTAAAATTTGTGTTTTTTGTTTTAGAGGAAAGTTATAGAAATTGAATTGAGTTGGCCTTCAATATTGTAAAATGTTTTTGAAAACAAAGTTCATATAGTGGAATGAAATATTTTAAAAGGGGGAATTATAGTTTTTAAAATGGTTTCTTGACACCAATAATTGTGTTTCCAAATTGGATTTAAATCTGTGGGTTGATAAATGGTTTTTAAAAAACATTTGAAATGTGGTTTTTAATGGTGTGAAAATGGATTGGATTCCTGTGATCTTTGTGGAAGACCAGTTGGAAATTTATGGAAGGTTTTTTTTAATGCATGAGACCCTCTTGATCCCAGTGTGATTATTTTTAGGCCCAAAGAGATTTTAAATCCCATCAGGGGATGATTTTTATTGATGTATCTTTCTATTATACTTATACATGAATGTTACTATTGTTGTTTCTTACAATTCTGTAGGATATGAGGTCTGGTTTATATTAATTATTTTATATTTGATATATTTTTTCGTTTAATATTCCTCTATTTAACTTGTTAAGCGAGTCCTTCCCAAAACATATGTGAATTTCATGAGATAAATCCCTAGTTTATAGTAGTGTGCTAACTAAGGAATATTTCTTAGCTATAACCCATGCATTAAGATTAGATGATACTGGGTCATTTGAGATAAAAATGTATTTTCTTTTATAGTTGTTAAATATCTCCAAGTTTTTATTTTTCGATATTCTTATGGGACTATCAGGGATATGGGATGGTTCATTAATATCATCCTAGGTTACTTATCTCTAGTTTAGGCCCTTATTACTAGAGCTTAGTGATAATTCCCATAATGATAGGTCCCTTTTAGGATGATTTAGGAGATATCTTTTCATGATTTTATCTTATTACCCAAGTTTGTTGACTTTTTGAACAATTTATTATTCATTTCTTGGGATTTTGTTTCCTTTATTCTTTGGTTCCATTGTGTAATTTTTATATCTCTTTGAGTGTGTTTTGGTTTACTTTCAAAGTCGTTCTTTTCAAATTAACTAAAAGTTTTTTTAAAGTAAAATGATTTATTTATTTAATAACTAAGTTCTAATAAATATTTTTTCCTTGAATTTCTCTATGAAAATGTTTTTTTCAATATTGGTTTTTAGAAATAGGAATGAGAGGTATCTAATATCATTTTTCATGGTTTCAAGAAAATCAATCAATAAAGTAAAAAAAAATTTTAATATGATTATACATCATTTTTTGTTTTATAAAGGGTTATTCATTTGTAAAATTATAAGTGTATTGTTAATGGGATTTTTTTCTAAAGAATGTGAAAAAAAATGTTTTTAAATTATCTTTGAACTTATATTTTATAAACTGTATTTCTGTGGGGATCTTTATATTCTTGGTAGTTACTGACATACGATTTTACTTATCTTGTTTTTATCTATATATTTTATAGGTTCTCGGTACCAAACTCTATCTCATTTCTTTGGTTTAGGTTCATCCATGGATGGATGGTTGGGATGTGGTTTGTAAATGTGAGGAACTAGTTTATATTGTTATATCTCTTTTCCATTTTCTTCAAAAAAAATGGATATTCCATCATCCTTCTTGGCCCAGGATGTCTTTGTATCTTCTAAAATATTGTTTTTATTTTCATTGAATTTTTATCCTTTTTATATGTTTTATTATTACATGATGGTTGGATATTTTATTTTTTCTACTGATTGTTCTTTTAATATTGACTTATGAGCATGAAATCGTTCACAAAGTGCAGTCTTGAGACCCAATCACTACATGTTTCCATTATGTGAAGATCAGGATGCATCCTTTGGGCCAGTAAAGAGTAGGTTTGGGTGTTGATTTAGTGGGAATCCCAACTCTATTTTTTTAGGAAAAGTTTATATTCTAGGTTTATTAGTAGGGACCTAGGTTCTTGAGTCACTCTCTCATTATCTAGGAGATTCATCATAATATTAATTCAGTATTATTATAAATACTTGGGTGGCTGGTCATTAGTGGGTGCCTAATCACCATCCTTCAGGATGAAACCTAAGTTAACATGGGTAATTGGGATTGAATTTTATAGTTCACACTTTTTTTTATTTACCCTTGATTATGTGGTGATCCTCATTGGTATTTTTTGAGTTTACTTAGGGCTCAGATTGGGATATTTTATGGGATAAAAATTTGGTTCAGTGGCATGATGTTGAATTGTACATATTTATAAACTAGACAGTAAAAAATTCTCTATCATGTAAATATTATAGGTATTGTGGTATGATTAACCCACAACCCATCAAACCATGTGATCGATTTAGGTACAGTTGTGTATCTCAATGGGATTATTTTTTAAGCCACTCTTGATAGATATCTAATGGTTAGGGATGTGTAATAGCTGATCACGAGATATGTGGAACCTATGGATTGGATTTTTCATGTAGTTATGGTGTGCCTCCTTTTGGGATGGTGGGTGTTTAAAATGGGGGTTTTGTAAAATGGGATGATTTCATGAATAAAATTATTGTTTTCAGTGATGATTTCAGAATTTTTATAAAATGGGTTCTAATTTCATTAAATCGTTTTTATTTTTGGGTTGGTCTTATATGTTTTTTTATAAAATATAATTAGTTTTCAAGAAATTTTTTGTGATTTTTTATTTTAAATCGGTTTATTTGGTTATGGAATCTAGAAGAAATTTTGGTTTTAAAACTAATTGGTTATTTAATAATAAAAGAATATGAAACCCTATGGAGTGATTGTAAAAATAATTGATTTCTTTCATTTAATGAAAATTAATTGGTAAGTGTTTTGAAATCATTTTAAATATTCATATTTTAGAATATCAAGTATATTATTTTTTTCAAATAAATTAGTGGATTTTTAAACTGAGGTAACCTGTTTTGGAATTCACTTAAGGGATCTGGGTTTTAAGAAAAATAATATTTTTTCCAAATGGTTGGGTGATTTTAAAATATTTTTTGTTTATAGAAAATTAATTTTAGTCTCATGGGAATATATTAGTTTTTAATTAAATTCATGTTTTGGTATATGATTTACTTTAGTTAGTTTTTTTACCTTTTCTTTTCATGTGGGTTGGAATTTTTAAATGTTATTTTGTAAAACAAATGCCTATTTTGGTCTATGTTTTGTTTTAAATAAAGTATGCCTCCCAAAAATCTCTCAGTAAAGCTTTGTTGTATTCTTTTAGGGGTAGTTCTACCCGTGTCCTCAAATTTTTCTTGGTCTTTGAGTGGAATAATGAGTGTTGTCATACCCATTGATTTTGTGGTGGAGTATTATCCACAAGTTGTTTTGGGAAGTAGTATCCAACATTAGTATTATCTTGAAAGTTGGGTGATGTGATAACAATTGATCTCTTTGGGTTTTTTGGGTGGTTTCCAGTTTTGAGAGTTTTGGATTGATATGCTTTGAGATTTACAGCATTGAGGTGGATTATGTGTGTTTGATCTATAGGATTCTCTTTGGGTTTCTTTTATTAGATAAGTGGGTGCTTTGGTCTTACTCATTCCTTGTTGTTCTTTGTACCTTGTACGACTGCTTTAGTGATTCTTACCTTTATTGATATCCATTCATGGGTTATCACACATTATTTGGATGAGGTATGACCCTAGGGTTCATGTTTTGGGTAAATGTGGAAGAAAAATCACTCATTTAGAATTTACACTAGATAGTGTCATTTTAAATCTGTTTGGGTATACCATGGATGGGTAACCCTATTATGATCTCTTATTACATCCTTTTTATTGGTATGTGATCCCAGTTTGGAGCCACATCATTTCTTTTCTTCAGGTGCTTCTTTATCATTGTATACATTAGTAGTTTTTATATGGAATGATTTGGTAACCTAGTCTCACAAACTCTATTTTATTGTATGTAATGGTTTTGGATCAGTTGAACACTTGATCTTATGATATTGGATTTTTTTTTTCTTTAGGTTCTTCTAGTTGTTTCGTGGTGGATGCTTTATTTTTATAGAACATATAGTTTTAAGATGTTTTTGGATAATGTAATCCGAGAGTTTCTCTTATTTATTTGAGGAAAATTATATTTTTCATTAGTGAAACTCCAATTTTAAGAGTTTTTATTTAGTTCTTCCCCATTTAGATCAATTTTAAATGTAGGGGAGACCAAGTTTAGTCTCCCCTAATTTAGAGTACCTTGTTGGATTTCATAATTGTTTTCCATCTGAGCTTTATCATATTGCTTGAGGTTTTCAAAGGGTGTTTTGGATAATAGAAATTTATTGATGATTTTTTGATTTTGGGATCTTTTGATATTCCCCTCTCTTTTCTCTTTTCTGAAGGAGCGGTGAAATTCTCACTTCTTTTTCTACCTTTGTTTTACTAGGGACTTTCTAGGAGTAGAAAATGGCATTGTTGGGAGAATTTTGATTCAAATATTTCATTATTATATTTATTTTATATTACTTTATTCAATATTTGGGTTAATTTTAGTTTCCATGATGTGTCAAGATAAAAAAGAGAAAAATGTAGTTTTTCCTTCTATGCAGAGTTTGTATGCATGATTTGGTGGAAACTATACAGTACCCTTTACATAGAAACTTTTGTAATAGTTTTTATTTTTCATGTGGATTTTCTTCATGGGTAGCACATGGTTCAGTCCAAATAGTGTGGGGCCTAGAGGAAATTGTGTTCTATTCGTCTTTGGTTCTAGTTATGGGTGTATGGCTTGAGCATGGTTAGAGGAAACCATGCGACAAGCATGTGAGCATGTATATAATTTTACTAAAGGGTTTGTTCATGGTTGGTACACTATTTTTAAACCATGTAGTCAAACTATTTGAGGTGGGTTTATCTAGGTAGTGTCCACCACATGGTTGGTGAACAATTTTTAAAACCTTATGGCCCTCCCCAATTTCATTAAAAATTTATTTTTACCCCTTTTCCCACAATTGATTGTAAGTGGTTGGGAACCCCTCTTCCTCTCTATCACTTGACATAGCATGGGTCTTGAATAGAGGATCTTATCTCATTCCTCCTCTACGGTTTTCAATCTCTCTTCCTCTCATTACTAAGTGGAATCCAAGTGGTAAGAACCTCTTTCTCATCTATTCCTATTCTCTTATCTCCCCTTTTCCTTGCATCTCAATTTTTCTCACTCTCACAAAAACTAACTATTTTTTAGGTTTATATTATGGTTTATGGAGGCTATGATGATGCTGATTTGGGTTTTCTAGGGTCTGGAAAGAAATTTCTTGGCTTGGTTGTCCATTCACCATTAAAGAATATGGGTTTTGTATAGTTATACTTTAAATGATTTGTATGTTTATATAGAATTCCAATTTAATTTATGATAAAAATTCATTTTATGATTTTAAATTTTCTATTATGATTTTAGTGGAATTTTATAATCCCATTGTTGGCTTGAAATAATTTCCAAATATATTTCATTGTAGGCATGAATGTGTCGCATGCCTGGCTCTTGTAGAAATGGATGAGTTTCCCTCTTGAAAATGGTTCTTTATATAATTATTATTTTACAAAAAACCAAATTTTTAATTTTAATGATTTTTAAATGGTTTTAGTACGTTTCATGGACCTAGTTCACATTCCAAGTGGTTATTAAATCACTCGGGTGGATTTTATAAATGTGATGAACTATTTAAAGGGGTGTTTGACACAATTTTTGTCATTAAAATGTATGTGTGATGATTTAAAGGAAAAATTTTTTATAAATCAATTCGAGTTGGATTTAAATATTTTAAAATGGTTTTGAGACAATGAGTCCCATGATTTCTTCAATGGTTTTCAAATTTGGAAAGTGAGGCTTTAAAAATGGGTACTTGAAAGCATTTGACTTCCTTTAAATATGGGTGTGTTTCCTTGAAAATTGATTTAAAATAAATTGTTGGGTTTCCAAATTTGATTTTAAAGTGAGTTTTGATTAATGGGATTTATATAACATTTGGAATGTGGTTTTAAAAATTTTCGAAATTATCTTGACATTCCAAGATATTTTTAAAATCCCTGTTGTCACTTTAATGAAACTATTTTTATAACTTTTTAGGCCCTCTAGAGCTCCATGTGACTATTATTATACCCATGGAAACTTGTGATCCTATTTGGGAATGATTTTTTTTTGGTGTATCGTTGTGTTATACTTAAGCATAAATCTCATTAGAGATTTTTCTCTTAAGGGTGTATGAGGTGAGTTAGTGGTTACTTCAAATGTTCTATATTTGACATATGTGGTGGTTTATTTGTGGTCAGTGTCATTTGAATTTTCATTGAAGTACATGGGATATACTAGGTGACCATCATGAGAGAAATACCTAGTTTATAGTCATGTGATACCTAGGGAGTGTTTTATCGCTATATAATATCGATTAATATAATAGGATATAAGGTCATTTGAGCTAGACATTTATTTTGTTCCCAGGGTGGTGAAGGAGATCTAGGGACATTTATAACAAGGTAGTTTGATGGGACTACCAAGAACATGGGAAATTTCATTAATGTTATCCTTGGTTCTGTATCTCTAGTTCAGGTCCTTATCACTGTAGACTGGGTGTGATCACTAGGATGCTAGGTCCTTTTAGGATACTTTAGGTGATCTTGTTTCATGGTTAAATTTAATTCAACTATTTTGTTAACTATTAGCACCATTTCTTGGTTGTATTCTGGAATTGTGTTTCATTTATTCTTGGATACCTTTTCCTTATTTATATATCATTTTCAGTGTTTTTTGGTTTACATTCAAATGGGATATTTTTATATTGTTTGAAAGTTTGTTTTAAAATAAAATTATTTGGTTATTTTTTATATGAGTTTTATGAAATGGTTTTTAATTGATGTTGTTTATAAAAATAAGGTTTCTATGAATGGTTTTTGAAAAATGGATAAATAGAATTTTTTATATTTTTCCATGGTTCAAAAATCCTCTTTCCATGATGTAATATGTTTTATTTAAATTCATAACCATATTTTTGGTTTTATAAAAGATAGTTGTTTGAAAATGTTTATGTGGAATGTTTATTGGATTTATTTTATAAATCATAAGAAAAAAAATTAATGTTATGTTCGAACATGTATTTTGTCAACTATATTACTAATAGGACTTCTTTGGTCTTATTGGATGATAACCTACTAGGATATTTAGCTAGAGACTCTATGGATTTTTCAGGTTCTTATTACACATTTATGTTTCAGTTATTTAGTATAGGTTCATTCATGGAAGTATGAGTGGTATGTGGTGGGTGACCTAGGTACATTATTGTATATATTTGGTATTCTTCAGGTTATGTTTCCATTTTTTTATATTTTGGGATGTGGTATCAACCTTTTTGGCCTAGAAAGTTTCTATATTTATTCCCACATTTTTTTATTTTTGTTATAGGTTTTTCTTTATTTTATGTTCCATTATCCCAAGTTGGTTGAATGTTTTATTTATTCTCACTACTTGTTCATTTTATATTTATGTATAAGTGGAAATCCTCCCCAAAGATATTTGTTGACAGTCAAACAATTTTTGACACCCTGTGGTGATTTTTAATGCCCTCTAAGAAAGTGGTGATTTGGGATGAGTGCCATTTCAAATGGGATCTCAGGTTAGTTTGTTATATTTAATATGTGACCTTTTTTATCATATTTTCTTACCCAAGTGTCATAATTGTTAAAACAATTATTACATTCAAAGTTATTTTCTATTTATACCATGATGTTGGTGTTCTCTATATCATTATAGTCCCTCACCCTATTATTATATTTTTTTTCAGGGGCATTTCAATCTCTTTATTAGGGGAAGGGGTCCACATCCTTGTTGTATTAAATCTATAAATGGGATAATCAACCCTATGAGTAGATTCCACCCCATGAATTTGGGTCAGGTGTCCTATATTTTGAGAATTTCTAGAAAATATTTGGTACCCCCTTAATCCAAACAATTTATGGGTTCTCTATCTAGGTCAGTATCCCTACCATTCGTTATATTTTTTCCCTCAATGAGGAGCAGGATCCATATGTGAAAAAGTGAGTGTGTCCCCCCCCTATGTGATGGTGTGTAGGTACTCTATACATGGAGTATATACCCACTCAATTATCAATCATACCCTTATGAGGAATGGGTACTCCACTCTATCTTTAAAGTGGTGGTGTGGTTGTCATGGGACCCATGTAGATCAAATGTTTTGGTTCTTGTGTTACCAAATAAATACGTAGTTTCCTTTGATATATAACTTATTACAAGAATTTAAAGTTAGTATATTATGGATCATAAAATATTCTATGATTCCTTACTATTTTTCTAATACGATCCTTAGCGGAGCTGGGATGGGGATTTGGGAATGAGTTGTGGTGACTACGAATTCTCTTTGTCTTTGGGTTTTTTATCTATAAAAACATATCAGGGTTTTCTTGTATACTTTTTACACTATCGTTTTGAGATGATGTGTTTTATTTATTTTTCTTATGGATATGAAGTTGGGGTAGCTTGTGCCGAGATGATTCTTAGTGGCGCTCAGTGGTATTTTATAGTAATGGTATCTATTTTAATTTTCAGTAGAAGCTATATTTTAGTGAATAGGTTACTTCTATTATCATGGGATTTTCATACCTTGATATTTATGGACTCTTTTACTTGAATTTAGTTTTATAATTTTTCAATGTGGTATTTTACAATATCTTTTTTCAATCAAATATTCTTTTGATATATATTTCAGTTGTTTATTTAAATCATGGGTGGTTAATGGTTATTGTGTAGGATAGATATTTATATCTATTGTTGGTTTCATATACACTAATTCCTCCCATGTGCGATGTCCCATTTTGATGTCAGTCAGTAGCCCATACCCTATTAGTGGTGAGCTTGGGGTATCACACTCAGTGTAACCAATAGTCTAAGTGGGATTTGGGTAGTTTTGGTTATGCCATATTGGTATCATATTGGATCAATCATGGGGATGGAGTTTGGAGTTAACCATCTTATGAGATTTTTTTGTGAACTTAAGGCAATGATTTTAAGTAGTATCGGCTTCTGTTTTTTTTACCATAGATATTGATTATTTATGTAGTGATCGATGTATCTATCCACTAGGAACCTAATAATATATTGATTGACATGAAACATGGAGGAACTATTTAAGGGGTACATTCAGGATGGAACATGAATCATTTAATAGACCCAAGGTCATCATGGCTATCAAATTTTCATTTTTATATCCTACACTCACTGAAGAATTGTGATCTGGATCATTCCATAGGGAAGAGGTGAGATGTGTTAAGCGATTTATTAATTACTTATCTAATGAAAATAATTAATCCAAAGATAAAATATAAATTAACCTTTTGTTAAATGATGTAGAATGTGAATGATGAGTAAAAGGAGTTATTCCTAGATTAATTTAATAAAACGAGCATGCCTAAGAAATAAAGGGCAGTTTAGTTGAACATTTTTTCTAAAGAAATGATTCCCTGGGATAAATGATTCAATTAGGAATGGAAAATAGAACACTAAAAATTTATACCACCTCTCTCAAGAATTATATAAACCATTGAACTCAAATAAAGTCTTTGTCAAAACAATTCCTTCCTGGTGCAGCGAGAAGTGAGTAATCAATATCATTTAAGATATTCACCATAATAAAAATAAAAAATATTCAAATTCTCATATTCCATCTTCAAAATCCAAATATATAATTCAATGGTAAAATTATTTCAAAAGATCCTTTAAAGAGATCTGAAACTATTGTGATGATTGAAAAGAAATTAAAATGCATGGAGAGATGAATTACAGTGAAGAAGGAATCCGGCACATTAAATAATTAACTAATTGAACCAAAAGGAAACCTATGAAGAATTAAATTATAGTTCATGATTAAATATAAATAGAGGATGATCACATATAATCAAAATAAATATGAAGAAAAAGGAAAATATAAGAAGTAAATATTCTCTATAGATTTAAAATTCATCACCCCCTATTCTGCCTTTGTCATTATGTCCATTGTAGAAGTTTAGCTCATGTAACTCCCAAAAATTACCATTATATATTTTTGAGGTGTCAGTATCCAATAGAAAAGTGCATATATAAATCAAGTTCTCTTGATATTATATCCTGAAGTTTAATTTTTAGTCATCAATAGATCCCTCACAGCATCTTAGATCTAGGTATTATCCCCACATTTGTCTAATAGCTCAATTACACTAATAAACATGTGACAAAAACATTACTCTTCATAAAAATGTGGCAACCACATATAAAGATACTTTGATTCCAACTCCGCACTTGAATGAAAACTTTAGATTAATTATTTAATTATATCATTTAGACGAACAAGTGGAACGTGTAAAAACGAATGCCTAAAAATAAATATATAAGAAGACACGAAGTCTTTACATACTTACTAAAAATAATATACAATTTAAATAAACACGAATAATCACACTTGACCGAACATCATGAATTAGTTTAAATCTATATTAGTGGAATGTGTCAGCCTCTATGTCTTCTTCAACAAAGCTCAATCTCAGTTCCTCGGTTAAAATTTAAAGCAACATAGTCACATGAACCCATTGAGGGAATTAAAAAAATAGTTTTGCAGTATTCATCTACATCTAAGGAGGCATATAATGGGTGGTATTGAGGCCTCATTCTCTGACATAGTCTATGCATAAGAAACTAATATTGTGTGTTGGTCTTTACATAAAAACCCTGGTCTTCCTTGATCATTATTCAAACTCAAACAGTCATGATCAAAATTTCCCAATTTCTTTATCTGATCGATTAGAGTGTCATAAATTCATAGGATCTTCTTCATTGAACTCCTTTTACAATCAAAATTGACATCAACATTCACCATATTCATCATGACATTAACATCATAGTCCAATGGCATTTTTTAATCTCATTCAATGAAATCTCATTCTTGGATTTCCTATCTCAACATCAGTTCTCCATGGTGATTATTACATGTATAACTATTTTCAATAGTTTTATATCTGATAAATCCCTAATTTTAGGTATATTCCTTGACCAAATCCCTAAATGAATCCGATTCAACCATCGGATAGTATCCTTCAAATAAATCAAGCTCGATTAGGAATTCTAATCAACTATAAAACTCTTTTTTTCCATAGATAAGTTCATGGATGGTTGAAATATATTCACATAGAATATTTATATCGATCACATTGTCTCACTCAAGGTAGAAACAAATTTTCATGGCATGGTAGCTTGATAAGAACCCATGAAATCTCATAAGTATTCATGATTGATTAGATATGTTCTTATGGTTATTCAAATTATTTGATATAATTCAAAAAAAGTACCCTTTTATGGTGACAATTCTAGTGATAGTCATCACACCCATTAGGAATGGAATTAGAGAAACCTTTTAATGGTCACATAGCTGCCTTCTCATAGTTCCACACTCATAAGAATGGTAAAAACGACAAGGAAGAAGGTAGTGGTTCATAGTAGATAACTACACAAAATTAGTTAGTGACTACTTATCAAAATTAAATAATTAAAAATAAAATCCCAAAAAAATTCCAGAAATCAAAATTCCTTTAAAAATTTCTTAGCATTAATAACCTACTGAAATAATTATATTTTCAACAAAATTTCAATTCATACATTCTACACATAAATTTTAAATATAATGAAAATTTCAATGCACAATAAGTTAATTCAATTTCAACTGACCAAATATTTGATTCAATCTATTAGTCAATCTGGAAATTAATACTGAGAGTTTATTTTCAAAATAGATTAAAAAATTTAAAGATTTAAGTTTTAAACTAAATTAACTATAATATATTCCGTAAATTTGATATGAAAATTATGAAGGCATGAAATAATAAAAGAATTATGTTTCAGCACCTAAAAAATATTTTCTATTTAATTACACTAAACTAATAAAATAAAGTTCCAAAATATATTGAAATAATCATAAGAACAATTTAAAAAGATAACACCAAAAATTCACTTTTTCATTAAAATATTCAATGAATTGCAATTTTGACATGAAAGATCCCGATTCAAAATATTAGGAAATTAAGCACATTTTGAGTGAAAAATACTTAAAATATTTTACCAATGGTGTGGAAAATGAGTAATTAAATTGATCCACATCAACTATGTAGAAAGAATTTGTGGTTTTCATGTCCTTCTAATTCTAACTTAACCATATTTACTCTATTAATCATGGGTTCATCATGTATAATAGAGGATTCAACCCAAAAATTGTTATCACAGCTGTTATCTAATGATTAGGACAAGCCCATTCCAATGCTTAAGCCTCTCACTAATTAGTAGTTGAGTGATGAGGGGATGGTTCAACAACCCAGTTGAGAGATATCTCCACCACATGAGAAAAGGGAAGATCCCCCTAATACTTATCCATAGATCAAAACCTCATCTGAAGTAGGTGGAAGCCCCCACTAAGTGGGGAGAGACTACCCATTGGGATAATGTGTTATGGGTGTTCTAGTAATAAAGGTCTCCATATTTTGATATACCCTATGTCCTTAAGAAATAGAGGATTAAATAGAGTTAGTGACACAGAGTTTCCCATATGTTCTAGAATCCCATTAACCAAATAGTTTTTCTTATAAAGAGACTCCTCCATCTAATGGGGGGAATTAGTTTTTGTTGTTTACTAAAATTGGTGATGGGGTTACTCTACCATGGTTAGCGTTAAACTATTTTTCAAGGGAGGGGTTATAACCGGATTCTAGTTCAAGTTAATGAGATATTGAACCTTTATTAAAGAATAATGACCATGTTTGTGTACACTTTTAGGTTCATGAACTACATGAGGAACTAAAGAGATTCTATTTTAAAGAATAATGACCATGTTTGTGTACACTTTTATTAAAGAATAATGACCATGTTTGTGTACACTTTTCCCAAAAATTGTACCAAGTCAAGGATAACCATCTTGGTGACATCGATTAATAAGTATTTCATAACTATATATTCTTGGGTGATGCGCCTAACAGATTTTTTAAATACTGTAAGTACACCAACCAATTCCAAAGAGGGATGGTGGTGTTTTTTTAGTGATCCCATTGAGAACCATGAAATTTGATTTTTAATGAGGATTCATTAGTGGAGTGTGGGTCTCCAGTAGTGTGTGTCTTATAAAGGTTTTAGTTCTTTTCATCATGTGTAAACTATAGACACATGATGGGGATGTTTCTCCATAGGTTATTATTTTTTTCAATCATGATCTATAGGGTTTTTTAGTGATCTAGATCAAATAGAGTAGATTCATATGAATGTTTAGGATTCCCTAGTCCAAGTTTTGGTGGAATGGTTCAATGACCATAAATGACTAATTAATAAGTGTTTTGATGATATTAGTGTAATGTTTTTTAGTGTTCATTAGTGTATTTCGTAAAGGAATGGAAAAACCCCAACCAGGTCATATTTGGAAGAGGATGTTACCTTATTAAGATTTGAAGGAGAAAATATATAGTTGTTGTTAAGTTTTTATTAAATATTAGGCTATAGTGTTTGTTTTATTCTTGTGATTTTATCCTAATACATTGGTATGTAGTCTTTTTCAGAAGATTATAGGAAGATGAAGAAATACGTGACGATTATGTTACATTAAATATATTTTGGGGTAGGTTTAGGATATTCATTCTAGTACTTGATAGTAGAGTTTCAAGTAGATATATTTTCATCAATTGATTCCTCTAGGTTTCATGCTAAAGGTGTGGAGGGAAATGGTCTAATAGGATAATCCTTTTTTAATGAACCAATTAAAAGCGGATATCAAGGGTTTTAGTATCAATTCAAGCCATAAATGTGTGAGACATTAAAATTCATAAGCTTCTAGTTGAGAAATCATGGCAATATTCACATGATGTGAGCTTATGCTTGCATTGGGGTATTTTACCATGTCGAGATTGACCCATTCATTCCTATAGAGAGTTAGATTTATCAAAAAGGAATTTCAGATATCGGTGATAAAAGTAGGACGTTTTTTCGATAAGGTTCATGTTCTAGATCCACATGGAATTTTTACTTACAAAGGAATATAAAGTACATGCTAGGATAATCAACCATTGGTATGAGGTTGTTTTATAAGATTTATGGTTTATAAAATCTAGTTTTTTTATTTTCAATGATAATGGTGGTTAGGATTTAGGGAACCCAGTTTTGTATTATGCAAGATGTAGAATATTCTTGATAATTAGAGTCTTAAACCATAAAAATAAAGAAAGAAAACTTTATCAATAAAAGTAAATGGTCATGGGAAAATCTCATAATAGTCCTATTAATCAAGGGATTTGACATTTTGTTGAGATCTAGATGAATTTATGAAACCTAAGTGGGGGTGAATCACAGTGTAACCTAAATATACATTTCCTTCCAATTTGATTCTCAACTTTGTCAAATCTTGTCTATATTTTGAAAGAGTGCCTTCAATTTCACAATTCTTCATCATCGTTCACACCATATATCACAAATGAATATTTAAAAGAATATAAGGATACAAGTATTTTACTTGGTACACCCATAATAATCTATGACAAAAGATCATGCACCAATGATATTTTAATGTTCTAAAATCCACAATACTAACTTTTGGTGGATATAAGATTTCTCATGGTCACCTCATTCCAAGCGCTAAATTTACAAAGTTTTAATTATAGTGAACTATCACCTAAGGGTAACTCACTCTACTCTTTCACCATAAATTTCTTTGGGGAAGGATTAATTAATATATAGACTTGAGGTCTCTTTTATATTCAAAAAATATAGGTTTTGGAGGGGTTTCGGTTAAATCTTAAACAAAGTAAATAATTTTTCCAATTTAAGTAAATTGTTATTAGATAGTTTTAAATTCTAAACTAATCATGGTAAAATTAAATGATAAATTCTTTAAAAATTTAACTATTGGGATGGTAACACAAAACCAAATAATATTTGGTAAAAATAATAAAAACACAAAGAGTACAAATAAAATGAGGTTGCAGATAACAATATATAAACTCTTTAAAAATCTATTATTAAAGAATATCACATTTAATAAAACATAAAATTTTCACCTTTAATACATAGAAGTGGGAGGATCAATACTCAAATCCAAAAGAACCAAGGGTTCTCATAATAAAAATCACTTTGATCCAAAAAATTGGAAACACAAGTCCTATCCTTGGTTGTCTTCAATAGATTTAAGAAGTAGAGAGATCTTACCTCGTAGCTCCTCTATGATCACCCGATCAGATTCAGGAAAGTCGTTATAAACTTCGTTAAACAAAAAATTTAGAAGATAAAGATATTATCCTAGTTAATATTGGATCACGTATACTAAAAGAAAATAATTATAATGGTAAACTTATATATTTTATAAGAAACATTATAAAAAATAATATTTATGATCACACTAAAAAATTAAAACAAATGGAAGCTCTTAGGTCATTGATGTAGTGAATGATCTGGAAATACAGTACTTAATCGTGACCAAGAATATATTCCTTAATGAATCAGTCTCCTATTTCCTAACGACTAGTGTCAATAACTTGTAATGGTAAATTAATATATCTTTAGTATAGATATCACTTCAAAAAAACTAAAAAACTCTAACTCGATCTTAAATTTTTTTTTTAAGTATAAGTGGCTTCATAATGTTCTATAATTTCAGGGTTCTAAACCATCTCACCTAGAACTTGTGATTCAGAAGTTAAATATATATATATATAAGTAAAAATATACAAGTAATTATAATTAAAAAAATTGAGTGAGTTGTGAAAAGTATGAACCTTTCTATCTTAATTAAAAAAATTATAAGATCTCAACATTATTAAAATGTTTCCCATAACACTTCACCTTTCTCCTCATTTAGAATTCACTAATCTTATACTTATTCTTTTCTATAATTTTCTCCCAGTTTACTTTAAATAAACATTTCCATAAATCATTTCTCACCCATTGGGATTATAAATAATAAATAAATATAGAATATAAAAAATAAATTAAATATAGAGAAATAAAATCTAGCTAGAGATATAAGGAACCCCATAGAAATAAATGTGATACTAAGACTCTTTGTAATGTGATACATAAATGATAAGTATAAATCCATATAAGTAGGAATATATCAATAAATATAAGATTCAATTAATAATGTATTTCTATCAAACAAAGATAAATAATAGTAAATCCAAAAATAAAACTAACTACATAATAAAAAATTATGCCACTGTGAGGAGGTCTTTATGAGTAACTCAATAAGCTAAATAATTAAACTAAAAAGTACATTCCAAAAGATAAATTATGATATTTACATTAAGTAAGAAGTGTATATAGTGTTTAGTCCTTGGATATTCTTTATATACATCTTTAACTTCCCTTTAATAAACATACAAAATAGAAATTCTACATGTATATAGAGTGAGTATTGTTCTATATAAACAATGAATGCCTTCCCCCTATCTCAAGTAGTTTTTCTATTTAAATATAATGATTAGTATGAAATGGGATATAATTAACTATTATCTGATTATACCCATATTCTATTTATTTTATTATAATAGTTAAAAATGTAAAGACTTGGTAAATATATAAGAAAGATTTTTTTTATTCTAATAAATTCAAGAAAAAAATATCCTTTTGTGAATGAAATATTCATCAAAAAATGATACGAAAGAAAAAAAGGAATGGAATATGGAAATATAAATTTATTATTGGTATTTAAATATTATGTATAATGTTTATTTTTAGACCACACAAAAAATGAGAAGAACCAATAACATCTGAGTATAGTGGTAGAAAATATTTAATTTCATTAATTTGGTTCTGTACCTTGTGATTTTTCCAATTTAACACTTCATAAACTCTATTTTTTAAGTTGTAGTTATAATAAAAATAACATTTTGAAATTTTCTACTAAGTAGCTTATTCTGATAGATATACCCAAGTACTATGTATTATAGTTTCTAGTACTCATCCTTTCTTCTTGAAATAAAGTCAATAATATTGAACCTTGACTTTCTTGGATCTATAAATTTTAAAAAACAAGCCATTCGGAACCTATATCTGTGTAATTATATGATACTGAACAGATTCAAGTTATTTATAAATACAATCTCTAAAAGTACCAAAAAAATTAAGCCTTCTTCAAGTAACAATTATTTTTCAAGTGATCCCCCCTTTTACTTTTAGTTCAAAAAGGGTGCACTCTTTGGAAAAAAATATTGGCTGTGAAATTGTGAATTTCCAAAAAAATGGATAAATAGATCAAAATGATTTCCATGATGGTTGGAAATATCCTAGACTTTTATCAAAATTATTCATTATGAAATTAAAATTGGAAAGTATACTCCCAATAATTTTAACTTAGAACTTATGTTTTATTATATTATTCTGGTTATTATAAGTGAAATAGAAATATATGTGACATTAAACTCAAAATTATGTTTTTAAATACTATAACTAGACTTGGAATGATCGTACTTTTCTTAACCATAGTTTCTAATTAGTGTCGTATATCTTTTCTCTAAGACAATGACATATTCTACCATCTCCTAAAATGATGGAGTATCATCTTTATCATTTGATAATGAGAATAATTAGCATAAAAATTAAAATAAATAAGGGATTCAAGTATTTTCTTGGCCATAAATCATAATTCATTCCAAGTTATTGTGGTATAGAAACTATTTATCCTTTATTTATCTTCACTAATCAGATAAATTTTGTATAATGAATCTCTATTAAAACTCCATATATCGATATCCATCAAAACACTATTCCCTTTATGCTTTGATGATATTTTAGAATCTCTGACTTTCCTCTTAAACTTTAGATATTTTAGTCTAATATACCAAGCCATGTTACACTCATAGAAAATAACATCTGAATGTTTCCTTATATCCCTAATTTTAGACATATCTTTTCTATAATTCTAATAATATTTTCAAAAATTCTTTCTCCAAATCATTATTTTCATATGTTTTGAAAGATGATCAATTTATCCTGCACAATTTTTTTATATAATCTAAAATATTATTATATTTCATTAAGGTAGTTGAATTTTATGAATTTTCATTGGAGGTTATAGATTTTAAATATGTAGTAAAAGAATGTTTTTTTTCTATTCACTTTCCTTATATACTAATTTAACCAATTCAATTATTTCATTAACATTGGATAAGGTCATAAAGACTCTTCTTTCTAAGAATATTTATATCATCTATTACTCTACTCTTTTATTCCCACTCCTTTGAAAGTATATCAACAAAATTTTTGACTAACTAATCATCCATAATTTCCTTCTCTCTATGAGATTTAAAATTGTAAACAATAGTTAAAAATATATGATGCAATAGAGAAAATGATTATTCAGATAGAAAAACAAATAAATGATAGTTAGTAACCAAAATCACTACTCTAGAATATAGTTCCTTGGAATCTCTAAAATGAGTAATTTCAAATTATTCCAAATCCCATAAGTCATATAAAAATATTATAACTTACTATAGATATTAAAGTTCATAGAATAAAGTATTATTTCCTAGAACTTAAAGATATTTTGACACTCAACCCTTTCTTCATGGGTAAATTTTAGAATTTATTTCTCAAGGATCATGTAATTATCAACTATTATATTATATTTATCCACACTATTAAAAATAATAAATTTCTTCATCGTTTTTTTCTGATACTCATAATCATCACCATCCAATATCAGTGGCTGACTAGGATTCAGGTCCTGTAAAATCCAGGTGGGTAAAGAAATTTAGATAAAAAAATAATAATTTATCTACTATACACTAATATAAGGTAAACGAGACTAATAAAAATACTAAGTATTATAAAAATATATATAAATAATGGACTTAATACCAATTGTTTTCTTCAAGAAGAAAAATAGAGAATGGCTCTGATACGAAGCGTTGTATATCAGAAAACAAATGAAGAAATTAGATCTGATACCAGGTGTTGTCCCAAAAAGGTAGATTCAACCGGGGACATGGATTAAGTGTTAAAACATAAAGAATTATCAAACTCTAGGTAATAATAATTCTTAGAATTATTAGTTTTAAACTAATTGGCGTAATGACAAATGATAAATGAAACAAAAATTAAACTATTTAGAAGTCTTATCTCTAGATTTTATTATTGACACCAGAAGTAGCAAGATCTTATACCAGAGATCCTCTTAGATAAAACAATAAGAATTATCCAAGTATTTATAATAATTTTTTTTAGAACAAAAATTTCATATGTAGAAGTTTTTATAACCAAAAATCTCTAATCATGTTAGATCATAAACAAACAATTACAATAGAAATATTATAGATTTTATAGTAAACCTCCCAAAAATGGAATCTCTATGATTACACAAAAAAATAACATAAAAATTAAAGCTCTCAAGTCACCAAAGTAACAAATGGTCTCAAAATTAATCACTTCACTATGAGCCAGTATTTATTCCTTGAATCCTAGATCTCCTGTTTATAAATGAGTGGTGTAAAAAACTCACAATGGAAAACATAGATATCATCATCTAAATTTATCACATCAAAAAAAATATGGAATATTTACCCAAATATTTCATTCATTAAAAATTAAAAGTGACTAAAAATCTTATAAAAGTTAATGGTTCCATATTATCTCAACCGGAAGATGTGATTTGGAAGTTCAAACACCACAAAAATGTAACTCACAAAACATTAAGTAAATACAAGTAATAAATTGTGTATATTTTGATTCATCAAAAAAATGTATTTAGAAGAATTTATTTATAGAAATGATACAACATATTATAAAATTTATAAAAAATTTGTATTTTTGTATATCATTATAGGTTTCATAATCCCTTTTCATCATCAATTCTACTTGTGATTATTTGTTAATTTCCACTTTGCTACAATTTAATTTCTGCAAACACGAATGAGGTAAAATCCTTGAAAATAGTTGAGTTTTTATCTTATAAAACTAGATAAGATTGAACTATTAAAGTGAGAGTAAACTCTTTTTCATCCACATTAGTACTATAATAATAAATTACCTCCTCTTGATAAATGTTATTCCACATTTTAAATAATATTATTTACCTCTATCTCTTCAAGAATCGGACATGTGGATAAGCCTCCATATTCTTCTAGCCGCCTCTTCTAGTAAAACAGATATGATCAGTGATTTCCTTTCCTTATTATATATAATATCTTCATACCTTATTTGTGCCAGGTATTTCAATGGCATGCTTCCTATCTCTCTTTTCAAGAACTTCTATGAATAATTTTATAGACTTACACTAAGACTCTAGCACTTAATCATGTTTTTTTGATCAATAATTTTTCCTATAATACACCAAGATTAATCCATGTTCTTCACTCACCTAGATTGGTCAAAATGTGACTCTAAAATTAAACTTCATCCTCTAAAATTTAATCCCAATATTCATAATAATAAATTCTAGTTAAATATTTATTTGTTTTTTGGAAAACATATGATTACAGTGTAACACATAACATTATAGGGTGAAATGCTTCGACATTACCCAAATTACGGTGTGATTTTCACCATTATAGAATTCTTATAAATTCAATCACCAGATCCAAAATATATAGAAAAATGTCATTTTAAATTTTATGAAGATAACGGTGTGATCTCTTCAAATTTTTTATGATCTGAATTTATTTTGGTATGGTATACCAGTTTTAGCATGATTTCTTTGGTCTATATAATCTATAACTCTACTAAAATTATATAATAATATTTTCATAGAATAAATAAAAATTTATGACATTTCCTCCTTGTATTGCGGTGTAATTTACTCTTATGTATGACTAGTTATGGCATGGTGACTTCCTTCATGGAACAATACCACTTCCTTATATAGACATTTACACAAAAATATCTTATGACTTGGTGTTATGGTGTGGTCATATCCCCAAAATACTTACTTCAACATTCTTTTAATCTTTTGTATCATCCATTGTGGTCTGATTATCAGATCCATGATGAATTCATTCATCGAGTACTCTGGATTTTCTGTTATGCATAGTCTGTCACAACGTAATTTATACTGTGGTGGCGTGATGTCCTCCACCTCTATAAAAATTCCACTATTTTTTTCAAATAAATCTATAGAGAATGTTATTTATTCCACAATCGTGTTAAATGAGAATAAGAAATCTTATGAATATCACACCTTCTATCAATTCCATATTTTGTATCACACTTCAATTCTTGATCGTTACTCCAATTCTTGATCTACTAAAAACTATATCCTTGATATTTATAAATATCAATGTGTCAGTATTGTCATAGATAACTCTATATATCCACTATATTGGATTTAGTTGTTCCTCTCCATATATCACATGCTCATAGTCAAACTTTAATTCCATATATGATAATTAAATCAATCCATTATGAATATCCAGGGTTATTATTCCCATGATACACATGTTAGCTTCATGTATTCTTCACCAAATATGGTTCCCATGTATGGTAACTAACTCCATATCCATATATTAATCTCTAAAATCCATGATTTCCCATGCATCACAAATAAAAAATAATTGATAATAACTCTAATTCACAACATCTTGTTTGAATATTCTCCCCTTTGGATTTTTCTTATAACTCTACCATTAATCCAAGTCCATAATATAACTACAAATATTCCAAATAAATATATGGATTTATGGTGTATTTCCTTCTCCAACTTTTCTAATAAAATTCAACGTTTTTATTTAATAGATATTTTTCTATTTCCTTTAGATTTACCATTAAGCTCTCTCCCTTCATTACTAAACTCCATGACGGTATCTTCATCATCACTGCACCATCTTTGTTAATACAAAACATTACTCCAAAAAAATTCAAAAAATGTCACTTTGAACTCATATTGTTCATATTTACCTTTTAACTAATATAATATTTTGGGACTATCTGAAATACCATATTTATATAGACTAAACTCCCTCTTTGAAATATACTCTAAATTTCCATCAATTTATCACTCAATTACCACTTTTCAAAATTCCATATTTAATAGAGTCTAAACTATACCTTTAGAATACTACATAATCACAAACCCTTTTAATAGAATATTTTGTTATCTAAAACTAGAGGATTCAGTTATATATTATCTTAAAATCCATTAGATACAATTTTCAATCAAATTCAGCTCTAATTTCTATTTTTTCAATAATACCACTTATTGGTAATTCTTTTTAGTTGAACCTTTTACTTTTTAACAATTATTGGAATTAATACTTTAATCATCATCATCTACCTGCATAAATACACTTATAATATCACTTTTTGAAGAATAATTGTGTATTTTTATTTCTAACTAAAATACAATTTCACTTTTAGAAATATTTTTCTTAAACAATTTTGTGAGTGAATTTACCATATGATAATTAATCATGAAAAAATATTCTAGTCCTATTGAGTCATGACAAAATATATGAACCAAGATTCTAATTCAATAACCAAAATTATGTCCATATCAATCACTTTTATCAATAAACATGTGTAAGTTATGATTTTTTATTCTTTCAATAATTACTCTATGTTATCTAAATGAAAATTACATAAGAATTTCTGCAAATAAACAATAATCCAAAAACTATTTCAAACATATGACAACCATGCTTTTATTACAAACTTAAACATGATTTATTACACAAAACTTCACTTGATACAACAAAGAAGATCGATAGGTTTAGTGTCTTTGGGGCTTAGGATCATTATATAAAAACATGAAACATGAAATACAACATCTTTATTGAAATCTTCCTTTACATGACCACTACATTCCCTCGTACTTAGCATTGCATGGGACAACCTGAGGACATCCATAAGAAAAGGGTGAGCATTAAAGCCCAGTAAGGGAGTACACATGGAATAACATAAGGAGTACAATACATGTTAGAAAATAGTCATATCAATAGATCATAAAAGAAAAATGAACATAAAGGCATGATAAAGCATGATAATCATAACATGGAAATGTGGCAACAACACTTAACATGGAATTAGCATGAGCCAAGGATCATTGCACATGGAGCATGAGTAAATCCTCATTGCACATAAAGCACGAGTAAACCCTCATTGCACTTGAATTAGAATTATTCAACACTCATTGCACATGACATATCATGATACTATACTTTACCCAATGCATTAGAGTTCTATAAGGGCGCACCCTTCTTAAACATTTCATTTCATGCAAAAGTGTGCCACATGGATCAAAAAACATGGATTCATAATACATAATCATTTATTCCATGATAAAGGAATGTGGAATTCAAACATGAAACTTTATAATAAATAAGTAAATGTTCATAAAGTTTAATACCCTTGATGGAGAAATGGGCACGGTATTCACTACACAAAGATATTGGCTTAGAAAATCAGTGCGATTTCGGCAGCGTAACGACGTGACATAAGATTTCATAAAAAATGGTTAATGAGAGAAAAAATGGTTCCTCATAATATTTACATGTAATGGAAAGTAAAGAGGTCATATATCTACATGTCCCAACAATTTAAATGGAATTTAGATTCATGATACAAAAGTATTGCTTGAATGTAAATGAAGAGAGAGAAGTTCCTTTAGGAATTTCGGCATAGTAACAGGTGTACATGGGGGGAATTTAATGGGAGAGAAAGGGGTATCCCATCATTAAAAAATAAAAAGGGCAGTATGAGGGAGGTGCGAAACCATACCCCAACATTCATAATTGAAATTAAAATGTCAAAACGACTTAAAGAAAATTGGACAAAAAAGAGAAAGGAAGAAAAAACCCCTTACTTGGAAGTGTGCTTCCAATGGCTAGAGACAGGCTTGTGAGAGGCTTCTTGGGAGCTTGGGGAACCTTGGCAGGATTCTAGAGAGAGTAGGGAAGAGGTTGGACGAACTCCAAGGGCTTTGAATGAGGAGGAAGTGGGAGCTTGGGTGGGTGTATATAGGAAAGTTGAGGGAATTCTTTATTATTTAGGTTTGGGTCCCCGTACATTAAATTATTGCAAACCACAAACCATCCCATGGTTTTTTCCCATGGTTTTTGGAAAAAGGAAGAGGAAAATAATATTTTATAAGGCCCAAGTCCTAGCTTCTTAAAATATTAGGGTTGCTTATGTGGAGGTGAGTCACACTCCTATGGAAATTAATTTAAAAAGGCAAGGTGTTGAATAAGTCTTGAGGGGTCCATTAATGATTTAAAAAGTATGTCAAACAAACCCAAAATCACATTATTTTAATGGTAAAACATATATTGGCCGAACATAAAGATTATAGTATTTTATTACATCACTATTGGGTCATTATGATGTCATAAAACACATTATATATTTAAACGGTATTTAATTTTTACCCAAAAATTTGACTGTCTCAGAAAATTATGAAAAAATCACCGTTGGATAATTTCGACGTCCTGATTCCAGAAATGACATTTATTTTATCTAAGTAATTTTCTAAATATGTTAATTTTCACTTTTAATATAAAAACTGACATTTATCGAAAATTCACGGGTTTTGACAGAAATGGCTTTCAAACCTTAATAAAAAAATTTAATTACATTCATAAAATTATAAGATCATTTATATTTAATAAAAATTAATTTATTATTATTATTATTATTTTTAAAAAATATTATTTAATTCAAAAATCCCTTAATTTAATAAAATATATTTCTTAATTAAATAATAACTAAAAACACCATTTGTACTTTAAAAACTATTTACAATGTATCAAAAATGACTAGAAATTATATTCATTATTATATAAAAAAAATAATGTACATGAACATAGTACTACTTATTTGTTACATAACCCCTTAAAACAGTCGCATAAGACCTAAGGGTAAGGTGTGTGATGGTGACAGACTCGTGGGGTGGCTCGGATAACATCGCTCGAATGGTAATTTCAATCAACTTCCACTTTTCCCGTAGACGGTCACGTTTGAGCTTGACATGATGAAGCTCATATTGGGCTTGGTCAAGGGTAAAGCCCAAAGACGCCACCTCTTTTCCAAGCTCCGACAAATGGGCTTCGTATGAGGCAATTCTACTGGATGAGGCCATCACTTCCTTTGTCTGGGTAAATTGGATTTGTTAAAGTCCTATATTTATACTAGTCATGTGATCACTGTTCAATGGATATATTAGCAACGGTCAAAATTCTTAACATAAAACCAAAGAAGTTGACATTTTATAAAAGCATTTTATATAAAGAGACATTTAATAAGATAAAGAAGGATTTTCCATTAATGAAACTTTGGGTCGTTACAATATTCCCCCCTTAAGAAATTTCGCCCTCGAAATTTTCCTTTTCCCACACTAAACAAAATGTGGGTAACTCAGTTTCATCATATCCTCCGACTCCCAAGTTGCTTCTTCAAACTTGTGGTTTCTCCACAACACCTTTACGAGGGGCATTGTCTTATTTCGTAGAACTTTTTCTCTACAATCTAAAATCTTCACTGGTTTCTCCTCATAAGAAAGATCACCTTCCAATTGTACCACCTCAGAAGAGAGTACATGTGAAGGTTCCGGTATGTACTTCCTTAAGAGGGATACATGAAAGACATCATGTACTTTGGCCAGGCCAGGTGGAAGTGCTAGTCGATAGGCCACATCCACGACATGATCAAGAATCTCAAAGGGGCTGATGTACCTTGGACATAACTTCCCTTTCCTTCCAAACCTCATGAACTTCTTCCATGGAGATATGCGTTAAAACACAATGTCTCCAACTTTAAACTCAAGGTCTCGTCGATGATTATCTGCATAACTCTTCTATCGACTCTGGGCTGCCTTGATATGCTGCTGAATGGTTTTCACCTTCTCCACCATTTCTTCGACCATATCTGGTCTAAGCAGCTTACGTTCACCGACCTCATCCCAACATGACAGTGTTCTGCACCTTTTCCCACACAGGGCTTCATATGGTGTCATTTGGATGCTCGAGTGGAAACTATTATTATAAGAGAACTCAACCAGAGGAAGATGTTGATTCCATCCTCCTTTAAAGTCCATTGAGCACTCTATCAACATATCCTCAAGTGTTTGGATAGTCTGCTCGGATTGGCCATCAGTTTGAGGATGATAGGTCGTACTGAAGTTCAGTTCAGTATTCATAGCATGTTGAAGACTCTTCCAAAAATTAGAGGTGAATCTTGGATCTCAGTCAGACACAATAGATAGTGGTACTCCATGCAACCTTACCACTTCCCTGATATATATCTGTGCCAGTTGATCCAATGAGAAATCCTCCCGAATAGCAATGAAGTGTGCAGTCTTTGTAAGATGATCCACAACAACCCAGATTGCACTGTTGCCTTTGGATGTCCTTGGAAGTCCGGTGACAAAGTCCATGGTGATGTTCTCCCATTTCCATTCTGGTATGGGCAATGGTTGCATCATCCCCTTAGACTTCTGCCTCTCTGCCTTCACTTGCTAACACACTAGGCACTTTGATGTATATTCAGTGATCTCCTTCTTCATATTATCCCACCAAATGTTTTCTCGGAGATCTCGATACATCTTTGTGCTCCCTGGGTGAATAGAGAAATTTGAACTATGTGCATCATACGAAAGTTCCTTCTTCAGATCCGGACTTGATGGAACACATAGTATTTTCACAAACTGCACAATTCCTTCTTCATTAACATTAAACTCCGAGGATTTCCCTTTTTTGATAGCTTCCACTTTTTCCTGAATTCCCATATCATCCTTTTGAGAATCCTTTAACCTTTCCAAAAGAGATGGTTGAGCAATCATTTGTGAAAGGATTAATGGTGTTCCCTTCTTTATGATTCCCACATCCATCTTCATCAAGCCAAAGAAGATTGGATCCTTCTCAATTCCCATCATTGATAGAATTGCTGGGTCCTTTCTACTTAGGGCATCTTTCACCTTGTTCGCTTTCCCAGGGTGGTAATGTATTGAACAGTCATAATCCTTGATGAGCTCTATCCATCTTCTATGGCACATATTAAGCTCTTTCTATGTGAATATATATTTAAGACTCTTGTGGTCAGTATATATCTCACATTTCTCTCCATAGAGATAACGCCGCCATATTTTCAAGGAAAAGATCACCGCCGCCAACTCCAGATCATGTGTTGGATAGTTTCTCTCATGGATTTTCAATTTCCTTGAGGCATAGGATATAAATTTATCATTCTTTATCAGCACACAGCCTAATCCCTTCTTTGAAGCATCACTGAATACCACAAAAAGTTCCCCACTTGTGGGTAAAGTGAGCACAGGCGCAGTGGTAAGCCTCCTTTTCAACTCCTTGAAGCTTTCTTCGTATTCATCACTCCAAGAAAACTTTACTCCCTTTCGAGTTAGCTTGGTAAGAGGGTTGGACAATCGTGAGAAATTTCTCACAAATCGTCGACAATATCCAGCTAACCCCAAGATGTAAAGACCCATAAAATTCAAGAGAAATTTTTTCTTAATTTTCTTTGGAATTTACAAGAACGCGGTTTCTGACGGCACCTGATTCCGAGGCCCGGTGTGCCCGGAATCAATTTCTGAAGTTTGGCTCGGGTACGTTCAGTGAACGAACGAGCGGGTTTTTCTAACTTTTGATCCGGTGCTCGGAATTGAAATCCAAGGACACCGATGAACTCGCAGCACCGAGATTCTCTTAAGGAGACCTTTTCCGAGGTTGCGTTTTATGCGGAATGAAAGTTAGTTTTGGGGAAAAATTAGAAGAAGTTAAATAAAAATTGTGGAACACAATTTTATTTTTAACTTGTTGGTTAACTCCTCCCAAGGGGAGTTAGAGGTGGGACCCACATCCACATAACCTCCCTTGAGAGGATTAAGTGTGTTGGGGCCCACACGAGACCTAACTTTTGAACTTCCCTCTTAATGTGACCTTTGAGTTTCTTGCCAACTCCTTGCATTTAATTAATTGAACCAACTTAATTAATTAATTTGAGTGTTTGAATTCTTTTGAATTCATTTTGCCAACATTAAAAAGAGAGATTATATTCTTCTTTTTGGGTTGGCATAAACCTTGTGGGGAGAACTAAGGAGAGGAGAAGAACTCTTGGAAGATCACCAACCTCTCGAGGAAGAATGTTCCACGTTTCCGAAGAATGTGAAGCAACACCTCTGACCATCTTCAACCGGAGTAAGGAAGGGAAGCACCGCCGCCTACGAAGTATACAGAGGGTGACGTCTTGGCTCGACATCACCGAGCACTTCTCCCACCAACCTGGACGGAACGACGCCCGACCTCCGCGATGCTTGTCTTCCGCGGGTCGTTGAAGAACTCCGTTCTTGAAACCGAGGTAAGGGTTTATTTTATTCTTTTTTTCATGATTTATACCCGTGCTTATTTCTTCGTGAAATTTGTCCAATTGTTATCAAATAACGTGAGGGGGCCGGACCGCACGAACACGGCCGACCCTCCTCCTATTCATGTTGATTCTATTGTGGATTGAAACGGGTGTGGCGCGGTGTTGTCGCACCGCGCAGGATCATACGGCAAGAAACACGCGGCGCCGTTGCGCCGAGTCGTAAAATAATACAAGGACGCGACGCCGTCGCGCCGCAACGAAGAAAGTTGAAGGCGCCGCGGCCGGAGCGGGGCCGCGGCGGAGGGGCGTGGTGCCGTCGCACCACGCCGGACAAAGAAGGCCGCGGCCAGTTCCGGGCCGCGGCGGAACGAGAAGACCGGCGGCCAGCCGGGCCGCCGGTGTCGGAAGTCGGAAGGGGGATCGGCCTTGCCGGTCCCGTTGAGGAAGATCTGGTCGGCCAGGTCGGGCCGGCCGGAAGGGAGGCAAAACTGGGGGGAATTAATTCCCCCATCCATCCCTAAAACGGCCCCCCATTATGAGGGGGGGCCGGTTTCACAAAGGGGGGCAGGCGCCCCCCCCCCCCCCCCGTTTCCAGCAGCTCGGCCTTCGGCCGAGCTGGCAGCGCTCCCAGCGCGCTGCCTTGCGCTGAACCGGCGCGCCTGGCCGGTTCGCCAGGCCAGGCTGCGCCGCGCCGCGCCGCGCCGGGTCGACCCTGTCCGGGGTGGATCGACTCGGTTCGGGCCAACCGGGGGGTCTCGGGCTGGGACGGCCCGGGCCCGAAACCCCCGTTACCGAGCAGTTTGAATTCAAATGCCCATAACTCGGGCTACGGACTTCCAAACGACGCGCCGTCAGCGGCGATGCGATCCTTGGATCGAGAAGGTCGTTTTAATATATCGCACTCAAAGTTTCAAATTACTTTGAGTTCGGCCGGGTCGGTTCGTACACGAAACCAACCGGGCCCTCGGAGCGGAAACACTCATATCTTGAGCTACGGATGTCCGTTTGACGTGCCGTCAGCTTTGTTGAGTTCCTCTTAGTGAGACGGATCTTTTGGCATACTCCGCCCGAGGTTTGGACATAGGTGGAGTACCGCCAGGTTGGTTTTGCCTTAAAAACCAACCGGGCCCCTGGGACGAAAAATCCAACAACTCTCAGACCGGGCGTCCGATTGACGCGCCGTCTGTTGTGTTGAGTTCCTGTTGACGATACGGAACTTTTGGATACATCAACTCTGCACTTTGTGACAGTTGATGTATCAGCCTCTCGGCTCGTGGATCGGACCCTCCCGAACGAGCTTGCTGTGTGCGAGAACCCTAGAGCTGGCTGCGACTGCTACTGCTACTGCTACTGTGACTGCGATGACGACAGTACAGAGATCCTTAGTGGATTCGACGACGACGACTACAGCACTCAGCGATCCTACGTGGATCAGTGCTACAGGTCTTGTGTGGGCCTGATCCTGTGTGGGTCTGATCCTGTGTGGATCTGCGCTCAGCGGTCCTGTGTGAACCAGCGCCTACAGATCATGTCTGGGTCCGATCCTGTGTGGGTCTTTTGTGGGGGTTAGTACCTATCGATCCTTTGTGGGTCCGACAACTTAGATGGATCAGTGATCATCTCTATCGTCTTTCGAAGAAGTATACCTGTGTGAGCTAAATCCTATTGCTTTCATGTGTGGATTGTGTTGTGCTATCCTGTGTGGATTTCGTTTTGCTTTCCTGTGTGGAATACGTATACTTCCCTGTGTGGACTGAGTTGTACTTGGGCTCGGCGGTTGGAGGGTATTGGAATTGATGACTTAGGTATATGTATGGGCATATACCTAAACAGTGTCGGTTGTTACTTCGTGTTTGTATCTATCCTTGTGGTTTATCCTTTGTGGATTTTGGGAGAACTTCGGGGGTCTCGGGGTCCCTACTGAGTAGCTTATACTCACCCCTGCACGGGCTATGCCCGCACTACGTTGTGTTGGTTGCAGACGACGGACAGCGTTGATCGTAGTTGAGGCTCGCAGAGCAGGACGGTACCTGGAGGTGGACCACTGGGCGGGACGTGCTTGGAGCGGAAGGCGGGACCCGAGAAGCAGTGGAGCTATCTGTACCCACCCTTCAGGTGGGATTTCTAGTGGAAAGCTCGGTGTAGCGGCTTTTACTTTACAGTTGCTGTTTTCCCTTTCGAGTTGTACTTTACTTTCAGTTTGGGTTTGTATACTGGCCCATTTACTTTTCCACACTTCAGTTGCACTCTGTTTTTACTTAGTGTTTACTTTTCCGCTTGCTTATTCTGTGGTGCTTGTTTACTTTACAAAGGAAATGCCTTCCCTTTTTTTACCGGGATTTACGCTTGGTGCTAGTCGCCAGCCCCTGGCCTATGGAAGGCGGGCTTGGGATAGTCACGGCACGGACCCCGAGGGTGGGTCGTGACACAAGAAGCTACGGATATCCGTTACCGATGTTAGCCTCGGCCATCCCTCAATTGCATCTGTTTTGGAGGGGTCCACAGATATCCCATTGCTTGTGATGATATGGCCCAAGAATGAGACCTCCTTCAACCAGAACTCACACTTGATGTACTTTTCATAGATCTTCTCCTTGCGCAAAGTCTCTAGTACAGTTTTTAAATGCTCCTCATGATCCTCCTTGGTTTTGGAGTATATTAGAATATCATCTATAAAGACTACCACAAATTTGTCAAGGTAATCTCTAAAGACTCTATTCATCAAGTCCATGAAGATTTCTGGAGCATTAGTGAGTCCGAAAGGCATTACTATGAATTCATAGTGCCCGTATCTTGTACAAAAAGCAGTCTTGGGGACATCTTCCTTCTTCACCCTTACTTGATAATATCCCGACCAAAAATCCACCTTGGAGAAGTATTGTGCTTCACGCAGCTGATCAAACAAGTCATCGATTCTTGGTAGAGGATACTTGTTATTTATCGTGATTTTGTTAAGTTCACGATAATAGATGCAAAGCCGCATTGACCCATCCTTCTTCTTGACAAAGAGGACTGGTGCACCCCATGGTGAAGCACTTGGGCGTATAAACCCTTTATTCAGATTATCCTGTAGTTATTTCTTCAACTCTTCAAGCTCTACAAAAACCATTATATAAGGATTCTTGGATATTGGTAGCGCCCCTGGTATAAGTTCAATTGAGAACTTAACATATCTTCTAGGAGGAATACCAGGCAGTTCCTCGTGAAACACTTCCGCGAATTCCCTCACAATAGGCATTTCTTCAAGGATGGTTTCTTCTTTGGACTCAATCATCTGAGCCAGATACGCGTGGTCATAGGGCAATAATATCCATGCTTGAGATGATGGAGCTAAAGGAGATTCATCTTCCTCCTGACACTTGTAAAGAATCGGGGATCGATTCTCCATATGGAGTGTGATTTCCCTCTCCCGACAATTTATGTTGGCTCTATATAAGTAAAGTCAATCCATGCCAAGAATTGCATCAAATTACACCAGAGGGAGTATGACGAGGTTCACCGAGAAATTCAATCCACATACTATAACAGGGGAGGACTTATATTCATGGGATGCAATGATTGCCCCATTTTCCGTACTCACCGACATCTTTACTTCCATGATTTGTGGTGGTGCTGGGATTTTTCTACTAAACTTTCGAGATATAAAAGAATGTGTATAACCTGAATCAAAAAGTGTGTTCGCTATTCTTGAATAAATAACTAGCGTACCTATCACCACTTCGTTGTCGAGGTTCACTTCGGCAGAAGTGATGGAAAAATCTCTTCCTTGCTGCCTTGGAGGTTGTTGGTTGCCCCCGAAAACCCTTGGATTACGGCACTGATTTGCAAAATGACCCGGTTATTTTCATTTGTAGCATTGAACAACGCGTTGAGGTTCGAACGGAGCATTCCTCTCCTCTGTCGCAGCCGCGGGTCTTTCTTGCTGATAGTTAACAGCTAGGTGCCCTTCTCTTCCACAGCTGAAGAATTTCCTTGTCCCCTTAAGGCAATTTCCAGGGTGCTTCTTCCCACACTTTTGGCAAGTGGGGTGCTGGATCTTCTTAGCACTGTTGGATTTATCCATCAAACCACCAGCATTGAAGTCCACCTTACGCTTCTTGTCCCAATGATACCCCTGTGATTCCCTGATCTCCATTTCGACCTTGAGGGCACATCGGACAATTTCATCATAGTTGTCGAAGTCACGGATCACTAATTCTTTCCGCAGGCTAGGCTTCATCCCACCAAAGAAGCGGTCAACCTTGAATTCGGGGGTAACGACAAATCCGGAAGCATATCGTGCAAGCCTTGTAAAGTTTTCCTCGTACGCTCCAACAGATTCTTCATATTTTTGCTTAAGAGAAAGAAAGTCCATTTCCATCTTAAGCCGGAGGGTGCGCGGAAAATATTTATCGAAAAACATCTTCCGAAAATCCTTCCATTCCAAAGCCTCAATTTCCTCCTCAGGCTTCGTATTTTTTATCAACGTCCACCATTGATCAGCTTCACCCTCTATACGATAAGCATCCAGGAGAACCTTCTCTTTTTCAGAACATTGGAGGATGGAGAAGATCTTTTCAATGGAGTTGATCCATTGTTCAGCGATCGTGGGATCTGATGATCCACTAAAAGTAGGAGGCCTTTGTCTCATGAAGCTCTCGATAGAGACTTGTTCTTTCTTAGGGGGGGTTGAACATTCCTCTTGACCCGTGTTTCTATTCAAAACTTGAGTTAGCTGAGAGAAAAGTGTGACAAAGTTTGTGATTCCTTCTCCCATTGGATTTGGCATCTCATTAGTACAGTCATCACACTGATCTTCACAACGGTTGTTAGCCCGAGTCCTCCTATTACCTGCCATTGGCTGGAATAAAATGAAAGGTAGGGGTAACACATAAAGGGTAATCCAAAGACAAAAGTTCATGACTTATAAATAAACTTTCATTTCTTTAACTCATGAGTCTATAGGCTTCAATCTAGGCTTTTCATGATCTACTTTCTAACATATCACTACGGGAGAAATGGGTATTTGCGACGGGTTATTTGCGACGGGTATAAATCCCGTCGCAAATAGCCCTGTTAAAAACTTATTTGCGACGGGGGTATTTGCCCGTCGCAAATAAGTAGCCTTTTGCGACGGGAATGCTTTCCCCGTCGCAAAAGAACTAGCGCGTTTGCGCGCCAAATCGCGGGAAACATATTTGCGACGGGCGGTTATTGCCCGTCGCAAATAACCGGCGGCGGTAAAAGGTATTTGCGACGGGCATATTCCCCCGTCGCAAATAGTATGTCGGCAGGTGGTTATTTGCTACGGGACCCGTGGCAAATAACTATTTAACCGTTGACCGTAATAAATGATGGCTAAGGTATTTGCGACGGGCACCGTCGCAAATAATAGTAGTTGTGACGGGTAGCCCGTCGCAAATGGACCCGTCGCAAATAATCTAACCTATAAATACCCACATCCGTTTTTTTCAATTCATTCTCAAACTCCATTTTCTTCTTCTCTCAAAATTCTAGTTCTAGAGTTGAGCGTTTCTCAAGTTTAATTTTTTTCTTCGGAGTTGATTTTGAAGTTTTCAAGAACGATCAGAGATCAACCTCAGATCAATTTTCAAGGTATTTATATTCATTTTAATTTAATATTTATTTTAAATTTTTTATTAGTTTCAATTATTCTTAATTAGTTGTAATTTAATTATGTTTACATTGTTTTGTTACTTAATAAATTTAAATTATTAGTATTGTTCATAGTTAATGGTAATTAGGAATAATTAGTAATAATTTTTAATAATTAAGAAAAAATATTAATAATTAGTAATAAATACCAATAATTAGGAATAATATTATTATTACATTATTAGTATATTTTATTATTAATATTAAAATAATATAATTTTTTATATTATTTATACAATTCTCTTTTCATCTGTGTGTTTTCTGTCTCCATATGTATTATTTGTATGTGGAGACAGAAAACACACAGATGAAAGAAGAATTGTATATAATATAGAAAATTATATTATTTTAATATTAATAATAAAATATACTAATAATTTAATAATGTTATTATTCCTAATTATTGGTAATTATTCATATAATTACTAATAATTAGTAATAATTACCAATAATTAGCAATAATTAGGAATAATTACCAATAATTAGGAATAATTATCAATAATTAGTAATAATTACCAATAATTACCAATAATTAGGAATAATTACCTATAATTACCAATAATTGCCGATAATTACCAATAATTAGTAATAATTAGTAATAATTAGGAATAATTTGTAATAATTACCCCTAATTAGTAATAATTACCAATAATTACCCATAATTACCGATAATTAGGAATAATTAGTAATAATTAGGAATAATTTGTAATAATTACCAATAATTAGTAATAATAATCAATAATTACCCATAATTACCGATAATTACCAATAATTAGGAATAATTAACAATAATTACCAATAATTACCGGTAAATAGTAATAAATAGTAATAATTAGTAATAATTAGGAATAATTACCAATAATTAGTAATAATTAGTAATAATTACTAATAATTAGTAATAATTAGTAATAATTACCAATAATTAGTAATAATTAGTAATAATTAGTAATAATTAGTAATAATTAGTAATAATTGTCAATAATTAGTAATAATTACCAATAATTAGTAATAATTAATAATAATTACCAATAATTAGTATTAATTACCAATAATTAGTAATAATTACTAATAATTAGTAATAATTACCAATAATTAGTAATAATTAGTAATAATTATTAATAATTACCAATAATTAGTAATAATTACCACTAATTAGTAATAATTAGTAATAATTACTAATAATTAGTAATAATTAACATTAATTAGTAATAATTACCAATAATTAGTAATAACTACCAATAATTAGTAATAATTACCAATAATTACCAATAATTAGTAATAATTAATAATAATTAATAATAATTACCAATAATTACCAATAATTAGTAATAATTACCAATAATTACCAATAATTAGTAATAATTAGTAATAATTACCAATAATAACCAATAATTAGTAATAATTAGGAATAATTAACAATAATTAGTAATAATTACCAATAATTAGTAATAATTAGTAATAATTAACAATAATTAGTAATAATTAACAATAATTAGTAATAATTGACAATAACTAGTAATAATTAATAATAATTAGTAATAATTACCAATAATTAGTAATAATTACCAATAATTAGTAATAATTAGGAATAATTAGTAATAATTAGTTTTAATTAGTAATAATTAACAATAATTAATAATAATTAACAATAATTAGTAATAATTAACAATAATTAGTAATAATTACCAATAATTACCAATAATTAGTAATAATTAATAATAATTAATAATAATTACCAATAATTACCAATAATTAGTAATAATTAGTAATAATTACCAATAATTACCAATAATTAGTAATAATTACCAATAATTAGTAATAATTAGTAATAATTAACAATAATTAGTAATAATTAACAATAATTAGTAATAATTGACAATAATTAGTAATAATTAACAATAATTAGTAATAATTACCAATAATTAGTAATAATTACCAATAATTAGTAATAATTACCAATAATTAGTAATAATTGACAATAATTAGAGTTTGTTTTTATGATATAAAATTTGTGAAATCAAAATATGATTTTTTTTTTCTATTTGTAGTTTCTGTCTCATTATAAAATATTAATAATATTATATTTTGAAATAACAATATTAATATGAATAATAATATTATTTATATTTTATAATATTAAATTGTATATATACATTAAAATTTTATAATATTATAATTTAATTATTTTTTTTGTAATACTTGAATTATTTTAATATTTGAATGTAAAATAATTCTATTATTTTTATATTAATTAAAATAACTTATTAATATTTTTTTTATTTATGAATTATAATTCTAATATTATTATATTAATTAAATCATTTATTAATATTCTATTATTTTTTATTTTTGAATTCTAATTCTAATATTATTATATTAATTAAATCATTTATTAATATTCTATTATTTTTTATTTTTGAATTATAATTCTATTATTATTATATTAATTAAAATAATTTATTAATAATTTATTATTTTTATTTGTGAATTATAATTCTATTATTATATTAATTAAAATCATTTATTAATATTTTATTATTTTTTATTTTTGAATTATAATTGGATTATTATTATATTAATTAAAATAATTTATTAATAATTTATTTTTTTATTTTTTTATAGTATTTGCGACGGGATACTATGCCCGTCGCAAATAGTATTATTATTATATGCGTTAAAATAATTTATTAATAGTTTTTTATTTTTTTTTAAAATAGTTTTTGCGACGGGTCCCGTCGCAAAAACTATTTGCGGCGGGCCCGTCGCAACAGGTATTTGCGACGGGGCCCGTCGCCATTACTATTTGAAAAGTTTTTTACAAATATACGGAGTACTATTTGCGACGGGGATTTTCCTCATCGCAAAAAAGGCATTAGCGACGGGCCCGTCGCAAATAATTGTTGTTGCGACACCGTTTTCAGCAACGGGCCATTTACGACGGGACCCCGTCGCAAAAATCCATTTGCGACGGGATCCTGTCGCAAATGACCCCTCGCAAATACCTTTTTTTCTAATAGTGTATATTCGTAGGGTCATTTTTTTAATTCCCTTAATAAGGGTTCATACTAAGCTTTTGAATTTATCAAAACATATCCCCCGGGAGTGTCGTAACCAAGAGTGCAGCAAGGCCCACTGTTGTGCACCCGTTCCCGATTGAGTCTAGCTCAAAGTAGTGTTTTTGGGTTTTACCCTAAGGATACATCTATGCCAGAGCCTCCTCTACCTACTCGTATCCAGACGGGGATTTATTTGTTTGATAAACCACTTACTCAGTACTTACCAAAACTTAGGGATGTTTTTATTATACTTATTCTTGTATCTAAGGCTTTATTAGGGTTTCCTAATCCCAAAAATAACTAAACCTATCCTCTGATACCAACTATGACAACCATGCTTTTATTACAGACTTAAACATGATTTATTACATAAAACATCACTTGATACAACAAAGAAGATCGAGAGGTTTAGTGTCTTTGGGGCTTAGGATCATTACATAAAAACATGAAACATGAAATACAACATCTTTATTGAAAACTTCTTTTACATGACCACTACATTCCCTCGTACTTAGCATTGCATGGGATAACCTGAGGACATGCATAAGAAAAGGGTGAGATTTAAAGCCTAGTAAGGGAGTACACATGGAATAACATGAGGATTAAAATACATGTTAGAGAATAAGAATATCAATATAGAATAAAAGAAACATGAACATAAGTCATGATAAAGCATGATAATCATAACATGGAAATGTGGCAACAACACTTAACATGGAATTAGCATTATCCAAGGATCATTGCACATGGAGCATGAGTAAATCCTCATTTCACAAACAACACGAGTAAACCCTCATTGCACTTGAATTAGCATGAGTAAACACTCATTGCACATGACGTATCATGATACTATACTTTACCCAATGCATTAGAGCGCTATAAGGGCGCACCCTTCTTAAACATTTCATTTCATGCATAAGTGTGCCACATGGATCAGAAAACATGGATTCATAAAACATAATTATTTATTCCATGATAAAGGAATGTGGAATTCATACATGAAACTTTATAATAAATAAGTAAATGTGTATAAAGGTGAATAACCTTGATGGATAAATGGGCATGGTATTCACTACACAAAGACATTGGCTTAGAAAATCAGTGTGATTTCGGAAGCGTAACGGCATGACATAAGAATTCATAAAAAACGGTAAATGAGAGAGAAAAGGGTTACTCATCATATTTACATGTAATGGAATGTAATGAGGTCATATAGATACATGTCCCAACAATTTAAATGGAATTTAGATTTATGATACAAAAGTATTGCTTGAATGTAAATGAGGAGAGAGAAGTTCCTTTCGGAATTTCGGCATAGTAACGAGTGTACATGGGGGGCATTTAATGAGAGATAAAGGGGTATCCCATCATTAAAACATAAAGAGGGAAGTATGAGGGAGGTGTGAAACCATACCCCAACATTCATAATTGAAATTAAAAGGTCAAAACAACTTAAAGAAAATTGGACAAAAAAGAGAAAGGAAGAAAAAACCCTTACTTGGAAGTGTGCTTCCAAAGGCTAGAGAGAGGCTTGTGAGAGGCTTCTTGGGAGCTTGGGGCACCTTGGGGGGATTATAGAGAGAGTAGGGAAGAGGTTGGACGAACTCCAAGGGCTTAGAGTGAGGAGGAAGTGGGACCTTGGGTGGGTATATATAGGGAAGGTGAGGGAATTATTTATTATTTAGGTTTGGGTCCCCTTACATTAAATTATTCCAAACCACAAACCATCCCATGGTTTTTGCCCATGGTTTTTGGAAAAAGGAAGAGGAAAAAAATATTTTATAAGGCCCAAGTCCGAACTTCTTAAAATATTAGGGTTTCTTATGTGGAGGTGAGTCACACTCTCATGGAAATTAATTTAAAAAGGCAAGGTGTTGAATAAGTCTGAGGGGTCCATTAATGCTTTGAAAAGTAAGTAAAACAAACCCAAAATCACATTATTTTAATGGTAAAACATATATTGTCCGAACAAAATGATTATAGTATTTTATTACATCACTATTGGGTCATTATGATGTCATAAAACACATTATATATTTAAACGATATTTAATTTTACCCAAAAATTTTATTGTCTCAGAAAATTATGAAAAATTCACCGTTGGATAATTTCGACGTCCTGATTCTAGAAATGACTTTTATTTTATCTAAATAAATTTATAAATATGTTAATTTTCACTTTTAAAATAAAAACCGACATTTATCAAAAAATTCACGGGTTTTGAGAGAAATGGCTTTCAAACCTTAATAAAAAAAATTAATTGCATTCATAAAATTATAAGATCATTTATATTTAATAAAAATTAATTTAATAATATTATTATTATTATTTTAAAATATTTTTTAATTCAAAAATCCCTTAATTTAATAAAATATATTTCTTAATTAAATAATAACTAAAAACACCATTTGTACTTTAAAAACTATTTACAATGTATCAAAAATGACTAGAAATTATATTCATTATTATATAAAAAAATAATGTACATGAACATAGTACTACTTATTTGTTACATAGCCCCTTAAAACAGTCGCATAAGACCTAATGGTAAGGTGTGTGATGGTGACAGACTCTTGGGGTGGCTCGGATAACATCGCTCGAATGGTAATTTCAATCAACTTCCACTTTTCCCGTAGACGGTCATGTTCGAGCTTGACATGATGAAGATCAGCTTTGGCTTGGTCAAGGGTGAAGCCCAAAGACGCCACCTCTTTTCTGAGCTCCAACAAATGGGCTTTTTATGGGAAAATTCTACTGGATGAGTACATCCCTTACTTTGTCTGAGTAAATTGGAGTTGTTAAAGTCCTATATTTATACTAATCATGTGATCACTGTTCAACAGCTATATTAGCAACGGGAAAAATTCTTAACATAAAACCAAAGAAGTTGACATTTTATAAAAACATTTTATATAAAGAGACATTTAATAAGATCAAGATGCATTTTCCATTAATGAATCTTTGGGTCGTTACAAAACATTCCACATGTTAAGCCAAATGATATCACTTTATATTAATAATCTATATTCCATCAGAGTGTTCTTCTTATTTATAAATGAGGAAAACATCCTTTGAATCTCCATCATATACTCCGATTAATTTCTTTTTGATATAAAACCAATTATAACCTCAGGTACAACTTGTTGATGTACACCATGGGAGTTATCTTTCTCAACATCATTAAATATCTAGAAACATAATCATATGACACAATTTTTATATAACAAAAATATATAAAAAAATGAATTTCTCTGGGAATAAGGATGCTCCTTCATCAAAATATATTCTCTTTTATTAAGGGTTAGATACCATTGGATATAACATGTTGTTCATAAAATTTTCCTTAATACCATTTTCATTCAGTTTTGATACCAATTATAAAATCCTACAAGAATTTCAACTCTATATTCATAAATATACACTTTAGTTAACTATATTAATCTTTGATATCAAAGGTTTCTGATTAATACCACTTTTAGATAAACAGTAATCCTTGATATTGTTGGTTTTTATTCCAACACCAATTTTATGTATATCCTTGTATCACACTTATATTATTTAATCATGTGTATCTACTTTCAATATAAACACCCATGGATCATACCTTCCACTTAAATATTTATTACTCCAATCATCATAAATAAAAATAATATAAAAGGGGAAGGGGTTATTCTTGATCATCCTCAAGTTGTTGAATGTGGTTAGTCTTTATAAACCATCCCTTTGATTAAAACACACTTTCAATCCTTTAGGAGATTCCACTTATGAAGACTTCATTCTAGATACTTTAAAATACTACATCTCATTGGCTTGGGATCTGACTCCATTGTGAGACTAATCCAACTTATACACACATCTTCCTTTAATTCTAAATTCTTTCATACTTTATAATATTTCCTCCATCGTAGGGACTATCATCACTAGTATTCTCAACTTTACTTATAGAATACATTTTGAAACAACTTAGGTATGCCTCATGTTTTTCCTCCTCATTATCCATTAGAATCATTTCCTACATTCTTATCCTTGGTTAAACATTCTTTACATTCCTATCCTACTTGTATTCAGTGGTAGTAGATTCTTCCTTATCCATATTATCCTTTATTCTCTTTATAAAGGATACTATGAATAATCTATCATCAGTGCTTGATTCCACATTCATTTTATTCCCTCCTTGTATTACTTCAATCCAATGAATATATTTTTAAACATAATAAATTATTCTTATTTTCTTTATTTACTCCCTCCCAACATGTAAATTGGGTTATTCTCTTTTAATTATCCTCACATTCCATACTCTAGTTATTTTACACATATCCAAGTCTAAAACAAATTAAACATCTCTTAATAAAGTTATACCTCATGTATTGTTTCCTCAATATCAATTTTTTAGCATCATTCATTCCACAATTGATCCACTGGGATTCTAGTCACACACTCATGGTGTATCCCATGATCTCAGAAAATTATCACTTTATAGCTACCATACTTTGAGATCCATGATTTTAAAATTTTGAAAAATCTTTTCACTTACTCAACATATTTGTATTTACATCATTGCTGGCTCCACCTATTGAGGATACTTTAAAAGATGTTTTTATATTTATATATGAGTTTTTTCAACCTCTGTTAAATATTTTTAACCTTTATAACATTCTAATTAAATAATGAATCCATTTTTTCTATCCTTGATCCGTCTTGTCTTCCAAATTTTATCTTCTCTTCGAGTTTTTTTGAGAGGGATAATACTCGTTTTTTTATTCTTCTTCTTGTCTATTTTTCTCTAGCCTTGAACCTCCATTTTTTTACCCATTCTGACAATGTCTTCATTTAAGTCCACCACTTTTTTTTAATTATTAATTTTCTAACACCAAAGTTTAATTCAATGTGTATTCCAAATTATATATTATTTTTAGTTGATCCACTTTATCATAAACTAGTTGGATCTCATCTTGGTTGTGGTATGAATATACTATGGATTAATGACTTGACATGGTTTCCACTTCTTCTATAGAATCACCATCCACTTGCATTTATATGGGGGTCAAAATTTTAAAAAAATTAAGCATCATCTAAAAAAATATTAATTTAAAATTTAATAGTAGAATCAGAAACAATCACATTGATTTTAGTTTTTATCTTCTCAGGGTTATAATTATTATTATTTATATTCTTACTTCCTTTTGATATAAGGAAATTTTCTGTTGATTTGTTCATTAATATATCATAAATAATATATTTTCAGTATACTCTTGAGGTAGACTCCACAAATACTTTTTTTTTAATTTCTTCTAAAAGCTTCCAAATATCAAATGTATTAGTACAATGAATGATATTATTGAATACCAAGCTATAAATATCTCTCTTCAACGTATTTTTTGTATTTTTATCATCGAATATTTAATTTTTATTTCTCAAATAAACCTCTAATTGTACTTATTCAATTATTTTGTCACCAAAATCATAAAATAACTAATACATCAAATTTTTTCAATAGTAAAAGTTATAAGAACTAAATACTAGAGGCTTCATCCTCAAATATTTAAATGAAAAAATAAAAAAAACAAATTTTTAATATTAAACTCTATATCTATACCTTTAGGATCCAATACATATTGTTGGGACATGTTTGAATTTATTCACCCAAATAGGGGGTGAATAATAGTTTCTCCCAAATAAATGTTACCCTTTGGTTTTTATGACCATTTTTTCAGATATTGTTCCCTCATTTGAAAGAAAAAATTCAATTTTATAGTCCCTCGACATTCATCACATCAAATGTTGAACACAAATACATTATTGAAAACATAAAATTATTTTACTTGGTTTAACCACATAGGGCTACATCTACGGCATAGGAAATGATGATGTAAGGATTTATAAAAATCCACAATACTCACTTTTAGAGGATTAAATATTTTTAATTGTCACTTTATTCTAATTCTCACTAACTTTATCAAGATTAGGGATAACACAATACCTCCAAAGTTTCACATCACCATTTTCCTATCCACACACATCTTTAAGAAAATATTCAACGATTTATAGACTTGAGGGCCTATTTAAAAAATTATACAGATATATATCTCTTTAACATTAGTATAGGTTACTAATGATCCTTACATCATCTAGTCTTGAAGTAATTATTTATTTATTTACACTTTTTTGATCTCCAAATTCAACAAACCTATATGATATCAACTCCCTATAAATATTTGAGTTTTTTTTATTGATTTCATATGGTAGTCATTTATGGAACTAGAAACATGGAATGGATCCTATATCCTTGTAAATGGATGTCATTGAGGACCTTCATTCTAAATGTAGGTGGTCACTATGGTTTTCATCACTGACTCTTCAGAATGTGAATTGGTTGAAAGGATGGAATGTCGATCACATCACACCCTTTAGGGGGAAATTATTTCCTACTCTTTAATTTTCTTTTAGATTTAATATTTATTCATGAATCTTCCCCAAATTCCAAATATGGGACTGGTTACCCCAGTGTGAATGATTTTTAATTAATATGTATGTAAGTGAAAATCTATATTCATTAGCAGTTATTTGTTTTTATCCCCTACTAATCAATGAAACTTACTCTTATACTATTTTTTATAGCCATAGTTCTATGAAATATAGAGTTTATCACCATCTAAGAAATAAATTGTTATTATTAAATTTTGATTGAACCTTAAAAAGGTTTCCTATTTATCATATAAGAATATGAATAAAAATAAAATTTGTTCTAGTTGTATAGTATAAATTCATCAGGAATGGGTTGACTCAAGTAGTAAAACATCATTCAGAAAGGAAAATAAGGTAAAGGGTTCCTATTGATGGTTGGTGTGGTACTTATACATGAGAAACCATTTTTAATAGACCTTAAAGGGAATATGACCCAATGATGGTGTATTTGGTGATTACCTGAAGGGAATATGGAACTTTAGGTGGATGATGGACCCTTTTTGAATATGGACCAATGATAAAGATATGATAATTCCTAGAGAGAATATGGATCATTTAGAAAGGGAAATTATTTCATCAAATAATGGAGCCCAATAAAGAGGGTTGAAATGGAAAATAATCCCATTTAATGGGATGTCCAGGCTCTCAAGGAATATAACCCAATGAGGAAGGACAAGAGCGGATTTATGAGGTATATATACCCATGAGGATGGATTTGTAAGGTTTATGATTATTAGTTTAAAACATAGATAGGAATCATATATATCATGTTTAACACCAATAAAAAACCATATAGTTCAACGTGCATAGTTTAAGGTCATGTGGCAGGACCATACCATGCAATTTAATATCGTGTGGTTAGTATACTGTTATACAGTTTTTTGCAATGTGACTAAGACATTGGACATATAATTAACATAATCTCATGGGGATTTATGATTCATGGAAGTTACATAATAGAGTATTGAGTGGGTCTTATGAATATAATTCTACCTATGGAAGATTGATTGGGGATTAAACCTAGTAGAAGGCCCATTTGGGAATGGCTTATTAAAGTGTGAATAAATGCACCATTGATCCCAAATTTGAAACTTACACTAAGAAATAATCTTGTATTAGTGGTGGAAGTTTAATTATTTCAATAGTGTCATCAACTCCTAACTCTAATCCCACATGAATCATTATTTGCGTGAGAAAAAAGAGATAATAGAGTATTATGCACAATCCATGTATTAATATTATTGGATTTCAATGGGGCTTATGCATGGATGAATCCTGTCATAGTTGTCCTTAGCTAGTTAGTGACATTGACAATAGAAACCATCAGGGGTCTTATAATTGAACAGGACATCCCATCATCTGATATTCCTAACTACTGGTAGGTGAGGATAGTTTATGGAGCTGGGAGTATGGAGGTGGGATGAATATAGTATCCTATATTAAAAATCATAGGCTTTATATAGAAGGGACACCATTTCTAGCATGTATTTTTCAATAAATAATAAATTAATTCTTGATTCAAGAGAGAAAAAGCCAATTACTTACAAATAGAAAATCCTATTATTATAAGAATCAATGGTTGGGATCCCCTCAAGGGTTCAACCAATCTTGGAAGATAATTCTCAAGCCGCCTTTTATAAATGGAATCCATGGTAAAAGGGGTTCATGCTAGTGTACATTCCTTGATCTAGTATATCCAGAAGATTTAAAGGGGTCGTAGGTTAGTATTTTTTGGGTTTTGACCTTGGTGAGTGAAAACCAGGAAGGAATTCCAAATTGTCTTGGCAAGATAGGGAAATTGGGGGGTTGGCAGGTAGCTTAAATGAGTGGTGACTTTTCAAAATAGTGGGGGTTTAGAGTGTGTTAATCATAAGGATGGACTCGTAGACTATATTTTTCATGGTCAGATAGGATTATGTGAGGTTGGGTATATATACATGAGGTCGGGTTGAACTCATGTGGTCGGTCTCCATGAGATCGACCTCCTTAGGCTTGGCCTCATGGGCTACCTTCTACAAGGTTGTCTCTGGGGATTGGCCTCATCATGCATGGCCATATGAGGTTTTATTTGGAAAGGATAGCCCTATAATATAGGAATATTCATGGCCCGCATTTAGGTAAATGACTTCCATTGTTATGATCTGTACAGATTAGGTCTTAAGGGTTTTCTTGTACTCTTTTATTTCTTAGGTGTGTTTCTATTTAATTACTTGCTGATTTTCAATGCAAGATGAATTTAAATAAGTTAAAGCTTTAAATGGATTTAGTATCTTTGTTTGTCTATGTGTCTTTTATTATTTTCATGTGTTTATTTGGAAAGGGAGTGGGGTATTTATTACCATCCATAAGTAAGTGATTTCTCAATAATAAGTGGATATGAGAACAATTCCACAATATTATAGAACCTCACGGAGCATCAAAAAATCGACATGATGCCATGTATTTGGATCAAATTGTGGGATAATAAACCTCATGAATTATCTTTAAAGTACGATCATACACTGTGTGGTTGGACCTCATGGAGAATATCAAAATGAAACCTCATCATTGTGAGGTTATACCACATGTTGCTTCATCTCTTGAGTTTAACCTCATTGTTTTTTATACCGCAGGCTCATCTATATAGTGCCACTTTTCATGGGATCAACTTTTTGGTTTATCAAAACTCCAAGGTGTTTCTTTTATAATATTCCCATGCCTTCCCTTATTTATTATTGACTTTAATTATTTGGGGTTTTGAATTCATGGGTACCAAAGAATTCCCCACTTGGGATTAGGTCTATTTATATTGATAAGGGTTTGATTGTGAGGATGTTGAAAATCCTATATAGTATCCATATTGGTTCAATATTTCTTGGGCCCCTATAAATATGTTTTAATGGGCCATTTCATTTTCATATTTTCCCTGGATCTAAGCTTATAAATTCCTCTAGTGTACTAAAACCATCATGTAAACTCCAGACTCTCACTGTTAAATCATTAAGTCCCCACCATGAAGTCTCTTCCATATATTAAACCCCATATCTAACCTTGAGACCACTTATTTAATTTTTTACACTCCATGAATCTAATCAGTCTATGTCAACAATGTTGGGAATCCCATAGTCCTCATGGTCAACTTCACAGTCTTCTTGTTCAAATTATCAGTTCTTATGGTGACCTTGTGGGATGTTTCCTTTATGGCTTTCTTTCCTCCTTGTAAATATACTTTTCTTAAATTTTGAAAATTTCTGTCATAATTATTTTATACATAAATGATGATTTACAAACCTATCCATCTATCTGAGTCAATGGATACACTTGAAATAAGGGATGTTATTGTTGGAAACACTAAATCCTTCCCTCTTTGTTGTATTTCTCCTAAAAATGAAGCCTTAATGGTATTATTCGCACTAGAGATATATGCTTATACTCTATCTAAAAAATTTCCCATAAGTGACTTCGGTCTCAGATATAACATTATGATTTTTTCACCTGACCATAACAGGTCATCGGTATAGTTTTCACCCTCTCTAGACTATATCCAGGTAAACAACTCTATAAATGGATAACATTTCCTTGAAGCTAATGATTGGTATGATTACATCATTAATAACTCTCTGTTAACCAATGATAATCAAGATTAGTGGAAAAAACAATTTCCCATAATTACACCTTAGTTTTTAACACCTCACTAGACAATCCTAGAAGAGGATGGATCCCTATGAAAGATTTTTTCCTTAGTTATAAATTCTCTTAAAAATGTTCACGGGACTTCTAGGTTCAGTTGAGATACATATAGTTCACTATGAAATTTTCATTGGTTGATTTATTTAAGGTACTATAGACCTATAATTTTAAAATTTTTCGTTCAATAAAACTCCTTCCCAAAACATTGAATCATTAGTTTTCAAGTACCAACATGTTTCATCTAACATATTTTGTTTTATAATTTAGCTTATAGAATATTCATCAACCAAGGGGGATCCCAATCCTTAAGAGTATATACACTTAGTTCCTTCTCATGCCAAATAGATGAGAGGATGCATGATAGACCCCTCCCTTAGTGAGAGATATATTGACTAGGGTGAGGGGATATTAGGAAGGGGTCTTAATATTCTTTTCATTTTTTCAATTGGAAAGTTGGTGCATGCCTTTCTATAACCTGTTGGGTTGAAAGCTAGAATCAATAACCCAAGGAACTACCTTTCTCAATAAGATAAAAATGTTCAATGTTCATATAGTGATTTAATAAAAATAGAGTAATAAACCTTATAAAGATAAATAGTCTATCTAAATATAACTCACGCCATTCATTTAGTGGGAATCCAAGCTATATTTTTGGGTGGATGGATCTTCTACACTAGGGATGCCTATTCAATCATTTGAGTTGGTTCCTTGATGAATGAAGCACTATTGATGAAATGTTAAATAGTTAATCTAGAAGTATTGGGTATTTATTATATCTACTATATACTGGGACATATATAGTATGATAAGAATCTAGACTAGTTTAGAGTTTCATTTTAGTTCTTATATGGTTGGGTGGTAGATAACTTTCGATGCGATGAGTACCAGTATGCCACATCAGTTCCTCAATCTACATCTCATCCAAAGATACTTGACATTACTTGAATATAGTTGATTCCATTGATATGTTGTGATGTTTATGACATGATAAATAATAATTCATGTTTCATATTAATCCCTTACCACACACCATTGAAGATTATTATTGACAATGAAAATGGAATATAAGAAGTCCATTATTAAATTCCTTTTTTTAGATGAAGACTTCACAGTTATAGTAGATGAGTTGATCAATTTTCAAACATATACCCCTTATATATTTTCATGATAATCCAGTTACTTACAATGGGGATCCTTCCATTCACTGAGGTCAGGAGTGAGGAAAATCCCACTATAATTATCTAGTTCTTTATAATGTTGAAAATGTAGGATACTAAGGTTGACACTATTCATCCAGCCATGATAACTCACACAAATATAACTAGGGATTATGCTAAGGTGTGTGTAGAAACGTATCTATATAAAGTGTTCAAACATTCTATTTGATGGTTGAACAATTCATTGGCCTTTTTATCCCTCTTCCTAACACTATCCTAGAGTAGATCATCAATACTAAGGGTCTCATAATTAAGTTCTCCAAAAATCATACACTGTCCTCGTTGTTATGTCACACTCACTTTTGGGAACCATTTTTCCCAATAAGAGTGACCGGAGTTACTAACCACACTAGTCACCTTAGTTTTTATATGATGATTCTAGTGATCTACTTGTGAAGACTATTTTTTCAAACTTTTTTGATGGGACTATCCAAGGGAAGGGGTCGATAGCATTTGAACACCTATTTTGGAATTTTTCTCCAACCATTTCAAACAAATTCATGAACATATAATGATGTTGGTGACTGGCTAGAGTGCATATCATGATGCAAGATAAGATTGGGTGGTCTGGGGGTATACTTGGAACCATTTCTACACCATCATTACAATGACTCGATTAAAGGTGATGCGGGATAAGGAAGAGATCCTCAAACATATCTTATATGGTTTGGTAATAGGAGTGTAGATTACCAACATGTGCATTCTTATATCCAATATGTCATGACTACCTATTATAAACTAGAGGAACTGGAAATTTATCTCCTCCTTTTTGTTATTTTTACCACTAAGTGGAAGCTATAAAGGATACAACGAAAAGGTTAAATAAATTTTTTCTGAAGTTCCATGAATTTATTATTGGATAGTGGTGAAAATTTTATAACTATAGTAATATAAGCCTCATGAGGAAAGTGAAAATACACTTCTGATGGAAACTATGTGTAACTTGGGGACTATAAATGAATGATCCATGAATTGGTTGTCTACACTAAGAAAACTCCACCATTATCCATGGATGAAGCATCAAAACAGGTTAATTTTCAGTCATCATTGAGCATTAAACACCAATAATTAGCTAATTTGATAAGAAATAATGATCATAGTATATCTTGATCATTTTCATTTACTTCCATTAGCATGAATTGACATGTAGAGACTCCAAATTTTATATGTTCCCCTTTTTTTATGAATGGAAACATATTTTTCCCTCAGCCATTTTTAAAATTTTCTTTAATGTTATTTTGATTTTTTTCAGTCCATGTTTTCTTGTGAAACTTTCAAAGGGGTAGCAACAAGATGACTTAAATCCACTTGAACTTTGAACAGGAATGAACAAGGTAATTCATGCTTCCTTGAACACTTGATTTGGTTGAATTTACACCTAGGAATGCATCACAAATGGATATAAGAAGCAATACCATCATTATAAACTATATTTTGTCAAATTGGAGGATTTCCTATGATTATGGATCACATATGGTTAGAGGAATAAATACCATCACTATAGACTAGAGTTGTTCCATTTGGAGGATTTCCTCCGGGGTGTGGCTCATAGATTGAAATAGGTAGAAATACCATCATTGTATAATATATTTGGTCCATTTTGATGATTGGTTTGACTCAACGTTTTAATTATAATGAAAGGGAATTTTGGAATGGGGATTGTAATATTCACGAGAGTTTAAGTACCCTAAGAATACTATATATTTACCTTATTACAAAGTTCCTACTAGGTATAGATTGAATTTTTTTTCTATATTGTAGGATCCATAAGAATTGAGTCTTTTATTATATCACTCTGTATTTTTTATACGAATTATATTAAGTAGAATTAGCTAGAAAGGACTTGTCTTTTTCTTAGGCTGACCTTTATAGGTTTCCAACCTGATAAGTTTTTTTACTTTACAGCTTTATTTGTTCAACTTTTCCTGAGTCACATAAGGTACATGTCAATTGAGTAGAGACTTAAATTTCACCAAGGTTTCACTCTATGTGTTTTTAAACTGGAGACATATATTTATTCATCATGAGGAAGTTCTATGTTAGGAAAGTTAGACCAATATAGCTAATTTGTACGTTTAGATAGCTTATACTGCATATTGTTGTTGTTTAAGGTCATATATCTTTGAACATGGATGGTGTAACAGTTTATCTACCATGATAAAGGAAAAACCTAACATTAATAGAGGTATTATTGCTAATAATGTACTATACCATAAAAGGGGAAATTCAATTTATGGTCATGAATCTGGATTTTTGTGTCATGTGTTTTAACTCCAAATGGTCCAATCATGAGGGTTCGCACCTTTGGCATGAAAATGAGTATGACGCATGAAGTTATAATTTCATTCATATCAAATCCACCTGAATGGTTGGATTGTAAATTGGATAAACTATAAATCAATGAGCTTGAATCAATGATTATGAGATGGGTCATGTATGTTGGGGATGACTGTTGACTATGTTTGAATGATGTGTTCTACAAAAATAGAATCGAAATGTATAGATATTAGAGGATCCACTCCATGGGATAGAAATAATCCTCTAATTTGTATGCCATATTTTGGGTGCATATATACGAACCAAATTAGGGCATGATTACATAGGCATATGGGGGTTTCCTTGGAGTTCAATACACTCATTATAGAAAGATATGGGAGGTTTTTAAGGATTAAAATGCTCAATAAATTGATTATGGTCATATAATAGAGGAATTTAGGGTGTGATCTAGTACCCCAAAGTTTACATCACCATGTATAGAATGCATTTTTGAGGTCAAGATTTAATTTATTATTATTATATTATTTTTTTGCGCTAGTGGGTCAAGATATATTTTCTCGAACTTTGTTAGTTCCATATTATGTGGCTCATGGATTTGTAAATTTTACATTTGTTCTCTAATTTTTTCCTAATCTTTGATAGGTTAAAGCCTGGTTAGTGAAGACTTAGATTCTAATTAGGTAAACCTTTACAGGTTTTGGTCCTAAAAAGTTCTACATCTCTTTTACCATTATTTTATGGGATTATAATCTGGAACAAACAATGATATAGTTTAAGTTAATATATATTTCACCAAAAACAAGATTATTTTAGGGTTTTACATTTTAACCATTGATTTCATTGTCAAGCGCGTCAAATTAGTTGTTTAATTTTGACTAGAATTTCTGCAGTATAACAGAAACCCTAGGTTGTCTCTCGACGGAGCCTTAGATCATTAATTTAAAAATAGGTTTTTGATTATGAAAGTAGAAGGTGAATTAGGTTTTGTAAAACTTTGGGGTTTTATTATTAATGATGAAAATAGGAAATGAAAGTGATAAAACAAAGTAGAAATGAACAAGATTGATTAAACGTGATCAACCCGGGGAAGTCTCGTGATGCTCATCCTTCATCGCTTCAAGGGATGGGGTTATGATCTTTTAATACCTAGTTTTTAACACATATTAACATATTTCTACTGAGTTTATTCTAGGATACCTCCTAGGTTTCAGTATAAAACACCCAATGTTTCACCGGACACCGCTGATGATTGAGTGGTTTGTGTTCGACATCATAACCATAACTCACCAAGGAAACACACGAAGAACTCGATGTGATGTCCAGGTTTGTATGTTAGTTCTTTGTAATACCATGACATAAATTTTCATGATCTTGATAGTGCTTATGTGAGTTAAATTGACCATATGAACCACACAAACACCGCAATTGAATGAGGGAAGAAAAGGGGATGAACGGTGTGTGAAACATCACGTGAAAGAGTACCCCCAAACATGATCACCTGATTTGAGTATAACATACCATTATATAAATAAATTAAATAAATATAGAGGATGAGGAAAAACAACATACAACCTGGAATTAAAAAGATCATTCAGAATAATACAACTTTGAAGCTCAGGATTACATCACATTTCTCCCCGGGTGATCACAAGGGGTTTAGAAACCCATGGGAGAGGAAGAAGATGATGATGTTGAAGTAGCACTTCTCATAGCCTCCAGAACTGCTAGGGATGTTGAGAAGACTCCTTGGGGACTTCAAAATGGCAGCACCTTGCCTTCTGGCCGAACTTGCAAAAGGGGAGCCCAAGGTGTCATTTTATAGGAAAATTGGAAGGTGGTTTTAGGCACAGAGATTTCATCAATCCAATTGTACCATGCATTTTAGCCTTCATACAGCCCTATCTCGCTTTGTAGAAAATATAAAAGTGGTATCCCCACCTCTTGACTGTCTCCATCAAAAGTATGGCACCATTTGGGCAACTACAGCTCAAGATATTGATACAATACAGAACAACTCATTTGACTTGGTCCAACATTGATTCTTTGGAAAGATCAGTTATTATGGGCATCGTAGAATCCGAATGGGGCTTCGGTTCCTTCATATGAAATATATCCCGTAAAATGTTTGACTGGCCCACAAAATTGCAGCCCATTTGGAAGCACGTATTTTGTGTACTATTCTACAAAGTTGACAGATGTCCATGGATCCATGCAATTTTGGCTCATTTTTCTTCCATTTCATCAATGGCCCTCCAAATCATCTCCACCTACATTGAAATAATAAAAGCAAGTAACATTTCCAATTATAAATTTTATTAACATTAATTAAATGATTCAAACATTGAGTGTAATTTATTATTATATTTTTAAAATTCATTACAAAACTAGTTTAAAACAGTGGTGTAAGGGTGGAATAAAACAGTGAATCGTGGTAAGATCACACCCCCACACCTAAACATTTTCACTCTTGGGCAAATTCTCATATCCTAATATTTCATATATATATATATTTCCAACATTTGAGGAAATTTTATTTAAATTAAAGTGATCAATTCATGAACCACACCAAGGAGTTCTTCTTAGTGAAAATAGAAAAAGATGTCTCATAAATCATATCATAGCGAAATTCAAAAAGATTCATGATACCCAATTGAGAAAGGAATTCAAAAGTAAACCATGACACTAACTCTCCATGTGTGTGTGTGAAAACCATTCCATGATATTCTTTCCACAAGTTATCCAATAAATATATGTTATTTCAACATTTTTCAGCTTAAATGATTTTGTTCACCGAACCTACCATACATCCTTTGCAATCATATTTCAAGACCCACTCACTTAAGCATTCCCAAAAGTCAAACCATAATCTCCCGACCTAGATATCCTCATATGTTGCACATTTCATCACTCCCCTCATTTATTTATTTTTTTGAAGTTGCATTTGGAACAAATCTCACACTCATCTCTCAACCCTTTTTTGATCTCCTCACGACACTAATTACAATAGTTATAACAAGATCAAGGGCTGAGGAGGAGTGGTTTTTGACCTGCCCAAGACAAAACAACAATTTTTTTTGATGGCGTACAATAGTCAGACATTAGTTACACACACATAGGTCAATCTGGTATAGTAATGAAACAGATCAGATAAGGAATGAACATATGGAAATATCATTTAAAGATGAAAAATATTAACCGAACATATATTTACCTTATATTAAGTAAGAAATAATCATACTTTGTGGTTTGGTGCAAAAATTTGGGGAGATATTAGTGACACAGTTTCCCTAAAAACTACTCACACAATGGGAATCAAGCATCTAAAAGGTTTCACATAGATATGACCATTTATATCATTGACATAAAACCAATTCACTAAAAATCACCCCCTGATGTAAAATTCATTCAAAATTCTTTTTAGCCTTCATTATGGTATTTTTACTTTCCCCCCTTTATGGTCACCAAATCATCGAACTTCGAAATTGTTGATGAGAAAAAGTGAAAATACCATAAAAAGGCTAGAAAGAGAAGAAAGGAGAAAACGATGAAAATTCCTATCTATCCCAGAAATGTATCCACCCCCCACACCTAGAATGTGCAGTTTCCTCACTGAAATAATTGAGAATGTGAGAAGGAAGGATAAAACCTAGTGTGTTTTATTGTTATGATGTGTCGAGAAGGTGGATTTCCTCCACCGGATTCTTCAGAAAATCCTCATAGAAGTGTATAAGTCACTTCCCATTGACGGTAAGACTTTTTCCACTCTACTCATGAAGAACCTATATTGCACCAAAAGGGTAAACATTACTAACAGTATAAGGACCGAGCCATCAGGAACAAAGCTTACCTGGGTATAGCTTATTCCTGGAATTGTACATGAGGACCTTCTCACCAATATGGAACTTCCACTGGTGAATTATTCTATCATGAATAGCCTTTGTCTTCTCTTTATAGATTCGGGAGTTTTCATATACATCACGTCGAATTTCTTCCAACTCTTGAATCTGCAGCTTTCTTTGCTCACCTGCATCTGAAAGGTTCATATTACATTGTATATCAGCCCAATATGCATGGTGTACTACCTCCATTGGGAGGTGACAAGCCTTTCCAAACACAATTATATATGGTGACATTCCGATTGGGGTTTTAAAAGTTGTACAGTATGCCCAAAGTGCATCATCCAAGCGCAAACTCCAACCTTTCCTATTGGGTTGTACCATTTTTTCAAAGATTCGTTTAACTTCCCAATTTGATATTTCTACTTGTCCATTAGTTTGGGGGTGATATGAAATGGAGACTTTATGATCAACCCCATACTTATGAAGAGAATTTTTCATGTTGTGATTGCAAAAATGTGAACCCTGATCACCAATGATGAATCTTGGTAAACCAAACCTACTGAAAATTTGGGACCTCACAAAATCAACAACCACTCGAGAGTCATCGGTCCTGGTGGCATTTTCTTCCACCCATTTAGATACATAGTCAACAACCAATAAGATGTATACAAAGCCAAATGAATTTGGAAAAGGCCCCATGAAGTCAATTCCCCATGCATCGAAGATCTCACAAAACAACATGGGTTGTTGGGGCATTTCATTCATCTTGGAGATATTCCCTGTGAATTGACAACGACTACATGACTTTCAAAATCTATGGGCATCCCTATACAATGTTAGCCAATAAATTCCTGAGTCAAGGACCTTTCTAGCTGTATATTGAGAGCCAAAGTGGCCCCCACATGCCAAGGTGTGGCACAAGGTCAAAACAGATGTGAACTCATGGTCAGGGACACACTGACGAACAACTTGGTCACTATAAATTCTCCAAAAATATGGGTCATCCCAAATGTACCATCGAGAATCATGTTTAAGTCTCTGGGATTGTGAAGTGCTAAAATCAGTGGGGACCCTAGATGTTGCTAGAAAATTCACAATGTCTGCATACCATGGGGTAAGGTCCACAACATCATAAAGGTTCTCATGAGGGAAGAATTCTACAATGGGTAGGGTTGAGTCAACATGATGGTCCAATGGTAGGAAAATCCTACGAATGTGGTCAGCTACCACATTCTCCACCCCTCTCTTATCTCTAATCTCAAGGTCAAACTCTTGGAGGAGGTGCATCCACTGAATGAGACGGGGCATGGATTCAGGTTTCTTTAATAGAAAACGAAGGGCAACATGATTCGAAAATACAATGATTTTTGACCCAATGAGATAGGAACAGAACTTTTCCAAGGAAAACACAATAGAAATAAGTTTTTTTCAGTAGTTTTCTAGTCTATTTGGGCAGGGTCAAGGGTAAGCGAGGCATACGCAATGACATGAGGAGCCTTCTCAATCCTTTGTGATAAAACTGCCCCAACTACAAAGTTAGAGGCATCACACATAAGTATGAAGGTTAGATCCCACTATGGTGGTTGGATGATGGGAGGTGATGTGAGACACATTTTTAGTGAATTGAATGCATCCTCACAATTTTTATCAAAAACAAATTCAGAATCATTTTGTAATAACTGAGATAAGGGAAGCGATATCTTACTAAAGTCTTTAATGAATCGGCGGTAAAAACCAGCATGACCCAAGAAAGACCGCACCTCACGATCACATTTTGGAAATGGAACGGTTGAAATTAATACAACTTTATCTTTATCAACTTGAATTACTTTATTTGAAATGACGTTCCCAAGAACTATCCCCCGCTCAACCATAAAATGGCATTTCACATAATTTAAAACAAGATATTTTTCAATGCAGCGGCGGAGGAAAGAACCTAGGTGTTCCAAAAAATCATCAAAAGAAGATCCATATACTGTGAAATCATCCATAAATACTTCCATACAACTCTCAAGGTACTCATAAAAAATACTCAACATACATCGCTGAAAAGTACCAGGAGCATTACAAAGACAGAATGGCATCCTTCTGTATGCAAATGTGCCAAATAGATAGGTAAATGTGGTCTTTTCTTGATCCTCAAGAATTATATGGATTTGGAAACAAACCGAATAGCCATCAAGGAAACAATAATGGGACTTACCAGCCAATCTTTCTAACATTTGGTCAATGAAAGGTAATGGAAAGTGGTCCTTCCACGTGGCTTGATTCAGTCGATGGTAGTCAATACAGACTCGCCAACTATTTTTCACACGTGTTGGAACCAATTCATTCCTTTCATTTGACACAACTAGTATTCCTATTTTTTTAGGCACAATTTGCACTGGGCTAACCCATTTACTATCAGATATAGGATAAATTATCCTTGCAGCAATTAATTTACTAACTTCTAATTTTACCACTTCAAGGAGAGTGGGATTCAACCGGCGTTGAGATTGTCTTACGGGATTATCCTCATCATCCAAAAGTATATGGTGCATACAAATAGATGGGATAATCCTGGGAATATCATCCAATGTCCATCCTATTTCCTTTTTACACTCTCTCAAAAGTTTGAGTAGTTTCGATTCCTGTTGTGGAGAGCAGTTATTGGAAATAATGATGGGAAATTGGTCTATACCCTCAGGATATGCATATTTTAAATTAGAAGGAAGTTGTTTAAGTTCCAACACTGGTGGTTTCTAGATTGAGGGACGGGATTTAGGGGGAGTGAGGTCAATTAAACTGTCTATCTACTCATTTTTATTCTCTAAAGATAGAGAATCTATAGAAATGATATTTTCAGAATCATCGACGGTCATTGGTACCTCATAATGAACACACTCATCAATTAAAGCACAAAATTTACACTTTTCAGAACCCACAAAACACTCAAAACATGAACCAAAACTCAAATCATTCATGGTTTAAGAAAACAAAAATGAATCAAAGTTTGGGTAGAGGAGAGAATTGTGTGTGTGTGCATCGTTTGAGAGCACTTCCATCGAATAGACAGGAAGAGTGGAGTGCTCTTCAACGGGGTGTTTCATAGCCTCAAGGATGTTAAAACTTACCTTTTCTCTACCAAATTCCATGGAAAATGTACCATTGTGAACATTGATGATCGTGTTTGCTGTTTTGAGGAATGACCTCCCAAGTATGAGAGGAGCGTGTCCTTGGGTTCGGGTATCTTCCATCTCAAGAATGTAAAAATCAGTGGGTAAGATGAGATTCTTCACTCTGACAATGACATCCTCAATCACTCCTTTTGGATACGTTGTACTTCGGTTGGAATGTTCCATGACAATGCCTGTTGGTTGAAGCTCTCCAACCTGTAGAGAAGTATACACGGAGTGAGGCATTACATTAATGGAAGCACCTAAATCTACCATAGCATCAGAAAAGAAGGTCTCCCCTATGGTACATGGTATCGTGAATGTTCAAGGATCCTTGCATTTGGTTGGCATTTCTAGTTGAATCAAGGCCGAGACATTCCTACCCAAGTTGACTCTCTCATTCCCCTTCAGCCTTCGTCTATGGGTGCAAATTTCTTTAAGAAATTTGGCATAACGGGGAATTTTCTTGACTGCATCCAACAAAGGAATATTAACATGAAATTTTTTAAATGTATCCATTATCTCATTATCAATATCATTATTAGAATTTTTCTTAGATTTAAAGAGTCTTTTGGGAAAGGAAGAGGAATGGATTGTTCATTGGAATCATCAACGATGATTTGATTGCCTTTTTTATTTTGTTTTCCATTACATGGAATTTTTTAGGGTTGGGAAGGAGTGTTTTCAAGAGGGGGGCATACCTGTTTCATCGAATCAGTATAAGGAAAAGCTTCTTTACCACTACGAAGTGTAATTGCACATACATTGCCTTTGTCCTTTGGATTGGCAATGGGTTGGGATGGTAGTTGTCCAGACCCTTGCATCTTAAGCTCATCGATGGTGTTTTCCAATTGTCCCACTTGAGTTTGCAGGTCTTGAATTGTTGATTGTGTGGACTGTTAGAACTGGAGGTTATGGGTTGCCATTTGTTTCACCATGTCCTCAAGGCTTGGTTCATATTTGGGAGGAGGATGATGATTGTTTTGAGAAGTTAAAGGATAAGAAGGTTTCATACCTTGGCCTTGTTGATACCAATTCTGCTTGGGGTAGCTTGAGTTTCCTCCTTGTCGGTATTGGGGTTGTGCTTTCCACCCTGGATTTGGATTTAGCTAGAATTTTTCTTGCTTGAAGGGAGGTGCTTGTTGGAATGGACGCCCTGGGAACACAGTTGCACAAGACTCAGATGAATCTTGAAGTTGTGGGCACTGGTCAGAAAAATGAGTGTTATCAGAAAAAATCCCACAATGTAATGGAATAGAAGTAGAGTGAGAGTTACCTTATGCTTGAGCTAATTTCCTTAGAAGGGTATGCATCTCCTCAAGTTTAGTATCTACCTTCTATTCTAGGGCTGAATGACTTACCTCATGAACTCCTTGGGTTGGTGCAATTGATCTTCTACCAAATTGTTGTGCATTTTGAGCCATGTTGGATATTAAGTCACAAGCGGCGGAAGGAGTTTTATCAACTAGGGCACCACCAGCTACAGCATCAATCATTCCACGATCCATGGGAATGAGTCCCTCATAGAAGTATTGGATTAATAGTTGTTCACTAATCCGGTGGTGGGGGCATCTTGATCAAAGTCTTTTGAATCTCTCCCAATATTCATGAAGGGTCTCTCCTTGTGATTGCCTAATTCCACATATTTCTTTCCTAATTGAAGTAGTTCGGGAGGCAAGGAAGAACTTCTCTAGAAAAAGTCCTTTAAGTTCATTCCATCCCCCAATTGTTGTAGGCAAATAGTATAACCAATCTTTGGATACACCGTCAAGGGAGACCGGAAAGGCCCTAAACTTGATTAAGTCCTCAGACACATTTTGGGGTTTCATAGTGGAGCACACTATATGAAACTCTTTAAGATATTTGTGAGGTTCCTCACCAGGAAGACCGCGGAATTTAGGAAGAAGGTGGATGAGACCTGATCTCAGCTCAAAGTTGGCTGCTTCCTTGGGATATTGGATGAACGCGGGTTGGTACTCCACATCAGGGGTGGTCAGTTCTATTAAAGTTTGGTTATTTGCAGCCATGTTTTCTTGGGTTTGATTAGGTTCAATTTTGGATTGATTTAGGACCACTTGAGTTTCCAACAGGGGTTCCTCAATGTTACTTGATTGACCTCCTCTAGATGCCTTGATTTGAGTGTGAAGTGACTTTTCAATTTCAGTGTCAAATTTAAGTAGTGTTTCTTTACCAGATCTTGTCATGAAACAATGATGTTCAGTTTGATTGATTGATTTTTTTGTTGTGTTTTTTTATTTGAGATGGATAAAAAAAACTTAATAAGTAATAAATAAGAATATAATGTTATACTATATGATTAGAGAGGGAGATGGAGAAGAAGAGAGAGAGAGAGAGATAAAGAAGACACCAAAAAAATCAAAAATAAAGACAAAATCGAAAACAAAAACAATCAAATAGGGGTGGGGTATTTAAAGGAGTACTAATTAAGAAGTAAAATAAATAAATAAAAGGAAATAGAGAAAAAAATGATCTTGGATCCCTGGAAACGGCGCCAAAATTTGATCGCGTTGTCCAGCGCGTCAAATTAGTTGTTTAATTTTGACTAGAATTTCTGCAGTATAGCAGCAACCCTAGGTCGTCTCTCGAAGAAGCCTTAGATCATTAATTTAAAAATAGGGTTTTTATTATGAAAGTAGAAGGTGAATTAGGTTTTGTAAAACTTGGGGGTTTTATGATTAATGATGAAAATAGGAAATGAAAGCGATAAAACAAAGTAGAAATGAACAAGATTGATTAAACGTGATCAACCCAGGGAAGTCTCGTGATGCTCATCCTTCATCGCATCAAGGGATGGGGTTATGATATTTTAATACCTAGTTTGTAACAGATATTAACATATTGTTACTAAGTTTATTCTAGGATACCTCCTAGGGTTCAGTCAAAAACACACAATGTTTCACCGGACACCGTCGATGATTGAGTGATTTGTGTTCGACATCATAACCGTAACTCACCAAGGCAACACACGAAGAAATCGATGTGTTTTCCAGGTTTGTATGTTACTTCTTTGTGATACCATGAAATAAATTTTCATGATCTTGACAGTGCTTATGTGATTTCAATTGACCAATATGAACCACACAAACACCGCAATTGAATTAGGGAAGAAAAGGAGATGAACGGTGTGTGAAACATCACATGAAAGGGTACCCCCAAACATGATCATTTGAGTTGAGTATAACATACCAGTATATAACTCAATTAAATAAAAATAGAGGATGAGGAAAAATAATGTACAACCTGGAATTAAAAATATCATTCAAAATAATACAACTTTGAAGCTCGGGATTACATCACATTCCTCCTCAGGTGATCACAAGGGGTTTAGAAACTCATGGGAGAGGAATAAGAAGAAGATGTTGAATTAGCACTTCCCATAGCCTCCAGAACTGCTAGAGATGTTTAGAAGACTCCTTGGGGACTCCAAAATGGCAGCACCTTGCCTCCTAGCCGAACCTGCAAATGGGGAGCCCAAGGTGTCATTTTATATGAAAATTGGAAGGTGGTTTTAGGCACACAGATTCCATCAATCCACTTGTACCACGCGTTTCGGCCTTCATAAAGCCTTATCTTGCTTTGGAGAAAATATAAAAGTTATAACCCCGCCTATTGTCTGTCTCCACCGAAAGTTTATCACCATTTAGACAACTACATCTCAAGATATTGATAAAGTACAGACCACCGCATTTGACTTGGTCCAACTTTGATTCCTTGGACAGATCAGTTAGTATGGGCATCTTAGAGGCTGAATGGGTATTCGGTTCCTGCATATTAAATGTATCCCATCAAATAGTGGACCGGATCGCAAAATTTCAGCCCATTTGGATGAACGGATTTCGCGTACTATTCAAAACAGTGGACATATGTCCATGGATCCATGCAATTTTGGACCATTTTTCTTCCACTTCATCAAGGGCCCTCCAAATCATCTCCACATACATTGAAATAATAAAAACAAGTAACATTTCAAATTATAATGTTTATTAAAATTAATTAAATTATTCAAACATTGAATGAAATTTATTATTAGATTAGGAATATTCATTAAAAAACTAGTTTAAAACAGCAGTGTAAGGGTAAAATAAAACAGTGAATCGTGGTACAATCAACCATCAAGGTTATGTAGTTTATCCAACATGAGAACAGTCAATCCTAACATGAATGATATGCTCATTTTCAGTATATAATGCTTTATGTGAGGGTTCTCATTGTTTAATTTTATAATTTTGGGATGATTTAGGAAGGGGGATTTTATATAACATTCTAATTGGGGTTATAGGGGCAAGATAACTCTATTACCTTTTTAATAGGGGTTAATAATACCATATATTTTCCATCATATTTCTTGAACTAATAACAATGATATGGGATAGGGACACATGGGGTGATCCTTGAAAATATTTGAATGGCTAGTTTTTCTATGATGTAGTTAGGGTGTATGGAGATTAGAGGACCTTATTCTTATGATGAAGAGAACCCTATCATTGCTAGGACAAATCAAGGAAATTTATGCAAAATCCGAATTGGGTATGTGTGCATAGCCAAAAAATAGTATCCGATGAAGTTAGATACACTCCTAAATGATAACTATGATAGGTTTATAGTAATATTAGATTCTTGAGACATGAATTGTACCTTATTAAATGCGATGTTCAAAAATAGGTTAGAGGAATTCCAAACCCTATTGTACTATGGTTAAGTGGTTTTAGTCCTTTTAAAATGAAAAAAAAATTGGTTATATAATGTATTTGAGTCTTGAATGTGTGGCATAGATGTCACTATGTATATTAAAATATAAATAATCAATCCACATGTTGTTCATATATTATGGATGGTTTTTTCAAAAATCTACCTCAAATGCAAGTGACATGTGTTAAATTTCTAAGATTGAGACCGAATTCCCATATAACTTCTTCTATTCCCTCAAGATGGTGCACATAAGTGTGATCAATTATGAATATGGAGGGACCCAAACATAAAATATCATTATGCTCAAAAGGGGGACCTTATCCTAGAATGGGGTCACCTATACCATATTATTTTACATGGATATAGCTCCAATATTGGGAAATTGTAGTGTATGTCATGAATTACTCTAAGTAATTTATGGTCTTATAAGGTGAACCAGATGTTTTACAATTTAAATTCATGCAATAAATACTTAGGAGTCAGGAATTTTATTGTCATGTAATAATGACTTAAGTGTTGTTTAGTTTAATGTTAGATGATAAGTACTTAGGGGTCATATAGTTTAACATCATGTGACATGGATTCATACCACATATTTTAAAATCATCTTGAAGGAAAATATATATATGGAACCTTATGTAGATTTGACTTGTGTGTAAGATGAAATTTCCTCATCTCAAGGTTCAGTCCAAATTTCTTGGAATTAGGATACGACATAAGAAAAGGGGGGATATTTTATTTCGACATAAGTATTTAGTAAAAAATAAAATTCGTCATTTTTACTTCAAAAGAGATAATTACTTTTCTCAGGCACAAAAAAATCAAAAAAAAAATTTGAATCTATTACCGAGTTGGGTTGATGTTTCAGTGGAATTCTTATTTGGGACCTAATATATAGGATACATTCCTCACTACATATCTTATAATGACATGAATAAAGTCCCGCATATCTCTATGATGGGGGTGACCCCTAGAATAAATCCATGGATGAGGAATTCCATGTTGAAGGTCCTCTATAGATTCAGTTCATACGTAGGCAGATGAACAATGTTTTTTATAGAGTTTTAAAATGGGCCTAATATTGGAGATCTAGGTGTTGATATATATCCTTAAAGAGTATGAGTCAGACTTAGAGAGTTCTGAAATGGCCTCTTCTATAAATATCAAACCCACACACATGATGAGAGATCTGGGTTCCACCTTAATATCAGGTCATCAAGAAAGTTGTTATGGATGTGGAGACCCTAAAACTAAGGTTAAAGGGGTATTCTTATTAGTAAAATGTGTTTCTAATACTTGGATAGGAGATCCAGGCATCCCTATGTATCATAGATGAGTAGGAATCAGGCCACGAGTAGTTCTTAAAGAATGGTGTGGCAGGATGCCATCATCAAAGGCATAATAACTGCTTGAATGGGTAATATAGTCTTATAGTTCAACATAATGAGGGATCGATTATGTCTTAAAATTTTATTTCATGTAATAATGAAAATGTCATGTATTTAAATGGAATTCTACAAGGATAAAGGGATATCAAATTTAAATTCATAAAACTATGAGTTTTGTTTAGTGTTGCATAAATCTGATTCAAATGTAAAATATGAGAAACTCATATTATTACTAAGTAAGAAAGATTCCCAACATGAATAAGGAAATGGTTATGCACCATGACATGGTGGGAATATTATATGTTTTTGTGGATGGGCCTAGTTTTGGAATTTTGGGTGTCACTGTTTATCCTAAAGTAATAAGAATCAAGCCATGCATAGTTCTTTTATTCTATATCCCCGCATATATCTAGATCATATACAAGGAAGGGGAATTTATTATTTTTATCAAGGGCCAAAAGAAATATAGGATTCCATTATTCCACCTTGGACCAAACCATTTTATTTTAATACAGCTTAGGGGACCAAGAGGCTCTAGCACATATCTTTAATTCTTATAATGGAAAGGGAATCAACAACAAGAAAACCTAAATGGATTGGGGGTCTATGTATGGAATACCCTTTTTCATGAATTATATAATTATATAACTAAGAATATATTCATTACCTTTTGATATATTTCATCATGATTTAGTTGATCAATATGGTTCACACTAGGGTTTCCAAGATCATGTGAGTTATACTCATTGTGAGAATCAAGGGATAAAAAATAGATTTTATGAATTTCATGAGAGTGCATAATAGGGAGAATATGATAGAAATTTGTATCTTGATGAAATCTATAAAACACTATGAATATTTTACTCTCATATAGGGATGAAAGGTTGAGAATAATGAGAATTCATGTATGATCCTAGGATATAATATTAAGGCATCACTACATGTCCCATAAAAAGGAATCAATCAAAACATAGTTCTTAAATATGGGAATATTTTTTATACATTAGTGTAGAATGATAGTAATTAAGATTAATACACTAAGGAACCTTACATGAATCTAGTTCTTGTGTAAGGATATGATCCAAATAACATAGGTCACTCTTGGTAATTTAAGGTCTTGCATGACAAGACCTTATTTCATTTAGTTGAATTTCATGCTTCCAATACAAAAGGGAGAACTTTTTCCTTGAATCCGAATATAAAATTATAGGAAAATAAGAACTTATATCCCCACATGGGTTTAGCTCTCGTATAGAGAAGAAGAGGCATTATGCCTTGGTGAAAGTCAATGAAAAGGGACTATAAACCAAATATGATCCAATTAGATCATTTTAGATTCAAGAAGGATAGAGTTGAAGTTTTCTAGTTTAATGTCATGAGATAAAAGAAAATTTCAAGAAATTTAATGTCTTGAAGAATGGATGATACAACATAATTTAACATTATATAAAAGGGGCAAGATAACATAAAATTTAAAGTCTAGAATCTAAGACCAAGATATTCCCAAATTGAGTAATTTATTTGTGGGGTCCATTTTCACCCTTTAGGATCATATGAGGTGTGTTCATTGGAACATTACAATAAATAAATAAAGATTTGATATCATGGAAAACCCATGGTTAGTTCTAGGATAGGTGATCTTGGAAATCACTACATACATAACCTAACTAAATATGAATCAATCGAAAATTATTTCTTAAGACGTCTCAATATAGATCTAGTCCATGTACAAGGGGAAAATGTGGGTCCCGCCTTGGTGCAATGCCATCGAAGAGATAAGATATATCCAAAATGGCACAAATCTCTAAGGTGGTAGAGGGAATTGTTTTTTGGGATTTATGTCTCGACCAATAATAGGACACCTAGGAATCATTATTTATCATGTGAAGACAATAATCAATCCACATATAGTTCATGAGGGTGACATTCCCCAGACAAATCTGAAAAGTATGTGGGGAAAAGGGGTCATTTTCTTCAGCATAGGTTCATTGAAAAGGAGTATTATACTGAATGATTCTATATATATTTGTCTCATATGTAGGAGAGGATTATTTTCATGTTTTAGGAATACATGGAAAAATGACTCAAGACCATATAGAGTTTCTTTGTTATCAAAATGGTTTTTATAATGGTGAAATTATTATTGGAAAAAGGGTCACAAAATAATAGGTTCCAATACATATCCTTTTAGGATAAGAATCAATCCACATATAGTTCTTTAAAAAAAGTAATCTATACATATTAAACCCTTACATGGGGATGGAGTAATTCTTTATCATAGGCTAGGTGAAGCATAATGTCTGGATCAGTTAGCACTAGCATGACTATTTAATACCCTAAGGACATAACAAGGGCTTGGGTATAGATAAATATCTTGCACAAGGAAGAATAATTTTAGTGTGGTGTCTTGGATAAAGGATTCTATGATAAATACTCCAAAGTAGATCTATATCATATTTAGGAGATAACATTTTTAGAAATAGAGTTAAAAGACGAATCTATACTGGTAGTTTCTATGTAATTATAGATTTTAAATAGGATATACAATTTTTATTATTTAGTTCCACACAATAAAAAGGAATTTTATTTGTTAAAAATCATAGTTGGGACTGGGATGGGAGATTCAGGCATCACTACATATCCTTTGAGGATAGGAATCAAGTTGCACATTGGTCTTATAAGTTTCTAGTGTAAGTGGCCATTAATAATAAAAAATGTGAGTGAAGAGGACTCAAACACTAGGATTGTGGGTCTAATTATATTTTTTTCATAGATTAGATTAAATATGACACACATGTGACTAGATGAAAATATAGTTATAATTTTTTAAATAAATAAGAAATTCCATGTGGGAAAATATCTTATGCATGTGCCGCACTTTTTGGTGTAGGTTCATATACAAACTCGTGCGGAAGTATATTATGTAGATCTAGATCATATATAGTATGGATGAAGTTTTACTTCACTATGGAACCGTGGATATGGATCCATGTTATATTAATGTTCCTATATAGTACTGGTTCATGTGTAAGAATATTGGGACAAGAAATGTATGATGATCTAAGAAGTTTATGGTCATACAGAGTGGACACAAATGTTGTGAAATATAATGTTATTTCATAGGGACTCAAGATCTATAAATCTTATGGTCATAAGATAAATACCTTTATATGGGTAATTTTTTATAGATATGGATCATGTACAAAATCACATGGCTTTATCTCAGTGTTGGACCAATGGATGGAAACCCATCATGGATGAAGGGGTTCAAACACTGAGATAAATTTGGTTCTCAATTAGAATCCATGGATAACCTCTTATGGTAGATCTGTCCATTACTACATATCCTTCATGAAAGGAATCAAGCCATTTGCAACTCTTGAATAGTTCCACATCTAAATTTACCAGTCTTAATACTATAGGTGCGTTTTTTATTAATGAAATTTTTGGTTGAGACCATCATAGAAAATCCATAAATAACTATATATCCTAAATTTATTTTAATCAATCCATAATTAGTTATTGAAAATAAATACCTTGTATAAATCTATATCGTTTTCAAGGGAAAGGGATATTTTTCTTTGATTTAATCTAATTAAAGTAACTTTCCATGCATTAATAATTTCTATATGAATTGGATACTCTAATGGGGGAATGATTATAAAATAAACTGGGTCACATTGAGATATTTAATGTCCTACAGGATGGAATTGTGTGGGAATTATGATTTGGTTCGTAATGATCGAACCAATGTGTTTTTCAGATTAAGGTTATGTAATGAGGACCCATTAGATGTGGTTTAAAATAAATGTGGAATGTACTTACAAGGAAATTTATTTTAGGTTCATAATACTCATATCAATTCATGATATAGTTTAAGGTCATGTGATGAGGGTCCGTTGTAAGAAATTTAAATTTATATGGAATAGACTTACAGAGGAATTTAGATTAGTTTTATAAATCTCATACCAATGTTTGATACAATTTAACATCATGTTATAAGGAAACATTCTAGGCAGTTTAAATTCATATGGAACAGACTTGTGGGGGGTTTATTTTCTGCTCCTAATGTTTATACCAATATGTATTTATATTTAAGTTGATGTGATGAGGACGAGGGTGTCATGCAGTTTAACATCATGTGACAAGGACTAAGAATACATTGTTTAACATTATACAGTCAAGATATTATGGACTGATGTGGATTCATGCAATGTATTTATTGAGAAATATGTCCTTTATGGGGGGAAATTATGTTCTCTCCACCCATTGTTTCCAGGGAGTTACCTATAATCAAATAGACCTTGTGTATGAGATAAGGACCTTCCCATTTTAGTTCCCACCCTTGAGGTATCTTCCCAAGAATTATTTAGGTTTTAAGAACCAATTCTATCTCTCCTTAAATTAATGAGTGGTGGTGAAAATTCTTACTAAAGGCACAATTAATATGATTCTAATGGGATTATAGGTTGTGTATTGTGCACATCCTATTCTCATGGAGTCTCTTTAACTTATCCAATCACTTTTGAGATTTCTTGTATTCTGATAAATATCCTCTAACAGTAATATATAGTGATGGAAATTTTAATTCAATAGGTACCACTGCCATTTTTCCACATACTAGACTATATGGAGTATCTAGTGTGGCAGCATGAGTTATGGAGCAGTAATCCCATAAGGAAGGAAGAAGATTATCTGGACAAAATTTCTTATCTTTAACCACTATCTACTATATTATATTTTATATATTCTTATTAAAGGTCTCTATCTATATATTTTCCATTACTTGATAGTGGAATGAGTTTCTATACTTGATTTTATAAACCTGATATAGCCTTTTCAACTTGAAATAATTTAAATTGGTTTCATTGTCCACCAGTATTGTGTAAGGGTAACTAAATAAGGTGATAATGTTAGTCTTCATGAATTTGATGGTATATTTTTTTAGAATTCCTTGATGAGTATAGTCTTACCCAATTTGGAGAATAAGTCAGAGGACTTAAGGATATTATTGAACTGCATAAAAGTAGTTGGGGGATATGGCCTCAAGACATTAATTCACTATAGAGAAAATGACCAATATTACTTCGTAGTATAAAACAAGTATTGAGGATTATGAATACAGTTACCATGTCCTTAAAAACTATTGTACATGATGCACACCTATCATAGGGAATGGAAAAAAAGTAGTTTTATTTTCCTAATATAGCACATAAGCTGATCAAGGTCATATCACTTGAAGATATTTCTTATTTGTTCACCTATATAATCTAATTCACCTAAACTAATTCTTTTTGTTTTTATTTTATTATTTCAAGAAAACAATGTCATTTTAGAAAATAAATGAAATGGAACACTAAAATTAAACTAAAATTCAATTTTAAAGTACCGTGAAATTCTAAAAAGAATGGAATTAGATAAGAAATAAAGTTCTCCCGGGATAATTTTTAGGGAGTACCTTCATTGACCCATTTCTAATCTACTTAGTGAACACACTCCATAGTATGTGTTCACAAATAAATATACCTCAAATATGAATGAAAATGGAACTTATCAATCTCCAATCACACTCTACATCCACCTCCTCAATCGATGGAAAATGGATACAGATTAAGAATCTAAACTTTAGACAACCACATTAAGGATTACACCCACTTAAATTATCTGTAGAATTAAATAAAAGTAAATATTACTCATAACCTCAGGTCCAAACAATGTATTACTCCCTCAGGATATTCCTTGGGTTAGTTAATCATAATCATGATTGTAATAGCTCACAGTGGAAGAAGAGAAACAATAGTAATAAAATAAAAATAAAAATAAGAATGGGGAGAAATAGAGAAAGAATAAAAGAAAAAAAATTAAAATAATAATGTTATAATTGCAATAAGAATAATAATTCAGAAGAAGAAGAAAATTTTTATGGTTGGAGAAAAACATTTTAAAATAAAAATTTCTGAATTTTTATTAGAAAATAAATCTATAATTACACGAAATATAAAGTAAAATAAAAATAAAATAAAATAAAATAAAATAAAGAAAAGAATGGGGAGAATCATGTAACATGAACTCATCTTCATTGGGGGTATGGAACTGTCTGTAAAGACCCATAAAATTCAAGGTAAATTTTTTTTCTTAATTTTATTTGAGATTTTACAAGAACGCAGTTTCTGACGGCACCTGATTCTGAGGTCCGGTGTGCCCAAAATCAATTTCCAAAGTTTAGCTCGGGTACGTTCAGTAAAAGAATGAGCGGGTTTTCCTAACTTTTGAACCGGTGCTCGGAATCGAATTCCGAGGGCACCGATGGAATCGCAGCGCCGGTAATTGCTTAAGAACACCTTTTCCGGAGTTGTGTTTGCTCGGGTGAGGTTATTAATTAATTGGGTTAACTAAAGAATAAAAATAAAATGTTGTGCTACAATTTTATTTTTATTCTAAGTAATGATAACCTAGGCATTGTGGTTGAAGTGGGACCCACTAATACCCTAACTCCTAGGTAGGATATTAGTGAGGTAGGGCCCACACGATCCCCACCCCCTTATTTCATTTTACCTCCCACGGGCATTTAATTTGGTAACTCACCCGCACCCCCTCTTAAATTCCAAGTCAACTCTCGCGTTTAATTGGATTATTAAACGCCTCATTAATTGGTCAACGCACAATGATTAAATCGTGATTTGATTTTGAATTTCAAATAAGGGGTGGCATGAGTAATAAAATAAGGCAACGCCTTATTTTATTTTTGTTGTTTCATTGTGCGAGAAGGATCGGAGAGGAACCTTGGAATCCTCTTCTTCCTCCTTGGAGAACACGAAGAACTCACTGTCACCGATGAAGAACGCCAACCTCCAACGAAAGGGGACGAATAACAAAAGTTCCTCGGAGATCGACAGCGCGACACCGTGTACCGTGATGCCCACGATCCTCTTCCACGACGCCGTCTTCCGCGACGTCCCTTTTCTGCGACAAACCTCGTTCGATGACTTCATCAAGGTAAGGGGTTCGGTTTAATTTAATTTATGTGGATTATATCCAGGGCATGTGTTTAATTTGTTGAAAGTCATTTGAACCAAAAACACGGTGGGTTCGGACCAACGAACAAGTCTGAACCCACCGATTATCTGTTCTTGGTGTGAGGATCGACGGGCAACGACGAAGCAAGCCGCAATGGCATTTTGAACCCTTAGCAGTAATCTACAGGTCCTGGGAGAGCCGCAGGCACATAGAGCAGGCAAAACGGACCACCAGAGTAAGTCCGGTGGTCCGCGGAAGGCGCTGCCGGCGCGCCGCGCCGGCGCGGCCGGCCGTCGGGAGGCGGCGGCGCCCCAGCACGCCGCCGGCAGGAGCCGCTGCGGCTGAAGCCGCGGCGGCAGCGGGATGACAAAATCCCACAGCTATGCAGGATCCGGGGGAGATTCGGCGACCAGCGTCGTGTCCGCTGGCAAAGGGGGGGACCGCGTCCCCTCATGCTCGGCTGCTGGTCGAGCCAGCGTGCCACTCGGCCGAGTTGCGCGGACCGAACCAGGTCGCGCCCAACTGGGCCGGGCCGCGCCCTCCGGGCCGGGTCATGCCCATCGGGTCGGGTCACGCCCTAATGGGCCAGACCCAGACCCGGGTCAGGTCGACCCGGTTCGAGCCGACCCAAGGGGGTTGGGTCGGGTCGGACTGGGCCCAGACCCCCCACTTTCGGAATACTTTCAGTCTTTTGCCCATAACTTGGGCTACGGACCTCCGATTGATGTACTGTTAGTTGCGTAGCGATCCTTGGATTGAGACGGTCGTTTCGGTATATTACTCTTAAGGTTTCAGAGAACTTTGTGTACGGATGGGTTGGTTCGAACACGAAACCAATCGGGCCCTCGAAGCGGAAACACTTTTAACTTGAGCTCCGGACGTTCGATTGATGTGCCGTCGACTTTGTTGGATTCCTCTTAGTGAGACGGACCTTTTGTCTTACTCCGCTCAAGGTTTGGACACAGTTGGAGTGCGGTCGGGTTGGTTTTGACTTAAAAACCAACCGGGCCCCTGAAACGAAAAAGCCAATAACTCTCATACCGGGCATCTGATTGACACACCGTCTATCGCATTGAGTTCCTTTTGTTGAGAAAGAACATTGAGATACATCAAATCTGGACTATGTGTCAGTTGATGTATCGACCCCCCTTTGGCTCATGGAGCGGACCCTCCCTGAAACAAGCATTCTGTGTGGGGGAACCCTAGAGCTGGCTGCGACTCCGACTGTGATGACTGCACTGAAATCCTATGTGGGTTCGGTAGTGATGAAGACCATACTGAAATCCTCTGTGGGTTCGACGGAGATGAAGATTGCACTGAAATCCTATATGGGTTGGGCAGCGACGAAGACCGTACTGAAATCCTCAGTGGGTTCGACGGTGATGAAGACTGCACTGAAATCCTATGTGGGTTCGGTAGCGATGAAGACCATACTGAAATCCTCTGTGGGTTAGACGGTGATGAAGACTGCACTAAAATCCTATGTGGGTTCGGCAGTGATGATGACTGCACTGAAATCCTCTGTGGGTTCAGCAGCGATGAAGACCATACTGGAATCCTTTGTGGGTTCGACGGCAATGACTACTGTTCTTGTATCCTACGTGGGTCTGGCAGTGTCTGACTCTGTTCTTGCTATCCTACGTGGGTTTGGCAGAGTAGCTGGTCTGTATCCTATGTGGGTCCGATAGCTTAGCTAGTTTAGTATCCTACGTGGGTCCCAGATTAGATGAATCAGTGGCTATATCTGATCATCTCTATCACCTTATGAAGAATTATACCTGTGTGAGCTGAGTCTCGACATTCAATTAATATCTTCGATATGATTGAATTGCTTTCTTATGTGCATTGGTTTGTGTTCTCCTGTGTGGACGTGATCGAACTTGGGCTCGGATGTTGGAGCCGAACGGGAATTGATGACTTAGGTATATGTATGGGAATATACCTAAGTAGTGTTGGTTGTTACTTCGTGATTGTATCTTTCCTTTGTGGATTATCCTTTGTGGGTTCTGGGAGACCTTCAGGGGTCTCGGGGTCCCTACTGAGTAGCGTATACTCACCCATGCACAGGCTATCCCTGCACTACGTTCTGTTGGATGCAGACGATGGACAGCACTGATCGTGGTTGAGGCATGTGGAGCAGTCGATACCTGGAGGTGGACCACTGGGCGGGACGTACACGGAGCGGACGGCTGGACCCGAGGAGCTTAGGAGGTTATCTGTACCCACCCTTCAGGTGGGACTTCCAGTGGACGGCTCGACGTTGCTGCTTTACTTTCAGTTCCTGTACTTTCTTTCCAGATTTACTTTACTTTCAGTTTGGGTTTGTATTCTGGCCCACTTACTTTTCCACACTACTTTTGTACCCATTTTTACTTAGTGTTTACTTCTTATTGCTTACTCTGTGGTGTTTGTTTACTTTATAAAGGCAATGTATTCCCCTTTTGTCAGGATTTATGCCTTGGTGCTAGTCTCCAGCCCCAGGCCTATGGGAGGCGGGCATGGGGTAGTCACGGCACGGGTCTCAAGGACAGGTCGTGACACTATCCTTCTTCATAGTTGAACTCCTCATTATATAGGACAAAGCGGTTCCATCCTTTGATATTCAAATTCAAGATCTTCCAAATATTCCTTTAAGATCTCCGCCATATTCCATACATCAAAATTTTTCTTATGATAGTCATATTAAATTAGTGTCTCTGAAAAGTTATTATTCTAAAAATTTGTTACCAAATTTCATTCTCATTTGAATATAAACATTCAACTTCATCTACCACTGGTATAAGAAGTTTTATTCCATCTAATTTGAAAATTTATTCTAGCCAAGAAGAATCTTTGAATTTCATGAATCTGATTTAACATGAATTTATGGCCATCATATCACTAGAATAAAGTGGGTCCGTAGTGATTAAAGTTGTTCATCATGATTTTATATTTATTATTGTCACATTTCAGCTCCATTTATTCAACCATTTATTAGATATAGGCCCAACTTCAAAAATATCTAGATCTGTGGATTAATTTTGAGGCCTGAATTATGAGATTATTTTGGGCCGCCAAATTTTGGATTCAACTCTTAGTCCAGAAGAATAAAATGAATTGAAAGATATTTTTAAGCCTGAAAAAAATTATCTCAAAAATTAAATCAGTGTATAAAAAGTTATTTCCAAGAAACTTAAATAAATTAAAACAGCTAAAATCCAAAATTAGTCCATTTTTTCAGTTAAGATCAAAATGATTCTAAAGACATAAAATTTGACAATTGAAATTAAAATATTACCTTTTGCGATTAAAAACATTGAAATTTCTATAAAAATATTCATGAAAATTGATTGTGTCATTACCCCTACACTTAAACCATGATTTTCCTCAAACATAAAATCTCAACATTAAAAATCAGTGGGCACCAATGTCATCATTATTCAAATTTCTAGAAAATAAAATTAAACAGTCACAAATATCAGATAAAATTTTCAAATTTTACATAAAATATTAATTAAATTTCCTATTTTCCAAATAAACAATCAATTAAATTATTTTAAATTTTTCTTTTTGAGAACGGTGGAACTTATTCTATCATTCATTCAATCTCCTTAATTCATTGTTATTAATCATGCCAAATCATGATCTACTACCCTTATTAATATTTTCTCTCATAAATAATGATATAATTGAAGTTGAAATATTCTAGTATCAAGATAAAATGCTTTTTATCTATATGTTTTTAAAGGAACTCTTTAATCTACTTTCTAAAGACAAAAGACACTTAAAATCATTATGACTTTAATTAAAGGTTCAAATGACTCTAAGGCTTAAGGTTGGTAGGAATTGGTTTTCTAAAAATTAAGGCTCAAAGATGAGGTTTATCTCTTAAGTATAATTAATGATATCAAAATTTGAATTATAATTCCATTTTACCATTCAAATTAGCAACTCACATTTCCCAAAAAAATCAAAGTAAAGGTTATCATTAATTAAAGCATAATGAATTATTTGTGCATCCTCTTGAATTTTTTTCTACTTTTATACTTTTTTTCATTGAAATATTTCATTTTTTTTCTTTTTCAAAAGTTATACTTAGAATAAACCTCAAATACACCACCCAACAACATATGATAAAAATCATAGGTCTGGTAATGGTGATTTTTGTTTTTCCAAAATCACAACCCATTTGTTTCATTTTTTTTCTATTTTTTTTATTTTCTCTTATTTTTTTCAAGAGGGGGAAAAGGAGTAAAATTTATTAATAAAAAACCTTTTTCAATACCCACATTAACACCCCCACAATTTTTACTTACAATTAATTTCATCCCTTCCACCGTAGATCTATTCACGCCCACACTTAAATTTTAAAATATCATTCAAATACTAAGAGGAGGGTAGTAATTGATAAAAATGGATTGAAACATATATCATCACTAACAAGGTCATTAATGGTGTCTATGGGTTCAAAAATGATTAATTTAATGGACTTTGTCAAGGATAAGGTATTTTCAAAATATGCCTCAAACATTTCAAATGTTTTTTTGAGCATTCAGAGCTTTGACATGTTCAAATTCAAGTTCTAGCATGTGGCATGTCCCAAGATCACTAAATAAATATGCTCAATATTAAATAGGAAGTATTTGGTGTATAAAAAATCACAAGAAAGGGAAATATGATATTTTAAAATCACACAACACATTAATAATAATAACAAATCAATTCACATGAATTTCAAAAATTCAAAGAGTGAAAAATGTTTGGAAAATTTTGTTTACATGAATAAATTAATTCCCTCAAATAAAGAGTCATTTTAATATCCATGCTTCACTTTAAACATCCAATTATCAATTTTGATCATCCAATTTCACTAAGATTTAAATCTAAATCATTCTATCACTAGATTCCAAATAAACTCATGTCTCCTAGATAATCCAATTTAAGCATAGTTCAAGCATGGGAAAGAAATTTCAAGTGTAAAGTTCAAATAATTTTTTTGGACAAAAAATGTAAGGATAGATAAACATTAAAAGTGATATACATTTTTCAATTAATATTTATTCATCTTGATATAATATTTTGGATCTACCTTGTTCCATTATAGTCCTAAAAACTAAATAATATATTAAGAACAAGGATCGTGTAATTAATTCTAAAAAATAATAGGAGGCAGTGGCTTGCATGCTGGACTAATCCTAAGAATGAAATAAAAAATAAATTACATGAAATAAAGTAAATGAATAAGTCTTGGTATGATCCCCCAAGTTATCCCTAAATTGTTACTACCTCCCTAGGGAAGTACCATTTATTATGCAAAGTCTGATGGTGGATGATGCTTCCTAGGTTTTAACCACCACAAGTTCTTCTTCCTTCTTGATGAGAAATGATACATGGATAGAATATTCTAGATCCATCCACATCAAAATTAAGTATATATTTCATGGAGGGAGTAGGTCAAAGTATGGATCATCCTCTTTTGTCTCTACTTGTGAAACCTCCTCTTGTTATTCGAGTGATTTCTCAACATAGGTCGCAATTTTTGAAATTTTAAAAAGAGGCTTAGAATGTATTTTTAATTTGATATAATTTAAACATAAATAATGTAAATCAAAATTCATCATTTCAGTGTGAGAACCCTCTATCCTAATTTCTTCAAGCACTACTACTTAGATATCGTTATGGCCTTCCTCAAATATATGTTCAATAAAATCAGGTAGATCTATGTGCTCCTTAGTAGGTGCATATTCTTCATCATCCTCTAAGGAAATCTAAGGATTAAACAAATATAAAAATTTAAAAAAATAATAATTTATAATAAAATAATATTTAATGAAATAATAAAAGATAGAGTATAAGAAAGGATCATCTCCTAGAGTTGGTTTTGGTTCAATCACTTCTTCAGTGATAAGTGCCTCTTGAAGTTGGATTTCAGTAGATGAATGTAGGTAGTCAGGATCCTCCAATTTTTTGATTTCATCATAAAAATTAGGAAAAACTAAGGGGGACTTCTTGTGCCTTTTCCACTTGATAAAATTTAGTAATGTAATGGGAGAACTCATTTAGTTCTCTCACCATCACTTTAAAACTTTTTTTGTTCATGTCCTCCCTCAGGCCAACTATGTATTCTTTCAATGTCAAATACATGTTATTTGATTTAAAAAATAAACTCACTTATATATAATCAACATAGAAAATATCATACATGGACAAGGTTGGGTTTATAATTGGTTTTTGCACCTATGGGTAATTATTTATTGAATTAAATAAATAATCATATGAAAACATCATAGAAAAAGAACTTGTTTTTATTTTTCTTAAATAAAAACAATGAAAATATTTCTAAAACATGAAAATAAAGAAATATAAGTAAACATGATATTGGATACCTAGAAATGAAATCTGTTTTGATGCATGCCTATAATAGGGAAAGTAAAAAAAGCAATTTTATTTTCCAAATGCATCACAGAGGCTGACCAAGGTCCTCTCACTTGAGGATCTTTCTCAGTTGTTCACCTACTCAATCTAACTAACCTAAACTAATTTTTTGGGTCTGTATTTTTTTATTTTATGTAATCAATGATATTTGAAAAAATAAATGAAATTAAAAACCAAAACAAAACTAACATAAAATTTTAAATTACTATGCAATGCTAAAAAATGGAATTAGAGAAGAAAAGAACTTCTCCCAAGAGAATTTTTGGGAAGCACCTTCATTGATTCATTTCAAATCTATTTAGTAAACACACTCCATAATATGTGTTTCACCTAAATATACCCCATTTATAAATGAAAATATTACTTAAAATCTCCAAGAACACTCTACATCTGCCTCCTCAATTGAGAGAAAATAGTTTCAGATTAAGAAAAAGAACTTTAGACAACCATAGTGGGGATGACTCCCACAATAAATTATCATTAGAATTAATTCAAAGTAAATATTACTCATGGACTAAGTTTAAAAAACTAGATTACTCCCTTAGTAATTCATTGGGTTAGTTACTCAAAATCATCAGTATAAGAGTTCATGATGGAAGAAGATAAATAAGAAGAATAAAATCACTATAAAAAGAAGAATGAGTAGAAAGATAGAAAGAATAAAATAAATAAGAAAATAAAATAAAAGGAAGAATGTTAAAATTAAAATAAAAAGATTAATCAAGAAGAATAATAAAATTTTAATGGGAAGCGAAACACTTTTTAAATAAAAATTCATGAATTTTTATTAATAAAATAAATCTATTATTAATTAAAATATAAACCGAAATAAAAATAAAAGAAAGAAAAATAAAAAAAAGAGAATAATATGATGAATAATAGACCATGAACTCCTATAATTTAGATGTTTTTAAATATAATTCATCATGGGTGAACTCCTCCTTATATAGGCCAAGGGGGTGTTATCCTTTGTTATTCAAATTCAATATATTCCAAAACTCCCTTTTAGATCTCCTCTAGATTCTATCCATAAATTTATTTCTCATTTTAGACGAATTTAATGAAAAAATTTGGAAAGGTAGTCTTCTAAAAAGTTGTTCAAAAATGTGTTTCACATTTGACCACAAAATTTTAGCCTAATAATAAACTATTAGAAGAAGTTATATACAATTTATAATTAAAATGTATTTTATCAAGGTAGAATATTTGAATTTTAGAAATCCAATTTTACATACAATTATGGACTTGATATTAGTCGAATGAAGCGGGCCCATCATTATGGAAGTTATTACTCATGATTTTATCATTATCATTTTCTAATTTTAGATATATTGTGCCATCTATTTATGAGATATAGGCCAAACATCAAAAATATCCAGATCTATGTGCAGATTTTGAGGCCGGACTTATGAGATTATTTTGGGCTTCCAAATGTTGGGTTCGGATCTTGGTCCAGAATAATTAAATGAATTCCAAGATTTTTTTATTCCTAGAAAATTTATTTCATAAATTAAATCATTTTAAAAAAACTTATGACCAAAAAACATAAATAAATTTAAACATTTAAAGTCCTAAATTATGTCATTTTTCAATTAAGATCAGAATGCTTCTAAAATCATAAAATTTGACAATTGACATTAAAATGTCACTTTTTTGTATTAAAAAATTCGAAATATGCCTGATAATTTAGTGTGTCCGTACTTCTTTCTGAATTTCATGAAGTCTTGTTTCATCAGTGGCTAGAAATAACCAAGTATCCTAATTTGATGGGATAGATTGGCCCCTAACTGATGAGAAACAAAGGATCATTCGTGGACTTTATACATGAATATGTGGGTTTCTCATACTTCAATGAATCTAAATATGAGTCTACCAAAACCTCATTTAAAGAGGATCTTTTGTTCATTTATACCATCATAGGGGTAATGTTTTGTTTTTGTGTTTGATTTATTTTTTCTTGTTCAGTTTGAGGAAATAATATCACTTAAGAGATGGTGTATTATAGAGACCATCCATATAGTACTAGCATATATTAACAAGTATATTGTATCTCCATTCTTCGGGGAAGCTTTTCTTTCATTAATTTACTCTCTTTCACAAATGATTAATGGGGATACCACTCTACGGTACACGATGTAGAAAACAGTCTCACTTTGGTTAGGGTAGGCTAGACTTATAACTAAATTAGCTAGTGAGTCAATAAGAGAATTATGTGATTGGGGAATATGATTAATCATTGGATCAAAGGGTAATTATTCCATCAGTTCCCATATATAACTAAGTAGGGTGGAAACTATTCCTTCTTTATGGAAAATTCCTCATTAATCTTCTTAGTTACCAAATATGGGTCACATTTAACATTCAAGTAGGTTTCATGGGATTTATAGGGATAAATCTGAGTCTATGATGAGGGATTTAAATTATACCTCATTGATAGTAAATATTTAAAATAACAAGAAATAATTGGGTAGAAATTCCTTGTTTGGGAAGATGACGACAATCCACATATCAACTCTATTGAGCTCCAGGTTTTCTATTATTTTCTTAACCAAACTCCAACTGGTACTATAAAATTATATCTCTAACATCTAGGGGAGATCATTTATAGTGAAAACCAATTTATCTAGGAGATTCATATTCATCATTATAATTTTTCTAATTCGGTGTACTATGATAAAATCTGTTATCTCCTCCACTTTAAATTTATTTTTTTGATATAAATTGAATATAGAACTATTGTAGGATGACTGAAAAAAAATCCTGGCACCCAGTCAACTTAGGATAATTTAAGATATATTCTATAAGATAAATTAGAGAGACTACATGGACTTTAAGTAGTGCCTTAGTTTTTGTATTATAAATATCAGTGTGAGGTGGTTCTTCTCAAAGTCATAATATCGAGTCTTAGTATCTATAATCATTATGCTGAGATAATAGAGGATATTTTATTTACTTGAATCATTTCTATGTGATATAAGGACACTAAAATATTTCTACATGTAACCCACATATAATATAAGTATCTTCCCTTTAAAAAGTGTTAGCAGAATTAATTGGTGCAATAGATATTGCTTGAGATTTTTAAATGATTCTTTATAGTATTCATCCCATTGACAATAAAATATCATATTTATAAACCACATGAAGGGGAGGATTTATAAATCCAGATTGGATATGAGACTCTTGATATAATCAAGGTTCACTTAAATACCTCTTAACATTTTCATATTTCAAAGAGGAAGCATTTCTAGGATCATACTGGTCTTCATGGGGTCAACTTCGAGGCCATGATGGTGTTCCATGAAGTAGAATAACTTTGCTAATGTCACCCCAAAGGCACACATTAGGGGGGTCATCTTCAATCTATGTTGTGTAGTTTGTTGATTATTAATTTAATTTTGCTAAGATAACTATATAATTTATAAGATTTACCCACCAGATCATCGATATAGTATTATATGGTCTATCCTAGAAAGGGATTGAAGATATAATACATGAAAACTAATAGGTGCTTCCATAATTATTTAAACTAAATGTATTCAATTGATAGTAGAATATGCCATGGGGTTCTTTGAAACTGGTGGATTTATTTTCCTCAGGGTCCATCCTAATTTGATTATACCCTGAGTAATCACCCAAGAAAGAAAGGTATTGGAATCATGCGGTTGTGTTAATCAAGATTTATCTAATTGGGACTGGTCAATTATACTATTGGAAGTACTGATTGAGGTCCCTTGAATTGGTATACATCATAATATATATATTATTTTTTCTTAATAGGGATGACTTTAGTGATCTGTTTTAGGCATTAGAACTCCTAGATAAAGTAATCTTCAATAAGTTTAGAAAATTCAGCTTTCACCTTAGTGGCATGGGATGGATGTATCTTCTGGGTTACCACCTTGAAACCAGAATGATCATCTAGTGGTACAAGATAATGGGTTTCAATGTCATAATTCAATCCATAAATCTCTATATAATTCTAGGTGAACATATAATGGTGTTTTTTCAAGGGGTCATATATATCCTACTCTTTAGGAAGCATGGAGTAACTGATCAATGTGGGTTTCATATCCTCCTCTATAACTATATTTTATTTTTCAGTTCATCTATGTTACTAGAGATGGATTGTTGAAATGATGGAGTGGAATCTCTGAGGTTATCCTCTTCTTCTTCCTCCACCATAATATCATCATTATTGTGAGACGAAGTGGAATATTAGGATCTTGAATACAACATGAACTTATTTTCAACTCTTTTTGAAGATGAGGAGGCATATTTGGATCATATAAATGTCAAAGTGGGAGAATATTCAGATCCAAAAGATAGTGTTGAATCATCTTCATAACCTGTAGATGATCTAAATATCTTCTTGGGATTTTAAGATAAAGAGGGATTGTTATGGACTAAGGAATCTAAACCTACAGTATCAATCTCCTCAAGTAAAACTTGATCACATTCTAATCAGCTTGTCTCAAATGACATGATAATTATAGTATAAATAGGGGCTAAGAAAACCTTTTAACTATGTTGGCTCCCTGGATATAGGTTCCTTACGTCTATAAAATTTAAAGGAAATACATAATCATCTCTATATAAGTTATAAAGTTTTATTAGGGTGTGTCCCAAACCATTGGGATAAGTGACCAATCTTTAACCTTCCATTATCAGTTACATTCCTTACCTCTTATAAAAACTGTAAAGACACGGAAATTTCAAGGGAAATTTTTTCTTAATTTCTTTGGAATTTTACGAGTCTGTGGCTTCTGACAGAACCTGATTCCGAGGCCCGGTGTGCCCGGAATCAATTTCCAAAGTTTAGCTCGTGTACGTTCAGTGAACGAACGAGTGGGTTTTTCTATATTTTGAACCGGTGCTCGGAATCGAAATCTGAGGACACCGATGAAACCGAAGCACTGATAATTGCTTAAGAAGACCTTTTTTGAAGGTGAGTTTGCTCGGGAGGAGTTGCTTAAATTTTAGGTTTAAGTGAAGAATAAAATTAAATTGTATTCCAATTTTATTTCTCTACTAAGTAGTTTTAACCTTTGTGTGGAAGTTAGGGAAACTAACCTAGTGAGGATAAAGGTGAGGTGGGGCCCACACGAACCCCACCCCTTCATATTCCCTAACCCCCATAACTCATCCCCTTTAAACCCCATGCCTTTATTAAGTAACTCACCCCTCTCTCCTCTTAATTAAAATCCAACACACCTTATTTAATTAATTGAACCTATTCAATTAATTGGTTTAAGTTTGAATTTTTTTTGAAGTTGAAAACCCTTGGCCTGTTGAAATAAAATAAAGGATCTTATTTTATTTTGGGGGGTTAGTTTTGTTGTGTGGATAAAAGGGAAGATAGAGAGCTCTAGATTTGGAAGATCTTCATCCTCCCTTGAAGAACTTCATCTCCTTCGTTGAAGAACGCTACGTCTCTGAAGAAGGACATTGACTTGGCGGTCCCGGAATTCTCCATCCACTTCCTCTTCCACGACAAGGAAGAAGACACCGACGATGGGAAGGACGCCATCAACCACGGCACTTGACAACCGCGAGCTTTCTTCAAGGTAGGGGGTTTTCGTATATAGTGTTTATGTGAATTATACCCTCGTGCGTGGGTATTTCATTGCATGGTGTTTGTATAATTTATTTTGGATACATTATACCCTTTTCAATGATTAAAAACATGTGTTTAAATTATTTCCAATTGATAACACCTAACACGGAGGGCGCGGGCCAAACAAACACGGCCCGACAACCCTCTGCAGCTTGTTTATTGATGTGCGGATCGACGGGTGACGACGAAGCGGGCCGCAAAGGCGTTTTAAACCTTTCACAGTAATCTTCGGGTCCCGTAGTGACTGTAGGTGCACACGGCAGGAGGAACGGACAACCGGTGCGCATCCGGTGGTCCGCAGAGAGCGGCGGCAGCGCGTCGCCCCGGTGCGGTGGTGCTGGCGACCGGCGGCAGCAGCGCGCCGCCGGAGAAGACCGTCGTGGCTCGGCCGCGGCGGACCGGAACGGCTAAGTCGTTACGGGTTTAAGCGAGGAGGGTGCGGCATCTAAGTCGCGCCATTACCAATCAGAGGTGGGGTAGCACCTCCCCCCATTTCCCGCTCGGCCGAAACGGCCGAGCCGACCGGCCACGCGGGCTGTGCCCACCCAGGCCGGACCGGCCGCACCGGGCCGGGCCGGGCCGCCCGTGCCGGTTGGGTCAGGCCACATCGTGCCGGCCGGTCTGCGCCGCGCCCTGATGGGCCGGACCCGGACCCGGGTCGGTTCGACCCGATTCGGGCCGACCCAGGGGGGTTGGGCTGGGCTAGGCCCAGACCCCCCATTTCAGACTGTTTTCATTCATTTGCCCATATCCTGGGTTTTGGACCTCCGATCGACGCACCGTCAGTTGCGTTGAGATCCTTGGATCGAGATGGTCATTTTGGTATATTACACTAAAGGTTTCAGAGAACTTTGTTTATGGCCGGGTTGGTTTGAACATGAAACTAACCGGGCCCTCAGAGCGGAAACGCTTATAACTTGAGCTCCGGATGTCCGATTGACGTGTCATCGACATTGTTGGATTACTCTTAGTGAGCCGGACCTTTTGGCTTACTCCGCTCAAGGTTTGGAAGCAGTTGGAGTGCAGTCGGGTTGGTTTTGACTTAAAACCCAACCGGGCCCCTGGAACGAAAAAGCCAATAACTCTCAGACCAGGCATCCGATTGATGCGTCGTCTGTCACGTTGTGTTCCTATTGACGTGACGAAACTTTGCGATACATTAACTCTGGTCAATGTGACAATTTATGTATTTACCTCTTGGCTCGTGGAGCAGACCCTCCCAGAACGAGCGTGCTGTGTTCCGGAACCCTAGAGCTGGCTGAGACTTGACAACTGATAATCGGTCGACTCGGAGTGTTTCGATAGCCCAGTGGGGAGTGCTTGGTGGTTGTGGTAGACCCACGGTGGAGAAGCGCTTGGTTGTACCGGAAGACTCGTGGTACTCAACAGAAGGAGTACCTCTGTAGGCGATGAGGGGGAGTGCTTGGTTGTAGTGGCAGACCCATGGTGGGAAGCGCTTTGTTGTAGCAGCAGGCCCATAGTACTCGACAGGTGGAGTACTACCGCAGTCCAAGGTTAGTGGGAAGCGCATGGTTGTAGCGGCAGGCCCACAGTACTCGATAGAGGAGGAGTTCCCCAGCAGCTGTGGGTTCAATGACGACGACAACCGTATTGAAATCCTACGTGGGTTCGACGGTGAAGACTTTCGTACTAGAATCCTCCGTGGGTTCGACAATGATGAAAGCTGTATTTAAATACTACATGGGTTCTACGGTGAAGACATTCGTACTAGAATCCTCTGTGGGTTTTATGAAAATGAAAACCGTATTGAAATACTACGTGGATTCGACAGTGAAGACTTTCATTCTGGAATCCTCTGTGGGTTCGACGACGACGAAAACCATATGGGAATCCTCTGTGGGTTCGGCAGTGACGACTACTATACATGTATCCTACATGGGTCCGACAGCTTAGCTGGTCTAGTATCCTATGTGGGTCCTAGCTTAGATGAATCAGTGGCTACATCTGATCATCTCTATCACCTTATGAAGAGGTATACCTGTGTGAGCTGAGTCTTGACTTTCAATCAATATCTTCGATATGATTGACTTGCTTTCCAATGTGGATTGGGTTGTTCTTTCCTGTGTGGATTAGGTTGTACTATACTGTGTGGACGTGATTGAAATTGGGCTCGGATGATGGAGCCAAACTGGAATTGATGAGTTAGGTATATGTATGGACATAAACCTAAGTAGTTGTGGATGTTACTTCGTGATTGATTTTTCATTTTTGGATTATCCTTTTTGGATTCTGGGAGACCTTTGGGGGTCTTGGGGTCCCTACTGAGTAGCGTATACTCACCCCTGCATAGGCTATGCCTGCACTACATTGTGTTGGATGCAGACGACGGACAGCACTGATCGTGGTTGAGGCTTGTGGAGCAAGTCGGTACCTGGAGGTGGACCACTAGGCGGAACGTACACGGAGCGGACGGCTGGACTCAAGGAGCTGAGGAGGCTATCTGTACCCACCCTTCAGGTGGGACTTCCAGTGGACGGCTCGACGTTGCTGCTCTACTTTCTGTTTTTGTACTTTCTTTCCAGTTGTACTTTACTTTCAGTTTGGGTTTGTATTCTGGCCCACTTACTTTTCCGCACTACTATTGTACCCAGTTTTACTTAGTGTTTACTTCTACTTGCTTACTCTGTGGTGTTTGTTTACTTTATAAAGGCAATGCATTCCCCTTTTTGTCGGGATTTACGCCTAGGTGCTAGTCTCCATCCCCTGGCCTATGGGAGGCGGGCTTGGGGTAGTCATGGCACGGGTCCCGAGAACGGGTCGTGAAAAATTGGTATCATAGGAGTTTGGTTCTACCGCAGAACTCAGGACTCTAATTTTTCTTCTATATGAAGCAATAGTGTTAAGGGTATTGAGTGTGGTTATCAGTCCAGGGAGTCCAGTGTTGGTGTGGCGGCCGACGTATCCGTACACCAGGACCCTGACTTCTGATTTCCGACTCAGTGCACGAAAACACTGATTTCATGTGTGTTACAAAATTTTTCTTTGTGATTACTTTGTGTCAACTCACCAGGTATAAATCGTTGACCATGTCACATCTGTTCAGGATGTCTCCATGCAGACAGTCATTTGGAGTTCCGAGAGTGTACTCGATGATGGTCCACCGAGCGACGAGAATTCGGTGCCTGACCCTCTTTCTATGTTGGCACCTTCGGGTGGTGTACCAGCAGCACCACCACCCGTTAGGCAACAGATGCCACTAGTCGTACTAGTGGATGGTGCACAGTGGCAGAGCGTGTTGCACGAGTTCCAGCAGCAGAGGCCTCCGAGGTTACGAGGTGAGACAAATTTCTAGACAGTAGTGGGCTGGATGGAGGTGATTGCTAGAGTTTTACACCTAGTTTAGAGCTAGTAGAGAATATGATGATCTTAACTACTAGTGTTTTCCAGTGAGTGACCATGAGGTTGGTCTGTTTTGTGAAGAGGCTTCGGTATGTGGACCGATGCCTGAGATAGTAACTTTGGGTAGTATGATAGCTACATCACTACATTTTGGTCAGCAGACACTACCAGTGGTACCAGTAGAGGACACTTGTAGGCTTAGTGCCTTACATGTTTCATCACGAGATATCACTCAAGTTCTGAGGCAATCACAACTCACAGGCGGCTGAGGACTGGTTTGAGGAGGTGGATGAGACTTTCCTAGAGCTTATACAGCTTCGGTAGGATGACGTGTCGGTGGCTGAGAATTCATCGGGGCATACCAAACCATTCCTAGTACTCGATGACTACGATGAGATCAGTACTTCAGGGCTCAGACTTCTGAGTTAGGTGTGTCTAAAGGACATCCGAGCCATCACTTCTTTCTCTATGCATTACTGCTTATACTAGGGTTCTAGAGAGAACCTTTCTGGTTGATAATTCTTTGGCTAAGTGGATGCAGCCAGTTAAGGTTAGCTTTGGGAAAGCAGGAAACTTGTGCCAGTCTCGGATACTTGGGCGTGTAAAATGTTTCAAGTAGAGGAAGTGAAAAGGATAGATGAATCTGCAGGGCAGCAGACGTGGATGTGGAGCTAGAAGAGAAGCATGGGGTGGTGAACATTTTGACATGTTGCAACCACCTGCCTTTGTAATCCCCGCTAGGCTTAGGGAGCTGGAGGTCAGGGGAAAGAGTAGCTGTATGCGGTCAAGGAGTGCGACCAAAAGGGCTCTAAGGATGATTCGAAGTTCGAACTGTGTCTTCTACTAGCTGTCGTAACAACAAGACATTGATACGAATCATCCCTTCCTTCCACGAATCTTGTCCCAGACCTGGAGTTTCCAGTTAAGCCGTTGACTTGACCCTCACGTCTGGAGATACCTCTAGGAGGAGGCTCGATAATCACACATACGCCGACGGTGTGATCTGACCCTTGGGGCGAGAGTTTCGGTTGGAACCTATTGGTGGAAGCGTCGAGGACTTACGACGTTAGTTTGAGTATGGACTGGGCAATCACAGTTCATACACAAATTAACGGTATTAGGCAGACGTCGGGATGGGTTTTCCTTGGTCGACGAAAAGGAAACCCCAGGCAGCACAGTTTTGACTCATGCTTAGGAGGGTGTAGCCGATCACTCTTGGGTCGGCCAACCTTACCCTCATGGCTGTAGGAGTTTTGAGTTCCAGTTCTAATCAGGAAATGGAGGCCTCTAGAGTTCGAGGATGGATACAACGTTCTTATACGGGTCTCACCTCAATGAGGTTTATGGAGATGTAGCTGAGGCGGAGAGATATATCCGAGGATCAACGAACCTTTCTAGGTCCATAGCAGGGTAGGCGAGGTGGTTTACCACTTGACCCATCCACCTCAGTTGCACCATATGCATGACGTCTTCCACGTATCTCAGCTGAAGAGATACGTGCTCGACCCGACCCATACCATCGATCACGGAGATCTAGACATCGATGTCGGGGCGACTTTCATGGGGTTCAAGTAGAGGTTGAGTATTGACTTGAGTGGGTCCTACGTGGATGGTAGATTCTTCTTGTGTGCTTTTGTTGGTAGCACAGAAACTTCCAGGAGAGCACATGGCGGCGGAAGACTCAGATGCGTGCTAGTACCTCCTTTGGTATCCCTAGTTTGTGTTATAGCTTTACGGGGACGTAAATCTCTAAGGTGGGAGTAATGTAAAGACCTGGAAATTTCAAGGAAAATTTTCTCTTAATTTCTTTGGAATTTTATGAGTCTATGGCTTCTAACGGCACCTAATTCTGAGGCCCGGTGTGCCCGGAATCAATTTCTGAGGTTTAGCTCGGGTACGTTCAGTGAATGAATGAGCGGGTTTTTATATCTTTTTAACCGGTGCTCGGAATTGAAATTTGAGGACACCAATGAAACTGCAGTGCTGGTAATTTCTTAAGAAGGCCTTTTCCGAAGGTGCGTTTTCTCAGGAGGAGTTGCTTAAATTTGAGGTTTAAGTGAAGAATAAAATAAAATTTTATTCCAATTTTATTTCTCTTCTAAGTAGTTTTAACCTTTGTGTGGAAGTTAGGGAAACTATCCTAGTGAGGATAAAGGTGAGGTGGGGCCCACATGAACCCCACCCCTTCATATTCCCTAACCCACATAACTCATCCCCTTTAAACCCCATTCCTTTATTAAGTAACTCACCCCTCTCTCCTCTTAATTAAAATCCATCACACCTTATTTAATTAATTGAACCTATTCAATTAATTGGTTTAAGTTTGAATTTTTTTTGAAGTTGGAAACCCATGGCCTGTTGAAATAAAATAAAGGAGCATATTTTATTTTGGGGGGTTAGTTTTGTTGTGTGGAGAAAAGGGAAGAGAGAGAGCTCTAGCTTTGGAAGATCTTCATCCTCCCTTGAAGAACTTCATCTCCTTCATTGAAGAATGCTACGTCTCCGAGGAAGGACGTCGACTTGGTGGTCCCGGAATTCTCCATCCACTTCCTCTTTCGCGACAAGGAAGGAGACACCGACGATGGAAAGGACGCCATCAACCGCGGCACTTGACAACCGTGAGCTTTCTTCTAGGTAGGGGTTTTCATATATAGTGTTTATGTGAATTATAACCTCGTGCGTGGGTATTTAATTGTAGGGTGTTTGTATAATTTATTTTGGATAAATTATACCCTCGTAAATGATTAAAAACATGTGTTTAAATGATTTCCAATTGATAACACCTAACGTGGAGGGCGCGGGCTGAACAAACACGGCCCGACAACCCTCTACAGCTTGTTTATTGATGTGTGGATCGACGGGCGATGATGAAGTGGGCCGCAAATGCGTTTTGAACCCTTCGCAGTAATATATGGGTCCCGTAGTGACCGTAGGCACAGACGACAGGAGGAACGGACCACCGGTGCGTGTCCGGTGGTCCGCGGAGAGCGGCGGCGGCGCGCCACCCCGGCGTAGCGGCGCCAGCAACCGGCGGCGGCGGCGCGCCGCCGAAGAAGACCGCCGCGGCAGACCGGAACGGCTAAGTTGTTCCGGGTTTAAGGGAGGAGGGCACGGCATCTAAGTCGCGCCGTTACAAATCAGAGGGGGGGTAGCGCCTCCCCCCGTTTCCCGCTCGGCCGAAACGGCCGAGCCGACAGTCCACGCGGGCCGCGCCCGCCCAGGCCGGACCGGCCCCACAGGGCTGGGCCGCCCAGGCCAGGCCGAGCCACCCGCGCCGGCTGGGACGGGCCGCGCCAGCCGAGTCAGGCCGCGGCCTGATGGGCCGGACCCGGACCCGGGTCGGGTCGACCCGGTTCGGGCCGACCCAGGGGGGTTGGGTCGGGCCGAGTCGGGCCCAGACCCCCCATTTCATACTCTTTTCAGTCATTTGCACATACATTGGGTTTCGTACCTCAGATCTATGCACCATCAGCTGGGTTGGGATCCTTGGATCGAGACGGTCATTTCAGTATATTACACTCAAGGTTTCAGAGAACTTTGGGTATGGCTGGGTTGGTCTGAACACGAAACCAACCGGGCCCTCGGAGCGGAAACGGTTATAACTTGAGCTCCGGATGTCCGATTGACGTGCCGTCGACTTTGTTGGATTCCTCTTAGTGAGACAGACCTTTTGGCTTACCCGCCTCGAGGTTTGAATGCAGTTGGAGTGCGGTCGGGTTGGTTTTGACTTAAAAACCTACCGGACCCTGGAACGAAAAAGACAATAACTCTCAGACCGGGCATCTGATTGATGATATGTCTGTCACGTTGTGTTCCTATTGATGTGACGGAACTTCGCGATACATTAACCCTGGTCTACGTGACAGTTGATGTATCGACCTCTTGGCTCATGGAGCAGACCCTCCCAGAATGAGCGTGCTGTGTGCGGGAACCCTAGAGTTGGCTAAAACTTGACGAATGTTGATCAATCGACTAGGAGTGTTTCGATAGCCCAGTGGGGAGCGCTTGGTTGTAGCGGCAGACCCACGGCAGAGGAGCGCTTGGTTGTAGCAGCAGACCCACAGTACTCAACAAAAGGAGTACCTCTGTAGGCTATGAGGGGGAGTGTTTGGTTGTAGCGGCAGACCCATGGTGGGAAGCGCTTGGTTGTAGCAGCAGGCCCACATTACTCGACAGGTGGAGTACTACAGCAATCCAAGGTTATTGGGAAGCACTTGGTTGTAGCGGCAGGCCCACTGTACTCGATAGAGGAGCAGTTCCCCAGCAGCTGTGGGTTCGACGATGATTACAACCATATTGAAATCCTACGTGGGTTCGACGGTGAAGACTTTCGTACTGGAATCCTCCGTGGGTTCGACAACGATGAAAACCGTATTGAAATTCGATGTGGGTTCGACGGTGAAGACTTTCATACTGGAATCCTCTGTGGGTTCGATGATGATGAAAACCGTATTGGAATCCTACGTGGGTTCGACGGTGAAGACTTTCGTACTGGAATCCTTCGTGGGTTCGACGACGATGACTACCGTATTGAAATCCTATGTGGGTTCGACGGTGAAGACTTTCATACTGGAATCCTCCGTGGGTCTGATGATGATGACAATCGTATTGGAATCTTACGTGGGTTCGACGGTGAAGACTTTCGTACTGTAATCCTCCGTGGGTTTGACGATGAAGACAACTGTATGGGAATCCTCTATGGGTTTGCCGGTGATGACTATTATACGTGTATCCTATGTGGGTATGATAGCTTAGCTGGTCTAGTATCCTATATGGGTCCCAGCTTAGATAAATCAGTGGCTACATCTGATCATCTCTATCACCTTACGAAGAAGTATACCTGTGTGAGATGAGTCTTGAATTTCAATCATTATCTTTGATATGATTGACTTTCTTTCCTATGTGGATTCGGTTGTGCTTTCTTGTGTGCATTGGGTTGTACTATCCTGTGTGTACGTGATAAAACTTGGGCTCGGATGATGGAGTCAAACTAGAATTGATGACTTAGGTATATGTATGGGTATATACCTAAGTAGTGGTGGATGTTACTTTGTGATTGTATCTTTCATTTTTGGATTATCCTTTGTGGATTTTGGGAGACCTTCGGGGGTCTCGGGGTCCCTACTGAGTATCGTATACTCAGCCCTACATGGGCTATGCCCACACTACGTTGTGTTGGATGCAGACGACGGACATCGCTGATCGTGGTTGAGGCTTGTGGAGAAAGTCGGTACCTGGAGGTGGACCACTGGGAAGAACGTACACGGAGCGGACGGCTGGACCCGAGGAGCTGAGGAGGCTATCTGTACCCACCCTTCAGGTGGGACTTCCAGTGGACAGCTCGACGTTTCTGCTTTACTTTCAGTTGTTGTACTTTCTTTCCAGTTGTACTTTACATTCAGTTTGGGTTTGTATTCAGTCCCACTTACTTTTCCGCACTACTATTGTACCCAGTTTTACTTAGTGTTTACTTCTCCTTGCTTACTCTATGGTGTTTGTTTACTTTATAAAGGCAATTCCTTCCCCATTTTTTCGGGATTTACGCCTTGGTGCTAGTTGCCAGCCCCTGGCCTATGGGAGGCGGGCTTGGGGTAGTCACAGCATGGGTCCCGAGGACGGGTCATGACAAAAACCTACTCCAACATACTGGGATTCAAAATATTTAAAGTTGGAATCATTTATTTATATTAATCTAACCTTTGCATTAATATGTTACTTTAGGCATTGATGGTATGATGTTGTTACCATTGCATGGATGTGAATCCAGTGTATTCTTAAAATAACCTTAAATGGTGTGTCCAACTGGATTTCCAAAAAAATCAGAGTTAGATACAAGATATCCAAATTGGGCCTTATGTGTGATTTTATAGAGCAAATTGCTCTTTCATTTTTCATACCCTTGACTGGTAACATTGGAGAGAGATAGATCATTCTCATAATATCACATGTATCTGAGTATCTAGACTGGGATAAGATTCATACCACAGTCTTTATCAATTAGGGATAAATAAATGTTAATAATTTATAGATTTTTTGAGATATAAATGTCCCCATTATACACCTAAAAACTATCCTAAATATCATGCTTAGTGAACTAGATAGTTTTATGACACTCTACTGAGGAATTATATGCACGATACACCTAGGATGCAATGACTTCATACACAAATAATTGGGGGTTCTGAAGAGCCACAAAAATTACATCCCTAATATCTTTAGAGGGTTGAAGTTCATCCTTGATTGATAGTTTGGATGGGATATTATCCAATATTTCAAAGATCTCATATTTTTGTACCAGGGGTTGGGGTTTCCTATATGGGATTTTTCTTTGGACAATGGATTTATGATTGAATTATTTGGTGCCAATAATACTTGGACTAGACCAAAATTAAAGGGAATATCTATCACTGATGGGTTTAGTATAGATAGTTCGTCTATATATATGGTTTGGTCATAATGTTGTATGTCTTCTAAAATGTCTTTAAAAATGGATTTATAAGGCTAGTAAAGGATTGGTGTCGCCCAAATTTTCCCAATTTTTAAGGGTTAAGCGGTCAATTTCAGTGTAGCTTGGGTTGTCGAATCCTCAGAGACCTAAGAAGAACCTTTAGACACACAATATAAAGAGATGGATTTCTGGCTATTGTAAATTGTGCTCACAAAAGTACCATGTAATAGTGTATTTTAAGAAATAATTGCAATCATGATGTGAAATGATGTTCAAAGTGTAAAATGCACTAAAATGGTATTTATGAATAACAAATCACATGAAAACTATATAAATTAACAATGAATATTAGCCTCTTCGAGTGGATAATCACACCCCCAACTTGAGTTTTGCTAGTCCCGAGAAAAATATATCTCACAAACATGAAATTTGAATGACCTCTTCCAAAAACATTTTAATACACATTGCTCACCCAAAGACCTTATACCAAAAAAATTATTAAACCCATCAAAATCATTTAAAACAAGCTAATTCCAGAGGCATAACCCAAGCCCAAGCCCACTCCTTTGTTCAAATTCATCTCCATATTTCATCCAATTTCAATTAAGCCTGATGAAGTGTTGTGAATCACAATAGACATTGGGGTTCATTTTCATTCAAAGGGAGAAAAGATATAAGCTCTAGGATGAATGAAATTTTAATATTAATATGAGTATTCAATTATTTTCTTTTTCTTTTTTTTTTGTTTTTTGTTTTTGTTTCTTGTTTTTTGTTTTTTTTTTTTCAATTTTTCCATAGTAATTGAAATTGAACTCAATAGAGTCAACCCATGTAGCAAGACTTTTCTAATGACTCCCAGACTCAAAGACCTTTGGGCACCAAGTGAAACTCACATACTCGGGCATCGTCTTGACTTAACTCAATCAAAAAATATTCAAATTACCACAAATGGAGATAAAATTCCCAACTCCGAGCCAGACAACTATGGAGTCGCGATCCCCAAGTGTTGAAAGAAACACATTAGGTCAATCCATTACTCTATGTGAAAATTGATTTTTTTAATACTCATGTTAAAATTAAAATGATCGCCAACCCTATTCTATTTATTATGGGTCTTCAAGAACTCAAACTAAAACCCCACAATCTAGAGGGCGTGCATTGTGTTTTTTTAATAAATGGATGAAAATATAACGGTGAAAAATCACATCGGACAACTGTACTTTCCAAAATATATGCACATGAACCTAAACATTCATTAAAATCATAATCAAGGCATGCAAAATTATTTGATATCCAATTTCAGAGTTTTCAATGTGTGTTATCATGTTCTAGGTTAATTAAATTTTTTCCTTCCACGTATTTTTTTATGCACACAAGGGAAAAAATTTATTATTTCATCTCCCCCCAACATAAAATAACACTACCCCTAGTTTTTAATGAAAAGAAATATTATAAGGGGTAGAGGTAGATGAGAGGTGTTCTAAAAGGTATTTGAAACAATAAACATGAAACAAATTCACCTGGTTTTTGAAGGTGAAGTTCATGATGCTCCAGATTACTCCTTTGATCTCTTGGGAGATGTAGGCACCTCCTTGATCGAATATGTATCACCCAAAATAGTCCCTGAACCATAAAAAGAAGAAAAAAACCAGACAAAACAAACAACACACAAATTATTTAAAACCAAGTATCAACAATTTTATGGTTTTCCTTGTTTTTTATATTTTTTTTAAAATTTTAAAAATCAAACTGATGATACATTGTCTTTTTTATATTTTCTGAGTAAGGTATTACTCAAGGATCAAACCGCGTGACATGGATTAATACGGTGCTCCCCTTTCATACTCATCCTTACTCATAAAAGAAGAACAGGTCAACAATCTATTTTTTTAAATCGAACTGATGATACATTTTCTTCTTTAAATTTTCTGGGTAAGGTATTACTCAGGGATCACACCACGTGACACGAGTGAATACGGTGCTCCCCTTTCATACCCATCCTTACTCATAAAAGAAAAATAGGTCATCAATCTATTTTTTTAAAAAAAATAACAAAATTAAGAATAAAGAAACAAAAGATGATTGAAAAAGATTGAAAACATGAAAACCACAGGTTGCCTCTCATGTAGCGCTTTTGTTTAATGTCATTAGCCCAACATAGACCCTAAATCTATTATTTTTTTTCTGGTTTATATGTTGTCTCAGTTAACTCCTCCTTGGTTTCTTGTTTATTTAATGATTCAATGAATGGTTCTAACCGATAACCATTGACTTTGAAGACATGACCACTTGTGGGATCCTGAATCTCTATTGCTCCATGACGGTACACATGATACACTAGGTATGGACCGGACCATCTAGACATTAGCTTTACTAGGTGTAGATGAAGTTTTGAACTATACAAGAGCACGAATTTTCCTGATTCAAAGTGTTTGACTTTGAGATTCTTATATTGGTAGGCTTGAACTTTAGATTTATTGATCCTTTAATTTTCATAAGCCTCCATCCTAAGTTCCTCAAGTTCATCAAGATCTAATTTCCTTTTTGTTTCATCTAATGAAATTTCAAATTTCATATTTTTATTTTCCAAATGGCCTTATGCTCAATTTCAACAGGTAAATGACATGATTTTCCATAAACCAATCTATACGGTGACATGCCTATGATAGTTTTGAAAGCTGTTCGATATGTCCAAAGGGCATCTAAGAGTTTCTCAGACCAATCTTTCCTAGAGGGATTGGCATTTTTTCAATAATTTGCTTAATTTCTCTATTTTCCAACTCAACTTGACTGTTTGTTTGAGGATGGTATGCAGTGGATACTTTATGAGAAATACCATACTTAGACATGAGTGAAGAGAATGGGAAGTTGCAGAAATGGGTTCCATGATCACTGATTATAGCCCTCGAAATTCCAAATCTAAAAAAGATATTCTCTTTTAGGAATCGAATCACAACTTGATGATCATTAGTCTTAGTGGGAATGGCCTCAACCCATTTTGAGACGTAATCAACAGCTAAGAGGATGTATAGGTTTCCCTTAGAGTTCGGAAAGGGTCCCATGAAATCAATTCCGCAACAATCAAAGATTTCAACAACCATAATAGGAGTGAGGGGTATTTGATTCCTTTTGGTAATGGATCCTAATTGATGTCACTGATGAAAAATTTTGCAGAATTGGAAGGAATCCCTAGTGAGGTTAGGCCAGTAGAAACCACTTTGGAGGACCTTTGTAGTGGTTTTCTTTGATGAAAAGTGGCCTCCACATGCCTCTCCATAACAAAATTTTGGAATGGACTCTTTCTTAGACTCGGGAATACATCTCCTGATGATTTGATCAGGACAGAACTTGAAGAGGTAAGGATCATCAAACACATAGTGTTTGACATCAGAAAGGAATTTCCTCTTAGCTTGGGTCCCCAGGAATTTTGGAATGTCACATTTCACCAAATGGTTTTCTATGTCATCATACCAAGGGCAATCACTTCCTGAATAGAGGTGATCATCGGGAAATTAATCAGACACAGAGAGGTAGTGTGAGTTGTCTTTTAATTCCATCCTAGATATGTGATCAGCTACAACATTTTCAACACCCTTTTTATCCTTAATGGTTAAATCAAACTATTGAAGAATAAAGACTCACCTAATCAATCTAGCCTTGGAATTTTATTTTTGGAAAAGGTATTTTATGGCTGAATGGTCGGTGAAGAAAATGATGGGTGATCCTAAGAGATAAGAACTGAATTTTTCTAAGGAAAAGACAACAGAAAGAAACTCTTTATCAGTGGTGGTGTAGTTAATTTGTGCATCATTTAAATATTTTCTTGCATAAGCAATGACACAAGGAGTTTTGACACACCGTTGTCCTAAGACTGCTCCTACAGCGAAGTCACTTGCATCTCACATGAGCTCGAAAGGAAGTTTCCAATTTAGATATTGAATGATAGGTGGAGATATAAGAGTTGACTTGAGTGTAGATAATGATTCCTCACAGCTTTATGTCCATAAAAATGGAGCATCTTTTACCAATAGAGCACAAAGTGGTCGAGAAATAGAGCTAAAATTCCTAATGAACCTTCTATAAAAACCACCATGTCCTAAAAAGGACCTCACTACTTTAATAGTTTTAGGAGAGGGAAGGTGACGAATAATTTCAACCTTAGCTTTATCAACATCAATCCCTCTACCAGATACCAGATGACCTAGAACAAGTCCTTCCCTTACCATGAAATGGAATTTTTCTCAATTTAGTATGAGATTATTATCCTCGTACCTTGACAAAACCTTTTCAACATTTATAAGGAATCCCTCAAAAGTATCCCAAAATATGGAGAAGTCATCCATGAAGTCCTCTAAATAATCCCCCACCATGTCTGAGAAGATTCCCATCATGCACCGCTGGAAGGTACCAGGGGAATTACATAACCCAAAGGGCATGCGCTTGAAGGAAAAAGTGCCAAATGGACAAGTGAAGGTTGTTTTTCCTTGATCCTATAAGGATACTTTGATATGATTATACCCTGAGAATCCATCTAGGAAGTAGTAGAATTGATGACCCGCCACTCACTCGAGGACTTGATCAATAAAGGGGAAGGGGAAATGGTCTTTTTTGGTACAAGAGTTGAGCTTCCTATAGTTAATACATACTCTCCATCCACTACTAACCCTTGTTGGAATCATCTCTCCATCCTTATAGGTTATTACTATGATTCTATCCTTCTTTGGAACCACATGGATTGGGATAACCCACTCACTCTCAGCTATAAGATAGATGATACCAGCTTTTAACAATTTCAAATGTTTTTTTCACACTACTTCCATGAGATTAGGATTGAGTCGCCATTGAGGTTGAAGACATGGATTTGAATTGGATTCTAGAACAATTCTATGAGTCCCAATAAGTGGGCTAATCCCAGGAATATCATATAGGGTCCATCCAATGGCTTTCTTATGTCTCCAAAGGACATCTAAAATCATCCTCTCATGATCGGCTTCAAGAGAGAAAGAAATGACAATACGAAGGATTGATTGTCCCCTAAGAACGCATACTTGAGTGATGAAGGTAAAACCTTAAATTCAAGATCAGAGTGGTTATCAATTTCCAAGAAAGGATGAGACTTTGTATTGAACTCGGTTTCTTTGTTCAGATTTCTTGAAAAAATTGGTTCCTTGTGAACATAATTTTCATCCACTAAATTATCTAGAGTAGTTTCATGAATGGGTATGGACCCAATGTTATTGATTTCACCCATGGTATCATTTATTGGTGATTCTAGAAAATCATCAATAGAGGTATCTGAAAGAGATTTAAGCCAAGGAGAAAAATTTCCCACTTGTGAATAAATAAAATCAATCTCTTCTTGACTTAAACATCCTTTGATAATTCCTTGATGTTCATTGAGTTCACTATCAACACTACCTATCCAATTAACCTCATGGATCTCTTCATCATCCCCAATTTGAGGGTTTGCATTGTATATGTTCAAGTCTAGACTCATGTTTCCAAATTTGATAGTCATGTTCCCATTTGGGACTCAGATAACAGAGTTGATTGTTGCAAGGAAGGGACAACCAAGGATGATTGGGGTTTGCTTCCCAGGACCTAAGTTTGGGTGATTTTCAAGAACAAAGAAGTCAATTGGGTAAATGAAAATTTCAACTTTCACCAAAACATCCTTTAAGATCTCCTTTGGAACCCTAATGCTATGATCAGCAAGTTGAAGTGTGAAAAATGTGGGTTAGAGATCTTCTAGGCCTAATTGGTAGTACACAGCAAAGGGGATGAGATTGACACTAGCACCTAGGTCACATAAGTCCTTGACAACTTTGCTCTCTCCTAGTTCAACATTGATGTAAGGGCAACCCGGGTCTTTCAACATAGGAGGAATGGTCTCTTGAATGGTGGTACTCACATTATCAGCCAAAAGGACTTGGTTTTTATGTGAAAATTTTCTTTTAAAAGTTCACAAGTCCTTAAGGTACTTTGAGTATGGAGGAATGGTTTTAATTGCATCGAGGAGTGGAATGTTCAACTTGACTTGTGAGAATATTTCCCTCAATGTTTCACTCAATTTAGGCTTGGTTTCCCCCCTCATGCGTTGAGGAAATGGTGCAGGTTGTGGGATTGTTTTTTAAAGGGTTGTTTATTTGACAATGTTATCATGTTCTTCAGCTTGATCATGTGGTACATTTGAATTTTCATTAGTGTTTGAAGCTTCAGATGGTTTTTGAATTATTTGTTCAGGTTTCTCAACTGATTTCCCACTTCTTAGAAGAGTCACAGCCTTTAGTTGTTTATGAGTTGTTTGAGTGCAACTTGACTACCCCCTTATTGATTGTTGTGGAATGGCTTGTGTAGGCATGGGTGCCTTTCCAGATTTGATTGTTTGAAGTTCTTGTTTTAGGGAAGAGACTTCTAAGTTCATCCTTTCCATTTTTTTGCACAGTTGTTCAAGGATTGGGAGAGGGACAGATTGGGAAGGGGTTTGTGTTGGTTGGGTTATCCCAGGGGGATACTTTGGTTGTTGGATGGGTTATTGGCATTGGAATGGAGGATGTTGGTATTGGACTGTTTGTGGTTGTAATTTGTTGTGGTTTTGCAAATTTTGTGTAGGTTAGGGGTTTTGTCCTTGTGGTTGGCTAGGTTGTTGGTTATCTTTCCATCGGAAGCCTAGGTGGTCATTATACCATGGGTTGACTGTGTTTGGGTATTGGGGATTTTTAAAGTTTAGGGCATTGACATCATTAGGTGGTCCTCTTGAAAGAACATCCTTGATGTATGGAATGTTTGGGCAGTTGTCTGTTTTGTGATCATGTTTTTCACAGATTGTGAAAACAGGGTCAACAGTTTGGATTTCATGGATTTTCCTATGGTCTATCTCTTCAACCTTCCTAGAGGGTGCTGCAAGTTTCTCCCTAAGGATTTCCACTTCTCTAAGTGTATGAATTCCAATAGTTCTTTGGGGATTTTTAGAATAAGTTGATGTTCTCCATGTTTGGTTTTGTTCAGAAATGATTTCTAGATACTCGTAAGCATCATTTAGGGATTTGTTCTTATAGGTCCCATTACACATCATGTCAATGAATTGTTTGTTCCCTGGGCCCAAAACTTCATAGAAAATTTTCACTTGTTCAATAATAGAAAAACCATGGTGTGGAACCATGTTTAGGGTGTCTTTGAACCTCTCCCATGTTTCATAAAATGACCCTCCCTCTTTTTCAAAAAAAAAATTGGATGCACGTTTTTAGTGGAATGGTTTTGTGATGGGGGAAGTATTTTTTGTAAAATTATCTTTGTAGTTGGTCCCAAGAGTGGATTGATGAAGGTCAGAAATTATTTGACCAGTTCTTTGCTCGATACTTAAGTGAGAAAGGAAAGAGCCTCATCTTAGATGATTCAAGTTGATGTGGTGAGCACATGGTTTCAACAATGTCATTGAACTCCTTGACATGAAGGTAAGGCATTTCTGACTCCATCCCATGGAAGGTTGAAAGGTGGTTTAGGACATGAGGTTTAAAGACATAGTCGGCGTCTTCTAGGGAAGCATGCCTAAAGAAATAGGGTGCATTTCTCGAGGTAGGTGTAAGCTAGTCATTCATGGTTTGATCGACTGCATTCCCCAAATTTTGGGCTGCCTCATTTGGATTTCCATTTTGGTTCCCACCCGGGTTTATGAGTTGGTTTCTTTGAAGACCCTCCATTGAAATTGACTCAATCTATGACTTTGGGGTATTAGGAATATTATGATCCAATGGTATACTTGACTCCCCTATCCTATGACTTTCCACCCTAACTAGTCTGTTTGAGTTATCATGGGTGTAGGCGGACATGCACCAAAAGAAAAAAAAGCGAGAAAGGGAAAAGATAAGTGATATTGGATGAGAATAGAAGAATGGGGGTGAGGAAAGAAGGTTTTGTTATAAGGAACTTACTTGGTCCCCAGCAATGGTAGCAAAATTTGGTGTCGCCCAAATTTAACCAATTTTTATGGGTCAAGCGGTCGCTTGCAGTGTAGCTTGGGTTGTCGAATCCTCAAAGACCTAAGAAGAACCTTTAGAAAAAAATATAAAGAGATGTATTTTTGGCTATTGTAAATTGTGATCACAAATTTACCATGTAATAGTGCATTTTAAGAAATAATTGCAATCATGATGTGAAATGATGTTTAAAGTGTAAAATGCACTAAAATGGTATTTATGAATAACAAATCACATGAAAACTATATAAATTAACAATGAATATTATCCTCTTCTAGTGGCTAATCAATGATTGGGTAACATCTCCATGATCCTTTTATTCTCTCCAAAGTGTATGATCTTGGTATTCATTACTATAAATGGATTCAGGGAGGACATGGTCAATATTTTTAGATATTTCTTGACCAATCCTTCCCTGATTCCCTCATCATCATGGCCTATTCCTCTATCCCACTAGTTATGTTTCAAAAACTCTAGTTCAAATGTATATTCTTCATTAGAGAGTCTCAATCAAGTTTTAGATGTTGACCGAGACATATTATGACTTGTCATCTAATGATGGTTCTGTTGGGAAGGATTATTCCCAGGTTTTGAATGTTGGGGGTAGGACATCCATGAAATTATAGACCATTTTAAGAGTATTATGAAGCTTCTATTATTATTTCATATTATACATCTACCAGTTATGTCAGCCTCTGGATGATGGATTCAAAGTGGGGATTTGGAAGGTGCATTGGGGATCAAGGCCACAACTGGTTGATTGAGTTGTTCCATGAGTATGGTATGAGCTTGATCAACTATTTTTTTAGTTATGTGGTTATTGAAATTTTATTAACATATGATTGATAATTCTTTTCCGTCATTGTATTCCTCTAGTTGGATAGAGTACATGTAGGGAAAATATTCTATAGTTTTTCTTAATATCACTTGTCTAAAATTTTACATCTTCTATATTATATCCTTAATGAAGAAGTGGTCTCATATGGTGTTCCGAAACATCCAGTGAAAAGTTAAATGATTGATGTGATCACTAGGGCTAACAAAATTATATTTTATAGCCTTAGTAAGACTAAGAAAATTATTTTCCATGACTGTGATGAATTATCCCGAAACATTCTCTTTTTAAAAAGGGTGGGTTTGGTTTCTTTGGTCCTCTTATTTTGGGTGACCTTGATCTTTCTTTTCCAATAGAGGAGGATAGTTTTTCTATTTTCATCACTCTATAATAGGAACTATGTGATATAGATCTTTTTGGGTCTCACATTTATCATTGGTGCCAACTTAACCATGATAGTGGAAATTATTGATTTTACAAAACTTTCCCCATAAGAATAAAACATTCAATAAGATTTATCCTTGGTTCATCGAATAGCATCCTATAGATGTTGTGTCTTGAATTCAAACTCTCAAAATTAACCTAGGTACTTTAATAATATTAGAAGTGGTTGAAAATATTCATGGTTATTATCTATATAGATCTATAGTATATTCTCTTCCATTAGTTTCATATTGAATGAGTATGTTATATCATTCAATCTGGTGATTAAATTTAAGACACTCGTTTTCACATTGTTTATAATTCTAGAGGTAAGTAGTCATCATCTTCCTAAGTATAGAGATAACTTGGTAAATAACAGAAAATTAAGGTCTTCCCAACCAATGATGGATCCAAATAAAAAATTATTATACCATAAAAAGGGATGGTCCCTCCAAATTTGAAAAAAAAAACATCTAAGTTTTTCTTCCTCTTATTGATCGAGTGTACCCATCATAGGGGTGAATCAGGGAATAAAATGTGATAGGTGATACTTTGAATCTCCCAATTCATTAAAGGATATAAATATGGGATTATTGAAGTTGGTAATATGATGAGTAGTTCCAACCACTTTGAAGTATGGTTTCCATTTTTTATGCACTAAGGAATTTTTCCCTTATATGTGTTTCATTCAAGAGGTGAGAGACTTGATAGATATGAGACGATTTGGTAGAAATAATGTTTGATTCAATACCTGAACATGGGTATCAGGTTAATATTGATTGGGGATACTTACATATATCAGCTATTTACTCCTAGTTTAAACTGGTTCTATGTTAATTTCCAAGAATGATGGTAGAAATTTTCTCATTTGAGGGAAATCTTGGTCTCATCCGATCATTATGTTCAATTAAACTAGTTTCCTAAACTTGAAACCAACCCAGTGCTCATATCCTACTCTTGTGGGATGAGTAACCCCATCCTTATGAGTGAGAGGAGAAACATTAACTTCTACTTCAGTATTATGATTAGAATTAATATTTCCATTGAGTAATTCTATATTGTTTCATTATAGATGGTTGATCTCCACCTCGCATTGTGCTAGTTTTTCTTCTATGGAGAGAACTGTGACCTCTCTAGGTGAAAACTATGATATAGACACATATTTTCCTTTATCTTCATAAAAATATTTTCATGTTGGTGGAAATTAATCAATTATTACTGCTAAATTTTTACCTTTCCTGTGATTTTTGGTATCCACACCTTCTTTGTGTGTTTTAGTGAGAATCGTATCCTGAGTGGAAGTTTCTTCATTTTGTGCTTTGAAATTTGAATGTTGGTATAAATTATCTAGAAAATCACCATTTATGGTGTTTACCAATGCATACCCATTAGTGTGAATCAATTAATTCTTATATAAATCAAGGAATGAATCTTTATTCCCTATCCTTTATTTGAAGGGAACATCACGGGCCTCCCTTATGTCCCATTTTTTAATAGGTCATACTTGCTTAAAACTTTTTTGGGGTTTAATGTTATTTATCAAATTCTCCCCATATATCAATATATAGATTGAAATAAATAGGGATTCCTAAACCAGTATAATTAATCATGTCCCGAAGGATAGGGTTGTGTTTTGTAGAGGAAGAAATAGTGGGGCTTCCAACTTTTCGAGATCACCAACAAGCCTAGAAAGGAATGATATACTTGGAGGAAGGTATAAAAATTTCACCAGCCCTATAAATTGGGGATGGATTGGTTCCTCTACCAGAACATCATGAATCTATTGAGGGATTGAGGATTCTAGGGTTGGTGGTGGTGGTAAAAATTATCCCAACTCTGTGTGCTAGGTTTTCCACTAGATGGCTACTATGGAGTCTTCCTATGTATTTTCCTTGATTTGTTATGCTTTAACTAATGAATGATTCAATATAAATTAATGTTAATCATGTGAGCCATTTTCCACCATAGTTTTCATTGTAGATGTGCAATTTTTCTATCTCAACTGAAATGATTTCACAACCTTAAGGGAGTCTTAGAATTTGATCTTATCAATAGCTTCATACCTTTATTCATGTATCTCTTATGAATTAGATATGGGTGGGGTTTATTAGATGGATTAAATTGCATGCCCATTGTTTTGGCTCAAAACCTATCTTGTAGTAATGGAATTATAGGGAACCTTATTCATGGGAATCTTTTGTCCATGGGATAGAGTACATTTTAATGCTTTGTACTCACCCAATCCCTTAATATACATGTCAAATGGAGAATTAGTGATAAACTACTAAAGTACCTTTAAACTTTGGAGGCAAGCAAGCCCTAAGTTCTTTTAATAATTCTATGAAATTGGATTCCAAGCAATAGAGAAAGTAGAAAAGTCAATATGATAGAAAATAGTGTTACCCTCTTGGAGATGGTCTTTATAGCTGCTAATATGGTTGGTTCTTTTAATTTATATAATGAAGGTCCTCTCATGATTTTCGGTGTATGTAATGCATTCATTCCTCCTTTAACACATATGGGATTCCATATTAAGAACAGGAAGTGATCCAAAACATAGTTGGGATGTTATCATCATCTAGTTCTTTCCACATTTCCATGTCAAATTAATCATCTAAAACAGATAATTATTCCACTTCATTTAACCTCCAAGTCTATTTTTTAGGTTCTTTAATAGAAATGGGAGTATTTTCTTATATTGATGTAGATGAATTATTATAGGTGAAATCCAAGGTCAGGGTATATCTAGCCTCAATTATTTGAAAATCTATTGGTGTGAGGGAATCATAAAAGAGTGTTTGATAAAGAGAGGACCTTTTTATTGTCTGTTCTAGGGAGGTACCCTATAACTACTGATCCGAGTAACATGGATATGACCACTATGGTTTATGATTAAATAACTTTTAGAACATGATTCAACAAACTCTTAATCCACCATATATAGGTGTTGTACTTACTTGAGAACATTAGGACCAATTAATGCAGAATATGAGCCCATTATGGATCCATTATCCTCCTTTTAAAACATAAAATTTTAGATTATCTTATTGGGGTAGAAATATGACTTATTTAGATGGGGTTCTTAGATGATTTCCATTCTATTTATGGAATTTGAAGAAGAGATACTTGGTTCTAGGGAGGGAAATGGTCCAATCCATTATTTTCCCCAAAAATATGCTGATAGGTGACTTCATACTGAGTAAGAATATGTTCCCTCATTTTTGTAGTCATTAAGTCATGTAATAGGTCCTTGGCAGGCTAAAGGGGAGTATGGATGTGTGGCTACTTCTAAGATTCTATCAGAATATACTTTAATTACTCACAGAAAAATGTGGTATTATGACTCTACTCTTGAGTTTATTCTTAAATATATGTATTTTTTTCTAGAAGTAGTGCACAGATATGATCCCACTCCCAAAAAACTATCATGATATGCTAATTATATTCTTCAAAAATTTAGGGATCAAGGATATGGTCCTTCTACTATGTGATCCCCATAATATGAGGATTACCACATTCCATGAGAAATTTCAAAATCTCTAGAAATATTTGTAAGATATTTTAAGTATATAGAAATATCTGTTGATTTATTCCAAATATGTTGATGGTATTTTGCTTCAATTATGAGATTATGTGTGTATTCATTAGTGGGAGTGGGAATAAGTTCCCTCTTCCACCCTTAGTTGGCCATCAGGATATGTCCAAAGTATTCATATATGAGGCTGGGAATATGTTTTCACCCTAGGTTTCTGTTAGGATAAGTCATAATGCTTCCATTTATGATTTTAAAGTATGTTGGCAGGTTTTATGGGCATCAGTAGGAATATAATACTACTCTATGGTTGTCATTATGTTGTGTTAGTGCTCTCCTTCAATGAAAATTGTGATATGGGCATGATTCCTATGGTTGGAAACTCATTATGCTTGGTGATACCTCCAAGAATCCCAAGTCTAAGTGACTGGTGGAGGGCTCTGTTAGGTAACATCCACAATAGGTTGCTAACAGGTGGTGGCTGCATGACACTAGTGATGGAATAGATTATGAGGAGCCCTCTTAGGGGACCCCTGAGATTCTATGAGGTCATAGTTGACCTCCGTTTTTACCTACAAAATATAAGGGAGTTGTTGATTATTACGCATCAAGAACATACCCCCAAAGCATTTACAGGTGGCGATAGGAAGCATTGGATTTGTTGCAAATTTCCATTGATGGGATCAGCTGATTGGATTTAGTGCTTGGAGACTATTGTATGTAACCTTCAAGTTTATAATGGTACTGTGTCGATGGTACTCCCTCATCATTTCATTTTCCACTTCATATTATAGGCAAAAATTATATAATTTCTTACTTCCAGTCGAGGGGTTAATGGCTTATGTGGAAACCAAAATACAAGGATTCTTTATTGATGATGATGCCATCACTTGAGATTAAAGGAAGATTCGAAAATCGTACCTATAGGGTGAAAACAAAAAATAGGAATAATTTTTTTTAAGTATTAAAAGTTGGTGAAAGTTCAAAAAATTATTTTCCTATGAGAATAATTTCTCAAGTATTATAATTATTAAAATATTCACATCAGGCTCACCTTTTTTTATGAAGCATACAAATGAAAATAAAATAGAGTGAGGAAACCTACTTTTATTTGGTTAATTAATGATTCTTATCATGTTTAATATTTTTGTTTCACATGACACACATGAACCAGAATGGCTTGACATAGGGAAACCCATATTTTTTGGTTAATAAAAAATTCAAATTATGTTCACCATTTTTTTTGATCAATTTCCAATGGGATTCGTCTATAAAACTGAAAACACCCAATGGATCTCATGTAAATGGAAAGGGATGTTCTTGTGGACCTTCTTTCCAAATGAATGTGGTAATTGGTGTTTTTATCAGTGATGCTTCAAAATGTACACTAGTCAATATGATATGTGGTTGAGCTCATCACACCATTAAGGGTTGAATTATTTCCTACCTAGGGACTCTCTTATTGATTTAAGATTAATTTTCATATTTTTTCCAAATTCCTAGGATGGAACTCGTTACCCCTGTGTCAATGATTTATCATCAACATAAATGGATGATAACATTTTTATGTATCATAGGTTATTTATCTTTATCCCTTACTAATAAATGTTTTTTAGACTTAAAGTACAATTATTTAAATCAACAAAACCATGTAATCTATAGTTTATTTTCATCATGGAAAGTGGTGTTTATTATGGATTTGGGGCCCATTCAATTTGAGTTTCAAAGTTTATGGCTATGTATTTGGGATCAATCCGCATAATTTATCATCATCTAGTAAATAAGATTATGTGAATGGTACCTAGTGATGTTTTTTTGGGACTAACGTATGAGCATCCATTTTCGAAAAACCTTGAAGGAAATTTGGCCCAATGTGTGTGAATTTTTGTATTACGTAAAGGGAATATGAATATTTAGGTATAGGATGGACTCATTGAGAATATGGATGATGACAAAGATATGAAATTAACTAGAAAGAATATGTATCTCTAGAAAAGGGGAAATATTTCATTGAGAATATGGCATAATAAAGAGGGCCCCAAGGGAATATGATCTTGCTAAAGGGAATGTTTGGGTTCTCAGTGAATATAGACCATCAATAAACAACTTAAATGGTTTTATAAGGAATATGGATCCGTTATGATGGATTTTTAATGTGGATATTCTTGGTTTTGAACCTCAAAGAGTCATCCTATGTAACCTACAAAATAGAAAATAAATCCACATAGTTTGAGGTATATAGATTAATTTTTTGAGGAAGGAAGAGACCATGAAATTTAGAATCATGTTTCTAAGATGTTATCATAAATTTTTTCAACATGTAACTAAGACATTGGTTTAATAATTTAATATCAGGTTAAAGGGATTTCTGTGTCGTAAAAGGTGAGAAGATATAGGATTGATTGGGGATTATGCCAATAGGGCAACCCAAGGATGATTGGTAAGGGATTACACCTAGTAGGATACCTATTGGGGGATGTATTATTGGACAAATAATAAATATATTAATGTTTAAAAAGTTAGAACTTTTACCCAAAACAAATCCTATATTAGTGGATACATTTTAATTATGTCAATGTTTTTCTCCACATAGATATATAATCTCATGTGATTCATGATCTATGTTAAAAAAGAGATAATTTAGGATGAAACACTTTGAATCAGAGTGTACAATTGGATTTTAAAGGGTATTATTAATGGAGGACTCCCTACATAAGTGACCTTGTATAGTTGGTGACATCACCAATAGGAACTATATTTCATATTATACCTAAATAGTATAGTCCTTAATTCCATATTACTACCTTCTAGTAGGTGAGGATGGGTTGTGGTGGTAGGATTAATATTTAGGCTAGTGGAATTTGGAATCCTCTAAGAAATACTATGGTCTTACTCTAGAAGGGACTCCCTTTCTAATATGGATCACTAAATATAGAATAAATCCATCATCATTTCAGTAGATAATGCTTCAATATCTTATCAATAGAGACCCCTATTATAAAATCAATACTTGATTATGATCCCCTTTAGGGTCCTTCCTACCAAGTATGATAACTCTTAAGCCTCATTTTATCATTGTAATTAGAAATCCAAGGGGTTAGAATGGATTAACATGCCCAAATATTGTATATTTTGTGGCTTGGTATGGCGTATTTGGTCAACATTTTTTATATTTTGACCTTGGATGGAAAAATCCATTAAGGTATTTTGAATTATCTTGGACCGATGGTAAAATTTAGAGGAAATCAGGTTACCTTAATCGGTGGTTCCTTTTCAAAAGAGAGGGAGTTCAAGGAGTTGGTCTCATGAGGTTGACCTCATGGACTGGCTTTCATGTGGTCAAATCAGACTCTATGAGGGATGCCTTTCTTATATAAGGTCTATTTGTCCTCATATGGTCACCCTGTGGGGATAAAATCTTGGGATGACTCTCACTGAGTCACGTATATGAGTTCGGGTTGGCAATGTGTAGTCAAAACCCAAGAAGTTTGCTCTCACAATCTTGGAATCTATAGTCTTAGCCTCATTGGGTTTCCTTCTATGATTTCCTCTCTATTGGAAAGGATCCTACATGCAAGGCCTCATCGGGTTGACTTCTGCATAGTTACTCCACAGGCTAGTCCTCTACATGATCGGCCTCCATGGGATTGGTCTCTATAGGCTTAACCATATAAGATTAGACATGTGGATCTCTTTATAATCTTTTGTTTACCATGAGGGTTTCCCTCTGATTGCCTTAATATTTATGATGTGAGAGTAATTTCTATATGTTGGGGGATTTCCCTGTCTTTAGTCACTTTGTCTATTTCCAAGTTCACCCAACTTCGCATGTGTCTATTTTTGGAATGGGAGTGGGGTATTTATAAGAATCCATGAGTTTGTGGTTTCATTAAATAGGTGTATATGGGGCTGATTCCACATGGCTATAAAACCTCACAATTAATCCAAAAATATTCCCTGATACTATATAGTTAAACCACATGGTAGGTGAAGGGACCTCACATAGAATATTTAAAATACACTCTCCATCACAAGGTGGGACCTTGTAGATTGAAAAAAATAGTGACTAGGTCCTTCGAGATTAGACCACATAGTGTTTCCTCTCACGAGTTTAACCTCTTGCTACATTATACCACAGGATCAGCTATTCAGAGTCTCATTCCATGGGATTAACCTCTTGATTCATCATAGCTCCATGGTGTTTCTTTTAATATCTTTTAGGTGTCTTTTATTATTGATTTTTTTCTTCAATGCGTTGTTGTTTTGAATTCATGGGAATCAATAATATTTATCTTACCATGCTAGATGAGAGAGACCTATTAATGTGAGGGTCAACTTTTTTTCTTCCACATGAGTACCAAAATAGTGACTAAACCTTTCCATATAAATATTATTCTATACTTGAAATAATATTGTTGGGATCATTCTCTTCAAAAATCATATTTTTTTATATCACTTTTTATTTTTCATGCCTCTTCTTCAAATGAATCAGATGTGATAATTGAGTTCATATCCTTCACTAAACTCCACTCTTCTTACTCTATTTATACAAAATATATCAATTATATACTTCCTCTCTCTATTTTCCATAACTACTTTGAATAGTTTTTTAGAATTCCACCAATATTCCAACTCTTAATATGATGGTTGTGATCAATATTCCTTTATATGATCCTCTAATATTAATACATATTTTCCACTCATTTAGAGTGATCCAAACATGCCACTTCAAGTTGATTCAATACACCAAAAATTAATCCAAATATTTATAATTTTAAATTATTTTCAAATATTCATTAATTTTCTATAAATATCATGATTGTGGAATGATGGCTAGCATTTTGGAATGATATGACTTGGTTTACCCAAATTTTAGCATGATGTCCTCCGTTGTGGTGTGATCATAGATTCAACCAAGAAATCAAAAAAATATAGTAAAATATCATTTGAAATTAATCAGATGTCATGCCATCATCTCCTCATATTTCCTTAGGATTTAGACGTATTATGGAATGGTCTTCTAGTTTTGGAATGATTCCTTTAATCAAAAAAATATAGAGCCTCGCTAAAATTATATAGTCACCTATTCAAAGTGAAAAAAAAAATTTAATCATAAACCGATATTTTTTAGCATGATTTATCCTTATATGTGTCTATTTGTGGTGTGGTGCATTCCTTCATAGCATAGTGCCACTTTCATATTAAAATAATAGTACACCAAAATCATGTGACCAAGTATCGCAATGTAGTATTATCCCTATAATCATTACATTTCTATTTTTAAATCTTCTACATTATTCATTATAGCATAGTTATTAGCACTACGTCTCAGGCATCCATCTGGTGATCTAATATTTTTCTTCTGCATAGTTCATCAGAGCATGGTGTGTGCTATTTCAGAGTGATGTGTCAGTATTTTATAAAACCTGCACAATTCTTTCCCAAATAACTCTATAAATAATCCTACTTATTACACTATCATATTAATAAAAAATAGAAAATATTATACACTCTATATATTTCATATATTTTATATTTAGTATCACACATCAAGTATGGATCATAACTCTAACTCTTAATCTAAAACAATTTATCTTTGATATATAAAAATATAAAGGTATATCTACTATCATAGATACCTCCACATAACCATTATAGTGTCTTCAATACTTGCTTCCCATATCTTATATTCTTGTATTTTAGCTTTAATTATATATATTTCAATGATATCCATCCATCATGAATCATCATAGCTATTATTAACATTCCATGTGTGTCAACGTCATAAATTCTTCACCAAATATGGTTATTATGTATGGTAAAAAACTCCATATTAATCCAAGAATCTTAGAGATCTATTAATTATCATACATAAACAACCAAAATTAATTGAAAAAATAATTCACATCCTATAGTTGTAACATTTTTACTCACGGTTTGGGTTTTTTTGAGTTTCTGAGGTAGTTGGATTTTAATGGATATTTAATATTTATTTAATAACTAAATATGTATTCTGTACATATGAGTTTTGATATATTTTAAGTGGAGAACCATATTTAAATTAATACACTATATTTTTTCTTGCTGCATTGTGTTTTTCCTAGGAATGTTATAATCTCCATTTGGGTTTTGGGCCTCCAAACTAGTTCTATTACAAGTCCTCAAAGAAACACTCAATTTGACCTAATTTAGGTATATAAATACCTATAAATGTCACTATTTTAGGGTTACACATTTTTCCTTGGTTTAAACCTGATAATTAGATAGGATTTTTGTGGTATATATCATTCTTCATGGAGGAGGAATAGCTTGGTCGCATATTGAGGCCGAATCAGAAGATTTAGTAAACTCACCATTGAGGTAAGCCATCATTCTTGTTCTTCATTCCCTATTCTTCCATCCATGTAGATTTCAATATCGTAGCTATATATTTATTATTATATATCATTTAGTATCATATGTAATATCATGATTATATTTTATTATATACAACTTTGACATCTTCATGGATAATTGATAATTTTTTATCAATTATTTTCCCCCTTAAGTGTTCTTTACTAAAACATTTTTCTCATAATTGAATAGTGGGGACTGAAAAAATAATTTTGACAAAAATATTCCTATATCCTTTATTATTCTCCTTTATCATTATATACATTAATTTTTATCCTTCATAATGTCTATAAGTTCAATGACGGTGGACCAATATGGCACATCAAATGGTCACAGGAGAATGAGACATTAATTTAAGCTTGGAAGAAGTGAAGCACATACAATAAATGTAGTGATGTGGTGGGAAGTGAAAAATAGTGGACTCAGGCATTGTATTGGGTATGGGTTTTACAAGATATTTCATCGGTCACATTTACTCAACTTGAAGGTGAAAACAATGATTGTGAGTAGTGTATACAACCTTTGATGGAAATTCAGAGCTGTCAGGGTGTTGAAATCATCGAATCATATGATAAATATGGAAATAAAGAGGGATGTGATGAAGCAAATAGGGTGTAAACTACATATGTAAAATAATGTGTGTCTACACATTGTATAGTCCATGAGTGTACAACATGTCCTATTTCTGAGTTTGTAGCTATTGTTTTCATGGAGGAGTAATATATAAAATTCAGTGTGACCTCTTATCACACATCATGTCATATCAATGAATAGAGGATATAATTTTTATAGAGCATTAAATATAAAATAGTGTGTAGAGTTAAATAAAATTTAATATATGATTGGGTTCCATTACCTAGAGTGTGGAATTACATGTCCAGCTAGCTTTATAATCCACACAACATATAGCAAGAATACATTCCATGTTTATAGAGATACACAACCTAGGGTATGGAAGAGTACACACCCAGTTCACCCATTTAACATACATGGAAAGTGGTTAAATAAAATACCATAATCAATTACATAACACTACATTGTTAATTTTATATTCCCAAAGAATCTCCCATGTTCCACATGACACATGTTTAGCAAGACATGTCATTTAGTTTGTCACCATAAAACTCGAGCTCCTAAGATACAAGCCCAACCAGAATTCTTGTCCCACACATATTATTCCCTATAAGGTAACACCATGTAGGTTGACCCCTCAAGATATATTTATGAAACTTCATGTCAATATTATCTATGAGGCTCACTCATCATGACTAACATAGTACATATTATGTATTGTGTAAGCTTTTGAGTTACTCAAATTTTATTACTGGGGTGAAAGAATGGGACAAATTATTTTTCTATTGGAATAAATTTTCTAAATATAATTTAAAGTTTAATTTCATAAATCATTAGAGGACCTATACAAGATATCCTAGTAATATTGAATATTTTTTTATTTTTACAGATGGTGATGGTGTTAGGATGAGGTGTTTGGAGTAGACACGAGGTCGATAACCCCTAGTGAATTTCCAATACCAAGATATGGGTCCCCCAAAAACAATATGAAGTCCATAACCCCTTTGAGACATAATTATAATAGGCTTAATATCCTTGATAAATATCATAGAGTTTCTACCCCTAATGAAGTTTGACCATAGGTCATATGTTTTGACCATTTTAGGCATAGAGTTATTACCCCCTTGATATCAACCTAGTGTGGATCCTCTATAAGGGTAATTAACCCCCTCATACAATATAAATTTTTCATTTAATGGGAATTATTCCTCTTAAACAAAATATATAGTAAGAAACCTTCCATTTGGTGTGGTACAGGTCTTCCATTCATATAGTAGGCTACCCCCTCGATCGACATTCATACTGCGGTGAGGCGTAAGTATTTTACTTTGGTTTTAATTTGATGATTTAAAAGTTATGGGATATGGGTAGATCATATATTTAATTCCTTGTAGAATGGTTATCATACTTGGTTTCCTTTGAGATATGGAATACAGATGGGTTACCAAATTTAGAATTTAAGGAACCTACACAATTCTGAGTGTCCCTATTTTTATGGTAGTTTAGCACCTATTGAGTTTGATTTGTGGATTTAGGACTGAACTTTGGTGAATTAAATTTCCTTATGTCCCTCAGGTTTGAATCAATAAAATCATATCTGGTTTTTTCATTTTTCCTCTTACTATGGGGTTTTGATCTAATGTGTTGTTTTTGTTATTTTCTTCATGTTTTTCACATCCTACTCGGTATTATTATACTAACCCCTACATATTCATTTTTGGCCACACATGTTGTGTTTGTGAAACATTTTCACTTTTAGAAAAATATTAGGGTGCATGTGGAGTTTTGGAAGCCTATGTGAACTTTATGCATAGGGGTGCTTGGTGGTTTTCTTTGGGGATAGTTTTTATATAAGCTTATACCAAGAGTCATGTTTTGATAACTAAGTTTGATTTACCACTAAAACATGATAATATTAATTTATTATATTTTAATATTCATGTGATTAAATATCCATAAACAACATTTTTAGTTCATTTTATTATTTGAACCCCATTTTGCATCATTGTGCAATTTATGTTTATAGTGTGTCAATTTGGGACCAATTAATCATCTTCTAGCGGGATTAATTTATTTTACTATTTGAAATTTATATTTTTGGATATTATTTATCACTTTGTGTGGAATATTTTTTCTTATAGGATAAATGGATAAATCAAAAGATAAGATAGACAATATGGGCCATGAATGTATAAATTTCTGATAAAATCATAATAGGCCTTAGGACAACCAAATAAATATGGAGCCCAAAATTCAAGACCAATGAAGAAAAATTTTTAAATTAATATATAGAAAATTATGGGAATAAATTATTTAAACTCTCTATAGTGATAATTTTTAATTCATCAATGAGATCCAGGGGTCCCAAGTTGAGAAGTAAATTATGGGCCAAATTTGAAGACCCAAAAATTCGTCCAAGCAATTTCATCATAGCTTACTAAATAAATATAAAGTTGGGATTAAATTTATAAATATGTTAGAAGAAATATGTAAGATCATATTTATATTCTATGAACCCTTCAAATTTTTCATTCTTTAATGATTAATTTTTATTTCAACATGGTGGAAGAATCTTGATCTAATTTTTCATGTTAACATTAAAAGGTATACTTTTCCTATTTTCCCATCCACCACTAACTATAAAAATTAAATTTAATGACATTGAATTATATGGGATATACCCTATTAACATAAATTTATATTTAAGTTTATTTTCATGAAGTAACTTTGGAGTTATTTTTTATTCTCTCAACTGCAATGTTGCACTTTCATTTTGTAATTGTGTGTTTATTTTTTCTCATGTAATTTTTTCATTCACCTTAATTTCTTAATTAATTTTATTATTCTTATTATTTTCCATTTATTATTTAATTTTACATAACACATTGATATCTTTTAATCAAGTTGTGAATTGATTCACAATAATAATTTTGAATATTATCACACAACGGTGGAGTGTTCAATATTTCTTTGTTTTTATTCATCAATTCCACCCTGATGAGTCTAATTACCACTTCCATTGAGGTTGTATAATAAATAGAGGGATATAATTATTATGGGTTGATATAAGAGAGTATAAAGGTTACGGATTTGATGTTATTTTTTTTCTTTAATGTTTTAATTATTTCATTATTTAATATTTTCATTCTATATGTAATTTTCTAATTTGTATTCTCCAACTTTAACTAAAAGAAATTTTGAGTGAAAGTGTGATCCAATTCTTTATAGTGACCATTTATGTGATCCTATAAGTTAATTGGATATTATAATTGTAATTTTTTAAGGATTAAATTGGTGAATTATGTTTGAGAGTTACCTTAATTTTTTGATGCATCTTGAATTAGTGAACTGAAAGTTTCTAAGAAAATAAATAAATCTATTCTATTCTAAATGAAAACCAAGGATTGAAACATGTTAGTTAATTATTTCTATTCAAATGATTAATTTTTTTAATTATAAAATACAAACTATTATCATAGGTAATTTATTATTTTTTCAAAATTGAGATCAACACCAATGTCAGCCACTTCATAGCCAATCCACCCAACTAATATGAGTGTCTCAAAGTTACTTCATCAGTCCCAAAGGATTTTATCCCCATCTATAATACAATGACCAATTCTACCTATAAGTTAAATTTGGGCATCACTAAATTTTAGCACCATTTCTGGGGACCTAAGTAAGTTTTTTAGATGGTTGAATACTTTTCTCACCCCACTTCTCTATTCTCACCACAAATTATTTATTCTCACACCCATTTCTCTTATCTTTTTCCCTTTATATTTGTGTGTGCCCTAAGAATATAGAATATTAATTTTAATTTACTCTAATGGATTATCTTCTAAATTACCTCATCATAAACCCATGATATATTCAAATTAGAGATCAATATTGTGAAGCCCCTAACATAGGGAATTTGTATCGTAAAACCTTGAATGATTACCCTTGAACCAATGATATATATGATCATTTTGATGATGAATGTTTAAATGATAAATTTAATTCCCTATAAAGTCTATTTGAATACATAAATATTAGGTAATTCCGTGATTAAAAATATAATATCAGCTTAATACCTAAAAAATCTTGTATAATTGTGTGAACAAACATATAAAATGAATTCAGAAATTTTAACATTGATATAAGAACTACGATGCATTGAAATGGTTTTTCATCCCATTCCCACTCATGTTGTCCATTCCTCATCACTAAAAGAAGAATGTTGTATCCCAAAAACCTCTCATGATTTTATTAAGGACAAACCTTTTGACTTAGGATAGCTAAAGAAGTTCAAACAATTGTTGAATGGTCTTTAAATCGGGAGGAAATTAATTTTTTGGATTCACAAGAGGTAAATTTGTCTTCATAGATCAAATATTAAAAATATAGCACCATTGAGGATTTTACATGATGACCAATCACTAAAAAATTGGGAGAGATCCTAAACATTGATCAAATATTAAGGAACAAATTCTTTCTAAAATGTTTTGTGTGGAAATTGATTTTGATTAAAATTTCCAATATTCTATATAAAATTACATTCAAACCAAACCCAAAATTATATTCCATTATTCCCCTCTCAATTATCCCTCCATAGAGTATAATCGGGACTTTGAAGTGGGAATTCACTGTTCTATTCAAATCAATAAAGTGGGACTGATCCTCGATGCCTTTTGAAAGACTACTGAAGCAATTGGATGAACCATTTCTGATATTCCATGAATTTTACAACTAATTATAGAACATATTATTGTATATAAAAAAATATAAAAAAATAATCAATATCAATTTAGTATAATTGGGGGAAAATATGGTCCTTAAAATGTTAAAAGTTGTTATTAGGTAAGTTGGGGGGGTCTAAGTCGAGCTAATGACTTTTAACTAAGCACTTTCCGGAATCCAACCGGGATTTTCTATTTATTTTATTTTATTTTTTTGTGTTTTTTATTTCTTTTTTTTCGAGGGAACCCCCTTGGGTTTTCCAATGTGATCAAATTTTTTTTGTGAGATTAAACAGATAAAGCACTTCAGTATTTTTAAATGACATGAATGCCTTCCATATTCTAAATCCAACCTTCAATAATCCCTGATAATTCTATTGGTGAAATGAAACCAGTGTGTCTAATTGATTATTTATGGGTTGTTAACTTCAAACTGGGTTATTTTACTCCATTATTTCATTTAAAATCTCTATCCCCTATCTTTCTTCCAAATTCTGAACTCTTGATTCTCTTCTATTTAAAACACTAAGGGAAATGTCATTCTAAGTTATGGAGAGTGAAAATAGATTTAAAAAATGTATTTTATCAAAAAATTCAATTCATTGTACTTTAATTTGTTAATGTACATTTTAAAACATATAAAATATATATCAAATGATTTTTTATGCATTGATTATGATTTTAATTCACGTTTAATTTCATGAGCATAGTTTTTCGAAAGTACGGTTGTCCTATGTGATTTTTAAGCATTTAAATTTTCATACTATTTATCAAAATTCCAAAATAAACTTACACTGTATTTTGGGTGTAATTTTGTGGTCTTGGGTCCCTTTTATCATATCATAGGGTTTGGGACCACTTTTAGTTTAATTTGAGTATCTAAAAAATGAAAAAAGACCATGTAGAGTAACTTTTTATCCAAATGCATGGCATCTAGAACTTTGAGATCATGACTCCATAGTTTTCTTACCTAGAATTAGTATTTACATCTCTATTTTAGATCATGGAATTGAAAAAATGTGTGGCATTCAGCACTTGGGGATTGTGACTCCATAGTTGTCTTTCCCAAAGTTGGTCTTTTCATCTCTATTGTGGTTAAAAAAACAAACAAAACATATAATAAATGAAAAAAAAAGGTAAAGATAAAAATAGATGATCATCTTAAGGTTTAATGTGATTCTCGCCTAGCGATTCTATTTTTCTCCTTGAACATGAAAATTGGCCCAATGTTTTTTTGATGCACAACACATAATCATAATTAATTGGAATTGGATGAGATGTGTCAATGAATTTGAAAAAATGAATGGGATTAGTCTTTGAATATACTTTTGAACCTATGTTGTGTTAATCATCAGCCTATAGAATTCATTATTTTTGTTATTTTTATTTTATATTTTCGTAAATTATTGATTACTTTGTGTGGAAAAGTTTTTCTTTTAGGATTAATGGATGAATCACAATGGAATATTGTCATTTTGGTCCATGGGTGTGGAAACTTATGATCAAAGAATAATGGGCTTTAAGAATATCAAATAAAAGTGGATCCCACAATTAAATCCCAATGAAGCTAAAATTTTAAATATATATAGATAAAATTATGGGTATCATTTCATTATACTGTGGCTAGAGAAAAAAATGTATCCATCCAAGATGTCTAGGGAGACAACTTTGAGGAGTAAATTGTGGGATATATTTGAAGGGCCAAAAAATAATCCCAACAATTTAATCATAACATCCTAATTTCATATAAAATTTGGATTAAATTTCTACATAAATTAGAGGAAATATATATCATAATATATCGTTATACTACCCCTTAAAATTTATCCGTCTTCAATGATTAATTTTTGGTCAACGTGGTGGAAGAATCTTGATCTGGTTTTTCTTGTCAACGTTGAAAAGTCTACTTTCCCTTTTTTCCCGCCCACCATAATATATACCAATTAAATGGAATGAAATTTAATGATGTTTGGTCAAACCTAAAACACAAAAATTCCTATTTAAGGAAATGTTGGTGAAGTAATATTGGTGGGATGTTTTATTCTTTAAATTTTAATGTTATGTTGTCATGTTTTAATCGCGTGTTCATTTTTTATCATGTAAGTATTTAATTATCCTTTTTTTATTAATTTATTTTATTCTTATTTTTATTATTAGTTTATTATTTCTGCTTCCTTAACATTTTGATACCTTTGAATAAAGTTTTGAGTTTATTCACACCAATAATTGTGAAATTCTTTACACAATGGTGGAGTGTTCATTGTTTCTTTGTTTTTTTATTCAATTCCACCTTCATGAGTCTATTTACCACTTCCATAATATAATATCATCAATGTAGGGTTAATAATATTATAAGTTTATACAAGAGAGTATAAAGGGTATTTATTGGAAGTTATTTGTTTATCTTTAATATTTTAATTAGTTCAATATTTTAAGATTTCTATTCGATAAGTTGTTTTCTTCTTTATATTCACCAACTTTAACGATGACAGATTTTGAGTGCTAGTATGATAAAATTATTTGGAGTCCTAATTTAAGTGATCCTACAAGTAAATTTTTTTTAACCTTGTAATTTTTTAAGGATTAAATTTGTGAATGATTTTGGGAAGTTATATCATTTTTTAGAGGCATCTTGAATTAGTGATCTGAAATTTTTTAAGAAAATAAATACATCCAATCTAGAACTAGTAACAACCTTGGATAGAATCATCTTAATTAATTGTTTCCATTAAAATAATTATTTTTTTCTTTCTTAAATACAAAACATTCTCTTAGTTACTTTAGTATTTTAGTTTCACAATTAAAATCAACACCAGAGTCAGCCGCTTTATAGCCAAACCTCCCAACAAATCTGAGTGACTCAATGTTAATTCTTTAATACACTTGGATTTCATCCATACAATGAACGATTCTACTTGTATGGTAAATTTTGGTGTCACAAAATTTTTGACACCATTTTTGGGGACATAATTATGTTTTCTTAGACACTCGTATCATTTTCTCACACCAATTCTCTCTTTTCACCAAAAATTCTCTATTATCATACCCATTTCTATATTTTTACCTATTCTATTTGCGTAGTTCTGAGAATCTAGAATCCTAATTTTATTCTACTCCAATGAAGTATCATTCAGATTACCTATTAATACACCCATGCTATAATAAAATGAAAAATTAATATTGGGAATCCCCTAAAATAGGGAATTTGTTTAAGCAAACCCTGAATGACTACCCAACACCAAGTGTTATGTACAATCATTTTGATGATGAATGTTTAAAGGAAAATTTTCATTCCCTATAAAGGATGGTTGAAGAGATAAATATAATGTAATTCCATGATTTAAAATATCATATCCATTCTAATACCCAAAAAACTTGAATTATTTTGTGAACAAATGCATTAAATGAATGTAGAAGTTTCATTATTGAGACTAGAACTATAAAGCATCGAAATGATTATGAAACCCACTCCCACTCAGGTTGTACCTTCATTTTCATTGATAGAAGATTATTTTATCCCATAATCCTTCCAAGAATTTACTAAATAGACAACATTTGGATTTTTCATGGATAAAAAAGATCAAATAATTGCTGAAGGGTATTTAAATCAGGAAGAAATTGATTTTTTTGGATTCAAAAGAGGTAAATTGGTCCTTATGGATTGAATATTAGAAATATAGCACCAAGGATTATTTTTTAGGACCAATGATCACTAAACCATTGGGATAGATCCGAAATATTAAGTCTATAACCATTCCTAATATTTAACTAGAGAATTTTGGTGATGATTCAAATTTTTATAAGGTACCAATTCTTTCTAAAGTTTTTAGTGAATAAATAGATTTTGATTCAAATTTAAAATCTTCTATACAAAATTTTAATCATCCAAAACTCAAAATTATAATCCTTCATTCCCAACTCAAGTATCCCTTTATAGAGTATAACCATGACCTTTTAGTTGGAATTAATTTGTCTCTTGAAACCCAAAAAAGGGGACTGATCATTGATGTCTTAGGAAAGACTATTGAAGCAACTGGATCAAGAATTTATGATATTCCTTGGAATTTTCCACTCATAATAGAATATATGATTTCACATGAAACAAATTATAAACAAATAATCAATATCAATCTAGTATAATTTTGGAAATTTTTGTTCTTCAAAATGTTGAAATTTGGTATTGGGAAAGTTGGGGGGGTAAAAGTTGAGCTAATGACTTTAAACTAAGTGATTTGTGGGATTAAATCCATCTTATGTGTCTATTTTATTTTATTTTAGTGTGTATGTTTTTATGTTTTTTTATTGAGGGAACCCCCTTCTGGTTTCCAATGTGAACTAATTTTTTTTGTGTATGAAATTTGATAGCTGAAGCATTTTAGTATTTTCAAAGGAAACACGTGTCTTTTAGAGTTAATATCCAACCTTCAATAATCGTTAAGGAGTCTACTTGTGACACGAATCCAATATGTAAAATTGATTATTTATGAGTCATTGACTAAAAAAGGTTATTTTGTTCTATGATTTCATTTAAAATCACCATCCACCATATTTATTTCAAATTTTAAACTCTCTCTTCTCTTTTGATTCAGAAACTGAGGGTAGTTTCATTATAAGTTGGGGGAGGGGAGTGAAAATTTATTTTTTTAAATATATTTTATATAAATATTCAATTAATTATTCTTTAATGTTTTGATTTACATTATGAAACATAAAAACTGGACATGAAATGATTTTGAATGACTTGATTATGATTTTAATATGTGTTTATGTTTGTGAGCACAGTTTTTGGAAAGTGTGGTTTTCCAATGTGATTTTTCAATGTTTATATTTTCATCCTCTTAATAAAAATGACACAATGAACATACATAGTATTTTGGATGTAAGTTTGTGATCTTGTATCCTTTTCATCATAGCATAGGGTTTACAGCTACTTTTAGTTTAATTTGATTATTTAACAAAAGAATAAAAAAGTATCATGTAGAGAAAAGTTTTTTCCAAAGGCATGGAATTTAGAACATTAGGATCATTACTCCACATTTTTCTTTCCCAAATTTAGGCTTTACATATCTATTGTAGAGTATGGAATTGAAAATAAGTGTGGTGTTCGGTACTTGGAAATCGGAAATCTGTAGATTTCTTACACAAAGTTGGCCCTTTCATCTCTACTGTGGTAAAAAATAAAAATAAAAACCAAAAAAAAGAGAATAAAATAAAAATATACTATTGGATTCTCATCTTAAGGTTTAATGTGATTCAAACCTAGATATTTCATTTTTTTCATTTAACAAGAAAATGGTCCCCAGGTCTTTGGTGATTCACAACATATAATCATACTTAATTGAAAATGGATGATATTTGTCATTGAATTTGAAAAAAATGGTCTTGGGGTTAGGATATTCTTATGATACTATATTATGTTAAAAAAATTATAGGTTTCATGATTTTTTGGAATGATTTATTTTTATGAGCATTTTATGTTAAAATTTTTTTGAAAAAGGGAATTGAATTTCATATTTTTAAGACACTTTTTTATCTGTACTATAAAAACATGAGTTGCAGTGTGATTAAAAACTAAAATAGGCTAATATTTATTGATTTTATTTTAATATTCAGGTGTTTAAATTTCCATAAACCCCAATTTTATTTAATTTTATCATTTGAACCTCATTTCACATCATTATTCAATTCATGTTTAAAGTGTGCCAATTTTTCCCAATTTATCATCAACTTGTGGAATTAATTTTTTTTTTAATTTGATATTTTTGGATATTATTATTAACTTTTTGTGGAACATTTTTTATTTTTGTTTTAATGTCTTAATCATAAAGTAATATGGACATTTTGGGACATGGATGCAGAAATTTATGATCAAAGCATAATGGGACATGGGGCAACCAAATAAAAGTGGATCCCACAATTAAAGTCCAATGAACCTAAAATTTTAACAGTATATATATAAAACTATGGATATCATTTCATTCAACTATGGAAATATCTAATTTCTAATTCCTTAAGTAGATCAAGGGATCCCAAGTTGTGGAGTAAATTATGGGCCAGATTTCAAGTCACATTAAGTCATCCCACCAATTCCATCATAAATTCCTCATGAAATATCCAATTTGGATTATATTTCTACATTAATTATAGGAAATATTAAAGATAACATCTCTCTTATACAACCCCTCCAAATTGTTTCTTCATCATTTCTTAGTTTTTGGTTCAATATGGTAGAAGAATCTTGGTTCGAATTTTCTAGTCAATATTGTAAAGTCAACTTTACCTTTTTTTTCACCTACCATTGACTTTACAAATTAAATTGAATTACATTTAATTACTAGGTATTTACCCTAGTACCCTAAAATTTATATTTAAGTTGATTTTGGTGATGTAATTTTGGTGGGATGTTTTATTCTTTCGATTATAATTTTATATTTTCATTTTGTGATTGATTGTTCATTTTTTCTCATGTAAGTTTTTCATTCACCTTTATTTATCAATTAATTATATTTTTCTTATTATTATTAAGTTATTATTTAATCTTCCTTAACACATTGATACCTCTGAATCATGTTTTTAATTTATTCACACTAGTAATTTTTAAACTCATCACACAACAGTGGAGAATCAATGTGTGGGTAAAAATATTATGGTTTTATCCAATGGGTTATCAATGGGATGGGTTGGATATGTTTTTTATTTAATATTTTAATCAGTTCATAATTTTAAGATTTACAATTGATAATTTATTTTATTCTTTATCTTCACCAACATTAATGACAACATATTTTGAGTGCTAGTATGATCCAATTCTTTTGAGTCCTCATTTAAGTGATACTATATAATAATTTTTTGTTATACTTTTAATTTTGTAAGGATTAAATTGGTGAATGATATTAGGTAGTTACCGCGTTTTTTTGATTCATCTTGAATTAGAAATATGAAATTTTCTAAGGAAATAAATACATCTAATATCGACCTAGAGACAGCCTAGGATAAACTCATATTCATCAATTGTTTCCATTCAAATCATTATGTTTTTCATTATTAAATATATACCATTCTCTTAGGTACTTTTTTATTTTATTTTCATAATTGAAATCAATATCAAAGTCAGCCACTTCATAGCCAAACCTCCCAACAAATCTGAGTGTCTCGATGTTACTTCTTCAATCCCTATGATAACCACTTTTACCTGTAGAGTAAATTTGGGTGTAACCAAATTTACCCCTCTTGTAATTGGATTATCATTCCTTCAGATTTTTGTACTCTTGTACTTTCTTCTAATATTTGAGTCTATCAATAAATAATTATATTGTATTTTTATTTTCTCATACATGCATCTTTTATATAGTTTAGTTATTTATATATTTATTGCGTGGTTTAGAGTTATTTTGTATGCTACATATGTATTTTTTTTAATGTTTCATAAAGGATATTTCTTATCATGTGTGATATTTCTTCATATTATTCTTCACAAGCCTCTATCCTATTAGAGTAAAACTTGGGATTCCACACTTAGCTTAACTTTTGGTTCATGTGGGGCCCCAGTAGGTTATGTCAGTCAATAAAGGTTTTAAAATCATTAAAAAATTGATGAGTTTCAATCACATAATCCATATTTCATAATTGGAATTCATAAATATTTAATAGGATTTACAACATGAATATTTTTTATTTTAATAATGGAGAAATTAAATAAAATTGAAAAGAATGTTCAATGCGAGTCAGTGTCATTCCCCAAGGAGAAAAATATGATAGGTGGAAATGGGTTTTCTTCAATAAACTCAACAATAAAGGAAAATTATCATCAAACAAAAATCATATTATTTGGAAAGGAAACTCTAAAATTTAGGGCATTGAATTTAATTATAATTTAACTCTAGTTACAGGTATTAAAACAATATGAATCATTTTCTTGATATATACCCAAAAAATATAGGGTTTTTAAAATGGATGTCAATTTACAATTCTTGATATTTTAATAAATAGTTTTATATTTACCAAATCGAAAGTTTTATCCCTAGAGGTAACTGTTCTCATGTGTTATATACGAATAATGATCTATGGGTTCTAAAATAATCACCTTAGGAATGGTAAGTTATACAACATCTTGAAGATCATTTAGTTAAAGAGGGGTATGGGGGATCATAATATATTTATCAAATACAATAATACTAAATTTATCACTGTGATAGTGTATGTTGATAACATTATTTTTCTCTAATAATAAAGTGAAATATTTTCAATCCTTTACTTTTAAAATAAATAATAATATAAAATTCTTATAGTTGATGAAATCATATTTTCCTTAGGATTTATAAAGGATTTAATGGATAATAATACACTCTTTAAATGTACTGAAAGACCATACAAACCAAAAAATCAAGATAAACCATGAAATAAAACTAAAACCATGTTACAAAAAATAAAGACAACTGTGTGTACCCTACACTGAAGATAAATTCCACAATTGTCTTCTACAATGCACTTTATGAAGATCCCTTAAAGGCATCCAATGGACTCCCTCCTCAATAGTGTGTCCATGGTTTGAATAAAATCACTCAATTATCAATATTAATTCTCCTCTCACACATGATATCCTAGTATCTAAAAATATAAAGTAGGAAAAAGAAAGATATATTCACTAAGAAAATTTAAAATAAGTATTGTCAAACAAGAACTCACACCATCTCATGTTAATCGCCTCCTTATATATCTCTCAGAGACACTCACTGAGTATTTGTAGAATTTACTCAAATATTAGGAAATTTTAAATTTTTTTATATGAAAATAACTACTTATAATAATCAGTTGATTCAATTCTCCCATACATTTCTTTTTATGAAATTTTTATTAGTGATACCTAATGTGAGAGAGAACTGAACATTAACTCGTTAATGTTTGACTACCAATTATTAATCATAATGTATTATATAAATAACATATTATGAGTCATATTACCTTATGATATATCAAGTCATGAAATATAATTGATAAAAAGTGGAATCATGTCATATACCATGATTTATGATATACCCATATCATACTATACGACATATACAAATATATGCCAAATGTATAAGGTTTTGGTGAAAAACTCCATCAAAATATCGTTTTCACTAAAGCCTCAAAGTCTTAGTGTCATTTCACTTTATATTATATCATATATAATAAATTTTGAAATGATATCCAAAACATATTTTATATATCTTATAAAACCCTTTTGTAAAGTTACCATAAAATTCGCTATGTATCACATCATATGAAACACCTTGTGGATATCCATATAAAAATTATTTTAGAAAAACTATAAAAATATTTTATATAATCTCTCTGAGTTTCATAAAATTAAATCCTCATTAAGTAAACCAAATGGTGTGACCTCAAGGTCCTTTTTAGTGTTGAAAAAATATATGAATTCTAGAATTCATAAATGTAAGTAAAGAGATGTCTATATCAAAGAATTAGTGCTACTTAATCTACAAAGTAATATGGCGTGATCTCTATAAAACACATAAAAATATATAACTATGACCACAAGCTATATCATATAAAATCATGCATGTTTGTATAATCCATTTTTCCAATACATTAAGTAAACATGGTATATGGATTATTTCAATCCCATATAGTTTTCTTATATAACCTTGATTCTATAATTATAGACTAAACAAGTCGACGAATACATCACATATCATTCACACTTATGGATGATCATATTATATTACCTTCATATTATATAAAATAACATCATATATATTATCTAGGTATAGTCATACACTCATTCAATATATCTCAATAGAGGGATCGAGTTCCATACTCATCATATGAGGAGACAAATCTTATCTTTATTAATCTCTAATGGATCATATGATCAACAACATACCAAACCACCTAATTTTAGTTAAAAATAAATTATTTTGTTAAAAAAATATCTAAGTATAAATTTTCTAATCATAGGTATCTCACTAACCTCTAGTATAGGGAAATAAAAATATGAAACATGCACCCTTGATATACAAAAGACATGGTTCATGAAACTCCATATAGTATATTCCATACCTCATCCAATTCAAAAAAAATTGTTTCTCATGAGTATATTTTGTATCTCTATAAAAAACACTACTCAAACTAACCTTAACATTTCTTCACATAAAATAATACTACATGACTAACATCATTTAGGTACAAATAAAATTATCACTTTGATGGGACAATTATCATTTCACTTCGTGAGTATATTTATCCAACATTAAACAATGAAAAACTGGATACTACTATTTCTATAACATTATTAATTATATATTATTATAATATATTAATAATAATTAAAAAACCATACATAATAATTTCTATATTCATACAACATATGATAGACTACCAAAGAGTCCATATGTTCACTACTCTTTTAGGGTATTTTTAAACTCATTGAATCTCTAAGTAACTACTATCGCATCTCTATGTATCCATATAATAAAACCATCCCAATAAAATCTTTTAGTGAGTAAAATCTATAAATAAAGTATGTTTTAATAATGGAGAAACTTAGGAAACATATTCTTAATGTTCAATACATTAAATAAGTCTTTAAGATTTTTTACTTCACAAAATATAATGTTCTGATGTAAATAAATTGTATTTTCTAATCATAACTTTTTCTAAGTTCACCATCGTCATTATAAGAAAATTTTCCAAAAAACAATCCTTGAGATATTTTAGGAACTAATGTAACTATTTACTTTAATATTTTACTAACATTCCCTAATTTATTTTTAATATTAAGTGACATTAAATTTTTATTTTGAGAGGAATAATCTTTTATTTATAAAATTTTAAGATTCTATAATTATAAGCAAACTCTCACTAATATCTTGGCCACTTTTTTTATAATATCATGCTAAGAAACACAAATTACTTTATGTTAGTAAAAAACACTTATTTATTTTAGTTGGAATATTTTACAAAAATATCGATATCATAAATGTTATTCTCTGTGTATAGATAAATATTCAAAAAATAATAACTTATTTTTTAAAATATTCTACTAATAAGTGGTCGGATCATATCCCTCATATTTAAAAACATCTGGATAAACTCTTTTATCTTGGATAAAAAATACATCTTTTTTCATGTTATAGAATATAATGATACATAATCCATATATATCATCTCATATTGTTCATAACAAACCTTATTAATAAAAAACTTATTTTATCATATAATATAAAAGAGATTAAAACAAACCTACTTTATTTCTATCTTTGATTGATATATTCTTATACATTTAATCCCATGAATTATAAACCCTTTACTTCATCATGTTAAGAAAAACTAAAATATTCTTCAATTATTACCATGATTTCCAACTCTTGTATACTTAAAAAACTTGTGAAATATAAATTTGGTATCATATTCTATTCATAAATGAATAATTGATTTCTATAAAACCAATAGTTGACATGAATTTTCCATGGATTTTCACTAACCCCTATAAATTTCTTGGTTAATTCCATCATATGGAAATAATTTCCTTCATTAATAACTTTACCTTAGAGTTTCAATTACCTTGATTGTCTATTTTTAAGAAACATTATTGTTATTTCTAATTATTATTATTTATTTAACTTAAAACTTTTACCCACTTATATTTTCAATACAATTCCATAACTTGGGCATCTCATGACCAATTAATATATCCTAAACACTTCAATAATATCAAGTTAACTTTTATATAAAATAATTTACATTACCAAAACAATTTCAATGATGATTCCAAAGTGAATCACATAACCATAACAAGACTTAGAGGATATTTCCAATCTCACCAATTAATCATCATACTCAATAAAATTGAGTATATGAGTAGATAATAATGTTCCTTTGGTTATTTTTTATCTAATTAATTTTGAAACCTTGACTGAATCCTTATATAATTCTTATAATCATCTAGATTCATGTATTTAACAATGTCAATAATTTGTTACTCAAGAAGTGGTCACTCTAACTCATGGAGTTTTCTCTCTTTCTTAAGAAAAATTCTTAGGTTTTAGTACCAGTCCATGGAGTTTATTATATTAAGATCCTTTTTCTCTAGGTTAGATCTGATTATTAAGATTGAAGAAGATAATGGTGAAATTTTATCTACAATATAATCTTTTATCTAATGACTAACATCATTTACATTCATTTAATAATAACTTATATTAAATGTTATCACACTAAAACAATGATTCCCTTCAAATTCATCATATTTATTAGTGTACCAAGATTCATATTTTACTAATATTTTGGTCACTTTACCATTTTTCACATCACTTAGCTATTTATATAGACAATCTTGTCAAATATATCAAATATGACTATAATATAGTTAAGCAAATAACTCTTTATCCTAAAACATCTTATGGGTTCACTCAATATTATTCCTTTGATAAATTAATCCTATTAAGTTATCCTGACAATGTATAACCCAAAAAATACCAAAAATAGGAAAACAATACTATTATGGTTACTCATTAGTAGCATTCCTTATACAAGATAATCTAGGGGCACCAAACCCTGTCATGACCTACCCACATGGATGATTGAGGTCTTGAAAAACAATCTTTAGAATGAATCTAACACTTACTAATTTTAAAGGGTAATTAGTCTCACTATCTTATCTTATGTCATTCCATTTACTTGTATGAATGATTTTAATGATTTTTTTGGAATCTCGAGTCCTTCCAATAAATTAATATATTAAATATATATAGATGTGTAACACTTTACACAACCCATACCATGTGTTAGTAACCCAAATTAAAAGAAACTATATTTATACACATTCAAATGCATCTCATTCATAAGGTAATACAAAAATTTTCATTTTAAACTCTTGGAATCATATGGAATCAGTCATCTCTAAAATATTAATCTTGAAAAGATAGATATCCCACCCCCTCTTTTCTAGAAAACGCATAAGCATCAAGTCAAGTGAGCAGCCTGACCCAACATCCCTCTACTCAAGGATACTTTACTCTAGAGATACCTAAATCCCCTTATAATTATAAAACTTAATATATAAAAACGACCATAAACATTTAAATTCAAGCATATAACCAAGTACAAACCAAACTTAAGGTAGGATAATACTAAATAAATTGGTATACATAGCATGTAACTATTTATTTTCTTGTACAAAATTTTTAAAATTGTCTTAAACACATTAAACTGAAGTATATTTTTGTTTGTAATATAATATATATAACTATGAATAAAATAGATAATAAAATATATAAATGAAAAATTATTATTTTTAAGATGGTATAAAAAGTTTATGAATATTTTATAACTAAAATAATTATAAACTCTAAAACTTTTCCATGAATTATAGACATTCCAAAATCAAGTAACTGTAAAAATATATATATTTATATCTAATATAAACTACTTTATATTATCCTTTTATATGTAATGTTTCTTAAATATATGATATTAAATGATATATAAACATTATATATTCCAATTCTATTATGTAAAAAATGTAAAAAATCTAAATATCACATATATAATTTTATTTAAACCTTGATCACATGATTTATCAAAACTCATTTTTATGTGGATAAAATAATTTTTCAAATAAGTTATTTTCATGTAAAAAATTCAAATTAATTGATTATGAACAATTCATAATTTTAAATATAAACTCTTTTATATTTGAACTTATTTTATAATTTATAAAAAAATATAAGTTACACATATTATTTATATATAAAAAATTTATAACTAAATTATAAGTCAATCCATATATTTTTATAAGGTATTTGAGATTAACAATTAATATCATTGATAATTATTTAATAAATGTTTCATAAACATTTAGTTAATTAATTATAAAAAATATATAATTAATTAATTTATAACCATTTTATAAATTAAATAAATATTTCAAAATATATATTTCCATAATTTATAAACAATTTATAGATTATAAAAATCAATTTATAAATTAAATTTAGAAAAATGAATTTTTAATGGATGTTTAATTTTATTACTTATCATATATCCTAAGCTGTGATCGATGATGTGGCTCACTCTAGTACCATATTCCACTATATATCATAATCTATGATATGTAATTTGTGGTCATGATATCCATGGTAGCCTATGTAACATAAATTCAAGATGTTAACAACCATGTATTGCAACACGGTCTATGTAATAATTACCCATGGAGCCTTAGTAATCATATTCTATGATTGGAATCGATATCACTTTTGCAATATAACGCACTATTTTGAAAGCGTGACGTGGTTCTTTCAGATAATAAATTCTCTAGATTATATAAAACAATACATAAAAACTAATGGATTTACTCTCTGTCACCGCCTATGATATCATATATTTCATGTCATGGTCATATCACATCCTAAGACATCTTATATCATAAAACTAGACATAGTAAAAATTAAATAGAAATTTTTATGATATTTAATAAGGTAAATGGAATTTCTGTTCAATTTACCTATCATTTTTAATTATAGAAGGCTCAAGATAAATATACATTTTAAATTTATTGGGACTTAATTTTCTAAGCATGAAGAAGGAATGATTCTGGATCATAAGGAGTTTTGAAGTCTTATTTATAGCATACTCTATATTTTGTTTTCAACACTATAAATTGTGATTACTATTATGATTTTTACTCAATTCCAAAGTAACCCAAATGGGTCAAATATTACAGAAATTAAGTATAACTTATGTTATTTCAAATGAACTCTTGAGTTTGACTTAACTAATTATAAATAAAAATCAATTTGAGTTTATGTTTTTTCAGATATCGATTGGGATGGTGACTTTAGATATTTAAATATACTTATGGAAGTAATTTTATTATAATAGGAAGATGTGTTTATTGATAATACAAGAAGGAAAATTTAGTCACGCTCAAAAGAACAGAAGCTAAGTGTGTTATGAAACTATTTTCCACAACTCTAATGATTTTAATCAAGTTGCAGCTTGAAGACATGGGAGAAGAAGTCACATATCCAATTATGATTGGGTGTAACAACCAAAGTTAAATAACTTGTCAAATATTTTATTACAACAATTTATTTTGAAGCATATTGATATCAAATACCACTTCATCGAAGAGTTGTTTTAAAGTGGTAAGATTGAATTTTAATATTTTTCAACAAATGAATAAGTTGAATATATATTGAAAAAATCCCATGATGATGGATTTATTATAGAACTTAAGAGTTTTATTTATTGTGAATTCTCTCCACAAAATCTATGTGATTTGATGGTTAATATTTACCATATTTCATTACATAGAATGTGTTGTCAAAGGGGGGAATATATTGGTAGTTTTACTAATAAATATGGATTCCTAGTCATTATAGGAGATTAAAAATGGGGATAAGTGATTCATAGGGACTTTCCTAGGACTAGAGACATGAGGATATACTATTATTACTTTAAAACTATTAAATAAATAACCATATTTCCAATAAATACAATAAGGATGATTAATGATTCTTATTCAAGTGAGTGTCCAGGGGGTATTGAGAATTTCTTAATGAGTATTAGTCAACTTAGTAATTTTCCATTCATAAAGGTTTGGGGTACTCACACAAAAATTACTCTATATAGTGATGTGGTGTTTATGTAACTATCACATTGGGATTTTACTATAACTAGTTTCTTGAATTTTGATTTCTGAGAAATAAATTTTTTTCAAGTTTTAATTATTATTCATATGCACATGGATTTCTTATAGTTTTTTTAGCTAAACATCAGAAAAGGGAATGAAATTTTCATGAGTTTTAAAAAAACATTTCGTGATAGGTGATGCATTCACCGTAATTCTATATCTATGGAAAGAGTTTTCTCATATATGATAAAATCATGATATAATAATTTATAGTTTCATTATGAAACATTATGGTTCTAGGGAACAACTTAATTGGTTGGGACTATTCATAAAAAAATCAATTTATTTATATAAATCCTCAAAATTGGACAATAGAAACCCTACAATATTTGAAGAGAATAACTTTTCACATATAATTTATAATTAAGTTATATAAATAAGAATTTCCTTTAATTCAAGTGATTTATTCAATATCCAATTGATTGAACTTTCATGGAATACCATCATTTAAATGATGGATCCCAGGGTATAATCTCTATAGTAATATCCAGACATGCTCTATGAACCTCAACAACATCACCATCCAATCTCTGAGTGCTATCATGGAATAATTGAAAAACTTTCATTATTCATATTTGATTTCAACATGAATATTTTCCATTCTTGAAGGATTATATCTAGTTATATCTAGGTAATGAGTGGGATGAATAGGGTATATTATCTCTATTATTAATATCATTTTAGAAAATGTTATCTCAAGGGATTTATAGAATTATCAACAGAGAAATGTTTTATACAACAAATCCTTAATCTAGAAATAACATAAATCAAGTTATATACTAAGATCAAAGAATTGGTTGTTTCATATATTCCCTTAAAAAATCTATTAATTATAAGTAAACTAAATATAAAATAATATTATTATTATTATTATTATTATTATTATTATTATTATTATTTCCTTAAAATGTGTTAAACTCATGGATATATAAATATCATTTCTTTCAGAAAAAATAACTCAGCCTATCAATCCTCCTCGATATTAATCAAACCTTGAATAATAGATATTTATTTAAATAAATAAATAAATATAATTGTATTATTCATTTAATAAATATTTATGTGATCAAAAAAATTGAATAATAAATATTCCACAAAATTGAAGAATAATATTTATTCTAATATGAAATTCAAATAAAATTTAACCGATGTTCTAGATACACATGACGTGGGACCACATACGCCTCTTTTATTGTGTAATTAGGTGAACTGGCCTAAAATCTAAAATTATTATCAATTAAAACACCAACGTTTCTGTAGAGAAAGATATTTATATCACAATGACAATAACATCCTACACATGCTCAATGTGTAATAAAATTCATTTGTCCTAATATCTCATCAAACATGTTGAATACTTATCTCATCATCCTATAATACTCATATATATTTATTTGGATTTTCGAAAATAAACTCAATGATAAAACACCGTGTAAAAGTATATAAAAAATAATTCTATTACAATTAAAGCTCATAAGATGTCTACTTACATTAACTCAGAAGGTAAAATAATTTCATAACTTATTCATTAATGACATGTCACTTATGACACGCCCAATGTATCTAACCTCTTTGTGAGAATTTGTTATCATGGTTTTCATCAATACTTCAAAATAAATTAATCATGATATAAATTAATAATAATCTTAATTCTAATTATTAATGCATATGTCTGTGAATAGGAATATCCAATGACACATATAACATGTGGAATTCTTACTGGTGGGACTATTCTCATAACTTCCTCTCTTAGAGATTACTGGGATAAATCTTCATAATAATAAGTATCAATGTCTTATGTCCTACACCTAATAGGATATATAATTGTTTCCCTATCAGATCTATTTCATCCATCCACTGAACATATATTTACGAATATTCTCATAGAACTTCAAGGTCCTCATCAAAGTGGGGAATTATTTTGAAATTTCAGTCTCATAAATAATCTTATAAAATTATCCAATTAATTTTACACATAAGAACACTCATAATGTGATAAAATATTTATTAAAGTTAATGAATTGAAATATACATGTAATTTAAACTACAAATAAGTCACTTATAGGGCACCAACGACAATAGACTTCCACTTTTATTGGTTCCAACAACTATGAACTTTAAATCTATTAGCACTCACATGATATTCATGGCTCTAATCAGATGAGACTTTATTCAATGGTTCTATAAAATTCTCTATGGAAATTATACTTACCTATTCATCATCCCTTTGAGAAAAATATCTCAAGAGGTAATACTTCTAAAGTATGTGCTTTATTCGTTGAGGTGACTTAGGTTCCATGGGGATGTCCACTGCTACAGTATTATCATAATACAATTTCTACACACCACATAAATATCCTACATGAATTTTGGAATACATACTAACTCTTTAGGTACATTATAAACCACAATATACTCATACTTTGTTATAGAATCAGTGGCCATTGGTTTCTTTCATCTCTTCAAGCACATATTTCTTCTGTTGAGATAGAAGACATATACCAACTATGATTTTAGTTCATTTTTTATCTATCTAGAAACTAGCATCAGTATATACCCTAATGAATACTTCATAATCCCTTTAAAAACCTGAAACATATCCTTAGTAAGCCTCGGATACTTTGGATAGTCTTCATAACAGTCCAATGTTTTTCTCTTGGGTATTCTAGATATATTCTACCATTATAAAGGTATATGAAACATAAAATGCAATAAATATCATGGTATACATGATAAATCCTACCACATAAGTGTATGGGATATTATTCATCCTCTCTCTCACACACTCTATCTTATTATGTCCAAGCACAAATTTTCTAAGATTGATGTATATAATGTGACACTAGAAACAATATCTAAATGTCTTCAATAACTATTCAATTTATATACCTTAATTTAGTTTAAGTATCCTCTTATAACTCTCATGAATATTCTTGATCCTTGGATTGAAGGTTATTTCCCTTAAGTTTTTTATGAATAAGAACTCGTGCAACCATATATTTATCGATTTTAATATAGGTATCTTGTTGAAAATTAGTAATATATCATAAATATTTACTAATAAGAAAAATGAATTCACTCTCACTAAACCATTTATAGACATGTGGATCAATTTCATTATTTATGAAACCAAATTTTATTTTAGATTCATCAAAATGAATTTTCTATGATTTAAATTTTTTCTTCAATCCATAAATGGATCTATGTATCTTGGATACCTAATTAGCATCATTTAGAGTCACAAACCAATATAGTTGTTTCATATAGACATCTTCAATATAGTTCCTATCAAGGAAGGATATTTTGGAATCCTTTTTAAAATCTCATAATCATGGTAAGTTGTTATGGTAAGAATAATTATGATGGATTTTAGTATAGAAACTGCTGAAAAGGTTTTCCATATTTTATGCTTTGATGTTACTTAAACCCTTTAGCCACTATCCATTCCTTATAGGTACTAAATTTTCTTTCTATGTACAGTTTCTTATTAAATACTCATTTCAACCCAATAACATTTACATCTAGTCAAGGATCTACCAAAACCCATACATGGTTCTAGTATAAGGAATCCATCTCATAATTCAGAGATTATTTACATCTTTTAACTTTTTTGATCTTACTAAGTCTCTATAAGAAATAGGTTTATCATTATCAACTAATAACGAGTCACTATCCTCAATGACTATAAAACCATATCTCTCTAGTGCTCCTAAAAATTACTCGTGTCTCTCAAAAAACCACTTCCTTAGGTCCTTGTAGAATTTATCCCTCTACCAACTCATGCATAGCTTGACCATAAACTTCATCAATTTCAATATTTCTCCCACTATCACTTTTGGAGGCATGCACCCAATCAAGTATTATAGCATGTAATGCCACTATTTCCTTATAATGTGATGTTTCATATTAGTAATACCCCTTGTTTCCTTGGGATATTCTATAAATATACAATTCATTCCACAAGGTTATATTTAGTTACCAGACATAGACCTAACATATTTTTTACAACCCCATACATGATTATGTGACAAAACAGGTTTCTTTATACATGAAAAATTGAATAGAATCCCATTTTCTTCTTTAGTTGGCACACAATTTATGGTGTACACCACATTCTATATTTCATATCTCTAAAATGATAATGTATGATCTGAATGACTCATCATAAACCTCACTATTTCCAACAATTTGTGGTTCCTCCTTTCACATACATCATTCTATTATAATGTATAAGGAGGAGTGAGTTAAAATAGAATCACAAACTCTCATGGATAATTGATGAACTATTGGTTAAGATATTCTAAACATTGATCGGATCAAATTTTCTTTATCTTCTTACCAATATGATTCTATACTTCTTTCTTAAAATTCTTAAATATCTCAAATGATTCATACTTATACCTCTTTAAGTAAAAATTTTAATATCAAATCAATTCATTGGTAAAAAAAATTAAAGTATGACCATTCACATCTAGATTATACTAGAAAAGTTATACACACACATCTATGTGAACTAGTTCAATAATATATGGTTTCATTTAACCCTTTACACCAAATAGACATTTTTCCATAAAAAAGTACAAGAATGAATGACATATACCGAGTGTTTTTAGTTTAAAATAATCTATATAACCATCTTGATATAGCATTTCAATTCATTATCATTTATAAGACCAAGTAAATGATACCACAAATGGGTGTGATATAATCCTTGTGAACTTGATTTGTTATCAATTTCCAACACTTGGTTTTTGAATTCTAGTAATAAAAGCCCATTATTAATATGTGTATTGCCACAAAAATTCCATATTTATAAAAGAATAAGCTTTTACTCCCAAATGTGAATATAAATAAAATCATGTCTAAAATAGAATGGATATAGTGTTTTTGGTTACAATAGGAACATAATAATAATTCTTCAATATTGGATTCAATTCTATCGATAGAGTAAATTAGTAGTCTCTTATAGCCAAGGCACATAGTCTTGATTTGTTGGTATCTCAAGGATCAACCCCACCTATAGATACCTTCTTGAATCTACTCAGTTACTATATATAGATAAAATTTAATCACTAAGAGAGATATCTAATACCCAAATTGTATAAATGGAGGGGGTACATTTGATAACAAATAAACTTGAAGCTTCCTTATGATTCTTCTTATAGTTTCATTTCATCCCACGTCAAACACATTATTTATATTGCTTCTAATCCTACCTTTGGATCCCATTCCTCTTGGTTGGGTTGTGAGAAGAATCCTTAGAATTACAATTATTCTTTGGTCCCTTTTTCTTTCCCTTGATGTTATTTTTCATAAGTACCATAGGTTTTTCATACCTAATATCCTTATCTTCTTGGAGAATCAAAGTAACAATTTTAGGAAGAAACATCTAAATGTTTATCATATTATAATTCAAAATAAAACTAAAAAATATTTTAGGTAGTGAATAAAACATGAGTTCAATGTGAAAATCATTGAAAAACATAAAACACAAAATGATTGAATGCTCAATATAGCCAATCATCAGGACTAAAATGGATCCAATTGGTTCTCCTCCTCCAATCTTGTATGTTGAAATTTATTAAAGATCATGTATCACTCTCATCTTACCTTCTCCTGATAAAAATCCTATAGATGGGAAAATCTGTTTTATGCATCCATGTCAGCATTTAACTTATGATTATCACTCTATATGGAATATAAAATAAGGCACTAAACTTCCAATGCATTATCTACATGATTCAATAATATAAATTATTCTTCCTCATTATCCTCCTTAGAGGTATTTTTTTCGGGAATGGAGGACTTCAGTAAATAGATTTTCTACTCTTGGAATAGTATGATGTGAAATATCCTACACCACTCCTAGAAATTCATGTTGGTGAGGAGATTACCTTTCTATAAAATCATTCATAGGGATAATATCAAGGGAAAATTAATTTCCATTTTCTAGAAAAAAAAATAATAGTGGGTTTTATTACTTTATCCCGATTACAAAATGTGATTTGATATACTTTATTTACTTGTCTCCAACAATTTTATCAAATCCTAATGACCCCCACTATTTTATTTGTAATAATATATTGCATGGATAATCTAGTTTCAATTATCCATATTATCCTAATCATAATCCATAATTGGGACAGAAAATTTATTTAAAAGTGTTTAGGTAGGTGGTGTTTCCAACAGAATTAACACATAGTGCCTTGATCTATTGAGTGGAAACACCAATCCTAAAATTATAGACCTATATTTCTTTGAAAATTGAATCCTAGTTACATTATATATTTCTTAGGAAATCAATCCTATATGATAACTTGATTTATTTGATCCATCACTTTAAAAAACTCTTTTATAATTGAAAGTACCCTAAAAAAAGCTAAATAAATAACTTGAACTATGGTTTGATTTATACTCAAGTAATAGAAGGCCTTACAAAATTAATATTTACCTAAGGGATTATATATTATGCATAAATATTCTTTATTTTATAATCTTATAATCCTATAAATATTATTTTTATTTTACCAATTTATTAATCATTTTAATAATTTTTTGGTCTCGAACAATCATTTAGACATGGGTTTTTAGGATATAAATTTGATTGGTGACAAAAAAAAGAAAAGTAATTGTATAATATGGAGCTATCTAGATAGGTTCTTATCCAATATTAAACTAATCTAGATAGAACCCTCTCAGAGTATTCCCCTCTCATTTTTTTATTGGGTAGATATAGAGACCAACCTCAAAAGTCATCTTACACTGAGTGATAGGCTTGAATAGAATATTTTCTTTTAGTTGTTAAACAATATTGGAATGAACTGAAGAATAGAAAACATTGATATATATAGAAAATAAAACTTAATTTCTTGATATTTGAACTTTATATTGGTCCTCTATCTTTTATAATCATTCACATTGGTCTATTAATAAGGAAAATGACAATGCATCCCTGGAGAGAAACTCTCAATCCAACTAGAGTAATAATGGATTCATTTCCCTCATAGATAAATGATGGGTCCTCTCAGATAGATTACTATAAGCAGAAAGGAATTCCCATGAAATATATTATTCATTTTTTATCAAAAAAAGTTATATGGACTCTACTAATTTCCATGCATGCATCAAACAAAAAAAATCTTAGGCAATCTAAATCTTCAAATGGGGAATGTGTCCTTTAATAATGATATGAATCTCTATATAACCATGGAATTAAATCACTTAAAAACCTAATTTATTGGGGGATTTTATTACATATAGAGGCTATACTAGAGAATATGACAAGGAGAGTTTATTTAGGAACATTTTAAGTTTCATTAATGAATAGTTGAATAACCAACTAAAATCCCCTCCAAACATTACTGAGACATTCAAAGCTATTAATAGCTTCCATCCAAACAACTCACCTATCATAGTTTGGTTGCCTTGTGCTTTCTACATGGTAGCATGGGATATCATCATAGAAGATGTTTTTAAACTATTACTAATTTCTTCATAGGAGGAAAATTATCAAGAACAATTTTTACCGCCTCTATTATTATTATTCTAAAAGTGAAGAACCCCATAACTTTTGATAAGTTTCATATAATAAAATTATGAAACTTGTCTAAAACAATTCAAGACAAAATAATCAATGATATATTATCTACCATCCTTCCTTGTTTAATATCAAAATAACAACATGGTTTTGTTAAAAATGGGAACATTCAAGGGGTTATTGCATTACTGAAAGAGAATATCCTTGACATAAATAGGAAGTTGGTTTTCTTTAATATATTGGATATGGTTGACATTAAAAATAATATTTTATGGTTTAGTGGAACTTTATTATCATAATAATGTCACATCAGGGATTTTTTGTGTAATTATATAATCATTGTTTACATTGTTACTCTTCTCCCTAGTTCTCAATATCATTGGCTAAGAAAATATTTGGATTATTTAAATATAAAAGAGGGATCTGATGGGGAGACCCCATTTCCCTTATACTCTTTATCCTTACCCAAGATTCCCTTATTTGATACATTGAAAATGAGATAGAGTCAATTTTGATCCTCTCTTTCAAGGGAAGGTATGTCTCTCTTGGAATCTCTCACTTATTTATTGTGGATTGCATGATTTTTTTTCTAAAAAGAAGACACAAGTCATTGAGGGGGTAAAAAAACCTTATGATCAATTATGATGAGTGGAGTGGAAAATGAGTTAGTCTTTCCAAGATAAAATGTTAAATATCTAACTTCTATTTGAATAGACATGTTAATAACATTGAAAAAAAATTGAATTACTCAAATATCATTCCCCATGTATTATCATAGAGCCCCACATTCAACACATAGAATAAATATTTTATAATTTGATAATATTATTTCTAAAATAATGAAGATAAGTACCAACTATAAGATCTAGCTCCTTTATGTTAGAGTGCTCATCATGACCCTATATTTTATCGTAACTCCCATGCCTATGCATATCATATATTTTATCATAGTTATCAAGGGTAGACTACACTATAATGAAAATGAAATCAAAAACTTCCTTTAGGATGCATGGTTGAATGGTTAATTCCATTGGGTGAGTTACAAATGGATAGACCGTCCTATTAGGGAGGGTGGTATTGGTCAAATGAACTTGGATGAATCCATGTGAGTCATACATGCTAAACTTTCATGAGATGGCATTATTAGATATTTATTGTGTGCAATTTTAGTTGATAATAAAAATGGGATCAATTTAGAATCAATATAAAGTATCCCAAATTCCTCTTTAATGTTTTGGGGAAGCATTAAAGGCCCCCATAAATTTCTTTTGGATCATTCTCAATGGGGGATTGGTTATGGAAATATATTTTTATGTAAGGTTCACTTGGTTGGGAGTTCCTTGTTCTTTTTGTATTATATTAAACCCAATATAAACATTAAAATGGATAAAATACTTCCCAATTTACTATTATATTCCATATATAATGAAAAATAGATACTCTATGGAAGAATTCAACTGGAAGATGAAGATAATAATTTTTTTGTCTCTCTACCTAATTCAAGTATCTTCATCCCTAAAGGCTTCGTTAAGCTTTTTCATGTTTCAAAAGGAATTGATCTATGGGGTATTTAATATTGGGATTAAATAATACCTGATAAACTCAATTTTATGATATGTAATTCTCATTCCATGATCATCCCATATAAATAGATTTCTAGTGCGAAGGAGTCCAACTATACTATAACATTCTTTGTTACTCATCGCCTCAAACTGAATCAATTACTCATCTCTTTCATTATAGTGATTGGGTTAGTTTTTTATGGTATTTTTTTAGGGTGTGGTTTGGGATCATTATAGTTCATGTTTATTTTTATATTTTCAATTATTCATGGTTTTTAGCTGACACTGGTACTGAATATGTAAACATAAGCTATAATTTTTCTTTCTCAGCAGGGTTCTGGAGCATTTGGGAAGCTCTCAATGACCACAGATTTAATTTCAATCCCATTATTCTATATAATATAAGGGATAAGGTGATATCTAAAATATTTTATGTCTTATTATCTTATAATGTTTTGTAGAAATGGGATTATTACTTCGGTCTTAGTAGTGTCTCCCCAGTCACCAACCTTCACTCTGGGCACTGGGTCTTATGGATTCTTCCAGTCTCATGTCTAAAATTTAATTTAGATGGATATTTTTCTAATTCCAGTATAAAATGTAGGGGAATAATTTGAGGTCATCATATTTTATGGTTGTTTCTTATAGTTCCTATTATATATAATTAAGCCCTATTATTTCAGAAGCTAAATTTTTATTTAGTGGCCTTTAAATTTGTAATGGAAAGAGTGCCTTAACTTTTGATGGTTGAATTGAACTCTACATTAATTATAAACTATTTGAAACATTTACTTTTTCCCAATAATCAATCACTTAAACTATATGGGAATGTAGAAAACACCTCCCTCACTTTACAAAGATCTAACTTACCTAGACTGATGGAAACAAATTAGTGGATAGTTTGGTTTCCATTGGGAATTAATGGTCACAAAATTCCATTTCTACATCCTTGGGATCTTTAACTCATGTTTGTAACACTTTTTTCTTTGAGGATACAGAATTCATATACCATATTAGTTCTCTATAACATATCTTATTCCCTTTTGTTTCCTTTTTCATAAAAAAATTATTTATCGAACCTGCTTGTTAATTTATTTGTTTTAATTGTTCATATTTAAACATAAAATAAACATAAACTATTCACTATTCACTAGAAAAAAATAAATTAAATATTTATCATGACTATGAATTTTACTGCTTGTTACTTTATCGAGAATATGATAAATCAACCCTCTACCCTATAGAAAAAACTCCTTGAAACATGCTTTTTTCGAGTTGCAACATTCCATCTTTGACCTATGTATCACCTATGTTGGTTTTACCTCAACTTTATCTTAGAATAACTCCAATTACTCAAAAGTTTCTTCCTTTATATATGATTACTTAGATGTAGGTGAGGGGAACCAGGATATGTGATTAAATAAAATAAATAAAGGAAAATTAGGCCCATAGATAATAAATAAGTGAGGATAATTCACATAACATCATTTTAATTATATAAAAAATATTGTAGAACCTATGTAATAATAATTAAACCAAAAATATATATAACCCATACATTGGTCATTTAAGCTCATGATTATCTACTCATGAAAAAAATAAGCATTTAAACTTCTCTATCATTCATTTCAATTGTGTATTTGTTAAGATAAAATTAAAATAAATAATTAATTAATTATATAAGTAATTAATCAATTATTTTATCTTAATTATCCAATCGAACAGTCCTGAAGATTCTCATACATTATAATTTTAAATAAATTGATTTTATTTAAAATTAATTCAAACACCATGTATACTAAAAGCGTATATGGAATATACCCACCTAATCAATTTTAAATTTTTTCTAGAATTTATCATGTTATATACCGGATGCAACATGGTCTGTAACCTTCTACTCTACATGGATTGTAATGTCACTCATGTTTCATATGACTATGCTCTATAAGGTCCTTGGGATATATTTTTGTATTTAAATATCATGTAGCATACATGATGTATCATGATATTACACCACATGTAATTTTATGATTCAAGTTATAGATTCAACATGACATTTATAAATACATGTAAATTCATAAATATAAACAGTATGTACTAATAGAAATTATCATGAAGTGCATACCATGTACGTAAACTATATACAATGTGTCATTCCAAAATTAATGTGAAAATAATTAATTACGTAATTAAATCCATAAAACATGATAAAATCATTTAGTGTATATTTCATTACCAAAAACCCATCACACTGAATATATAATATATACATGTCATATAGTCTAGTTTCACTACTACAATTAATTTCTATTATATATAATTAATTTACATGATATGTATTCTAGATCTATATGTACCCCAGGTGAAAGGGTATGAATTACATGATGTGTATAGCCCTCAATGCATCATGTACTACATTATTTTGGCTACCACAAAACACTCCTAGGTACTTTCTGTGTAATCTTCATGAGAATTTATCTTTTACATGTTATGTATTCTAGATACACATCATGTATTCACAACTAGAATGTGTTAGTTGGATGATAGTCAATACAAGGTATGAATTAATTTAATTTCACATACTTTAACCAATCAGTTTCTACGATTCCCATAGGGAAACTGCATGGGGATACATAACATGTATGCTTGCTACACAATGTATAATCATATCAAACAATGTTCCAACTATCCATACAATATGTGGAATGTAATGAGGCCATGTATTATTCTCCCACAAGATATTTTTTGATTATCATAACTCATTATTTTATGGTTCTCCAAGGATGCACGATGTGAAATTTTTAATTACGTTCCATGTAAAAGTTTCATCTAGACAAAATCATTGAAACCTCTATATGGGATCTTTGAGTGATCTTGATCTATTATTAGTCATATGAAATTAAACGAATATGATATCTTGAATTTTATAATAAATAAAATAAATTAATAATAAAGAACTAATAATCAAATGTGTAATTGATCAATAATTAATAAAAAATTATAAATTAATATGTTTCCACTTTGATATAACTTGAAGGTTATCTAGTGCAGTAGAAGTGGTTGGACCCATGCTGAACAATGTTTTTTGTCAATTTATTTAGAAATATACTCATAATTGGAAAATAGAAACCCTAGAGGATTCAAAGAGATAAATTTTTATATAAAATTATAATTAATTTATATAAATAATAATTACTTTTATAACATCCCAAACTCCATAAACCCGGATTTGGTAGTTATATTACATTATTGGTAAAGAATAAAAGATTTATTGAAGGATCCAATGGATTATAAGTATTTTAAGATAAGAAACATACATACATTACATTTTAAAACATAAGATACAGTATGAACATATAGTGAGAACATTATTATCCCTTCCATCATATCCCAAAAAATTACACATAGCCCTCCTCTAGGTTTCTTTGTGAAAGGAAAAAAATAAAGTTGATCTCATATTATTAGTAAGTAGTAACAAACAATATAATATTTCATGATATAAACATGGAATAAGTGATTTGTCATAAGTTAATAAAACAATATGTGAAACCCTTTGGGTCACACATAAGATCAATTTTGAGCTTGGTATATCTCTTTTGGAGTTTAAGAGGTTTTCAATAGATAGATTTAACGACCTGAAGTTTTATAAATGGAAATCCCTTATTATAATTATGCCTTATAGTATAATCACATTAGAATCACAATGACATATAATGATACTAAACACTATGTGACCATTAAACATAATTTTTCCACTTCTATGTTTTGAATTTCTAAAATCAGACATACATGGTTTCGATCAGTAAAATGTTTGGAGTCTAAGAAAACAAACATAATTTTTTGGTGAATAATAACTTACCCTTATAAATAGTAACCAACCCTTATGAATAGTAATATGACCCTTCTGAATAGTAAACCATCCAAAATAATAGTAACCTCACCCATGAATGATTAAATAAAATTAGGGCATCCTATAAATGACAATTTGACCATAGTAAAAGTATTGGTATTTTTATTTTTTAAGTCATAAATAATTAATTATAATTAACAAATTAATTTAAAATAAAATTTATTTTCTTAAAAAAAATCATAAATTAACAATTCTATGACTTGTTTTTAATATAATTTTATAATACCGTATGTAATTTTTTAAATCATTATAAAATTAGTTTTAATTTTAAAAACTGTATTTTTCAAGTAAATTATGATTTTAATTAAAAACTAAATTAATCATTTTTATAAAATTATTTTTGAAAAATGGAGTTTAATTTTTGATTATACACATCAAAAAATGGTTGGGGTTAATTTTTTGGATTTTTCTAAAAAAACTTGAATTTCTGGTGAATAATAAAATACATTAATTTACCATATAAATACATTATAATTTAAATACACTATTCCTAACATCACAAGTGATGTAAGAACCCAAATCTAGAACTCACGTTCCCTATTTACTATTCTTGGTCATGGAATTATCATTATTTCTGTTCTTGGTGTAAATTAATAAATTAGTGATTAAAATATTAAGAGAACCCCTCTCCTCCCCACTATAAATACCACCCCTCGCACCCTCATTTTGCCACACCACTCAAGCTTCAATAATTGTCTAAAATCTGCCCAAAAATCTTACATATCCCCTCCCCCACATTCAAGAGCATCTGGTCTCATCAAAAGACCAAGCCTATGTTCTTTAAGGAGGATCTCAAGAGGATTCAAGAGGTAATTCGCCTCTCTCTCATTTCCTTTAATCTCCTTTAAATTTCAAGTTCTTTTCTAAATATCTCCCCACCTATACTCATCCAAATGGTATTATATCTCAACTATCATAAATATAATTTAATTTTATGATACTAATGAGATAATATATCATCTAACCCCCTTCTCCTCTTATTTTTATTTTACAAAAGAAAACGTTGTTCGTGAGGTGTTAATTTATCACCATAAAAAACAACATGTTTTCTTTTTCCATTACCACCTTCATATATGGTCATGATACCATTTTTATGGTTGAAACATATTATTTTATATTTATTATGTCCAATTTAATGTTCTGGAACTAACTTATGTACATATTCCTAAACGATTAAATGAAAAAAGTTTTTTGTGGTCAAAAAACCGCCCAAATTAACCCAAACAATCATCATTAAATTATTTTCTAATTATTCCTTCTCATATTATATAAAAAAATACTTGTAAGATAATTTCATGATATATAACATTATAAATTACTTATAATTACAATTATGGATATTTATCCACATTTTATATGAACTTCCATTCATGAATACAAGTGAATCGTTCAAGAAAATTATAAAAATGAACACTCCCGAACAATGGATTTAAACTCTATAAATCATCCAAATTGCCATAAAAGAACATAGTGAAACAATAATGAAAAATATTCATGTAAAAAGGTTCTATAATTGTTAATTAATGAATATAATATAATTATATAGGAAATTAAAGTGAATAAAACTTTCGGATACAAGGTAAGGGGAATTTCTGGAACCCAACTTTCTTTCTTTGGGTTCTCCCTCTTTCACTCCATGTTCAGTATGGGTTATCCTTAAAAATAATTTATTCATCCTTATCTTACCTTTTCTGGGATATACATGTTATCTAGTTTATTTTATGAAAAACACATTTTTTTCCAAAAGAACTCTTCTTTCAAATAAACACACCCATTTTACTTCTTGAATATTGTTTCACTATTCACTAATGGTTAATGGTTCTATGTCAAGAATTATATACCTATTTATTTTTGGGACCAAATGTTTATGAACTTATGATTTATTATGTTAAAACAATTTATTTCTATGGTTTATATTAATTTCAACTTTTACATATTTTTAATGTGGCATGCATGATAATGTAAATATTATGATGTGACAGGTGCACCCGGAATTATTGAGCGCTCTAATGCATTAGGTAAAGAAATGAATCTCATGATTAAAAGATAAATGATGCATTAAAATGATTCTATAATTTTTCTCAAATATGTTTGTTAGTTTATCACAAAGACATGAAGTTTAATTTTTATGAATTCCCACATTTCAAGTCTTTTATTTATTCTTCCTATCATGTTCATTATCCTTTTCTTATGTTGGGATTGTGCTAACCCATTATTATATTGTTCATATATATCCTCTTACTAGGTTTTTATCTTTCCCCTTTTGATGTATATCCTCAGATGACTACATGTACTAAGGATAGGACAAGATCCAATAATCAGCTAGAGAAAAAGAATTAAATAAATGTTTATGCTTGATATTATAAATGTTATGTTTGGTCCTAATTTTCCAAGGACACTAAACCTTTGGATCCTTGATATGTAATACTATTATGGAGTTTACCTTTAAAAATGGTTTAATAGTAATGTAAGAAAAGGATGGGTTTCTATAGTTGGAATCAACGACAAGGTTTAGTTTATTTGGGAATTAGGATTAGTGAACCCTAGAGGAAACCTCTGGTATGAGACTAAGTACAATTATGAACACAAGAATCTTTACATAGGTATCCCATAAGTTATGATTTTAGTGTAAATTTTACAAATGAATAAGTTATTTATTCATGGATTCTTAACTTTTTTTTGTTCTAACCTTTTCTATTTTAGAAAATAGTGTGAACCAGGAGAAACTAGGCCAACAACCTGTGTGAGGTCCAATGCAACGATTTCCCAAATGACACACCCAATGCTTTAAGAGGTGGAGTTAAAAACATCATGTAGATTCTTACCCAAATATCTCAGGTTATAAACAATATAAATAATAATATGGAACTTTCTCCTTCACCTAGGAGGGATCAACTGGTTGTTGAGTGTTTTATGTGGAAACGACCACTGAAGGTTAGTGGATCTTCTGATCCACTAGTTTTGGAACAATGGGCCAACTCAATGGAGAAGATAATTCTTTTTCTTCACTATTCTAAGATGGAGAAAGTGAAACTAGCCATTTATATTCTAGATTGAGAGGTCAATAAATTGTGGGATTTGATTGAGAACGCCATGCCAAGTGACAAAATTGAAGAGATGGAATGTGAAGACTTTAAGATCATATTTCTTAACAATTATTTCTCAAGAATAATTCATACAAAGATGGAGATAGAATTCTTAAATCTCAAGAAAAAGGGAGGAGAATTTTTCATGACCTACAAAGAGAATTTCACAAGGCTTTAAAGGTATGATTTGGGTTTCGTTATCAACAAATGTAGCAGAATTGATAGATTCTTTAGCGGATTAAAACCACACCTTCAAAAGGCTCTAGAAATTCGAGACTTTGGGAGTTATTGAGAAGTTGTTCGGTGTGATATAAAAGTGGAGGTGGAGTTTTTAGAATGGTCACATGGATATGGTGATAAGAAAACAAATATATATTTTTAAGCTAGAGGATCTAATGATAAAGGTGGGAAGAAAACTCAATGAACCACATGCCAAAAATGTGGGAAGTTAAATCATGGGAACTGCCTAAAAGGGATGTGGAAATGCTTAAAGTGTGGTAAATAAGGCCACCATGATCAAGAGTGTTGAAAATAAATGAGAAGGAAGGAGAATGTTGTCGAAGAAAGGGGATCCCCACCCATGGTCCAATGCTACAACTGTAGGGAGAAAGGGAACTATGCAAGCTAGTGCACTAAACCTCGAGTCCTTGAGGGTAATCAGCGTCAGCAGCAACTAAAGACAAGGGAAAAAGGGAAGGATTATTCCATCACTAACGTAGAAGTGGAGAAAGATAATTAAGACATAAAAGGTACACTTCTTATTCACTCAAAAATGGAAAATGTCTTATTTTATTCTAGTTCTATGCATTCCTTTATATCTCGCAAGTTTTCTATAACTATAGAATCGAAGCCTTGAAACCATAAAGAAGAGATATATGTAAAAACATCAAGTGGTGAAATCATTTCAACCCAAGTGTTTGACTCTTCTCCTATTGGCATATGTGGGAAGATTATTCTTGAGAATCTCGTAATACTTCCCTTAGGGGATTTCGATGCTATAATGGGAATGGATTGGCTCTCGTTATATAGAGAACATATCAACTCTCAGGAAAAAGAAATATATTTCCATATTCTAAACCATCCCATTCTCTACTACAAATTCAAGTTAGGCCATGAATCTCCTTTGAAAAATCATTCGACTGTGTTGTTGTTGATTCCCTATGAAGAAGCATACCTCTCCCAAATGGTTGAGTCAAAGAAAATTGTCAAACTAGTGGAAATTCCCATCATGAGGGAAATGGTAATGTATTTTCCAAATAGTTTCCCAGACTTCCCTGGATCGTGTGGTATATTTCTCAAAAGAACTCATACCCAGAGCTACTCCTATTTCAAAGTATCCCGATAGGATGGATCCTATCGAAATGGAGTAGATAAAGAAGAAGTTGAAAGATCATTTGGACAAAGGGTTCATACACCCTAGAGCATCACCTTGGGGTTCACTAGTGCTCTTTGTGAAGAAGATAGATGGAACAATGAGGTTGTGTATAGATTATTGGGAACTCAACAAGAACACTATAAAGAACAAGTATCCTCTTCCAAGGATTGATGAATTGTTCAATCAGTTAAGAGTAGCTCAATACTTCTCAAAGGTGGATCTTTGTTTTGGATATCGTCAGCTAAATTTGAAGAAGGAAGATATTCAGAAGACTGCCTTCCGTACAAGGTATGGGCACTATGAGTTTCTAGTGATTCACTTCAAACTTACTAATTTACCTAAAATCTTCATGCATTTGATTAATAGAGTCTTCAAAAATTACCACAACAAATTTTTGGAAGTGTTTGTCGATGATATTATCATCTACTCCAAGAGAAAGGAGGAACTTGAAGAACATCTAAGACTTGTGTTGGCGACATTGAGAAAGGAGAAGTTGTACACCAAGTTTAGAAAGTGTGACTTTTGGATGAAGAAAGTATCGTTCTTGGGACATTTGATCACAATAGAGGGAATTTATGTGTTCCCTAAAAAAAGGTGATTGAGGAATGGACCAGACCCTCTAGTGTCACAGAAATCCATAGTTTTCTTGGATTATCTGGGTACTACTGACCTTTTATGAGAAATTTCTCATGATTGTCAAGCCCCATAACTAAGTTAACAAGGAAAGGGGTAAAGTATGTCTGGATGGAAGAATGTAAGGGAAGTTATAAGGAGCTAAAGATAAGGTTGATCATTGCACCTATGTCTGGATGGAAGAATGTAAGGGAAGTTATAAGGAGCTAAAGATAAGGTTGATCATTGCACCTATACTCACAAAACCAAAAACGTGGAGAATGTTTTGTGATATACAGTGATCCTTCAAAGAAAGTCTTGGGTTGTGTACTCATGGAAAATGATAATGTGATAGAATGTGACTCATGTAAGTTTAATATCCATGAGTAGAACTACCCAACGCATGATCTAGAGCAGGAATCCATGATTTTTGCCTTGAAAATCTGGCGGCACTACCTTTATGGAGATAAGTGTGACATATAAACCTACCATAAGAGCCTAAAGTATATATTCACACAAAAGGATCTCAATATGTGTCAAAGGATATGGTTAGAGATAATAAAATATTATGATTTCTCTATTCACTATCATCTTATCAAGGCGTACAAAGTAGTTGATGCTCTAAGAAGAAAATAACTTGCTTCTTTATTCATGTTAAGAATTGAGAAAGACCCTATCTTCTAGAATATGCAAAGTATGGATTTGGAAATCATAAGGGCTGGGGATACATACTACCTTGACCAAATGATTGTGCAACCATCAATCCAATAGATGATTCAGGAGGCATAAAGTGATGATATGGAGTTACAAAATAAAGAGAATTCAGTAAAGGAAGGGAATCTATAGGAGTTCCATATCAATGATGATGGTGTGATTCGGTTTGGAAAGTGGATTTTTGTACCTTCATCTCTAATGATAAATAAGGATCTTCTTCATAATGCACACTGTTCAACATTATCTATCCATCCTGGTATCACCAAGATGTATTGAGATCTCCAAGAATGCTTTTGGTGGGATAACATGAAGAAGAAGATCACGGAATATATCTCATGGTTCTTGGTATGTCAGCAAGTTAAAGAAGAGAGACAAATTTCCAAATGAATGACGCAGCCATTACCTATACCCATGTGGAAATGGGAGAATGTCACTATGTACTTTTTTATGGATCTCATGAAGACACCCAAGGGAAATAATGTGATATGGGTTGTGGTTGACCGACACACCAAGACTACTAATTTTATCAATATTCGGTAAGATCTCTCACTTGAACAACTTGCAAAGATATATGTGAAGGAAATGGTGAGACTGCATGGTGTTCCTCTCTTGATTGTCTCTGATTGTGATCCAAGGTTCACAACTAAATTCTTTAGAAGTCTTCAACATGCTTTGATTACTGAATTAAATTTCAGCATGTCTTATCACCCCCAACTAATATCTAATCTGAAAGAAAAATTCAGACACTTGAAGATATGATAATATCATTCTCTCTAGAATTTAAAGGTGGATTGGATCAGCATCTCCCACTGGTTGAGTTCTCATACAACAATAGCTTCCACCTGAGTATTCAGATGGCTCCATATGAAGCTTTGTATAGAAAGCGTTGTAGAATTCCAACCTATTGGGATGAAGTTGGAGAAAGAAAACTACTTGGACTTGATCTTATGCAAGAGATGATAGAGAAGGTGCAAGTCATCTAGAAACACATCAAAGCAACTCAAAGTCGGAAAAAGAGAAATGCTGAAAACCGTTAAAGGGACTTGGAGTTCGACATTGTAGATAAAGTCTTCCTTCAAAAATCACCATGGAAGAGAGTTATGCAGTTTGGAAAGAAAGAAAATTTAAGCCCATGGTACATTGGACACTTTGAGATCCTTGACCACATAGGATCTGTGGTCTATCAGCTTGTACTTCTACCAAATATGGCTCAATTTCATGATGTGTTTCACGTATCACTCATGGGTAAGTACATACCAAACCCCACAAATGTACTGAACTTAAAGGTGGTATAGCTGGAAGATGATCTCTCTTATGAGGAGCACCCAGTGAAGATTCTGGACTAGAGATATAAGTTTCTACGCAATAAGAAAACCCACCTTGTCAAAGTATTTTATAGGAACTATAAGTTTGAAGAAGCAGCTTGGGAACCGGAGGAGGTGATGAAGGAGAAGTACCAACACCTGTTTGTGTAAAACAAAATTGCGAGGGTGAAATTACATAATTGGGAAGAATGTAATGACTAAAAGTTTTATCAATGGAAATGTCTTCTTATAATTATGCCATATAGTATAATAACATTAGTAACCATAATAACATATAATGATACTAAATACTATATTACCATTAAACATAATTTTTCCACTTCTATGTTTTGAATTTCTAAAATCTAACATACAGAGTTGCGATCAGTAAGATGTTTTGAATCTAATAAAACAAACATAATATTTGGCGAATAGTAACCTAACCTTATGAATAGTAACATACCCTTATGAATAGTAATATGACCCTTATGAAGATTAAATCATCCAAAATAATAGTAACCTCACCCATGAATGATTAAATAAAATTTAGGCATCTAATAAGTGGCAATTTGACCATAGTAAAAGTATTGGTATTTCTATAAGTCATAAATAATTAATTATAATTAATTATTCAATTTAAAAGAAAATTTATTTTCCTAAAATGTGTTCATAAATTAAAAATTATATGACTACTGGTTTTACGATAATTTTATAAGAGCTTATGTAATTTTTGAAATGATTATAAAATCAATTTTAATTTTAAAAACTATATTTTTCAAGTAAATTATTATTTTAATTAAAAATTAAATTAATCATATTTAGATAATTATATTTTTAAAAATTTAATTTTTTTAATTCTACACATTGATAAATGATTAGGGTGAATTTTTTTTATTTTTCTAAAAAACATGATTTTTTGGTGAATAGTACAATACATTAATTTACTGTATAAATACATTATAATTTAAATCCAATATTCTTGACATCACAAGTGATGTAACCACCCAAATATCAAAATAACATTCCCTATTTACTATTCTTGGTCATGGAAAAATCATTATTTCCGGTATTGGTGGAAACTAATAAACTAATGATTAAAATACTAAGAGAACCCCTCTCCCCTCCACTATAAATACCACCCCTCATACCCTCATTAATTCTCACCTCTCAAACATCAATCCTTGTCTAAAATCTGCCCAAACATCTTACTTATCCCCTCCCTCACGACTTAGAGCATCTGTTATCATCAAAATATCAAGTCTAGGTTCCTTAAAAAGGATCTCAAGAGGGAGATTCAAGAGGTAATTCGGCTTTGTCTCTTTTCCTTTGATTTCCTTTCAATTTCATGTTCTTTTCTTAATATATCCCCACCTATCCTCATCCAAATGCTATGATAAATTCTTTATCACCCATATAATGGAATTTTTTGAAACTAATGCGATAATATATCATCCAACCCCCTTCTCCTCTTATTTTTATTTTAGAAAATAAAACATTGTTTGTGAGGCGTTAGTTTATCACCTTCAAGAACAACATGTTTTATTTTTCCTTTACCTCCTTCAGATATGGTCATGAAACCAATTTTATGGTTTAACCAGATTATTTTATATGTATTTTATCCTATTTAATGTTCTATAACTAACTTATGTACATATTACTAAATGATTAAATGAAACAAGTTCATTGTGGTCAAAAAATGCCCGAATTAACCCAAACGACCGTCATTAAATTCTTATCTTATGATTCATTCTCATTTTATATAAAAAAATATTTATAAGATCATTCCATGTTCTGTAAAATAATCAATAACTTATAATTACGATTATGTATGTTTATCCACTTTTAATATGAACTTCTATTCATTAATACAAGTGAACTGTTCAAGAAACCTATAAAAAATAACACTCCTAAAAAATGGATTTAAACTCTATAACTCATCCATAGGCCCATAAGAGAAAAAAAGGAAACCATAATCAAACATACTCATGTACACAAGGTTCTTGAATTTTTAATTAATGAATTCAATGTCATTATATAGGAAATTTAAATGAAGAAAGCATTTGGATACATGGTAAGGGTAATTTTTCGAACCCAACATTCTTTCTTCAGTTTCTCCCTCTTTCACTCAATGTTCAGTATGGGTTCTCCTTAAAAATAATTTATTCATCATTATATTACCTTTTTTAGGATATAAATTTTCTCTAATAGATTATATGAAAAATCCAATGTTTTCCAGAAGAACTCTTCTTTGAAATAAACACACCCTTTTTACTTCTTCAATATTGTTTCACTTTTCACTCATGGTTAATGGTTCTATGTCAATAATTATATTCCCTATATATTTTGGGGAAAAAATTATGAAAGTATGATTCATTATTTGAAACCCATTTCCTTCCATTACTTATGTTAAGTTCAAGTTTTACTCATTTTTATTTTGGCATGCATGATAATGTAAATATTATGATGTGACGGGTGTGCCTAGAATTATTCATCACTCCAATTCATTGGGTAAAGTGATTAATATCATGAGAAAAAGGTAAATAATGATATCATTGTTCATAACTATGTGTAGTAGTTGACCTCAAAAACATGATTTTTCTTTTTTATGTATTTCCACATTTCAAGTCTTTTATTAATGATTCCTCTCATGTTCATGATCCTTTGCCTATGTTGTGATTATGCTCACCCATTATTACAATGTTCATATATATCCTATTACTGGGATTTTAGCTCACCCATTTTTGATGTATATCCTCGTGTGACTACATGTACTAAGGAGAGTTTAATATTAAATAAGAATCTAGAGAAGAAGGAATTAAATAAATGCTTTTACTTGATGTTGTAAATGTTATGTTTGGTCCTAGTTTTCCCAAGACACTAAACCTTTGGATCCTCAATTTGTAATACTATTATAGAGTTTACCTTTACAAATGGTGTAATAGTAATATAATAAAATGTTGGGTCTCTATAAAAGAGTCTAAAAATTTTTAGTTTTAGGGAAAATAGTCTATGCACATAGTTTAAGTACATGGTTTTTCATACCACGTGGTGAATTTATAACATGGTTCAAAGGTTTCTAGTATCATTTTGTATGATTTCATCATAGTTTTTCTAATCGTATGAGTCTCTAGGGAAAAATATGTAGATGTATTTAATTTGGTCTAATTGTAGTTGTATGGCTTGAGCACATTTTTTAAAACTGTGTATCATTCTCCAAGAAATCTTGTGAATTATTTTTCTAAGGAGAGTTTCCACCGCATGGTTGGCACATAGTTTCCTAAATTGTGAGGCCAAATCATATGGTGAGGTTTAAACTTTTATATGTGTAAATTTAACCTTATTATCTTGTCCTTTTTAACCTCTAAACACCTAGAAATTCCCCCTTATCCAAAACCATCTTCTCCTTGATTCACTAGGAGTTTATCCCCTTCATTCCATGGTGATTCTTAATTGATCTAGAAGGGTCACTTTGATTTATGTCTGTATTTTCAATGTATTTCTTTTAATATTTTTAGATCTACCTCTAATATATCAGATTCTAAATGTTGTGCAAAAATATGTGGGGTATGATGACCCAATCATTTGTTTGGATGGAGGAATGATGGTGTTTCCCATGGATTTGGGCTTGGGAGGGGCGGATCTCTTTGTTTCCAATCACCATTTCTGAAGGTTACTAGGTTATCTCCATTTGTGAGGTAGGTTTATTTATACAATGGTGTTAACCCATGAATTATTTAATGTTCTTGTAAATTACTTTGTTTTTAATTATTAATTTTATTGATTGAATGTATCATGTCATGGAATGTTTTTTTAAGGGTTTTTTCTTTAAAATTTGTTTGTGCACTTTATGTGTTCAATGAAATGCCTCAATGGTGGAATTAACTCTAAAATGGATTTTCAAGCATAGAAGTGGTTATTATTCAATAAGAAAAAGTTTTAAAAAATGTGATCATGGTTTGTTTACTTTTTTTATCAAACATATAACATTGATAATGTTTGATTCATTGGGTTATGGACATACGAACCTTAGTGTTTGAGATACCACTAGGGGTTACTTTGGTGATATCGACAGACTATGGAAGAACTTAATGACTATAGGATTCATGTTATTCTAGATTTTGTTCCTTCTAATGTCCTAGTATGTATTCCCATGGGATAGATCCCACATTTTTTTGGTTTTATACACGATGTTATTGATTCATGTTTGATTTCTCACAGGTTTATATTACAGTGTTACCATTGATAATTCTTCTAATACCTTTATAATATCCTTTTTATACTTTTCATATTATTGTTTTATGTGAATATGAAATGATATAATGTAAATGAAATTATTTTTTACAAAAAAGGTTTTCATTTAAAATTTCTTTATAAAATGGTTTTTTTAATCTAGAACTAAAGGTTTCATGGTAATAGATATTGTATAGACTCTTGGTAGAATCCAACTGGACCTTGTGCTCACACCCTACTTTTACTTTTGTAATTTATAGATTTTATTTTGTTGCACACATATAATGTAATGGTTTCCTATAAATATTTAGCTTCTCTTGGTTTTTATCACCTTATTAGTAAAGAAGATTGGTGGTGATGGCTGGTCACGATGAGACTTCACAATTTTCTTATCATCATTTATTTGTAGTTTAATCCTTTTTAGATTTATGTTGTATGTATCATGGATTTCTACTTTTATTATTCATTAAACTCTATTAGTTTATATCATTCTTGGTTATTCATGAGAATTTTTTAGTTTTTTTGTTGATCTCCGCATTGTGGAGGGCCATCTTGGGTTATGTGTCATGTCAACCTGGGTTGGTTCATTAAAAAATGGTATAAAATCCATTATTCAATCAAAAGTGTAATAAAATTTCATGGTTTTGGTTTGGTTTATGGTTTACTGAATCTAGTATATGTCATATATCAAGGAGTTCATGGAGATTAGGTGCTTGATCACCACCTTTTATGATTCCACTACAGTTGCCCTGGGAAGTCAGGATTTATTTTCTATTTTATTTCTTCCATGAGTTTGGTTTGATATGATGATCGTTGAACCTCATTAGAATTTTTCGGTTGCGTAGGTGGTTTTTCAAGATACAGGGCATAAGAGTAAAAAATAATAACGTCTTTAAGTCAACTTGGATGTCCTAAAAGACAATTCAATGACTAGAAACTTAGTTTTGAATGTGTTAAAGGGTTTGAGGTATGGTTAGAACATGGTTATCTACCACATGTCTAGGCCAAGCATGACTATGAATCCCTTTGAAATTGTTATTTAGAACCCATGAGTATTGAATTATTTGAGTTACTCTCATTTATAGTAAAATAACCAATGTGGTTCCTGAGATATGTTGACATCAAGAATCATTTTGAAAAATAGTTGTGACATGCGTTTTTTGGGCATGTGAAGTACAACCTATTTATTATGTGAAAATAGATTTCATAAAAAAATTTGTTAGTTTGAAAAGTGAAGCTATATTAATTTCCTATAAAATTATTCTTGAATTCTATCTCATTTTTTTAGAAATGTATATTTAATCTTTAAAACCTATAAAAAAATTGGTTTTGAAACTGTTAATGATCTTCATGAAATAATTTCACACCCTTAAACCATGTTTTTATAATGGCTTATATTTTTTGAAATAAATGATTATTTATCATAAATTTGTAATGGTTTGGATTTTGGTTCTAAGGAAAAAATACTAGAATATTTTCAATATGTAATCTATAAAATTAAATTTTTTTGAAACTGGAATGGTAAATTAAAAAAATATTTTGAATTTTAATAGAAACTAATTTAATAAATTAAATAGTGGATCCTTTTTTTATATTAGTCCAAACATGGTCAATGTAATAACTTAGATAGTTTTTCCTTATCTTGAAAGCTAAGAGGTTTAATTTTTTAATTTATGATTTGTGAAATGTTTCTCTTTTATAATATTTTCTAAAGTAATGAAAGATGTTTAATTTTGAAATGAGTTTTCTTTATAGCTTCTTTTCAAATGGTGTTTGGAGGTTTTCTAGATAAGAAATTTTTGAAATAGGTTTCCTCTGTTTTTGGGGGTTTTTTTCTGAAAACACTCTGAAGGTGTTTTCTTATTTATTGATTTTTATGTTTTATCTAGATATTTCTTGTATATAGGGGTTATCTAGGGACCTCTAAAGAAAATGACTAGATGGAGTTCTCATCTTTTGTGTTTTAAGTAATATTTTATAGAGGTTTTGAGCATAATTGAGATTATTTCCTTGAGAGTGGTTTCCCCCCACCCATATCTTTAAACATTCCCAGACATAAAGTAGTATAGAAAGTTTTATCTTGTATCTCGATGTTCTACTAAAGAAGTTTTTTTAGATAAATCAATACGATGTTCTTTTTGGACAAATAAGAGATCTATATATGTTCTACTGAGTATATGAGTCATTAATAAATAGTTTTTACAGGTTCCTTTTGTTCCTTGAGAGGAGTGGTATCTTGTGTGCATCTTATGATTTTGTTTTTGATCCTTATGGGTTCTCATTTTGTAGTTTTATAGTGGTTGTGTTTTTTGGATAACCTTGTTTAGGTATGATCTTTGTTATATTCCTTCAGCTAATACATTGAGAGTAGTGGACATCTATTTTTTCTTCATGCCTCATTACTTCATTTCACATAGTGAACTTTGTTATAAGGGATAGTTTTGTAGATAAATCTATTCCATGTTTTTTGTCTTAGTTCTATAGACTTAGTGAACCTTGGGTTTGTGCATGTATAACATGGTTTAGTTTCATGACTAGTTTGGATGAGAGATCCATTGGAGATATGTTATTATCAGTTGGACAGTGGGGACCACTGAGTAGAGACCTCTAAACTTGAGTTACCATGGATATAGTATAATAACCCCATAATATATCCATGTTGTTTCTTAAAAGGAATGTTATTTTTTAAACCATCTCTTAGTTATGTGAGACATGTTGGATCTATTGATCTAGCCTATTCCTTCCTAATGATCTATCAGGTGGTTTGATTTAGTGATCTATTGAAAAAAATTTGGGGATGGGGCTTTTTCCTAGGATTGATCTAGTAATTTCTTTGTTGGTTTCATCTTGTGTGATCATGTTTGTATCTCATGGTTAGGGATGGAGATTCAGGGGGTTTTGTTTGATTAGAATGATAAACCTTAGTTTTCTTGTTAATGATCTCTTTTATTAATGTAGTTTTTCATTTTCACACCATTTTAATTAAGTCTAAATAGCAGGGAGACCCAAGCTAGGTCTCTATTCTCCTTAGAGACACATGTTAGAAAATTTGGAACCTATGACGCCATTCAAAGGATTCAAGTGAGGTTAAATTCAGCTCCAATGTTGAATGATGATAATCCAAGATAGTTTATCACAATGTTACAGTGAATACTTAGACATGGTGTTAATATATTTCTTGATATTCTAAAATGTGTAATTTCTTGAGTAATTATCCACTTATTCCCTCATATAAATAATATATCTCACCATGTCCCTGATTTTATAGCAGTTTTACATAATATCATAACTTAGTGAAATTATCCCCTTAGTGAGTAGTATATGATATATTCATGTAATAGAATACTGAAGTGTAATTTTACATATAGGAATTTGATCCTATGATATAAATATTGGGTTAAGTGATTTCAAGTATTTAATAATGATATTTTCTAAACTCTAAAAGTAGGTGGTGTGGTCATGGGCATACTGAGATGGGAGTTACCCCTGAAAACTGCAACGGAACCAAGGAGGAGGGATCCATGGTGAATCTATTATGAGAAATGACCTTGGTTTTGTTAGAGTATTTAGTGTTATTTTTTTCTCATATTGTGAGCAAGCTAATTCTTCCATGGGTAATTAGTTTCGACCAAGGAAAGTTGTGGATACTATTTGGTTTGGTTTTAATAAAACCTTTTAAGGTGGATATACCTTAGGTTTCTATTATCAATCTTTCAAAGGTTCTTTGTGTCTTTAAATGTGTTTGTTGTTCTGGATATCTTGAGACATGGTTTGATTGATCACGAACATAAGTTTGTTTGGTCTATGAACTCTGGGGTTAATAAGATGTGTCGGAGTTTGATACATCAATTTCAATGGTCTAGAGTGAGCCAATAAAATGAAAACTTGTAAAGACCAGGAAATTTCAAGGAAAATTTTTTCGTAATTTTCTTTGGAATTTTACAAGGACCTAGTTTCTGACGGAACCTGATTCTGAGGCCCGGTGTGCCCGGAATCAATTTCCGAAGTTTGGCTCGGGTACGTTCAGTGAACGAACGAGCGGGAATTTATAACTTTTGAACCGGTGCCCGGAATCGAATTTCGAGGGCACCGATGGAACCACAGCGCCGGTATTTGCTTAGGAACTCCTGTTCCGGAGTTGCGTTTACATGAGTGTTGATAATAAAAATTGTGGAAGTTTATTATATAATTACACTACAATTTTTATTATTTTACTCTAAGTGTAGTTCATGATGGGAGTTGGGTAACCACCCAACCTCCCTTGGGAGGTTATGAGGGTGGTGGGGCCCACACGAACCCCACCTCTTCATATCCTCTAAAACCCCTCTCAACTCCCACTTTAATTAAGTTAACTTAAGTTATAACCTATGACTTAATTGGTATGAGTTTAATGAGGTGAGTTGTGTGTGGTTATTGAATTTCAAACCCTTGAAATTCAAATGTGTTGTTGTGTTAATAAAATAAGAAAGAGTCTTATTTTATTTTTGTTAGAGTTTTGTCTCCTTGAGAGAGTTGGGAAGTCTTCTTCATCTTCTTCAAACTCAACGAAGAACTTCTCCATCGAAGAACACGGTCCTTCCGCGACGCCGTATCCACGACGTGACGTACTTCTTCCGCGTCGTCTCTTCCGCGACGGTTTTCGGCGACGAAATCGCCGTCAAAGAACTTCGAATCCTCGCTTAACAATGTCGACGTTCTTTCCCCGCGATGCCTGACCTCCGCGACGCTCGTCTTCCGCGGGTTGTTGACGAACACCGCTCTTGAAGCCGAGGTAGGGGATTATTGATATTTTTATTTAATTATTTCCGTTCTTGATTCTAGAATGTCGAACTTCAAGGATAAAAGACTAAATGTTATCGTTTAACGAGAGGGGGGCCGGACCGCACAAACACGGCCGAACGACCCCCCCCCCCTCCTATGTTCATGTTTGTTTCCTTGCGGATGGAACGGGATGGCGTGGTGCCGTCGCACCACGCGGAAATAACACGACAAGTATTGCGCGACGCCGTCGCGCCGCGCCGTGGAAAGAAATTCAAGAACGCGATGCCCTCGCGCGGTGTCGAAGGAAATCGAAGGCACCGTGGCTGGAGCGGGGCCGTGGCGGAGGGGCGCGGTTCCGTCGCACCGCGCCGGACGATAAGGGCCGCAGCCGGTTCCGGGCCGCGGCGGAGCTGGGTGACCGGCGGCCAGCCGGGCCGCCGGTGTCGGAGCTGGAAAGGGGACCGGCCACCGCCGGTCCCGTTGAGAGGGAGCCGGCCGGCCAGGTCGGGCCGGCCGGAAAGAAGAAAACCAGGGGAATTAAATTCCCCCGGCCAGATGAACGGCCCCCCATTATGAGGGGGGGCCGCGGTTACACAAGGGGGGGCAGGTGCCCCCCCCCCTCTTTTTCAATCAGCTCGGCCGAAGCCGAGCTGGCAGCGCACTGGGCGCGCTGCCCCCAGCCGGACCGGCGCCTGGCCGGGCCGCACAAAGCCGGGCCGTGCCGGGCCGGGACGGGGCAACCCTGTCCGGGGCAGGTCGACCCGGTTCGGGCCAACCGGGGGGTCTCGGGCCGTGTCGGCCCTGGCCCGAAACCCCCGATACCGAACTGTTTAGGTTCAAATGCCCATAACTCGGGCTACGGACCTCCAAACGACTCGCCGTCGGCGGCAACACGATCCTTGGATCGAGATGGTCGTTTCAGTATATCGCACTCAAGGTTTCGGAGAACTTTGGGTTCGGCCGGGTTGGTTCGTACACGAAACCAACCGGGCCCTCAGAGCGGAAACGCTCGTAACTTGAGTTCCGGACGTACGAATGACGTGTCGTCGACTTTTTTGTTTTCCTCTAAGTGAGACGGATCTTTTGGCTTACTCCGCTTGTGGTTTGGATGCCATCGGAGTGCGGTCAGGTTGGTTCGCTCACGAAACCAACCGGGCCCCTGGAACGAAAAAGCCAATAACTCACAGACCGGGCGTCCGATTGACGCACCGTCTATCTCGTTGTTTTCCTCTTGTTGAGACGGAACTGTTGGCATACTTCACCCGAGTTTTGGATGTAGTTGAGATACGGTCGGGTTGGATTGTACCCGAAATCCAACCGGGCCCCTGGAACGGAAAAGCTGATATCTTTCTGACCGGACGTCTGTTTGACGAACCGTCAGCGGCGTTGTTGTTCACATTGAGAAACGGCCCCTATGAGTATACCCAATGAGTGTTCGGGGTATAGTTGAGTTACGGCCAGACTGGTTCGCTCACGAAACCAACCGGGCCCCGGGGACGAAAAGGCTAATAACTCACAGACCGGGCGTCCGATTGACGCGCCGACTATTGTGTTGAGACCCCTATGATGAGGCGGTCCTTTGAGATACTTCTTCGTGGGACTTTGAGATACTTGGAGTATCGACTGGTAGCTCGTGGAGCGGACCCTCCCAGAGACGAGCATACGGAGTACGGAGACTGTGTAGCTGGCAGAGACCTGAAGACTGCTTGTCCGATTCAATTCGGAGTGACTTACGTAGCCCAGTGGGGAGCACTACTTTGTGAGGTGGCAGACCCACAGCGGAGGAGCACTACTATGTGAGGTGGCAGACCTGTGGTACTCGATAGGAGGAGTACCTATGTAGGCTATGAGGGGGGAGCACTACTGTGTTTGGGTGGCAGACCCCGACGGGAAGCACTACTGTGTGAGGTGGCAGGCCCGCAGTACTCGACAGGAGGAGTACTTCAGCAGTCTTAGGTTAGTGAGCAGTACCTCGGAGTCGTGATAGGAACATTGTACACTCCAGAGACAGAGCTCTTCAACAGTTACGGTTTCGATAATGAAAATCCTGGTTTGAGCTGAGACTTTTGACCTTTGTGTTTACCTCATGATTGAGATGGGTCACTTGATAACTTAGTTATATGTATGGGCATATACCTGGGTAGTGGTTATCTGTTGATTTCACAATCCTTATGTTTCCTCATGATTGAGATGGGTTACTTGATAACTTAGGTATATGTATGGGCATATATCTATGTAGAGGTTATCTGTTGAGATCTTCTTGTGGTTATCCTTGTTGGTTTAGTGACACCCTGAGGGTCTCGGGGTCCCTACTGAGTATCGTTATACTCACCCCTACATGGGCTATGCCCGCACCTCGTTGTGTTGGTTGCAGACGACGGGCAGTGCTGATGGAGGCTGAGTGTTCGACGAAGAGTCTGTACTCGGAGGTGGACTACACGAGGTGACGACTCACAGAGGAGGTTGACGGACGAGAGCGTGGAGGAGGCTATCTGTACCTACCCTTCAGGTAGGATCCGTGGTGGACGACCAGGAGTTGCGCAATCTGTACCTACCCTTCAGGTAGGATCCGAGGAGGACGACCCAGGAGCTGCTTCCTTCTTCCAGCTGTTTGTCTTTTTGCTGTTGTACCTTGTTCAGTTGTAGTCGTACTTTCTTTTGGGTTTGTATTCTGGCCCATTTACTTTTCGGCATTTCTTTTTTACTTAGTGTTTTGCTTCCTCTTGTACTCTGTGGTGCTTGTTTTCTTTTATAAAGACAATGCCTTCCCAGTTATCGGTATTTTACACCTTTGGTGCTAGTCGCCAGCCCCTGGCCTATGGAAGGCGGGCTTGGGGTAGTCACGGCACGGGCCCCAAGGACGGGTCGTGAAAAAACTTTATATGAGATTCCATTCATACTAGAAAAGTAAACTATAACACTATATACCTACCAGTTAGATGTGGTCTTATACATTACATTATGTAGGTTGGATATAGGTACCACCAACATCGTAGTTAAACAACCATAGGCCCCATGTAAAGAGGGGGATACAATCTTGGGTGATCATGACCAAATTTTTGAAATCATCTAATTCATTTCCTACCAAGGAAGAGATTTTGGTAAAAGAACTCAAACATTTTTATAATTGATGGGTGGTGAATATCCATTTTGTGCCTATGGATACCATTTCTTGAAGATACCTATTCATTACAAATCAATTTGTTCAAGGGATTTATGATTGCGATGGGTTCTCGATTGAAGTCGGGAACAATGTTAGATAATTAGATAGATGGTCATAATAGATGAGTCTTACAATTATTAATGATATTCATCAAGTGTGTGATATAAATTTTAGTGTATTTGAGTTTAGTATATACCAAGTTCTTTGACTAAGAATACAAACATTGATGTGTCGTATGGGCGGCCTAGTGCATCTCAATGATGTTAGGAAAGGGAAGTTAAATGGACTTTGGTAGGACTATATCTTGTGCAAGGGTGATGGGGGAGGAGTGATTATCTCATTAAATGTTGGAATAAGTTCTAATACATCATACATATTATCCATACCATTGAATTTTTCTATTTAAGGTTATCATATGTGATTTTTTTCCCAGGGTTTTACCTCGTTCGGGACATCATCATGGGGTAAGTATGGTAAGTTGTAATTGAGGCTTGTTATACCTTTAAATATCATTTAATAACATGAAAATGTGTATTATTAGTTGAAATTTTAATCAATTCATGATATGTTTCATTTTTTCCAATTGACTAGGGTATTGACCAGACCCTTCCCATTCATTGAATGGGAGTATATTGATTTTGATCCTGACACCTTAGTGTTTGTATAGACAGTTTAGTTTAGGGATTACCAAAATAAGGTGTTGCATGATAAAAAAATACCTTTAGTATATGTAATATGGTATTTTTTATAGGATATCCCTGAGATATGGGCGTAGGAATCATTTATTATGAGGAAGTGGCCTTATATCTTTACAAGTTCAAAAATTCTGATAATTTTTTATCACAGAAATTTTTTATGGTTGAGAGGATTGTGATATCTATCAGAACATAGGTAATATAAATTTTTATTTTTCCCTATCTCTTTTGGGTTCAATAATTTTTTGGGAGTTAGAGGTTTCAAATTTGGAGTTTCAAGGAAAACATTCTAGGCTCACGGTTTTTCTAACTGTGTGGTATAGTTCACTAGTTTCCAGTTGCATTTTTGACAGTTTTTCTAACAATGAAATTCCCTAGGGAAAACCATGAAAATGTCTGGAATTTGGTCCATTTGTTATTTATTTATTTTTTAAACCATGTAACCTTCTTTAGGAGAATGTGTAACTTGGTTTTCCAGGTATAGTGTCCATTGCATGGTTGTCGCATAGTTTTGAAAACTGAGAAGCCAAACCCTATAACCAGATATAAACTTTTAAAAGTGGAAACTTACCATGATTATATTAGTAATTTTAACATATAAACACCTCCTAATTACCTATTATCCCAAACCATCCACTCTTTTATTTCGTAGGAGGTTCTCCACGTGGTTCTATGTTGATTCTCCATCGATCTAAATGGATTTATTTGAGGAATGTTTGTCTTTCCTGTGGTTTTCTTATTCTCTTTATTTATCTACCATAAATATCACATATTATTTATTCCATGTAAACCTATATGGGGAATTAAGACCATATATATAATTTATATGGAGGATTGATGGTGTTTCTCATGGATCTAGTCTTGTGGGATCTGAATCTCTTTTCTTTCAATCACTTTTGTCGAAGGTGACAAGGTTATCTTCATTGGGGTGGTAGGTGACTCTATAAAATGGTTTTAACCCTTGAATTAATTAATTTTCTTGTAAATTAATTTGGTTAAATTTGATAAATATATTTATTTTTTATATCTTGGAATGAAAATGGGTTTTTAAAAGGGGTTTTATTTTAAAATATTTTACACACTTTATATGTTCAATAAAATTCATCAATGGTATATTTGAGTCTAAAATGTATTTTCAAGCACATAAGTGATGATTATTCAATTAGAAAATGTTTTAAAAAATGTAAACATTGTTTTTTTTTTGTTGTTTTTTTGAAAACATAGCACATCAGGAACCTTGGATGTGTCGGGTAATGGACATATGCAACCTTAGTGTGTGTGACACCACTTGGGCTTACTTCGGTGATATCAATAGACTATGGAAGGACTTGATAATGATAGGATTCATGTTATTCTTTCTAGTGTTCCTTTTCATGACCTATTATATTTTCCCATAGTCTGGATCCCACTTGTACTTGTTCTTATTCATGATGGTATTGATTCATTTTTTATTACTCACAATTTTAAATTATGGTATCACCATGGAAAATTTTACTTATTCCTTTATACTATATTTCACATGGTTTTCATATTCATGTATTTTTTGAATATGAAATGCAATAAAGGACACCAAAGTATGATTAAAAAATGGTTTTCATTTGAAATTTTTTTTATGGATTGGTTTTTTAAGAGATAGAACGAGAGGTTACATGGTATTATACATTGTATAGATTCTTGGTGGAATCAAAGAGGTACTTGTGCTCACATACAACTTTTTCCTTTATGAATTTTTAGATTTATTTTTGTTGTACATGGTTAAAGGGAAGTTAATATTATATATCATCAAATTCTCTTGGATTTTTCACCTTCTTAGTGAGATGTTTTTGTGGTTATAGTTGGTCACAAAGAGACTTTTATTTTATTTTGTCATTCTTTATTTAGAGGTTCATCATATTCATCTTGACGTTGTATATCTCATGGAATTTTATTTTTCTTCTTCATTGTACTCTATTATTATATTTCATTATTTTCTATTCATGAGACTTTTTTAGTGGTTTTTTTGATCCCCGCCTTATGGTGGACCATCTTGGGTGATGTGTCATGTTGACTCGGGTCAGTTCATTACAGAACATGAAGCCATAATCAATTCAAACTAAGGTCTTTCTATATCCATGATAATAAATTAAAACATGGATAACACTAATAATTTATCACATAATGATGTAATGCATAATTATAGACATCAAGACTTACTATTAATGTCTTGTTCAAATACATTATCATGTCGTGGTAAGAGGTAAACACCAAAACCCAAATTATTTTTTCTTATGAAAGTTTTTGATGAATAGAGGGGATATATAATTATGGGCCACACATATCACCTGATTGTTTCTAATATCATAAGTTTCATCAACAAATTTCATACCATTACCTAAGGAACCTATTTACGAATAAAACAAGGTTATCCATATAATGAGAAATATGAAAATCAAATAATTCAAAATTAAATAGAATAATTTGTATGTCTTGGTGAAAATCCCTTAAAAAACAAATAAGATGTGAGGTACTATTAAAGTAACATGAAGTAAAACTATTAAATAAATATAGTGGTGAGGGTACTTTCAATGTGTTGATTATCTAATAAAGATAGTAATTGTGTTCAATAGTTTTAAATGGTATAATAAAAAACCAATGGTTGGATAAATCCTTCATTTTGATTGATTAAGAGAATGTGAATATTCCAAATCATATCCCCCAAGAGTGTCTTGCAAGGTGTGTAGCCTTAGGACCACTCATCGTGCATCAGGGTGATAATTGAGTCAATTCTCAACCAACCATTTTTTATGTGGTTACATATATATGCATCTAGAAGATAGAAGCATCAACCTTCCAGTCTCTAGAAAAGGATGTTTTTTTAGGAAATTACACACACTCTTCCTTTACCAAATCTTAATATGATTTTCCACTATAGAAAATATTGAGTTTAATGACAGTTTTTGAAACTCTTGAATTAAGATAATATAAGAGATGGATAAAATTATAGGCTCATAAATCTAACAAATTTATTAATTAATATGTAAAAAAATTCTTCCATATAAATTTATACATGACACACTTAAAAATAGGTGGTGAATATAACATGATTCCCAAATAATGAAATTGAGAAACAAAAACCCCACATATGGCTTGAAAATAAATTCAATAAAAACCCCATGAAATAGAGGGATAAAAATTGAACATTAAATTCCATGAATAAAGTAAATTCATGTTAAAACATCTCAAATAGGTACTATAAACACCACATAAAGTAATTTAGGTGCATAATACCAAACATATCCCAAAGAAAGGTATTCCAGACAAAACAAACCCTTACATTTTATCCTAAATTCCATGAAAATACATTAACCTCGTATATCATAAACATATTTATATTAATAAATTAATTAATAACCTTATTTATATTAATTTTCATTTATAATTTTTCAAAAAAAATTCATTCCCTATAAAAATTATTCCAATTTTTTACATCAATTGTTTATAGTTTTGATCATTTTTACTAATTTTGTAATAGAGGTGTCCGTATTAATTATCCTCCCAATGTTCATTGTTGATAAGTAATTAAATTTACTATAATGGGTTATTTATAATTCTTTTTGATGTTTCAAATTCCATCCATGAGAATTTTAGTCTTTATCCTTGAAGATGAAATCGATAACAAGCATGTTTGGGATATTCTTGACAATTAAGGGGTGTTTTCTTAACTAATGAATTAAATACTAATATAATGTATCCAAAATCAAAAAAAATATCATTTAATCATTTATATTATATTATACAAGTATTTTTGTCTCCATGGTAATTCATGATATAAATTCATAGAATTGTTCAAGTGGGTGGTTAAACCCACCAAAACATGAACATATCCTGATTTAATAAATGCTTAGGAGGTTGTTTTGTTTTAATATTAATATAAAAAATCATAATGATATTATTTAGTTTTTATTTGTTTTATATATCAAAATTATCAATTAAATAAAATTATAATTATTGGATATGAAAATATTACATAATTTCAATAAAATATTTCCCTCTTAGCATAGTTGTTTTAAAGGATTGAATTAATGGTGATCATTATAGATCATATCCTTAAGAGTTTCTAAAATTTTTCATAACATAAACTTAATTAAATAATAAAAATCATATTTATCTTTTAATATCATCCTTATATCAATCCTTGTAAAGTGGTGATGGAAAATGAAACATGTTGTGCCACGGAGGCGGAAGTCTCCACAGCGAACGAACAATGGTTTTTTTATTAATGGATTAGGTATATAAATAAAAAATTATAATAAACTTAATATAGTAAAATTAAATTATATAAATTATACTAATATAATTATGTTATTATGGATATGATATATTTTAATTAATATAATTAAGAAAAAATTATAAGTAGTTGATAATACTCATATCAGTGACATGGATTTTCCTTGGAAGTCTCCATTAAAATGAAGACACTACAATAACTAATGGTGACAAAAATATTTTTAACCAGGTAGGGGGTTATGGTAAGAAAATTTTGGTAGATTTTAAAGGAAAAATTATAATGATAGTTGAGTCTTGAAGTTTGGAAAAGGTTTCCCTTTTTAAGTGAAGGGAAGGGTAGTTTTGGGAGCACTCTTAACATTTTCAATAATGTGATGTCACTATTCCATGATCAATGGATCCAAAATGGATAAAATAGGTTTGGATAGTGATTTTTTGTTAAAACTTACCTCAAACACTCCATTTCTATATAACTTTGATTTTTTTGGGAATTATTGTTTTAACTTTTAACTTTTACCCTAATTTACTTTTAACTTGGTAATTAATATCTGACCTTGGAAATTAATTTTAATGAAAAAAATTAAGATTCACCCATTTATCTAATTTGATAAATTTTATTTCAAATTATAAAAAAAAATTATCAAATAAAATTTATAATGTTATGAAAATTTAATTTTAAAATAAACACACTTAATTGTGTAAAATAGTTTTTAGAAAAATATAGCGTTTTTAATCTTTAATATTACATATAAGAAAAATTATCTTGGATTGTAATTATAGTGATATAAATTAATTTATTATAAAAAAATATAGGATATTAGGATTTAAATATAATCCAAAACCAATTCTCCCTTTAAAATAATTGATTCAAAGAAAAGACCAAAAGTGGTTTTTTATTAAAAAAACATTTTAATTAATTATAAAAATGTTGTACATAGGATTTATAAGTTCACAGAATATTTTAAAATGAATATTTATATTAATTAAATTCATATTTGATTATATGGAAGGTTTTTTAATGTTTTATGTAATTATTCTATAATTACAAAACCATACAAATCATAAGTTTCCTGAAAACTGAATTCTTCAACAAAAAACCAACCCTTTTAGAAAAAACTAAAAAATTCATAATAAGTTGATTTTGATATGATAAATTCCAAAAATTAATTTAATCTGGTAAATATAAAATTATAAAATTAATATTTTAAATAAATTCATTGATAAAGGATCTTTAAGGGGTGAATTATCTGATAATTCTTGATATGGTGTTGACCTACTATAGTAAGATCTCGTGTCCCGCCTCCCATATAATTTTATCCTCAAAATTGGGGAATATATCATGTATTGAATAAATATGTATATTATTTCCTTATTTCTACTTTAGGATACACAATTTCTTCTTCTAATTTATGATTCATCCAAATTACTCTCACTGATTGGGCAGTCTGATTTTGTAATACCTTCTCTTAGGTGTCAAGAATATGAATAATCTCCTCATTATAAGACAAGTCAGGCTCCAATTATATCCCCTTATAAGTGAACACATTTGTTTTATCTATCATGTATTTCCTTACTATAAAAACATGTAATACACCATGTACTTTAGAAATGTTGGGAAACATAGACAATCAGTAAGTTATAGTTCTGATTCTTTCTATAATTTCAAAAAGTCCAAATATAACTAGGTCTTAACTTCCCCTTTCTATAAAATATTTAAACTAACTTCCCTGGTGAATCCTTTAAGAATACATGATCCCCAAATTTAAATTCCACGTTTTTCCTTTGATTATCATCATTGTTATTTTGTTTACTTTGGGATAATTTAATATTATAATGAATAGTCCATACTTTAATTTGAATATCCTCAAAAAGTTCAAGGCTAACTAACTTTATTCCTCTAACTTATTCCCAATGGGTTGGAGTGCAACACCACTTTCCATACAATGATTCGTATAGTTCCATACAGAAGCTCGAATGGAAGATATTATTTCATGAAAAAACCACCAAATAAAGATAATGATCTCATATACCTTGGGAGTTAGGATACCATTATCTCATCATATATTCTAATGTTGGGGTAGTCCTTTCAGTTTTCCCATCAGTCTTGGGATGATAGGAAGTGTTTAAATGTATTTCAATATCAAGATATCTTTAAAGACTCCTATATAATTTCTATGTGTTTTGAGGGTAATAATATGATATAATTAATAGAGTTTCCCCAAGAAGCCTTATTATTTCATTAATATAGAGTCATGAAAGGGGCTCAAGAGATATATCTTCCATTATCACTAATAAATGAGTAGACTTAGTAAGATTATTAACGATGACCAATATAGGATTGTTCTTCCTTATATTTTTTGGGATTCCAAGGAAAACCTATATTGTCACATCATCCCACATCCATATAGGTATATGTAGAGGTTTCATGACATCATTAGGTTGTTGTATTTCAACCTTTAAAAAGTTTTCATGATAAGCATCTTGACACATAGTTTTCAATTTCCTACTTCGTTCCATCCCACTATAAATATTCTCTTAAATCCCTATACATATTTATGTTACTAGGGTGTATAGATAAATTTGATGTATGTATGTCATCTATCGTCTCCTTCTTTAATTCTAGTATGAATAGAACATGTAACCTCTTCCCAAACATTAACACTCGATCTCTATAGATAAATTCAATCAATTTCTCATCATTCACTACAATATTCTTTTGTATATTCTCATCATCCTACTAGGACTTATCTATATTTTCAATTAAGGATGGTTTATAAATTTAATGAAAAATTAAATATGGATCACCTTTCCAAGAAATCACCATATCCATCTATATCAAATCTATTTATATAGAATCCTTTTTAATTCTCATCATGTTCAGGACTCTATGTCCCCTCTTACTCAGTACATTATCAACATTTTTTCCCTTCCCAATGTGGTAGTTTATTGAGAAATATTATTTTTTTGTAGTTTCAGCTATCTTATTTACCTCATGTTGATATCTTTCTAAGATAAGATATAATTTAAACTCTTGTGTTTGGTATATATATATCTCATCTTTCACCATAGGGGTAGTGTCTCCATATTTCCAAAGTAAATATTATAGTATCTAACTCATGGTCATGATTTGGATAGTTCTATTCATAAATTTTCAATTACTTTGATGCAAAAGAAATATCCCTATCATTATTCATAAATACATAACTAGGTCATTTTTTATACATAACTATAAATTAAAAATTATTCCTTACCTGATGGTACAGTTAAAACCATTTATTTAATCATTCTCTTATTCAAATCTTCAAAAATATCCTCACATTACTTTGACCATGTAAATTTATCCCCTTTACATGTTTACTTGACCAATGGGTTTTCTAATCAGACAAAATATTGAACAAGATGCTGCTAATATCCTGTTAAACCTAAGAAACTCTGGATTCTAGTTATGTTCCTAAATGTAGGATATTCTTTGACTAAATTTTTATTTTAAGCATCAACGGATATTTCATCCTTTTAGACTATATGTCCATGAGAAGGAAATTCATTGATCCAAAATTCACACTTAATATATTTTCCATATAATTCCTTTTTTAGGTTCTATAAAATTATTCGTAGAAGACCCTATTACTCCTCATATCTCTTAGAGTATATCAAGATATTGTCAATTAATACCACTATAAAGATATCATAATAATCCTTTAATACTCTATTATTCATATCTATAAATAAAGAAGATAAATTATTCAGTCCAAAAGGAATTACTGTAAACTCATAATTTTTATACCGTTTTTGAAATGTCATCTTTGATATATCATCCTTCTTCACCCTTAAAAATGTTAACAAGATTGAATATTGATATTTGAAAAGAATTGGGATCCTTAAAGTTTTTCAAATAATTCATCAGTTCATGGTAAAAGATACTTATTATTTATAGTAATGACATTTATCTCTATATAATCAATGCAAAGTCTATATACCATTCCTTATTTTTCATAAATAAAATAAGGGCTACCCACGGTGATACACTAGGGATTATGAATCCCTTATCAAAAAAATCTTGTAATTATTTATTTAACTCCACCAACTATACTGATTTCATTTTATAGGTACTTTTCAATATAGGCCTTGCATCAAGAATGAGTTCAATAGATAACTCAACTTCAAACTCCAGTGGATAACTAGGTAATTCTTCTAGAGAAAAATTAATGAATTTTTTTACCTTCGGTAAATCCTATATTCTTAGGATATATTCCTTATCTATAAATCATGTTTGATCTTCCTCTATAGTGTTTTGAATTAGTGACCACCATTGGCATGCATCTCCCTTCATACGATAGACCATTATAATGAATTTTTTACTTTTCACTACTTACCAAAGTGATAAATATCTTCTCTAGAGAATTTATCCATTTTTTAACTAACAATAGATTAATAGTTCCACTAAAAGATAGAGTTTTCTTCACATAAACTTATCCAACATTGTTACACCGTGTTGTGGATCATCAGGTCATACTATGTGGGTGAGATTATTTTTCATAACCTTGTTCAACTTCCCTAATATGGTTATGATATAATTATCCTCACCAAAAACTTTATTAACTTTCTAAGGGGTAAATCCCTTCATTGACTATGGGATTTTATATTGTTCTAATCCCGCCCATTAGTCTATATATCTCTACAATGGAATTATAATCTCATGATATTGAATTATAAATAACAATTCCTATTATTTTTTCTACAGTGTTCCCAATAAATATTGATTCTTTTTCATAATACTTAGGTAATCTCTCTTGGTTCCAAAAAATATAATCCCCATTGTTCCTAATAAACTTACTTTGATACCAATTGTAACATACTAGACTATAGTAAGCCTTAAATAGTAGTAATATTACATCATTGGCATAGAATACAAGAGTTCCAAAATGATCAAATATTTTAGTAGTCTTTGTAGACTAGATATATACATAAATTAAATTTCGAAACATAATATACATCATAAACATATTATGAGGAAATTATTATCCCTTATATAATATCCCTGAAAATTATACATAGTCCCCCCTAGGTTTTCTAGGTAATGGAAAAAAAATAACAGTGATATTAGATGCTTAGTCAGAATTAGCATATTGTAGAGGGTTTTATAACATAAACATGGAATAAGTGATATGGAATGAATAAATGATACAACATGAATCCAAACTCAACTTAAAATTAGGGAATGTTATATCTATAACAATAAATGAAAACATGGATAAAAATTATTATTAATCTCATACTGATGTAATGCATAATTCCAAACATCAAAAGTTATTATCAAGGACTTGTGCCAAGAAATTATCCTGTTATGGGAAGTGGTACACATCAAAACCCAATATGTTTTTTATCATGAAATTTGTTGATACATCATGGGTATATATGATTTTTTGTCCCACCGATCACCGGATTAAGTTAAATACATTCCCTATAATATTCATCAATACCTTTCATACTATTACCTAAGGAAACTATTTTTGAATAAAACATGACGGTCCATATAATGAGAAATATGGAAATCAAATACTACATCATTAAATAGAATAATGTGTATATATAAGATATCATCCTTTAATCAACATACAAAATTTTTTGTATCATCAAAGTAACATGAAGTACCCTCATTAAAGAAATTCATGGGTGGAAGTACTTTTAATGTGTTGAGTTATCTATGAAAGATGGTAATTTGGTTTGATAGTTTTAATTGGTAGGAGACCAAAGAAATAATAGGAAAATTCATTTATCATGGTTCTTTAAGACTTTTAAAGTATTCCAAATCATATCCCCTAAGAGGTTCTCGATAGGTGTGTGGTCTTATGTCCACTCGTCATGCATCAGGGCATTGATTTATACAATGATCAACCAACTTTTTTACGGGTGATTACCCCTAAGTGCTTCTATACAACAGCGAAATATACTTTCTAGTATCCATATATGGATTATTTTTCTAGTAAATTACACACACTTTTACTTTACTAAACATTAGGATGGTTTTTCCACCACAGAAAAGATTGTGTTTTATGACGATTTTGGTGATTCTGGATTTAAAATAATTTAATAGAGGGATAAAAATATAGACTTTTAAATCCCATAAATTTCATGAGTAATTTAGAAAAATTTCATCCATGGTAATTTATGCACCACAAAAAAAGAAAATAGGTGGTTAATATAACATGAGTCCCGAAGAATGAAAAATGAGATGGCAAACCCCAACATATGGCTTGGGTAGAAATTCAATCAAAAACTAATGAATGATATGGATTAAAATTTATCTTTATATTTTATGAATAAATTATTTCATGATAAAACATTTTAAATAGGTAGTATATACACCACATAAATTAATTTAGGTTCATAATACAAAACATATCCTAAAGAGAAAAATTTGAGATGAAAATCCATACCTCTAATCTTAACTTCCATGAAAGTAGTTTATCATATTTTATTATAAAAATAGTTATCTTAATAACTTAATTAATAACCCTAATCATATCCATTTTCATTTATAATCTTTATAAATAGTTATTCCCTTTATGAATTCTATCTATTATTTACATTGGGTGTTTATAGTTTTGATCATTGGTACTAGTTTGATAATAGTTGTTCCTATATAAATTCTTCTTCCAAATTTCATTATAAATTGGTCATTAAAGTTATTTTTAGGAATAATTTATAATTATTTAGGATGTTTTAAATTCAATTCATGAGTAATTTAGTCATTATCCTTGAATATGAAATCAATAACAAGCATATTTTGATGAATCTTGACAATCGAAGGGTGTTTTCTTAATAAATGAATTAAATATTGATATAATGTCTCCAGAATAAAAAATATTTATTATTTAAACCTTTATATTATATTATACTAGTAATTATGTTACCATATTCATTTTTTATATAAATTCATAATATTATTCAAGTATGTGGTTAAACTGGCCCAAACATGAACATACTCTGATTTAAGGAATGATTATGTGGTAGTTTTATTGTAATAAAATTATACCAGAAGTATAATGATCATATTTAGTGTTTATAATTGTAATATATCAAAATTATAAAGGAATTATAAGGATAAGTAATGGATATAAAAATATTACATAATTTGAATAAATTGTTTTCCTCTTATCACGCTTGTTTAAAAGGATTGAATTAACAATGTTCCTTTTATAGATCAGATAATTTATAGGTTCTAAAGTTTATTATAATATAAACTTAATGATATCATAAATATCATATTTATCATTAAATACCATGCTTATATCCATCCTTTTAAGGCATTGATAGAAAATGATACATGTTGTGTCATAGAGACGGTAGTTTTCACCATGAAAGAACAACAGTTTTCTTTTTTTATATCGATTCGGTATATGAATAAAAAATTATAATACCACTAAAATATTAATATTAAATCATATAAATTATTATAATATCATTATATTAGTTTTTATAGAATAAATTTGAATGAACTTAATTATTATTAAAAGCTAAGTAGCTAAAAATACTCGTGTTGAGGACAAGAATTTTCCTTGGAAATATCCTTGGAAATAAATGTCTTATAATAAATAATGGTGACTATAAGCTTTTAAATGTGGGAGAGGGTTTTGGGAAAAAATCCCTCATGGTTTCATCTCGGTGTTTTTTGGGTGATTTTTTCTGTTGAAAAATCCAAGTGATAGTGTTTTAGTATAGTTGTTGTTACTGAAGTAGATGCATTTAACGTGGTGTAGTTTCCCTGTGTTTACCAATTTTTTTGGACTCAAAATCAAGAGATTATTTTATGGAAATGTAAATATATTTTCATATAATATATTTTATATATACCTCAAAGGGTTTTTTTGACTACAAAGGAGGATTTCGGACCACAAAGGAGTTGAATGTTTTGCGGATGAAGGCGTTGAATTAAGTCTGCTGAATGGGCTATGCGCTATATGGACCACGAAGTGCACCTTGCGAACCGCATAAAAAATCAGCTTTTTGGAGGTTCTTTATTCACATGAGTCTTTTTTTCAAGAGTCTAATCATTTGTGTCAAGAGGTGTTTATTTAAGGCTATCATAGAGTTTTTTTTGGATGACATCAGTCATCTAAAAGGCACTATACAAACTATATAGAAAGTTCATGGTAAAGGTTGTACCACATCATAGTTTTCAGTTATTACTACTAGTATATTTTTTGGATATATTTTCCTATATAAAGTCCCCTAATAATATCATAAAGTAGAGTGAATTTCAATAGATAATATCATCAATAATAAAAATTTGGGTAAGTCCAAAATATTTCGAGATTGAGGATTCTGCGAAAGAAAAAGTGGTTCGTGAAGGATGAATTATATAAAATATAAAGTAATTTTTGAGGGAGGATTTAACGAATGAATAGTTTTCAAAGTTGGTTTGTTTGTGGGGAAGTGTAGTTCAAAAAGGAAAGGTGATATGAGAGGTGTTATTCATTTCTGAAGTAAATTCCATACATGAAATAGAGGCATCTCACAAATAACTCACACTACGTGAGGAAAGGTGGCTCGTGAAGTATGTGGTTTATGAAGTAGATAGTTCATGAAGTAGTTTTATATAAAGAGAAATGGTAGATGGAAAAAGTAATCTCTACAAGGAAATCAGTACATGGATAAGAGTATTTCATCGACAAGGTGAAATTAGGAATTCATGGATCACTTACATGTGAAACTATTTTGAGGGTCTCACGTAAGGAGTTATGTGCCAGGATTACCCAGTGAATAGTGTCATTAGCATATCTGAATTATAAAGGAGAAGAAGATGGAGGATCTTCATGATCAGAATATATTTTTATAAATATTTTATTCACTAATACATCCAAGGAAGTGAATGAAAGATTTGGAATCTGTTAAAGATCTTTTAAAATCTAATGAAGAGGTAGTCGTTTTGTATATATTGAGGAGAAGTTTATTAAAAGTACCTAGAAAAGAATAAGGGTTTCATCAAGGTGTTTTCACAAGAGTGAAGAAGCATCCAAAAATAACATCAAGAGTGAATATACCTATAACTAGGGATGCAATAATTATTGATAATAAAGGGGATATATTTCCATAAACTATGTGTGAATACTTTCTTGAAGTAGTGAGAAAATGAAGAGGATGAAGGTTATTGTAACATCCTGACCTAGCTCACCTCTAAGTCGATAGCCAGACCATTCACCACATGGCCTCAAGAGCACCTCCCAATACGCCAGAGGTTGTTGACTAGAAACGATGGTCTATTGATGATACGGTGGGGATACTATACCCTCTATATCATATTAGAATAGTGGTTTATCATATAATAAATAATACACAAAATTGAAAGTACTAATAAATGAATAATAAGGAAGCGGAAGAATATAGCAACTCAATAAAATGGGGTAAATGCAGGTTTATGAAATGCATAGATGATGGATGATATATAAATAAAATATATAAACAATACAACATGCTTTTCAATATAGTACAAAATAAAGGAAAGAAAACAAAGTCCCATGATGATCTCCATGAGAATCCTGAGCTCCAGCTCAGTCCTTTTCTCTGAACTCATATGTACAAGAAAAATCGCTATCAACCACGATCTTGAAATATAAGGTCTACTCAGGTACCAGGGGTACCCGAGTAGGGTGTGAGAAAAAAATATCAGTAAGCTATCACCCACTGGTGTCTAGAAAAATCTAGAAAGCGAAAATAATAAAAATAATAATAAATGACAGTGTGCTACACAATATAAAGGCAAAGTGATAACAAATTTAATAATAACAACTTGTTCTAGGTTCCTAAATGAAAAATCATCCCATACCACCTGGTTCACCTTAAGCCAAACATCCTTATATGTGGGTAGATCCTTCTACATTAGGAAGGATCACCAAAATTGGTGGAATATTCTCCTTCTGAAGATGAATCACTTAGAATATACCATAAATATAGGGTCCTTGACCTCGTGATAAGAAAAACTTTTCCCTCATGCACAACTAGAATCTCACCCTCAGGAATCGTGTGACTGTGCATCTCGGCCTCAGACATTTGATATAAACATATACTCTGTCCTCATACATTTAGTACCATTGCTCCTATCCCTTAGGTGGTACAAAAACATGCACCAAACCATCATGTGTCAATACTAATCATGAGTGCTCAAACATCACATATAATCATATACTCTTCCCTCAAGCATCAAGAACCCGTGTGTCTTACCCTCAGGCAGTACAAAATAACATGAAACAATCTCTCAGGATTCCACATTAAACATGAGTCATATTCAGAAAAAACTCAATATACTAAATAGTATCAAACCCCTAGGTACTAATCACATCAATATCATATAAGATCAAAAGATAACAAAGAAAAATTTTATTTTTATTATCAAACATACCATATTTATCATCATAAGTCAAAACAGTTAATTTAGAAAAAAATATCATCTATTAACAAGTTCCGTTCATTATTCCAGGTTCTTAATTATTATCATAATTATATCAAACCTATTTAATTAATCATTCAACCATATGGTTGTGAAAATATAAATTAACCTATTTGTCTAAGGAAATTATACCATAAGAAATTACCAAATTTATTATTTTGAATATTCAAAATTCAAAACCATCAATCAAACAATTTATCCAATTTATTATAAGGATTTAAATTCAATCAGGCCAAGTATTAATAAAGTCCAAGGATATCATACCAATAAGGTGGTTGCAAGTTTGATTCTCCATGTATATAAATCCAAAGGGATCCAAGGGATGGTTTAAAATGAACAATTATAATTTAATAGGGATTATTTAGTTTATTTGGTCGCACACATCATGTTGGTGCAGTCAAATATATTGAATATACTTTAAATAATTAAATAATACAAAATGGGATTATGATTAGACCACCCATATCAATTCCATTTAGATAAATTCATATGAAACATTCAATTAATTACATGAAGAGAAACCCAGCATGCATTATCCATTTCATTTTAATACATGTGATCTATACCATTAAACATGATAATTCATTTAACATATTAAACATTTCATTTAAGAATTCATAATTAAAATTATAAGGAAACAGCTAAAGCATTATTAAATTTAAAGAGAATACGGTAAGGGAATCATAAGGCTAAAGACGCACACCAAAAAAACATGTCAATAACCCATAAATTACATGTGAAAAAGTTAATGACTTCCTACCTTAGGTGAAACGATGACTAATGAGGAGGGATGATGTTCAAGTTAAACTACACCACTGAAATCTTATTGCTCACAGAAACAAGAATATGTTTAATATTATTCTTGTCAAGGAGAATCCAATGACACCAACAACACTTCAATCCGATCAATATTATAAGAGATATCGATGATTAAATATTTAGAATAAAAAATAAAAGAATAATAGGAGAGAGGGTGAGAGAGGGGAAGAGAGATAGAATGGGTGGCGTGAGGGATGGTGCGCACCCCATCATCCACACTTTATATTGTTTTTTTGTTTTCATTTTATTTAATTTAATTTAAATACCATTTATATTATAATTATATTTAAATTCATCAGAATGGAATGAATTCCATTATTCCTTGTGTTGTACACTGCATGTCCCATAATCAATATTTTTCAACAAAAGTAATTATTTATTTATTCATCTTAAATCAATTGATATTTCATTAAATAAAATTATTAGGAAACATTAATACAAACTTATATATATATATATATGCACCCATATATATACATATATTTAATTAGCTCATATATATATACATGTTGTATATGTATACACACATCCATATATATATATATATATATATTCATCTCCACATGTACATATATATATATAGATATTTATCCCAATTTAATAATAATAATAATAATAGAAGTAAATATTATATATTCATCTCATTATTTCCACCCTCAAAATTTTAAAAACCATAATCATTAAAAACATATATCAGTTAGTAAATTAATATTAACCATGCATTTTTTATTTAACTGAACCATTAATAATATCACATTTATTATATAACTTATTTTATTCTTCTCTATTAATTAATTACATATATCACACCCATTATAAAAAAACATTTTGTCTTTCTTTAAGTTATATATATATATATATCTTATATTTATATATATAAACACAAAATATATAAACACAACAAATTATTTTCACAATTTAATAGTTATAATAATAATAATAATAATAATAATTTATCATTATTAAATCTCATCCATCATTATAAAAATAATCATGTTAATAAAAACATCCAATAAAAACTGATAACAATTAAAAAATTAATATTAACCATACATTTTTCATTTTATTTAAAATCAATTAATACCATTTATTAAAATAAAATCAATAAAAGAATACAAAGGAATTGGTTTCATGCACACCCCATATAAATACTATTTTCCCAAATTAACAATAAAAGTAATAACACAAATATTCTATTATTGTTATAAAATATCTCATATTAATGTCACCATTAAAATTTTAAAAATAATAACCATTAAATACCGACAATATTTAATAAATTAATATTGATTACAAATTTATATTTAATTGTAACAATTAATAATATCGAATTTATTATATTTCCCACTTATTATTTACATCGTAACACAATTTATTAATTTTTGAAGTATATTTTCATTTTTTATTTTCAACACAACTAATAAAATTATTATTATTATTTCTGACTACCCAAAAAAACAAACCAATTAAGTTATCTTTGAGTGAGATCTGACCAAACGCCAGATGCTCACAAAAGTTATAACCTGCCTAAGGTAAAACCCACGTTCCAGACCGAACGGTGGTCTCAGATTTCTGATACAACACACTGTTTGTGAGAAATTAATTATTTATTATTGAAAAATTAGAATAATTAATTAACTAATTAAAAAAGTATTCTCGCGTGTGAGGTTGTCAAAAAACTCACACTCATTAAATTTATACCCTGCCTTGGGTAAACCTGATGTTCCGAACCTAACAGTGGTCTCAGATTTCTCATATGACACACTATTAGAGAGTTATTTTATTTTTTTTAGAAAATTTGTCACATGCATATGAATAACATATTTTTAATATTTGTATTCTATCAATGTCGAGAGTTTACAGGTCCCGTAATCCCACACTGAATCAACGTCTAACTCTAAAAATATTAAATAATATATTTTAAAGTAATAAAGATGGATTTTACCCTTCATTTAATTTATTTTTATTTTTATTTTAAACTAATTAATTTCATTCATTTTATTTAAAGGATACCTCTCAGTGTCACCTATCAGAAATAAAAAGTTCTGATGCTTGGTTTTATAACCGACCTGCCCAACTAACAGAAAAATTTAATTTCCTTCGTTATTTAATTTAGTTAAAACATTGTACATTACAGTGGTCCATTCCACCCATAGTGATCCATATAAGGAAATTTTAAGGGATTGAATCATGGGAAGTAGTGAGTTATCCCTAAATCTTGTAAAGCAATGATCCTAGGCATAGAAGGGATCTAGCTGAAACCTTGTATTGTCAATGATCCCTAATGGATTTGGTATATTTGTATGCGGTCATTGTATGCTCCTTGGACATGTCCAAGTGAGGGTGAACCATGTAAAAATATAGGTGTCTATATTCTTTCTTTCCTACATTACTTTCTATAAATCATCATCAAATAAAGTTAGAAAGGATAAGATCAATATAAAAACTAAATAGAAAACAAAGTGACCCTTATAATAAAGAGTTCAATATCTGGTGGGTGGGAATAATTTCAAAAAAAATTATCCATAACCTAATTCACCCCTCCCCCCCCCCCCCCCATCAGGGTATATAAGCCACTTTTAGGTATAACAATTGGTATTAGAGCAAGGTTTCTTTTATCAGGTTTTTTTTTCTCGGACATGGTTTAGTTGATTTTTGATATCCAAGTTTTAGTCTTATAATATCTAATTTTTCAATGTTAAATTGGATAAATTCAAAGAATAAGAAATATTCTAGTGTAATTACTTGGTATGAAAGTGTCTATGGAAAAAAGTGTTATTCATTTGAGGGATATAAACATTTTACTGAAGAATGGTTTGAATAAATCAGACACTGAAAATATTTACAAAATCAATGATGTCAAAGGAATGTGTGAAGAACCAAATATTCCAAGTGATGTTGGAACTATTGATGATGAATAAATTACAAAAATCGCAAAAGTGGGATTTTCCCATGTAACAAAGGAATTAGATCAGAAAATGGATTAAAAAAATAAATCTAAAGGTATCTGGATCCAAGTGTAATAAATTTAAGTTAACAAGCTAAGATGATTAAATAAAAGGCTTCTTGAAGTGTCCAAAGAGAGAATAATGATTCCCAAGATGAAGAACAAAAAAACTAAAATCCAATGAAATAGGAATGAATTAAAACTCAAAATAAATTCATAATTTGGAGGATTGAAATGATAATCATGTTTCACATAGGTCTGCACTAGTACATGAGAATCAAAGGATACAAAAACAAAATGAGTGCTTTAAATATTATCTTTCTCAAATGAAATTTAAAATAAAATAGAAAAGTGGCATGGTGGATAAACTCCCACTAGAATTGGAAGATGAGAATACTAGAATGAATAATTTAAGAGAGAACTTAAGGATTAACATGAATCAAGGGATATAAATATTCAGTAATTGGGAGAATATCTTGAATTAGTTAAGAAATAATAGGAGCAATCTAATGAAAATGGAAAGTCCAAATTGAATAATTATTTTCATTTAATATTTTATTATACTTTGATAGGAGATAATGAAATAAAAAAAATATTATACTTCAGAGGAAAAACATGAAAACATTGGCTCATCCCAAAGACCATGCATTTTGGGAAAATTTGGTGTGGGATATGATTAACCCTCCCCCATGAATGAGAGGAATATTACTATGAATCGTTATAAAAATAGGATAAATCCTATTGATATTAGAAATATACCCAAAATACTTTTATAGAAAGTAATGACTAAATGTTCTATTTCTATGGAGTGCATGGTTATATTTCAAGTTTGTTTTTGAATCATTGGAATATATTTCACATTGTGAAGATAGAAATGTTAAAAAACTAAGAATAAGAAAAATATTCTTGAAAATTATGAAATAATGTCACTTAGGAGAAAGTAGCCATAAAATTATATTATTGTGGAATACAGAGACACACCATGAGTATGTGTCAAGAAGCATTAGGGCTCAATGTCAGAATAAGAACTATGGGTGAGTCAATATCTCAGCCGAGAAATGATTATAAAAAATATTTTTTTAATAGGTGGTGTTTTATATGTTTTGATCATGGGAATTTGGAAATATATTGCATCTCGAAGGATAAACTGAAGGAAAAGGAACTAGAAAGTAGATTACAAACTCCTATTGTGTATATTAATAAATCATATACTAGAATAAAACCTTCTGAGTTGAAAAATGGGTTTACAGCCTCATAGGAGACACAAGGAGGTCAATGAATGGCATACTAAGCACCTACACTATTATTGTCACATAAACATGGTTGGAAATAATGTAAACAAAATTTGAAAAAAAGGAGGAGCTTTAACAATTGTAATTAAAAATAATTCCTTATTATTAAATGACTCACTCCAAGAACATCGGGGTGATTTGACTCAAATAATAGTTAAAATAAAACTAAAAAAATAATGCTTTAACAAATTTATGTTTTATTCCATGTGGATATAAGTGAAGGAAGAAAGAAAAATCCATCCATCTAAGGATTAAACAAGAGTAGGAAATTATTTGAGATATTTTTTATCGTGTAAAGCATCATAAAAAATGAAATATAAGTGGAGTGGAAAAGAAATAAATTTTTATTAGTGGATTCAAATCCAAAATTTTGATAGAGTTCAAACCTATAAAAATGGAATGCCAAAAGAAGATTAAGATGTGGGTAGTGAATGTCCAGTTATATGTCTATAATAGGTAATTTTGTACACACAGTTGGAACAAGAACAGAAATAATAAAATTTTTGGAAGTAAATATTAAATGTTTGGTCCCTTAGGATCGACCAAAAACCTCACCTTGAGGATTCTATAGGTACCCCTATCCCCATGTATTAACTATTTTTAATATGTGTGTGAATTGGTATATATTGTAGGGTAGATACAATTCATGGGGTGTTTATGCTAAAATATCATGCATGCCTTAGTTAAATAGAGATACATGAAACAAGAAGAATCTAAAATCTTGAAATTCACATATGGTATCAAATTAAACAAGTTGTGTTACACAAAAAACTCTATTTTTCAAATATACAACAGGAATATGCATATAATGGAAATGGATATTATATAGTGAAGAGGCTTATGTGAATTTGATTTTCCACTAAGAGAATATTTATTTGGGGAGAAGCATCAACATTCATATATTTCATGATTATTAATCTTTTTCATACCATATGGTATTAGCTGATAGTATTTAAGATATAAAAAATATATATGTTTTCAGGGAGACATTTTGATAAGCTCATAAAATGATATAGCCTAATCTGACAAGAGAATCCTAAAAATAATTAAGGAAATCTATGTTGTTAGATTCTATTGAAATAGGTGAGTGAAAAGGATAGAATTGGTGTTTATTGAATTAAAATATTGTTTACTACAAATAGTTCAGTCTCAGTAGGTTTAGAGGATCTATCAATGACTCAATTAAAAGTGGTAATTTCATTTACTAAAAATCTAATAGTAATATGCATCAATAAATAAGAATTTGAATCTGATATTGAAATGTTCTAGAAGAATCAAAGCATCAATTTGAAGTTGATAAATGGATACAAATGTGAAATGGAAAATAGTTGACATATTTAGGTGGTCTTCGGATGTCAAACTATTGTGTCTCATTTATTAAGTATAATTGTATGATTAAAAGGGGAAAGTAATTTTTCTTTATCTAGATTTTAGTAGATAGAAAAATAATGTGTTTCCTCTCACCATTTTGTAGATTATTGAAAATATTATTCATATATATCATTGACTAAGGGAGATAAAATTAATAAATAAAGGAATACCTTATTGAATTCTTTGAGATAGGGGTAAATTTGAGAAAATTCACTTCTCAATATTCATTGTGATAATTCAAGTGCTATAAATATTAGAAAAAATCCAGTTCCTCATCCAAGGACAAAGAGAATTGAAATTAAGTATCATTTTATCAAGTACATGGTGGATAATGGTCTTGTGAAGTTTGATTATGTGCCTACAGAACTACATGTTGTGCACATTCTGAATAAGTCCTTACCCAAAGAAACATTTGAATGTCATCGACTTGCACTTGGAGTTCATTTGACTCCCTACACTTGAAAAGGAGTGGATGTGGGATCCCCTTTCCCTAAGGAATGATAATTTATCTCCAAATTTTTGGTATGTGTTCTTTAACCTATGTCAGAGAACAGGAGTGACCTTCAGGTTTATTGAAAAATGGGTATAATTTGGGCCAATAAAAGGGGAGAGAATGTATTAATCAATAAAGTGGATAAGATGGTAGGGGGTTAGTGAAGTAGGGGGAGTTTTTTTTAATTTTATGATGCTAAAGGTGATCGATCAAAGGTTATATATCAAGATAGATGGTGTTTGGGATGAATGGAGTTGAGTGGTTCTAAATGTATTGATTCATTGATGAAATTTTCATGATACATTTTTTTCTCACATAGATCATGGATCGTATAATCTTAGAGTGTGTGTTTAGTAAATATTTGATCGCAATTGGAGTCGTAAGAATTTATTTTTGGTATAATATAGAAAAAGATTTAATGTGGTATCAAAATTTGATGAGTTATCAACAAACCCAAAGGTGGAGATTTTTGGGAAAAAATCTCTCATTGTTCCATCAAGGTGTTTTTGAGGTGATTTTTTTGTTTTCAAATTCATGTGACCATGTTTTGGTATAGTTGGTGTTGCTGAAGAAGATGTGTTTAAGGTGGCCAAGTTTCCCAGAGTTTGCCAAATTTTTTGGCCTCAAAATTGAGAGTTTTTTTAGGAAAAAGTAAATATTTTCTTATAGTAGTTGTGTTATACAGACCGAAATGGAGGTTCATTGCCCGTAAAAGAGATGAATGTCTTATAGAAGAGGGTAGGGAATTAAGTTTAACACAAAGGGTTATATGCTATGAAAATATTGAAGTGCGCCATGTGAACTGCATAGAAAAATCAGTTCATAGGAGGCTCATCATATATGGGAGGCTCATTGTTCATGGGAGGCTCATTTTTTGCATCTAGATGTGGTGATTTAAGGCTACTATAAATTTTTTTCGTTTTCAGATGACATTGTCCACTGCAAAGGTGCTATGCGGACCGCATAGCAAGTTCATGGTGAAGGTTGTACTGCATTGTATTTTTTGGTAATTATGAGTAGCAGGATTTGTGGATCTATTTCCTATATAAATACCTCTAATCTGATCATTAAATAGAGTGCATTTCATTAAAGAAGATCACTGCTAGAATAATTCAGGTAAGTTTGGAGTAGTTCATGAGGGAGGATTCTGTGAATGAGGAAGTGGTTTGTGAAGGAGGAATTCTATGAAATTGAAAGTAGTTTACGAGGGAGGATTCAATGAAATCATATATTTTTATGGAGGTTTTTTTGCGGGGGACTGTAGATCACAAATGAAAGGTGATCTATAGGGTGTTATTCGTTCATGAAGAAATGGTCATTCATGAAACAAAGGTGGCTAACGAAGCACTCTCACTATATAGTGAAACATCGTTCATGAAGAAGGTGGTTCATGAAGCAGGTGGTTCATGAATTAGGTGGTTTGTGAAGGAGGTTTCCGAAAAGGGAAAAGTTGTTTTGTGAAAGGAAACTCCAAAATCCAATTAGTACGTAGAGAAGTGTATTTCATCTATAAGGTGAAAACATGACTTCATGGCACACTTACATGTGAAACTATTTTTAGGTTTTCATGAAAGTAGATATGTTCCAGGATTACCCTGTGAAAAGTTTCATTGTCATATCATAATTCTAAAAGATAATAAGATAAATTATCTTCACCATTCAACTATATTTATAGAAGGTCCTTATTTTCTCCTACATCTATGATAGTGAAATGAATACCTAGCATCTGTTTTATATATTTTTAAATCCATGGAAGAGGTAGTTGTTGTGTCTATAGAAAATAGAATTTTAGGTATCTAGAAAATAAGAAGCCATGCATCAAGGTTTTTTCACAAGAGTGAAGGAGAAGCCAAAAAGGAACATCAATAGTGCATCTACCTTGAACTGGGGATGCATTCATTATTTCTATTGAATTAACCTACATGTCCATAAATTGTGTGTGAATACTTTCTGAAGAAATGAGAAAAGGTAGAGGAATAAGGTGATCCTTTCTACTGGCAGTGATCCAAAAAAGTAAAGTTTGAGGGAGTGACCCTTGGGAATGAATTCTCTAACCCAAAATCATTTAAGGTAGTGATCCTGAGCATAGAAATGATCTATCCCAAAACTTTTATTGGTATTGAGCCTTAGTTTATTTGGTACATTTTTATATTTTCATTGTATTCTCCTTGGATATATCCCAGTAAAGGTAAAAAAAGTAAAAAATCTATGTTTCCTTGTGCTTTGTTTCCTAATTTACTTTTTATACTTCAACATCTGATAAAATTGGAATTTATAAGATCCATATAATCACAGAAGAGTAAATGAAGTGAACCTTATGATAAAGATGTTAAGATATAGTGGGTTAGGTATAATTTTGAAAAGAATATTCATACACTAATTCACCCCTCCCCCCTCAGGGTATTTAAGACCCTTTTGGGGGACTAATAGAGGGTTCTTAGAGGATAAATTTTTAATATCTTACATAATAAATGCTAAGAATGGTTGAGTCTTGAACAGGTAGAAAGGTTTCCCTTTTATAAGTGAACGGAAATCTAGTTTTTGGAGCACCCTTACCATTTTCAATAATGTGATGTATCTATTCCAAATTCATTGGCTCCAAAAATGGATAAAAACGATGAGGATAATGAATGTGGGATGAAAAAAACATTAACCATTCCTTTTCAAAACTACTTTGACTGTTATAGGTCTTTTTGTTCAAACTCTTAAATTTTACCCTAATTTACTTTTACCTTGGTAATTAATTTCTTAACATAGTAATTAATTTTAATGAAAAAGATTATGATCAAACCTTTTACCTAATTTGTTACTTTTGACTTCAAATTTTGAAATTATTTCATCAAATAAAATTTCTAGTGTGCTGAAAATTTAATTTTAAAATAAACACACTTAATCATGTAAAAATAGTTTTTATAAAAATAATTTCTTTAATCATTAAATTTAAATAGAAGATAAAATAATATCATATAATAATTTTAATAACATTAATTTATTTTTTATAAAATAATAAAATATATGTGGCCTTCAAGGAAAACAAAAACTCAATCTACCTTGAAAATACTTGATTCAAATAAAATTTTCAAAGTAGTTTTTTTTCAAGTAACATTTTAATTAGTTCTAAAAATTTATTACATAGGTTTTATAAGTTCAAATAATATTTTAAAATGTATATTTTTATTCCTTGACTTTAAATTTTATTACTTGGAATAATTTTTAAACTTGTTGTTCATTATTATATAATGATAAAGTCATAAAAATTACAAGTTTTTTGAAAACTGTATTTTTTGACTAAAAATCGTTGTTTTCATAAAAAGCTCAAAAATTCATACTAAGATAATTTTTATATGTTCAATTCCAAAAATTAAGTTATTTTGGTCAATTTAAAATTCAAAAATTTATATTTTAAACAAATTCATAAATAAATTCTCTTTAAATGGGGCACTGTGTGATGGTTTAGGATATTGTGTTTGTATGCTACAATAGTGTCATGGGAATTATAACTTTTTCTTGAGGTTATTTATTCATTTTCAAATAAGTTAAACTTTCTTATCATATCATCATTTTTATGAATGATACAAGGGTACAATACCTCAAGTGGTATCCACATGGGCTCTAAGAACCTTATAACATCATCATCAGATCTCTGGGTATGGGTGAAAATGAACTAAACCACCTGAATCATCTTTCATTGATTTCAAAAAAAATCCCTTCTGATATTTAAAGAATTTATCTAATTCACTCATAGATATGATAAAGTAGAGGATGATCGAGGATCTCTATTCATGAGAAAATTTTGGAGAAATTTATCACTTGTTCATAAAAGAATTTTCTAAAGAGAAATGTTGTACATAACAAATTCTTAATATAGAAATAAAAAACCAAGTTTTATATATAGGTCAGAGGATTAGTTTTTTCACATAACCCATTAAATAATCTATTAATTCTATGTAAACATCACAGCTAATAATAATTATATTATTATTATTATTATTATTATTATTTCCCTCACATGCGCTAAACTCATAAATATATAAATATCATTTCTTTTAGACCCTTAAATTGGCTTGTCAACCCTCCTCAGTATTTATCAAACCATTAATAATAACTATTTATTTAAATAAATAAATATCATTATATTTTCTTTTCAATAAATATATTTGTGATCAAAACAAAATTAATAGTTATAATTTTTTGAAATTGAGGAATAATATTTATTTGATTAAAATTGAATTTAACTAAGGTTCTGGATATATTTAGTGTGTGTCCCTCTAGGATACTTTCTATGTGGCATTAATTGAACTATCCTAAATTCCAATATTAAAATATACCAATAATTCAAGGCCTCTATAGAGAAATATATTAATATCGTAATGATAGAAAATTCATTCAAACACTCACTATGTAATAAATATTTCTTTCTCAATATCTCATCAAGAAGGTTGCATACATCTATCATTAACCTATAAGATTAATATATCTTTCCTTGACTTTCCTGAAAATAACACTTTGATAAATCATTATAGACATAAACTTAAATAGACAGTTATATTCTAATCAAAGGGCTTGAGATATCTAATTCCATTAACCTGGAAGGAGAAAAGCCTATCTTAACTCATTCACTATTGTTATATCACTTATGATGCACCCAAAGTGTCCTACCTTTCTGCGAGCATATGTCATCATGGTTTTCATTAACACCTTAAAGTATATGATTTATGAAATACATTAATAATAACCTCAAGTATAAGGACTAATATACACACTAATATATAGTAATATTCAATGAAACATATGATATGTTGAATTCCTACTAGAGAACATGTTCTCATAACCTCCTCTCTTAAATAGACTTGAATATTATTAAATAAATTATCACATATTGATTGTTCTTCTTCATAAAATTAATGTGATAACATTCTAGAGTATCTTTCATATTTAAAAGATCATAGATGTTCATCATTATTATGAAAATCTTGAAGTACTGTGAAAATATTATTAAACAATATGGAATATGGTCATATGACATCATCTGATAGGACATGAATGATGCATACTATCATCTGATCGATACTCATAAGAGAATGAGACTACATCTCTTAAATTCCAAACTTGGTAATTTACAAGATGATATATTGTGAGGATTTTCCCACTGGTATGTGTTTCATATGTCATGATTTATTGGATTTTTATTCTTATAAATGTCTGTAATGATCCTTAAACTTTAATATTATTACTATTTCATATCATGAGTCATGTAATTTGATGTATTTTCATAAAAAATGATGACGTGTGTTTATGGACAAGTTGGGTAAATTGAGTATATCATGATTGATATTTTATTAATTATTAACTTCATAAAGTATTGGTCTCTTTCATAATTATAGAAGATTGTATCTCATCCCTTTGATTGAAATGTAACTATTGAGTAAAATTTCATAGCTATGGTTTATTGAAGGGTTTATCACAGATATTCAAAGAAAGAAAAATAAAAAATATAGGTTTAATATATGAGTGTGAAACCTTATTTATGAGAGAAAGATACAAAAGGATTATATTAACTAATTAGCATTCATATGTGGTTGTCATCATTGCAACATTAACTTCTTCCACTTGGGCTCTTTTATGTGTTTATAGACAGTGATAATGGACAATAGAAAAACCTATCTAATTCCACTGATGAATATACCTTGAGGGTCACACATTTAGCTTTCCCATTGATCTCAATTAAATTCTATTTGAATTTAATTACTAGAATAAATTTTATTCTTCTGACTAAGAAAAAATATTTATTCATGATTTATCGACTGCATGTATTTGGTCACTCTTTTATATGAGTTGAATATTTAAAATAAAATTTATTAATTAAACCATAAAAATTATATATATTTATTTGTAGAATAAATAATATTAATTATTTATGGCTCGATAAATGTTAGTAAGGTGCGCGGGCTAAGTAAAGCACCGGATAATGGAAATGATATACCAAATATCATTTAAATAAATATTAACATATTTATTGATATTTATATTATCCATGAGACATGTGTGCATCAAATAAATAATAATTTTATTATTTTTATTAGACATTGGGTTTTCTAAGTATTACCAACTCTCTAACCCTAGATCTATAAATACCCCATTATATCATTTTTATGGTAGAGCGGAAATATTTTTATTTTGGAAAAATATTTCCTCTATAAAGAATTATCTACGTGAATAATTTTTATAGGGTTTTCCCTCAAGATCGTTAGAATATTTTCTATCTCCCTCCTTCTCAAGAATGATAAAAATAAGAAGCAATATTTCTATCTCAAAGGACTATGTTCTGATTAATGGAGAGAAACATAAGATAATCGGTACTTTCATGTCAGCACTTGGAGTACCATCAACAATGCATTGAGATAAAAGGAGCATCTGTGTATCACCACTATAGGGAGACTACCATGGATCCTATCGAAACAATAATGGTAAAATTGAATGGAGATTCAATTGATCAAAACCTATATCAAAGAAAGTACTCAATTCCAAGGTGATTTCTTATTATTAAATTAATTATAAATTCAACATGATAGATCCTCTATCTAGTTTTTGGGTTCTTTCATTAAGGTTCTTTAAACATTATCATGATACATTACATTCTTCATAATGTTATTATGATTTATTAATTGGATTAAATAAAAAATCACCATTAGTCAAGGGTGAGATCAACTTTGGCTACACCTGAAGCCTTCAAGGGGTATCAAAATGGTTATTTTTAAGGTTATAATTATTTTCAAATTTCTTATCGATTTATTCATTTTTCAAAAAAAAAATATTTCCAATTTTTTATTTTTTTAATCTAAAATTAAATATTTCTTTTTCATTAATCTTTATATGAAAAAAACAGGTTAAAAAGGATTAATTAACCATATAGAGATGTTGAGAATTCTTTCTAGACAACATGGAACAACACCCCAAGTATCCCATATGTAAAAAAAATGTATTCAGGTTCTCTAAACTAGGATGAACATCAAATTACATTGGATGTGATGTGTGAAGAAAACATCACACAATTTCATTACACACCACATCTTGACTGGGACAGACTAGTGCATCAATTTCTGGATTAAACAATGTATATATGGCATACACATTGTGTAGAAAATGCACTTTTATAGTGAAATTTTTGGAAATTGTGTGGTCAAATATGTGTCATGTACTTATTACATAATGGATAGGGACTGACATTAGGGAAACAAAGAGTCCACACTCTGTGAAACTGGTGTACACATCATGTACCTCAAAAATGTTTATGAATAAACACACTTTGAGTCCCTAGGTGTGTACATCAAATACATGGTGAAGTAAAATACATGGTGTGTGGATGGATTATACATTATGTGTATCTTTTACTTATTTACATGGAAATAAGATTAATTATTTACACCATGAAAATTAATAAACACGTTTCTATGTGTCATTGATTAAAAGAACATTCCTTGTGATAGGTTTTATAAAATATAAAATTTTAAATTAATTTCCATGAAAAATTTGGAATTATGCCTTGTTTTTTGTCCTTACATGGTGTTACTAAAAGTTCATTAAAAGTAGTCCATGTTGTATATTTCAACAGGTTTCTATGTGTTATTTTTTGATAGTACACACATAACACCCTAAGTTTTAGGACCCATTCTATTCCCTTAAATTATATATCTATAATTCTAAAGAATATTTTTCAATTATTTATAAAATAATTAAAATTGATTGTTAAATAATTCATATAGTATATTAATCAATCAACAATACTTTATTCATCATAGATGAACATTAAAAAAAGTATAAGAAACTATTACAACAAAAGAACAAGAAACCATGTATTGAAAACAATTTTTTATTACATATCATGAATTATTACATCCCCTAAAATTTCATAATTAAAAGGGGAAAATAAATTGAATATAATAACATTTTCAAAAAGATAAAATCCACTAGATCATCTTCACCCTTGAGAATCACCATGAGTTGAAATAACCCAAAAATGAAAATAATATTATGAAAGGGGGGATAATTATAAAAACCCCTTAATATGAAATGAGAAGTTTTCTTTGAGAAGTGAGAATGGAATAAATGAATAACTTTAGTAAGTCTATATATAAGAACAAACGAAACCGTAATAAATATGGTTATTGGAAAAAAATTTATTGGAGATATGGTCGTAGGATATATATGTATCTAATAATTATAATGATTTTTATTATTATTATTAACAAATTTAAATGATATATTTTAGTAATAATAAATAAAAAATATTTTATTTAATTAAAATATTTTTTATAAAAATATTTCTCTGTGTTAAAATATTATAAGAAAAAAAATGTGATAAATTTTAAAAAAAAATTAATATAAATATATTGATAAAATTAAATTATTATAATATAAATAATTAATTTCAATTGTATTTTTTTGAATATTATTTAAGATAAAAGGGATATTTTTAAAGACCTATTTTTTAAAGTGTTATATATTTTTATCTTAATAAAATAAATCACTAATAAAGAATGATTTTAATAAAACATGTTGATAATACATAAAATTAAATAAATTATAATTTATCTAACAGTTAATATAAGGTAATAAATAATAATAAATCCATTTTATTCTTAAAATATGTATTTCTCCAAAAATTGTTTTTATCCCTTATCTGGGCTTATATTAAAAATAATTTTTATAAACTATAGAAATAAACTCTAATATAAAAGTTTTTATAATATTAATAATAGAATAAAAACTTTATAATAAGGTAATTTTAATTTTCAATATAAAAACATTAGTTACCAAAGGAAATATTAGTTTTCAAGGTGAAAAAAGTTATTTTTCAAAAAAAATGTTTTTATAACCACTGTGTAATTTCTATAAATTAAATTGATCTATTTTAATTATGAATAAAATATTATTTCTAAATATAATATATATATATATATAAACACTCATTTAATTGTTAATTAATAGTAAATAAGAATAAAAACACTTAATGCATAAAAAATAAATTTTTATACAAAAATAGTTTTTTTTATATCTTATGTTTTAATTTAAAAGTTAATTTTATCATATTTATAAATTTAATTAGATTAAATGGAGTAAAATTTTATTTTCATGAAATTGAAATTAGTTCTGATGGTTCATATTATATTTTTATTTAAAAAAAATTACCATGGTAAAAATAGATCTAGGCTAATGGGGGTAAAATAAGGTAATTTGAAGTGGCTCAAATTTTGAAAAATTAACATGACGTAGAGACCTTATATAATTCATTTTTATGTGTAAAATTAAATATCACATTTATCACCAACATTTCATCACCTAAATCCCTAAACTCATATGTGATTTCTGCTTAACTCGTCCTATAGAATCTTTTTTCCGGGAAATATCCCTATTTTTCATCTATAAAAGGAGATCACTTCCACCCAATTAAAGACACATTTATAAATATAATTTCCATTTAAACCCCACCCATTTTACCTCTAATATAATCCTATTTCACATTTTATAGCCCTTGGTTAAAATAAGGTGTCCTAAGTCCTCCATTTCCAAGATGTCCTCTAATGGAAGAATCAAGTCCTCAACGTCGGTATTATCCACTAAATAACATTTTATTATGTATATTTTTACTAAAAACATATTCTAACTAACATAAAAATTATCATTAGTATAAAAAAATTTATTATGTTTATATAACAACCATTATCTATCTCCCTCCCATATATTACAAATGAAAACATCACCTGTGTTATGTGCGGACTACTGAATCCATGAATGGTAAATTTTAATTTTCATAACCTCCATACATGGATAGTTATAAGACTATATTTAATAAATAAAAAATGATATTTATGAAATAATTAATATTCTATAAATATAAATTATTCATTCTATAATTCTAACTCATTTTTAAAATACTACATTTCTTCATTAAAAATTATCAAAACAAACTCGTCACTGATTTCATATTCACGAATCATAACTAAAACTCTCATGGAATGAAATTATAAATCTATAAATTATTTTTGAATATTCATTCCAAGGAATTAAAAAAATGTGTAATGATGAACCCTTTATCAAATTTTGGGAATCAACATCGACATTACAAAGAGAGTACACAAAAATCAAGGTTACTAGCATCTAATGATAAAAATAAACAATAACTAACTAATAAATGAAAGTATAAATGGTTGTAATTGAAGAGAATAAAGGATAATAGGTTTGAATAATTTTATTAAATAATTGATTAATGTAACACCCCAAGCTTCCATGATACGCTTCTCATTCAATAATGCAACAGCTTGCATTGTACGCAACTTCGAGTTCTAACGCACCGCGACTAATCAAAGTAGCCGTTATGAATAGTAATACCCACTTTTTAAAATTATGTAAATCTTATATTTCAATATGGACTTCATTTTTGTATTCATAATATCGAAATTATCCTAAGTTGAATTTTTTGTAATTTTCTGAGAACTTTCAATTTTTTTATGAATAGTGAAAAATACTTAAAAACAACTTTTTTAATCGAAATAATTTATTGTGATAAATTATACTATTTAGTGGTTTTAAAGTATAATTAGAATATATTTTTACCATTTTATTTAATGGTGGTCATTAGAATTAATTTAACATTGAAATTGGACATAAACAATTGCCAATCTTTTGATATAAATTGTTTCTTAAAAACACGCTATTTGTTGTGACAGCGGGAATTAATTATAAAATTAATTAATTAAACTTATATGTTTGGAATTTTTTAAAATAGACATCATTTTTGAATTCGGAATATCAATTATAGCGTAGGGTGAAATTTTGGCATTATTCTGAAAAACTTCAATTTTTGATGAATAGTGAAACCACTAAGTGGTAGTTAAAAAACTGATTTTTCGTTTAAATGAAATTTTACCACTTCTGTGTTTTGAATTTCAAAAATCCTACATACATGGTTGTCCTTAAGAAGTAAAATGTGGTTCAATGAGATTAAAATAATTTTTGGTGAATAGTAACTTTTAAGTTCTTAATCGCGATTAGAGGTAATTAGTGTAGTTTAAGGTAAAAATAATGTTTTAATAATATGAGATGAGATTGACACATGTCCTACCCTCATTGGATGTTCCATGGACGACCAAGACAATCCATTGGTCAACTTGGGGAACCCATGGAGCCACTTTAGTTGGAAAATTACATAAATACCTTTTATTTAATGTTAAAGTAAAAAATGACACAAACATGAAATGTTTTACTAAAACAATTTTTACATGGGGTTATACAAGTCATATTTTTGACTATAAATAGTTCTTGGAAATCTAAAAAGATTTCCTACATCATAGTATTTTTTTATAATTTTTAGACATTAAATAAATTAAATTATTTATGACATCATGATGATGCAGCGATAACCTCATTATTTAACGATTTAAATAAAATAAAAAGATAATGTAAAATCCAAGGCTTACACTTGTCAAAAACCTATTGGATGAGTATATTTCGAACCCTTATCACCTTATCCTCGAATTATATAAGTGTGGGACCTTTAGAATCCGAAAATCATTGTTTAATAAAGTAACATTTTATTACATTCCAAAAGTGCCCCTCCTCTCCACTTATAAAAGGCCCCCACCTCTACCACCTCATTCACACTTTCAAGACATTTGGCTCGGCCAAACTCTGCCCAAATACTCTCCAAACTTCCCCCTATTACTCCTAGAAGCCTCACTTTGGGCAGAACTCTTCCCAAGGAAGCCTTTTCCTCAAATCAAAAAGTGTTACCCGTTTTAAAGGTAGTGTTTTCTCTTACGTTGTTTTGTTTTATTTTTCTTCTCCAACCCCCTAAACTCTTTTTATTATTTTATTTTGTAACAACACCAGAATCCTCAATATACTAGGATATTTTTATAAGAAGTATTCGAGCTACACTTACCCACACCTACATCTAATGGTTAAAGAACATACAGTTTCTGTGGATAGCGAATTTCTGCCTCACGAAATGATGATTGTTCAACACTCATATAACACCTTCAAAGGTGGCAATTAATATGTAACTATATTTATATATGATATATAATATGTTTATGTTTTCCTTATGCTTATGTATTTCTCATTTATGGCATACTTTATGATTTCCATTATGGGTAAACGCGATAATTTCATTTTAGGAAGTGCGGACTACCGCCCCCTCAAAGTGATGTGAATCGTTAATGCCATATGTGGAATGTATAAAGGATGGAGTAAATGATATTATATATTATATTATACTGGAACTATATTATACCTTTATATAATTATTATTTCATTCCATTAAATACGAAATAGAAATGAAAGTAGCGTTCATGCGTACGTACGGCTTGCCGTCTCCATGAACGGTGCATTTCATTTCTTACCTCTAAATGTTACGTAATATTATGAATGAATTATATACTGGATATATATGATATATATGACATCTAAATCATGAATATAATTCTGGAGATAATGGATATTCTACCACATAAACAACTTGTAATTATAAGAAGTTTATTGTTGACTCAAGTACCAAAGATCGACAAAACGACCGTTATTAACTTAAATAATTACATAATGTTCATAACATTGTAATAAGTGATATAAAAAGGATAATGAAATTGAAGATGGTTCTTAATAAAGTTGATATTAACTCTATTTTATTATTCAGGAGGTTAAAGAACGGTCGAATCAAGTCGGACACAAGGTAAGGGAATTTCTTAACCCAACTTCCATTCTTTGGGTTAATCTCCTACTTTAAAATTATGTCATGATATTATTATGTCCTATTTTTTATTTTTACTTTCTTTATGTGTACCTATAGTGAATACACATAATATATCTATTTTATTTTAAAAATTATCTTTTTAAGAACTTCGTCTCAATCTCCTTTCATTGAGGCATATTTGGTTTTATACACAACTTTCTTTTATACGGTGTATAAACCCCTTTGACTTTTACGCTTATTCAAAAGGAATCTTTTTTATACAAATCGTTTTACTAAACGAAAAAAAGGGAATGTTTTTCTTTCCATACATATGCGGCGACAATGACTTCTCCGCCGCCGTGACCATTATTTGAGTTTCGGCTTTCTCTACAAGCCATCACGTTTTATTAATGAAAAATAAATACAAAGTTTTAAAATTCTTTTATTTTGGTATTGAAAATGGTTTTGAAAGCGTTTTTATTATATCAATGTGTTGTATTGATATCTTGAGATTGAAATTTGTAAATGTTATGTTTCCTTTATGCATGTTTTATGTGATACGATTATGTTATGGTTTATGATATGTTTAAACCTATTCATATGAGGAATGCATTGGACTTAATAAGTGACGGGTGGAGCTCGCTATAGCTCCTCGATGCATCGGTAGGTCTCATGAGACAAACTAGTGTCTTGGCACGGGGCCTTGACAAAATCTTATTTGTGGTCTTGGCACGAGGCCTTGACTACGTGGTTATGATAGTCTGGCATTATGCATTCCATCATTATGAAAGTGGTTATTGATATTGCATCTGATTATTCGACCAGTAGAATATCCATGTGAAGAAGTAAATGGCATTATCTCATTTTACTTTTGCCATATTATGTTGATGTTCAAGTTTAAAAGGATTTTGTTTTAGTTATACATTGCCTTAAATGTTTATCTTTATTTATAAAAGCTTCCGCAATATTGTTATCCTTACTGAGCATCTGAGCTCACCCATTTCAATGTTTTAATTTTTTTCCAGGATGTGAAGAAGTATATTATGAATGACCTGCAGGGATAATATAAGGGGATATGAAGAGAAGATGTTGTAGTTTTGTTTTACTTTATGATGTAATGTAAGACTTATGAATGTATCTAGTGTTTCCAAGGCTACTAAACTAATCGGCCTTCTGAGACTTGATCTTTTGTGATCATTCCAATGTTACGAAGTAATGCACCGACTCTGGGTAGTTGGGGTCGGGGCGTTACAGTTGGTATCAGAGGTAGTTTAGTACTAACCTTGGAAGCTAGATTTAGATAAACTCTAATTAGAGCACATAGCCCGAAGATAGACTTTAAGAATTAGTATATAATAACTTCCTAGAATTTTGGTATTATAGAGATTTTGTGAGTTTTCTGAGCAATACATCCCTGTCTGGATACGAGCAGGTAGAGGCGGCTCTGGCACAGATGTACCTAGGGGTAAAACCCGAAAACACCGCTTAGAGCTAGACTCGAACGGGAACTGGTGCACGACAACGGGCCTTGCTGCACTCTCGGTTACGACACTCCCGGGGGATATGCTTAGGATAATTCTCATTTTCTTTACAAACCACTATGAAGGGTTATGAGTATATACTTCCTCAAAGAAAACATTTTTATGGATTATATCCATAAATAGTTCAATTTATGTTAAGTATTTTATAAGTATGGAATTATGTATTTTGATTCATAAACTAATCTAGTTTATGCCATTGTTTAGAAATGGCGCCTAGTGGAAGGAATGGAAACCGTATCAATGCACGCACTCCGTGTAGGGATTGCCCTCCTGGTCAAGATAATTATTTTGGATCTGGAGATACAATTGGTGCTGATCAACTTATTACCATACTGGGACAACTCACTCAGGTTATGAATAATAACCTTACTCATATGGAGCACCCTGATCCGCAATGTGGAGGATCAATGTTAGACCTCTTAATGAGGCAACAACCACCAACATTTAATGGGGGTACAAATCCGTTAGTAGCTGAGCAATGGATAAACTCCTTAGAGAAAATATTCCACACCTTGGGGAGTAGCGAAAGGGATAAGGTTATCATGGCAGTTTACCGCCTCACTGGAGAGGCCGATCAATGGTGGTAATTGATTCAAAACACAAAGGAAGATGAATAAGTATCAAATATGGAATGGAGAGAGTTCAAAAATCTTTTCTTAGAAAAATACTTTCCACATGACCATCGAGCACATATGGAAAGGCAATTTCTCAGTTTGAGGCAGAAGGAGGATGAGAATTTCGTAAAGTATGAGGCTAACTTTACATGGTTAGCGAGGCATGCTGCAGATTATATACGTAACCCAAGAAGTAAGATTGATCGTTTCTTTTATGGGTTAAAACCATTTCTTCGTCGAGCATTAGTCTCACAAACCTTCTCATCGTACGAAGATATTTTCTCGTGTGCTATCAAGACAGAAAAGGAATTCTCTAAGTCTTATGACAACAAAGTAAAGCAAGAGAAGAAGAGAACGGTGGAACAAGAAATGGATAAAGGGAAAAAGGGAAAGAAGGATTTTCCATTATGTGATAATTGTGGGAAGAATCACCCTAGTACTTGCCTAAAAGGAATGGGAGTTTGTTATAAATGTGGAGAAAAGGGTCACCAGGATCGTGATTGCAAGGGAAAGAAAGAGGCTATCAAAGTTGAATGATACAATTTTAGAGAAATGGGGCATTATGCAAATGAATTTCTTAAGCGTCAGGGAAACATACCTCAGAAAAGGCCAAGGGATCAAGGCCAAGCTTATGTTTTTACTACAGATGAAGTTGAATAATTATTGTATTTGTGTTTTTGGACTCAAGAACTAGATTATGGTTATAAGAATAATGTGATATATATAAGGATTGTACTTCAGTACATGTTGTTTTCATTAAGGATTTAATATGATGAAGGTAATCATATTTTTAGTATGTGACAATAAGAGAAACTTTACTTTGTTTGGGGAATCTGATAAATTGATTTTGGAATTAAGAGACCTTTTAGAGAAAGTTTGGAAAGAGGTATTTTGGATAACTATATATGTTGGGATGGATTAAGTTGAACTTTGAATAGTATTGTTTAAGGTTAAAACATTTCTGAAGATAATTTTTGGAATACTATAATACTATATTTTTAGGAAAAGGACAACCTGCAAGGTGGGGCATAACCCGTCGCGTCGGACAAAGCTGCAGGAATCGAACCCACAACCATAGTGCGACAGGCCTTTATTACCTACCACTAGCCTACAGGAATTCCCTGGTTATTACAAAATAGTTTTACTAATCTAAATGGTATGTGTTAATATTTGGAACCATATACAATTAGGATAAAAAGAATATTTTTGAGTTATATTACCTTTTAGAGTGAAAGATGGGTTTGTGGTAAAAATTTATTAACGAATGAAAGTATACATAACAAGTATGTATATTCCCTTACGTTCTTATTAAATCTCCAAAATAAATTCCTCAACATTATAAAAGGCAACTTAAAACAAAAATGTTGTCGGTTAACTCTTCCAACTGGGGATTCAATGACCGTTTAACCAATCACAAGTTTGTGATTTTCATGTAGTTAAACTTTCTCCTAATACTTTTTCTATAACTCTCCATCAGACCTTGATGGTTTTTTTCTCCTCCATATCCATATTTTCATGGAATCCTAGAATGGGCTATCTCGGGTGACCATTGTACTTATCTTTCTTTCTTTTAATCTTATATATTTATTAACCTTATTTTCGATGTGGGTTTTCCACAAAGGTATTTTATATTTTCAACCTTTTGTTTTCAAAGAAAAATTTCAAATTGCGAGGATGCAATTTATTGAAGGAGGGTAGAATTTAACACCCTGAGCTTCCATGATATGCTTCTCATTCAATAATGCAATAGCTTGCATTATACGCAACTTCGAGTTCTAACGCACCGCGACTAATCAAAGTAGCTGTTATGAATAGTAATACCCACTTTTTAAAATTATGGAAATCTTATATTTCAATATGGACTTCATTTTTGTATTCGTAATATCGAAATTATCCTAAGTTGAAATTTTTGTAATTTTCTGAGAACTTTCAATTTTTTTATGAATAGTGAAAAATACTTAAAAACAACTTTTTTAATCAAAATAATTAATTGTGATAAATTATACTATTTAGTGGTTTTAAAGTATGATTAGAATATATTTTTAACATTTTATCCAATGGTGGTCATTAGAATTAATTTAACATTGAAATTGGACATAAACAATTGCCAATCTTTTGATATAAATTGTTTCTTAAAAACACGCTATTTGTTGTGACAGCGGGAATTAATTATAAAATTAATTAATGCAACTTATATGTTTGGAATTTTGTAAAATAGACATCATTTTTGAATTAGGAATATCAATTATAGCTTAGGGTGAAATTTTGGTATTATTCTGAAATACTTCAATTTTTGATGAATAGTGAAACCACTAAGTGGTAGTTAAAAAACTGATTTTTCATTTAAATGAAATTTTACCACTTCTGTGTTTTGAATTTAAAAAATCCGATATACATGGTTGTCCTTAAGAAGTAAAATGTGGTTCAATGAGATTAAAATAATTTTTGCTGAATAGTAACTTTTAAGTTCTTAATCGCGATTAGAGGTAATTAGTGTAGTTTAAGGTAAAAATAATGTTTTAATAATATGAGATGAGCTTGACACATGTCCTACCCTCATTGGATGTTCCATGGCCGACCAATAAAATCCATGGGTCAACTTGGGGACCCCATGGAGCCACTTTAGTTGGAATATGACATAAATACCTTTTATTTAATGTTAAAGTAAAAAATGACACAAACATGAAATGTTTTACTAAAACAATTTTTACATGGGGTTATACAAGTCATATTTTTGACTATAAATAGTCATTGGAAAGCTAAAAATATTTCCTACATCATAGTTTTTTTATAATTTTTAGACATTAAATAAATTAAATTATTTATGACATCATTATGATGCAGCGATGACCTCATTATTTAACGATTTAAATAAAATAAAACGATAATGTAAAATATAAGGCTTACACTTGTCAAAAACCTATTGGATGAGTAGATTTCAAACCCTTATCACCTTAGCCTCGAATTATATAAGTGTGGGACCTTTAGAATCCAAAAATCATTGTTTAATAAAGTAACATTTTATTACTTTCCAAAAGTGCCCCTCCTCTCCACTTATAAAAGGCCCCCAACTCTACCACCTCATTCACAATTTCAAGCCATTTGGCTCGGCCAACCTCTACCCAAATACTCTCCCAACTTCCCCCTCTTACTCCTAGAAGCCTCACTTTGGGCAGAACTCTTCCCAAGGAAGCCTTTGCCTCAAATGAAAAAGTGTTACCCGTTTTAAAGGTAGTGTTTTCTCTTATGTTGTTTTGTTTTATTTTTCTTCGAAAACCCCCTAAACTCTTTTTATTATTTTCTTTTGTAACTAAACCAGTATCCTCAATATACTAGGATGTTGTTATAAGAAGTATTTGAGCTACACTTACACACACCTACATCTAATGGTTAAAGAACATACTGTTTCTGTGGATGGCGAATTTCTGCCTCACGAAATGATGATTGTTCAACACTCTTATAACACCTTCAAAGATGGCAATTAAGATGTCACTATATTTATATATTATATATAATATGTTTATGTTTTCCTTATGCTTCTGTATTTCTAATTTATAGCATACTTTATGATTTCCATTATGGGTAAACGCGATAATTTCATTTTAGAAAGTGCGGACTACCGCCCCCTCAAAGTGATGTGAATCAATAATGCCATATGTGGAATGTATAAACGATGGAGTAAATGATATTATATATGATATTATACTGGAACTATATTATACCTTTATATAATTATTATTTCATTCCATTAAATACGAAATAGAAATGAAAGTAGCGTTCATGCATACGTACGGCTTACCGTCTCCATGAACGGTGCATTTCATTTCTTACCTCTAAATGTTACATAATATTATGAATGAATTATATACTGGATATATATGATATATATGAAATCTAAATCATGAATATAATTCTGGAGATAATGGATATTCTACCACATAAACAACTTGTAATTATAAGAAGTTTATTGTTGACTCAAGTACCAAAGATCGACAAAACGGCCGTTATTAACTTAAATAATTAAATAATGTTCATAACATTGTAATAAGTGATATAAAAAGGATAATGAAATTGAAAATGGTTCTTAATAAAGTAGATATTAACTCTAGTTTATTATTCAGGAGGTTAAAGAACGGTCGAATCAAGTCGGACACAAGGTAAGGGAATTTCTTAACCCAACTTCCATTCTTTGGGTTAATCTCCTACGTTCAAATTATGTCATGATATTATTATGTCCTATTTGGTATTTTTACTTTCTTTATGTGTACCTATAGTGAATACACATAATAGATCTATTTTATTTTAAAAATGATCTTTTTAAGAACTTTGTCTCAATCTCCTTTCATTGAGGCATATTTGGTTTTATACACAACTTTCTTTTATATGGTGTATAAACCCCTTTGACTTTTACGCTTATTCAAAAGGAATCTTTTTTATACGAAGCGTTTTACTAAACGACAAAAATGGAATGTTTTTATTTCCGTACATATGCGGCGACAACGACTTCTCCGCCGCCATGACCATTATTTGAGTTTCGGCTTCCTCTACAAGCCATCGCGTTTTATTAATGAAAAATAAATACAAAGTTTTAACATTCTTTTATTTTGGTATTGAAAATGGTTTTGAAAGCGTTTTTATTATATCAATGTGTTGTATTGATATCTTGAGATTGAAATGTGTAAATGTTATGTTTCCTTTATGCATGTTTTATGTGATACGATTATGTTATGGTTTATGATATGTTTAAACCTATTCATATGAGGAATGCATTGGACTTAATAAGTGACGGGTGGAGCTCGCTATAGCTCCTCGATGCATCGGTAGGTCTCATGAGACAAACTAGTGTCTTGGCACGAGGCCTTGACAAAATCTTATTTGTGGTCTTGGCACGAGGCCTTGACTACGTGGTTATGATAGTCTGGCATTATGCATTCCATCATTATGAAAGTGGTTATTGATATTGCATGTGATTATTCGACCAGTAGAATATCCATGTGAAGAAGTAAATGGCATTATCTCATTTTACTTTTGCCATATTATGTTGATGTTCAAGTTTAAAAGGATTTTGTTTTAGTTATACATTGCCTTAAATGTTTATCTTTATTTATAAAAGCATCCGCAATATTGTTATCCTTACTGAGCATCTGAGCTCACCCATTTCAATGTTTTAATTTTTTTCCAGGATGTGAAGAAGTATATTATGAATGACCTGCAGGGATAATATAAGGGGATATGAAGAGAAGATGTTGTAGTTTTGTTTTACTTTATGATGTAATGTAAGACTTATGAATGTATCTAGTGTTTCCAAGGCTACTAAACTAATCGGCCTTTTGAGACTTGATCTTTTGTGATCATTCCAATGTTACGAAGTAATGCACCGACTCTGGGTAGTTGGGTTCGGGGCGTTACAGTTGGTATCAGAGGTAGTTTAGTACTAACCTTGGAAGATAGATTTAGATAAACTCTAATTAGAGCACATAGCCCGAAGATAGACTTTAAGAATTAGTATATAATAACTTCCTAGAATTTTGGTATTATAGAGATTTTGTGAGTTTTCTGAGCAATACATCCCAGTCTGGATACGAGCAGGTAGAGGCGGCTCTGGCACAGATGTACCTAGAGGTAAAACCCGAAAACACCGCTTAGAGCTAGACTCGAACGGGAACTGGTGCACGACAACGGGCCTTGCTGCACTCTCGGTTACGACACTCCAGGGGGATATGCTTAGGATAATTCTCATTTTCTTTACAAACCACTATGAAGGGTTATGAGTATATACTTCCTCAAAGAAAACATTTTTATGGATTATATCCATAAATAGTTCAATTTATGTTAAGTATTTTATAATTATGGAATTATGTATTTTGATTCATAAACTAATCTAGTTTATGCCATTGTTTAGAAATGGCGCCTAGTGGAAGGAATGGAAACCGTATCAATGCACGCACTCCGTGTAGGGATTGCCCTCCTGGTCAAGATAATTATTTTGGATCTGGAGATACAATTGGTGATGATCAACTTATTACCATACTGGGACAACTCACTCAGGTTATGAATAATAACCTTACTCATATGGAGCACCCTGATCCGCAACGTGGAGGATCAATGTTAGACCTCTTAATGAGGCAACAACCACCAACATTTAATGGGGGTACAAATCCGTTATTAGCTGAGCAATGGATAAACTCCTTAGAGAAAATATTCCACACCTTGGGGAGTAGCGAAAGGGATAAGGTTATCATGGCAGTTTACCGCCTCACTGGAGAGGCTGATCAATGGTGGTAATTGATTCAAAACACAAAGGAAGATGAATAAGTATCAAATATGGAATGGAGAGAGTTCAAAGATCTTTTCTTAGAAAAATACTTTCCACATGACCATCGAGCAGATATAGAAAGGCAATTTCTCAGTTTGAGGCAGAAGGAGGATGAGAATTTCGCAAAGTATGAGGCTAACTTTACATGGTTAGCGAGGCATGCTGCAGATTATATACGTAACCCAAGAAGTAAGATTGATCGTTTCTTTGATGGGTTAAAACCATTTCTTCGTCGAGCATTAGTCTCACAAACCTTCTCATCGTACGAAGATATTTTCTCGTGTGCTATCAAGACAGAAAAGGAATTCTCTAAGTCTTATGACAACAAAGTAAAGCAAGAGAAGAAGAGAACGGTGGAACAAGAAATGGATAAAGGGAAAAAGGGAAAGAAGGATTTTCCATTATGTGATAATTGTGGGAAGAATCACCCTAGTACTTGCCTAAAAGGAATGGGAGTTTGTTATAAATGTGGAGAAAAGGGTCACCAGGATCGTGATTGCAAGGGAAAGAAAGAGGCTATCAAAGTTGAATGCTACAATTGTAGAGAAATGGGGCATTATGCAAATGAATTTCCTAAGCTTCAGGGAAACATACCTCAGAAAAGGCCAAGGGATCAAGGCCAAGCTTATGTTGTTACTACAGATGAAGTTGAATAATTATTGTATTTGTGTTTTTGGACTCAAGAACTAGATTATGGTTATAAGAATAATGTGATATATATAAGGATTGTACTTCAGTACATGTTGTTTTCATTAAGGATTTAATATGATGAAGGTAATCATATTTTTAGTATGTGACAATAAGAGAAACTTTACTTTGTTTGGGGAATCTGATAAATTGATTTTGGAATTAAGAGACCTTTTAGAGAAAGTTTGGAAAGAGGTATTTTGGATAACTATATATGTTGGGATGGATTAAGTTGAACTTTGAATAGTATTGTTTAAGGTTAAAACATTTCTGAAGATAATTTTTGGAATACTATAATACTATATTTTTAAGAAAAGGACAACCTGCAGGGTGGGGCATAACCCGTCGCGTCGGACAAAGTTGCAGGAATCGAACCCACAACCATAGTGCGACAGGCCTTTATTACCTACCACTAGCCTACAGGAATTCCCTGGTTATTACAAAATAGTTTTACTAATCTAAATGGTATGTGTTAATATTTGGAACCATATACAATTAGGATAAAAAGAATATTTTTGAGTTCTATTACCTTTTAGAGTGAAAGATGGGTTTGTGGTAAAAATTTATTAACGAATGAAAGTATACATAACAAGTATGTATATTCCCTTACGTTCTTATTAAATCTCCAAAATAAATTCCTCAACATTATAAAAGGCAACTTAAAACAAAAATGTTGTCGGTTAACTCTTCCAACTGGGGATTCAATGATCGTTTAACCAATCACAAGTTTGTGATTTTCATGTAGTTAAACTTTCTCCTAATACTTTTTCTATAACTCTCCATCAGACCTTGATGGTTTTTTTCTCCTCCATATCCATATTTTCATGGAATCCTAGAATGGGCTATCTCGGGTGACCATTGTACTTATCTTTCTTTCTTTTAATCTTATATATTTATTAACCTTATTTTCGATGTGGGTTTTCCACAAAGGTATTTTATATTTTCAACCTTTTGTTTTCAAAGAAAAATTTCAAATTGAGAGGATGAAATTTATTGAAGGAGGGTAGAATGTAACACCCTGAGCTTCCATGATACGCTTCTCATTCAATAATGCAATAGCTTGCATTATACGCAACTTCGAGTTCTAACGCACCGCGACTAATCAAAGTAGCTGTTATGAATAGTAATACCCACTTTTTAAAATTATGGAAATCTTATATTTCAATATGGACTTCATTTTTGTATTCGTAATATCGAAATTATCCTAAGTTGAAATTTTTGTAATTTTCTGAGAACTTTCAATTTTTTTATGAATAGTGAAAAATACTTAAAAACAACTTTTTTAATCAAAATAATTTATTGTGATAAATTATACTATTTAGTGGTTTTAAAGTATAATTAGAATATATTTTTAACATTTTATCCAATGGTGGTCATTAGAATTAATTTAACATTGAAATTGGACATAAACAATTGCCAATCTTTTGATATAAATTGTTTCTTAAAAACACGCTATTTGTTGTGACAGCGGGAATTAATTATAAAATTAATTAATGCAACTTATATGTTTGAAATTTTGTAAAATAGACATCATTTTTGAATTAGGAATATCTATTATAGCTTAGGGTGAAATTTTGGCATTATTCTGAAATACTTCAATTTTTGATGAATAGTGAAACCACTAAGTGGTAGTTAAAAAACTGATTTTTCATTTAAATGAAATTTTACCACTTCTGTGTTTTGAATTTAAAAAATCCGATATACATGGTTGTCCTTAAGAAGTAAAATGTGGTTCAATGAGATTAAAATAATTTTTGCTGAATAGTAACTTTTAAGTTCTTAATCGCGATTAGAGGTAATTAGTGTAGTTTAAGGTAAAAATAATGTTTTAATAATATGAGATGAGCTTGAAACATGTCCTACCCTCATTGGATGTTCCATGGCCGACCAATAAAATCCATGGGTCAACTTGGGGACCCCATGGAGCCACTTTAGTTGGAATATGACATAAATACCTTTTATTTAATGTTAAAGTAAAAAATGACACAAACATGAAATGTTTTACTAAAACAATTTTTACATGGGGTTATACAAGTCATATTTTTGACTATAAATAGTCATTGGAAAGCTAAAAATATTTCCTACATCATAGTTTTTTTATAATTTTTAGACATTAAATAAATTAAATTATTTATGACATCATTATGATGCAGCGATGACCTCATTATTTAACGATTTAAATAAAATAAAATGATAATGTAAAATATAAGGCTTAAACTTGTCAAAAACCTATTGGATGAGTAGATTTCGAACCCTTATCACCTTAGCCTCGAATTATATAAGTGTGGGACCTTTAGAATCCAAAAATCATTGTTTAATAAAGTAACATTTTATTACTTTCCAAAAGTGCCCCTCCTCTCCACTTATAAAAGGCCCCCAACTCTACCACCTCATTCACAATTTCAAGCCATTTGGCTCGGCCAACCTCTACCCAAATACTCTCCCAACTTCCCCCTCTTACTCCTAGAAGCCTAACTTTGGGAAGAACTCTTCCCAAGGAAGCCTTTGCCTCAAATGAAAAAGTGTTACCCGTTTTAAAGGTAGTGTTTTCTCTTATGTTGTTTTGTTTTATTTTTCTTCGCAAACCCCCTAAACTCTTTTTATTCTTTTCTTTTGTAACTAAACCAGTATCCTCAATATACTAGGATGTTGTTATAAGAAGGATTTGAGCTACACTTACACACACCTACATCTAATGGTTAAAGAACATACTGTTTCTGTGGATGGCGAATTTCTGCCTCACGAAATGATGATTGTTCAACACTCTTATAACACCTTCAAATATGGCAATTAAGATGTCACTATATTTATATATTATATATAATATGTTTATGTTTTCCTTATGCTTCTGTATTTCTAATTTATAGCATACTTTATGATTTCCATTATGGGTAAACGCGATAATTTCATTTTAGAAAGTGCGGACTACCGCCCCCTCAAAGTGATGTGAATCATTAATGCCATATGTGGAATGTATAAACGATGGAGTAAATGATATTATATATGATATTATACTGGAACTATATTATACCTTTATATAATTATGATTTCATTCCATTAAATATGAAATAGAAATGAAAGTAGCGTTCATGCATACGTACGGCTTACCGTCTCCATGAACGGTGCATTTCATTTCTTACCTCTAAATGTTACATAATATTATGAATGAATTATATACTGGATATATATGATATATATGACATCTAAATCATGAATATAATTCTAGAGATAATGGATATTCTACCACATAAACAACTTGTAATTATAAGAAGTTTATTGTTGACTCAAGTACCAAAGATCGACAAAATGGCCGTTATTAACTTAAATAATTAAATAATGTTCATAACATTGTAATAAGTGATATAAAAAGGATAATGAAATTGAAAATGGTTCTTAATAAAGTAGATATTAACTCTAGTTTATTATTCAGGAGGTTAAAGAACGGTCGAATCAAGTCGGACACAAGGTAAGGGAATTTCTTAACCCAACTTCCATTCTTTGGGTTAATCTCCTACGTTCAAATTATGTCATGATATTATTATGTCCTATTTGGTATTTTTACTTTCTTTATGTGTACCTATAGTGAATACACATAATAGATCTATTTTATTTTAAAAATGATCTTTTTAAGAACTTTGTCTCAATCTCCTTTCATTGAGGCATATTTGGTTTTATACACAACTTTCTTTTATATGGTGTATAAACCCCTTTGACTTTTACGCTTATTCAAAAGGAATCTTTTTTATACGAAGCGTTTTACTAAATGACAAAAAGGGAATGTTTTTATTTCCGTACATATGCGGCGACAACTACTTCTCCGCCGCCATGACCATTATTTGAGTTTCGGCTTCCTCTACAAGCCATCGCGTTTTATTAATGAAAAATAAATACAAATTTTTAACATTCTTTTATTTTGGTATTGAAAATGGTTTTGAAAGCATTTTTATTATATCAATGTGTTGTATTGATATCTTGTGATTGAAATGTGAAAATGTTATGTTTCCTTTATGCATGTTTTATGTGATACGATTATGTTATGGTTTATGATATGTTTAAACCTATTCATATGAGGAATGCATTGGACTTAATAAGTGACGGGTGGAGCCCGCTATAGCTCCTCGATGAATTAGTAGGTCTCATGAGACAAACTAGTGTCTTGGCACGAGGCCTTGAAAAAATCTTATTTGTGGTCTTGGCACGAGGCCTTGACTACGTGGTTATGATAGTCTGGCATTATGCATTCCATAATTATGAAAGTGGTTATTGATATTGCATGTGATTATTCGACCAGTAGAATATCCATGTGAAGAAGTAAATAGAATTATCTCATTTTACTTTTGCCATATTATGTTGATGTTCAAGTTTAAAAGGCTTTTGTTTTAGTTATACATTGCCTTAAATGTTTATCTTTATTTATAAAAGCTTCCTCAAAATTGTTATCCTTACTGAGCATCTGAGCTCACCCCTTTCAATGTTTTAATTTTTTTCCAGGATGTGAAGAAGTATATTATGAATGACCTGCAGGGATAATATAAGGGGATATGAAGAGAAGATGTTGTAGTTTTGTTTTACTTTATGATGTAATGTAATACTTATGAATGTATCTAGTGTTTCCAAGGCTATTAAACTAATCGGTCTTTCGAGACTTGATCTTTTGTGATCATGCCAATGTTACGAAGTAATGCACCGACTCTGGGTAGCTGGGGTCAGGGAGTTACAATTAATATGGTTATGTTTAATAAATATGAGATTAAAGTGCATTTGTGTAACTCAAGAATAAAGGTAATCGTCATCTCAATTCCCCTTCATTGAGGCATGATTTTACATATTTCACCTGTTATATGTTGACAAGGTGTAACTAATTCCCCACTGAATTATTTCATCATAAATAACCTTTAATCATGTTATTTATAATTACATATTACAATCTCTCATACATTTACTTTTAATTCATACATTACCCAAGTTGTAATGGATTTTACTAACTTGAATTCTTTTATTTGAGTTATAAGGTTTCTTCTCATCCTTCATTATTATAATTTAACTTTATTCTTAGATTTATTTATTACCTATAAATTTATTATTTATTTCTAGGGAAAATACCATTTTAATTCAAAACTTTTTCTTTAATGGGTTTCATTCTTTATAAAAAACTATTGTCATTGTGAATAATTCATATCCTCTCCAATAAACTCATTCCCTTTCAGGTCCATATTTTTTCTTTCCAAAAAAAAATTTATTTTGTTATTATGAAACCCAAATATGTATTATCTCATGTGAAATTTTTATTTATCTTTTCATATTTTTATAATTAATCTTTTTATCCTTTTTATGATTTGGTTTTCAATAAAGGTATTTTAATATATTAAAAAAAGGTTTCCCTTTTCACGATCGTATCTTTTATCCCCCAGATCACATTAGTGGTATTAACTTTCATTTATTTTCAAGGTTCTTTTATTGGTATTTATTTCTAAATTATGTTTGAAAAAGTATCCATGGTAACTTTTCCAAAACAACTTTTAAAGTGACCCATAACATCACCTTTTTTTAAGATAATGTTAAAAATGTTTTATAAAATATATTTTTATAATTTCACTTTCATTTTTATCTAAAAATATAAATGATATATCTCATTTAGATTTTTGTTTCATGTATTACCCTCTAAATTATATTATTAACTTATAGTTCATACCCAACGTTATTCATAAGGGTTATGTTTTATACCACTCTTCATCCCACTCTTGATATGATTTTTCTTTTTCATGTACACATTCTTTATTTCGTGGATGTATGCTATATAATTTCCATTATTGAGTTAACCAAAAATTTGCTACTCTATATGGTGTGAATCTCTTTCAAAATGATGGGTTTTTATGAACAAATTTATTCCATTTATTGATAGGGTAATTATTGACAATCCATATACTAGTTATTTCAATATAGATAATTATATATTACTAAGGAATTTTGGTTATTTATTCATTCGTTAATATGATTAATTCCTTGGATATAATTAGTGACAGGTGGGTCTTAGAATTATATAGCCCATTGATGAAATAGTATTTCTCATGCAGTAAACTTTTTTAGTTAATTTTGTGTATGCCTTACTAATTATCTATAATTTCTTAGTATAAGGCATTCCTAGTATGTAATATGTCTTTTTATAAGTCCATGAAAATATGTAAAATGTCTTGGAATAAGTCCTTGGTAATAATATTAAAATGTTCATAATTATTCATTCCATCACCATAATATTAGTTATTTTTATCCATGTGATTATTTAACTTTATATGTTATCCATGGATATAATACATTCTCATGTAATCTATTATGTTTAATTATTTTATTAATATTTATTCCTGTAATATTATTCCTTCCTTTTTTATTCCTTGACTACTTCTGTTGTATGATACACCTTACTAATCATTTGAGATCACCCTTCTTAGGTTCTCCCTTCCCCCATGTTCTGGAGAAGAGTATTAAGTATGATATGTAAAATAGAAATAATGGGTGGAGAATTTGATGGAATATGTTGAAAACCTATTATAAAATTAAAAAGAAATTTATTTAGTGAGAAAAATTCCCATTATATAGAAAAAGATATGGGTTTTAGTAGTTAAAGTATTTACTTAACTCTCTAAAACTCTAAACATAAAAGATACTTAGTGTTCAAGTGACTTAATATTTTTTTTAACAATTCAAATATGATTGTCTATGTTTGGCTCACTTTAGTCTATATCAAATCTATAATTTAATATATGTGTATTTTTTCACCAGATCTGGGATTACAGGTTTGAGGAATCACGGTTTCTATCAAATAAGATTTTAGATAACTTTAGAGGTTAGTAAGAGTATATAATTGCGGTATATGAATCCCTTAGGGTTGGTATATGTTTTGATGTCTAGGAAATTAAGGTTATTTTAAGAAAATTTTAATATCCTTTGATAGAATAAATGATTAAGGTATATATTAATTGGTATTATCTTTTATTTTGTTTGGAGATATGGGTAAATATGAATTCTGGGAGCATGTTTTTCCATGAAATTTTGGTTTAGGATATATTAATAAATACCTTGATAAAATTATTTTTGAGAAATCAGGACTAGAATACATTAGTTAGAACCTTAAAGATAAGTCTAAATATAAGAAAAACAACATAAAATTTTAGTAAAGTATATAGTGTGTGACTTCTTAGAAATGAAATTTATTTATGGATACAAAATAGTGTATTCAAGTTCTTACATAGAGACACCTATGGGTAATAATCCCTGAAAAGGGTTAGTTTGGTATTAACTCAATCTTCACTCATGGCACAAAAAGTGGGCCTAACTATACACCAGATTTGAAACTCTCAAGGGATATGCTTTGGATATTTAACATGGTCTTTATGAATCGTTATGAAGGATTTAAATTAATTTTATTTTTTAATCTATAATTAGAGAAACTAATAGGAAAATAACCATGGACAACTAAGGTTAAACTGAAGGGGTTATAGGTTTATCCAATGTATATCATAGTTAAATTGGAAGTTTTCTAAGTGAAAATGAATGTCTCATAAGAGAATACATCTTAGGATTGAGTTTTCAAATTCATATTATCATTTAATTTAATATTATCATAACTATTTTGGTTTAATATTTGGTTGGAAATGGGATCATGAAAATAATGTTGTGAAAGGTATGCATTTAAAAACTCATAAAACATATGGAAATATAAGGATTAATATTTGTAATGAATGGTTGAGTATATCAATATGTTCCAATTATAAATTAAAATATGGTTTCTATAGTCTTACCTGTGATGTTAAGATGTAAATAATATCTTAGGTCATACCCATAGCAAATTTCATTACTGAGTGATAATTAAAATAATAAAAATAAAATTTATTTAAGGGGATAGAATATAATACTATCGGTTTTATTAATAATTATCTTCACATAAATTATATTTCTACAATTATAAATAATATTTTTCTATTCTTTTAATATAATTAACATTGATTTGGAAATGATTCATACAAATATTAATCAAATTAACAACACTATATTCATTCATAGCAGATCATTACAAAAAAAGTACATGAAACCATGTTTTTATAGAATGGATTATTTCATATCATGGATGATAATATCCCTAAAAAGTGAATAAATTAATAGATGGTAACAGACATAAAATAATAATATCTTCACAACTTGAAAATCTTCTAGTTTAACTTCACCATTGAGAATCACCATGAGTTGAACTAAACCTACAATGAGAAATAAAATCATAAAAGGATAAATTACTGTGAGAAATAATTAACACGGAAAGAGAAGTGTTCTTTATAAGTGATATTGGAATTAATGAATAATTTTAGTAAAAATCATACTGTTATAAATATTGTCATTGGAAATATGGTCGTTGAAAATATGGTGGTTGGAAATATGATTGTTTGAGATATGGTCATTGAATATAAATGTATCCAATAGGTATATTGAATTTATATACTTTTATAAATATATTTAAATTATATATTTTATAAATAATATATAACAATACAAAAATATAATATTTGATTAAAATATTTTATTATAAAAATAATATTATGCGTTAAAATATTATTATTAAATAATATCATGTTAAAATTTAAACAAATATTTTAATATAAATATATTTATAAAACTAAACAAATAGAATATAAATAATTAATTTTATTTTTACTTGGGTTAATATCATTTGATATAAAAGGGATATTTTCAAAGAACTATTTTTTAAAGTGTTGTGTATTTTTATCTTAATAAAATAAATCACTATTAAAAAATTATTTTAATAAAAATTATTGATAATATATTCAAATAAATAACTGAAAATTAGTCTAATATTTATTACATGGAAATTAATAAGAATAAATCTGTTTTATGCTTAAAATATGAATTTTTCCAAAAATTATTATTATGCATTATGCATGGTTATATTAAAATTAGTTTTTATCCACTCTAGAAATAGAGTCTAATGGAATGGTTTTTATATTATTAATAATAATACCGTAATTTTTCGATAAGGTCATTTTCATTTTTAACATCATGAAATAAATAACCAAAGTAAATATCAGTTACCATGGTAAAATAGTTATTTTTTGAAGAATTGTTTTTATAGCCATTTTATAATTTTTATAAATTAAATTGATATATTTAAAGTGAATAATATAATATTATGTTTAAATATATAAAAAATATATATCAATACTCATTTAATTACTAATTTATATGAAATAAGAATAAAAACACATAATGTATAAAAAATACTTTTTTCTATAAAAATAGATTTTTTCTATATCTTATGTTTTAATTTAAAAGGTAATTTTAGAATATTTATAAATATAATTATTTTTAATTGATTCAAAATTATGATCCAATGCATAAAAATAAGGTAGGATAGATCATATTATATTTTTAGTAAAAAAATAATTACCATGGTAAAAATTTAATCAAGGATAAGAAGGGTAAAACTGGGAAATTTAAATTGGATTGAATATTGATAAATTAAATTAACACATACAACTTTTAGAATAAATTTTTTATCTCTAAAATTCAATCCCACATATATCACTAAAATTTACTTACCTAACTCATCTAACTACCTTTTCATTTAATCTTTACCCTTTACCTAATTTTAGTTTCTGAAGAAATGTCATTTTTTCATCTATAAAAGTTTCTGAGGAAATGTCCATTTCTCATCTATAAAAGGAGATCGCTTCCACCCAATTAAATCCGAAATTATCCTTAGAATTTACCTTGAACCCCTACCCATTTACATATCCTAGAAGCATATTACACACTTTTTATCCCTTGATTACAATAAAGTGTCTCATTTCATCCATTTCCAAGAAGTCGTCTGAAGGAAAAATCAAGTCCTCAACATGAGTACTATCCACTCCTTAAAATTTTATTTTATATATTTCTCCTCCAAACATATTATAACCACACTAAAATAATAAATTAAATATAATTATTATATTTAAATGATATTAAGTTGATGTAAAACCCATTATCATTTCTATCCCATCGATTAGAAAATGAAAACATCACATGTGTTATGTGCGGACTACCGCCTCCATGAATAACATATTTCATATTTCATCAACTACTTGCATGGGTGTATATAATAATATATTTAATTATTAAAAATTATATTTAGTTCATGATTATTTTAATATCTAACTCATTATTATTATACTACCTTTGTTCATTAAAATTAGCAAAACAAACTTTTCACTTATTTTATATTCATGAATCATTACTAAAAATATCACAGAATGAAATTAGAAATTAATAAATAATTATATAAAATCCATTATAGTCCCTTAAGTAATCTAGGAATTATTAACTTGGTATTAAATTATAGGAATCGACATCAGCATTACCAAGTTATTATTGAACAATCAATGTTACAAACATCTAATGATGAAAATAAAAAATAACTAAAAAATAAATGTATAATAAATTATTATAATTGAAGAGTATGAAAGTTAATATAATTGAATAAGTTTATTAAATAAGTTATCAAAATGGTTATGTTTATTATACATGGGTTTAAATCACTTTTATGGAATTTGGGAATAAAGGTTTGGGTTTTCATCTCAATTCCCCATCATTAAGGAAGGATTTCACATTTTACACTAATTCTTATTTGACATGGAATAATTAATAACCCATTAAATTATTTAATAATAAACAACCTTTAATAATTTATTTTAAAATTCTATTTTAAAATTTATCTTTCATTTAATTTTAATTCATAAACTACCCAAGTTGTAAGAACCCAATTTTTCATCATGTATGGATACATAAAATTTAATTCTAAATATTTACTTTGGAACTAATAAGGATTCTCAATGAGTTAGTAAACGTCTAAAGGGTGTCTGGGAAATGTTTGGAGCTCGAAACCCATATTTTTGGGAAAACTGGCCAAGTCGCACTATTTTCCTAACTGTACGGATTGTGTTTTTCTAGACATATCCACTTCGGACAATTGGTGCATGGTCATGTAGCCTAACCATGGAAAGTTCCCTTTTTCCTAGATAACTGTGCATGGTTTGTGAATGGTTTTTAAAATCATGTACACAACCCATGCACATGCCATTTTCTGGGTAAATTGTCAAAAATTACATTAATGATCTAATTAACCCTCTTTTTCCTCCATAATCCAAGAACCAGTAGGATTAATCTATTTCTCTCTAAATTTATGGATTTTAGAAGATCAAAATTAGGGATTCAAATATTTCCTTCATTCAGGATCTGTTCATCACATTGGATGTGCAATGGTAAGTATGTGAGTCCTTTTGAACCGTTCTCCCTCTTTTTTCTCTCGACCGAGTTATCGGGGTATGAGTGTTTTTGTCTTTTTCTTAGATATACTCTGATCCAATCCAAATCGAGGACCAATATCGAATGAGAAGGATCGTACAACCCTAAGTTGAGTGTTATATAACTCATCCCTAAAGTTAATTGATTTTGGAATTTTCGTGTGGGGCCCACTGATTCATCGAGTGTCGTTTATAGAATTTATATGCCATGTTTATAATCATTAGAACCATATGGTTATGCTCTTTCCAAATTTGTGATTATTTTTTCATGGTTACACCCACAAATCAATCATTTCCATGTTGAAGGTTATGCCATAATTGTTGTTTAGTGTTTTTACACATTTGTGCCACCCTTTGGGTGTGCCTTGGCTTGACCGTTCTAAGGGTAATCTTTTATATATTAAATTTATTTATTTATATTTTGATTGGAATAATGTAAATTTCCATGTACTCTCACCACTTGACCAGACTAAGGTAAGTGATTCAATTGATAATTAAATGTGAAATGTGAATTGGAAAGTATACTAAGTATATGACTTGGCCTTAAATGTAAATGAATAATATGTTTTATATTCGTAGCACACCATACCAAATTAATGGAAGGTAGTAGAATGAACCTTGAATATGGAATGTGCTTTAAATGGATTAAATGAATGGTTTCAAGCTACTTGACCTTGTCGCACTAATGATAGGAAAGGATTGAACCAAATGACTTGATTAAAAGGTTGCAGACTACTTGACCTTATCACACTAATGAAAGTCAAGGCTTGAACCAAATAAAATATTACAAGACTCCATACTTAAATAGGAATGGCCTGACTCGATCTCCCCTTGGATTCTGATCGGAGAATTCCATGAGCACTCAGGAACCCCATTCTAATTCAAGGATACAGCTTGCATACGCTGATACCCACCTAGATCTTGATCTTTGTCTATTATTTGGATACCCAATAGGACACCATACGATCCCTTATATATCATTAAAACATTACTTGGATACAATCCTTGGATCTAGCATAAAAAAGTAGGTTCCATGGTTACAGCCCATAGGGACCTGACTTTGCTTAGCCCCATTTTACCTTGGATGATAACCTTGGATTCCATAGGCACATTATTGTGGAATTCCTTAGAACATTTTCCTTGGATTACACTCTTACCCATGCCAGGATATGGTTATTACTGAGTTGGTGACCCTTGAGGACTACGTCTCCTTGGTTATTACCTTGGGACTTCACTATTAAAGATCATTACAAGTTTCCATGTTATATCTTGGAACCTTATCTATTATTAACATGTGACTTATTTATAAACTGGTAATAGTAAAAAAAATGAATTGTTGACATGTTCAGACACCAACTGAGGGATGAAGCAGGTACTTGGGTATTTAGTTACATTATATTGATTGACATTGTATATACATGCTTGCACATTATTACATTTCCATTACACGGTCCGGATGTTATAGACATCATTGGTGGTGGCCCACTGAGATTTATCTCACACCCTCTCTATGTGTCATTTGGTACCTGGATTAGATTACATGGTTTTAAGTGTTGACAAAGGGAAGCATACAGCTTCGATCACTTGATTGCTTGTTGTTTAGGATGGATCTTGATAGCAGAGGACCAGGTTGGATCTTGGGATTCTTGGGATAGTCCTTGATTTCCTTTATACTTTTGTGGAACATGTTATTCCTACTATATTGTATCCATGTTTTCCAGTTTTCAAGTGACATGACATTTCATCAGTTGTTTAATGTTATTCTAGTGATTTTACTTATTGTTGTTGTTCTCTCAATTTTCTGATGTGCCTTCTGTTTACTTATATTGCTTCTACTATTTACTGATGTTTACTTTAATATGATGTGATAGACTTTGGAAATGAGGGAATAGTATCCCCACAGACACACCCTAGGCCCTCACTGCTAGTCGATATCCTCTGGAATTCTTGGAGATAAGCTTGAGCCCATGTGGTACACCGGGCTCAGGGCACCCTTTGAGTGGAATCTGGGTCGGAGACATCACGAAGTGGTATCAGAGGGGGTTTTTTCTTACTTTACTATTTAGAGACAATATATTGGAGATTAGTAACACTTTGGACATGGTAATAATCAATTTTTGGGCATCACAAACCCATGTTTGGGGTAAAAACCATGTTTCCTAAAATTATAATTGTTTTTCAACTTTGGCCTATTACAGTTGATATTATTTCACCGTTGGGTGATTCACATGTTCTATAGTTTTTAGGGTTATTACTCTGATTTAGGATCTTCCTTCATCCTTGTCCTTATGATATGAGTTCAAAGATCATTGTTACAAGTATCACTATAGGCACCTAGAGTTTGCATGTCATGCATATTGTCATGCCATATAGGTGCATTTAACTTCTTCGCATTGCTTGATATGACTATGATTATTGAGTGATGTTGTGATAGTTATCTTGTACATGTATTACTCTTTGTTTTGATTGAGTGATTTCTTATCTCAATTCATGAGGTGTATGGTCCCTCAGGGGTTGGGATGAGTAATTTACCAAGTTGAGCCATATGCTATAAATAAATGGTTGTAATCTTTATTGATGAGGTGTATTGGCACTGACTCAATGGGAATGGATATCCATTATAAAGTAAAACATGACTTAAAATATGAAATTGTTTTCATATCCTTATCTTGCCTTGTTATGTTTATGAAAGGTAAAGTAGTGAACCTAGAAATTAAATGTAAAATGAAATGAAACTTATAATTCATCACTTACCGATACCAGACCGTCTAAGTGGATAGTTGGGGTAGTCTTCCTTGGTTAGTATGGTTTCCTATGTTCATCTTCCTCTAGTGATTCTATCAATATTCTTATCTTTGTTTTGAGGCATGCGCTTGGCATTTGTAGAAGAATTTCACCACGATGTCCTCATTTTATATTCCAGGAGGGTGGCGACGACCATGATCTAGATGTTGTGGGGTGTAACCTTCCACTCTTACCTCCAAAAGTTCCACATGAGGCACAACCTATTGTACCTAATCTGGCCACTAATTCCCAATTTTGTGATAGTTTCCTACATCTGATGCAGTCCATGCATGGTGCTCCACAGCTTTCACCTATAATAGTTGGTCTGACTCATGACTTCCAACAGCAGCATCCTCTAACTTTCTCAGAGGATGGTGGTCCATAGGCTATTAAGACTTTTCTAAAATCCACCTTATCCATCTTGGATCATTTGGAGACACCTCCATAGTAGAGGGTCAATCATGTCACATATATTCTTTGGGACTTCGCCAGGCATTGGTGGGATGTGATTACCCAGGTCGTTTGTCATCATAGCATGTTTCGATTTGATTTATTGACTTCCTTCTATGATCATTTATTTCCTCAGACGTTCATTGATGAAAAATCTAGAGAGTTCATGAATCTCGAGAAGGATTCTATTTCAGTTATGGAATATTCAGTGTGTTTCATGGAGTTGCAGCGCTTTTCACCACTTCTAGTTGGTGATGAGATTTTGCGTGATGTACGCTTCGAGTATGATCTTGTGTATGCCATTCGTATATAGGTCAATGTATTTTACCTACCTTCCTTTTATTCAATAGTCAATTAGGCTCTTATCACTTAGCATAACCTAAGGGATGACAATAGTATCGGGTATAGAGGATCAGTGTCGTGGCAGGCCAGTAGTTCTTCCAGTGGTAGGAAAAATTCCCTCAAGGTTTCTCATCAGGGAAATGACAACCAGAATTCCTGTTTAGATAACACTATAGAGTGTCATCAGGGTGAACGATGAGGGAATAAGAAGCCACAATGTGATAAAGACCCAATGGAGTGTCGGTTTTGTGGTCGTATGGGGAATCATCAGCATTTCTATAGGACCTTTCCACTATCTTCGAGTGGAAAATGATATGTGTCAGCTCCACCTTCAGAAGTGGGTTCTTTTACATCGCATCTAGTGGGGAGATGGAATAGTACTAGTAGGTCTGGCTGATAAGGTAGTCGTGGACATGGTAGATAGACCCCTGATCACCAGAAACACTAATAGTGCAGTTATGATTGGGGAAGTCCATCTGTTACAAAGGATCATGGATCAAGTCGGTTGCATACACTATTGCCAATACTCGAGAATCAGGATATGGGACCCTCTATAGTACGAGGTACTATTCTAGTAGCCTCTACTGTCATATCTTCTTTATTTGATACGGGTGCTTCGAACTCTTTTATCTCTTTATTTATCCTGGAAAGTCTCAAACTGAAGATACAATATTAATATAATGTAATGACTCTAGATACGCCATTAGGGGTACGAAAAAAGGCTATAGTCTAGTGTAGGAACTATCCCCTTGAGGTAGGAATTTACCCTTTCTTAGGGAACCTCTTAGTTCTCAAGATTAAAGGCTTCAATTTCATTCTTGTGATGGAGTGGTTGGTTCACTATCATGATTTTGTAGACTGATCTCACCGTAGGGTATCGTTTACAACACCATAGGGAATAATTTATCTACATAAGGGTGAGTTGTGTGTCCAGGATAGTAGATCGGGACTAGAGCATCATGGGCTAGGTGGAGTGACCACCAAGATTGAAAATAACTTCATAGAGTATCAGTGTTTAGATAAGGCTGATTTTCCACCAGTAGTGGATCGTTTCATGGGTGACTTTCCCAACGATTTTTCTGGATTACCTCCTAAGAGAGAGGTAGAGTTTACAATCGATTTTGTTTGAGGAGAAGCTCTAGTGCCCATTCCTCTGTACAATATGGCCCATACAAAGCTTTATAATCTCAAGATGTAGTTAGAGGTTTTAGAGGCCAAAGGTTTTATATGTCCTAATACATCCTCTTGGGGTTCGCCCATGATTTTTTCTAAAAAAGCGGACGGAACCTTAAGTCTATGTGTGGATTACAGAAAGTTGAACCATTTTACTATCAAGAACCATTATCCTCTACCTTGAATAGATGATCTATTCGATCATCTCTTAAGAGAAAAGGAATTATCCAATATTGACCTAGGATCAGGTTACCATCAGGTATGAGTAATACCAGCAGACATACCTCGTACGACTTTCTGTGGTGGGTATGGTTTGTATGAGTAACTAGTTATGATGTTTGGTCTTACGAATGCACTCTCCATTTTCATGGATCTGATGACTAAGGTTTTCCACCCCAATTTTGATTATTTTTTATGGTATTTGTTGATGACATCTTGGTGTATTCTCACACTAAAAGAAATCATTCCAAACATCTTGATATCGTTCTGTGTACACTAAGAGGGAATTAGCTTTATGCTAAGATTACTAAGTTCCACTTTAGGGTCAACAAATTTCACTTATTAGGTTATATAATATCATAATCAGTCATATATATTGACCTAAAAAAGATTAGTGTTGTAGTTTCCAAGGACTACACGAAGAACATGTTTCATATACGATGTTTTTTGGGGTTTGATGGATATTATAGGCCTTTCATACAAAACTTTCCACATCTTGGTTCACCTCTTACTGGTCATATAGAAAAGGGTTTCAAGTTCATATGGTTAGAATCATGTGAGAAACCCTTTCAAGAGCTTAAATGGAGGCTTGTTTCAGCACTTATTCTGACTCGTCCAGAGCCAGGCTTAGGTTATATCATCTTATGTGATGCATCAGGTATCAGACTGGGAGCAGTGATGAGGCAAGAGGAAAAAAAATTTGTTTACAGGTCTTGGTATTTGAGGCCTCATGAGATAAATTACCCAATGCATGACCATGAGCTGCAGAATTTTTCCATGCCTTATGTTGCGGGACACATTATCTGTTGGGTGAACGCTTTTTGGTTTACATAGACCACAAGAGCCTCAAATATATCTTTTTTCACCGTGAATTGAACCTTAGATAGAGGATATGGGTCAAATATCTAAATTACTTGTATTTTGATCTTACATATACACCTGGGAAGGGAAATGTGGTCACAGATGCACTGGGTCAGAAAACTTAAGCACAGTAAGTATGGGAAGCCAGTGATGAATGGAAGTCTATGGCCCTCTTTTCTGAGTTGTTTCTAGAGTTTCATGATATTCACAAGAGTTATTATCACTCATCCTTTAAAATTACCTCTTACCTCCTTGAGAAGGTGAAGAGTATTTTTTTTTAGATCCTGAAGTCTTGGTTCTCTGGGAGAGTATATCAGAAGATAACCCACCTCTAGGTTGGTCTATAGAAAGAGATGATGTCAGGAATATTCATGGATGTGTTTGGGTCCCTATATATATGACATAAAATTTTATGAAATAGTCCCACTCCTCTCAGTGGTAAGTTCATCCAGACATCTCAAAGATGTATTGAGATATACGACGCTAGTATTGGTGGCATGGGATGAAATGTTAGATTGTAGGAATTATCACTAGGTCTTCCACCTATCTGCAGGTGAAGGGGGAGAACTAGAGACCTAAAGGATTGTTACAGTGGATTCTAGTCCCATAATGGAATGGGAAGATGTTTCTATAGAATTTGTAATGGGTTTACCTAGGTTTCCTAGAGGTAGTGATATTGTATGGGTTGTCATTGAAAGACTAAAAAAAGTGTCCCACTTTATTCCTATTTGGGAGATTTTATTAGTTGATGAGATAGGAAAATGTATGTTTGTGACATCATATGCCTCTATGGGATCCCTTGTACTATTTTTTTAGATATGGATTCTCATTTCATGTCATTTTTCAAGAAGAGATTGCAGAAGGCTATGGGAACACAGGTGCTTCTAAGCACAGCTTTTCTCCCTCAGATCAATGGAAAATTAGAACGGACAATACATATTATAGAGGATTTTCTTCAAGCATGTGTCATGGATTTTAGCAGTTCATAGGAGAATCAAATCCCTCTCTTCAAGTTCTCCTATAATAACATCTTTTAGGTGACAATTTAGATGTCATATTTTGAGGCCTTATATGGTAGGTAGTTCCATTCACCCTTGTGTTGGCTAGAGGTGGGTGAGGTTGCCCTTCTAGGTCCTCATCTCATTCAGGAGACTTCATATTAGGTTCATCTTATCAGAAAGTGTATGAATATTGCTCAGTCTAGACAAATATCTTATATCTATATCCATCAATGGACTCTTGAGTCTAAGGTTGAGGATCATTTTTTTCTTTGGGTATCACCCAGTCTATGGAATATATGGTTACAAAAGTAGGGAAGGATGTTTCCTCATTACGTAGGGCCATTTGAGATTCTAGAGAGAGTTGGGACGGTAGCCTATCAGTTTCTTCTACCTCAGAGGTATCATTACATGCACAACTTATTCCATTTCTTATAAATTTTTCAATATCATGCTGATCTGTCTCATATTTTTTTCCAGAGAAAGTGAAGTTAGATGTTGATGTTACCATTGAGGAGTGTCCAGTACACATCATTAACACGAGAAAGAAGGATCTTTGAGGTTGGTATGTCCCTCTTGTATGGGTTTTATGGCATCATGAACGGGTATAGGATGATACTTGGAAGAGTGAAGCTGACAAATGTGATCAGTGGTTAGAGTTGTTCTCAAACTATGTTTCTCCACCCTTGGAAGGAGAACTCGGGGATGAGTTATTTTAAGAGGGGGAGACTATAAAAACCCGGTTTTTCACTCAGGTATGGATCATTTAAAATCTAAATCTTTACTTTGGACCTAATGTGGATTCCCAATGAGTTATAAAAGGTCTTAGGGGTGTCTGGGGAAATTTCAGAGCCTGAAACACATCTTTTTTGGAAAACTGGCCAAGTCACCTAATTGGAACAAGGTTGGAGAACGGTTTGCCTAACCATGTGGATTTATTTTTTCTGTACATAGCCACCTCGCAAGGTTGGTGCACAGCCGTGCAGACTAACCATGAAAAGTTTTCTTATACCCAGGTAACCATGCATGGTTTGCGCATGGTTTTCCAAACCATGCCCAAGCCATTTTTTTGGGTAAAATGTCCAAATTTCCTTTAATGATATAATTAACCCTCCTCTTCCTCCCTAATCCGAGAACCATTGGGATTAACCTCTTTCTCTCTCTATTTAGGGATTTTTGAAGATCAAAGTTAGGGATTCAAAGATCTCCTTCATCCAGGATCCATCCAAGCTTCCATTCATCACGTTAGATGTGAAACGGTAAGTACTTGAGTCCTCTTGAACCATTCTCCTTCTCCTTTTCTCCAAACCGAGTTATGAGAGTATGATTATTTTTCTCTTTTTCTAAGATCTACTATAATTTAAGCCAAATAAACAACCAATATCGATGGATAAGGATCGTATAACCGTAAGGTGGGTGGTTTACAACTCATCTCTAAAGCTTGTTGATTTTGGAAGTGTTGGGGGGGCCACCTATTTCATCGGGTGTCGTTTATAGAATTTATATGCCATTTTTATAATCATTAGAACTATATTGTTATGATCTTTCTAAATTTTTGATTAGTTGTTAGTGGTTATACCCACAACTCAATCCTTTCCATGTTGAAGGTTATGCCATATTTTTTGTTTAATATTTTGACACGTTTGTGCCATCGTTCAGGTGTGCCTTAAATTGACCATTCTAAGGGTAATATTTTCTATATTAAATAGATTTATTTATATTTTGATTGGAATAATGGTGAGTACCATGTATTCTCACTACTTGAATAGCCTAAGGTATGTGCTTCAATTGAAAATTAAATGTGAAATGTGAATTGGAAAGTATACTAAGTATATGACTTGGGCATAAATGTAAATGAATAGTAGATTGCATATCCATAGCACCCCTTACGACATTAATGGAAGGTAGAGGAATGAACCTTGAATATGTACTGTGATTTAAATGGATTAAATGAATAGTTTCATGCTACTTGACCTTATCACACTAATTAAAGGAAAGGATTAAATCGAATGACTTGATTAAAGGGTTGAATGCTACTTGACCTTATCACACTAATGAAAGGAAAGGCTTGGACAAAATGAAATATTACACGACTTCATACTTAAAAGGGAATGTACTGACTCGAGATCGCCTTGAATTCTGATTGGAAAATTCCAGGAGCACTTGGGAACCCCATTCTGATTCAAGGATATGGCTTGTATAGGCTGATACCCACAAAGATCTCGATCCTTTCCTATTCATTGGATGTCTGGTATAACAACATAGGATAACATTCATATCATTATAGGATTCCGTGGATACACTCCTTAGATACATCATTGACAAGTATGTTTCATGGTTACAACCTATAAGGCTATGTCACTGCTTTTCTATGTTTCACCTTGGACGATCACCTCGAATTCGGTAGGCAACTTTTTGTGGAATGCCTTGGAACATTCTCTTGGGATTACACTATTACCCATGTCAGACTACAATTATTACTAAGTTGGCGACAATTGAGGTCTATGTCGCCTTGGTTATTACCTTGAGACTTTACTATTAAAGATCATTATAGTTTTCCTAGTTACAGCTTGGAACCTTCACTATTATTGACATGTGACATATTTATAAACTGGTAATAGTCAAATAATGAATCGTTGACATGTTCAGACACCAGATGAGGGATGAAGCAGGTACTTGGGTATTTAGTTTAATTTTACAGCTTTACATTGTATATGGATTCGTTCACACTATTACGTTTTCTTTACACAGGTCTCATGTTATAGACACTATTGGTGGTGGCCCACTGAGATTTATCTCACACCCTCTTCGGGAACCATTTGGTACCTGGAGTAGATTGCATGGTTATAGGTGTTAACGAAGGGAATCATAAAGCTTTAAACACTTGATTTCTTGTTTTTTAGGATGGATCTTGATAGAAGAGGACTGAGTTGGATCTCGAGATGCTTGGGATAGTCCTTTATTTCCTTTATACTTTTTGTAACACGTTATGACTCTTATATTGTATCCATGTTTTCTAGTTTTCTAGTGACATGAAATTTCATCAGTTTTTCAACAATAATCTAGTTATTTCATTTTTTTTTTGTCTGTATTTTCATATGTGCATTCTGTTTACTTATATTTCTTCGATTATTTTTCGATGTTTACTTTCATCCACTACACTACACTTTGGTAATAAGGGCTTAGTCTTCTCATAGACACAAACTAGGCCCTCGATGCTAGTTGATAGCCATTGGAATTCAGGGAGATGTGCTTGAGGCCATGTGGCCCACCGAGATCGGGTAACCCATTGAGTGGCATCTAGGTCTGGGATATCACACAAGTTATATGATATTTTTCTGACTCAACTTCGTTTCTCTAAGTTATAAGGTTTATTCTTAAACTCCATTATTATATGTTATCTATATAATTCAATGTAAGATACTGACCCTTTCTGTATTTTTCTTAATCTCATTTCCAAGTACTATTGTACCTTATTTTTAGTATATTTTTCTATGGATTTATCTTGGTTGTGTTTGTTTGAAATTTGGGAGTTTTTTTAGAGGTCTTGGGAAGTGCATGGTTGGCACACAGTTTTCCCAAACCATGTGTCTTGTCCCCATAAAACCATGAATCCCCTAACAAAGAGTTATTTCATAACTATAAAATGGTTTCTCAAAACTTTCTCCCTCTTAGGAGTAACCATGCACCCTCCATAGGAGAGTACATGGTTATAGTGCATGGTTTGGAAAACTGTGTGCCCCTATCCAGAAAACCATGCATTTGAGTTTTAATATTCTGAAATTTGGTTTTAAAAATCCCTATACAAACATACTTCACAATAATTCGATCCAATTTTATCCTAAATTATTTCTATCATTTTTTGAGGCTCTTGGAAATATTCCAAGTCCTTCCAACCTCCATTATTGACGAGTTAAATCCCTGATTAAAGATTTTCACCACTTTGGGTATGTGGTTTCTTCACTAATAGGTTTCTATCTCTCCTGTTTCTCTTTCCAAATTAAAAGGGAATGGTTTTCCTATTTTTTATGGATCTAGATCTAAGTTTTATGGATCATGATTATTTTGATCGTTTTTCTATATTTTGGATCTAGATATCATTCTTCATCCTGATCTTGGTCATTCTGCTTCAATTAGGGATTTCCTTTGGAGATATTTTATATTAAATCTTGTGGTTGGTGGTCTATTATTCAATTCCCAAAGTCTTTATTTAAATTACATTTATGTGATTCTAGAATCTCTATTTTATTATTATTAATTAATTCTTGAATATTATTAATTAATTTTGGTTAATTGATTGATTTATTGGTTGTGGAATTGATTGATTGATAGGGTTATGAAATTAGTCAATTGATGGGTCTGTGTAATTGTTCAATTGCATTAAATATTGAATTAATTTAATTTTCATGTGATAATAAATTGGTTCAAATTATGGGAAATTTGAAATTTGTGGAATTGGATTAATTAATTGGTTAATTACTTAATAGTTCATTATGATTGTGGAATTGTTGGAAATTGGGATGGTGTAATTGGTCGATTAATGTGATTATGAATTAATTGACAATGGGAATTTAGAGATGATTTGATGTGACTATAATGGGTTAATAGTTTATATGGTTAAATGATGAAAACATTCTTAAGAGTGAATTATTCATATTATTCCATGTGATTAAATTGAGAAACCACATTCGTTGTGATAAATTGTAATGGTATACCATGACATGTGATGTTCATAAAAACGGTTAATATTGGTTAACCTTGAATGATGTGATATATGTGATACATGTGTGATTGATTTATATAAGATTTTGGGACACGGATTGAGACTCTAAATACCCATATGTGAAAAATTAGGTGTGGGATAGAGAATGATGCTCTAAATACACATATGTGATAACTGAGGTGTGGGATAGAGAGTGATTCTCTAAATACCCATATGAGATAGAGAGTATGGGATAAGTAATGAGGCTTCAAATACCCATGTGACATTGAGGTGTGGGATAAGGACTGGGTCTCCAAATACCCATGGGGTGTTAGACACGACGTTTTATGCCCTTGAGTTGGAATTGAAATATGGTTCCAATTATCTGTGATATGATTTTAAATGAAATTAAAAATGATAAACATGGTATTGTGATATGTTTCAGACACTGGTATGGTCCGAAGAAGATATTGTGGGTTTGGGTGTCCTTGGGAACTTGGAGATTTATGTAGTTAATTAAAGAATAATGAAATGTAAAAATTGTTTACTTTATGCATTGTAATTTATTCTTTATAAAATTTTATACACTTTTATTGACTAAATATTGTTTTAGATGAAATTTTTGTTGGCCTACTAAGTTGTACTCACACCCTACTTAGATTTCCTGATCGGTACCTGAATAGACTTAATGTTTTGTAGGACAAGATAAGGGCAAGGTCCCTATATTTGATGTCTGAGTTGGGATGGCTCATGAATGAGGGAACTGAACTTGGTATCGAGGCTCTCTTGGGATCTTTCAGTGTCTTCATTTTGGGTTTTACATTTGGAACTAGACATGTACATAGCATGAAATATCTACTACTTTAGTTTTTGATATTGTACTCTTGTTTTGGTTGACATGTGATTTTGGTTTTATTATGGTTATGGTTATATATTTTGGTTATTTTTTACTTATTTTTGGTATTGAATTACTCTAATAAATATAGTATAGTCTCCCCATGATTTAATTTAGACCCTATCTACTAGTCAGCAGCCTCTAGAGTGAGAGGAGGTGCTCTTGAGGTCATGTAACCAACCAACTCAGGGCACTTCTGTGTGGCACCCGAGTTGGGACATTACAAAGTGGTATCAAATGGTCTTTATTTTCTTTTATCTGTTTTCATACTATTTAGGAAAGTTAAACATAATAAAAGGGTGAATTGGGACATGGTTAAGAGCTCATGCATGGGAGTATCTAACCCAAATACGAGGGTAAAAGCTAAGTACCCAGGGTGGGATCGTTGTAATTGGTGTGTGCTGTTACATTTGATGTTATTTCACATTGGGTGATTCAGTTATTGTGTGATGTCATTATTGTTTTTGAGTTTCTAATATTTGAATAATATCCTAGTATGTCATGAGATTTGAGTATATATACATCATTTTAGGCACCCTGGATTAATTTGTGACATGCATCATTTTAGGCATGTGAGAGAAAACATGTTTTCGGTAAGTTTTTGAAATTGAAATTTTTTTTATTTCTTGTGTAATTAAAATAAAAAATGTGTCTAATGTGAATTAAAAGTTGTAAAATTATGCAATATGTTAATAAATGGGTGTCTAATGAGAAACTTGAATAATGATAATCAGTTTAACTTGTTAATCAAGACCTAGATGTATGATGGTTAAGGGTAATGATAGCACCTCAGTTTTGACCTTGTGGTGGGAAAAGGGGGGATGACTTGTTATGGCCTTATGTGAATCACTCTTTAATTATTATGATAATGTTGTGTTATATGATCTACGATGTGTGTTTGGATTTATAGAGATATTACTCCATGGTGACTCTTGTTGAGAGGATAACAAGAGGACATGATGGGAGATGGTCCTCCTACAATGGAACCTGAGGCACCAATAGTGCCAGAAGAGGGATCCGGAGAGAAGTTCCATGAGAACTTTTTTGGATTCATATAGTTTAGATAGAGAAACCTAGAGCGGGATATGAAGATAATGTATGACCTGACATGGAATTTTTAGTTACAGCACCCTTTGACTTTAATTGGAGAGTTTGTACTTGAGGAGGATGGGTTCTTGATTGAGTTCATCCATACTATACTTGACTATTTAGATACACTTATTAAGAATAGAGTCAATCTTTCTGGTGGTATGTTTAAGCTCGAACTGGGGAAGCTGATGGCATGGTATGGAAGTACTTTTTGGATATGATCCTGGAGAACTTTTATCTAGATACACTAAGAAAAGAGAGGAAAACTGAGTTTATGTGGTCGAATCAGGTGATTATTTCTTTGATGGACTATGTTGGACACTTTACTAACTTGAAGTGCTTTGCTCGAGCACTGGAAGGCGATGAGACTCTATGTAAATGTGTTTCTAGGAAAGAATTAAATGTGATATTAAGTCCCAAGTTAATTTATTTCAACTAAAAAAGTTTTCTGAAGTGGTGGATCGAACTCTCATATATGAGGGGAACCTGAAGGAGGCTTCCAATGGAGGACAAGTGGTTTCCTATGGATTATCAAAAGGTACGTCTTCTGAGGGTAGGAAGCATTGTTATGATAATTTTGACCATAGATTAGTAAAGAAGATTGGATAGGGGGAAGGACCAGTTACTCAGGATCTAATCAAGTGCATTTCCACCAGTGAGGTAGGTTGGGCCACTATCATAGAAACTATCCCTGACCACTGGTAAAGTGTAGAGACTTTATAGTGATTCTATATGAACCTATGAAATATGAGTAGTGATGGAGAAACTAGGTAAACCCATATTGTTTAAAGGATATGTTTTACACCATATTTGTCTTGTAGATGGAGTTCTACTGGCCATGGAAGCAGAGGTAGTGGACATGGTGCTTTTGGGAAAGAGTGCATGTATCTGTGGATTGGTGTAGCTCAGGGTACTCATACTACATCACATTGAAGAGGTTCAGGATAGTTGCATTCATTTTAGCCTACACTTATGGATAGTGAGGTCAGACCATAAACAGTTAGAGGTAATATTATTGTATCTTCTATATTATCTAGTTCCTTATTTGATAATGGTGCCACCCATTATTTCATATCTTCCCAAATTGTGAATGTTTTGATCCAAATAGTGGATTTTGTGAGTAGGGTTGTAATGATAGATACACCTTTGGGAGCTCGGTCGAGAGACATATATTTATGAAAAGGGTGTTCTCTCTAGGTTGGTAAATATTGTTTCCTTTGGGATCTTTACATTCAAGATATTTCAGTATTTGACCTAATTATGGGTATGGATCGGTTAGTACAATACCAATAAAACATTTATTTCTACTGAAGGATATTAAACTTCGAGTCTCTTGAGGGTAAAAATTATGTTCACATTGGAGAGTGGGATATCAAGGTGGGTTGTGTAGGGACAGTTCATCAAAAACTAAGGGAGATCATTGTCCAGGTTTCTAGCCATTTTTTAGATGAAAGGGGTGGCAGTCGTTATGTCTTCACACCTATAGTGGATAGGTTTTAGGATGCATTTCTTGAAGACTTCTCAGGTCTTCCACCTGAGAGAGATGTTGATTTTACATTTGAGATCAGGTCGGGGGATGATCCAATTTCTATTCCACCATATTGAATTGAAGTAATAGTGATTCAATATTAAATGACTCAGTTAGAAGATTTGATAGATAAGGGGTCTATCCTTATGAGTATATTTCCACGGGTTTATCTAGTTTTTTTGATGAGAAGGATAATGGGACTCTTTGCTTATGAGTTGACTACCAGAATTTGAACTAGAAGATAGTACTGAACTGGTGTCCTCTTCCATGTATCTACTATCTATTTGACCAGCTAAGGGTATCTTGTGTTTTCTACAAGATTGACTTGAGATAAGAGTATCATCTGTTGAGACTTAGACCCTATGATATATCGGGGATAACTATTAGAAGTAGGTATGGCATTTATGAGTTTTTTGTAATGTAATTTGGGTTGACGAAATCACCAGCAGTGTTTATGGACTTGATGAACATAATCTTCCACCCATACCTGGATCAGTTTGTGGTAGTGTTTGTGGATGAAATATTGTTGTATTCCAAGACTCATGGGTATCATGTCCAATATCTTGACATCACCTTGAGTACATTAAGAGAGCATTAGCTATACGTCATGTTATCAAACTCTCAATTATGGATTGATCGAGTACACTTCTTAGGACACATCATCTTAGAGGAAGGTGTGTCAGTGGACCCTTATAATGTTCAGGTAGTGGTTTCTTGGAATAATTCCATGAATTTTTTCGATATATGCAGTTTTCTAGGATTAGCAAGTTATTATCAAAGGCTCATCCAGGAAACTTCTCATTTGGAAGAACCTATTTTTGGATTGACATAGAATGTGATAATGTTTTAATGGTCATAATCATGTGAGAATTTCTTCCAATAGTTGAATAAGTTCTTAACATCATTACAAATATTGATCCTACCTGATCAAGGTGAGGAGAAAATGGTGTTTTATGAAGCTTCTGGGATAAGAATTAGAGTATTTTGGATGCAGGGAGTTTGAGTTGTAGAATATGGGTCTCAGAAGTTATGGAGACATAAATGAAACTACCCTACACATGACCTCGAGTTGTAAGGATTTGTCTATGCCTTGAAGTGTTGTAGCATTATCTATTTGGAAAGAAGTTCACTATATATAATTATTATAAGATCTTAAAATATATCTTTTCACAATGATATTTTAATCTTCAGTAGTGGATTTGGGTTGAGTATATGCAGTTATTTGACCTTGATCTTGCATATATACCTGGGAAATGAAATAATGTAGCTAAAAATTTAATCAGAAAAACTCAGAATCAGTCCGTTTCAGATTCTAGTGTTGAGCGGAAAATGATGAATTTACTGGTTGAGATGTATATTCTGGTTCTTGAGGTTTAGGAGTAGATGAATCTCATATCTATTTTAGTGGAATCTACACTTTTTGATTTGGATTAGAGATAGGAAGTATGAGGATCTGGAATGTTTGTCCTTAAGGGAAATCCTAAAGTTGGGGAAACACCTTCAGATCAGAATACAGATGAGGATAAGATCATCTATGTCGAGATTCGGGTTGTTGTTTCTATGAACATGTGGGAGGATCTGATGTATGATTTTCAAGCCTTGATGTGGGTGGTGCATCCAAGTGTGACCAAAATTTACAATGATATATGATGATAGTTTTTTTGGTCAAGCATGAAAAATTAGATAGCAGGGTTTGGGACACAATGTTACACCTGTTAATGGGTGAAGGAAGAGAATCAACGACCTGGTGGTTTACTACAGCCATTTCCCATTCTGGAATGGAAGTAGGACAACATTACCATGGAATTTTTGGCGGGTCTCCAAAGGACGCCACTAAAGAATGATATTATTTGGGTGGTAGTGGATCAACTGATGAAATTAGCACATTTATTGCCTATAACTTCTCAGTGGTATAGTTGAGAGAAATGTACGTTAGGGAGATATTTCATATGTACGGGGTAACATAGAGAATAATTTCATACCATGACTCATTCTTTACTTCAATCTTCTAATTGGTCTTGCAGAAGGAACCCGGTACATAGTTTTTACTAAGTATCTATTTCCTCCCACATATAGATGGGAAATCAGAGTGTACTATATAGGTTCTTGGGGATTTTCATCAGGTGTGTATCCTTGAATTTGGTGGGTATTAGGATAATCATTTATAATTCATTGATTTCACATATAATAACAGTTATTGGGAAACTATATAGAAGGAACCATATGAGGCTCTTTATGGTAGGTCATACAGATGACCTATACGTTGGATGGAGGTAGATGAGTCGGATCTGTTGGGATCGAGTCTCATGTAAGAGATATGGGAGCATGTTCATTTGATTCAAAAACATATGGATACAGCTTAGATTAGATATAAGTTTCATGTTGATGGTCCTTGATGACACCTAGTTTTTACAGAGAGGGTGATCACTTATTACTATGGGTGTCTCTGATATTGGGTCACAGTAGGATATGGAGATAGAGAAATTTGGAACCTAGGATTGTTGGGTCATTTGACGTTGTGGAGACAATCAGGCCATTCATGTACTAATTGGATCTTCCAAAAGAGGTATAGTGTTATTCATGATGTTTTTCATGTGTCGCAACTTTGACAGTATCAGCCCGACCATTCTCTTGTGATCGATGTGGATAATGTTTTCCTTGAGATAGATGCATCCTTTGCGGATCATCCAATACATGTGTTGAATATTTGTGAAAAGGTGCTGTGGGGAAATACCATGTCGATAGTTTATGTATTGTGGTGATATGGGTGTGTTTAAGAAGAAAATTGGGAGAGAGAAGTGGATATGCAGGCTCAGTGGTCTAATCTTTTTACCTCATAATCTTAAAGATACTTAGGAGTACATCTCAAGGATGAGATGTTATAAGGTGGGGAGATTATAATATATCTACCCTTTATGGAGATATATCAAGCTTATTTTAAAGTTCTCTTTTACCTTTTTTTTATCATGTCTTTCTTGTGTTTTATCTTGAGAATGTTTGGGTGAAATTTGGTATTTTTTGAAGAGCTTTTGGGTAGTCTATGATTGGTGCACGGTTTTCCCAAACTTTGTTCCCTTCCTCAGAAAACCATGAAACTCCAAACAGAGAGTGATTTCATGGCTGGTGAATTGTTTTTCAAACTGTTTTCCCTCTTAGGAGTAACCGTGCACCCCCCACCCCCCCACAGATGTGGCGTATGGTTTGGAAAACTATGTGCCCATTTGTAGGTAATCGTGTTTGTGGGTTTAATATTCTAAAAAAATTAAAATTATTGAACCCCATGCACTTCACCCTAATTAAACCCAATATAACCCTAAATGATTTATCTCAATTTTTGAGGTTGTTGGATGGATTCCAAGGTCATCCAACCTCCATTCTTGATGAATCAAAGCCCAAATTGAAGATTTTCACCTCTCTAAGAATGTGATTTCTTCCAAATTAGGTTTCTATCTTTATTCTATCTCTTTATGAATGAAAATGGAATGGTTTTTACTCTATTAGTGATGCATCTAGATAAAAGTTTTATGGATCTTAATTATTTTGATTTTGGATCTAGGTTTTGGATCTAGATCTCATTCTTCGTTGTGATCTTGGTTGTTCCGCTTCAATTGGGGATTTCTGTTAGTGAGTGTTCATCATTTATCTTGAGGTAGGTGGTATATTATTAAATTCTCAAAGTATTTATTTCAATTATGTGTATGTAATTATAGAATCACTATTTCATGGTTATAAATTTATTCTTGAATATAATTAATTAATTATTGTTAATTATTTATTTAATTGGTTGTGTAATTGATTGATTAATAGGGTTATGAAATTATCCAATCAATGGGTTTTTTTAATTTTTAAATTTCATTGAAGATTGAAATATTTTAATTTAATTTCCATGTGATGCTAAATTGGGTCTAATTTGGGGAAATTGGATTTGGTGGAATTGTATTAGTTAATTAGTTAATGGGTTATTGTGATTATGGAAATGATGGAAATTGGGATTTTATAATTGGTCGATTACAGTGATTATGAATTAATTAAAATTGGAATTAATAGATGATTTGAATTGACCATAATTGGTTAATGGGTTATATGGTTAAACGATGCAAAATGGATTAATATTGGATTGTTCATATAATTTCATGTGATTAAATTGAGGAACTATATTTGTTGTGATAAACTATAATGGTATACCATGATGTTTGATGTTCATACAAAGGGTTGACGTTGGCTAACCTTGAATGATGTGATATATGTCATATATGTGTTATTTATTGATATACGAGTGTGAGACATGGACTGTGGCTCAAAATACCCATATGTGAAAAATAAGGTGTGGGATAGGGACTAATACTCTAAATACCCATATGTGATAACCGAGGTGTGGGAAAGGGACTAATGATCCAAATTCCCAAATGAGATAACGAGTATTAGATAGGGACTGAGTCTTCAAATACCCATGTGACACTAAGGTGTGGGATAGGGGCTCCAAATACCCACGGGGTGTTAGAAATGATGCTTTATGCCCATGAGTTAGAATTGTACTTGGTTCCAATTGGTTGTGATATGATTTGAAATAAAATGATTAATGATAAAAATGGTGTTGTGATATGGTTCAAACTCCGACATGGGGGGAAGCAGGTATTGAGGGTTCAGGTGTCTTCGAGAGCCCAAAGGTTTATATGATTAATTAAAAAAATCAATTGTTATAATTATTTAATTTATGCATTTTAATTTATTATTTACAAAAATTCATACTCTATTATTGAATGGATATTGTTTTATATATTATTGGTGGTAGCCTACAGACTTTTACTCACACCCTACTTAGGCAGTATGATATATACCCAAATAGACTTCATGTTTGTAGGACAGGATAAGAGAAAGGGCCCAATGTTAAATGGATGAGTTTGGAAGGATCATGGATGAGGGAACTAGAATTGGTATCGGGACCTACTTGGGAGTTTTCAGTGTCTTTATTTTGGGTTTTACATATGTCATTGGACACATACCTAGCATGACATATCATCTAATTTAGTTTTGGATATTGTGCTTCTGTTTCGGTCATCATGTGATATTGGTATTATTCTAGTTATGGTTATATATTTTTGTTATTGTTTATTTATTTTTGTTGTTGTATTACTTTGATAAAGATTTTATATTCTCCCCATGATTGATATTATACCCCTGCTACTATTCAGCAATCTCTGGCATACGGGGAGGCGTGCTTGAGGTCATGTGACCAACCGTCTCGGGGCACCAATATGTGGCACCTGGGACAAGACATTACATTCCATTTATTTATTTTATATATAATTATCTATTTATTTCAAAGGAAATTAAATTTTTAATTCATAACTTATTATTTAATGGATTTCCTTCTTTATTAAAAAAAAAATTTCTTAAGAATAATTTTCATCCTATTCAATAATATCTTTCTCAACCATGTCCATATTCTTTATTTCCAAAAAAAATTATTTTATTTTTTGAAACCAAAATATGTATTACCTAATGTGAAATTCTTATTTATCTTTACCTATTTTAAAAAGGTAGTTTTATTATCCTTTTTAGAATGTGGGTTTCAAAAAATGTGTTTTAAAATATTAAAAATATTTTCTTTTCATAAATGTGTATTTTATCTTCCACTCCACATTGGTGGAAATCATATTTATTCCTTATCAAGGTTCCATTATTGTGATTTCTTTCTAAATTGTGTTTGAAAAATTATTCTTGTAAACTCTTTGAAAATAACTTTAAAAGTGAACTATAAATTCATCTTTTTATGATAATGTTAAAAATGTTCTGTAAAATCTATTTTTATGATTTCTCATCCATATTCCCCTAAAATCTAAAAGGTATATCACCTTTGGAATTATGTTTTATATATTAACCTCTAAATTATCTTATGCATGTATATTTCATGACCAACATTATTCATAAGGGTAATCTTTTCTATCACTCTTTATCACTCTCGTAACTTTATTTTACTCCTTCATATCCATATTATTTAATCTAATGGATGTATTCAATGTCATTTACATTATTTACTTAACCATATATCTATTACTTTACATAGTGTGAATACCTTACAAATTCAAGGGTATTTATCAAGGAATTTATTCCATTTATTGACTTAGAAATTATATACAATTTTTGTACTAGTTATTTCAATGTGGATAATTAATGATTATTAAGTCATGTCATTTATTTATTAATTCCTTCCTAAGATGAATACATTGGACATAATTATTTATGAGTGGGACCCTTAATTATATATCACATCGATGCATCGACAGGTCTCATGAGATAAACTAGTTTGGGTAATTTGGTGTATGCCATACCAATTTAATTATAATGTCTTGGAACTAGGCCTTCACTGTATGTAATATTTCTTGGAATAAGTTGTTGATGGTATTTAATATATATTAGAACAAGGCCTAGGTGATAAGATTAATAATTATTTCATTATATATTTAATTATTATGAAATTAGTTGTTGTTATCCATGTGATTATTTACATTGTTATGTTATCCATGGATATATTACATGCTCATGTTATCAGTTATTTGGTATTATTTTATTATTATTTATTTCTATCAAATTATCCATGCCTTATTTTTACGATTGATTCTGTTGTACTTGGCCCCTTACTAAGCATTTGAGCTCACCCTTCTTATGTTTTATATTTCCTATATTTGTGAATAAAAGTATGAAGTATGATACGTCTATATGATTATCATGTATGGATAATTTTGTGGGATATGTTAAAGGATTACTATAAAATAATATATCATCGGTTTAATGTAAAAAATTCCCATTATAGGGAAAGATATGGGTTTTGTTAGTTAAATATTTTTCCGAACTCTATAAAACTTTATACCTAAAAGGTATTTTGTGTGAAAATGACTTAATATTTTTTATTCATATTGTAATTATGGATGGCGTAATTTGGGTCACTTCAGTCTATATCAAATATTTTATGTAATATATGTTTATTTTTTCATTGAATCTGGGTGTGTAAGTTCAAGGTGTCACAATGTGATGTGTAATTACATTTCATACCATGTAAACTCCATGTAGTGTAAGATCACAAAACACATAAAAGTCTATATCAGGTAGTCTAGACCAGTACATACCATTTTGCCTCTAAGTACACATCATTTACTTAATTTATTTTATATTTTTTAAAATTATAGTGGATGGGAATATCCAGAAATGTTTGGATGAGAAAAAGATAAGTGGATTAATTTATTAATTTAGGAAATTTATCTTAATAAATAATGATTACAATGAAATGTAGTTTTATTTAATGTTTAAACCCTACATGTATATGAGTGATCATGTTCTTGATTGACCAATGTACGTGTTGGTTTTATTTTAATTTAATTTTTTGGGTTTTATTATTAATAAATTAAAATAGTGGCTTGTGTTTCATCCATTTCCCCTTAATTATGTAGGACCTGCATGTCCATGGTTTCTTTTATATAGAACCCTTAACCATTATATTGGTTACCTTCACCTGTGTGTGGGTATAAACAAAAGTAAATAATGGATCTCTAAGTAAAGGAGGTAGTTTAGGACCCAAACTGTGGTGAAATAAACCTAGAAGATATAAAGGTTGAGGATGGAAAGCTACAACTCCAGCTAAGAACAACCTAAGGATTGTATTCCCTTATCATCATAGGTTAATTTACTGTATTCTCAACAAATAAACCATTAGAAATTTCATGATCAAGACACTTTATTAGTTTAATTTCTATCTATTTCCTGGTTAATTTTATGGATGATATATCATGATCATGTAAATAAATGAATTAATAAGCATGAAAAATGGAATTATAATAAATGGATTAGGCATAAATTTGTTTTATCAAAGACATGATTAATTTATTATGTAAAATAAAAATAATATTGATAAGACATGTTTATGCATAATAAAAAAACTAATTCAATAAAATATTAATTTAGACTAATACTTTCATTATCTGAGTTCAAGATGGATCCATTGTTAAATTTTTGGTTTAGGCTATGATTAGGGTACTTGTAATTATCAAAGAGTCTAAATAAGAATGATGGTTAAAATTAACCAAACTTGTATTTAATTTTAATATCCATATTCTATTTAATAAAAAATTTGATTTGAGTGTTGAGGAAATCTAAAATAGGATTTCAAGATAGGGGAGTCTACTCAACAAATCAAGAGTTATAGGCTAGAAGTTATCAAACCCACCTAACTAAATAGTTTCTTATGATATTCATAGATATAGTGTGGATTATGAGAAGGTAAATATATATAATTAACAATATAATTTCTACTTGATAGGATATTTTAGGTTCAATAGTGAGGGATATTGGAACTTGATAAAATAATGGGTGTCTAATAAGGTAATTAAATTAGTTTGACAAGCCTATTTTTGTAATCAATACAAAGTTATTATTTATTATTTTATATTGTTATATTAAAAAATAATTTTCATCAACCATGTTATCCTTATGATCAATTATTTGTATAAATAATTTTCTTACTTTTAATAACTTCTAGGAATGGAACAGACACTTTCGCATTGTATTACGCCATGAACGGAATCATTACATGCAATAATCCTTAGTGTCTAATCTTCCTACTAAGGAGGAGAGTGATTAAGATATCATTTTTTATTAAAAACACTTGAATGGTGTTCTGGATGTCTACTGTTTGATTTTTTTATCCATTTATAATGAAAAAATGAAATCTCATGATGGCAAGGATTCTTATAGAATTTTTAAGAATCTCTTTGATCTTTATCGGGGGATATATAAATAGGAGTGTTTTTAGATATCTAAAGAACTCTTCATGAGAAAACATAGAGAGGGGGAATAACAAGACCATTCATAGTCAATATGATTGGATACATTGATCATTTAGACATTATAAGGTTTAAGTTTCGTGATGAATTTTGAACCAATCTCATTCTTGTTTCACTCCCTTAGAGATTCTCAAGATTTCTTAAAAAATTTAATATGAAAAACATTGATAAGTATCTTTAATATCTCCTCACTATAGTTATCTAAGTTAAAAATGATATGAATCATGAAGCTCCTTATGTTAATATGATAAATAAGAGGAAGGGTAAATATAAAATCCCTAAGACTAGCACTAAGTATAAGGCTTCTTCAAAATGCCCTTACAATAGAAAAAAGATAAAGGGGAAAGAAAGGGAATGGAATGTCATTTATTTCACATGTAGTAAGAAGATCCATTGGAATAAGAAATGCACCAAAGAAAATAAGTAAGGACAATCTTTAGGTTTCTTCATTATCAAATTCAATCTATCTATATCTAAAAATTGGATATTAGATGCATCTTATAGTGCTCATATTTTAATACAATTACAACAACCAAGTATATTCAGAAGAGTTTCACATAGTGACGTGGATTTACTAGACACTAACAGAGCTAGACTTGTTGTAGTAGCTATTAGAGACTACCACCTCACATTATCAACTAGAATTATATTAATTTTAAATAATTCTTATTATGTTTCATCTGTTACCAAAAAAAATTATTTTTATCCTACCTTGATATGGAAGGTTTTATTTTCAAATATGGGAATAAAAGTTTCTTATTTTACAAATATATCATATGTTATAATAAGGAACACCTAAATAGTGGCCTTTATGTGTTTAATTACACAAACTTTGTAATGTAAATTGGTAATAAATCTAGTTCATGTGACTCATATCACACCCAATAATGGAACCCTTGACTAGGTCATGTAAAGGAAAATAGTGTTAAAAAAACTATAACAAGATGGATATTTACATTATTTTAAAATAAAACCACTTATTATATGTTTTTCCTGTTTTAAAGGTAAATGACCAATGTTATATTTAATGGAAAGGGTGAAGGATCCATAGATCCTATAGAGTTGGTCCAAACTGATGTGTACAGACCATTTCCTATTGAAGTAAGGGTTGAATATTCATGCTTCATAAATTTTACTAATGACTTTATTGTATATGGATATTTCAAATTAATGAGGTATAATTCAGATTCCTTTGATAAGTTCATGAAATATAATAATTAATTTGAGAATCAACTTAGTAAGTAGATAAAGAAACTTTACTTAGATCATGGTAGAGAATATATAAACCAAGAGTACATTGATTATCTATGAGAGTTTGGATTTTATCTCAACCCACTCCTCCTTATACACCATAATGGAATGGTGGTAGTGAAAGGAGTAACCACACATTAAAAGTCAGGGTGAGATCAATGATGAGTCATCCAAGTCTTCCATTGTCCTTTTGGGGATACAAATTAAAAACTGTGGAACACATTCTAAATTGAATAGAAACTAAAGTAGAAAATATAATTCTATATCAACTTTGGTATAGAAGTAAACCCATGTTGTCCCATAAAAGAGTGTGGTCTTATGAAGAATTTTTTAATTTTGTCTCTAGAAAAAATATTCACCCATAATCACTAAGTCTATATTTAGAGGATATCATAAGGAAACTAAAATATATAAACAATACATACCTATGGATAATAAGGTTTTGGTTAACAGATGTTCCACACTCCTTGAGAGGGATCACATCTCCAAAAGAGATAGTGAGAGTGAGATAGACTTCTATAAATTCATGGATCAAGATGTATATCAGTTGGTACATGTGTATATTACACAAATACCCATAGAAGGAGATATTTTAGAGACAAAATTACTATGTATGAGTGCATGAGATATTATAGAACCTAAAATATATGATTTTCCATTAAACTAGGATGGTGAATCATTATTAGTTGATAATAACGATCCTATAACCTAAAAGGAAAAATTAAGTGGAATAGAAGATGTAAAATGGAAAGACTCCATGATTCTTGAAATGGATTCCATATAGTAAAACCATGTTAAGATTTTTTTAGATCCTCTAGTGGATGTAAATATCATTGGTTACAAAACAGTATTCAAGAAGAAACTTGACGTGGATAAAAAATTCAGTACCTATAAGTCACAAATGGTTCCAAAATGGTTTAAAAACATCAAGGCATTGATTATGGTGAAAGATTTTCACCACTTATTATACTAAAATCCATCATAATTCTAATTTCCAAAGTACCTTACCACATTTATGATATTTTTAAAATGTACTTCAAAATATATTTCTTTAATGATAAACTTTATAAAGATATCTATATGGCGCATCCATAAGTGTTTGTAACTCCAAAGGATACCAATAAAGTATATAAAAAATAGTGATCCATTTATGGGTCAAAGAAATCATCTAGGTCATGGAAAATTCTCTTTCAGGAATCAATAACAGAAATTAGTTTCATAAGGAATGAATGTGAATCTTGTGTCTACAAGTGGTTTTGTGGGAGTGAAGTCTTTTTCAGGATAGTACATGTTGTTGATATAAAACTAATTGGAATTAGATACCATTAATACAGTCCATTAAAACATAGCTAAACTCAAACTTTTCCATAAAGGACTTGGGTGAATTAGTATATATTTTTGTATCAATATCTACCATGATAGATCCCAGAGGTTTCTTGGAATAAGTCAAGGTACATACATTGATAAGTTACTAAAGAGATTTATTATTAAATAATCTAAGAGGAATTGTTTCTTATGTCACATGGTATTCACATTTCTAAGAAAATGTATTCTCAGGAATATGAGGAGAGATGGAGAATTACAAGAATACCATACACATCTTTAATAGGGTATGTAATGTATATTACTCTATTTAAGCATTTAGAATTTTCCTATGACTTAAGAATAGTGGTAAGATATCAAGTTAACCCAGGAGACTATTATTGAATTAATGTCAAGATTATCATAAAGTAACTCAACCGTGCAAAGGGTATGTTCCTAGTTTATAGAGGATATGAGGATCTAGTCAACAAGGGAAAAATAGAATCTAGTTTCCAAACATTTCATAATGATATAAATTCATAATTGGGATATATATATATATATATTCACTCTCAATGGAGGGGTTGTGAACAAGAAGAACTTGAAATAAGTCATGGTCACCAATTATACAACAGATCCTAAGTATGTTGTGTCTTTTGATATAGCTAAAGAATAGGTTTGGATATTAAACTACATCCAATATCTTTACAATATACCAAGTAGTAAATATTTTATCACATTATACTATGATAAAATTAAAGAGGTAGTTCTTTTAAAGGAGCTAAGGTCACATAAATGAACAAAGTAAATAAAATTGAATTACCATTTCTTAAGGGATTTTTATCAGAGAAGTTATATCACAGAAAGTAGAGTTTCCATAAAATAAAATATGGTGCAACCATTTACTAAAGTTTTATCTTAGTAGTTGCATAAACACCATGTGAGTGATAGTTGAAAAAATTTCAGTAGTATTTTTCTCTAGTTTAAGTAGAATTCTATTGAATTTGGTGTCCTAGAACCAGCAACTCTGTAATTTAGATTACCTATATATTCATGGAATTTAATATTAATAAATACCCGGTCACATATTTATTGTTATTATATATAAATATAAAGTGATAATTTCCTATAGTATCTATCACATTGAAAAGGTCATAGAAACTCCCCTATATGATGAGAACCTTGAAGAGTTATAACAAAATTCCTAAATTATATATCTTATGGTCATATGATGTCATCAGATGGGACATGGATGGTGCAGACTATATGATTTTGGGTACTCCTAATAAGATGAGACTTTATCTCCTGAAGCTAACACTTAGTAATCTCTTATATGAGATATTATGAGGACATAACCACTGGTAGTAATTTCTCATGTCACATGCCATTGGATATTATTTTCCCTGAATGTGTGTGATGATCCTTAGACTTTGAGATTATTATTAATGAATATCATGAGTCGCATACATTGATGTATTTATTTAAACTATGACAATATATTTTTATGTCAAAGTCAGGTACATTGGGTGTTTCATGAGTGATATCGTATTATTGAATAAGTCGTGAGAGGATTTGTCTATACCAAATTTATAGAATATGATATCTCAACCCTTTGATTAAAATGGAACTATAAAACTAAATTTCATGGTCATGGTGTGTTGACGGGTTTATTTCATAAGGTTAAATAAATCTATATCAGGCAGATGATATGATTATGATTCCTACTTGATAGGATATCAACATAGAAGGGTTATATTACACATTGAGCATTTGTATGTGGTATTCATTGTTGCAACACTAACTCCTTCCTCTTGGGATTCTATACATGTTCCTAAATTCTAATATTGTAATTTAGGAAAACCCGCCTAATGTCACTAAGGAAGAGAATAGAGGGTTACATAATTAGTGGTTCCATTAATCTCAATTAAATTATATTCAAATTTAATTATTGGAATAAATGTTATTCTCTAGATTGAAGAATAATATTTATTTAGGATTTATTGATCGTATATATTCATTTATTATTTTATGTGAGTTGAATATTTAAAATAAATATTTATTCATTGTACTATGAATATTATATTTATTTATTTATCAAATGAATAATATTAATTATTTGAGGTCTGGTAAATTCTCAAAAGGTTGATGGTATAGGAAATGCACCTGGTAATAGAAATGATATATTAAATATAATTAAAATAAATAATTATTTACTAATTTATATGTATATTATCCAAAAAACATGTGTGAATCAAACAAATATTATTATTATTATTATTATTTGACATGGGGTTTGCTAATTATTAAGAAGTTAACTAAGTGACTTTCTGTAACTATAAAATCTCTAAACCATATCTATAAATATCTAATTATATTATTTTTATGGTCACATGGAAATATTTTAGTTTTGTGAAGTGATTTCCTCTTTATATAATTCTCTCTGTGAAGAACTTCTCCAGGGTTTTTTATAAAGCTTGAGAGAATCTCTTCTGCCTTCTTCCTCCATCTCAAGGATGAAAATATGAGAATCAATCCTTCAATCCTAATGTATTATGTTGTGATTAAATTAAAGTGATGCAAGATAGTCAGTACCACTGTGCTAGAACCCATAGTACCATTGGAGACACTTCGAGATTAGATAAGCCTGTTTGGATCACCACTAGAGGGATTTTAATTCAGATCCACTTAATGTAATGAAAGTACAACCAAACAGAGGTTCGATCGATCAACATCTACATCAGAGTAAGTACTCAAGACAGAGGTAATTTCATATTATTAAATTAATTATAAATTTAACAAGAAATGTCCTCTCTCTAGTTTTGGGATTCTTTTATTATGATTATTCAAATATTATTGTGATACATGTCATTATTCATTATGTTCCTATGATTTATTCAATATATTAAATAAAAAACATCATTAGGAATGGGATTGACCATATTTTATTTCACCCGGAACCTTCAATCCAGCTATAGAACATATATTTAAGACTATTATCATATTACTTAAAGGTTCTCATTATAATGGGAAAATGTTAGGACATTTCAATGTGATAGATACTATAAGGAGATTATCACATTAATGTTACATAGAATAACTCCCTTCATGTGATAATATATTTATTAATATTCAAGACTTTGAATTTATAGGTAATCAAAATTATAAGGTTGGTGGTTCTTGAGCATCGACTCCAATAGTTTCTTCATGAGGATAAATATTTTAGTATACATAGAAATTATGAATTCACTATTATGTTTTCATAATATCATAATATTATTTCATGATTTATTTAGATGAGATTCAAAATTTCTGAAAATTCTAGAGGTTAAAGAAGTTGAGATATGTAAAACACTAGGATTTACCAGAAAAACTTATCATCATAATTTCTAGAGTTACCCATAATCTGTAAAACTATGTTGAAATGTATAGGTTATGGAATTTATCATAGATACTAGAATTAAATATTAAATATTCTCATCATAGTTATCACAAACTATAATGCAACATATTTTTATAGTTTTCACAAGGATTGGAATCTTAAAATTAATTAGTTCTTGATGAAATTCATTATGTTGAAATTTATTCAAGATTTAATGAATTTATAATATTTGGTTGATGTTTTTGTGGAGTTGATTAATCGATTTGATCCTTGATTTTTAAAACTAATTTTGACTAAGGATTTTTCCATAATTTACAAAGTTACTCTGTGATTTATAAAACTCCATAAATATTTGATGTATCGCTTGGAGAATAATAAAAAAATTAGAAATAGTCACCCATGCTTTCCAAAGATAATTTCAAGCACTAAAATATCCATATTTGAGGATAAAAACAAGGAGCACACCTCATCCATTATTTTGAGGCACTTAAAGAGGATTCAAAATGATCATTTGTACATGCTCATTCTCTTTATTGATCTCCTTTATCCGGTATTTCTCTTAGATAATTTTAAATATTTCAAGATCGTCTTCTTTCTACTTCCTTTGAATTTATTTATAATAAAATAATAATGTGTGATGCGTGATAACAACATATGAAAACCAAGGCATGGCCACTCAATAAAAATAGTCGATGAACATTGAAAAAATATTTAGTATGCCTATGTTGTTCAATATATCTCACTATATATCCTCATCATTTTTTTTCTTAATCAATAGAAGGTTTTATGCACCAACTGACAAGGGATTATTTTATGGTTAGTGGGGAAAGTTTATAGTTACACTAATTCAACCCCGGTGTTTTTCATTTAATTTTTTGAACACATCAAGTTTGTCTTTAAGATTCTTCATCATTGTATGAAAACTTTTGATACATACTAAAATCCATTATCTAGGTTAGATTATAATGAATATAGTTTTCTCATGAAATTTTCATCCATTTTTTAAATAAATAATGAACTCAAAAGTAACTACCTCATATTATTTGAATTCATATGCATGATGTCTTTGAAACTCTTATACAAAATTCTTGTATACCCTTTGAAATAATATATGTTTCTTTATATAAATTCAAAAAATGTTTAATCTTCAAAAAAATCATTGTTATTTTCAAGTAAATATTCCTTAAGATTTATCTCCAAATATTTCATTAATATTTTAAAACAAGATATTAAAAAAATAACTCATTAAATATATTTAATAAAAAATAATAAAATTACTTATCTTACCTCATTTATTATGTAACAATATTCTAATAATTTTATACTTTAAATTTTTTCATGTTTTCTAGGAAATTCATCATTCAAATAAAAAATAAGGAAAGTGACAAATAAAATATATTTTATATTTTTTATATGAAATTTTCTTCTCACAAGTTAAAAAATAAGCTCATATTCATCATATGAACTTATTATTGACATGGTAAAACTTTTATAATGAGTTAATATTAAAAAATAGTCATATATGTATATATAAGCACACACACATTATCTAAATTCATGATTTTTGTGCTCAAATTCTTTATTTAATTGAAGGGGTTCTAGGATCTATTCCTAGAAAAATATTATTGAGATCATTCACTATTATAGATACAAACTTCATCAGTGCTAGAAATTTCATTCATCAGAACTAAAAAGGCGTTGATGTTGTAAGCACCTTTAAAAGCTCACAGCTTTTATGTACACTAAAAATGGAGCTGATAAATGATAAATTCGTTAGTAATAACTAAAGTACAGATAAATGGGGTCCTTTATCAGTGCTAGTTTAAAACTAATAAAGAGGGAATTTTATCAGTTCTTTTTATAGAACTGATAAAGGATACACTTTATCAATGTGTTTTTATCACTGAAAAAGTGACATTTTATCATCACTACTCCAAAATCTAATAAAAGACATGATATATCATATGTGATGGTAAATTAAAACACGCTGTAGTAGTAAATACAAAATTTTATTTCAATAAAATTTATGTCAAAAATAAAATAAAAAACCAGGTATTAAAAACATTTTTAAACATTGGTTTGTAAAATTACATAGGTGTGTACAATTTAACACAAACATAAACATATTCAAAAACATAAATGTTATATTGCATTTGGCCCCTAACCCCCTATCAAAATAGCTTGATCATGCTACCAATTGTTGAAAAAACCAGACCAGCTCGAGAAAAATAGTGAACCTATAAAAAAATCTTATGTTATCAATACTATAAAGAAATAAATTAAACATAAATATGAAAATACACATTGAAAATTTGTCATTTTTAAAGAGAAAACATACACTTTGAGTCATAATGATCACACCATGTGCCGTATTAATGTGTGGTTAATTTTTAAACATAAAAAATGATTTATGGATCACTATCCTAAAGTATCAAGGAAATATGAGTACATTTTCTCAGTTTTAAGTTGGCGACATGTGTTTTGAACTAAATTATCAATTTTAAACTAAAAACATATACTTTAAGTCATATTGGGCATTCAGAATAATTTGTGTTTGATTCTTACATGTAAAAAATGATTTATAGATAATTTTACTAAAGTATCAAGACAATCTAAACACATTTTCTCAATTTTAAGTATGTGATGTGTGCTTTGAACTAAAATGTAAATTTTAAATAAAAAATCACACTTTGAGTCATACCAGTCACAGCATGTTCCAGATTGATGTGAAGTTGATTACATATAAAAAATGACTTAAGGATCATTATCTTAAATTATCAAGACAATATGAGTGTGTTTTATATTTTTTCAGTGTGTGACAAATGTTTTTCACTAAAAATTTATTTTTAAACTCTAAACATCCACTTTGAGTTATACTAGTCACAGTGTGTGTCAAATTTACATTCTGGTAATTCTTACACATTAAAAATGAATTATGGATCTATATCCTAAAGTATAAATATAATATGAACATGTTTTCTTTGTTTTTATAGAGCAATACATTTTTTTAACTAAAATTCCATTTTTAAACTAAAAACACATGTTTTTAGTCATATTGATCACACTGTGTATTGGATTGAGATACGACTGATTTCTACACATCACAAATGAATTATGAATTGATGTTATAAATTATTAAATTAATATAAATGTGTCTACTTGGTTTTGAGTCTATCATAAGCCTTTTTAACTAAAATATCATTTTTAAACTAAAAACACGTGTTTTGTGTCATATCAATCACATTGTGTATAGAATTGAGTTTAGGATAATTCATACACATAAAAAATAACTTACGGATTGTTGTCCTAAAGTATCAAAATAATCTAAATGAATTTTATCAATTTGAGAAAGTGATGTGTGTTTTAAACTAAAATGATAATTTTAAATAAAAACAAACACTTTGATCCATACCATCCACATTGTGCATAGGATTGAAATGAGGTTGATTATTATATATCAAAAATAACTTATAGATCATTTTCATGAACTATCATGACAATATCATAGTGTTTGCATATTTTTCAATGAGCGACACATGTTTTTAACTAAAATTTCATTTTAAAACCAAAACCACACAATGCAACAAAATCAACCAATAGTGTCAGTTTTTTGTATTTGTTGGTGGTATAAACCACTACTACAAGGTTCTGCGACGATTTCCAAAAAAACAATTCTAAAGTTGGTGTCGACATCCAACTCGCATCGGTTCCGAAAATTTAGCGACGGTTTTTTGAAATCATCATAGAACGTTTGTTTCATGGTGGTTTTTTTTAAATTTTAGTGGTGTTTTCCACTGACAAAAAATGTCAAGTATTTAGAGGTCGTCTAAACCATAGAAAAATCTAAGAAATTTTTTGGAAATGAAAACCACCGCTAAAACAAAAAAAAATAACCACTAAAAATCACCCTTAAATAGCGATCATTTAAACCAATTCTAAATAGTAATTTGATAGATATAGTGGGGGTTTAAACCACCACTATTTATCAATTTTAAAAAAAATTAGAGTTGCAGAATCTAGAGCCCTGGAATAAAAAAACCAAAACATATATAAATGGCCCTAAGAAAACACTCCAATAGACGAAAATGTATATGAAACAGTCAAAATTAACATTTATTGGTGTTACAAATTTGCTACACCATGTACCATCTCAATATCAAAATAGAACAATGAGTTGAAACTATCATGACACAAGGAGGAACCATAATTGGATTCCAAAACACATAATGTCTATATAATACTCACCGTTGGGACTACTCATGAAGTTTATAACAAAAAATTTTGTGCCTAATAAATATAATATTGACTATAAAATAAACAAACATGCTATAAAACAAGTTGTATAAATGCTTACAGAAATGTTAAGAACTATATCAACCAAAATGCTCATTATAATAAAGTAACAACATGCCTAATACAGTAAAGAAAAAATATTTTTAAAATCATATCCATGTTCATGACACCCAACTATGAGATTATATATGTTTAGTTCCACATTAACTCCGAATACAATGTAAACCCTAATCACTAATCGATGAAATTTTATCGACACCCTCTCTATCTCCATCTCCACTTCTCATTACCATAACCTTCATGAAAACTATTTTTAAAATTAAACAATGTTTTATATTTAAATTTAAACTTAAAAACAATAAACGTTTGTGTACAAAATGGTTTTGAAGTCGTGTGACTTACCCAATCACTACTATCCATCAATGCAATATCACTGGGAATATACCCAATCATCTTCTGATATAATTCAATCAACAATTTTTATATAGAGACGACCTTTGTTTCTTGAATCTTTATATGAGTCCCATGTTCCTGAATTGTATTTTTCATTACAAAAAATTCCCTATGATAATATCAAGGTACAAAGTAACTACAAAAAGGATTGGATGTTTTTGAAATCCCTGCTAACCTACCAAAGACCTCATATGGTAATGGTCCCAAACGCATCTTTCACACTTGACTAGGATGATCCTTCCCCAAGACTTGACCAACTAGATCATCCTCAGAGACTAAGAAGGAAAAAATTTGATTGGAATTCCATAGTAATTTTGTTTTTAAATATAAATCAAATATTATTCATATTTGAAGCAATATATATTTCCATAGTGAAAAGGGATAATAATTTATTAAAATGAAAATGTAATTTATACCCCAACTTCTTTGCAAGGATTATTAACATAACTCCCATCACATTTTTTATGAACATCCAACCACAGTTTTTTTCAGGAGACTTGGTACCCTAAATTCTTTGACTGCATTAAAAAAAGATAAATCAATAGTTTAATATATGAAATAAATAATTTATCTCATAAATATTTAAACTAATAAATATATTACCAGAATCAATATGTTTATGGAAAAAATCTTTGACCCAATAGAGTGAGGGATGATTTTTTAATCGAGGCTTGATGCATTTTTCCTTTAAACTTCTTAAAATAAATAAAATTTACTTTAATAGTAATGTATAAAATATAATATCTTTATCATATGAATGTATATATATATTGTGATATTAATATAATAATATATATTTCAATACCATGTGCTTCTCTTAGTGATGGATATCATCCATTGCTCTCTAGATACCCCATTATTTAACTTATCATATAGCTACTAAGTTCTCAACTAAGTGTCATTGAATTCATTCCATAATCTCTATTTAAAATCCTTTAATTTATTACCCAAATTTTTCAATGTCCACTTTCATGCTATGAGATCATAATTGGTAAAGTGGAATCATATCTTTATAAAAGAGAATAATTTTTAAAAATTAGAATTTAATAACATAATGACATCCAATTACACCATAATGTATTAAAATTAACTTTAACTTTGAATCAAAGACTTCATTTTTATAAGATTGAGGAACATTCCTTCAAGAAAAAAAGGTAATCAGAATGGTAATTGTCTCCACCTCCAATGGTCGTATAATCTATAGAATCATCAATAGGGACCCTATAATAGTTATATGGTACAACTATCTTCAATATGTTCAGATTATAGATATCTGGACTGTTCATATTTCTCTCCTTAGTAACATTTCTTCCATATTTTATGAAAAAATAGTTAGTAGTATAAAAAATGTGAAATAAATTTATTAATATTAAAAAATTTACCTATAATTGTCACCCTATTGTATCCTTGTGAAGAAATAGGATTGAATACCTTCTCCCTCATTGTTGGATCTTCTTAATGTGGAGGTGTTGTCTCATATACTGATGGGATTCTAAGGAAGAGTGTGCCCGATGATGATGGAATAGAGGGTGTGAGAGATATTGTAAGGGGGATATGAAGTGTGTATTATATGTCATAGGGATTGAGGATGATAGATCATCATCTATTAGTGTGGTCAAGGAAACATCAAATGAGAGTCAAATGGGATCAGTAAAATGCTTCCTCCTTGGAATTACAATCATTTAATCAAATAAATATAACTTTAGAACATATATTTAAAAAAATAAAAGTAGAAAAAAATAGAAATGAAAATATATACACAGTACTGACAAGAAATATATACATAGTTATAATAATAATTGACTACAAATATAACATAAGTGGTTGAAAAATTAATGGATAGTTTCACATACAATCATTTTTACCTTTAATCATGTATTTTTCATTTTCCATATTTACTTCATCTACTTCATCCACCCTTGAAAGGCTAATATTTTAAATATCATAATGGAAAAACAATTTTGTTTCTTCTTGTTGATGGGATTCAATGGAAGAGGTAAAATCTTTCACTTAATCACTCATATCATACAAGTCTCTTTGTTTTATGTGAACAACTACACTCCACCATTCATCCATGAAATCTTCCACATAATATATGATTTCCTCTTATGATGATAAGATATACTGATCATGTAATTCACGGTTATCGACATCCATCAAGCGAGATAAGTCCGCGTAATTAAATTGAAAGGAATCTCTTTCAATACCCCTAGTAATATAAACCCACTTAAATTTGAATAAAACAACTAAAAAATGATTGTGGTAGTTTAATTAGATAATATTAGTAAAATTTATATATTATCACAATTTAGAAACCATAAATATACCACTATTTCATGTTTTTAAACCCTCTTCCCAATATAATATATGAATTTTAAAGGCATTCACATTGTAAGTGTTGAACTTTCTAGCCTATTTTTGAGGTCCTTAAGCCAGAAACTTCAAATATATTTAAAAATCATCCTGAGTATCATTATTCATTATCTAAAAAAGGTATTATAAATTATTAGATTTAAAAAATATATCTTCAAAATTAATATCCACATTTATTTAAATATTTATGAACTTAAACAACATGCAAACCATTCAACAAGACCTTTATTAACATATTTTGTTGTATCTTTCTCATTATGTGTTCGGCCTCTCAATCATTTCTTTTTTTATCTTAATCTATTCAATAAATGGATCTTCAATTTCACTATTCATCAGCACATATCCAAGTGCTTGTAAAAATTCCATTTTTATCAGTGTAACATTTAAGCTCCTCCCAATGGAACGGCCAATTGTAGGAAATATTTTTGATTTACCATGTAAATGAGATTGATTCAATGTGTTTTCAACATGTACAACTTTATTGAATCTTGTCTCGATATCATCCAAGTATCTAGAACAAAAGGAAACACACTCCTCTTCCAAATAGCCGTTAGAAATAGAGCCTTCAAGTTGAGCATTATTTTTCACATATAACTTCAAATGACCATGATATATATGAAATAAAATAAATAAAACATAATTATTTATTTAATTAAGTTCCAATAATTTTTTACTTAAGATGAAAAATATATATAAAAAGTACCTATAAATTGGATAAATCCATAGATAATTTATAGGTCCTCATAATTTAGTTTCCTCGACCAAATTCAGAGCTAAATGCATCATGACAGTAAAAAACAATGGAGGAAAGATTATCTCCCTTGCATAAAGTTTCAATAAAAATATATCCTGAAGGTTTTAAAGCTCATGTGGTTGTATATTTTTCTCATATAGTTTTCAAAAGATTGTTCAAAATTAGAGTAATACAACAGCAACCTTTTTAGGTAATAATGTACACAATACCAATGGTAGTAACTGATGTTACAAAATATGTGAATCATAACTTTTAAATCCATGTAACACGTGATTTTTTAAGTAAACCCACCATGATAAGTTACTTGAATACCCATAAGATACCTTCACATGTAATAAAATTGGAAGGAATTTATTTTTATCCCTATTTTTCATTGTAGAAATTTTCAGATAATGATTTCCATTCTCATTTGGCCAAAGATCATTCTTTATGTTCATTTCTTGTAAATCCTTCTGATCATTGATATGGTCTTCAATTTTCCATTCTCATTAATAAATGCAAAAATCAAATTTTCACAAACATTCTTTGTAATATAAATAACATCAAGATTATTCCACAGTGAATTAAATTCCCAATATGGAAGTTTTAAGAATATACTTTCGTTATTCCATCGTTGTGTTCTCATTTAATTTAACAATGCACATTGAACTTGTTTACCATTATCATTCAAATAAACCACCTTCCTAATTTTTTTTCAATATTTTTAAGTTGTGCCAATATTTAAGAACTGTTTAACAAGTTTGGAGGTGTTCAATGATCAATTGAAACCATTAATTTTGACTTATTGAATCAAAATATATGAGATGCATCAATAAATCTCATATGAAATAAGAAGCACTATCTTTTACTAATAGGTAGTCATTCAGGATCAAAATCAAAGTTATAAATAAGATAAGACAAACCCATGTAATTTTTCCAAACAGATAAGTTCTCAAGTCCTAGGAAGTTATTAATGGTCCACATTAGAGAAGCATGCATTTTGAACATTGTTCTAGAATATTAATCATATGTCTCAACACCATTGCTCTATAACTCCTATATTTATTCAGTTAATGACTAAAAGTATACATAAATAAACCAATTTACAAGAATAATCATCAAAATGATAAAAATATGTTTGTTTCATACACATCCATGGAGGTATATTATAATAGATTAAAACAATCATCCAAATTACATAATTGGTGCTCAAAATCCCAAATGGGTTGAATCCATCGAAAGTAAATCCTAATCACACATTTATAGGATTATATGAGAAATACAAATGTAATGAATCAAATAAATTCCACAATTGTGAATCTCTTGGATAACGCATTAACCCATCATTGTTATTATCTATAGAATTCCACTTTACGTGCTTAGAAGTTTTTGACGAAATGAATAATCTTTTCAATTGAATATTTAAATGGAACTATTGTAAAAACTTTGAAAATGTGTTAATTTTCTTATTTTTCATAGCAATATGTTGATTCAAACTTTCAATATCACACATTGAATGCCATTTAGAAAAAAAACATTTTTTTAATCCTGTCTTCTTAAATCATCTCCCTAATAAAGCATAAAATCATTGAAACAGGAATGTATTTTTGTATAATTTAGACCAAATAGTTAACGACTTCATTCATGTCATAAAAAGACTCATTGGTCTTAGCTATAGGAAACACATCATTCAAAAATTCCAATATCATGGACATCTCAGTGTTTGAAATTCTGCATAGGCATTTGATCTGATACAGCTTTAGCAAAAAATAAAGTTCTGAATATTTTAAACATCCATCATACAACTCTTGATTTCCATCATAAACTAAATCATGAAATGCATTTTTCTACTCATTGAAGTTCTATCTTACATTATTATCCAAAAAATAAAGAGTAGGATCCAATAATATGTTACAATCTTGATTTGGTTGTCCTATTGTCCCAAAAACATCACTTTTCAAGTTTTTATTTGTATAACCCTCAACTAGTTGTTCTAATATGTTTTTATGTTGATTTTGTTGCCTTCAAATACAGAAAGCATCATTTATAAGATTTTTCACTTTATTTTCATTTGTTGAAAAAGTTGGTATCTCATTCTGTTAATTGATGTCAGTGCTAAAACTTTCTATAACATTTGATTCTCCATGCCAAATCCAACACAAATATAGAGCAGGTAATTACTTCAACATCAAGTATTCATAAACATAATCTCTCTTCAACAATCTTCTAAATTTAAATTTACAACATAGACATCTTATTGTCTCATCAAATGATCGATTAGAAATTTAAAAATCTAAAAACTTCTCCAAACCCTTAGCATAATGAGGTGTGTTCCTTAGTAATGTGATCCATCTTTTTTCGATATATATCACAATGTGCCTATACTTTATTAAAAAATCAAAAAAACATAAAAAAAATTATGTCATGATTATAAATAATTTAAGATGGATTATAAAATTTGATAAAAATAAATAATTATTTATGGGGAATCAAAACAACTAACTTACATAAATAACGTATTTTTTTGAACATATACAACCCATATAATTTTAAGTTTTATGAATTGGTTATAATTTTTTTTTATAAACTGAAAAACTAAACATTTCAACATTATTCACAACAAAATAATTATTTTTATCTCATCTACTACATGTAGTTTTCATTCTTTAAAAATTCAATAAACATTTATCAAAAAATCTAAACAAAACAACACTTTTAGTTTCCCCTATAAAATAACTTAATATATTTAACAAAACACACATTATATTTATTCCAGAATTCTCACCATTAAATTAATAGAATTCAATAACAAGCTCAATTCCTACTAAACATTTTACATTAACATTATATTACAAACAAATTCACGAAATTTAATTAAAATAGTAAAAAAATCACCAAAAAATGAAAATATTGAACTAAAAATTATAAAATTATGATACTCATTAATCATCCAAAAATTAACATGTATAATTTTACTTATATATTTTTATTATAAGGAAAAAAATAACCTTTTTATTGTCATGTTAAAAACAAAAATGAAACATTTTACCATGAATGTTAAACTTTTAACAAAAGACATACTACTCTATTTTATCTCTTTTTCAAGTCAATATTTTTTTATCACACTTCTAATGAGCCTTTATTTAATCCATCCAAACATGTTGAAATTAAACCTTCAAAACATGTTATAATTTTTATAGAATATAGAAAAATTATGTGCTAAGAAATATAATTTCAAAACTACTAAAGTTTGATGTTTAAAAAACATACAAATTTCTCTTTTTAGAAGTATACATTTCAAAAAAATAACATAACCGATTAAACACATTGAAATAATATTTAAAAATAACCTTTAAAAACCTACACCAATAATATCACATTAAATATTTCAATATTAAATAATTTCCAAAATTATATCTCCAAATTCCAAAAAAAATATAAAACCACAATTCGATGTGATTACTAATGGAGGTATCTCAAAGATCATGGTAAGGGTTCCTTATCTAACACCTTTATTTCATAGCTATTTAGTAATAATATTATATCGGTACTATATTTATATATTTTAATTATTATAATTACATGGTATTATAATCCATTGGTTCTATTATTATTGAGATATTATGAATTATCTCTCATCAATCTCTTTTCATAAGAAATTACATTTTCAAATAAAATTATTCAAAACCAAAGTATTTTAATTTTGATTCTCCTATTTAAAATTATAAAATATAAGTGATAATTAAAATTAACTCTAAGAAAATAGTTTAATAATAGTATAATAATTTCATTAAATTAAATAAATATTAGTTTCCCCTTATTAAAACACTTAAAATACATCATTCACCATGGTGGTTCTATAATACCTAAGGGAGTGATGACGTTTAATTTTCACATAAACATTTTATGGATATTATTAAAAAATGATTTTATCATTGAATATAATATTTATGATAAATTAATATTATATTTATAAGTCTAGAATGGAAATAAATTCCTTATAAAAATTATTTTAAAAGTAAACAATCAATATCATTTTAATCATTTAAAACAATCTTATAAAGAATCACTTTTCAATTTGGAACCCCATTGTGGAAAATATTTAACTATTGAACATTGTTAACTATGGAATGAAATGAAAACTATAACATGACATTTTTAGAGATTATAGAACTATTTGATAGTGACCATTAATTATTATAAATTTTTTACATTTTTATATAACCTAATTAATTACCAAATTAAAGTAGTTACATAATTATTAAAGGTGATAAAACTTATTAATAAGTTTAAAAACACTTTAAACAACCTATTAGATTAATTCTTTACATGGAAAACTTTCATTGAGGGAGTAAATAATTTCAACACAATCCCATATTTCTAAACAGACAATTTTTTATTTTATTTAAGTGGTTAACCAATTAGGAGAGGTGATCATAAAAACATAATGAAAACAAGAAAAGTTTTTCAAAGAAACAAAATCAACCAAGAATAATAAATATACAAATAATAACATGTAATAAAGTAAATCACATGAGAACCACCCATTTTCCCTTCAATTTATTTAAATGACATATTATCTTTCATTTTATCACTTAAACCATCCACCCAATTAAAGAAAAATCAGGGTAAATAAATATTCACACATAATTAAATCATAAGAACTCTCGAATCCCATAAATCATTGAACCCTAAAAGTTGAGACACTAAAAAATAAAGAAATTAAGGATCAATAATCTCCAAATAAGGTGAGGTGGAAAGGTTCAATAGGGTTGGCAGTGAGGTGGAGTGGTAGTTTGGGCTAGGGCTTAGGATCAGGTAGAGGGGGGGATTGGGGGAGAGGGGGGGAGTGGAGAGGGGGAACATGGGAAGGGGTAGTGGTGAGGTGCAAAGGGTGATGATGGTGAGATGCAATGGGCGGTGGAGAGGTGCAATGGGTGGCGATGAGGTGCAGCGGGAGTTTGTGAGGGTGGTTAGGGCATAGGCTCAGGTATGGGGGCTTAGGGTGAGAGAGAGGAACATAGGGGTGGGGCTTGGGAAGAGGAGGAAGTGTGATTTAAAAAAATCAAAATATTTAGTGTTAGTTTTAAAAAAAACCACTGTGAAATATTTGTAAAAAAATTAGTGGTTGTTTCAGAAACTGCTGCTACAAACCCATTCTATTTTAGTGACACATTTCAAGTAATATTGGTCACACCATGTATCAGATTGAGGTAAAGTTGATTTATAAAAATAAAAAATGACTACTAGATCATTTTCTTAATGTATTAAAACTATATAAACTTATTTTCTTGATTTTGAGTATGTGACATTTGTTTTAAACTAAATGGTAAATTTTAAATAAAAACAACATTTTGAGTTATATTGATCACACCATACATCATATTGATGTGTATTTGGTTTCTACATGTGAAAAATGATTTAAGGATCATTATTTTAAATTATAAAGATGTTATAAGCATGTTTTCTAGGTTTTCAATGAGTGAAACAAGTTTTTAACTAAGATGTCATTTTTAAATGAAAACATCCACTTTGATTCATACTAGTCACACTATGTGTCAGATTGATGTGAGGATGACTCTTACACATCACAAATCACTTATGGATCATTTTCATAAAGTATAAAGACAAAAAAAGTACTTTTTATAAGTTTTCAATGAGTTACACATTTTTTTAACTAAAATGTCATTTTTAAACTAAAACCACACATTTAGAAACATATTGGTCACACCGTGAACCATATTGAGGTGTGGATAATTCATATACATAACAAATGACATATGTGATCATTTTTATTGAAGTATAAAAAAAATATGAATTTTATTTCTTGGTTTGGTGTATGTCACCTACATTTTAACCTAAAATGTCAATTTTAAATAGAAAACACACACTTCAAGTCATATTAGAGCGACCATGTATTATAATGAGGTATGAATGATTCATATACATCAAAAATGACTTATGTATCATTGTCCTAAAGTATCAAAATAATATGAATGATTTTGATTGGTTTTGAGTATGTGATGTGTGTTTTGAACTAAAATGTCAATTTTAAATAAAAACACACAATTTAAGTCATAATGGTCACATCATATATCTAATTGATGTGTGGTTGATTCATACACATAAAAATGACTTAAGGATAATTTTATAAAAGTATCAAAAAAATAAAATCATTTTTTCTTAGTTTTCAGTTAGAGACACATGTTTTTAAGTAAAATGTCATTTTTAAACTAAAACAACATATTTCAAGTCATACCAATCACATCATGTATCGAATTGAGGTACAGATGATTCTTACACATAACAAATGACTTATGGATCATTTACCTAAAGTAACAAAAAAATATTAATATGTTTTCTTGGTTTTCAGTATGTGGCATGTATTTTGATCTAAAATGTTAATTTTAAATAAAAACACACACTTTGGGTCATATTGGTCACACCATGAATCGAATTGACATGTGATTGTTTCCTACACATCAAAAATGACTTAAAAATAATTTCAATAAAGTATTGAGACAATTCAAGTGCCTTAAGTGGGTTTTTAGTGACTGGAATAAGTTTTTAACTAAAATGTAGCTTTTAAACTAAAAATAATCACTTTGAGTCATACTAGTCACACCATGTGTAAAATTGGGATGTAGATGACTCATACGCCTCACAAATGACACGTAAATCATTTTTCAAAAGCACCAAGACAATACAAATGATTTTTCTCTTTTTTTAGTGATTGGTGCATGTTTTTAACTAAAATGGAATTTTTAAACTAAAAGCACACATTTCAGGTCAAACTGGCCACACCATGTATCAGATTAAGGTGTGAAGGATTTCAACACATTAAAAATGACTTTTGGATCATTTTTTTAACGTATAAAAAAAATATAAATGTATTTAATTAGTTTTAGTTATGTCCCACATCTTTTTAACTAAAATTTCATTTTTAAATAAAAACATGCACTTGTAGTCCTATCGGTCACATCTTTTATCAGAATGAAGTTTGATTAATTCCTACATGTTATAAATAACTTATGGAATTTTGTGCTAAATTATCAAAATAATATGAATGTCTTTTCTTAGTTTTGAGTATGTCATGTGTCTTTTTAACTAAAATTTCATTTTCAACTGAAAACATGCACTTTGAGTCATACTGATCATAAAAAGCATTTTATTTATGTTTGGATAATTCCTACACATCATTAATGACTTATATATCATTTTCCAAAAGTATCAAGACAATATGATCACGTTTTATTGATTTTCTATGAGTGACATGTTTTTAACTAAAATTTCATTTTTTTTTTAAAAATAATTTTGATTCATACTAGTCACACCATGTGTCATATTAAGATAAACAATATTCCTAAACATCACATATGACATATGAATTAATTTTCTAAATTATCAAAACAATCTAAATGTGTATTTATGTATTTTATTATGTCACATGTCTTAAACTAAAATGTTAATCTAAACTAGAAAAATGAAATTTGAGTTATTTTTAAACTGAATACACACTCAGCTGAACATAAAAAAATCAAATAAAGAACAAATATCTCTTTTAATGGAAAAAATAGTACATTAGTTCTTCATCCCTATGGAAGAATTTGTCTATAATTTTTTTCTATGGTAATTTTTTCTCTTAATAGAGAATAAAATGTTCATAGAAAAACAATTCTAAATGAATTCATTTCTTAATGATATTTGTGAGAATTAAATAAATAATTATTAGTGAAAAATTATAAGAAAATTAACTAAAAACGTATATAAAGTGATGATAAAATTTATTAAATAAGTATTCAGAATCCACCTATTCGTGATGTCGGTATACATTCAAACACTATGTATTCTACCCATTCATTTTAAAAAATATATATTCCATCTTTTGAGAATATGGACTTTTGAAAGTCCTGGTAGTATAAGAAAAATATTAATAAATAAAGGATTAATAAATATTTTAAATGAAATTGTAATTATCATAAAAATTTCCTTTTTGGGGATGATAGTTTGTTGATGAAATAATATATCTTTCATAAATTTGAAAACATAATAACCACATTCTTTACCATTAGTTTGTTTCGAACACATAAAAAACATTGATAAAAATAATTAATTTATTTTGATATATTCTTTGATAGTGAAACATTATTATATATACCCTAATACCTAACCAATTTTAGAAGTTGATAGGATTCTTTTGCTCATGAATGGTCCTCATGCCACGATTTTCATGATATTAAAAAATATCCCTATTATAACAAAATATTCATTAAAACATAATATAAAATGAATAAATTAAATCTTATTTAAAAAAAATCATGTAGTGTATTAAAAATTGATAAATTTCATCATGTGTGGTTGATTTTTTAGGTATCTATGTATTAAATATCAAAAATAAATATTTAGAGTATTCAAATTGATTGCAATCAGCACCCAATGATCCCTAAAAAAGAGAATAAGTAATGAAAGGAATGAAAATATATTTTATGCAATTGAATTGTATATTTTTACCTCTACATCATGGTTATTTAGAATATTTTACCTTCTATAAATTTGTTTTTAAACATTGTAGCTATGTTTTATATTATTCCTAAAAATTCTTATTATTACAATAACCTTTTTTGTGTTGAAGTGACATGATAACTGATGAGTCCAAATTTTTATTCCTTATGTTTTCCCTTCAAATAGTACTTATATAAACACTTGAAAAAAAAATGAATAGAATTTTTATGTAATTAACATATTAGATCATCTATTGGGAAAAAAATTATGAAAATGCACCTCATGTATACATTTTCAACTGAAACTCCTAGACATCAAATCTTGAGTAATTATTCTATATTCTCAAGACCAATAAATTATATAATGGCCTCTTCTTATATTTTTTCTTCAAAATCAATGATATTTGTATCACCATATTTCAACATTTTATTCGCATGAACTTTTAATATTAGTAAATGTAGAAGTTTAACTAGTTGGGTAAAGGTGATTTCTAATGTCCTTTTCAATCGATTCATTGGACCTTTATATTACTTTGATTCAAACTTCTATTTCTCATTACCTTTATCCATCTATAATAACATTTCTCAGTTCAAGAATTTTTCATTAGCTATTAAAGGTTTTACATAAAAAATAAATTGGAAATAAATGCCTCCTTACTAACATGTATTTTTACAAGATCAAACAGTCATGCTACAAAAGTTCCAACAACATGTTCAACCATATGAAAATAAAAATAATCAAAGAAATTGGTATTTTTTTACTCCACTCGTGATCTATGGGAATACCCTCTATTATATAAACTTTTGGAAGTTGTTTGTTTTGTATAATATCTCCTTGTATATTTTACATTATACCCCTCGCAATAAAAATATGGTTGGGTGTTGATAAATATAAATAATAATCATTTTCACCTTGTAGAATATTAGTATAGGAAAGGTAGTAGTTTCTTCCTGATTCACATTTTTGAGAAATAGTTATGAAAAAAATAATTACATCTGGTAAGGTAGACCTTTAAGGGGAATGGATTACCTCAAAGCTGGGGTTCTTCACATTGAGTTTGTTGTGTTTTTTCTTTTATTTGATTCCTTCCCATAAAATTCTCTAGAAACACAAAATAAAAAATAACTTTTATTCTAGATAAGTTATTCATGTCTTTATCTCCTCCATTTTATTATTGTTATCCCCTTGTGCATTTTCTTTCTCAAATATGTTTGGGGCGACACTCCAAAACCTGCACCTTTAATACGTCCATATTGTTATGGATGCTTCAATTCCCCTTAAAGTGGTCATTCATTGGGTATAGTCGATGATGATTTTTGTACCTAAACCAGAAAAAAAATATAATAAAATAAGTAATCATTGTTATGTAATACCGATTTAAAGCATAAAAAAATTATTACGTAATATTTACACATGATTCCCATATTTTTTGTGTGTTTTCGTCTATTAGTGTTTCAAATTTATTTACATGATCCTCCTTCCATAACACATGACATGGTATGAAAGCAGATTTTTATTTTTGATTTATCAGTCTATATATAAACAAAGTAATGTAATTATGTTATTATTTAATGAAACATAAAAGTATTACTATATATTTAAAAGAATGCCATTTTTTCAAGTGAAGTGTACCCCATCAATTTTTTACATTTTAGGTACGTTGGTTTTGATCCATGCTACTTATTTTTAGCACTTAGTTGTAGTTTCATACATTAAAAATTATTAATCAAAGTGATTAATACATGTATTTTCAAGTAAAGTATTATCAATCACAATGTAACTAGAAAAAAATGACTCTCCATGATGACTAATAAATGCATTCCATGTCTCTGGGTTTATCATGTGCGCATACATTAGCAGTGGGAGAAAGTTTACTTATAAAGACATGGAAATTTCAAGGAAATTTTTTTAAAAAATACTTTGTAATTTTACGAGACTGTGGCTTCTGACGGCACTTGATTCCGAGGCCCGGTGTGCCCAGAATCAATCTCCGAAGTTTAGCTCGGGTACTTTCAATGAACGAACGAGTAGGTTTTTCTATCTTTTGAACCGGTGCTTGGAATTAAAATCTTAGGGCACCGATGAAACCACAGCGCTGGTAATTGCTTAAGGGGATACTTACCGTATTTCTATTCGCAAAGGAGGAGGAGATATTTTTGGGGGTTTATTTAAGAAGTAAATAAAAATTGTCGGAACAATTTTTATTTCTTAATGTGGTTTTTCCCTCCCATGGGTAGTTAAGAGTGGGGCCCACAACCACTTAACTACCCAAGTGGGGTTGTTAGAGAGGTGGGGGCCCGCATGAGCCCCACCATTTTAATTCCCTCTAATCTCTTAAACATCCCCTCATTAATTTGGCAAACCTCCATTAAATGTCACCTCAATCCATAAAATTATGTCAACCCATAATTTAATGAGGAACCTTCCTCTTTCCCCCATTTAATTTAACTGCCAACGTGTTTAATAATGGGGAACCTCTCTCTCCCTTCTTTAATTAAATGTCAACACTTTTTAATTAGTGTGGTTAATTAATTATGGGAGAGGTTCTTTGCGTGTATAATAAAATAATAGGGGAAACCTATTATTTTATTAAGGAGGAGAACTTCGTTGTGCGAGGAAGAACGCCAGCCGCCGATAAAGAATGACGAAGAACGTCGGCCTCTGACGAAGAACGATGAAGAACGCCGGTTCCTCGGAGATCGATGATGCGCCACCCCTTCTCTTCTCCGCGACAAGAGAGGATACACCACTTCCTCCTCAGAGCACCCCAACGACACCTACGATCCTTTTCCCCATGACGCCGTCTACCGCGATGCCGACGATCTGTAGGATCGAAATAATGATGTAGATGCTCAATATACAAGAGGGGGGTGAATTGTATATTTTAAAATTTTCCTTAAACAAAGGAAAGAGCTAAGTTTAACAAAGTTAAACTAAGAAAATTCACAACACCTATAACACCAATTGAAAATTTGGAATAATGAATAAAGTTAGAAACTTCAAGTTCTATGTACTTTCTTAAAATAGGAAAGAGATTCCTAAAGTAGGTTCCGAAAATATGGATCCGGAAATTAAAACTTAACTAAAGATTACAATATGAGATTCTACCTTAAAGCGTATAGAATCTAAATTTATCAAAGTACAAGTAAGGAAGTATAAGAAAGTTATACTTTCCTTTCAATACAATATGCAGTGGAAACAAACAAGTAGTAAAACTACAAGTAACAAGATATAAGTCTTTTAACCCAAAGAGAAGGGTATCCAACAATCTTGGATAAAGGTCCCTTGATTTATAATTTCAAGCAAGTCTATCTTACCCACACCAAGGTAAGCCCTCGATATGAATATCGGAATCTCTGTCTTGATATCCCCGCAAGCCCTCAACTTCAAGGTAGTTGGAAACCTCTGTCTTCCTCAGCAAGGAAGCCCTCGAACTTTAAGGTAGTCGGAACCTCTGTCTTCCTCAGCAAAGAATCCCTCGAACTTTAAGGTAGTCGGAACCTCTGTCTTCCTATCCCTGGAAGTCCTTGAATGTAATCACCAACATTCGGAGTCGCACGAAGAAAAAACTGAACGAGTGGTTCAGTACGCACAAGGCATGAAAGTCTTTCTCTCTCTATAAATCACCTTAGCAGCGTGTGGTCTCTAGATCGATCCAACTTCATTTTGTATAGAGCTCTTTCAAATGAGCTCTTATTTATAGGCTCGGTCGACCTCCTTTCCAACGGTCATATTTTCCTTAAAATTCAGAGGGACCTGTACACGTGTCACTTAACCAACAGTTAGTTTATAATGGAATAAACGACATCGTTTTATAACAAAACAAGTGTAACAGAATGTACGACATCGTTTTAAGTATAACTCAAAAGTTCGGAGTGAAGGTTCGGAGTGTAAACAAAATGTCAAAGAGTAGACAAATTATAAAAGTATAAGCAAAATGAAAGTTCGGAGTCTAACCAAAAATAATATTCGGAGTCTAAATAAATTCGGAGTGTATAAAGCAAAGATGATCATATTCTATTTAATAGGTGAATTCGGAATGAGAATTCGGAATGAGAATTCGGAATGAGAATTCGGAATGAGAATTCGGAATGAGAATTCATCATCAGAATTCATAATAAGGATTCGTCATTAGATTTCGATGTCGAACTTCATGAGAGTTCGTATCCAGAATTCAGAGTAGAACTTTATCAGAGTTCGTATCCAGAATTTAGAGTAGAACTTTATCAGAGTTCTTATCAAGAATTCGGAGCATAAAACAGAATGCTTCATATCAAAGTTTTAAACGATTCTGAGAATATAGAAATGAATCCGATTCTTATACTTAAGAAATATATGGATATAGATAATGAAAATATGATACTGATAATTTTACGTACAAAAGCGATTTTCCTTAACAAAAGAGATTTTCCTTATAAAAGAAATTTTCCTTATAAAAGCAATTTTCCTTATAAAAGCGATTTTCCTTATAAAAGAAATTTTCCTTATAAAAGTGATTTTCCTTATAAAAGCGATTTTCCTTATAAAAGAAATTTTCCTTATAAAAGAGATTTTCCTTAAAGATAAGGTGTTTGTGATTTTCAAAACAAGAAGGAATGGAAAAGTAATAAGGAAAACCTTATTGACTCAACACGATCATCTTCTTTGTTGAGGTAGAAGAATTTGAATAATTTTTCCTTATGTGATTTTATATCCCCGGCATAGCATGCAATTGGTTGGTAAGGTTTGAACCACTAACGTGGTGGGTGCGGACTAAGGAACACGTCCAAACCCACCACTAGTTTGTTCTTGATGCACGGAATTCTTGGTGACGACGAAACGGGACCGAAATGGCGATTGGAGGCCTTTGTAGTAATATACGGGTCCCAAGACGACTGCGGGTGCAAACGGGAGAAAGAATGGACCATCGGAATGACTCTGGTGGCCCACATAAATCTCGGATGGTGCGGGTCTTCGGTGGCCAGCACCGTCCGGCCTCCTGGAGGCAGCGTTTCCCCGACACGCCGCCGGTAGGAGCCCGCCGCGGCTTCAGCCGCGGTGGCGAGGAGTTGGATCCCGCGGCCGCGTGGGATCCTGGGAGACGCGGTGTCGGTCGCTGCGTCCGCGGAACGCAAAGGGGGGGGACTGCGTACCCCCAGCTCTGCTCGCTGGCCGAGCCAGCGCACCCCCCGGCCGGGCCGGACCCGGACCCGGGTCGGGTCGACCCAGGGGGGGTTGGGTCGGGTCAGACCGGGCCCAGACCCCCCACTTCGGACCGCTTTCGGTCTTTTTTCCATAACTTGAGATACAAACTTCCAATCGATGCACTGTCAGTTGCGTAGGAATCCTTGGATTGAGATGGTCATTTCGGTATATTACACTTGAGGTTTTGGAAAATTTTTTGTATAACCGGGTTGGTTCGAACTCACATCCAACCAGGCCCTTGGAGCGGAAATGCTTATATCTCAAGGACCGGACATCCGATTGACGTACCGTCAATTGCGTTGGGATCCTTTTGTTGAGACGGTCCTTTTGGATTTATCCTCTTCAGGTTTGGATGCATCGAGAGTATGTTTGGGTTGGTTTTAGCTTAAAAACCAACCAGGCCCCTGGAACGGAAAAGCCAATAACTCTCAGATCGGGCGTCTGATTGATGCACCATCTGTCGCATTGGGTTCCTTTTGATGAGACGAAACTTTGGGATACATCAACTATGGACTTCATGACAGTTGATGTATTGACTCTCTCTCTTACTCGAGGAGTGTACCCTCCTGTAATCGAGCATGTTGTGTGCGGGAACCCTCCAGATGGCTGCGACTGCGACGATGACGACTGCACTTGGATCCTCCGTGGGTTCGGCAGCAACGACGTCTGTACTTGGATCCTCCATGGGTTCGGCAGCGACGATGACCGTACTGGAATCCTTTGTGGGTTTGAGGGAGATGACTACTGTTCTGATATCCTATGTGGGTCCGGCAGTATTTGACTCTGTACTTGTATCCTATGTCGGTCTGGCAGAGTAGCTGGTCTTGTATCCTTTGTGGGTCTGACGGCTTAGCTGGTCTTGTATCCTATATGGGTCCGACAGCTTAGATGAATCAGTGGCTACATCTGATCATCTCTATCGCCTTAAGAAGTGTATACCTGTGTGAGATGAGTCTTGATTCTCAATCATTATCATCAAAGTGATTGTCTGGTTTTCCTGTGTGGACTAGGTTGTTCTTGGGCTCGGGAGTTGGAGTCGTTATGTAACTGGTGACTTAGGTATATGTATGGGCATATACCTAAGTAGAGTCAATTGATACTTCGGGATTGTATCCTTACCTTTGTGGTTTATCCTTCGTGGATTCTGAGAGACCTTCGGGGGTCTCGGGGTCCCTACTAAGTACCGTATACTCACCCCTACACGGGCTATACCCGCACTATGTTGTGTTGGATGCAGACGACGGATAGCACAGATCGAGGAGGAGGCTTGCGGAGCTGGATGGTACCCAGAGGTGGACCACTTGGTGGGACGTACACGGAGTGGACGGCCGGACTCGAGGAGCTGAGGAGACTATCTGTACCCACCCTTCAGGTGGGACTTCCGGAAGATGACTCGGTGTTGTTGTTTTACTTACTGCAGTTGTACTTTCCTTTCAGTTGTACTGTACTTTCAGTTGGGTTTGTATACTGGCCCATTTACTTTTCAGCACTTATCCTGTACCCAGTTTTACTTAGTGCTTACTTCACTTGAGTACTCTATTGTGTATCTTACTTCATAAAGGCAATGCCTTCCCTTCTTTTGGGATTTACGCCTTTGGTGCTAGTCGCCAGCCTCTGGCCTATGGAAGGCGGGCTTGGGGTAGTCACGGCACGGGCCCGAGGATGGGTCATGACAAATTGGTATCAGAGGAGTCGGTTCTACCATTGAACTCAGGACTCTAATAATTTCTTCTCTGTGGAGCAATAGTGTTAAGAGTATTGAGTGTGGTTTTCAGTCCAGGGAGTCCAGTGTGGGTGCGGCGGCCGACGTATCCATACACCAGGACCCTGACTTCTGATTTCTGACTCAATGCATGAAAACACGGATTGCGTGTGTGTTTAATTTCAAAAGTTTTCTTTGTGATTACTTTGTGTCAGCTCACCAGGTTTACTGTATTAACCGTGGCGCACCTGTTTCTTTTCAGGATGGCCCCACGACAGCAGCCAGCTAGGGTTCTGAGCTTTGTGCGAGATGGCAGTCCACCGAGCGACGAGGCCTCGGTGCAGGGCCCTGTTATAGCAGAGGCACCGGTGGTACCTCTACCCACCGAGCCACCGATGCTACCAGACCCAGCGGCAGAGAGTGCACGCCGCATGAGTACATTGCATGAGTTTCAGAGGCAGAGGCTTCCCAGGTTCTGCGGAGAGACAGATCCTCAGGCAGTCGAGGATTGGATGGAGGCTGTCGTTAGAGTCTTCAGATTGGTAGGGACACCAGCAGACCTCATGGTGATCCTTTTCACGAGTCTCCTACACGCAACAGTAGGTAGATGGTGGAGCCTGATTCTCTAGGTGCACGATGAGGCATCTCTACTTTGGACGGACTTTGAGAGCCTCTTCCGCTCGGAGTTCGTTCCAGCCACCCTCCGTGTGGTGCGTATCCAGGAGTTACTATAGTTGCGGCAGGGCATCATGTCAGTAGCCCAGTACTTGATGAGATTGACCGACTTCTCGCACTACTCCACAGACATGGTACGGGACCCATTCTTCCGGGCCTGGACCTTTGAACAGGGTCTAAGGCATGAGATCAGAGCTTCGACGATTCCACTCAGCATCCCGACCCAGGCGGGGGTGCTGGAGTGAGCCCTGGTAGTGGAGAGCTTTCTCACCAAGCAGCCATCTGCAGCAAGACCCACCGCAGGATGGCACAGAGCAGATTCTTCTACAGCTGGAAGTCTACAGATGATGTAGGGGTCCAAGCGGACCAATCTGACAGATGGGAGACCTCAGGATTCTGGTTCAGCTGTGCAGGGCACACGGCGCAGAGCCATCCTTACGAGGAGCAGACAGTGCTATGTATGTGGCCGGCAGGGCCACATGGCTCGTGACTGCCCAACCCATCATGCAGACGAGTAGAATACCATGGAGGGACCTCCTAGGAAGAGGAAAAGGTTCGACCGTGCTGGTCTGCAGGGATCAGGCGGATGAGGTAGAGGAGCTGGCCGAGCAGCGGGTGGTGGACGACGCTTCGAGCCTCTACCACCACCACCCCCAAGAGGTCCACCCCAACCATAGGGAGATGGCGGATAGAGGCAGGCTCAGCTCTAGGCAGCAGAGACTTATGACCACGGCGCACCCGAGATGATTTGAGGTACTATCTATGTCTACTCCACCCTTGTTGCAGTTCTTATAGACACAGGTGCGAGTCATTCTTTTATTTCCGCTGCCCTTTTTCGGAGCTCGGAGATTCTGATGGAACCGTTGGCTCGATCCTTGTGGCTAGATACTTCTACAGGAGCAGAATCGATGATTACACACTGGTTCTTGTAGTGTGAGATTACTCTAGGAGGCGAGAGCTTCAGCTAGGATCTTCTCGTAGTGGCGTCGAGGCCTTACGACTTCATCCTGGGTATGGACTGGTTATCTACAGTCCATGCTCAGATCGACTGTATTAGGCACAAAGTGTGGTGGGTCCGCACGAATGGGACCAGTTTCACCTTCACCAGCAAGAATGGAACCTTCACAGCACAGGATGGACTCACGCAGAGGAGGGGGCAGCCGATCACACATCAGTAGGCTAGTCTCATCCTCGGAGCAGTTGACGTGCGGAGTTTGAGTTTTCCTGTAGTGGTGGACCAGTATGCGGACGTTTTTCCTGATGATGTTCCAAGACTACCTCCACGTAGGGAGGTATATTTATATATATACCTGTACCCTGGGACATCACCGATATCCACTCCAGCATATCGGATGGCTCCCACCGAGCTTCGTGAGCTGTAGGTACAGCTGGAGGACTTGCAGGGGAAAGGTTTCATTTGACCCATTGTTTCACCCTAGGCTTCTCCGATTCTGTTCACAAAAAAGGCGGATGGGAGCTTGCGGCTGTGTGTCAACTACCGTCACCTAAACCAGGTGACCGTGAGGAACAAGTATCCACTTCAGAGGATTGATGACCTCTTTGATCAGCTCAAGGGAGCATGTTGGTTCTCGAAGATAGACCTCAGGTCAGGCTATCATCAACTCTGAGTTTGGGACGAGGATGTACAGAAGGCAGCCTTCAGGTGTCGGTATGGCCACTATGAGTTCTTGGTCATGCCCTTCGGTGTGACCAATGCTCCAGTAGTGTTCATGAGTCTCATGAACAGGATCTTCCAGCCCTACCTCGATCGGTTTGTTGTAGTCTTCATTGACGAAATTATGATTTACTCGACGACCGAGGAGGAGCACACCTACCACCTACGGTTTGTACTGGATACACACCGAGAGAACCATCTTTATGGTAAGCTCTCGGAGTGCTAGTTCTGGCTTCAATAGGTTCACTTCTTGGGGCACATCATCTCAGAGGCGGGAGTTGCAGTGGATCCTGCGAAGGTCGAGGCGGTACTTTCTTGGGAGCCACCCAGGAGCGTGACGGAGGTGCGGAGTTTCCTAGGTCTATTTGGGTACTATCTAAGATTTGTGCCAGACTTCTCCAGAGTTTCATCACCACTTAAAGCTTTGACGAAGAAGGGGAAACCCTTCGTGTGGTCAGACAGATATCATCAGAGCTTCTAGGAACTAAGGTGAAGATTGACCAGTGCGCCCAGCTTGAGGCTACCGGAGGAGGGCGTAGGGTACGTAGTTTACTACGACGCATCAAGGACCGGACTCAAGTGTGTCCTGATGTAGGAGTGAGTAGAAATCGCTTATGGTTCAGGGCAGTTGAGGTAGCACGAGCAGAACTACGCTACCCATGACCTGGAATTAGCAGCAGTGGTCTTCGCCCTGAAGATGTGGCAACACTATCTGATGGGTGAGCACTTTACAGTCTACCCTGACCACCAGAGTCTCAGGTACATTTTCTCACAGAATGACCTGAACCTAAGACAGTGGAAATGGCTCGAGTTCCTCCAGGATTATGACTTTGAGATTGTCTATACTCCTGGGAAGGGGAACGTTGTGGTTGATTCTCTCAGCAAGAGATCGGGCATTCAGCTACTTGGGGAGGAGATAGACCAGTTAGTCGCTTTGCAGATATCCTTCGTGGATAGAGATGGGGCAGCCTATCTTTAGTCCCTCACAGTCACTCCTCCACTACTTCAGCAGGTCAGAGAGGCAAAGTGTGGGGATGTTGACTGTGAGGCACGGCGTGCTCAGATATCCTCAGGGCTAGAATCCGATGGATTTTCTGAAGGTGGAGAGAACGTCATCCTCTTCAGGGGACATACCATGGTACCAGTTACATTACATGAGGAGGTGCTGAGGAATTTCCACACTTCTCCTCTAGCGGTACATCTTGGGGTAGAGAAGATGTACCAGGACCTCAGACGACAGTACTGGTGGCCGGGTATGAAGAAGGTTGTGGCAAAGTTCATTTCTCGATGCCTCACTTGTCAGCAAGTGAAGGTAGATCACCAGGTACCAGCAGGCTTGGTACAGCCCTTAGAGGTTCCGGAGTGGAAGTGTGACGAGATATCCATGGATTTCGTGATGGGGCTTCCACGTACTTCCAGAGGACACGACTCCATCTGGGTGATCGTGGACCGACTCACCAAGTCGGCCTACTTTCTACCGATCAGAGAGCAGGGCTCAGCAGAGAGCTTGGGACGCCTCTACATTCAGGAGATCATATGGCTTCATGGTGTGCCATCGTCTATCGTCTCTGATCGAGATGCTCACTTTACTTTCTGGCTTTGGAAGGGGTTGCAGGAGGCTTTTGGGACACAGCTACGCCTGATCACTTCCTTTCACCCTCAGATGGATGGCTAGACGGAGAGGACCATTCAGACACTCGAGGACATGATCTGTGCATGTGTCCTCGACTTTGGTCGCAGTTGGGAGGATCACCTACCCTTGGTAGAGTTTGTGTACAACAATAACTACCACTCCACTATCGGGATGGCATCATATGAGGCATTGTACGGTCTACCTTGCATATCACCTCTGTGCTGGACTAACCCAGGGGAGTCAGCACTTGTAGGACCAGAGATGGTTCATGCTATGACGGAGAAGGTTCAGATCATCCAAGAGCGGATGAGGACTGCACAAAGTAGACAAAAGTCCTATGCTGATAAGAGGCAGAGACCACTGGAGTTCGAGGATGGTTACCACGTTTTCTTACGGGTCTCACCTCGACGTGGATTACAGAGATTTGGTCGCGGTGGAAAGTTATCTATGTGCTTCATCGTACCTTTCCAGGTCCTTAGTAGGGTAGGTGAGGTGTCTTACCGCCTGGCCCTTCCACCTCAGCTACACCAGGTGCACAACGTCTTTCACATATCTCAGTTGAGGAGATATGTGCACGACCCTATGCATATCATCGACCATGGGGAGCTGGACATCGATGACGGGGCGACTTTTGCGGAGGTCCCGGTGGAGATCGGGGATCAACAGGAGCGGGTCCTACGTTGATGGTCGATACCTCTGGTACACATTCTTTGGCAGCACGGGAACCTCCAGGAGAGCACATGGGAGAGGCAGGCTCAGATGCATGCTCAGTACCCTCATTTGTTCCCCTAGTTTAGGTTGTAGCTTTATGGGAATGTAAAGCCCTAATGTGGGATGGATGTAAAGACCTAGAAATTTTTTTTTAAATACATTGGAATTTTATGAGACTGTGGCTTCTGACGGCACTTGATTCTGAGGCCCGGTGTGCCCGGGATCAATCTCAGAAGTTTTGCTCGGGTACGTTCAGTGAACGAACGAGCGGGTTTTTCTATATTTTGAACTGGTGCTTGGAATTAAAATTTGAGGGCACCGATGAAACCGCAGCGCCGGTAATTTCTTAACGGGACACTTATCGTAGTTGTGTTCGGAAAGGAGGAGGAGATATTTTAAGTAAATAAAAATTTTCGGAACAATTTTTATTTCTTCAGGTGGTTTTTCCCTCCCATGGGTAGTTTAGAGTGGGGCCCACAGCCACTTAACTACCCAAGTGGGGATGTTAGAGAGGTGGGGGCTCGCACGAGCCACACCATTTTAATTCTCTCTAATCTCTTAAACATACCCTCATTAATTTGGAAAACCTCCATTAAATTTCACCTCAATCCATTAAATTATGTCAACCCATAATTTAATGAGGAACCTTCCTCTTTCCCCCATTTTAATTTAACTGCCAACGTGTTTAATAATGGAGAACCACTCTCTCCCTTCTTTAATTAAATGTCAACACTTTTTAATTAGCGTGGTGAATTAATTATGGGAGAGTTTCTTTGCGTGTATAATAAAATAATAGGGGAAGCCTATTATTTTATTAAGGAGGAGAGCTTCGTTGTGCGAGGAAGAAGGCCATCCTCCGACGAAGAACGACAAAGAATACCGGCCTCCGATGAAGACCAACGAAGAACACCAGTTCCTCAGTGATCAACGACGCGCCACCCCTTCTCTTCTCCGCAACAAGAGAGGAGGCGCCACTTCCTCCTCGGCACGCCCTGACGACGCCTACGATCCTTTTCCCCGTGATGTCGTCTACCACGACACCGATGATCGTCTTCCTTATAGAGGTAGGGGAATTTGAATAATTTTTCCTTATGTGAGTTTATATCCCCGGCATGGCACACAATTGGTTGGTAAGGTTTGAACCACAAACGCGGTGGGTGTGGACTAACGAACAAGTCTGAACCCACCGCTAGTTTGTTCTTGATGTAAGAAATTCTTGGCGATGGAGAAATGGGACTGAAATGGCGATTGGAGGCCTTCGCAGTAATCTATGGGTCCCAAGATGACCGCAGGCGCAGACGGAATCAAGAACGGACCACCGGAATGACTCCGGTGGCCCGCGGAAATCTCCGGCGGCGCTGGTCACCGGCGGCCGGCACCGGCCGGCTGCCCGGAGGCAGCGTTGCCCCGGCACACAACCGAAAGGAGCCCGTCGTGGCTGAAGTCGCGACGGCGAGGAGTTGGATCTCGCGGTCGCGCGGGATCCTGGGAGACGCGGTGTCGGTTGCCGCGTCTGCGGAGTGCAAAGGGGGGGACCGCGTCCCCCAGCTCGGCTCACTGGTCGAGCCAGCACACCCCCCAGCCAGGCCGGACCCGGACTCGGGTCGGGTCGACCCCGGGGGGTTGGGCCGGGTCGGACCGGGCCCAGACCCCCCACTTCGGACCACTTTCGGTCTTTTGCCCATAACTTGATATACGAAACTCCGATCGACGCACCGTCAGTTGCTTAGGAATTCTTGGATCGAGACGGTCATTTAGGTATATTACACTCGAGGTTTCAGCAAACTTTGGGTACGACCGGGTTGGTTTGAAATCGAAACCAATCGGGCCCTTGGAGCGGAAATGCTTATATCTCAAGGACCGGACATCCGATTGACGTACCGTCAATTGCGTTGGGATCCTTTTGTTGAGACTGTCATTTTTTCTTACTCCGCATGAGTTTTGGACGCAGCTGAAGTACGGTCGGGTTGGTTTTATCTTAAAAACCAATCAGGCCCCTGGAACAGAAAAGCCAATAACTCTCAGACCGGGAGTCCGATTACGCACCGTCTGTCGCGTTGGGTTCCTTTTGACAAGACAGAACTTTGGGATACATCAACTCTGGACTTCGTGATAGTTGATGTATCGACTCTCTCTCTTGCTCGAGGAGCGGACCCTCCCGGAATCGAGCATGCTGTGTGCGGGAACCCTATAGCTGGCTGTGACTGCGATGATGATGACTGCACTTGGATCCTCCGTGGGTTCGGCAGCAACGGTGAGTGTACTTGGATCCTACAGGGGTTCGGCAGTGACGAATACCATACAGGAATCCTTTGTGGGTTCGATGGCGATGACTACTGTACTTGTATCCTATGTGGTTCCGGCAGTACTTGACTCTATACCTGTATCCTATGTGGGTCCGGTAGAGTAGCTGGTCTTGTATCCTTTGTGGGTCCGACAGCTTAGCTAGTCTTGTATCCTATGTGGGTCCGACAGCTTTGATGAATTAGTGACTACATATGATCATATCTATCGCCTTACGAAGTGTATACCTGTGTGAGCTAAGTCTTGATTCTCAATCATTATCGTCGAAGTGATTGTCTGGTTTTCCTGTGTGGACTGGGTTGTGCTTGGGCTCGGGAGTTAGAGTTGTTCTGTAACTGGTGACTTAGTTATATGTATGGGCATATACCTAAGTAGAGTCGATTGATATTTCGTGATTGTATCCTTACCTTTTTGGTTTATCCTTCGTGGATTCTGAGAGACCTTCGGGGGTGTCGGGGTCCCTACTGAGTATTGTATACTCACCCCTGCACGGGCTATGCCTGCACTACGTTGTGTTGGATGCAGACGACGGACAGCACCGATCGAGGTGGTGGCTTGTGAAGCTAGATAGTACCCGGAGGTGGACCACTTGGTGGGACGTACATGGAGCGGACGGCCGGACCCGAGGAGATGAGGAGACTATCTGTACCCGCCCTTCAGGTGGGACTTTCGGAGGACGACTCGGTGTTTCTGTTTTATTTACTGCAGTTGTACTTTCCTTTCAGTTGTACTGTACTTTCAGTTGGGTTTTTATACTGGCCCATTTACTTTTCAGCATTTATCTTATACCCAGTTTTACTTAGTGCTTACTTCACTTGCATACTCTGTTATGTATGTTACTTCGTAAAGGAAATGCCTTCCCTTATTTTGGGATTTACGTCTTTGGTGATAGTTGCCAGCCCTTGGCCTATGGAAGGCGGGCTTGGGGTAGTCACGGCACGGGCCCGAGGATGGGTCGTGACATTACTTTCCCTTCAGCATACCTAAAATAATTTTTTAGAAAAATTGACTAAAACCCTCTATAATACATTCTGGTGACAATTAATAAAAATTTCATTCATCAATCATATAGTATAAATTCACTTAGTAAGGGATAATGAAGAGTAAATCAATGTTTCATTATTTTATTTTTTAGTAAAATAATGAAAGTATATCATAATGTTACCTTAATATCTTCCCAAATTAGTACCTTAACTGTAGAAAAAACATTGTTCCATGAATATATATTAATTGGAACATGCATTAGAGTTTTGAGCCCAATATAACAAATGAAAATAGATTTTTGGGGGTTAATATGTTAGTCATGTGCATTCCATTCAACCTCGAATTTGATGTCTCTACTTCTCACCTTAATAATTTTTGTTAACATTTTCGTGCTATATCGATCCTATTTTTTTGGGACAAAGGTTATTCATCATACACCATTTACTCAACTTCAACATCATCAATATGTTGTTCCTCAAGATTGGTATCATTATTATGTGGATAAACTTGTTGTTCCTCTATATTGGGAGCATAAGAATGTTGAGAAACCTATTATTCCTTAGGATTGGGAACATCAGCATGTTCAGAATCCATTATCTAGAGAAGTGGTTGAAAATTTAATACATTTTATATAAATGAAGTAATTAATGGATAATTATATGAGTTAAGGAAATTTATATTACAAAAAATATATAATCTAATTATTGAACTCTATTTTTTCTTTAAATGTTGATGAGATTTGACCCCCTATCATGTATCCAAATCCCATCACGGGGGTCTCCTCTGACATGCAGGATCCCATATACATTATGAAAATAATGAAATTATTATTAAATAATGATGAATGGTTAATCCTTAGTGAATTTACATATGACCCTTTAGTGGATTTGGTCGACAACAGAATAATTGACCACTTTCTGTTATAGGATCTATGACATAAAATACATGTACTTCCTATGATTCCATTATTAATGGTCCATCCTTGCACCCTTCCTTACTGAAATCCGCTATCATGAATTTGAATTCATTGATTTTATATAAACTCCCATTATTAACCAATTTGAATTTAAAAATTGGTACTTGGAATGTTTTATAATCCAACTCCCATATTTTTTTGATGATGCGAAAGTATGAAATATTACCATAAATTGGATTTCTTTCCTTGGTACCAGATACATGCATCACTTTAGAAAAAAATTTAACTCCACTAAATAATTTTACAATGTTCATCATGTTCCTTTATATATAATGTATAACCATTAATTAAATAATCATTATAATATAATACATGCACACTTGTTCCTCTAGCTAGCCATCAAAGTTGTTCTAAAATTGAATTTGAATTATTAATTAACTTCTTAAAAATATGGTCTCAAAACCATCATATAAACTATTGATTATGTGTATTTGATATTAATATTTCATCAATTGATGGATTCAAATTCCTAAGAATTACTTTGTGGGTTTTAACAAATAACACAACCTCTAAATTGTTATATAAAAAATAAAGGTGAGTCTGCTTCCACTCTATAATAGTAATTATAACAATATCTTTTTTAGAAATTCCTTCACCCTTAAGTCCCCCAATGTGAAAATATTTTATTAGAAAAATTCTTTCCACATCACACAGGTAGTCGGTACAAAATCCAATAGCTTCCTTAATAATATATCTCTCTACAATACAACCTTTTGGTAAAATTAAATTTTTTACATACCCTTTCAAAATCATCATATACTGCTCAAAGGGGTACATTCATCTATAAAGTAAAGGAACACATATATGGATGTCTTTAACTAAGGGAACCATAAAGTGAACCATTATATAAAATAACAATGGTAAGAAGAACATCTCCAATTCACATAATATGACCAAAATTTCCTTTTCCATAGTTATAAATTTTTCCAGGTCTATAAATTTATTGTATATAGATTTGAAAAATAAACAAAGAAAGGTTAATATATGACTGAAATTCTTAGGAAAAATTCAATGTAAATCTTTAGGCATGAGATCTTTTATCAAAACAAGAAAATCGTGTGATTTCAAGACCTTTAACTTTAAATCAATCATTGACACAATATTATCTATATTTGATGAATACCCCTTTTGAACCTATAAATCATTTAAGAATTTGGAAAAATGTTATCGCTTTTTCCTATAAAGAGTGTAAGCAACTACAGGAAGAACAGTTTATCTTTAATTATTCACCAGTACCAACTCTTCTTATATCCCCGTGTATATCATGTCTAACCTAGCATTAGTGCCATCATTTGTTTTGTCAGTTTCATTTAGTAACGTTCCAATGACACTATCACATAAACTTTCTTCTACATAGATGACATCAAGAAAATGACTAATGTGAAAGCAATTCCAGTATGGTAATTCAAAAAAAATTATCACTTTTTTCAACCGGTTCTTTTAAGGTTTTTCAAAAAAATGTTGACCGAAAGAAGTGGTTATATTCTATACTATCTCAAATATTTGATCACTTGTTAGTAGATATGGTGTTGTACCTTCTTTTGATCTCCCGTCAAATGATGTCTTCCAGGATTTGTATTTATGTCTTTGGATTAGAAACCTATGATTTCCTATAAATATAGTATTTTATGAATTTTTTAACCAAACTAAGTGTGTGTCTTGTTCACAAATGGGACACCCTTGAGTTATTTTAATGTTATATCCTGAAAAAATTCCATAATCCATAAATTCATTTATTATCCCATACAGTATAGCTCTCAACATGCAATCTTGATTTTTGTAAGAATCATATAATGTAACACCAAAATCCCATATTAATTTCAAATCTTCGATCAATGGATTAAAATAAACATCAATATCATCACCTCATTATTTAGGTCCGGATATAAGGAGACAACATTTTTTATTTTTTCTTCATAAAAAACCATAGTGGAAAGTTAAAATCTACTAACATAACTAGTCATGTACAGTGATTTATACTCTATAAGCGAAATTGATTCACTTCATACATATATAGCACAAGGTGAAGGTTTCTCATCTCATTTCCAAATTAAGGACACTCATGGTCAATTTTCTTCCACTAAGAAGAGTGTGTTGGGTGATGAAGTTTCCCAACTTGATTTCTTGTATCTATGTGCCATGTTAAGTGACTTTAAGTCTACTCACTTCAATATAGGATCATAAACTTTGGAATGACTAGAAAGTACCATGCATCTTTTGAAGGACTTGATTCATCTTTCTTGTATCGAGACGCACCACACTTTGGTAATTTTTTTGGTGATTCATCATCCTTGTGAAATAGTATATAGTCACTTAGAAAGGAATGTATTCTTTAAAAGGCCATTCCCATTAAACATAGAATTATTTTATCATCATATATTCATCAAGGAAGCTCATTATATTCTAGTACAATATCATTCAAGAGAGCAAGTAGTTCGGTAAATTTGGTATAACTCCATGTTTTTTCATTTTTACATTATATATCATAAATATGACTGATAATGTTGAATATTTATTTCAACTAGAATACAATAGAATATTTATATAACTCTTTATCTTCTAAAATAGTTTTGTAAAATCACAAAGTTCATCTTCAACAGTCATTTTCATTTACTTAGTAGAATCTTCATCAGTTTTTAAACCTATAATCATATCCTCTATATGGTCTTTATCATTGTTCACACTTGTAATCATATAAAATGATCCATAGAGCACAATGTTATCCCAGTCACTATCTTTATTCAATTTTTTATGTACTTATTATAATATTTATAACCTTGATCTATTCCATGAAATATCAAGTATTATTTCAACTCTTATGGACTAATTATTCATGAATAACAACAATGTAGACACTGAAAAATGATTTGAGAAGCATCAAGTATTCTAAGATTCTATGGACTAATTAGTCTTTATGAACTCATTCAACCCATCCTCGTACTCTTTTTTCATATGATTGGAATTTATATATTTTTTATTCATACACATACTATTTGATTCAGTAATATTCATATTTAACAAAATAAATAAATATGCAAAAATTATGACCTTAGAACCCTAAATGTATATTCATTATATATACAAACATATAGTCATCATATTTTATATAAATCACTATTTTGTCAAAAAAAATCTAGAAAATATGAAACCAAGAATTATATGAATATAGAGTATTATAACACTTATTTTTCTATGATAAGAAGTCACATATCATAAATCATCATTTTTTTGAAATACATTATTCAAGGGAGAAAATTCACTCACAAGAACTATCAATGTTTATAAGAAACCTATAGATTTCTACAGAAAGGTTAATATTAGAGTATATATAATAATATTTCACTATTAAGACATATATCAAAAAAACTACTTATTGATGTAAATATTATATTCACCTGAATTCTTGGAGGATGATAGCAGAAAATAGGAAATCACATCATGTTATAAATAAGGAGTTTGTTTATGTTAAATATAAGATATGATTTGAGTATTGAGAAGTTGAGTGTAATTCATAAAGTATAAAGGTTGGAGAAATTATATATATGTTATGAATTTGGAAGAATATAAAAGAATTTTGATGGAGGAAGAGATGGATTCAAAGGATACCATTACAATAATGAATAAGAAAGTAAAGAAACAATATGATATAATTGAATAACTTTTTCAAGAGATGAATTTAGGAACGGAAATGGAAAAGTTTATATAGCCTCAATGTTCTGTAATAGAAGATTTGTATAAAGAATAGGTAAATATTTTACACATGGAAATCACTTATTGCCTATGGAATTTAGATGGTTAACTGAAGGAGAAGGATTTGAGGATTGATAAGCTTGAGGGATATATTCATATTTTGAAGTAGAATTCGAATTCTAAATATTCTCACCTAGAGAAATAATTTTGTAGTAAGAATTACAAAAATATGGATCCAGGGAAAAGAAATATTAGTCATGCTAAAAATAATGGAAATGGTTCTCAGTGGAAGGTGGCACTACTATAATATTTTTTTAGAATATTAGGAAACACAATGAGTGTGTGTTTAGAAACTATAGGAAGAAGATTTGAAGAAACCACATCTCAACTGAAAGAATATTTTAAAATGTCTTATTTCATCATGAGGTGATATATTCAAGCTATCTATGATCATATAAAAAGATACTATAGCAACAAAAAAATAGAGTCGAGTTGGTGATGAGCACTAAATGGTTGTTTATCCTTATCTAAGAAAGAAGTTGACCTGTGAATATCACTTGTACAAGAATATCAACATGTATCCAAAGCACACTAGCCAAATTATGATTTCTAATATGGAACCGCCCACACTACTTTCACATACATGCTAAGAGGAACCCCATTTCCCAATAACCAATAATAATATACTCTTCTAGGCTCATCCATAGAGTGAAAGATTGAATGAGATTCATTAAAAAAAATTTAAAATATCATACATTCAGTTTTGAGGATCAATTTGTCCAAAGTGATTATTTTTTATTATAGCAGACCTTCAGTTCCATGAGAGAATTAGTGCGGTGTGAGGAAGACATGATGTTAAGGTTTTTTTACAAAGAGGATAAATGGTTTTATTAGAACTTACCAAAAATCACTGATAAAAGTTATGATTTATCATTTCTAAGAAATCATCGACAAAAGTAGTATTTATTAGTACTTATATTTTAGTGCTAACAAACACTAATTTTGTCATCGCTTTATAAATACTGATAAATCATAACTTTTATCAAAGTTAAAAAAGCATTGATGAAAGAAGTATTATCGGCGCTTAGGTTTTATCTTGGAAAAAAAATTAAGAAAATGAACAAAAAATAATATTAATTATATAAATAATGAGGCTTAGAATGAAATATAATAACTATTTAAATTACAAAATTACTAAAAATGAAATTAAAAGAATTAATTATATAAATTACAAAACATATTGAAAATATCAAAACTTAATAAATAAATATGTATAAATAAATATTAAAAATGAATAAGTTCTGAAAATATTATAAATTAATAAATAAGATTAAATGAATAGATATTAAAAATAAATAGATAAATTTGAATAAAGTACAAAAATATTAAAAAAATGTGAATTCATAACATTATGTATATAACTTATAAACACAGAAAAAATGAATAAAATAAAAAAAAAATATTAATTATATAAATAAAAAATGAAAAATGAATAGTATTAACTATTTAGATTACAAAATTATTAAAAATTCATTTAAATAAATTAATTATACAAATACTAAACATATTATAATTGTAAAAACTTAATAAAATGAATAAAAATTATTCATATAAATTTCAAACATATTGAAACGATTAAAACATAGTCAGTAAATGTGTATAAATAAATATTAGAGAATCATTAAATTCCAAAAAACATAAAAAGTAATAAATTTAAAAATTAATAAATATTAAAAATGAATAAATAATATTAAATGAAATAATATTAAAAATGAATAAATAAATTTTAATAGATAAAAAAATATTTTTAAAAATGAATTAATAATATTAATTACATGAATAGTAAAAATGCAAAAAAATGAAGAAAATATGAAAAAATGAATTAAATAAATTAATTATATAAATTTCAAACATTTAAAAAATATTACAACTTAATTAATAAAATTGAATAAATAATAATCATATAAATTAAAAACATATTGAAAATACTAAAACTTAATAAATAATTTCATATAAATAAATATTAAAAATGAATAAATTCTAAAATATATTAAAAATTAATAAATAATATTAAATAAAATAATGTTAAAAACTGATAAATAAAATTGAATAAATTAAAAATATATTTAAGAAGTGAATTCATATTATTAATTACATGAATTACATACATGTGAAAAATAAATAAAAAACAGTACTAATTATATGAATAATAAAATTATTAAAAATGAATTATACAAACTATATAAAAATATTAAAATTAAAATGCATTTATAGGGATCAATTATATAAATTTCAAGCATATTAAAAATATTAAAACTTAATAAATAAAAATAAATAAATTATAATCATATAAATTAATATATATTTAAAATATTATAACTTAGTAAATAAATAGGTATAAATCTAAAAAAATGAATAAATTATAAAAAATATTAAAAATTAATAAATATAAAAAATTAAAAAATGACATAATATTAAAAATGAAAAAATAAAATTAAATAAATTATAAAAAATATTTTTTGAAAAAGGTTAATTCATAACATTTTTTAAATAGGTTAAGGGACAAACCCCATTTATCAAACTTAAAAAAAGAGAGCCACATTTGAAAATTGGTAGAAGAGGGAACCCATTACATGACACGAAGGCCCATAGGCACAAATAACTTATAAAAACATGACCTAGATGCCCATATATGGTCTTGATTGTATAATAAGAGTCATATTTCATGAAAATCACTGGAAAACGTTTCATCACAGATGTGTTCCTATCAGGGGCACTTAAAAAAATGAATTGATGAACCCAAAAAAATGCAGTATAGTGGAACTCAGGTTGTCTTTGGAGAAGATAGTGTTGTGGGTGAGTTGAAATCTTCTTTTAGTGGGTTCAAATTTGTTTAAATTAGTGGGTACAATTAGTTGGTTTTAATATGAATTTAAAAAGTAGTGTTCTCGCCTTAGATCATTCCCTCGTTCTTCTATTGAATCATTATTCAATTTTTCTCTGTTATTCCACATATCAATTGAAATATCATTGATTAATTTTATCGATTTATTTTGGTTTGGATAGAGAAATAAAATGATCATTTTATTCCCTACCCTTTTCTAGCCTGGTGATTGGATACCTCTATTCACCCTTTAATTCACCCATTTCTTGCTATCACATGTAGTGAATTAAATCCAAGTGACTTGTGTGTGAAATTCCAATAATAAGTAGATTAAATTAAAATCTAAAACCAAAATAAACCTCTAAATATTAAAACAATTAAGATCCATATAGGATTTAGTATAAAAATTTAATGATCAAAATTCATCAATAGGGAAATGAGGGGATTCTCCTTAGCATGTCCATAAATGGCCTAATGTTCCATCTTCCAATTTTTAACAATTTTGTATGAAAACAAAGTAAGAAAAGCATCTGAAACAGATATTTTTCTTCAATAGTGAGAATGAGAGAGTATCCAATATTGCACCAATGTCCCTCCTTTGAGTGAGCTAGTACTAATCCTTTTACAAAAGAATTCTTGTCCATCTGAGCATGCTTCCCACCATGTGATCAGCATGAAATTATTCATAAAATGCAATAATTGTTTCTGTATTCAACATAAAGGAGGTTTACTTTATGATGGATGATCGGAATGTGTACATAATCAAGGGTTTGGATGAATTTTTTATGTTATCAATACTCCTCCCATGGTCAAGTTTAGTGTCCTTTTTTCGATGGATTGATTTTGTGCTTCATATCATAGTGGATGTCTTTATTTAACTCGGTAGAAGAATTGGTATTGGGATTTATTTTATGGGACTCGTTATTTACTTGTGCCTAAGTATAATTTTTTTAACCGTGAAACATCATACATTGTTATTTTTTGCAACCCAGATATTCCATCATCAGCTAGATAATTCCAACCATCTCTTGTCATTGGCATTGCATTTCTCTAGAGGATGGCCTCTCATGTATATGGTTAACTCAGGCTCAAATCCTGAATCCACAGGCAGTTCTATTTAATGGTATAGGGATCTTATCAATATCTTTGGATAATGATGAATTCTAGTTCGAACCTATTCCCATTTTTTCATTTGTTTATCATGGGATATTGGACTTTCATTACATGGATTTGGTGTTGGTATGCAGTGATCTCCTTTGCAACTGAGTGGAATGTGAAAACTTCCTCAGATGTGGAGTAGGTAGGGTGACTTCACTCCATCTTTGGCCAAATTTTGTGGGTGGCACCAGAAGGAGGCCCAACTCAAGTAGTTGGAATCCTTCTTTTCATCATGGTGGTGGAAGATAAGTGGTCATGGTGACATTTGGAGCGGTTATCATCTTCTAGATTATCTTCAAGATTCAGTCAACATGGATCTAGTTCTTTAGGGTAAGTAGAGGCTTTAAATAAGTTTATGGTTTCATGATAGCTTGAGAGGTAGGGGAACCATAGGCAGAGGTGGTAAAATATCTTGGTAGATATTCCTACCATTATATGTGGCTGAATAGGGGAATCTCCTGGTATGTATGCCTACCATGAGTGTTGTTGCACAGTAACTTGATGAAGTGACTATGAGTACTGCCCATGGTCAGTTGAGTCCACTATCATTTTTTCTTCATGGTAGGTAGTGGAAATTCCCATGGATGGTAGTAATGCATACCATTTCATGGTAGGTTCTCAATTTTAGGTTTATCTCACGGTAATTTCCAATGGTTAGTGTAGCGACCATGGATGGTAAGGTCACTTCCGGCCTTTGTAATTTTTCAACCTGTAGAACAAAAATATTCACGTTTTTTCTTAGTGAAATATTAAAATTCACTCTACAAATTAAATAAGTGTAAATTACCTTCCAAAGTAAAACTTTACAATTTATATAAAAATATGAATATACTAATAAACACCATATTTAAATCCAATTTCCAACTGAGTTATAATTTCATATAGTCAATAAAAGTCATCATTTACCCTGTATTTCTTTAATTAATGGGGTTATTCCAAATAAAATAAGACAAAAAATTTAAAAAAATTGTCTCATGTCACTCCACCACACTTGAATTATTTCACTCCTATAAACTATTTTCAATAAATTTCAAATTTATCTAAAAATAAAAAGAAATGTATCCTATCTATATCTAAATTTACCATCTAGAGAAGAATTAAACAAAGACCTATCCATAGTAAAAATTAATACGACTCGTATGTGAATCAAACCACTACATCATTTCAATTCGGTTAAAGTTCCAAGACCAGAAGTGAACCAAATGAGATTCAAGTGGAATCAAAGTTTTGACAAAATGTGCTTCCATTTTTTTCTCTTTCTGAAGTTTTCTCAAACCAAAGTTTGATTTTCTACTTTATTAATGCAACTCAAATGAATTTTTTATAAGTAAATTTATCACATAATGGGTTTAATATTCTTCTCACCCTTATGAACTTATTTTTACAAGGAATTTTATTGTAATTTTTTTCCCAACTATAATTTTGTGAAAATGAAAATGAATAGAACTTATTAATATCTAAATTGGAATTATTTAATTATAGAAATGAACAAAGTTCCCTTGTATCAGAGACTTTACATGGGGTAAAAAAATTATTTTTTTCTAGGTTAAAGTACTTATATCATTTTTATTTGAGTTGTATCCCTAATGTGTTCTTTCTCATAGGGGTCAAGTTGCCTCGGATTAAGTTCAAAATTCTTAGTTACCTAAATTTATAAAATTGATTCCATAAAATTCTTATCACCCGCACTCTATTTTCTAGTTATAAGACCAAACATCCATAAATGGTGTAATAAATTTCATTAAGTGATCATTTAAGTTTCAAAATGTTAGAATCAATGAATTACTCAACTCTAGTATGGTACTTTCAAACTACACAATACATTAATAAAGTTCCAGAAATTTTTAAAAATCAAAATAGAAACTGTATAAAAGAGTTATTTACAAATAGAAAAAATTATATATATATATATATATATGTTTTATACATTTTAATTTTTACCATCTAATTTATTTATTTATTATCTAGGTTCTATAAAAACTAAAACAGAAACCTATAAAAATATGTACAAGTTCACAAAACATATTTGAAATTTTGTTTTTTTAAATATATATATATTTGTGTTTTTTAAATTTTATTATTTTTTTTAAATTAAAATTAATTCAATGATATCTACACCCTAAAATTATATTTTCCCACTCCCCCACACATAGTCCAGACACTATTCTAGTAAAGTGTAGCATGCATATTTTCAGAAATAAATTTTAAAAATAAAAGCATCTAGTATAGTGTGATAGAAAGATACAACCTAGATTACTTCAATCTATGGAAGCATTATGGAGTTTGTAATCCTCCATGGGATATTTCCATAGACCTTTATAGAAATTTATTAGCATATTCCCCTTCACCTTTAAGGTGATATGAGAATCATATCCCTTAATCTTTACTATACTAGATGAAAGAATGTTAGTCCCTATAAAAGGATCAGTACTCTGGGAATTATTCTTACATAGAATAAGTCTACTTCTTAAATAAAGTAGAAAAAATTTGTCTATAATTTTAAATTATTTCTTTTGGTTGATTCTATCATGGATATATTTGGTTCTTTATTTCCATAATAGGGTGTTCTTGTGGGTTTCTAGTCCTTGTTTTTCAAATTTATCTTTTTCATCTTTCTTGGTTTTACTTATTTATTAGACTTCTGGTACACTCCTTTAATAGATCGATTGGTTCTTTTATATAGCTAAAAAAATATTTCCTTATTCCTTGTCTCCTATACGGGTACAATATATGTGATAGTATAAAACTCTAGTGAATTATACATATAATTTCGACCAGTTTCTTCAAACTGTTTAGTATTTAAATCGTATTTTAGATTAAAATTATTTCTAGAAATAGTTTCATTGGAATCATGTGGTTCCAAAGTTTTTCTTAAAATAATTAAATTATCCAAAATTCAAATCACTTTTTTATGAAAACATGACACTTCATAATGGGTTATAGTAAAATAGTTTTTTCCTCATTAGGGTATTTAATTGACTCTAATATATTAAAATCCATTGTTTCTTCACTAAAGGTCATAGAAAGTGTTCCTTCATTAACATTTATTTTTTTACTTTTAGAAATGGCCTTACTAAGATTATGGTGGAGGATTATTACCTTTGTCTTCCTCCATGTTTAGGATGTATAAATTAGCAAGGAATGGATAACCTTGTACACTTACTAGAAATCCATCTAAAACACCTACTAGGTAGACAGTGGCTCTGTTGGCAAGTTGTAAAACTACTTGGGTGCGTTTGAGTTATCTTATCTATAGAAATGAGTAAAATGAATAAGTCATAAAATTTATCGACATTCTTAAATCACATAATTTATTTGAAAATTTGATCTCTCCAATCGTGTAGGGCATAGAAAAAATACCTAGATCTTGGTACTTCTAGGGGATTTGTGTGGTTACAAGGGCAGAAACATTTTTACTTAAACATAATTTTTCATTACCTCAAAAAATTCTCCTTCTGGTGCACATTTCGTTGATGAATATCGCATTTTTTGGAATCCATTGGATGGCATCCAGTAGGGGAATGATGATATCCACTTTCTTGAACAAATCCAAAATCTCATATTGAAGTGACTCTTTACTGGTTTTCTTGGGTCCTTACATTGTTTTAGGAAAGGGTGGTTAGGGTTTAAGTGGGTTTTCCATCTTGTATTTTCCTTTATCCTTCTTCATAGGGCGTGTTTCTATAGGTACTTATTCTCTAGGTTCTTTAGTAGGGGTAATTTATTCAAATTCAGTGGGTTGTTCAATTTCAACTTCTTCTCAAGGTGGATATTATTCACTTCCTTCCAACTCCTTTCCACTCCTTAGTTTAATATATCTAAAACTTCCTCTTAGGTTAAGAATGTATTGGGAAGGAAGCTTACATGAGCCTTGATTTACCATGTTATTGAGATTATTCATGATCTAGAAAAAATTTCCTTTTAATTCCTTCAATTATAACCCATGAGGGGTGATATTGGTATGTTTACTATTTTTATATTATATTACATGTCTCAAAAAGTCCTTCATGGAAGGATCCTATGGTTTTCCTTATTGTTATCTTGTAGAGGGTTGAAAATTATATCTTTGGAAGGGAGGGGTTCGAAAGGGTTTTTGAGAAACCTGTTGGGATGCTTGTTGGAATGGTGTACTTGTTTTTTATTAGATCCCGGCTCTAAATTGATTAGTAGGGAAGTATCTAAATCCTTGGTCTCCACTTGTTTGGTTTTGGAATTTCCTATGAAACATTACATCACAACTTTCAACCCCTTGAACTTGAAGTAAAGCATCAGTGAAATTCTCCTAGGAATAGCATAGCTGTTAGACCCTTGGGGGTGTAGTGGGTGATGATTCATATACTTTGTTCATAGTTATATGTCTCACACGATAAGTGAGTTATTCAGTTTTATTTTCTAATAAAGGTGAGTCAGAACTTTTGACCTCATGTACATCTCTCGTTGTAGTTCTCATACCAAATTGTTGGGAATTTTGTGAGATACTCTCAATACATTCTATTACTTCAAAAGATGACTTATTAATCAGTTCCCCCCCCCCCCCTAAAGAAGTATTATGTAGGTATGGGTCATTTTCCATCAATCCTTGGTATAATAATAGTTAGAAGTGATTTTCATCATATGGATGGTGTGTGAAGGATGTGGTTAGTTTCTTGAATCTCTCACAGAACTAATAAATAGTTTCTCCAGATGCCTATTTGATTCCATATATTTCCTTTAAAATTTGATCACTCATTGAAGTAGGGAATAATTTATGGAGTAAGTCCCTTCGTATCATGTCCCATGAGGTAACTTCTACAGGATACAATTTGTAGATTCACTCATTGGTTTCCCATTAAATTGAGAAGGGAAAATTCTTCCAGCTGATTTGAGCCTCAGTGAGTCCTCTGGTTTTGAATTCATTACAAAATTCTTTTAATGCTACCAAGTTCATGTTGTGGTATTCACCAGATAACCCATGAAACTTAGGCAGAATCCCAATCATTTCTATTTTGAGTTCATTGTCTTGTTGATCAATTAATTGAAATTTTCAATTATTAATTTTGAAACTGGGTGGGTACATTTCCCTGAATGTCCTATTAACTTGAGTAATATTATCTTCCATTTTTTCACTTCTTATTATAGCTTTTGAGGAGGAAAAACTAAGGAAGGGGAATTATCCAATTGAATGGTGACAAAGTATCTTTCCTCTTGTTATGTAATTTTTAGAGTTTTGAGTCTTAGTATCATAGTTTTCTAAACTTTTGTATAAAAATGAGTGAGATTCAAAAAATTGGACATATTCATTTGAAAACATTCTTAAAAAAAATTAAAACAAAACACTATCCTCCCTAGTAATGGTGTCAGTTTTGATGTGCGCCTATCGTGGGATGCTCAGCAAAACAAATTAATGAACCTGAGAAAAATTCAGTATAGTGGAACTCAGGTTTTCTCAAAAGAATATAGTGTTTTGGTTGAGTTGAAATATAGTTTTAGTGGTCCAAATTATTTTTAAATCACTAGGTACAATTTTATGGTTTTAATATCAATTTAAAAAGCATTAGTCTGGCCTGGGATCATTCCCTCATTATTCAATTGAATCATTATTCAATTGATCTCAATTCTTCATCTTATCAATTGAAATATCATTGATTACTTTTATTAGTTTATTTTTGTTTGGATAGAGAAATAAAATGATCACTATATTCTCAACGCTTGCCTATCTTGGTGATTAGATACCTCCATTCACCCTTGAATTCTCCCACTGATTGTTGTCATATACAGTGAATTAAATCCAAGTGGATTGTGTGTAAAATTTCAATAATAATTAGAAGAAATTAAAAACTAAAACCAAAAGAAACATTTACTGATTAAAATCGTAAAAATCCATAGACTTGTTAGTATAAACATTGAATTATTAGAATTCCTCAACAGTGGGAAATGAAGAGATTCCCCTTTGTATGACCACAACTGCTATGGTGTGCCATCAACGTATTTTCAATATTGGGTAATGAAAATAAAACAAAAAAACTAGTAAAAATAGATATTTTTCTTTGAGAGCGAGTGTGAGAGAGTGGCTAGTAGTGTGGGAGTTTCCACCATTTGAGTGAGATAGTCCACCTCCTATTATAAAATAATTCTTGGTCATCTGAGTGTTCTTCCCGCCACGTGAGTGGCATGAAATTATTCATTAAATTTAGGAATTTCTTCTGTATTCAAAAAGGAGAAGATTTACTTTATGTTGGATGATCAGAATTTGTCTAGCATCAAGGGTATAGATGAATTTTTTAAGGTATCAATGCTCCTCCCATGATCAAGTTTATTTTCCTTTTTACAGTGGAGTGATCTGGTGCATTGAAGCACAGTGGATTTATTTATTTTATTCAATAGTAAAATAGTCTTGGGATTTAGTTGATGGGGATCACAGTTTACTTCTGCCTAATAAAAATTGTTTTTAACCATGAAACATCATACCCTTTCAGTTTCTACAACTCAGATATTTCATTATCATCTAGAGAAAGACAATCTTCTCTTATTAGCGGCATTTCATTTTTATGTAGGATGGATTCTCAAGTATCTTTCTTACCTCTGGATCAAATTTTTCATCCATAGGTGGTTCTATTTAATAGTGTAGGGAGATTCTCAATACCATTGGATAGTGCGGACTTCCATTTCAGCACTGCTCCACTATTTTATTTAGTTTTTCATGTGATCCTCATCCTTCATCATGTGACTCTTGTGTTGGAAGGTAGTGATCTCCTTCCCAACTGAGTGCAATGTCAAGACTTCCTCATATGTGGCATAGGTGGGGAGGACTCACTCCATCGTTGGCCCAAATTCATGGGTGAAACCAAAAGGTGCCGTAACTTTAGTAAGTGGTATCCTTATTTTTCTCATTGTGGTGGAAGATAAGTTGTGGTGGTGACATTTGGAGTGGGACCAAACCTCTAGATCGTCTTCAAACTTCAATAAATAGGGATCTTATTCTTTAGGGGAAGTGGAGGATCAAATCAGCTGACGGTCTCATGGAATCTTGAGAGGTAGGTGCACCATAGGAAGAGGTGGGAAAATATCATGGTAGGTATGCCTACTGTGAGATGTGGTTGAATAGGGGAAACTCTTTGTAGTTATGTCTACCATGACAGTGGTTTCACAGTAAGGTGATGAAGTGATTGTGAGAAGTTCTCACCGTCAGCTGAAGGCAGAGTCAGTTCCTCTTCAAGATAGATAGTGGAAGTGCTCATAGATGGTAACCATACCTACTGTGTCATGATAGGTTCACAATAATGGGTTTAGGACATAGTAAGCTCCCACGGTTAGTGTATGGACCATGGATAGCGTAGTCACTTCTGGCCTTTGTAATTTTTCAACCTACAGAATAAAAAGATTCACATTTTTTCTTAGTGAGGTATTAAAATTCACTCTAAAAATTTCATAAGAGTTGATTCCCTTTCAATGTATGGATTCAAAATTTATATCAAAAGATGAATATATCAATAAACACCATATTTAAATTCAATTTCCAACTAAGTTAAAATTTCAGATAGTCAACAAAAATCACCATTTACCCAGTATAAGCAGACAAAAAAATTAAAAATTTTGTCTCACATAACCCCCGCCCCCTAGAAAATGCACTTGGAAAATCAGTCGATGATGATTCATCACCCCTGCCAAGAAGTTGTGTCATGCTGGTCCAACACAATGTGGCAAATCACCCCTCCAACCACACCAACATGTGGAAGGGGGACTGGATGATGGGTGTCAACACACCCATCTCTATATCAAGTCACCCACCCAACGATGCTTATAAGGAACTCAATGTACTGTCAACCTAATGCTTCATAAAATCATACTGAGAAAATTGTGCAAATGATCAATGGAAGAGTGCCCATCCATCCATAAAAATATAAGGATATATGAATGATTAATGTGTATCAACACATATGTCACTCTTTCACGGTCTCCCACCCAGTGGCACCTACAAGGTGTTATACCGCCCGCCAAATGCAATGTGAAAAAAGCTAGTTCTTGAAATGACATATGTAACCCAACAAACAAACAATCCCAAAACCAAAGCAAACAATGCATAAATTTCTTGAAAAACAACTATAAACAGCAATGCCCAAAGGACTCCATGGCATCGTCGTCTACTCAGAAGCACCGACAACAACGATATTCACATCACAACCGCCAATGACTTCCAACCCAAGTCCAACTCCACGTCCAAGCACCCGTGCAATCCCCCACCGCTAACCAAAAAGATCCCGCAGCTCCTCGTCGAACCGAAGCCAGCACCATACCCCAGGTCACGAGCAACCCATGATGTCAGCGAAAACCAAGCACCCTCTTCCCCGAGGCTCAGAACGCCGACAACACAGCGAAAAACTGCATATCTGAAACAGGACCAAATCAGGAGAAAATTTGGCACGCCGATCATTGTAGCACATACGCATACACATACACATGCATATGCATATACATGCACATGCATGTATGGATACACATACGTGTACATACACATGAAAGCACATACATACAAATACATATGCTTATATATACATACTACGTAAACATACATATACATACACATACACTCAGACATATGCATAGACATATATGTACACATACATACACATACATATACACATAAACATATATACAAACACATACACATACACATACACATACACATACACATACACATACACATGCACATACACATACACATATACATACACATACACATACACATGCACATGCACATACATATACACATCCACATACACATGCACATACACATACACATACACACATACATACACATAGATATGTATATGAACACATAAATGCACATACACATACACATATATACATACAAATACACATGCACATATGTGTATACACATGCATGTATACATACACATAAACATAAATATTTATATACATACACATACACACATGTATACATATACAAATATATACAATTACATACATGTACATGCACATACATACACATACTGCATAAACACACATACACATACATTTACACATACACATGTATATATGTTGACATGAATGTACACACACATACACATATACATACACATACACATACGCATACACATACACATACACATACACATACACAAATACATTCACATACACATTCACATACACATTCACATATACATATGTATACACATACGCATACACATACACATGAGCATACACATACCCATATATACACATACACATACACACATACATGCACATAGACATATATATGTACACATTCATGTACGTACACGTACACATATATATACATGCACATACACAAACATACATATGAGCATACATACGCATAAACATACACATACACAAACACAAACACATATATATGCATGCATGCATCTACATACACATACACCTAAATGTACACACATGCATACACATACACATACATACAATTACACACATGTGTGAGTACATACACATGCATATGCATACATACACATACTATATGAATATACACATGTCACACAAATATATGTACACATATATACGCATATATTGAGGTCATATACATATATACACATAAATAAACACTCATACAAATACACATACACATGCATGTACATCCATACACACACACACATATATACATACAAGTACACACACAATCATACACATACCCAAAACACACACACACACACACAATACAACACATGAATACACATACAACACATATATGAACACACATACAAACATACACATGCATACATATACATATAGATACATGTATGTATATTTAAAATTATTTAACATGAATATAAATATATAAATTAAAAACAAGAATCACAAATTTAAATAAATATTTTCATTGATATATTTATATAATTGTTTAAATAAAATATTAATATACCACATTTATATTAATTATATATACATTTTTAATCAATATATATAAATAGACCAATAAAAAAATTTATTTATTAATACAAAGTTGAAGATTTTATATATATAAAATTATGAAAATAAGATTGATGTTAATTTTTTATTAAAAGTTATATAAATCATAATTATATACTATATTTACATATATATATACTTATTATAATATAAATATTATTTAAAAATATATAAATATGTATATATAAGTTAAATTATTCATTGTTTCATTTAACATCACTTTTTTTATGCTGTTAAAGATGGAAATTTTATCAGAACTAAGAAAATCGATGATAAAGTGACACTGTTATTAGCGCTAAAAACACTTACAAATGGTACCTTTTTATCAATTCTTTTTAAGCACAGATAAAAGTTATCTTTATTAGTTCTTTTAGTTAGCGCTGATAAAAGTACCATATTTATCAATTCTTTCTATTGAGAATTGATAAATTAAATTCTGAATATCATGTGATATGTAGTACTGACATCATGGGATAAATTATTGTATGTGATCAAACATTACTATTTAGTGACATCCATTCTCATGTTTATTGAATATATTCATTTATTTTATATTGGAGTTAACTTCTCGATTGTGGTTAATTCACTTCTCATGATACTCTATATCAGCTTTTATTTATATCTCCTAGAATTTTTGAACCATCTTATTTGCAGCTATTGATACTTTTATTTTTTTGGCCTTCTCATATCATGATAATACTTTTAATTTTTATTTTATTTATTATGCATTGAAAACGCATACAGCATGTATATTAGTATGATATATTTACATTTTTAATGCCTTTTTGTAAAAGTAAAATTAGAAAACAAAACTAAATCCAGAATTTACTATTCTTAATAGATCTATGGCCACACTTTTGATAATGAATTATTACATTAAAATTATATTTACTATAAATTTAAATCTAACAAAAATTTAAAAATCTATCATTGTGGATGAATAATCAAGGTTCATAGAGTTTTTAATTATTAAAATAAATATAATAAGTATGTATAGGAAAATTAATTTTATTTATTTTTCTTTGGAGAAATGACAGTTGAGGATCAAAAGGGCCCCATAATTATAATTAAGGATTTTCTCTATTTTAGACTAAATTAAAATATCATTTAAATTGAAATTTTATAATCTTTTTGGTTTTTTGTTGTCATTTTCTCATTTTTTATCCCAAACAACCATATTTTTTTATCCCAAAATGTCATTTTCCTTTCTTCTTTTAGAATTATCTATGTGGATTTCAAGAATTTTTTATTATTCAATAGACCCAATTTATTTTTAATTTATTTTTATTTTTTCGAGTCAAAAACCAATGGCACTCTGGATATTGTATCACCTCTTGTGGCATGTCATCATAAAAACCCACATATATATTCTATATTTTTATTTTATTTTTTTTATTTTCCCTTCTATTTTTTTCATAATAAAAATGAGAAAAAGTATAGATAATTATGGAATGACGCGGTGGATCCCATAGACTATTATGTGAAAATTTTGAATATATTTAATATAGAGTGTGTTTGTGTGTGTGTGTGAATTAAATATATTATTTTTATAAGAAGAAATGTGACAATGATATTAAATCATTAGTCCTAATGGACACATTCACTAACCATTAGATAGAGGGAAGACCATTATATAAAATAAAGTGATGCATGATATATATATATATAGGGATAGTGATTTAAACATACTATTTTTTTACATTAATTAAAAGAGTTATTTTATTATATTTTCTTTTCTTTTTTGATATCTAACCTCATGGACCATCAAACACAGAGATTTTTCATCATATAATGGAAAAAAATAATTTTTGAAAATGGGTAGATTGGGAAAATAATTCCCAATCTATTAATGAAATTGAAGGGGTTTGGTAAAGAAGAGTGGTCATTATAACAGACACCCCTTCTTCAGAAAATTTCACAAGAATGTGTTTTCCAGAACAGTGCCCTCCATTATACATTTTTTAAATTTTTTATTTTTATATATAACAAAAAAAACAAAAAAAATATTATTTAACTATCTTTACATTTGATATCACCTTAAACAAAGTATTTTGGGAATATTATGCAAAACCCCAACCAACTCTTCTTTTTATAAGTGTTTGGAACTCGACATATTCTGCAAATTTTCTATGTGGGATGCAGACATTACTTTTCCAGCATTTAAGGAAAAATATATAATTTATAATAATACATTAATGATAATAAATTATAAATCATAATGGATTTTTTAATAAATTGTTATTATTTAATAATGTAACAAATGGTAACTAATAAAGTCATAGAATGAATTAAAGTTGTAAAATCTATAATTAGTAATAAAAAATGTTTTTAAATGTTGTGATTAGTAGTCTAATTAATAATAAAAATATATTTATGAATAATTTCTAATAATGAATATAAATAATGTAAGTAAAAATAAATATTATTTGATATTTAAAAATAATCAGTAATAATTAATAATATAATAAATATTAATTATATTATTATTAGTTTAGTTAATTATATTAATATTATTATTATTATTATTTCTAATAACTAGAAAATAATAATTATTTGTGTCATGTAAATTATTTTTTGTTTATTATTTTTATGAATAATAATAATGATGATGATGATGATGATGATGTAAATAATAGTATTATTATTTATAATTAATAATAATACTATAATAAGTAACATAGTCAACAATATAAATAAAAAATTGTAATTATATTAATAATATAATTGTTAATGTAGTTAATAATTAATATACTTAATTTTTTATATAATAATTAATAAATAAAATTATGAAATTTTTAATAATTATAATAATAATTTTATTAATAATGTGAAGCTTAATAATAATTATGCACATAAATTTTTCAATTAGTAATATAATTACTATTTTTTTATTTATATTACAGACTATATAATTTATTATGACTTTATTATTAATTATTAATAATAATACAATTATTTACATCATCATAATTATTATTATTATTACTATAAGTTGTAAAAAAATAGACAGAAAATAATTTACTTAACACAAATGATTATTATTGAATAATAATTAATATTATTATTATTATTATTATTATTATTAAAAAACTAATAATAATATAATTATTATTAATTATATTATTAATTATTATTAATTGTTTTTAAATATCAAATTAAATTTATTATTAATTATATTATTTATATATAGTATTAGAAATTATTAATAATATATTTTTTATTAATTATATTATTAATAACATTATTTTAAATAATTTTTTTTATTATTTATAGTTTTAACAACATTAAAGGAATTATTAGTAATCATTCATAACTTTATTAGTTACTTTTTATTACATTATTAAATAATTATTATTTATTAAAACTCTACTATGATTTATAATTTATTATTGTTAATGTTTTATTGTAAATAATATAATATTTATTAAATTCAAAAAAAGTGATATCTGAATCCCACATCAAAAAACCTAGAAAAGATATATCATACACTTATAAAACTTGTGTTTGGTTGATATTTTATGTAATATTCTCAGAATACTTTGATTAAAGTAACACAGAATATAAAAATATTTAAATACTATTTAATTTTTTATTTTATTTTGTTTATATATATATATATTAATTTTAGTTTTAACAACACTAATGACATTATTAGTGATCATTTTATAACTGTATTAGTTAATTTTTATTAAATTATTAAATAATAACTATTTATTAAAAATATGTTGCTATTTATAATTTATTATCATTAATGAGTTATTATAAATAATATATTACTCATTAAATAATGAAAAGGTGATGTTTGAATCCCATATAAAAACTATGTAAAGATGTACCGCACACTTATAAAATGGGAGGTTGGTTGAGATTTTACCAAATACTCTTGGAATAACTTACTTAAAGTAATACTGAATGTAAAAATAGTTAAATACTACTTAATTTTTTATTTTATTTTATATATATATATAAATTAAAATTAAAAAAATAGAATGGAGGGTGTTGTCCAAAACAGTGCCCACCCTTCTATGCCACATGCCCCAAGTTTCATAATTAGATTGGGAAATACTTTATCTATCTACCTTTTTTCACACAAAAATCCACTTATATTAGAATATTTTCCATAAAACATGTTGTCATATTAATAATCAGGTCACATTCTATTTATATATGTCAAACAAGGTAAAAATAAAATATTTTATTCTATAATATATACATATAAATTTAAAAAAACATGTTATTTATTAGGTTTTCGCATCAATCACTCTTAATCTACACTTGAATCATTTATTAATCATGTCATGGGTTTGTTTCAGGTTCATGTGTTGGGCCATGTATTTTCTACACTATAAAGGTATTATGTTTGATTATGATGTATAAATTCTCATGATAGAGTTGATTTTCAATTTAAATATTTTTAAATATTTTATTATTTTATTTCTTTTCTCTTTGATTTCATTTATTATAAAATATTTGTGAGAAATTAGCTATCTTTGAAGAACAAATTTAAATATATTTATATAAATTCATCCCCTGAAGTGTATGAAATTGCTAAATTAAATATTCATGTTATTATCTTGAAGCCATTATAAAACCCAAATAAATAAATTTGTTTTGTTCCCTAAAGTGAATGAGGATTTTTATTAAAAAAATTATATAATTTTCCAGGTTTCTCCCTAACATGCTTTTTTTCTTCCCCTATTTCGTAGAAATTTTTCTATAAATAAATATTTTATTCATATATAACAATCTATTATGATAATAGAAATATATCTCATGGATCATCAACTGTAAAAAATATGAATTATTTTATATTGACAACGTGCTTTTCTCCCATAGAAGATCGTTGAATAATTATCCTCTTATGTCGCTTCTAGATTCATCTACAACATTCATTTGAAATGGATTTGTTGAATTAGAACAAAAATTATAATAAGGACATCCTTTGAGATGAATTTTCTATTCTATGCAGAAAGCCAACCAGTGAACTAGAAAATGTGTTAACCACTATTATTAATGCATCAAATATTACAATCAGAGAATTTTTCTTTGTACATAGATATATAGGAACTTGTAAAAAAAATTATGTAAAACAATAATGTCAAAAATTCTCTCATTAGGATATATTGTACTTGTTTTAGCATCAAGTTGTATAGCATTGTTGCTACTTCCTGGTGGGAGAACAACACACTCTTGATTTTTTATTCCAATTGCTATTATAGAAAACTCAACTTGAAACACACAACAAGGAAGTTCATTGTCTAAACTTTTTCAAAGATAAAAATTAATTATTTGGGATGAGGCATCGATGGTACACAAATATTTCGATGAATATTTAGATCAAACATTGAGGGACATCATGTCACAAATATTTTCCATGCTTCTAATTTACCATTTAGTGGAAAAATTATTTGGTTGATATTTTTTGAAAATTTTACCAGTTACTCATCATGGGAATAGAAATGATATAGTATTTTCAAGTCTAAATTCATCTTATCTATTGCAAAATTGTTGTGCTCTTGAACTTGCGGTGAACATGATACTAAATTCCTCCAAGAAAACTATGAAAACTTTTGAACTCCGAGATTTTTCAAGTCGTATTATACAACTATGTGATGGTGTACTCAGTGATCAAACAAACGGTGAGACAGAAATTGAAAATCAAAAATATTTTCTACTTGCTGAATTTCAAATCCTAGTTGATGTTATTGTTCAAATCACATTCCACTCTTTATATATGAAGTAAAATGACCTAGAATACTTGAAGGAACATTATATTTTAGCACCAACGCATGATTTTGTTCGATAATTGAATCATTATATGTTAACATTCATTCCTACAAAAGATAAGTTTTATCTCAATTCCAATTCATTCTGTCAAGAAAGTTTTGATATAGACACATCAAATAACATATATACACTATAAATTCTAACTGTAATAACATATCTTATTTTCCATGTCATAAATTAATTCTCAAAGTGTGAGTACTAGTTATGTTACTGAAAAATATAGACCATTCTTATAGAATTTATAAGGGAATGTGGTTTCTAGTCACAGTTTTGGGAGATCATGTAATCAGAGCTTAAATTCTAATGAGGACTCCTTCCAAAAACAAATTCTTTGATAAATAGGGTAAATATGAATCATTTATATTCTAGGTGACCATTCAGGCTTTAAAGGAGACAATATCCATTAATTATTTCATTTACGATGACTATTAACAAAATTCAAAGACAATCACTATCTTCTATTGGAATATAATTATGATAGCATGCTTGTTTCATGGTTAGTTATATATAGTAATATATTGATTAAAAAATAAGATTGTTTTGAAATTTCTGATATCTGAAAATTATAGCAAACCATTAAGGTATACAACTAACATTGTTTAAAATAAATCTTTTAAAACTTAAATTTGGTATAGAGAAATTTTAATTATTGAATTTGATGAAAACTTATACCATTAATATAATATTTATTTTATATTACTCATTTCATAACATTGTTATCTTTACTAAAAAAATGTTTTCATTCTTAATGTGATTTCTTATAAATGTTCTGTTTGAATGATCAATTACGAAAAATTTCCATTTAAGATTATGAAACATTGAAAATTTAATTCTGTTTCATTTGGATGTTGTTCAAAAAATCATCAAAAATTTTAGATGAAATAACAGTCATTGATTTTCTCCATGCTTATGAAAATGTGTGTTAGATATTATAGCATTACATTGATATTTATAAATACTAAAATATAAGATACAATATAAATAGTATTAATCATGATGACTATATATGCTTTCTAATTAGTTAATCATTTTATTATGCCTCTTTTTATACTTACTGTCTAATAACACATGTGTGGATATTATGTATCACATGTATGAAATTTAAGAAAAACATTTGAAATAGTACAAAATATTTTAATATATTAGTATAAAATTTGATAAAGGTAGTTTTTAAACCTTACTTTAATATCGTATGGGATTATATATAAAATATCTTTATACATGAACCATAATTCCATTATTTTTTCACTGTAAGTTATTTATAAAGTTAGGAAAAATGATATATTTTTTATAAATGTAAACATTTGGATACACCGTTTAAGAAAATTAATCAAATAAAATTGTTTTAAATCTGAATATAAGAACATGGACACTGAATGTTAACCAACTTGAATATTGCTTAAATATTAAGTGTATTCATATATATGAATACAATGTCAGTTCCATTGAGTAAGTACTTTGTCTTTATTGTGTATTCATATACAGAATCAAATTATTCCATAAAAATTATGAGAGGAATACACCTTTAGTATTCCATAAAAATTATATGTTGGTGTTAGTATTTTATAAAAATTGAATGCACTATTAGTTTCATAAACTAAAATTGTATATACTATTAATATTCTATAAAAATTATGTTTTGTGTATTCATATACAGAATTATATATTCTTATTATTACTTTTTATTTAATATAGGCACTATTATTTGTAATAACGGTATTCTTATTTTTCAATCTTAATGTTCTTATTTTTGAAATTTAATTTATAAAATAAAATTGAAATTTTAGTTCAGTAAATATATAATAATATTTACCTATAGTTTTTTAAACCATGATACATGTAATATATAAAATTACTAAGATTAAGGTAGCTTCCACTTCCTACAATATGGTTTTAAAAGAGAACTTCCTCCATTACAATCAATTTTAATACCTTAACTATAGGAAAACTTATCATTTGTATTATTATTTTTGGGGTTTTGAAATTATATATTCTTTTCTACAAGAACCATTGATTTTTATTATAAATTTTTAAGGACAAAAAAATGCTCAATCTACTGTGGAATATATTAGGGAAAATGGAAATAATAATATTGTATACCCTCTTAAGTCAACCTGAAAGTAATTTAAATCAAAAGTTATTTAATTTGAAAGTAATAAATAGTATGAATTGTAACACCCCCAATATTTTTATGAAATATTTATCTTTAAATAATTTTATTTATTCTATAACCTTCATTATATGCAACACTGAGTTTAAATAAACCACAATATACTATTAAAATATTATTATTTAAAATGATAGTTATCTCCTAGTCATTGGATTAACGGGTATAAATAAGACAAAATAAATTATGAAAAATGTATTCCTATACATGTATAAAATTAATTCATTGGTTATAAATTTATTATAAATGAAAATAAAAAAAAATTTAAATAAAAAGAAATATTTTTCTAAAACATAGTTTTTATGGGCGTAATGTATTTTTATATTAATAAATTAAATTAATATATTTTGTGAATAATTTTAATGAAATAAATCTATTATTTACTTGATAAAATTTTTTAAACAATATAAAATATTTTTCTAATCCTCGAATAACAATAAATCCAGTTTTATGCTTGAAATGTATTTTTTCAAAAAAATAAATTTTTGTCACATTTTTTTGACTTAATTTAAAATTAATTTCTTCAATTTATAGGTATTAAACTATATAAAATAAATTAAATATATATAATTAGTAGGTTTTAATTTGGTAAATATACACCATTTATTTTTTTGTAAATATGAATAGTAACTATGGTAAAAACTATCACCTAGGTAAAGGGTAAATCAGGGTAATCTTGTAAAATATATTATAAGAACATAATTATTCATTAAGATTATTATTTTATGAAATTAATTCAACCCTTAATACCTTAGTCACTAAATGAAGTTTTTTTAATGGAAACTTGTAAATGAATATGAATTATATATTATTTAAATCAAAGAAAGTTACAAAATGTCACTCTCTTTGTTTTTAATATCCTTTCTATGTCCACATTGAGAAAAAACTAAGTTATGAATGAATCTAAGTTATTATTTTGAGATTAATAAAAAAATCATGATATAAATTTATTATTAATTTCTAGTAATTATATAGTGACCATAATTTCTTATGCAACACCAATCCAATATTTATCCATTTAATAAAAATTATAATAAATGATTTAAAAATATTAAATGTGATATAATTTGAATGAGTTAATGTGACCTGATAATTTTATAGATATTTATGACATATTAGGGAGGTTTTAAATCATTCTATTCCTATTATCAATTTTTCTTGATCTATTTAAAGTTAAATTAAATAAATGGTGTCAAAATTGAAAATAATGATATTTTATCATAATAATATTTTATTAAATTATATAAAAATCATAAAAAAATTAAAGTAATACAATTTTAATATTATATGCTCTAAAATTTCATAAATTTTCCATTTATAAACCAATTTTCACCTTATAATAAAAATGATACACCATTAATATTGAAAAATTTGTTATTGTAGTTAAAATTAAAATTGGTTAACTAAGGATTAATCAAAATAATAGGGTTTAAAATGACTTAAAAACTTGTCTAAATTTTATTGGTTTATTATATTACAACCCTATAATACATTATGTTCTAATAAATTTCCATTTTTATGAATTTGGATTAATAATTAATTTATTATAATTTAATCATTTTAGAAATTCCAAAAGGTCCCCTCACCTCAATTATAAAAGGGAACATTCTCCCTAACTTTCTCACACCACTTTGAGTCTTCTAGATCGAACAAACTTTGAAACTTTACCTTCTATACTTACCTATCCACGTTATATAGGTTATTTTCTTCCAAAAAACCAACCATAGATCCCTTTAGAGGATATCTAAAGGAGTCATTTCTAAGAAGAGGTAATCTCCTTAGTTGATCACTTTCATTTATACTCTTCTTTAAATCCTATAAATGTATGTTATATAACCTAAAATAATATATTAAATATTCTAAATATAAATAAATTTTAAAATTATTATTAAAAAACCATTATACATCATCTTTCCTATCAAACGAGAAGTGAAATCATCACTCATTCATATGTACGGCTTACCGTCTCCAGGTAGTGATACAATTCATTTTTCAACGCCATATTTTATGTATGGGTATTATGATGGGTTTAATTTTTATATATAATATTAATGACACAATTATACTTCTATAATAAAAAAATTAGTTATATCTTCTTACCATATAATCATTTGAGAAATGATAACACCGCTTGTGCGTACATTTGGACTACCACCTCCACAAAACAATGTGATTCATTTTTCATTTATATTTTAGTTGGATGGTAATGAGTATGAATTTTATTAATATATATGATATATATAATATAATAATTATATTTTAAATTTTAATTAATATTTACCTTTCTTTCATTCCATCCTTTGAAAAATGAAACAACATTCATGCGTAGGTACATCCAACCATCTCCTTGAACAGTGTAATTCATTTTTTCTACATCTAAGTTTTGTGAAAAAATATAAATATGTATATAATGAATATATAAGATATTTATATAATTATAAATATTAAATATATAATGGAACAAATATTAATTTTCAAGAACCAAAATTAATAAACTGATATTCTCATGATAAATGAAACAGTTAACACCCAGAAATAACAATTTTAATAAGAAATTATTGACAAAAGGGGGTGTTGAGATGTTATAAAGGGATCATATAATATATTACAAGTATTAAAATGACTCTAGTATATAATTTTAATAAATATTAATTTTTTATAAAGTAGGTTTGATTTCTTTAAAATCAAGGCGAACTCAAGGTAAGGGTTTATTACACAATCTCATCAATATTCTGGATTATTTATATTTAATTATCTATTGGGGAATATTTATATTCACATAAATGTTTTCTAAAAAAATAAATTATCTATTTAATATTATACAATGATTTATTAAATTCATTTTTACCCATTGTTTGAAAGGAATTGTTTTGTCATTTTCCAAAAAAGATACTTTGTTACTTTTTAAAAAAAATAAAGGAATGTTTTTTATAAGTTATAGATCATGAATGGATTTTCCTACCATTATGACCAAGTTTATCTTTTAAAATTATTTTATAATCATAGAATTTTCTTTTCAAATAAAAATTTTTCCTTTATAATTGTGCAGCTTTTTAAAAATAAATGATTTCGAAATGGAAAGGTTATTTTCCTTAAGAATTATTCCAAGTGATATTTCAAAATCATTTCCAATATAAGATGAAATTATTTTATATTAATTATTCTTTAATAGGGATATGATTCAAGGATTGCATATTTATTATTTCTCTGTATAGTTTATGTTTATGATGAAAAGATGAAAATTTTATAAAACTCTTTTCTTTTCCATGGGTTATGTTATGATGAAATGTTTATGAAACCCATTTCTTTTCATGGGTTATAATATTATGAATGATTTATGATATTGTGTCACACATATATATGATTTTCATTATGTGATGGGTGGTACCTATATCTCCCTCCAATGAATTTGGTAAATATTGATATCTTATGAAATAAACAGGACTAGAATGGGGAGTGAACTGAGTTTAGTAAGGGATTATGTACATTATTATAGTATTTTGAGTGAACCTTGACTAATATTAAGGTTTTAGGAGTGAACCCATTTCACTATGATATCCTTGGAAATGATCCTTGACTACTAAGGAAATTATTTTTAAAGCTTATGTGTACTCCACAATTCCATGTCCTATGCCTATATTATGATCACATAGTTCATGTTCTTTGATTCCTTTATGAATCAAGTCTTATGAAATAACAATATTTATACCATGAATTAATATTATGATCTTTTATGTAGATGGTATGGTTTTAAAATGTTAAGATGAGGTTCTTATACCCTTTTTTCATGATAATATTATTTAATCATTAATATCTCTTTTATTTACCCTTATTGAGCATCTAAATGTTTACTTTCCCCTGGTTATGAAGAAAGATATTAAATGTAATATTTATAATAAGGGTTTCAGTTATGAAGAAATAAGAGGGTGATGATTTATATATTTTACGAAACCATAGTTTGTGTTCCTATTTTTCAAATATACTAAATCTAAATGATTACAACATGGATTGAAATGTTATGTAATGAATATTCATTTATTTAGATATAATATCTATGTATGAAAAGTATGGGTTTCTTTAGTTTTTATAAGATCAAGGTTTCATTAAACTTTAGAAACTAGGATGAGAAAACTTTAGTAAGAACACTATATATAAGTCTAAGTATAGGATAAAATCTTAATGTTTAGATCATGAATGACCTAGGTTAAACCTAAGGTGTTATAGAAGAATGTTTCATGATTTAGGAATCCTATAAATGATTTTTATGATTATATGGTTATCATCATGGTTATTGTTTCTCACACTATGCATTTTGGTTTTATTCAATGGTTGGAAGCCAATAGAATCCTATTAATAATTAATTTGATGGACAATAAAATGATTATCCTCCTAATAAATCTAATGTTATGGGTGATTGAATGAAAAATATTATTTTTATTCTCACACAAATTTATCAATTTGTAAATTACAATGATATTCTAAATGAGAAAAGTAGGGAAAAATGAATTGTTGAGTCCTTCATGAGGAAATGACCACCTTCTTTTAGTGGGTCTGGTGATCTAATAATTTATTAGTATTGTATTAGTGCCATTGAAATGATATTTTCTATTCTCAAGTGTTCATATCATGAAAAATATATTTTGGTTATCTATAATTTGGATGGTGAATCATATCAGGGTTGGACTCTTATTAAGAAAATGAAAGAATAAGAATAAATTGAATCAATGGAGTGGGAAAATTTTAAAAGATTATTTTTCAATAATTACTTTCCTAATATTTTTTATAAAAAAATTGAGAAATAATTCTTTGAGTTAAATCAGAAGGATGATGAATATGTTAGTACTTTTGTAGAAAATTTCACAAGACTTGTGAGGTTTGCTTCTGGTATTATCATCCAACTTGAATCATGTTTGACCAATTATTTAGTAGCTTAAAACCAACTCTCCAAATGGAGTTATCCATAAGGGACTTCAGTAGCTATGAAAAAAATTATTGATATTCTCTCAATGTGGATATAAAGATTAAAGTAACCCATCAATCTCGTGGTCTTGATAAGAAAAGAAAATTGGAACTCAAAGGAAATTTTAAAACCATGGAGAGAATAAGATGAGCTTTCCTTTATGCTCAAAATGTGGAAGGAAAATTAGTAGAAATTGTTTTAATGGAACTGGTAAATGTTTCTATTTTAGAAAGGAAGCTCATCAGGAAACATAATTCCAAATTTATAGGACGAAGTGGGATAATTATTTAAATAGAGATAAATCTCTTCATAATTCACCACCCAAACTCTAGTGTTTTAAATTTAATGTGTATGGTAATTATTATAACTTGTGTAAAAACTCAAAGGTTGATGATGATGATCAATATTAACAACCACTTAATCCCAGAGAAAAATGGAAATATCATGTGATTGTTATTTCTGATGAGGGGTATGATAATGAAATGGTGAAATGTGCACTTACCATCCACTCTAAAACTTTTAATTTCTTATTTTATTCTGTATCTACCCATTATTTAAAATATAAACACTTTTCCAAGGGTATCATAGTAGCATCTCGAAAATTAGATGATGATTTGGTAGTGAAAACCCCTAATGGTATGATGGTTTCATCCTAAGTCTAATATTCTTCTCTGATTTAAGTTTATGGGAATGTGTTTCCTAAAAATATTATCATTCTTCCCCTAGTTGAATTCGATTTTATTTTGGGAATGGATTGTATTTCTTTACATAGATCCCACATCAATATCCAAGGAAGGGAAATTTTAAAAAAATGAAATTCTAATGAAAATTAAATCCATTTTATGGGTCATGATTCCTATTAAAAAGGTATATTTGTCTCATATGGTTGAGTAGAAACTCAACATCAAAGATATTCTAGTTGTGTGGGATTTTATTAATGTATTTCTGAAAGATTTTTCTATTCTTCCACTGAATCCTTAAGTTGAGCTTTCAATAAAACTCATAATTGGATCTTCACCTAATTCCAAGACTCCATATAGAATTGCCCCAATTGAGTTACAGGAATTGAAGTAGAAACTCTAGGAGAATATTTAAAAGGTATTCATTCATCCAACTGTATCAACATGGGATTCACCTGTTATATTTTTTTAGAAAAAAGATGGATAAATGTGACTCTACACTAATTATCGAGAACTTAACAAGATCAAAATCAAGAAAAAGTGACATATACCCCGTATTGATGAGTTGTTTGATCAAATGCATGGAGATCAATAATTTTTCATGATTGATCTTCCTTCTGGATATCATAAATTGAGGGTATAGGAGGATATATCCAAAATTCCATTCCAAACAAGGTGTGAATACTATTAATTTTTAGTGATGTCATTTGGTTGTACAAATCCCCCCATTATCTTCATGGATTTAATGAATTGATTCTTTATAGATTCACTTGATTATTTTCTGGTAGTCTTTATAGATGATATTCTTGTATATTAAAATATCATGTAAGATCATGAACATCACTTGAGTATTTTGCTGAATACCCCGAGGAAGGATTATATTTCTGAAAAATTTACCATGTTTGAATTTTGGATTCTGATATTTTCATTCTTGGGTTATATAATCACATGTGAGGGTATATCAGTATACCCTTCAAAGATAAAAGTTATTGAGAATTGTCCCAAACCAAACACTATGATTGATATCCATAGTTTTCTTGGTTTGTATGGATATTATTGGTACTTTGTAGAGAATTTTTCATAGTTACCATATCCACTCACCAAGTTAACTCGAAATGGATCTAAGTTCCTTTGGGTGGATGAATGTGAGGAATTTTTTAAGGAACTTAAAATAAGGATAGTGTGTGCACCCATGATTACACTACCCTCTAGTGGATAAGGGTTTGTAATTTAGAGTGATGCATCAAATAAGGTATTGGGATGTATCCTCATGCAGAATGATATGGTTATAGCTTATGCCTCAGAACAATTGAAGGTCCATGAGAAAAATTACCCAACCTCTTATTTAGAGTTAGTGGTGGTAATTTTTATATTAAATATATATAGGCACTATCTCTATGGAGAAAATTGTGACATATATATTGATCACAAAATTTTAAATTATATTTTCACTCAAAAAGAGTTAAATATACACCATAGAATATGGTTAGATAAGATTAAATATTATGAATACTAAATACATTACCACCCTAGGAAAGAGAAAAAGGTATAAGATGCTTTGAATCGAAAGGATATGCTTGCTTATCTATGATAAGGATCACAAAATATCCAATATTTCTGGGATTTTATAGTATGGATATTGAAATCTTTAAGGAAGGTGAAAAATATTAACTTTATCAAATGAGTGTTCAGCCATCTATCCAAGTGAAGATTAAAGAGACATAGAAGGATGATATAGAGATATAAAAGAAGGTAAGAAATGTTCCTAATTTCAACCTTGATTGTGATAGAATAATAAGGTCCAAGAATCATGTATGTGTCCCTTCAATATCATATTTTAAGAAGGAGATAATGGATGAAGCTCATAGTTATTCATTCTCTATTCATCCTGGAAGTACAAAGATGTATAGATATATGAAAGAGTATTTTTAGTGGGAAGGAATGAAAAGAGATATTGTAGAGTATATTTCCTGGTGCTTGGTATGTCAATAGGTTAAGTATTACGGACAAAAGTATAAGGGGATATTATAACCAATACCCTTACCATAATGGAAATGAGAAAACATCACCATGTATTTTGTAATCAAACTCCCCAAAACATCTAAAGGGAATAGTGTTATATGGGTTTTATTTGTTCACCTTAAAAAATCATCATACTTTATTACCATTAGAGAAGATTACTCTCTTGATCAAATTACTAGGTTTTTTCATAATCTGTCCCCTGGGGCCTGTTTCGTGACATACCCCAAGCCTGCCCCCTGAAGGCCAGGGGTTAGTGACTAGTGTTAAAGGCGTAAACCTGCAAGGGGAAAGGCATTGCCTTTAAAACTTTACACACACACACGGCCTATACTGCAGCAAGTGAAATTGAAACTAGGATACCAATAGCAAGCATGTCATACGAGAATAAAACCACATAAGTAAAGGTGCCACTGAAAGAAAAAAGGGGCCAGAATACAAACCCAACTGAAAAAGAAAGTACAATAAAAGGAAGTAAAAGCACTAAAGTTCGTCTTCCAAGGATCCTATATGAAGGTTAGGTACATCTCACTATTGCATGTCCCTAAAGCATACTACGTCTGTAGATCCACCTTTGAGCACCGCTTGACCCTGGATCTCCAAGATCCCAGTCAAATATGTCCATCATCTGCACAAGACACAACAGGTGAGGGTGAAGCTCGTGTAGGGGTCAGCATAACAATACTCAATAGGGACCCCGAGACCAAATTGGGACTCACAGAAATCCACAAAGGAAATCACAAAAGAATGCACAAAGACTAGAGTCACTAGAGTCATCTTGACATAGCTATAACTTAAAGTGTTGATAGTCAAACCAACCGTTGCAAGAACTGAACATCAATTACTGCAAAGTCACTCATCCCTAATGAGTCCTTTAGGATAGCTAGGTCTCCTAGACCTATTCAGTAGCTGAGTCACGAAGTCTTGTTGATAGTTGAGCCATAGAGTCTCGCTGGGTAGCTTAGTCACAGAGTCTCGCTGGGTAGCTGATTCAGGAATTCTCTCTAAAAGATGAGTCATGGAGTCTCATTGGGTAGTTGAGTCATGAAGTCTCGCTGATAGGTGAGTCCTAGAGTCTCGCTGGGTAGCTGAGTCCTAAAGTCTCACTGGATAGTTGAGTCACGAAGTCTCACTAATAGTTGAGTCATGAAGTCTCACTAGGTAGTTGACTCACGAAGTCTCATTGGTTCAACATCCATGAAATCTTACTTAGATGATTTCATAAGGACCACGTCGTCGCATGGGTCCCAACATTGTAGAAGACGCATAAATTTGACCCTCAGTTTCCAAATTATTGGCATTTTAGTAAACAGGGACCGGTTACGTATGGGGCCGGTCTGACCTGGTCTGACCGAACTGACCAACCCATCCCGGGTGCCCCACATGCCTCGGTTTATTTGATAGACCCAAACTAACCTGGCCTAGATCTAGGTCAGTCTGGTCCGGCCTGGCCATTTGGCCAGGCCCAATGGGCCTCGCTCGACCCGGCCTGGCTTAGCAGAGGGTCCAGCCCGCCAGGTCACCCAGTGACCCGGTCTCGTTCGGACCGGTCCGAAGGGGTGGGTCCGGCCTGCTGGGCACGGTTCAGGCCTGACCCAACCCAATGGCTAGGGCACGTCCCGCCAGTAGATGCTCGGCCTGCATCGGAGTGGGCTGATGGTGTTCTCTAGGGACGCGATAGCAGCCATCGCGCCCCCCTCCATGAAGCGCAACTAGCAATGGCTGGCCACCAGGTAAAAAACCTTCTGCTAAGGCATGAGACTAGTCAACACTGCATCCCCCTCTACATGGGATAGCCTCTGACATGGATATCGGTGTCGCCACCGGCGCTGGTGCTCTGGTGGTCTGTTCTTCGCACCACTTGCGCCTACGGCCTCTCGGGAGTGCCTCTTTCTTTGCAGTGGCCTCAAATCCGCCTTGCCGCTAACTTGGAAATCTGATCACAAATAACACACATACATAGGGTCTCAGGACTTGTTCGTGACGGCCCATGCCCTCCATATTAGAATTTTACAATAGGGGGGAGGTTCATGGATGATGGTCAATCCATGATAATTCAATCTCGACGCAAAACCCCCAAAAAAGTACCCTCCTGCAAGAATGATCAATCCGTAGATCAATATGTTTGTAGATTTATCCACATTTGTTTTTTAGAATGAAGAAATTGGAATACTTTTAATAAAATAAACCCCTACATTTATTTGATGTTTGCTGTTTAAGTGTTTCGTTCATGGGGGGTTCAAGATTCAATAGTGATCACCGCTTCTCGGCTTCGTTAGTGTTCATCGTTGTTCATCCCACCTCAAATCCATCCTACCAGAATTTTTCAAATAGATAGGGAGATAGAGGTTCCACATTAATCATATAAATTCCTCGAATTTGTTTTCCCCAATGTTTTATTAAAAGAAAACATGTCGCAGCATTTCTGTTATGCTGCAACATCGCGTCATTACACTATTTCATTTATTAAATAGTGTAGGTATTACGCTTTCAAAAAAATGGGCCATTATGAGTTTCCTTTAATTCACCTCATCTCCGCACCACAGCTCCATCATCCACCGCTCAATAGTGTGAAAGAAAAATAAAATAACTTTTTAAGTTATTTTATTATTTTCCAAAATGTATGGAAATTAACTTTTCTGTCTGACGCTTGTCGGTCAAAGTTATAACCTTTTTAGGAGAATCTCAGGATTCTGAGTTCAACGATGCCCTTAGATTTTTGATCTGATCATTGGTTCAAAAGTTAGAAAAAATATCTCACACGTTTACTTAAGTTAACTTAAAGAAAGTTCAAAATTCTATTCTGATCTCATCGGGCCTCGGAATCACATGTCGTCAAAGTCTGTGGACTCGAAATAATTCCATATAATTTAAAAAAATATACAGAAATTCCAGGACATTAAATTCTCCCCACCTTAGGGATTTACGGCCCTGAAATCCAAAACAAAGGCTAAACACACAAATGGGGGTACTGAGCACGAATATGGGCCTCCCGCTCCCATGTGACCTCCTAAAGATTCTCGTGTTTCCACTGAACGCACACTAGAGGAATAGACCATCCATGAAATACCCACTCCTATCGATCCTCTACCTCCACCTGGAACTCTAAAAATGTCTCCATGTCTTCAATGTCCAGCTCGTCCAAGTCGATGACCTGCGATGGATCATGCACGTATCTCCTCAACTACGACACAAGAAAAACATTGTGCACCCGGTGCATCTGTGGGGAAGAGCTAGGCGATACACCACCTCACCAACTCTGTAGAGAATCTGAAAAGGTCTGATGAACCTCAAAGTTAACTTGTCGCCCTGGTCAAATCTTCACAATCCTCATCGGGGTGGGACCTTAAGGAAAACACGATCTCCATTATTGAACTCCAGGGTTCTAAATCTCTTATCATCATATGATTTCTGCCTACTTTTGGCAGTCCTCATCTGCTCTTGGATGATTTTCACCTTCTCAGTGGTAGCCCATACCAACTCTGGAACCATGAGTGTTGACTCCCCTAGTTGTTTCCAGCATAGAGGTGCTCTTCATGGTCGCTCATACAAGGCCTCAAATGGTTCCATGCCAATGGTTGAGTGGTAGCTATTGTTGTATGCAAACTCCACCAGTGGTAGGTAATCCTCCCAACTGCGACCAAAATCAAGGACACAGGCATGAAACATGTCCTCTAAGGTCTATATGGTCTGCTCCATCTGACCATCTATTTGTGGGTGAAAAGTTGTGCTTAATCGCAGCTGAGTCCCAAATGCCACCATCGATCCCATCCACAATGGGGATGTAAAGTGTGCATAATATTTTGAGACAATCGTCGAAGGCACCCCATGAAGCCGCAATATATTCTGGATGTAGAGGCTCCCCAATCCCTCTATTGATCCCTTCTCCCAGATGGGTAGGAAGTGAGCTGATTTGGTGAGTCAGTCAATGATTACCTAGATAGAATCGTAGCCCCTGGATGTGCATGGTAACCCCATCCGGAAGTCCATGGAGATACCATCCCACTTCCATTCTGGTACCTCGAGTGGTTGTGCCAAGCCTTCTAGAACCTGATGCTCAACCTTCACTTGATGATAGTGAGGCATTGTTAAACGAACTCTTCCACCACTTTCTTCATCCCTAGCCACCAGTATTGACATCGAAGGTCCCATTACATCTTCACCACACCAGGATGTACTACCAAAGGGGATGTATAGAACACCCTCAAAACTTCCTCCTGTAATTCCATTAGTACTATGGTGCATCCTCTAAAAAGAATTATGTGCTCCCCACCTATCTAAAATATATCAAGAGCTTGTCCTAAGGATAACTGAGCACATCGGGTCTCGCAGTCAACATCCGCAAGTTGTGCCTCCCAAACTCGCTGTAAGAGTGGGGGAGTGATGGTCATTGATTGAAGGTAAGCTACTCCATCTCCATCCATGAATGATATCTGTATCGCGGCTAGCAGCTCCATTTCCTCACTCAGAAGTTGTAAACCAAACCTCCTATTGAGTGCCTCTGCCAGCACGTTCCCCTTCCCAGGAGTATAGACTATCTCAAAGTCATAGTCCTAGATGAACTCCATCCATTGTTGTTGTCTCAAGTTTAGGCCCTTTTGTGAGAAGATATACTTAAGACTCTTGTGGTCAGAGTAGACGGTAAACCATTCACCCATCAAGTAGTTCCACCACATCTTCAAGGAAAAGACCACTACTTCTAAATCTAGGTTATGGGTTGTGTATTTCTTCTCATGCTGCCTCAAATTCTATGAGCTGTAGGAAATCACTACTCACTCCTTCATCAGGACACAACCTAGTCTGGTCCCTAATGTGTTGTAGAAGACTACATACCCAATTCCATCTTATGGTAGTCTCAAGATGGGGGCCCTCATCAGTCTCTGCCTCAACTCTTGGAAACTCTTTTGGTGACTCTTCTTCTATACGAAGGGTTGTCCCTTATTTTTCAAAGCTTAAAAGAGTGATGGAAAAGTCGGGTATAAACTTCCGGTAGTATCTATCCAACCCCAAGAAACTCCTCACCTCAGTCAAGCTCCTGGGTGGCTCCCAACCAAGCATTGGCTCTATCTTCACCGGATCCACTGCAACTCTAGCCTCTGAGATGGAATTTCCAAGAAAATGGACCTCCTGAATCTAGAACTAGAACTTCAAGAGCTTACCATAAAGTTGGTTCTCTTGTAGTGTATCCATGATTATCCATAGGTGTGTAGTGTACTCCTCCTATGATGCTGAGTACACCAATATTTCATCAATGAATACCACCACAAAATGATTGAGGTAAGGCTGAAAGATACTATTCATGAGTCCCATGAATACAAGGGAATTGGTCATTCCTAAGGGAATCACCAAGAACTCATAATGGACATACCATCACTTGAAGGTTGTCTTCGTCACATCCTCATCCCATACTCGAAGCTGATTATAGCTTGATTTGAGGTCTATCTTTGAGAACCACCTCTCTCCCTTCAGCTGATCGAAGAGGTCATCAATCCTCGAAAGTGGAAACTTGTTTTTCAAGATCACTAGGTTTAGGCACCGGAAGTCCACACATAGCCTCAATCTCCCATATTCCTTCTTGGAAAACAACACCGGGGCTTCCCATAGTGAAACACTGGGCCTTAAAAACCCCTTCTCTTACAATTCCTCTAGTTGTACCCTCAATTTACGAAGCTTCGCAGGAGCCATCCGATATTCCGATGTGGATATTAGTGTCATCCCTAGGTACAGATCGATGTATAAGTATACCTCCCTATGAGGAGGTAGTCCTAGAACATCCTCAGAAAATATATCTTCATACTCATCCACTACTATAGGAAATCTTAGACTCACCTCATCCACCGCATTGAGGGTGAGGCTAGCCAACTAGTGAGTGATTTGTTGCACCCTCCTCCTAGAAATTCCATCATGTGATTCATAAGTTCCTTTCTTACCAGTGAATGAAAACCTAGTCCCATCCTCTTGGACACAACGCACTTTGCACCTAAAACAGTTGATCTAAGCATGGACTATGGATAACTAGTCCATACCCAAGATGACGTCGTAATGCCTCGATGCCACTACTAGGATATCACAGCCAAAGATCTCGCCTCCAAGAGTAAGATAACATTTTTTGAACCAGTGTGTAATCATCGAATACCCTCCCGTAGGAGTATCTAATAGTAATGATCGAGCCAAAGTCTCCACAGGAATCTCGGAGCCTCGAACAAGGTTGGTGGAATGGAAAGAGTGACTAGAACCTGTGTTTATAAGGATTGCAGCTAAAGTGTAATAGACAAAAATCATACCTCTAATCATCTCTAGAGCTCTATGGTCGTAGGCCTCCATCGCCTGAAGCTGGCTCCGCCCCTGTCCACATGCTCCTAGAGCTCATGGTGGACCGCCTGGGTGTGGTGGTGGTAGCACATCATATCTCCTCCCACTGTCTTCTACTCTACCTTCTCCCCTACCATGTCTGCCTCTCTATATACCAACTTGTTTGACTCTCTACCTCTGCCTCAGTGGTCCCTCTACCGCCTACTGATCGTCTGTACAGCGGGTCGGGCAGTCTCGATCTATGTACCCCTGCCCACCGCACGTGAAGAACAACACATTCCTCAGCTGGTGTCCACTACCTGTGGGGCCTCACACTACCGACCCAGTATCACAAGGTCATCCCCTGGAGGGTCTGATCCTCTTAGACCCATGTGTCAGTAGTCGGTTACCCATTGCCAAGGAATCTGCTACCTATCGTCTGTTGGTAGCTATCACAGTAGGTGTAGGTTTTTTCAGAAAGTCCTCCACTAGAAGAGCTCTCTCCAGCACCCTAGCATGTGTAGGGATGCTAAGAGAGATCATCAATTTTTTGATATCCTGTATGAGCCCCTTCTCAAAGGTTCGGGCCCTGAATAAAGGGTGTCGCACCATATCAAAAGAGTGTCGGGAGATGTCAGTGAACCACGTAGAGTACTCAGCCATGGTTAGGCTACCCAGCCATAAGTGGATCATCTTCTATATGCGTACTGAGTCCAAGGTTGTGGGAAATAAATCCTCCCTGAAAAGGTGCTCAAAGTCTACCCAGGTGAGGGTCACCTCCTCGTGCATCTATAGTGTCAAGCTCCACCATCTCTTTGTTGTGCCCTGTAGAAGGCTAGCGGCTAAATCTGCCATCTGGTCTGAAGGTATCCTCACCAGGAGGAAAAACCGCATCACCACCTCCAGCCAATCCTCAGCAACCTAACGATCTGTCTGGCCTTAAAAAATCAAAGGCATCTGCCTCTGGAACTCATGAAACACAATCAGTCGGTGTGCATCCTCTATTGTTAATGCTGGTAGCAACTGCTTATCAATGGGTGGTGGTGCCTCTCGTATACCACCTATGGGTACCATCTCAGGAACCAGTACCTGCACTGATGCCTCATCTCTTGGTGGACCATCATCACGATTCTGTACTTGGATCTTGGTCGGATGTCAACATGGATGCATCCTAAGAGAGATCAAGATAAACCATGGTCAGTTAATTATACCCGGTGAGCTAACTCTGACTCAAATAGATTCTTTAATAACACTTTAAAGACACAAGAAACCTAGTGTTTTCATGCACTAAGTCGAAAGAAAAATTTAGGGTCCTGGTGTATGGATATGTCAGTCGCTGCACCAACAATGGACACCCCAAACCTGAAAGTCTAAATAGAATATTTTAACAACGTTCCCCAAATAAAACAACTGACTCTCATCCTTTGAGGTAGAACCAACCACCTCTGATATGACTCTGTCACGACCCGTCCCCTGGGGCCTATGTCGTGACATACCCCAAACCCGACTCCAAAAGGTCAGCAGTTAGCGACTAGCACCGAATGCATAAACCTGGATGTGGGAAGGCATTACTTTTAAACTTGTACACACACACATCCCATACTTCGGTAAGTGAAACTAAAATTGGTATACCAACAACAAGCATGTCACATGAGAATACAACCACACAGGTAAAGTTGAAACTGAAAGGGAAAAGGGTCTAGAATACAAATCCAACTGAAAAGGAAAGTACAGTAAAATGAAGTACAAGCTTTGAAGGTCGTCCTCCAAGGATCCCACCTGAAGAGTAGGTAGAAATCACTATCGAATGTACCTGAAGCATACTGCGTCTGTAGATCCACCTCTGAGAACCGCCTGACCCTGGCTCTCCAAGATCCCAGTCAAAGATGTTCTTCATCTGCACAAGACATAATAGATGCGGGCGAAGCCCGTGTAGGGGTGATCATAACAATACTCAGTAGGGACCACAAGACAAACTTGGGCCTCACATAAATCCACAAAGGAAATCACAAAAAATTGCACAAAGACTAGAGTCACAGAATCAACTCAACACAGGTATAACTTAAAGTGTTGATAGCCAGACAAAAAATTGAAAAAACTGAACGTAAATTACTACAAAGGAACTCATCCCTAATGAGTCCTTTAGGCTAGCTATGTTTCTTAGAATTATTCAGTAGTTGAGTCACAAAGTCTCGTTGATAGCTAATCCATAGAGTATCACTGGGTAGCCGAGTCACAGAGTCTCGTTGGATAGCTGAGTTACGAAGTCTCACTGATAGTTGAGTCATGGAGTCTCTATAGGTAGATGAGTCACAGATTCTCACTGATAGCTAAGTCATAGAGTCTTGTTGGATAGTTGAGTCATGAAGTCTCACTGGGTAGCTGAGTCATGAAGTATCTCTGATAGCTGAGTCACGAAGTCTCACTGGGTAGTTGAGTCACGAAGTCTCACTAAGTAAACTTATATGAAATCATACTTAGAGGATTTCATAAGGACCGGCCCATCATGTGGGTCCCAACGTTGTAGACATCTCATCAATTGGAAGCCCAGTTTTCAAGTTATTGGTGTTTTAGTAAACAAGGGTTGGTTGCATCTTAGCCCTGTCTGACCTAGTCTGACCGACCAAACCAACCCGACCCAGGGGCCCCAGATGCCCTAGTTGATTTGACCAAACCGACCTGACCCAGCTCGGGTCTGGGTCAGTCTGGTCTAGCATGTCTAGTTGGTTAGGCCGATCGGGCCTCACTGAACCTATCCTGGCTTGCCCGAGGGTCTAGCCCACCGAGTTGCCCGATGACTCGGTCTCATCCAGACTGGCCCGAAGGGGCAGGTCCAGCCCCTGGGCATGGGTATGGCTCACCTACATGGTTCCGAATCAGCCTTATGGCTGGGTTGCGGCCTTCCAGCAGATTGTCGGTCCGCATCGGAGTGGGCCGTTGGTGTTGATCTAGGACACAGCAGCCGCCGCTGCATCCCCCTCCGTGAAGCGCAGCCGACAATGGTCAACTGCCAGGTAAGGATCCCGTGGCTAAGCCGCTAGACTGTACAATGCCTCATCCCAAGGTCACCACCTCCTCCGTGTGGGATATCCACTGGCGCGGCTGTCCATGTTGCCGCAGCACGTTGCCTCTATCGAGGGGATGTCGGCACACTGGTAGGATCTTCGGCGGACCACCGAACACGTTCAGGTGGTCTATTCTTCGTGCCACTTGCGCCTACGGTCTTCAAGAAATTCCTTCTTCCCTACGGTGGCCTTAAATCTACCTTTCTTCCAAATTGGAAATCCGATCACAAAGAACGCAAATGCAGAGGGGCACGAGCCTTGTTCATGTCGGCCCGCACCCTCCACGTTAGAATTTCAAAACAGGGCAGGTTCGGGGATGATTTTCAATCCATGATAATTCAATCCTGAGGAAAAACCCAAAAAAAGTACCCTCCCTCAAGAAAAAGAGATTTTTGAATCAACATGTTTGTGGGTTGATCCACATTCATCGTTTAGAATAAAGAATGGGGAAGACTTGTAATAAAATAAACCCCTACCTCAATTTGATGTTCGTTGCTGAAGCATTTTGTTCATGGGGGGTTCAAGCTTCATCGGCAATCATCACTTCCTGTATTCATTAGCATTCATCGTCATTTTTCACCTCTCGAATCCATACCACTGGAATTCATTGAATAAAGAGGGATAGATTGGTTCCATGTTCGTCAAAGAAATTCCGCAAATTGATTTTCCCCAATGTGTTATTAAAAGAAAACATGTTGCAGCGTTTCTATTACGTTGCAACATTGCGTCGTTACGCAGTTTCACTTATGAAACAACGTATCTATTACACTTTCACAAAAATAGGCCTTTATGAGTTTCCTTTAATGTGCCTCATTTCCGCACCGTCATGCGATCGTTCGACGTTCAATGGTGCGAAAGAAAAATAAAATAACTTTTTAAGTTATTTTATTATTTTATGAAAAGTCTAAAAATTAACTTTTCCATCTGACCCTTACCGGTCGAAGTTAATTCATTTCTTGGTAGATCCGAGTTCAATGATACCCTCTGATTTTCGATCTGAGAAATGGTTCAAAAGTCATAAAAACTTGCTCGCAACTTTACTTAAGTGAACTTAAAGAAAGTTCAAAATTCCATTCTGGGATCACCGGGCCTCGGAATCATGTTCCATCAAAGCGTGTGGTCTTGGAATAATTCCATATAATTTAAAAAATATATACATAAATTCCGGGACATTACAGGTTTTACATTAAGTGGTAATATTGCATGGTGTACCACTATCAATTGTATTTGATCAGGATCTGATATTTTCATCGAATTTTTGGTGAAGTCTTTAGCATGATCTGAATACATAGTTATGTTTTAGAACTGACTATAATCCTGAGACAGATATTCAGTCTGAGAGGACCACTTAAACTCTAGAATACATATTGAGAGATTGATTTATAGATTTAAAATGTGGTTGGGATCAATGCCTTCCTTTTTTGAAATTTTATTATAATAATATCTTTTAATCCAGTATTTAGATTGATCCTTATGAATCCATATATAAAAGTAAGTGCAGAACTCTACCATGCAGGAATGTAGTTGGAGGAAGTAGTCTATTGGGACCTGATCTAATTGAGGAAATGGAAAATAATGTTAGAGTCATTCAACAGTGTTATATTTGGTTCCCTAGAACCAACTTCTCAGTACTTTATGATAACCTGTATTCATTTTTCTTAATATTAATAAACTTATTATCACTCCATGATTGTTCTTCTGCGTAATATAGTATATGATAATATCCTAAGAGTAGTTTTCTCACTAAAAGGTCATAGCAGTTCCTTTCAATGATGGGAACCCAAAAGTTTCATGAAATTATTCTTAAAAATATGTTATATAGTAGAATTAAATCATTTGAGGGAACAAATGATATAGGAAATCATGGTTTGAGACTCATGGGACTTTGAGGTACCTTCTCATGGTGTATGCCCTTGGTAATATCCAATATAGGATATTTTGAGAACAAGACCCACCAGTAGGAAGTCCATATTTATATGTGTTTTTAAATTTTCCTATATGTGGATATCTATATTAATCTAAAGACTATAATATTATTATTATTAATCAGTATTATAAGTCACATGATTTTATGTATTGATGAAAACTGTGATGACATCTATTCACGGTAAGGTAGGATATGTTAGGTGATTCATGAGTAATATTTCATTAATGAATAATGTGAGATAGTATTTTCCCCATATATTCTTTAAATAAATTTGATATATCAATCCCTTTGATGGAAATTATATAGAATATATAAATCCATGTCCATGGTATTTTATAGAAAATTTCAATTTCTAGAAAGTCAAAGAAAGTGACATTGAGCACATAGTTTTACGGAACCACCATGCAACCTACATGATTAGAGATATCATGATAAAAGGGATTATATTACATAGTAAGCATCCATATGAGGTATTATTTCATTGTGTAATTAACTTATTTCTCTATGGGTGTCTTGACATGTTGTTAGATGCTAACCTTGACTCTAGGATGCTTCGCCTAATGCCACTGAGAAAGAGGCTTAGAGAGTCACACACTAAGTGTATCGATAATATTAGTTGAATAGTATATTATTTATTATTTAAAAATTTGAATAAATATTATTCATTTTCATTATTTAATAATTATTCGTGTTTTCTTGATCACATATATTCTATCACATGTTATTCGAGAGAATATTATGTGAGACAAATATTTAAAAAATATTTATTTTCTATTTAGTGAATAAAATATTTACTTATTTATTGACAAATAATGGAGTGATGTTTATTTATTAAATAAACAGTCATTATTCAAGTACCAATAAATATTATAGTGGACTGGGTTTAATAAACCTTTAAGAAATAATATATATTGAATATTATTTGAATATATAGTATTTAATTTAATTCCCAAGTTTAGCACATGTTAAGAAAAACTAATATTATTATTATTATTGTGGACATGGGGTTCCACAGGGATTAATAAAATAATAAGGGTGTATGTGAAATTATTATTTTATATACCTAGCAGTACTTAAACCTAATTATATTATTTTTCTATAGAGCCAATTCCTTTTGTGTTGAACATAATGAGATTCATAGGGAGTCCTCTCAAAGACCTAGAGATCTCCCTCTTTAATAATTCTCTCAAGAATAGATAGAAGTCCTCCTCCTCCAACACTCTCAAGTCTAGAGAGATCAAATATAACCCTTATTTGAAGAATTTTTTTGGGTGACCAAAGGTGAATGATGCAAGCCTAAGGATATGTCATGCTAGCAACCAGAGATTCCAACAACAACATTCGTAGGTTCATGGAACATGTGTGCATCAATGCTATATGTAATCTACTCTTGATTCCTATAATTAAATGATGGTGCAACATAGATACATGGTTAGATCCATCAATGAATAAATAATTCCTCCCAATATAATTCTTTAATTTCTTAAATTAATGATAAATATTATGTGATGATCGTGTTCTTTGTTTCTAGAATTTATCTATTGTCTATATTATTTTATTCAATTCCATTGATCACGACATTTATCATCATGTAAATACAGTATTAATCATCGATCATAAAAACCAAAGTTGGGTGTGCCACATCTGATGCTTCAACTATGCCTAGAACCTTTACAACACATAAGACCAGCTCAGAGTTGAAAAAACATTTATGTTCACAATCATGAGAATGATCTAGATAATCCAGTTCATGAAAAGGTATTCCTGTGAATATCTCCCAAGAAGAGGGTGATGAGATTTGGAAAGAAGGGAAAGTTAATACTTAGGTATATTGGTCCTTTTAAAATTATTGATCATATTGGGGTAGTAGCATATCAATTGTTGCCTCTAATGAATCTCTCTCAGGTTCATAATATGTTCCATGTATCTCTCATGAGAAATTATATACTTAATCCTTAACATGTACAAAACTCATAGGTTGTATCTATAGAGAAATATATTTCTTATGAGGAGAAACTAGTAGTGATTATGGATTGTGGAGATAAATTTTTATGAAACAAGACCAATCACCTTATCAAAGTATTGTGGTTAAATCGCCAATTTAAGGAAGTTGTGTGGGAACCTGAGGATGTGATGAGATGGAGTTATCCTCGTATGTTTGTATCATAGTAAATAATTTCGAGGGAGAAATTCATTTTATGAGGGTATAATATAACACCCCGATATTTTTATGTAATATTTCCCTTTAAATAATTTTATTTATACAATATCTTTAATTACACGCAAAACCAAGTTTAAAAGAAATTCAATATACTATTAAAATACTATTATTTGAAATAAAAGTTATTTCCTAGATGTTGGATTAACGGGTATGAATAGTAATAACTAAATTATGAAAAATTTATGGTTATATATGTATAAAATTAATTCATTAGTTATTAATTGATTATAAATGAAATTAAAAATCATTTCAAAGAAAAATAAATATTTTTCTATAAAAAAAATTATAAAAATAAGGAATTTTTATATTAATAAACTAAATTAATCCCAATTTATGAATGATTTTAATGAAATTTATATATTATTTACTTGAAAAACGATTAAACAATCCAAAAAAATCTTGGCATATGATAATAATAAATCCAATTTTATGCTTAAAATTTTATTTTTTTCTAAAAAATCATTTTTTGTCACATTTTGAACTATTACATTAAAATTAATTTTTGAAATTTATAGTTACTGAATTAGATAAAATAAATTACATATTTATAATAAAAATGTTAAAATTTGTTAAATAGGCTCCTTTTATTTTTGGTCAATATGAATAGCAACCATAGTAAATTTTATCACCTCACTAAAGGGTAAGTCGAGTTAATCTGGATTAAAAATAATTCATAAGGAAAATTTTATTCATCTAAATTATTATTGGATGGAATTAATTCTAACCTTAGTACCTTGTACTCAAAATTGAGTTATTTAATGGAAACGTTTCTGTGAAAATGAATTATATATTATTTAAATCAAAAAAAGTTACAAAATGTCACTCTGTTTTTAATATCCTTTTTGTGTCCACATGGAGAAAAAACTAAGTTATGAAAGAATATAAATGTTTATTTTGTGATTAATAAAATAATTTTCATGATATAATTTTTTTTAATTTTTAGTAATTATATAATGACCTTAATTTCTTATAAAACACTAATACAGTACGCCTCAATTTAATAAAAAAATATAATAAATGATATTAAAAATATTAAAAGTGATATAATTTGAATGATTTAATTTGAACCAAGAATTTTATAGATCTATATGACATATTTGGGATGTTTGGGAGAATTATATTTAAATTTTTCTTTTTTCTTAATGTGTTTAAAGTTAAATTAATTGAATAGTGTCAAAATTCAAAATAAGGATATTTTATCAAAATAATATTATATTAAATTATTTAAAAATCATAAAAACTTTAAAATAAGATAAGGTGAATATTATATAGTCTAAAATGTCATAAATTTTCCATTTATTGGCCAATTTTTACCTTATAATTAAAAATTACATCCCTTTAATATTGAGAAAGGTGTTACCGTGGTAAAAATTAAAATTGGATAACTAAGGGTTAATCATAATGATAAGGTTTTAAATGATACCAAAAAATTTATAAATTTAATTGGTTTATTCTATTACAACCCTACAAAAATTTATCTTCAAATAAATGTAAATTTTTATTGAGAATGACTTTATTATAATTTAATCTTTTGAGAAATTCTAAAAGTTCCCCTCCCCTCAATTATAAAAGGTTGCCTCCCCCCTCACTTTTTCACACCACTTTGAGCCTTATATATCAACCAAAATCTACCAATTTACCTTCTAAACATCCCTATCCACATTATAGAGGTTTTCCATTTCCCAAAATACTATACCTAAATCTATTTATAGGAGATCTAAAGAAGTCATTTCTAAGAATAGGAAATTGCCTTAATCGATCACTTTCTTTTCTACTCTTATTTATCTTCTCTAAATCTATGGTATGTATTATAAAATAATAAATTTATTATAATAAATATATCAAAACGTTATTATGATTATTAAAAATCCATTATAAACCCTCTTTAATATCAAACAAAAAGTGAAAGTATCACTCGTGCGTACATATGGCTTACCGTCTCCACATAGTGATACAATTTATTTTTCATTGCCATATTTTATGGATGGGTATTATGATGTGTTTAATGTTTATATATGATATCAATGACACAATTATACTTTTTTAATAATAATATCACGTCCACCTTCTTACCATCTAATCATTTGAGAAATAATAATTTCATGAACCAACATGGGTTGACCTCAAACCGGTCAACCCCAAACCGGACACATGAACTGGCTCGGGACAAGGCTCGAGTGGTGTTCCTAATCCTTCCGGGATGGAAACTAGTGTCGATAATCAACCATAAATCAATTAGGGATGATTCATCCCATGGAAATAGATAAGACTACAATGGCAGTGTAAAATAAGTAAGAAACTGGCAGATAAAAATAAACATTATTCATACCTCCGCATAACCTCATAAGTCACCACAATCCATTGAACCAACGTCACTCCATGGTGACCAAGACTGAGCTATAAGTAGCACCAGAATCTAAAAACAAAGACAAATATATAGGTGTGAGTATTAAAACTCAATAGGTGTCCCTTAATAAACTACTCCCTATTCCTTGCATTAAAAAAAGAAAACCAGGTCATGATAGTTTTAAAATAGGATGTATAAAAATCAGGTTCTATGCTCTTTTAAGGGAAAAAATTAAAAGGCTTCCATTTTAATAGAAAATAATATCTATTATATTTTCAATAACAGTTTTCAAGGCATGAAAAATCTTTTAGAAAATTCCTTATAAAAGATAACATATTCCATATTGGTGTCTTGGGGTGAAAAATATAATAAAGATTCTATTTTATAAAGAAACTAGAAAAAAAAGAGGAAACCTAACTAGAAATCATTTTACAATGGTACTGTGAAAAAAAGAGTAAAAAGGGAAAGCACCATGGGTGGTCCCTAAGAATCTTTTTCATTAGGGCTCTAGGATCCCCATACCATGGTGATAAATCAATATAGTCTATTCTAATACACAATCCATTGGATAGGTTACAACCAAAGTTCTAGTTGTCCCAAATCATCATCATTCATTTTGTTGGTGTTGTAGCATAATCCATCCGGGGAGCCCAGTTCAGTGTCTGGCTGACTCAACCAGTGTACTAGTCCTTAACAACCCACCTTGGTAACTAGGGTTCCCAAGTTCTATAATTTATTTCACAATACACCAAACCCATTTTTTTCACAAGTCAACTCATGTTAGAAAACATTTCCAATTATTTCAATAGGGGTTAGTACATTTTCAAAAAAAAAATACAGACACAAAAATCAATTAAAATAACTATTTACAAACACACAATAATTTATAAACCAATTTTTATCATTTAACATGTTGAAAATTTTGAAACAAGATAGAAAAAATATTTAAAGAAATAGTATACATGTCAGAACTAAGAGGAAAACATGAAAACATGGTAAAGTCTAACAATGAGAATCGCAACCATTTTTCATAACATATATATACTACTTATTATTAAATAAATTCTTTTAAAATACTCAAGAAACTACAGAATTCAAATTAAAGGCTTGGAAATAGAGAACCTACCTAAAAACACACTTCTTTTGATAATGACAACTTAAAACTACTTCATAATTACACATATATATATATTCAGATATATATATATATACACCTTGACCCAATGTAAATATTCTCCTCACCATGAGGGAATATTTACAAGGATGATATATATATATATATATTCTTATCCATGTATACATGTGTATGTCGCCTTCAAAAATTGTGGTCCAAAGCTATCCCAAGGTGGTCCAAGACGTACTACAAAAAAATAGAGAACCCAAAAGTTAAAAAAAGCCTAGTTAAAATTGGGCTAAAGAATTAAAATAGGATAAAACTTCCCTTAAACCAAATGATAACTCACTTCCTTCAAAAGCCACAGTAAGGACAGTCCTCAATCAAACCCCATGGACCCTAAGAACCAAGAATCAATAAAGAAAACACTCGAAAATTGGGTTAGGGTTTAGTTAGGAAATTATCACCAAAATAGGGAAAATAGAAACCAAGAAAATGGGAAGGAGGATGGGGACAAGAGAAGCCTACCTAGAGATATTGCACAAGAAATCAAAATGAAAATTGGATGCTAAAAGGAGAGGGGAGGAGGCGGTGGTGTGTATGGGGAATCCCATGCCAGGCATGGGTCAAGCGAGAGGGAGGGGTGAGGTGGAGGGATAGGGGAGAGGTAATAATAATAATAACAATAAATATTTTTTTTCTTTTTTTATTTTTTTCTTTTTTTTAATCCTAGAAACCGTTCAAGGATTTTACACATGACTGGCTAAACCATGTGCCAACCGTGAGCCTCTACTAGAGGCATGGGACACCCCGAATGGGTAAGCTGCACGATTAGGGAAACTTTGTGGTCAAATATTCTAGAAAATGAAGACACCTTCGCATGTTCTATGCATGGTTTCTACTAACCATGTGCTAACCATGATCCTATGTTGAAAAATCCAAAAATTAAAATTTTGAAAACTCAATCTGGACCGAAACTCAAAAATGATGCTAAATATAATTAAACAATTAAATATAATTAGTAAGCTAAAGTTGGGGTATGAAAATTATCCCCGCCATGACACTTTATATCACTAAAAAGACCCAAAGATTTATTTGGTCATGAAACTAGATAAAGGAAACCCACTACACAAGATGAGGTTTCCAAAATATGAAGACCAAAATCTAATACCCGCCCTTTTTATGGAACTACAATCCCCAAAAGAGACTAAAGAGGTTATATTCAAAGAAACAAACCAACCCTGGAAGGGGAAACAAGTAAGACTAAATAATTTGAACCATCCAACAAATAACCCAATGGAAGAGACTCAAACCTTCAAACGCAACCTCAAAACATGGAACACACCAACCCCTAAAATAGAAATCACCAAGGAAACTAATCATGGTATGTTTAGGGTATCCATAAGAATCTTCCACATGAACCATTATCCAATCCATCTGAACTACTATGGTCAGGTTTGGGTGTGGTGGAATCAAATAATCACATAGGAAACTAGAAATTGAAATTCCCAACAAGAAAAATAACAAGGTACTAGAGAACTAAGCTCACCAAAAGATCATCGAGACTTGTTAGTTCCAAAAGGGCCTAGATACCCTGAGAGGGGCTGAATCAGGGTATGGATATTCTATTTCAAAATTATTTTTGTCCAGCTGGATCTTGATCTCTATATTATAAGGGTCACTTATTTTCTCTTATGTTGTTAATATTTATCTTGTTCCTTACTAATTTATCTGATAATGATGATTTGGATTAAATTTAGGGAAGAAATCAGGAAGACGCGTAGATTTTTACTTGGTTCACCCTCACTGGGCTACGTCCAAAGAGCATACAATGGTGATGTGACGTTGTACCAAATCCACTAAAGATCACTGTCAATTTACAATGTTCGGGATAGATCACTTATATGCCTAGGATCACTGACTTTACAATTTTTATGGTTAGCTCATAGTTTTCCCAAGGTTCAATCCCTATTTCTCTCTCTGGCTCACTGCCGGTGGAGAGGATCACCTTCTTCCTCTTCCTTTTATCACTACTCTAGAAAGGATCCACTCATAGTTTATGGACTTTTAGGTCCCTTAATTATCACAAATGAATGCATATTACACTGTATGTAGATTCTCTGTTGAAGTTCCACTTTCATCCAATGATGAATAAAAATTTACCACAGATGTATCGGGAAATATTCCAACCTTTCGTGCAACCCTAGAATGACTGAAGCACTTCTCTATGCCTGGCGCACTTCTCTAATACCTGGCACACTTCTTCAAGCCTGGCGCTCAAGTGTCACCAAACCACTTGTGCGGCACTCCCTTATTTAACCCAAAACTTGGTCGACTCAGACCCTTTTATGCCCAAACCAGAATTGTCGTGCAACTATCAATTGGCACGCAACTTCCGGATATCTTTATACTTATGCAACCATACCACCACTTGCGCTACCAAACCACCTGCGTGACTGGAGATCTAATTTTCTCTAAGTGTTGAACTCCGTAAAAAATGAGGAGGGGTGGACCTCTATTTACAGGCATTTTGGACACCCTGATCACCAGTGCACAAGTCAACTCTCAGCGCGCAAGTCTGAGTCTCTATCGCCCTAGTCACTTGCGCCCTAGTCACTTGCACGCCCAAACCAAAACTTGGTCGCCCCTCTTTAATTTTTCATATTTTGATGTTCTGATCTTGAAAAAACATATGACGTGAAATTTTCCAAGCTTCCAAGACATTAGTGTGCAATTCCCTTAGCCAAAAACACATTTCTCCATTTGTTTATTTTGAGGCCCAAAATTTTGGCAAACACTGGAAAATGGTGCCACCTTGTATCTTCTCTTTTTGTAACGCCTTCAGATCGTCCATTCCTTTGTCGAGATTCTTTAATAAATCATGGATTGTTGACAACATCCCTTGAACTCGACAACTCACCATGTAAACCCCCTTTTTCAAAAAAAATTGTACATCGTGGTCTACGAAAGCCCGCTTTGTCAACAAACACAATCACCTCAAAAATGCTTCAATGATACCTTGAGGGATTTTTTCCCAACAATACTGGTCTCCAAGCCATTTTATAACCACAATTAGACAATGGTTACTAAAACTAGAAGAAGATCAAAAAATTCCTAATGGGAACCAAAACCCCTAAGAAAAGAAACATGGTACAACAAACACCACCATCTCACATAAACAATATTCAGAACATTACAAAGACATCACCATTTAAATAGAGTTCCCAAAAGATCTACAACTTTATTTTTCATACCCAAAAATAAGACTGCACCATGGGATATATCAATTACAACAAAAAGGCATTTATAACAAAAGGAATCTTTTTATTGAGCATGCACCAGTGATGCGTTCGTCCAACTGGGTTGTAATGTTCTCCAAGGGAGTGGATCTGGAACCATGACACTTCCTAGAACTATCATAGAAAAACTTTTACAAATGACCTAAATGGCCATAGTTATGACAGATCTATGGTACTTTTTGGTGAGAATACTTCCCTTTCACCGGCTTCCCACACTGATAGCACACCCATAACTTACACTTGGATGAATCTGGTGAGATGAGACACAAATTCCTTTTTATGACACTTCCTAAAAATCTAGACACAACTAAACAATCTTTAACTTGAACTTCATGTCTCACCACTTCTTTATAGGTGTTAGGGAACAAAGGCACTGCCTGTTGAAATTTTTTTCGGAGGATGCTTTTAAAGAATCACTCATTCAAGAATTTATCTCCAATAATATCTGGGAGATATGATATGAGTTAAGAAAAACTATTATAATATTACAATTCTATTGATCTGCCTTGTTCGAGATAGTAAAATTCTAAACCCTTTGGTTCCCTCATGGATTTGGAGAAATGTTGCTGGATGAAAAAGTCTTTAAAGTATTACCAAAAGTTTTATTTTTTTGGTTTGGTTAGAATAATGGACTTTTACCTCTATTGGACTTATCCTTCCAACATAAATGTGGAAAACTCAATCTTGAGAGTTTTAGGAGAATTAATACAAACAAATATCACCTCAATATTTTGTATCCAATTCTCTTCTTTCCCAAGTTCTGACTGCCCAAATAAATGAGGAGGGTTCCACTCTCCGAACCTCTAGATGAACTCCAAATATTGAGGACCACCGGGATCCATATCTAGAATGGATAAACCAAACATCTAAAATATGACTTGATCAACTAAAAGCAATGAAATGGAAGAACCACCCATAGATTCTTTTTTAAATCCCTTAGAACTCAATGGGGGCTTACATTGATAATAAGAAGCACAAGACCATATCAATACACATCATGAACCACATCTCCACATCTTAATCATAAATCAAGAATCCAAACTCAAAACACCACTTAATCCACATTTCCAATATACCCAAAACCTAGAATAAATAAAAAATTAAATCCCCAAATAAAAAAATAAAGCATCAAACAAAAACCACTTATAAAAAAATTATAATTACCCTTTTTAAAACACTCTCAAAAATCAAAAAAATCTTGATAATTTGGTCACTTACCAATGCTATTACATGATGCCTCACACATATATATTCTCATTCCATCTCAGTAACAAATCCACACATACCACTAACTATACACTTCCCCACACATATCCATATATGTGAGAATTTATAAGAATACCAAAGGTCAAAATAATACATTTTCCATTTCCAAAATGAAGTATTCATCCCAAATCCAAATTCTAGGCCAATTTTAAGACACCCCTTATCATCCCAAAACAAAGAATTTCTAAATTCCCAATTTTCAATAAACCTCCATTTCACATTTCTCAAAAAATTTAAAAATCCCCAAAAGAAATCAAAAACTATTCCATTTTCCAAAATAATTTCAGTTTCCAAATCAACCCATTTCATTTTCAATGAACCCAATATTTTTTTAGAAAAAAACTTTAATAAACTAGATACCAGTTTTAAATTCCAACAAAAACACCCCAAAATCAACTCAAACCAATACTAAAAATAGACAAGATAAATACAATACTCAGTCAAAAAATCCAAATTCTTAGAATAACAACTACTACACATGGCTTGGCCACACAATTTGGCAGGTTGGGCGCCAATCTGGTGAGCACATCATAGGTCATCGAAGGTAGCTACATGGTCTACACATGGTTTTCCAGACCATGTACAATAACCATTAATCCTCTAAATCCCTCCCATGATAATCATAAAATCATCAAGACCAACCATAAATTCTAAAACAAGAAAAACAAGGACCTAAAAAACTCCCAAGAGACAAAGTTATATTTTAAGGAAAAACCCACCTTAGACCACCCTGGAAATTAAAGTGTCCTTTATGAATAAGTGGTGATCAAATACCTACCAATGAATTAACAATTAAACATTAAAAATACTAGATCCATACTACTGGACATTCCCAAATAACAAGGTTGAATTCCTTTGATATAATTTTTGTCATGAACAAACATGGGTCGACCCCAAATTGGACACCCAAACCATCCTATGACAAGACATGAGAGGTGTTCTCAATCCTCCCAGTCTAGAAACTAGTGTCAAGAAACAAACATAACTCAATTGGGAATTATTTATCCCATAAAAACAAGATAAATAAAGTTAAATAAATAAGGGTAAAATTGGAATCATAAAATAATCAAGCGACTAACAGATAAAAAAACACTAGACATACATCCACATGACCTCATGGGTCTCCACCATCCACTGAACTAGCATCACTCCATGGTGACAGAGACTGATCTAGAAGTATAACTAGAAGCTAAACAAATATAGAGATATAGGATTGAGTATTAAAACATAGTACGCATGCTCGAATAAACTACTTCTTATGACTTTACTTTAAAAATAAAACCAAGACATGCTAGTTTGAAAATAGTAAGTATAAAAATACATTTTTCCACTTTTTTAAGAGAAACAAGTAATAATATTTCATTTTAATAAAAAACTAATTTCTATTATATTTTAAAAAATACTTTTCAAGGTATGAAAAATATTTCAGAAAATTCCTTATAAAAGATAACATATGTTATACATGTGTCTCGGTGTGAAAAACAGAACCAATATGCCATTTTATAAGTAAAAAAGGAAAAATTGAGGAAACATAATATGAGATCATTTTAAAATATTACTATGAAAAATATGAGTAAAAAAGAGCAAGAGCCATGAGAAATCCTTAAGCAGCTAGGTCAATATGACCCTAGGATCATCATACCTTAGTGATCAGTCAATATAGCTTGTTCCCATGCATGATCCACTAGATAGGTCATAGCCAAATATCTAATGGCACCCAAAGCATCACCATTCACTTTTTTTAGTTTTTTTATTATAATTATATTGGGGATATTAGGTCAGTTCTCTTATAAATCAACGGACATACTAGTCCTTATGATCCCACCTAGGTACTCGGGTTCCCAAGTGCTCTAATTTATTTTACAATCCACCAAACCCATTTGTTTCACAAGTAAACTCATGCGAGAAACCATTTCAAACAATTTCAAGAAGGGTTAGTACATTTCCAAAAAAATACACATACAAACATCCTTGAAAACCACCATTTATGTGAAAAAAAATAATTTATAAACCACTTTTAAGAATTTAACAAGTTAAAAATTTTGAAACAAGCTTGAAAACATATTTAAATAAAGAGTATAAATGTCAAAACTTATAAGAAAACATGAAAAAAATGGTAAATTATAACACCAAGCAACACAACCATTTTTCATAGAATATACATACTAATTATTATTAAAAATACACTTTAAAAACACTCAAGAAATTAAGGAATTTGAATTAAAGTATTATACATAGGGAACCTACCTCAAAACATGCTTCTTTTGATGATGAAAACCCAAAATCACTCCACACTTACACACATATACACCTTCACATGCACACACATGCACGCACACACACAAATATAAATATATATATATATACCCTTTGACTTAGGGTACATATTCCTCTCTCCATGAGAGAATATTTACAAGGATATATATGTGTGTGTGTGTGCTTATCTATTTATACACTTGAAAGTCTCCTTCAACAACGGCGGTCTAAAGTTATCACAAGGAGGTCACAGACGCACTAAAAAAATATAGGAAAAACAAAAGTTAAAAAAGGAATGATTAAAATGCAGCCAAAGAATTAAAATTGGATAAAACTAACCCAAAAACAAAGGGGGACATACTACCTTTAATGGCCACAGTAAGGATAATCCTCAATCAAACCCCATGTACCCTAAGAACTGATAATCAATCAATAAAACACACAAAAATTGGGTTAGGGTTTGATTAGGATGTGTTCACCAAAAGATGGAAAAAAGAAACTAATAAAAAGGAAATGAGGAAGAGTATGAGAACAGAAACCTACCTGGAGATATTTTACAATAAATCGACTTGAAAATTGGATGGTAGAGGGAGAGGGCAGGAGGCAGTGGTGCGTGCGGGGAAGCCCCAACCAAGTGTGGGTTGAAAAAGAGGGAGGAGTGGGGCGTGATGGGTAAAAGGGGGAGGGAGAGGGGAGAGGTAATAATAATAATAATAATAATAATAATACCATAATAATAATAATTATAATAATAACAAAATAATGATAATAACAATAAAACATTTTTTTTCTTTTTCTATTTTTTTATTTTTTTAAGCCTGAAAACCACGCACGTTCGGCAAAACCATGTACCAATTGTGTGCCTCTATTGGATTCCTTATCCCCCCCCCCCCGATATACGAAAGACATGTTATTAGAGAAACTTTGTGTTGAGAATGTGGTAGGCTCTTCTAAAAACTGTAGACACCTTCGCACGGTCTCCGCACGGTTTCTACTAACCATGCGTTAATCGTGCACCTTTGATAAAAAAATCATAAAAATAAAATTTTAAACTAATTATGGGATTAAACTTAAAAATGTTTCAAAATATAATTATAAATTTATGGTTAGGGTGTGATAGATAATTTTTCTCATGCGTACATGTGGACTACCACATCCACAAGGTGATATGATTCGTTTTTCATTTAGATTTTACTTGGATGGTAATGTGGATGAATTTAATGAATATGTATGATATATATGACATAATAATTATATTTTAAAGGTTAATTAACATTTACCTTTCATTTTTCTCATCCTTTAAAAAATGAAAGTAATAGTTCATGCGTACGTACGGCCTACCATCTCTAGGAACAGTGTAATTCATTTTTTTATCCCTAATTTTAATAGATGACTCTAAATATGTATATAATGAATATATATGATAATTATATCATGATAAATATTTTTTAGAAGATGTAAAAAAGATAAATGTACAAGGATCGGAACTACTAAACTAATATACTCATGATAAATGAAATAGTTAACACCCAGAAATAACAATTTTAATAAGGAATTATTGGTAAAATGGGGTATTGAAATGTCATAAATGGATCATATATGATATTATAAGTATAAAAATTAATCTTTTATCGAATTATAATAAATATAAATTTATTATACATGATGTTATAGTGCTTTCAAATCAAGGAGAACTCGAGGTAAGGGTTTATTTCTCAATCTCATCAATATTGGGGATTGTTTATGATTAAGTATCTAATGGGGAATATTTCTCTTCCATATCTTTATTTTCTAAAAATGTTTTCAAAAAGGTCTTCACTATTATACTATGATTTATTTAATTCATTTTTACCCATGTTTTAATTTTTATAAAATGTTTTTAAAGTAATATTTTTTTGTTTTCCAAACGAGGTACTTTGTGACATTTTCAACAAAAATATAGAAAGAATGTTTTTTAACTTGTATAGAATAAAATATTTTACCACCATAATTAATTAATTTTTATTTGAAGCTTACTTTAAAATATTAGATGTCTGTTTTCAAATAAAAAAATTCATTTATAATTGCACATATTTTGAAAAAAATGATTTCAAAATGGAAAGGTTATTTCCCTCAAGAATTATTCCAAGTGATCTTTAAAAATAATTTTCCATCTAAGATGAAATTATTTGATTTTAATTATTATTTACTAGGTATATTATCCAATTATACTATATTTATTCTTTCTCAATGTGGTTTATGTTTATAATAAAAAGATGAAATCTTTATGAAACTCATTTCTTTTCCATGGGTTATGTTATGATGAAATGTTTATAAAACTCTTTTATTTTATTGGCTTATGATATGATGAATGATTTATGATCTTATGGAAAAAATATGTATGATTTTAATTTTTTATGGTTGGTACCTATATCTCCCTCCAATTCATTGGGTAAAGATTGATATCTCATGAGATAAATAGGACTGGAATTGGAAGTGAATCTGGTTCAGTAAGAGACTTTATCTACTATGATATCCATGGGAGTGAACCTTGACTACTAAAATGGTTTGGGTAGTGAACCCATTCCACTATAGTATCCTTGTAAATGAGCCTTGACTACTAAGGAGATTATTTTCTATGATTATTTTTATACCACAATTATATGTCTTATGGATATATAATGATCTCATGGTTCATGTTCTTTAATTATTTTATGATTCATTTCTTATGAACTGCCAAGATTTATCTCATGACTTAAGATTTTAATCTTTGATATGTATGGTTTGGTTTTTAAAAATTAAGATCATGTTATTATACCCTTATGCTCATGTTATGTCTATGTGATCATTGATATCTCTCTTATTTACCCTTACTGAGCATCTAAGATCACTTTTTTCTTATGTTACCTTTTCCCATGTTATGAAGAATGGTATTAAGTAGGATTTGTCTAAGAAGGGTGAAAGTTATGAAGAAATAAGTGGGAGAAGATGTAGATATTTTATGAACTAGTTGTTAATGTTTCCAAATTTGCAAAGATACTAGACCTAAACAATTTTGGTGTGGATCAAAATGTTTAAAAAATGAGTATTCGTCTATTAAGATGTAATATCTATGTATGAAAAGTATGGGTTGTTATATGCATAAATGTAATTCATAGAGCACATGGATAGATAATGATAATAAGGAAAAATTAATAAGAAATATACTTGAATATTGGATATAAAATTTACTGAAACTTATTTTATAGAATATAGATATAAAATATACAGACTGAATTTAGAAATTTTTAATGAAATATAGGTGTATAATATTCTTTAATGTAAAAAATAATACAAAATTGATATTACAATCAATATGTATACTATTTTTCCTATTAATACATTAATACAATATAAATAACACTGATAGTAAATAATAAAGACAATAATTATCTTATTAATCAACTTTCGTTTTGATATTTTCAACATTTCTTGAAATCCAAATAAAATTATATATCATATTTCAATTTACATCAACCATTATTAATTCAATTTATTCAATAAAATTTATTTACTATAATCCACGATATTATTTTAAATCTATGATTTTTGTTGAAATATGCAGGAAATAACCATTCAAGAAATAATTAGAAGAAAAAAACTTATAAAAAAGTACAAAACTATTCTACATGAAGGACTATGTTATATAATATATAAATTTCATATTAGTGAAAATAAAGGGAGTTATTTTTCAATTTTTCACATATGATGATCATTTTAATTCATTTTATTGTTACAGATACCATTTAGCTAACCTGTAAATGATTACATAAACAACTACAACACTTAAATCGCTATCTTCTTCTTTATAAAGGAAAATTTTTGGCTTGTTCAATTAAGAAAAAATTTAAAATTTATCAATCTATGGGAATGTGAAGAGTCTTGTTTAACTATTCCATGGGAGGATAGATTCTATTATACTCAATTTTTCACACTAGCATGTATTCTAGGAAACTATTGAAAATATTTCAAAAATCTATCAATGTTGTAGAAGCACAAGGATTCACGTGGAAAGTTGTCTTCTTCTATTGATTCATTTCTAAATATAGTTTTATATTCAAAACTAAATTTCATTGATTGTTAAAAATCAATTTCCCATGCTATAATTACCTTATTTTATGCAAGTTGGATTTAGTGGAGTTAGTGTGTCTGGAACCCAACTTTGAAATATTTTAGTAAATCCTCGTGCCTTATTTTCTCATATAGAGTACATTCACCTTTTTTTATAAACATATATATGCATCAAAATTTAAAAACATCCTTATACATACACCTTTATCTATATAATATGAATTAATTATTTGAAATTACACACACTTTTATGCTTATAGTATGTGTATGCTTTTTGAAATTGTACACATGTACACATACAGAGTATTGTATGTAGTATGAAATTACATACTCACATGCCTCCCATTACTCATCCAGATTCATAATATATGAAATTATAATATGTATAGATTTTATACTATGCGTATATAGGTTTATGAATCATACAAAAAATATTTATTTTTTTTAAATAAGTTACACATGCATGCATAATGTATAAATACATTTATTTAAGGTATATACACCTATACACATATAGTAAATTATATGTAGTACACAATTGAAATATCCCATGTATCCCACACCTCTTCTAAATTAATAAATTATGTGTGGTATGAATACATTGTGTAAAATTATATACACATGAATTCATTAACTACACATACATTGTTTAAATTTACATATGTAAGTACACATAAATGCATATTGATTAAAAATAATCATTATGCATACACTTGTATGCATATGTGTTTCTTGAAATTGAATTTTCTCACTTATTGAAACATACCTTTACATATAACACTATTTAATACATATTCATTTATAAATATTCACTCTAGAATTTATTTCTATTTTCATATTCTATCGGCTAATATTTTTAAAATAAAAGTTATTTTTATTTTTATTTATTTTAGAAGCTATTATTTCCCATGAAAATGCATGGGTGGGGTACTAGTTTTAATTTATCTATTTTATTCCATGAAGATAATGAAATTAATCATGAAAAAATTGATATGATTTGTTCAAATCATACTTAAATTTTATCTTAAATATTTGAGAGTTGATGAAATTTGATCAAATAATTTTTCCTTCATTTGGTGAAGTGATATTATAAAAATTATTCTATGAATTATAATTTTTAATGTAGATGTGGTGTGTGTTGGGAATCTAAAATATTATTCCACACTAGTTCTCATTACCACATTCACCAGTTTTAAAATATATGGGTGATATTCTCCCAAATAGATGTATTGTAAATTAATATTTGGGCTAGAAGTTCCAAAATATAAAATAATCCACTTTGTGATGGGTCTAACATGCTATGATTATATTATGAATTCATCATCCACCATAAGTGGAAATTATAACTATAAATATGAGTATGTACAATGGAATATCCTAATGATCTTATATATTTCAATATTGATGTAACATTTTTGATTAAATTCTTCAAAGTAACTCATATATGTTCAGAACACTTGGATAGTTTATATGTGCTCATGAAAGTGCATTTACCCGTAGTGAAAATTAAAGGCTCAAGAAGAGTGAATATATTTCTACCTAGTGGTAGAAAATTTTTATTCAATAATGCTTTGTTATACTGAAGTCTTGATGATATATATTAGACATCAATGACATTATTGAAATTTAATATCATATGGATGCATCAGATAAAATAGGTACCTTGATATATAACAAGCATTTATAATTGATAAAAACTGATTCTAAAAAATTGGTTATGTGCAAGTCAATCCATTATAGTAAATCATAAGTACACTATTTCTAACACATTTAAATACATGACATGATCATTTAATTCATGAAGGATCAATTATAATGAAAAATATTGATACTTGTATATATGAAAATCAATTTTTTGATAAAATAATAAACATTTATCAGGGTGTACGGTGAATTTATTAAATGGATGTATGTCTACTAAATTATCTCCGATAAGAGAATTATTCATTCTCACCATGTTATTATGAATTACCCTTGTATGATGATTTTTAATGATTTTAAGGTAAATCATTTATATCCTCACCATCCATATTATAAATATTTATATGATGTAAACAATTATGAAATATAAATTCGGGTGCACCCGTCTAACATGTGATACAATTTAAATATTATATGACAGATGCATCTACTAAATGGTCACGTGTGTTATTATTTTTTGGTGTGTATGCATTTCGTGTTATTCATGTGGATTAAAATAAATATTGGTCACATCATAAAATATATAAATATGGTTCAGAATGACCATTGATAACATGTTCACAACACTTATATGAAAATTTCAATTATGAAGTGTTGAAAATAAATAGTAAGATTATATACACTTGAAGTGTGATTGAACTAATTATATAAAATCATTGTTCATCATGACTAGAAATAAATAAATTCCATTTAATAGGAAAATGAATATATTTACAACATTATATCTTTTTATATATTTTCCTTAAAGTGCTAAATAAATTATGAGATCTCATTAAATATTGTTGATGATATATTTATTTTTTAAATTTTTTCAAAACTCATCGATGAAAATGGATTTTGATAGATTTTTACATCACAATAATGATCTAAAATTATTAATGGAATATGTGAAATGTTCAACATATAAAATTTTGGATTGGTTATCCAAACTTCCAAGACTATTTTATATATATGAGTTTATTATAAGAAATATTATTCCTTATAAATTTGTAAATTTATATAAGTTTAGATTATTTCCAATTGATTTTTTCACTATTTATTGATTATAAAATCTATATATGAATCCTTGAAGGGTTTAAAATTCATGAACCATATTCAAAATTATGAAAGTTTTAACCAATTTGATAAGTTATTATATGAGATAAATTGAATAAGACTCATGTCATGTATCTATATTAAGATAAGGAATAATAAAAAATTAATTTTATCATACCATGATTTGTATGAATAACTGTATTCATCGGGTTATCAATATGGTTTGAAAAAAATAAAAATTCCTTAAGATTTTTTTCAAAAAGAAATGAATTATTAGATCATGAAATTACATGGAATTTCCTTGTATTTTGAATTAATTATCCAGACTATGAAATATTAAATTTTAGAATAATATTATATATTAATAAAATGGACCTTAATAATTAAATAACATAATTAAAGAATGGTATATATCATATATGGGGGGATACTGAAGAACATACTTATCCCATATTTATTAAATATAAATTCACATTATTTATACATAAATCATATGTGTAAATGTATCTTACAAATAATAATAAATCATATTACGATGAGAGATAATTTTTCTTCCATACTCATTGAAATTTAAAGGGTATAAATTGTTATTATTCCAAAATTTCAAACCAAATGTTTGGGTTATGAATAGATCATTGACATTCTATTAGTTAAAGGATTTAGTAATAGCCATTATGAGAGGGGTATGTAATTATTCTACTCTTTCTTCCTTAGTTAAGTTTCTTCCCCATTGGGTTTTTCTTGATAAGGTTTTTAATAAGAAAAAAATATGGGTAATTGATGTTTTTGTACTCTTTTCCCCAATTAAGGGTTTCCCCCAAAAGGGTTTTTCCTTGATAAGGTTTTTAATCAGGTAATAATGTATTATAATGTATATATAAGGGAATGTTATAAACTATAATGGATATCTATAATTAATGGAAACTGTTTTCCTTCCCCATAAGTTATAATTTTCAATGAGACTATTCATTATTGCCTTTGTTCTTCCATCCATGACTAGAATACATAATTAAATAATAATATTAATTGACTTTCTAAATACATAATCAAATGATCAGGGGTAGTTTGGAATGCTACACTCTTTTTACTTTAATGAGGTTTTTTCCATATATTTTTCCTAATAATGTTTTTAAAAAGGCAACATGACATTGAATTCAATTAATTTTTTTCACTTATTTTTCTCATAGGGTTTTTTAAGTAAATATTATATAAGATTTATTGAAATTATAACATTTAAAGGGGTGTTGATGGATTTAATAATTATGATAATAATAATTATGACTCCTCACTTCCTAAACAACCCATTTAATTTCATAGAACTTATCATGGTTAACTCTTGGATTCCAACTGTTGGATTTTATATGACAGGGATTAACCCCAACTGGTGGATTATATCACATTTACTATATATATATATATATGTCTATGTGTTAATGAAATGGGTGAAATTTTTGGTCTTTACATTGTTTTCCCTATACTTTTTTTCTATCCTTTATTTTCATTTAAATTTGTCTTCATCACCATCCTATGAATATTCAATGCGCATTTCATTAACGATACGCTTCACCTATGATCAATCATTCATTCCCAATTTCAAAATTCCTCATAGTTTTAATTATTGTTTGATTGGTCTAACAACACATACTATTATTTTTTCATTATTTTGAGACATTTTTGTAACAACTAGGCCCCACCGGCACCCCAGTTTCCCCACCAACACGTATTTTCCCATTCTTGGGGCTCACCCGCATGCCTGAATGGGTCATTAAATTAACAAATTTCCCCATAGGCTAATACATGTTTTTTTAATTTAATTTTTCCTGAATCACACACACCTAGAGAAATTTCCCAGGAGGTCACCCATCTTGATCACTACTCCAGGCCAAACCTCTTTAACTATAGAGTTCTAATCAGGTTGGATCCCAAAAAGTAAGGTGCACCTTATTGACATGGGTCATATAATTTATCTATTCAAACCTTTAAAATTATGGGGTATTACATTCACCCCATTTAGATCATAGTGGCCACATTGTGGACCATACATCTCAACCAAGGTAGTTCCACCACACTTTTGGTTGTGTTCCTCTTATGATACCAATATAACAATTGGGCTCCACTAGAACCCCAGTTTCCCTGCAAGAATATGTTGTCCCCTACCGGGGGTACACCAAAATTCTGCTATGAGTCATTCTACTAATGATTATTCCTACTAAATAGGGGCCACCACACTTATGTTTCGGTTCATTGAACTAATTACTATCCCCACAGGCTAACACATATTCTTTCTAAAGTTCTTTTTCCTCACTCGCACACACTCTCAGAAACATCCCAGGAGGTCACCCATCTTGATCACTACTCCAATCCTAACCTATTTAACTATATATTTATAATAATGTGGGATCATTAAAATAAATGTTCACCTTGTTGACATGGTTTTTATAATTTATATATTCAACCCTTTAACATTCGGTGGTGTTACAGTAACACCCTCGAGATTTTGTGAAATATTTTTTTTGAATAAATTTAATCTTTTTGATATTTTATATTACACGCAACACAGTGTTTATCTTTCATTACATGCAACATATATTTTATCTTACCTTACATGAAACACCAAGTTGATTTTTCGTTACTTGTAACACTGATTTTTTCTTTTATTACATGTAACACTGAGTTTAGTGTGCATCAAATGCAATATCGAAATTAAACGAAACATGACATATTATTAAAATGTTATTATTTAATATCATGGTTATTACCTAGCCATTGGAATGGAGGGTATAAATATTATTAACTAAATTGTGAAATATATGATTTAAACATGTATATATAATTAATTCTTTTGTGGATAATTAATTATAAATGAAAATAAAATCCATTTTAAAATAAAGAGAATCTTTTTCTAAAAAGCCATTTTTATGTGCCCAAACATATTTTATCTCAATATATTAAATAAATAAATTATATTAAATGATTTTAATTAAATTTATATATTTTATATTAAATAAAATGTTTAATATTTATCTTAGGTGTTTTCTAGACAATAGATAATAATAAATCCAATTTTATGCCTAAAACTACATTTTTCTAAAAAGAAGTTTTGTCGCCTTTTGCACACTTATTTTAAAAAGAATGATACTTTTAGAAACTTTATTTGAAAAAATGAAATAAATTTTTGAAATCATAATGGAAAAATTATATTAGGGTTTATTTTTTATAATTTTCTAAGAAGATAAATTTTTCGATGAATCATGAAAAATATTGGTTTTTATTAAGAATTTTCATTTCTTTTAAAGAATTTAAAAAATCTAAAAATTGTTTTAATGTGGTTTTAAAGGTAGAATTAGTTTAATTGTATATATATTAATACAATTTAGGTCACTGGAATCAATTTAATGTTGAATTTTTATATAAAAACTTTTTAAACTTTTGAACATTTTCTATTAGGAAAATAATTTTCTCATTGTGTCTATGGGATTCATTTTAAATTAAAATTGTACACTTATATGAATTGAATTTGTAAAAATGGATTAAATATTTTAAATCATAATAATTTATATTATCCAATAAGTTCAAATTAATTTTTTACCATAATGAATAGTAAAAATAATAAAAATTATTTTCTGTTTTCAAGGTGAAAATGGATTTACTGGGGGTAAACTAAAAAGATAAGGGTTAAAAATGACCCAAAACCTATCCAACACCCATTGGTTTGAAATATTTAAACCTTATATATTATTGTTTCTATAATGGAACATTTTTATCCTTGTGTAATGTAAAAAACGTGGGTACACCTTTTTATTTTCAAAAATTACAAGTGTGCCACTCACCTCACTTATAAAACAACACCCCCTCTCCTGTCCTAATAACTCTTCCAAAACACATTGTTTTGAACAATACCAGACCAAATAAATTAATTAATTCACTCATAACATCCTATATTAATTATTTTGGTCATAAATCCAACCTATGAATCCTTTTGTTGCAAACCAAAATAAGTTGTCTCAAGAAGGGGTAACATCCCTAACCAAGCATTTTATTTTAATTATTACTCCGACTCCTAAAATTCTTATTAAACCATGATTATATAAAAATTTAAGTATATTACAAATATTTATATTTTATTATGCTAATTTAATAACCTAAATTCTTCTCCTCTTCTATGAAATGGGTTACGAAATCATCATTTGTGTGTACGGTGGACTACCGCCTCACGAACCGTTGTTATTTATTTTCCATCACCATATCTCATAGATGGATATAATTATTAATTAATTAGTTATATATTATATTTATGATATTATTATTATTATATAATCATTACTTCACATGTGTCTTTAAACCTTCCATTCCTTGGGAATACAATAACATCGTTCGTGTGTACAGCGGACTACCGCCTGATGAAGTGATGTGATTGGTTCACGCTTTACATGGAGGGTAATAAGGGTGAGTTTTATAAAAATATGTGATATATAAAATATAAAAATAATTATTTAATTGTAATATATTATTTATGTTTCTTTTTTCTTTTCCTTTGGGGAAATGGAAACAGGGTTCATGCATGCGTACGACTTATCATCTCCATGAATAGAGTATTTCATTTTCTATATCTAACTTTTATGGTTCACCCTAAATATATATATACTGAATATATATTATATTTATATCATGGTTAACATTATGAATATTATTTAGCCAAGCTAAAATTAACAGGACCAAAAATTACAAAATAAATCATACATAAAAAACAAAGTAGTTATTGCTCGAAACGTGAATTTGAAATTGAATTGTTAATGAATAGGTAATAAAAGGTCATAAGTAAATTATAAATGGTATGATATATATAAGTATATTTATGAAACATATTTATAAAAAACTTATATTTATTATACATGAGGTTTTAACATGTATGAAGGAAGTTGAGACTTATGGAAAGATATTTTCGTCTCACTTTTATTTTTTGTGAGACACAATCTAAATTCACCACGTGTTTCTTTTATGTGGTGTATATACTTACCATGAATTTATTTTATGATTATTATCCTAAAAATTATTCTAAATTACATATTAATTTTAGTATCTCTCTTTAATGGGTTTTACGGTATAAAATTTACCAAAGTGGAAAGGGTTTTATGATACAATCTCATTGTTTATCAGGATTTTTTATATTATGCTTCCAATGATGAAATATTATGATCCATATCTCAATAAACTCATGAAATTTATTATAATCTAGTTATTTCATTATAATACATGGTTTCTCTTCATTTTCCTCTCTTTATGTGCTCAAGAGTTCAAAAGAATGTTTTTTAAATAAAATCGACTTTATTTCTCGCTTCAGCTGAAAATCCTTTTTCTTCAAAAATCATGTTTTCTAAAAATGTTTTAAAAAAAATTAAATTTTAAAAATTATTTATTAAATATATTTTTACCCATTTTCTTACCTTTTTACAAAAAATTTTGGAAGAAATCTTCATATTTTTTCAGAACAATGTCCATATGGATTTTACCAAAAATGTGAGAGGGATATTTGATTTAACATGTTTAGAATGAAATGTGTTTTCCACCATCATGAGAAAATCAATGTTTTAAAGATTCATTTATAAGTTTAAAATATTATTTTCAACGAAAAATATTTCTATAATTTTTTAGAAATTTTTAGTTTTAAAAATTGATTTCCAAAATGGAAAGAATATTTTCCACAATAAATGTTTTAAATGATTTTTAGAGATTACTTTATAAGTTTCCAATGTTATTTTTTAAGAAAATGATTTTGAAATATTTTATGTTTTAAAAAGTGTTTTCCAAAGTAGAAAGGTTGTATTCCTTAATAAATGTTCTAAGTGGTCTTTCAAAATCATTTTCAATCTAAGATGGCATCCTTTATTTTCACTTTTGATTTACTAGGGATAAGATTGAATGATATCATACTTATAATTTCTATGGATGGTTAATATTTATATTGATAAAATAATTAATAAATCCATTTATTTTTCATGGGTTATGATATGGTTAACTGATGAAATGTTTATGAAACTCTTCTTCTTTAAAAAGGTGATGATATGATGATATGAGGATTGTTTTATGATATTGCATTACACATAAGTATGGTTTTCATTATGAGATTAGTGGGACCAATATCTCCCTCCAATGCATTGGGTAAATCATTATATATCATGTTATATTAATGGGAAACAAGTTTATGGGATTAATCTACTATGGTAAATAGGTGAATCTAGATCCACTATGGGAAACAGGTGTGTCCCAATTCACTATGGGAAACAGGTGCATCCTAATCCACTATGGGAAAGAGGTGTGTCCTGATCTACAATAGAAATGTGTGATAAGTTCTGATGCACTATATTTATGGTCTTGGTATTTAAACTAGACATATGAAATAGTTTTTTTATATTTATTATAATGCCACACTTTTATGAAATGAGATTATGGTTAATAATTAATTTATGATGATTTATAACTCTTATGGGCCATGTTTTGTGAAATGATAAAGTTTTATACCATGGAACATATTTATGGTCTATGAAAGGTTTGGTATAAACTTCTTGATTCATGTTCAGGATCATATAACCTTATATTTATCTTATGATTTAATATGATTATATATTGATATATCATATGTTTACCATTACTAATCATATAAGCTCACCATTTATGATGTTTACTTCCCTAGGTTATAAAGAAAGGTTTAGGAATGGTATTTCAAAGTGAAGTACTATGTGAGAAGATATTTCTAGGAGATGTATAAGATCTTTCATGAAATAATAAGATAGTTTTTCTAGTCTCCAAATATACTAAACAATTATGGTCTTCAAGCTTGTGTTTGTGAATTTTATTGAATATTAATATAAAAGTATGTAATATTTATGTATAAAATCTTGGGTTTCTATTTTTTGTATTAGAGGAAAGGTTTTTTCAATATTTGGAGATTAGGATTAGAAAAACTTTAGTGATATCTCTAGGGATATACTTAATTATATGTATAGGGATATTTCTAGGGATATACCTAAGGATAAGTCTAAGGATAAATCTAATTATAGTGAAATATACTAGAATTTTGGCGAAAGATGGAGTAAGGGGTTTCTAAAAAATTACATCCATGTCTCGATATGACAAGTGGGCGTGGATCTGGCATAGAGATAACTATTTTTAATAGCTCCAAAAATGGTACATTGAGATGGACTCAATCATTACCTGGTGTATTAAAATGGGACTTACTGCACACCTGGTTTGACACTATTGGGGGGTATGCTTTGGAAATTCACAAACACTTTATAAACCATCATGAAGGATTTAAATAATGACTATGAATGACCTAGGTTCAGCTTGAGGTGTCATATATTAAAAATAAGGTGTCATGATTTAAACATGCTACAAATGATTTTTCATGATTATGTTGTTTTTACTATGAATAGTGTTTCTCATGCTATGGATTATGGTTTTAATCTATGGCTAGAACCTAAAGTAACCATGTTAATTCTTAGTGTGATGGAAAATGAAATGATTGTCCTCCTGAGTAACCAAACGTTAGGGGAGATGGAATGAAAAATCTTATTTTTATGATAACACAAATTTCTAAAGCTATGAATCACGCTAATCTTAAAAATGAGAAAATGAGGTAACAACATTCTTTTTAGTCTTTCATGAAGCAACGTACACCTTCTTTTAGTGGTTCTATCGATCCACTAGTTTTGTAATAATGGATCAGTACCAATGAAAATATATTTTCCATTATTTAGTGTTTGGGGTATTAAATAGTCAATTTAGTTGTTTATCATCTGGAAGGTGAAGGATATTGGTGGTGGAATCTTATTAAGAACATGAGGGAACAAGAATAAATTGAATCTATGGAATGGGGATATTTCTCATTAATTACTTCCCTTATATTATATAAACAAATATGGAGAAGGAATTCCTTGATCTTAATCAAAAGGATAATGAATCTATTAGTACCTTTGAAGATAATTTTACAAGCCTTTCAAGGTATTCTTCTAGTTTAATCATCAGCCATAAAATAAAAATTGATCAATTTTTTGGTGGCCTAAAAACAAGTCTCAAAAATTCCTTATCTATAAGAGAATTTAGTAGATATGAATAAGTACTTCTATGTGATATAAAGGTAGAAATGGAAATTGGATATTCCCACTATTCCTATGTTTTTTATAAGAAAAGGAATATTGAGTCTCATGAAAACTCAAATGGTGAAAATAAATTCCATCCATCTGCATGCTAGAAATGTGGGAAGAAGCATTGAGGGAATTGATTGAATATAATTGGGAGGTGATTTAAATTTGGAAAGGTTGGTTATAAATCCTGTTAATTTTGAAATTTAATTAATGGTCCAGTTAATGAAATGGAGTAAAATAGGACACCAACTAATTCACCTCCCACACTACAATGTTTCAAGTGAAAATATTTTGGGAATTATGCAAATCAATTCCCCAATACAAGGGATAATGTGGATTATAATCCATAAAAACCTCTAAAGACAAAGGTAAAATTTAAATATTATGCAATCACAATAGATAAATTGAATCATGATAATTAGGTAACACTTATCCTCCCCTCATTAGTAGTTAATTTCTTGTTTGATTTTGTATGAATGATCCCAATGAAAGTATTATGGTTCATCCTTTAGTGAACATTCATGTAATTATCTCCCTCTACATGGATTCTGAAATAATGAAATCACATTTTATATTCTATCTCTACAATGATAAACCCAAGATTCCAATGAAAAAGTTTTTGTATAAGATAAGAGCTTATATAAGGAATAAATGGTGAATTAAATTTTGGAAGTGCATATGTATCCATGTAATATTAACTTAAGATTTATGGTTTACATCATGGTTTGGTGAGTTTAAGTTTGATCATAAGTTCAAATTCAATGACTCTCATTTTTAGGTTTTACATGGTATGATTTTATCAAGATTAATTATATTTTAATATATATTTATGGGAATGAAACCCTTGGGTTTTGTATATGTTTTAATGAAAAATTATCTAAGGAGTAATGACTTTACACTTTGTGGACATATTATTAAAGTAACTAGTAACCTTTAGGGTTTATCTTATCTTTGATGTTGAGGTAATTATAGGTTATAGATGATCACCTTATGAATTCAACACACTTCTTTTCTAAAATATAATATTTGTCTCTAAATCCTCTTTCCAAAATATGAATTAAAAAAATGGTAAGGTTTTTACGGGGTACTACATTTAATTATATGTTATCAGGATCTTAAGTTTACCTGGAAGTTTTGGTGATGTATTCATTAATCTCTTGATCTAGAGTTGAGTTTCAACACTGTGTATTATTCTCAAACAGATAGTCAGTTGACTGCGTTTTCATGACACGTTAAATTGATTATGATTTTAAGATTTATTTATAGTATATGACAGACCCTAGGTCATCTCTCAAGGAGCGTTGGTGGTTTTATTATCACGACCCGTCCTCGGGGCCCGTGCCGTGACTACCCCAAACCCGCCTTCCATAGACTAGGGGCTGGCGACTAGCACCAAAGGCGTAAATCCCGATAACTGGTAAGGCATTGCCTTTATAAAAGTAAACAAAACACCATAGAGTACAAGCGGAAGTAAAACACTAAGTACAAAGAGAAGTGCTGAAAGGTAAATGGGCCAGAATACAAACCCCAATGAAAGTACAACTACAGCTGAACAAAGTAAAACAGTAAAAGACAATAGCTGGAAGGACGGAAGCGGCTCCTGGGTCATCCTCCTCGGATCCTACCTGAAGGGTAGGTATAGATGGCGTAGCTCCTGGATCGTCCACCACGGATCCTACCTGAAGGGTAGGTACAGATAGCCTCCACAATGCACTCGCCCGTAAACCTCCTCCGAGTGTCGTCTTGCCATGAAGTCCACCTCCGGATACTGACTCGTCGTGTAGTCCACCTCCGGGTAATGACTCGTCGTGTAGTCTACCTCCGGGTACCGTCCAGTCCTCGAACACTCGGCCTCCGTCAGCACTGCCCGTCGTCTGTAACCAACACAACGAGGTGCGGGCATAGCCCGTGCAGGGGTGAGTATAACGATACTCAGTAGGGACCCGGAGACCCTCAAGGTCTCACTAAAACCAACAAGGATAACCACAAAGAAGATCTCAACAGATAACCTCTACTTAGGTATATGCCCATACATATACCTAAGTTATCAAGTAACCCACCTCAATCATGAGGAAACACAAGGATTATGAAATCAACGGATAACCACTACCCAGGTATATGCCCATACATATACCTAAGTTATCAAGTAACCCATCTCAATCATGAGGAAACACAAAGGTCATAGACTCAGCTCAAACCAGCATTTTCATTATCGAAACCGTAACTGCTGAAGAGCCCCGTCTCTGGAGTGTACAGTGGTCCTATCACGACTCCGAGGTACTGCTCACTAACCTAAGACTGCTGAGGTACTCCTCATGTAGAGTACCGTGGGCCTGCTGCTACAACCAAGTGCTTCCCACCATGGGTATGCCACTACAACCAAGCGCTCCCCCTCATAGCCTCAAGAGGTACTCCTTCTGTTGAGTACCGCGGTTCTGCCGCTACAACCAAGCACTCCTCTATCGTGGGTCTGCCGCTACAACCAAGTGCTCCCCACTGGGCTATCTGAAACACACCGAGTCGATCGGTCAAGCAGTCGTCAGGTCTCAGCCGGCTACACGGTCTCCATATTCCGCACGCTCATCTCCAGGAGGGTCCACTCCACGAGATGCTGGTCGATATTACAAGTATAACAAGGTTCCACGAAGAAGTATCTCAAGGGACCGCCTCGTCACAGGGGTCTCAACACAACAGACGGTGCGTCAATCGAACATCCGGTTTGTGAGTTACTAGCCTTTTCGTCCCCGGGGCCTGGTTGGTTTCGTGTGCGAACCAACCCAGCCGTAACTCAACTGTACCCCGAACTCTCATAGGGTATACTCAAAGGGACCATTTCTCAACGTTATCACCAACGCCGCTGACGGTTCATCAAACGGACGTCCGGTCTGAAAGATATCAGCTTTCCCGTTCCAAGGGTCCGGTTAGATTTCGGGTACAATCCAACCCGTCCACTATCCAATAGCAACCAAAACTTGGGCGAAGTATGCCAAAAGTTCCCTCTCCTCAAGAGGAATTTAACGAGACAGACGGCGCGTCAATCGGACGCCCGGTCTGTGAGTTATTGGCTTTTTCGTTCCAGGAGCCCGGTTGGTTTCGTGAGCGAACCAACCCGACTGCATTCCGACGGCATCCAAACCTCAAGCGGAGTAAGCCAAAAGACCCGTCTCACTTAGAGTAATCCATCAAAGTTGACGGCACGTCAATCGGACGTCCGGAGCTCAAGATATGAGCGTTTCCGCTCTGAGGGCCCGGTTGGTTTCGTGTACGAACCAACCCGGACGAACCCCAAGTATTCTGAAACCTTGGGTGTAGTATACCAAACCGACCGTCTGGATCCAAGGATCGCATCTCCGCTGACGGCGAGTCGTTCGGAGGCCCGTAGCCCAAGATATGGGTGAAAAACCAAAGGAGTCCGAAAACGGGGGGTCTGGGCCCGGACCGACCCGGTCCGACCCCCCCCCCCCTGGGTCGGCCCGAACCGGGTCGACCCGACTCGGGTCCAGGTCCGACCCTGTTTGGTGCGACCCAGCCCGGCCTGGGCGCGACCCGGCCCGGCGGGTCGGCTCGGCTCGGCCGAGCGGCCGAGCGAAGGAACCGCGGCCCCCATGCGGGGGCCGCTCCGTAGCATCTGGACGCGGCATGTCGGCCGCGTCCCGCCTCCCGGTTCCGCGCGGCCACGGAACTGCCTCGCCGTCGCGGCTTCAGCCGTGGCGGGTTTTGCCGGCGGCGCGCAGGGCGCCGCTGCCGGCGTGAGATTTCACGGACCACCGGACGCGCTCCGGTGGTCCGTTTTACGTGCAGTCTTCGCCAGCGGTCCTCCCGGGACCCGACCTTCACTGCAAGGCCCTCAAATTGCCCTTGCGGCCTCGTTTGTCATTGTCCGCCGTTCCGCACACTAAGAACGAGAATTAATGCAGTGGTTCGGACTTGTTCGTTGGTCCGCACCCACCGCGTTAGCGGTTTGAAACAACACCATAATATTTCCCATCAATTTGATAAACCTCAAACCACAATAATAGTCCACAGACCAACTTGTTAATTAGTTGGCCCGAGTTCATGCCTTGAAGGGAAACAAACATGGAGTATTATCATTTTCAAAACAACCCCTACCTCGTAGCTGTCGTCGGACGAGTGCGAGTACGTCGCGGAATTGACCGTCGCGGTAGGAGGTGATCGTCGCGTCGCGGAAGGGCGTCGCTTCGTCGCAGAAGGGCGTCGCGTCGACGATCTCCGAGGGTTAAAGAAACACACAGATTTAATTATAACAATTAAATCCATGTTGAGGATAAAATCCACAAAGGAATTTAAAATATTTTTAAATCTCCCACCTCAAGCAGTTGATCGAAGATTTTTCGTGGGGAAAGAACGTCGCGGAAGAAGCGTCGGCGTCGCGTCGATCTCCAGGGGTCGGGCGTTCTTCGTGGACCTTCATCGGAGGCCGGCGTTCTTCACGTTCTTCACGTTCTTCACGTTCTTCACGAAGGAGGATGAAGATCTCAAGCCTTGGAGTCTTCTCCAAATCCTCTCAACGAGCAATCCTCAAGAAGACAAGCGTTGGTCTTATTTTATTAACATGCCAACAAATTGAAAAACAAACTAAGTAACGACCCATTAATTCATAGAATTAATTTCAACGAATAAACCGCCCAATTAATAGGAGCGTTTAAGAGTTTAAGAAAACGCACCCTTTGACTTTCATTAATGAGGAGTTTTCGCGGGTGCGTTACTTAGAGGAAAAGAAATGGTGGGGCTCGTGCGGGCCCCACCTCACAAATATCCTACCAAGAGGGTAGGATATTTTTGGATTGCACCCTATCCACTTTAACTTAGCTCAAGTGGCTTTAAGTGGCTTTTAAGTGAAATAAAATAAATTTGTCGCACCACTTTATTTTATTTTCTTCACTTAAACCCCAAAAATTAAAAACCACACCCGAGAAAACGCAACTCCGAAAAAAGAGTTTCTAATCAAATACCGGCACTGCGATTCCATCGGTGCCCTCAGAATTCGATTCCGAGCATCGGTTCAAAAGTTAGAAAAACCCGCTCGTTCGTTCACTGAACGTACCCGATCCTAAACTTCGGAAAATGATTCCAGGCACACCGGGCCTCAGAATCCGGCGCCGTCAGAAACTGAGTTCTTGTAAAATTCCAAAGAAAATTAAGAAAAAAAATTTCCTTGAAATTTCTGGGTCTTTACATTACTCCCACCTCAGGTCTTTACGTCCTCGTAAATCTTTAACACGAACTAGGGTCATAAAAGCGGTACAAAGCACGCATCTGAGCCTTCCGCTCTCATGTTCTCACCTGGAAGTTCACGTACTGCCAAAGAAAGTGCACCCGAGTAATCGACCACCCTCGTAGGACCACCCCTGTCGATCCTCGATCCCCACTAGAACCTCCGTGAAAGTCACCCCATCGCCATCGTCCAGCTCCCCATGGTCGATGATATGCGAAGGGTCGAGCATGTATCTCCTCTGCTGAGATACGTGGAAATCGTCATGCACCTGGTGCAACTGAGGTGGATGGGTCAAGCGGTAAACCACCCCGCCTACCCAGCTGAGGACCTAAGAAGGTCTTCTGAACCTCAGAGATAACTTGCCGCCTTGGCCACATCTCCATAAACCTCGTCGAGGTGAGACCCGTATAAGGATGTGATCGTCATCCTCGAACTCTAGAGGTATCCAATTCCTGTTAGAACTGGAACTCAAAACGATTGCTGCCACGAGGGTAAGGTTGACCAACTCAAGAGTGATCGGTCGCACCCTCCTGAGCATGAGTTTATCCTTTGCTACCTAGGGTTTCCTTTTCGCCGACCAAGGAAAACCCATCCTGACGTCGTTGTTAAAACACAACCTTTTTGCCTAATACCGTCAATCTGTGTATGAACTGTGATTGCCCAGTCCATACTCAAACCAACATCGTAAGGCCTCGACGCTGCCACCAATAGATTCCAACCAAAACTCTTACCTCGAGGGTCTGATCACACTGTCGGCGTAAGTGTGATTATCGAGTCTTCTCCCAAGGTATCTCCAGATGTGAGGGTCAAGTCCACGGATTACTGGAAACTCTAGGTCTCGGACAAGATTTGTGGAAGGAAAGAATGATTCATATCAACGTCCATTACTATAGAAGCTAGTAGTGGAAATAGACTGTCCCTTGAATCATTTTCAGAGCCATCGGGTCACTCTCCCTGACCGCACGCAGCTACCCTCTTCCCCTGCCCTCCAGCTCCCTGAGCCTGGAGGGGATAACTAAGGCGGGTGGTTGTAGCATGTTAAGATGTACACCACCTCATGCTGCTCTCCTAGCTCTGCCTCCACGTCTGCTGCTTCGCAGACTCATCTCTCCTTTAAGCTTCCTCTTATGGAAACATTTAACATGCACGAGTCTCCAAGACTGGTGCCAGTTTCCTGTTTCTTACTGTACTGTGCAGTCTTCATCCACTCCTGGATGATCTGCAACTTCTTTGCCTACGATCTGAAAGAGCTGCTAAAATTTCTCCTTTTTCGAAAAGAGAAACTCGGTCTCATCCCCTGGATGAACCACACCCATTGCCTAATACAGTCAATCCTGACATGAATGATGTATTCATGCCATGGATGACGTCGTAAGGCCTCGATGTAACTACCAAGAGATCCAACTATCACTCTCACCTTCAAGGGTCGAGTCACACTGTCGGCATCAGTGCGAGGTCACTGGGTCTCCTCTAGTATAAATCTCGAAAGTGAGGGTCAAGTCAATAGTTTTAACCGGGACCACTCAGTATCAACCAAAAAAAAGGACAGGAAAGCAAACATCACAAAGATAAGTGTCTTTTTATTATTGCAGCTCATAGTACAAAGACATGAATACAACATCAAAATGGAACTAGAAGTACAAGGGATGTATCCACTAGTTCCGCTCCTATCCACCGGCTCCCGGAGCTCTACTTCCTTGTCCACTGCTCGGCTGTTGCTCAAGCACTCGTCACTGCTTCTGCCTCGGTGGCTCCTCTAAGGCTTGTAGATCAACTGTATGAGGAGTCGGACAGTCACGTGCCAGGTGACCCTTTCCTCCACATTCATAACACTTCCTGCTCCTCGTACGGCTGGATCTGGTCCTCTTGGACCTCTGCATCATCTGTCTACTACCCACAGATGACTCGTCTACAGATCTAAAACCCTACGGCAAAGGCAGAAGCTCCTGTACACGCTCGGGGTGTAGAGCTACTGGCACAAACTCAACCCTGAAGAAGGTCTCGAAGTCTTCCCATGTGAAGGCCATCCCGTCGCAAAACTAGAACAAGTGGCTCCACCACCTGCCTGTTTCTGCCTGAAGAAGGCTGGCAGCAAAGATCACCATGAAGTCTGTCGGCATCCCCACTAGCCTAAAGACTCTCACCACAGCCTCCATCCAATCCTCAGCCGCCTGTGAGTCTGTCTCTCTAGGGAACCTGGGTGGTCTCTGGCGCTGGAACTCGTGCAGCGCGCTCAAGCGGCGTGCATCGCCTACTGCTGGGGCTGGTGGCATCGGTGGCCCAACGTATGGTAGTACCGCTGGTGCCTCAACTACAAGAGGGCCCTGTACCGAAGCCTCGTCGCTCGGCAGGCTGTCAGTGCGCACATCCCTCTGGGATCTAGCTGGTCCTCCGTGAAACGGCATCCTAAAAGAAACAACATGACACGGTCAAACGATTATACTTGGTGAGCTGACCTGGTTTGAGCTGACATTTAAAAACTTCTGGAAACACACACGCAATTAGTGTTTTTGTGCACAGAGTTGGAAATCGGTTGTCAGGGTCCTGGTGTATGGATATGTCGGCCGCCCGCACCAACACTGGACTCCCTGAACTGAAAACCACACACGGTACTATTAACACTATTGATTCACAGAAAGGAAAAAAAGATCATAGTCCCAAGTTCTGCGGTAGAACCGAACTCCTTTGAAACCAATTTGTCACAACTCGTCCTCGGGGCCCATGCCGCGACTACCCCAAGCCCGCCTTCCATAGGCCATGGGATGGAGAGTAGCACCAAAGGTGTAAATCCCTATAACTTGGAAAGCATTTCCTTTATAAAAGTAAACAAAACACCATAGAGTACAAGAGGAAGTAAAACACTAAGTACAAAGAGAAGTGTTGAAAGGTAAATGGGCCAGAATACAAACCCAAATGAAAGTACAACTACAGCTGAACAAAGTACAACAGTAAAAGACAACAGCTGGAAGGATGTAAGCGGATCCTAGGTTTTCCTCCTCAGATCCGACCTGAAGGGTAGGTACAGATGGCGCAGCTCCTGGATCGTCCACCACGGATCCTACCTGAAGGGTAGGTACAGATAGTCTCCACAACACTCTCGCCCGTCAACCTCCTCTGAGTGTCGTCTCGCCGTGAATTCCACCTCCGGATACTGACTCGTCATGTAGTCCACCTCCGGGTACTGACTCGTTGTGTAGTCTACCTCCGGGTACCATCCAGTCCTCGAACACTCGGCCTCCGTCAGCACTGCCCATCGTCTGCAACCAACACAACGAGGTGCGGGCATAGCCCGTGCAGGGGTGAGTATAAAGATAATCAGTAGGGACCCCAAGACCCTCAAGGTCTCACTAAAACCAACAAGGATAACCACAAAGAAGATCTCAACAGATAACCTCTACTTAGGTATATGCCCATACATATACCTAAGTTATCAAGTAACCCATCTCAATCATGAGGAAATGCAAGCATTATGAAATCAACGGATAACCACTACCCAGGTATATTCCCATACATATACCTAAGTTATCAAGTAACTCATCTCAATCCTGAGGAAACACAAAGGTCATAGACTCATCTCAAACCAGGATTTTCATTATTGAAACCGTAACTGCTGAAGAGCCCCGTCTCTGGAGTGTACAGTGGTCCTGTCATGACTCTGAGGTACTGCTCACTAACCTAAGACTATTGAGGTACTCCTCCTGTCGAGTACTATGGGCCTGCTCCTACAACCAAGTGTTTCCCACCATGGGTCTGCCGCTATAACCAAGCGCTCCCCCTCATAGCCTCAAGAGGTACTCCTTCTGTTGAGTACCGCGGGTCTGCCGCTACAACCAAGTGCTCCTCCGCCGTGGGTCTGCCACTACAACCAAGCACTCCCCACTGGGCTATCCGAAACACACCGAGTCGATCTGTCAAGCAGTCGTCAGGTCTCAGCCGGCTACACGGTCTCCGTATTCCGCACGCTCATCTCCGGGAGGGTCCGCTCCATGAGCAGCTGGTTGATACTACAAGTATCACAAGGTTCCACAAAGAAGTATCTCAAGGGACCTCCTCGTCATAGGGGTCTCAACACAACAGACGGCGAGTCAATCGGACGCCCAGTCTGTGAGTTACTATCCTTTTCGTTCCCGGGGCCTGGTTTGTTTCGTGTGCGAACCAACCCGGCCGTAACTCAACTGTACCCTGAACTCTCATAGGGTATACTCAAAGGGACCATTTCTCAACGTGATCACCAACGCCGCTGACGGTTTGACAAACGGACGTCCGGTCTGAAAGATATTAGCTTTCCCGTTCCAGGGGCCCGGTTGGATTTCGGGTACAATCCAACCCGGACACTATCCAACAGCAACTAGAACTCGAGCGAAGTATGCCAAAAGTTTCGTCTCCTCAAGAGGAATTTAACGAGACAGACGGCGCGTCAATCGGACGCCCGGTCTGTGAGTTATTGACTTTTTCGTTCCAGGGGCCCGGTTGGTTTCGTGAGCTAACCAACCCGACCGCATTCCGAAGGCATCCAAACCTCGAGTGGAGTAAGCCAAAAGACCCATCTCATTTAGAGTAATCCACCAAAGTCGACGGCACGCCAATCGGATGTCCGGAGCTCAAGATATGAGTGTTTCCGCTCTGAGGGCCCGGTTGGTTTCGTGTACGAACCAACCCGGCCGAACCCCAAGTATTCTGAAACCTTGGGTGTAGTATACCGAAATGACCGTCTCGATCCAAGGATCACATCTCCGCTAACGGCGCGTCGTTCGGAGGCCCATAGCCCAAGATATGGGCAAAAAACCAAAGGAGTCCGAAAACGGGGGGTCTGGGCCCGGACCGACCCGGCCCGACCCCCCCTGGGTCGGCTCGAACCGGGTCGTCCCGACCCGGGTCCGGGTTCGACCCGGTTTGGTGCGACCCGGCCCGGCCGGGGCGGCCCGACCCGGCCTGGGCGCGACCCGGCCCGGCGGGTCAGCTCGGCCGAGCGGCCGAGCGAAGGAACCGCAGCCCCCGCGCGGGGGCCGCTCCGCAGCACCCGTACGCAGCTTGTCGGCCGCATCCCGCCTCCCAGTTCCGTGCGGCCGCGGAACCGCCTCACCGCTGCGGCTGAAGCTGCGGCGGGTTTTGCCGGCGGCCGGCCACTGCCGGCGTGAGATTCCGCGGACCACCGGACGTGCTCCGGTGGTCCGTTTTACGTGTGGTCTTCGCCATTGGTCCTCCCAGGACCCGACCTTCACTGCAAGGCCCTCAAATTGCCTTTGCGGCCCCGTTTGTCATCGTCCGTCGTTCCGCACACTAAGAACGAGAAAGAATGCAGTGGTTCGGACTTGTTCGTTGGTCCGCACCCACCGCGTTAGCGGTTTGAAACAACACCATAATATTTTCCATCAATTTGATAAACCTCGAACCACAATAATAATCCACGGACCAACTTGTTAATTAGTTGGCCCGCATTCATGCCTTGAAGGGAAACAAACATGGAGTATTATCATTTTCAAAACAACCCATACCTCGTAGCTGTCGTCGGATGAGTGCGAGTACGTCGCGGAATTGACCGTCGCGGTAGGAGGTGATCGTCGCGTCGCGGAAGGGCGTCGCGGAAGGGCGTCGCGTCGACGATCTTCGAGGGTTAAATAAACACACGGATTTAATTATAAAAATTAAATCCATGTTGAGGATAAAAACCACAAAGGAATTTAAAAGATTTTTAAATCTCCCACCTCAAGCAGTTGATCGAAGATTTTTCGCAGGAAATGAACGTCGCGGAAGAAGCGTCGGCGTCGCGTCGATCTCCGGGGGTCGGGCGTTCTTCGTCGCCCTTTGTTGGAGGCCGGCGTTCTTTGCGTTCTTCGCGTTCTTCGCGTTCTTCGCGAAGGAGGATGAAGATATCAAGCCTTGGAGTCTTCTCCAAATCCTCTCAACGATCAATCCTCAAGAAGACAAGCGTTGGTCTTATTTTATTAACATGCCAACAAATTGAAAAACAAACTAAGTAACGACCCATTAATTCATAGAATTAATTTCAACGAATAAACCGCCCAATTAATAGGAGCGTTTAAGAGTTTAAGAAAACGCACCATTTGACTTTCATTAATGAGGAGTTTTCGCGGGTGCGTTACTTGGAGGAAAAGAAATGGTGGGGTTCGTGCGGGCCCCGCCTCACAAATATCCTACCAAGAGGGTAGGATATTTTTGGATTGCACCCTATCTGCTTTAACTTAGCTCAAGTGGCTTTAAGTGGGTTTTAAGTGAAATAAAATAAATTTGTCGCACCACTTTATTTTATTTTCTTCACTTAACCCCCAAAAATTAAAAACCACACCCGAGAAAACGCAACTCCGGAAAAGGCGTTTCTAAGAAAATACCGGCGCTGCGATTCCATCGGTGCCCTCAGAATTCAATTCCGAGCACTGGTTCAAAAGTTATAAAAACCCACTCATTCGTTCACTGAATGTACCCGAGCCTAAACTTCGAAAAATGATTCCGGGCACACCGGGCCTCGGAATCAGGTGCCGTCAGAAACTGCGTTCTTTTAAAATTCCAAAGAAAATTAAGAAAAAAAAATTCCTTCAAATTTCTGGGTCTTTACATTTATAGTGTGAAATTTTAATAAGAAGAACAAAAGAGGGGGTGGTTTGAAAACAGTTTTAAGAAAATAACTTGATTTAAATAGTTTGATTGTTGATAAATAAAGGTGGTGTTTTAGAATTATGAGATAAGGAGATCATTTCAAGTTCACTACACATCTTGGTGAGTTAATAATTCTTAAAAATACACTTGGTTTAATAGAACCCTTTGGTTGAGGGTTGTCAACATCTCGACTTTCCTCTTCCCTCTTAAAATGATGCTCAAAGAACCACCCCTTGACACAAAAATCGTGTTGTAAATTTTTGGGTATAAAACATAGAAAATAAATTCTACCAAATCATACTAAAATATTATGTATGTGTGAGATAAATAGTACTATTATTTTTTCCAATCAGAACAATACAAGATTCCCACTTGAAATCTCAACCCAATCGGTGTTGAGATAAAAAGTGTTTCACTTAATTATATAAAAAGAAATGTATTCAGATAAGAATCACATCAAAGTTAAACATAAGTGAAATATTTGTCACAAAAATTACAGAAAACTGGTAGAAGAAGAAGTGTCGTAACTCCATCCCAAGTATATGTAGCTCCCAAAAAATGATCGTCCACCGTTTAGCTCGCCATCAAGAGGAGGAGGAGGCTCGGGTGAGACTATGCATTAATCCTTTATACCCCTATTAGGATAGGAGCCTCTAGAGATTCCTGGATGAGTATAGGACTCCTTGGGGCCTCCAAATTGGAAAATCTTGGCCTTCTGGTCAAACTTTCAAATGAGGTGCCCATGTTTCCTTTTTATAGCCAAAATGGGACATGGTTTTGAGCACCCTATTTTTGAGATACCACTTGTGTCTCGGTTTTGGAATATTATAAAGCCATATAATGACTTTTAAAAAATTTAAGATTTTTTTTAGGCCTCTTTATTATATCCATGTAAAATTTGGAGGCCATTAGACATGTCTTTTGGGAGATGTGGTCAAAATACCAAACTAAACTTTTTAATTCTCATAGATTCTGTACCCTGGATATAATGGTTCGGACGGTTCAACGAATGGAATAATTGGGCTTCGATTACTTGAGATGAGTTGTATCCCATGAAGTTTTGGATTGTACCACAAAATTTAATCCCATTTAGAGACACGTATTTCTCTTAATGTTCAAAAAAGTGGACATATATTGTTGGGATCCCATGCATTTTGGCTCATTTCCATCTGAATCATCTTTGAGGCCTCCAAATCACCTCATCCTATAATGAATTCATCAAAAAAAAGTAACATTTCCCTTTTTAACAATTATAAACACAAAATAAATTAATAAAACATGAAGTGAAATTTGTTATTATTTCTATAATTTTCAATACAAAACAAGTTTAGCACAGTAGTGTAAGGGTAAAAATGAAACAGTAAATCGTGGTGCGATCACACCCCTACACCTAAACATTTTCACTTCTAGGCAAAGTCTTATATCCTAACCAAGTCTCATTACTAAATCAAAGGTGAGAAAAGTTACAAGATTCTTTTGAAATGAAATTCATCATGTCTAGTTTATGAAATCAATTTTCCTTTCATTTTTCTTCTCTCACATTTGAATTTGTTCAACTTCATTTGTTCACCCGTGAAAAATGTCGCGGCCTACCTCACTTAGAAATTTTACATCTTCACTCAAGGAACATGTGAAAGTGGACTTATTCTCCTTTCCCAAACTTCTTGCGATCTTATCGTATGATTCCCAAGATTCTAAGTTCTCTACTGACAGAAACTAGTGTGCTACTTAAGAGGACTTCCAACAGGTTGTTCTGAGGTTCAAGGGCTGGTAGGATTTAATGTACAAAAAATCTAAGGTAGAAGAGGAGTGTTTAATATCTTAAGTAAAAAACATGTCAAAATTCATCAAGTGTTAACAATTAATGTAGACACTCATCCCCTCACAAGGTGTATCACTTTCAACTCACTATCCCCATTGTCTATTTGTGTGGGTCATAGCCAATCACTGAATAATAATGAATAAACTTCCTATTTTCTCCATTAGTTTTTTTTTTGTTCTATTTTTTTCAATTTATAGAACTATTTTCTTTTATTACAATTTTCATTGGAGATAAAGAGGGAAATTTTTTAATATAATGATACAATGTGGATTGTAAACCCACTGCCCAAGGAAAATGTATGCACACTTTCTATCAACCCATAACAATGATTCATTCCAGATAATTCCCATGGAAACACCCTCTCCCCCACACTTACTGAAAGTAAAACAAGAATGTACACAAGAGATGGGTAGGTAGGAAAAAGCTTGTAATGTGGATACCTAATAAGCATTTCATGGTCTCTAAGGTTTAATAAGGGTAAAATGTCAAGGTGGCCAAAAATAGAGGTTAATTGTCCAAAGGTCTTTTCAATGAACGATGGCCTCTATCATGAATATAGAACACTTGAATCTTATGGATTCAAATAGAATAATAATGAATAAACTTTCGATTTTCTCAATTAATTTTTTTTGTTCTAGTTTTTTTTCAATGTAAAGAACTATTTTCTTTTTTAAAAATTTTTATTGGAGATAAAGAGGGAAAATTTGTAATAAAATGACACAATATGTCTTGTGAACCCACTTCCCAAGGAAAATGTAGGCACCCTTTTTATCAAACCATAACAATGATTCATTCCTGATAATTCCCATGGAAACACCCTCTCCCCCACACTTGTTGAAATTAAAACAAAAATGTACACAAGATATGGGTAGGTAGGGATAATATTGTAATGTGGATACCTAATAGTCATTTCATGGTCTCTAAGTCTCCAAAAGGGTAAAATGTAAAGGTGGAAAAAATAGAGGTTAATTGTACAAAGGGATTTTCAATGAATGATGGACTCTATCATGAATGTAGCACACTTGAATCTTATGGATTCAAACAGAATCAAGGCAAGTTCTAGTTTCTCTACATAACCCGAGACTCTCAAGAAAGTGATTAAAAGGAATAATATGAAATAAAGGGCTTATAATGTCTCTTGGGTAAGGGATTTAAATATTGGTCAGTGATAATGAGGAATGGTTTTCAAAAATTAATTAAATACCTAATAATGATTTGAAAATATAAATTCTAGAAAAGGATTCCAAATCAACATTCATTTGAAAAACATTTTTCCAAAAACAATGGAATTCTCCACACAATCGACTCAAGAATGAAAAATGATTTGGAATTCTTTTAAAGCGGACATCTTTTTCCATGATAAAATTTACATTCCAGCACAAAAGAGAGGGAAAAAACATGGGAGAAAGTGACAATACTATTCAACAAGTGAGAAAAGAGAAAAAAATGATGAAAATTCCTAACTGACCCAGGAATGTACCCATCCCCCCACACCTAGAGTGTGCAGGGTCCTCAATGTAATAAAATAGAATGTGGGGAGGAAGCATAAAACTAGGTGGGTTTCATTGGTATGTTTCTTCTTGAACATGAATTTTCTCCATGGGGAACTCTGAAAGTGCTTCGTGGAAGTGCTTTAGCCGCTACCCATTGACAGTGAAGGTTTTCTTAGTTTCTTCATTTTGAACCTGAACAACACCAAATGGAGATACATTAGTAACAGTGTATGATCTAAAACAACGAGAATGAAGATTACTTGTATTAAACTTTAGTCGTTTATTATAGAGGAGGACCTTTTTCCCAATATGGAATTGAAGATGAAGGATGAGATAGTCGTGGGAAGCCTTGGTTCACTCCTTATAAATCCTAGAGTTCTCATATGCATGTTTTCACATTTCCTCTAGCTCCTCAATCTGTAACTTCCTTTGAGAACCTACACTAGAAAGACTAGAATTTCATTTTTTTTAATGTCCTAGTAGGCCTGTTTCTCAATCTCTATAGGGAGGTGACAACTCTTTCCAAACATAATCTGATTGGGTGATATTCCAATGGGAGTTTTAAAGGAAGTATGGTAAGACCATAACAAATCATCGAGTCTAATAATCCAATATTTTTGGTTGGGTTGGACTATTTTTTCAAGAATTTGTTTCACCTATTTATTTGACACCTATGCTTGACCAGTGGTTTGTGAGTGATAAGTAGTAGAAACTATATGCCCAACCCCATACTGATGAAAAAGATATTTCATTGTTTGGTTGAAGAAATGAGAACCCTGGTCACTGATGTTGAAACTAGGTAATCCAAACCTATATAAGATTTGGGTTCTAAAAAATTTCACAACTACCTTAGAATCATCGGTCCTTGTAGCTTGTTCTTCTATCCATTTTGACACATAATCAACTTTTATAAGAATGTAAAAGTTTCCAAATGAATTGGTAAATGGCCCCATAAATTCAATACTCCAAACATAAAAAATTTCATGAAAGATTAATGGTTGTTCTATCATTTCATTTCTTTTAGAGACATTACCCATTCTTTTATAATGAGGACAAGATTTACAAAAATCATGGGCATCTTGAAAACGTGTTGGCCAAAAGAGACCAGAATCAAGGACTTTGTGATCAGTCCATTGGGGAACAAAGTGGCCCCCACAAGAAAGAGTGTGGAAAATTTTAAAGACAGACTGAAACTCACTATTGGGAACACAATGCCTAAGGAATAGATCACTAAATGTGCGCCATAGGTAGGGGTTATCCCAAATGTACCAATGAGATGCATGTTTTAGATGACTGGCTTGGTTTCTGTTGAAATCAATAGGAATTCAAGATGCTACAAAATAATTTACAATTTTGGAATACCAAGGAATAGAATCTTTTACTCACTAAAATTTCTCATCGAGAAACATATCATTTATATGAATACAGGTGGATGATTCAATGTACGAGGATAGGGGAATCCTACTGATATTATTAGCCAATACATTCTATGCTCCTTTTTTATCTCTAATTTATTGATTTAATTCTTGAAGTAGGATCATCCAGCGAATGAGACGTGGTTTGGATTCTAGTTTCTTAAGGATATACCGAAGGTCTTCATAGTCTGAGAACACAATGACTTTGGACCCCAAAAGGTATGAACGGAATTTTTCCAAGGAAAACGTAATGGAAAATAATTATTTTTCAATTGTGGTGTTGTTTTCCTAGGCATGGTCCAAAGTACATGAGGCATAGGCAATGACATATTGATCTCGATCGACCCTTTGTGATAAGACTTCACCAACTGCATAGTTAAAGGCGTCAAACATGATCTCAAATGGTAAATATCACTAAGGTGGTTGGATTACCATGGGTGATGTGAGACTCCATTTTATATTATTAAAATATTCTTCAGATTCTTTATCAAAAACAAATTTTTTTTCTTTTTGTATTAATTAGGAGAGGGGGAGTGAAATTTTACTAAAGTCATGAATGAAATGATGGTAAAATCCAGAATGACCTAGGAAAGACCACACATTCTATACATTTTTAGGGAATGGTAAGGAAGAAATAACATCCACTTTTGATTTATCTACTTGGATACCATCCCCAGAAATGAAATTCTCCAAAACTATACCTTGGCACACCATCAAATGGAATTTATCATAATTTAATACAAGATTGTTTTGAATACAGAAATGTTGGACTAAACCAAGACTTCTCAAACATTCATAAAAAGAGGAGCCACAAATAGTGAAATCTTCCATGAAAACTTCCATCCATTCTCCAGGTAATCCGAAAAAATACTAACCATACATTGCTGGAAAGTACCCAGAGCATTGCACCGACCAAATGACATCCTTCTATAGGCAAATATTCCAAAAGGGCAAGTTAAGGTTGTCTTTTATTGATCCTCGGGGGAAATATAGATCTAAAAGTATCCAAAATACCCATCAAGAAAACATTAATTGGAATTCCATGCTAGATTCTCTATTATTTGGTCAATTAATGGAAATGGGAAATGGTCCTTCCTAGTGTGTTGGTTTATTCAGATATAGTCTATGAAAACATGCCAACTATTTTGTATATGAGTTGGAACCAATTCATTATTTTCATTTTTATTACTGTAAGACTGGTTTTTTTAGGAACTACTTGAATAGTACTGACCCATTGGCTGTCATATATGGGGTAAATGATTCTAGAAACCAATAATTTTATTATTTCCTTTTTGACTACATCTAAGAGGTTTGGGTTCAGTCGACGTTATTCCTTCCTCACTAGTTTAGCCTCATCATTAAAAAAATATGATGTGTACAAATTTATGGGCTAATACCAAGAATGTTCAAAAGTTTCCATACCAATTCTTGTTTATACTCCCTCAAAATATCAAGCAGTCACAATTCATGCTCAGTAGGGAGTGAACTAGAAATGAAGACGGGCAACTTGTTTCTATTCTCAAGATATGAATATTTTAAATTTGGAGGTAGTTTTTTTAGTTCCAATTCATGTGGATTTTGGATTGATGGGAGTGTGTGTGAAAGTGATAGGTCACTAATCTCATCTAACTACTCAATGGTATCATCCTCAAATGAGGAATGCGCTTTTACAAGATTAGCAGTATCATTGATGGTCATTAGATCCTTAGTGTTCAAGAAATTATCAATTAATAAACATGCATGAAAATATTCTAGACCACTACAATAATCAATTCATGATTCATTACCAAGAATTTCAATCAAGAATAAAAACTCATAAAGGGGATTGGGGGAATGAAAATAAGTGTTTTCAAGGGAATGGATTACATCAATTGAATTTACTGAGAGAGAGGAATGTTCTTCTAAGGGGTGATTCATGGCATCAAGGATGTTGAAATGGACTATGCCACCACTAAATTATATAGATAATGTACCATAATGGAAATTAATTGTAGTTTTGGCGGTTTTTAAAAAGGGCCTCCCCGATATAATCTATTAATGCCCATTCATCCTATCATCTTCCATTTTTAGCACATAAAAATCAGCAGGAAAATTTAAATTTTTCACCCTCATAAGAACATACTCTAAAACACCAGAAGGGTGTACTGTACTCCAATTTTCTAGCTAAATGACCATTCCAATGAGATTCAGTTCACTAACCTGTAAACAAGAGTAAATGGAGTGAGGCATCACATTAATAAAGGTTCCCAAATCAAGCATAGCATTAGAAAAATAATACTCCCCTATGGTGTACGGAATTGATAATGTTCTAGGATCATTGAATTTGGTGGGAAGTGATAGATTTATCAATGCTGAGATGTTCCTCCCCAATATCACCTTCTCATCACCTCAAATTCTCATTCGGTGTGTACACATCTCCTTTAGAAACTTAGTGTATCTTGGAATTTGTTTTATGGCATCAAACAAAGGAATGTTAACCTTAACTTTTTTGAAAGTTTCTAATATTTCTTTATCAAGTTTAGTTTCCTTTTGTTTTATTGGTTGGGTGGACATTTGGGTAAATGGAAGAGGAATGGTTGGGATAGGTGATTGATCAACAGACACACTCTTTCCTTTGGAAGGGATTCTCTCAGGACAAGGATTTCTTCTCTTCAACCATTTTCAGTAGCTGGGATAGTGGTTTCCTCAGGAGGGTATGACACTATTAGAGGTTTCATTTGGATTTTAAGATGAATTACAATCCTAGGGGTGATGTCACTAACATTTCCTTTAACCCTAGGGTTAACTACTAGTTAAGATGGTAGTTTCCCCAACCCATGACTTTGAATTTCCCCCACCGAGTTAGCGAGTTATCCTAATTGGGTTTTTAGGTCTTTTATGGCTGCTTGGGTGGTTTTTTGGAATTGGATATTGTTGGTAGCCATTTGTTTCATCATATCTTCTAGGCTAGGCTCAGGTTTTGGAGGGGTGGTTGGAATTTCCTTTGTGGGGGTTGGGTATTTATGGGTAGTGGTGGTGGATGACTAATCTACCCTAGTTGGTTCCATTATTGTTGGTATTTGTTTGAATTCTCCCTTGTATATAATCTTGGTTTTCTTCCCACCTAGATTTGGATGGATAGTATGGTTCTTGCCTAAAAGGTTGGTTATAGGGGCAGACTGGAAAGATTGCCTCACAACTCTCAGAAATTTCTCTCAATTGGGGGCATTGGTCAGAGTAGTGGGTGTCATAAGAACATATACCAAAATGGATGGGAGGAGGAGATTGGGATTTCCCTTGGTAAAGAGTGATTTTTCGAAGAAGGGCACTTACCTCTTCAATCTTTTTGTCCACCTTCTTCTCAAATTTAGTACTTTGCACCTCATGGACACCAAGAATGGGTAAACTGGAACTTGAACCAAATTGTTGAGTGTTATATTACATGTTGTTAATTAGGATCCTTGCAGCGATTGGGGTTTTATCTACTAGTGCACCACCTGAAATAGCATCAATCATGTTACGATCAATTGGAATTAAACCTTCATAAAAATACTGTATTAAAATTTGATCGCTTATTTGGTGGTGTGGACAACTTAAACATAATCTTTTAAATCTTTCCTAATATTCATAAAGTGTTTCCCATTTAGATTGTCTTATACCACATATTTCTTTCCTTATTATTTCATTTTGAGAGATTGGGAAATATTTTTCAAGAAAAAGGTGTTTCATTTCCACCCAGCCTCTTATTGGGAAATTAACATAATACAACCAATATTTTGTTGTATCTTCTAAAGAAAAGAGAAATTCTATAAGCTTTACTTTTTCTTCATCCACATTAGCAGGTTTTAAGGTTGGACACACAGTATGAAATTATTTTAAGTTCTTTTATGGATATTCTCCAGCGAGTCCATAAAATCTTGGCAATAAGTAAATTAGATCGGATTTTAGTTCGAAATTCGGTGCCTCGCCTTGTATTTGAACATAGGTAGGTTGTATATCAACATTAGGTGTGGTTAGTTCCTTTAATGTCCTATTATTCTCATCCATGTTAGGAAAGTTTACTTCATTTTTTATTTCGGTTCTATAAGAAGAAGTAGAAGGATAAAGAATAGTGTCTATATTTTGTGTGTCCTCCTTCAAAGGGTTCTCTTCTGTGTCTTGGTGTCGCTGAGATAAGAACCTCTCTAGTTTGGGTTCAAATGGTGGTAGGTCTCCCGAAGTAGAATGTATCATAAAAAAACCCTAAAAAATAAATAAATTATAACAAAATATATATATGTAAAGGTATAAGATAAAACAAATAAATATTCACAAAATTTACAAATATCTTATCAAAAAACGCACTAAAAACCGAAGTGCTCCTTAGAAACGGTGCAAAAAATTGGCTGTGTTGTTGTGACACATCAAAATTATTATGATTTTAAGATTTATTTATATTATAGTGAAGATCCTAGGTCATATCTCAAGAAGAGTTTGTGGTTTTATAGTGTGAATTTTTAATAAGAATAACAAAAGAGGGGGTGGTTTGAAAACAGTTTTAAGAAAATAACTTGATTTAAAGAGTTTAATAGTTGATAAATAAAGGTGGTGTTTTAGAATTATGAGATAAAGAGATAATTTCAAGTTCAATACACATATTTTTGAGTTCATAATTCTAAAAAATACACATGGTTTAATGGAACCCCTTTGTTGAGGGTTTTCAAGATCTCAACTTTCCTCTTTCCTCTTAAAACAACGCTCAAAGAACCACCCATTGACACAAAAATTGTGTTATCAAGGTTTGGGTATAAAATATATAAAATAAATGATACCAAATAATACTTAAATATTATGTATTTTTGAGATAAATAGGACTCTTTTCTTGTCCAATTGGAACAATTCAAGATTCCCACTTGAAATCTCAACCCAATCAGTGTTGAGATAAAAAGTGTTTCACTTAATTATAACAAAATAAATGTATTCAGAGGATAATCACATAAAATTTAAAAATAAGTGAAATATTTATCACACAAATTATATAAAACCAATAGAAGAACAAGTTTCATAACTCCCTCCCGAGTATGTGTATCTCCCTCGAAATGATTTCCCACCGTTTAGCTTGCCGTCGAGAGGAGGAGGAGGCTCGGGTGGAACTCTACCTTCATCCTTGATATCCCTATGAGTATATGGGACTCTAGATATTATTGTATGATTAGAGTACTCTTTGGGGTATAGAAATTATAAAATATAGTCTTTCTGGTCGAACTTGCAAATGAGGTTCCCATGGTGCCTTTTTATAGCCAAAATGAGATATGGTTTCGAGCACCCTCTTTTTGAGATACAACTTGTGTCTTGGTTTTCAAATAGTTTAAAGTCATATAATGACTTTTACAATAGATAATATTTGTTTTACATAATATTGAATATCTCCATGTCAAATTTGGAATCCATTAGACATCTAGATTGGGAGATATGGTCAAAATACCTAACTAACCTTTTGAATTCGGGTAGATTTTGTCCCCTGGACAGAATGGTTAGGACGGGCCATCCAAATGGAATAATTGGGATTCGTTTCTTTGAGATGAGTTGTAACCCATGAATTTTTGGATCGGACCACAAAATTTCAGCCCATATGGATACATTTATTTCTAGAAATGTTCAAAAAGTGGATAGATATTGTTGGGCTCCCATGCAGTTTGGCCCATTTCTATCTGGATCATCTCTCAGGCCTCCAAATCACCTCCTCCTACAATGAATTCATAAAAGCAAGTAACATTTCCCTTTTTAACAGTGATAAACACAAAATAAATTAGTCAAAAATGAAGTGAAATTTTTTATTATATCTATAATTTTCAATACAATGCACGTTTAGCATAGTGGTGTAAGGGTGAAAATGAAACAGTGAATCGCGGTGTGATCATCAGTCTGAGTGAACAATTAAAACCCTAGAGGATATGCTAATATCTTGTTCTATGGATTTCAAAGTTGGTTGGCATCAACACCTTACTCTATTTTATTCTTCTTGAAACAATTTATTTCACTCAAAATTTCATATGGATCCTTATGAATCCCTTCATGTAAATAAGTGTAGAACTTCAAAGTACTAGAATGAAGTTGAAGAAATAAATCTATTAGAGCCTAAGTAAGATGATGATATGGAAGATAAGATTATATACCTTCAGAAACATGTAATTAAAACACAAATTTGACACAAATATGATGTTTATAATCATAAAAACTATCAATATTTAAAAAATTTGAGAATTTATTTCTATTAATTTCTTTGTGGAAGAAATAAGGTAAAACTAAGCCCTATTTATATCTATCCCTTTGAATACTTGATCATATTAGGACAGTAGCTTATCATTTGGCTCTTTCAATGAATCACTCTTAGGTTCACGATGTGTTCCATATACCTATCTTGAGGAATTTCTTACCTGATCCACCACATGTACTGAAATAAGAGGCCATATTTTTAGAGAATAATCTTTCTTATAAGGAATAATCAGTTGAGATTTTGGATCATACATAAAAAGTTCTATGAAACAAGACTACTCCCCAAGTCAAATTTTCATGATAAAACCATCATCTTGAGAAAGATATGTGGGGACTTGAGGATGTAATGAGGTAGAATTAACCTCATTTTTTGGTACCAAAGTGATTAATTTCTAGGGATAAATTCATTTTAAGAGTGTAGAATGTAACAGCCTGAGATTTTAGAAAATAATTTTTTTCGAATAAATTTAATCTTTTTGATATTTTTATGTTACATGAAACATCAAGTTTATCTTGTTTACATGAAACACCAAGTTTATCTTTTGTTACACATAACACTGAGTTCATCTTTCATTACACATAAAACTAAGTTTATCATACGTTACGCATAACACCTAGTTTAAACCAAACATGACATACTATTAAAATATTATTATTTAATATGATAATTATCACCTAGTAATTGGAAGGGAGGATTTGAATAGGATTAATTAAATTATGAAAATATATGGTTTACATATGTATATATAATTAATTCCTTAGTGATCAATTAACTAGAAATGAAAATAAAAACCTTTTGAAAATAAAGGGAATCTTTTTCTAAAAAACTATTTTTATGTGCACAAACATGATTTATCTCAATAAATTAAAAAAATCACTTTTGTGAATGATTTTAGTGAAATTTATATATTAGATATTGAATAAAATTTTTAAAATTTATCTTATGTGTTTTTTAGACAAGATTTAACAATAAATCCAATTTTACGCTTAAAAACTATATTTTTCTAAAAACCAATTTTATTTCATTTTGCGCACTTATTTTAAATTTATTTTTTTCCAATTTTATAAAATTTATTTAAAAAAATTAAATTATTTTTTTAAATAATCATTTCAAAATTTTCTTAGGGTGAATTTTTGAGAATTTTTTATGAAGATAAATTTTTTAATGAACAGTGAAAATATTCGTATTTATTAAGAATTATAATTTATTTTAAAGCATTTAAAAAACATAAAAATCATTTTAATATGGTTTTATTAGTAAAAATTAGTTCAATTATATATTTATTAATCCAATTTAGTTCATTTTAATCAATTTCATATTGATTTTTTATATAAAAATGTTTTAAACTTTTGAACATTTTTTCTTTGGAAAATCGCTTTCTCATCACGATTGCGGGATTAATTTTAAATTAAATTTTTACACTAATGTGAATAGAATTTGGGAAAATATATATTCCATATTTTTAATAATCATAATTTATATTATCAAATAGGTTCAACTTAATTTTTAACCCTAATAAATAGTAAAAAGGCAAAAATTATTTACCATAGTTAATGCAAAAATGGGTTTACCGGGGGTTAAACTAAAAAGATAATGGTTAAAAATGACCCAAAACAAGTATAAAACCCATTTTATGGAAACAAATTAAACCTTAATCTTTTATTTTAGATAATGGACTATTTCATATCCTTTTGGCATGTGAAAAATGTGGGTACACTTTTTTCTTTTCAAAAATTACAAGTGTGCCACTCACCTCACTTATAAAAGGCCACGCACTATCCTCTCCTCTTTGCACTTAAAAATCGTTGGTTTTGGTCAATACCTATCAAAATAACCTATTTAATTCCATAATCTCATCTTAAATGCCTTATTTTGTTTAGAAATCCAACCTAAGAATCATTTTGTTGCAAACCAAAATAATTTGACTTGAGAAGAGGTAACATCCCTAACTTAGGGTTTTATTTTATTTCTTCCTCTACATACTTAAATTATTATTAAACCATGATTATATAATACAGTAATTATCTTTAATATAATTATATGTCATTATGTTAATGTAATAACCTAAATACTTCTCATATTCTGTCAAATGCGTTATGAAATCATCATTCATGTGTACGGCGGACTACCGCCTCATGAACTGATGTTATTTGTTTTCCAGCACCTCCTCTCACGGGTGGATATAATAATGGATTTATTATTTATATATGATATTCATGATATTATAAATACTCTTTAATCATGATATCTCATGTTTCTTCTTACCTTTAATTTTATGAGAATATGATAATGTCGTTCGTGTGTACGGTGGACTATCTCCTCGTGAAGAAATGTGATTTGTTCATGCTTTACATAGATGATAATAAGGATGAGTTTAATTAAAATATGTTATAAATATGATATAAAAATGATTCTTTAATGTTAATATATTATTTACATTTCTTTCTTTCTTTCCATCAGGAAAATGGAAACAACGTTCATGTGTACGTATGATCTACCATCTCTATGAACGGTGTATTTAATTTTCTATATATAAATTTTATGGGTCACACTAAATAAATATATAATCAATATATATTATATTTATAAAATTTTTAAAATTATTTAGATTATGGAACCATGATTAAAATAAGAGGACCGAAAATAAAAAATCAAAACATACACGAGAAACAAAGTAGTTATTTCCCAAAACATGACTTTGACATGGAATTGTTAATAATCAGGTAATAAAAGGTTATAAGTAAATAAAACATGGTATGATATATATAATTATGGTTATTTAATATATTTATAATAAAAAATTATTGTACATGAGAATCTAATGTGTATTAAGGAAGTTGATACTTATCGTAAGGGATTTTTGTCTCACTTTTATTTTTTGTGATACACATGCCATAATCACCACATGTTTCCTTTGTGTGATGTATAAACTAACCATAAATTTATTTTATGATTATTCTCATGAAAATTATTTTTATTTACATATTAATTTTAGGATCTCTATTTCATGGGGTTTATGATACAAAAGTTACCAAATTAGTAAGGATTTTATGATAAAATATCATCATTTGTCAATATTGTTTATGTTTATGATTTTGATAATGAAATATTATAATACATATCTCAATAAAATATTGAAATTTATTATAATATGGTTATTTCTTGAGAATACATGTCTTCCCTTCATTTTAATCTCTTTACACTCAAGAGTTCAAAAGAATGTTTTTTATAGAAAACTAGAATTATGACTCTCTTCAGCCAAAATTCATTTTCTTCCAATATCATGTTTTCTAAAAATGGTTTCAAAAAAGTTTTTCTATCCTCCAAATTATTTATTAAAGATATTTTTAACAATGTTTAACCTTTTTAAAAAAAATTAAAAGTAATCTTCATTCATTTTTCTAAACAATTCTCATTTGTCTTTTACTAAAAATATAAAAGGAATATTTATTTTAACATATATGACATGAACAGTATTTTCCAACATCATAACAAAATAATTATTTTAAAGATTAATTTATAAGTTTAAAATTTTATTTTCAAATAAAAGGATTTCTAAAAAAATTTACAAATTTTTAGTTTCAAAAGGTGATTTTCCAAATGGAACGGATATTTTCCTCAATAAATGTTTTAAATGACACCTAAAGATTCCTTTATAAGTTACCAAGGTTATTTTTAAATAAAAATATTTTGAAAAAATATATGTTTTAAAAATAATTTTTCAAAGTTTAAAGGCAATGTTCCTCAAAAAAATTTCCAAGTTATCTTTCAAAATCATTTTCCATGTATGATAACATTCTATGATGTTACTTATGATTTAATGGGAATAAGATTGAATGATTCCATACTTATTCCTTCTTTGGATGGTTAATGTTTTTGTAAATGAAAAATTTATAAAACCCATTTATTTTTCATGGGTTATGATATGGTGAATTGATGAAATTTTTCTAAAATAATTTTTCTTTACACAGATTATGATGTGATGATATGATGAATGTTTTATGATATTGTGGTACACATAAGTGTGGTTTTCATTATAATATTAGTGTTACCTATATCTACCTCTAATTCATTTAGTAAATATTTATATATCATGAGATTAAAATGAGAAACAAGTCGATGGTATTGATCTACGTAAGAAAGAGTTGCGTCCTAATCCACTATAGAAAACAGGTGCGTCCTGATCCACTATGGGAAACAAGTGCGTCCTAATCCACTGTAGGAAATAGGTGCATCCTAATCCAAAATGAGAAACATGTGATAATTCCCGATCTAATATATTTATGGTCTTGGTAGTTAAACTTGACATATTAAACGGTTTTTCTATATTTATGATGGTTCTACACTTTTATAAAATGATCTTATAGTTAATGATTGATTTGTGATGATTTCTCACTCTTATGGGCCATGTTTTCTAAAATGATAATGTTTTATTCCATGAATCATGTTTATGATCTATGAAGATTTGTGTACAAAATTCTTAAGTTATGTTCATGATTAAATAACCTTGTGTTTGTCTTATTATTTCATATGATTATAGATTGATATATCATATGTTTACTCTTATTGAGCATCTGATCTCACCCTTTCTTATGTTTGCTTCCCCAGGTTATGAATAAAGGTTTAGGTAGGGTATTCCTAATAGGAGTACTATGTGAGAAGATATTTGTGGGAGATGTCAAAGATATTTCATGAAATAAGAAGATTGTGTTTCTAGTCTCTAAAGATGTAAGAACTTGGATCTTCTTTTCAGTTATGTTTTCCTTTTTCTGGTGTTTTTGAGAAAAAGAGGAGCTTCTGGAAATTTTTGAAGTACATGTCATGTACTCGGTTATCACGGGTAGCCGTGTACTGGCCATGTAGCGGCTGTGCACACGGTCGTGTGTGGTGACCTAAAGACCACCTAATGCGGGGTCCGGTGAATGCAAGTACACGTCGTGTACTTCTAAATTACATGTCGTGTATTTTCTTTCTTTTTTCATTAAATGCACCAGGGTCGCGTCTGACAGATAGAACCATCTGCTTCTCGACCTAGTTCATCCGAGTGAACCTGTACGGCAGCGATCTTCCTCTGAGCCCCTGATCGAGCATCTGATCTCTAATTCAACTTTCATCAATTGCGTTGGGATCACCTTAGTAAGCTCTTCATTCTTCTGGAGCTTCGTTTCCTGATTCCTCCTCTTTCTCAAGTTATCTTTGGTTGAACATTTTGAGAATTTTTGTAGATATGTGGTTTTAATGGGTGATTCAAGGCTTGAGGTTCACATATAGCGATCTCCCAACACCTAGGTAGGTTTTTTGTGCCTTTCCATAGAAATTATTTGAGTTATATGTGCAAAATTGCCCAATACCCATGAACGGGGTATTGCGTGTTTACTGTTTTAGCCTTGTTAATTGCTTGCTATGCTTATATGCTTGAGTAGAGGTAAATTGAATGTGAATAGGGTTAATTTCTATGCTTTGGAAGTGTTTTCCCATGCATGTTTTGTTTATGACTGTTTGTTCCTGCTTAGCCTGTTAGGCTGCCTTGCCTGTTTTCCATGCCTAGTATTGTAGGATGGTGTGTTTATTTATCTGGCATGTTGTTATGTTGTAGACTGTTTTCCAAGTAGTTCATGAGGTTTACTTTGACCGATATGCTTTACTATACTATTTACTTACACAGGGCCATGAGAACTTGGTGTAGTAGACTATAGAGAGAATGGACATAAGGGCTTCTCTAGAGTGTCTTTTTTACTGATACAATGAGAGAACATAGGGGGAATTGACGTAAGTGCTTCCTCAGAGTGTTTGTAGTTCCTCGACGCAGGCCACAGGGGGAATGTGATGTAAGTGCTTTTCCAGAGCACCTTTAGTTACCGATATGAGACTATAGGAGAAATTGGCAGTGAGTGCTTCCTCATAGATTCTATGCTTTAGCTGAACTAGAGAGGTTAGACTGTATGAACTTCCCAGAGGATTTCTTGTACTTATTTGGTTAAACCATAGGGGTTAGGATATGAGTTCTTCCCAGAGGGTTGTCGTTGGTGTTTAGCTTCTTGCTTGTGTTTACTAGGTAGGACCAGAGGGGATAGGTTGTGAGTACTTCAAAAAGGGTTACCTGTTTGTGTTTACCTGCTTTGATTAGTTGTTGCTTGATATATGAAATTGAATGCTTTGAAACTGTGGATTGTTTACTATTGAGTACTTCCTTGTTTACTGCTTCATTTTACTTATTACCTACCATATATTCACTGACTGTTGGTCATATATCTCGTGGTGGTTTCCTACTGGGATTTAGTCTCACACCTTGTTTGGGCCATGCTTTTGGTCCCAAACATATTATATTGTTGTAGGTATAGTAAGGGCAAGTGCCCTTATACTTCAAGTACTTGACTACATTGGAGCTGGAGAGTATGGGACCAAGCTTTGGATTGCGATGTTGTGGAGTTGTTTACTAATTTTCTTTTTACTTGGGTTTTATACTGTATTTCCACATTGTGACTTGATGGGATGCTTTCCTAGACATATTTATCACGCATCATATATATATGTGTGTGTGCTCCAGTTGTTTCTTTCATCAGTCTTTCACTATTTACTATTGTTTAGTATGTTTACTACTTCCTCTATTGTATATCTGTTTTGTTTCTGCTGTGTTAATCTTCCAATGAGGGCATAGTTTCCCCACTATCACACCCAAGTCCCTCGCTGCTAGTCGGTAGCCTCTGGTGTTCGGGGAAATGCATTTGAAGCCATGTGACCAACCGGGTATGGGGTGCCTCTAGGTGGCCTCCAGAACTGGGACGTTACAAAGTGGTATCAGAGGGTTATTTTCTTCTTGACTTACCATTTGGAGCCTATAGTCAGGGATATGATGGAATAGGTACTTGGTAATAATCTTTTCCTGAGAGTAGCTAACCTGTGTATAGGGAAAAGCCAATTTACCGTGCTATTGCAATTTTTTATGATTTTGAAATTTTTGCAGTTGATTTGATTTCATTGTTGGGTGACTCACATGTTTTGTGTTGTTATCATTGATGTTATTGAGGTTCTATTTCTATTGCAACCCGATGAGATGAGGGTATTCCATCTCATGCATCATATAGGCACTTGCTAGAAATCACATGTCATGCATTATTTACATGCCATTTAGGGTGCATTAATGATTGCATGTTGTTTTGATAGATTTTGTGCTAGATATGCATACTATTTTGATAGATTCCTTGATAGAATACCTGCTTTTTATAGGGTATTTCTTTGCATAAGTATTTCTTTGAATGAATGCTAAACTTTGGTTCTTTAAGTGTTATGAGCCCTCATAGACCATAATTTGGTAGATCATTGCCTTGTTTTCCTTGTATATGACATGTATAAGATGTCAACCTTTGATTCGCAGGGAGTATGGGCTCTCACGGGTCGAAATTTGGCACTTTAATGTTCATTTTAGTGTTTTTCTTGGTTCTGGAGAAGTTTCTAAGGCTTACTGTCTGGAAAAACCCAGAAAACATGGAGTGTAATGATGAATACACACCAAGTGTTCTTCTGTTCGGGAAGAAACTATTTTTTTAAGTACACACTGTGTACTGTATGTACACGCTGTGTAGTCTCTAATCGTGTCTCAGACTGTGTGGGCAGAGACACGGGGTTTGGAAATCTCTAGTAGGACACGTTGTGTACCGGATGTACATGTCGTGTTGTAGAGCCATATAACCGGCCATGTTACTAACAACATGGGTCGGTTGAGTCTTTTCTAATACAGGTCGTTTCCATCTGGAACACACCATGTAGTTTCAGTCATGTGTCCACCCATGTAACTAACAACACGGGAAGTTGAAACCTAAGTAGTACACACTGTGTCTATCTGGAATACTCCGTGTAGTGTGAGCCATGTATCCGGTCGTGTCACTAACAACACGGGTCGGTGAAGCTTGCCTAGTACATGTCGTGTCTAGCACGAACACACCATGTAGTCTTGTTCTATGAGAACTGTGTGGGTTATCCATGTAGAAGAACTCAGGCAAGGGAAGAAAATTCAAGTACATGTCATGTGTTAAGACAACACATCGTGTATGGGGTGTTACACGACGAGTTTTGGAAGAAGTACACACCCATGTGAAAGGATTAAGGTAACACATCTTGTAGTTGTTATACATGTTGTGTATCCATGTTTTGAAAAACATAAATGCTTTCTTTCTCTTGTTCCCTTCTTATACTTCTAAGTTTTCAGTCCTTGAAAATCTTGATCTAAGGTGTGATCTTGACCTTGCAGAGTCATGCCACCGAGACATCCTCATGTTGTCTACTAGTTATAGGGAAATGATCAGACACTGGATATGGATGATCAGGGACTACCTGTGGATCCTTCAGTTGTGCCCATCTTGGCACTAGCCGTCATTCTGGAAATATGTGTTGACGCATAGTTCCGAGATGGATTTATGAGGTTCATGTAGACCTTATGAGGCGTACCGCATCCTAACCCGTCTATGGAAGAGTTGACGTGGGTTTTCCAACAGCAGCATCCTCCCACCTTCACAGGGGAATAAGGAACTTAGGCTGTAGAGTCATGGTTGGAATCCATGCTTTCTATCTTTGATCATCTGGATATGCCTCTGGAGAGGAGGGTGAATCTCGCTATGTATATGCTTCGGGATTCCTCCAAGAGATGGTGGGATGTGATCTCATAGGTGGGATACCAACAGGTTATGGATTGGGATGACTTCCATTATGCCTTCTACGACTACTTCTACCCTGATACTTTGAGGTCCGATCGAGCCCGATAGTTCATGAGTCTGGAGCAGGGTGCTCTTTATATTATGGAGTATTCTTCTTGCTTCACCGATCTGGAATGATTCATGCCTATTCTAAGAGGTGATGATTTATTCCTAGTAAGGAAGTTGGAGGATGGTCTCAGGCACGACATCCGATCTCAAGAGAACATCTTCCAGTTGACTTCCATCACTTCTATAGTCAACCAGTCACTAATCATGGAGTGAAATCTGAGGGATTCTAGAGTTGTGAGCCAGGTCGGCTCGACATCTAGAGTTAGTATCCCTCCTACTGACAGTAGGAAGTTCCACAAGGGGTCTTTTCACGGATATCCAAGGAGATGAGACACTTCTTCTGGTAGCCAGGTAGCTTGATACCAATGTGGGAAGAGCGGGAATACGAGGCCACATTTCCCGAGAGACCTAGTGGAGTGCCAATATTGCAGCAAGATGGGTCATCTTCAGTGTTTCTGTCAGATATTTTCACCAACGGCTAGTGACAGAGGTTCTTCTATGACTCCGCATTCAGGAGTAGCACCACCAGTTTCTCATCAGTCTGGGAATTGGAGTTCTTCTAGCCGTTCAGGCCAATGTGGAGGTCGTGGTCGTGGTAGTCAGTCGCCAAGATTTTAGCGACAACAGAGTGGATCATCTCAGCATGGACAGGCAGGGTTATAGGGCCGCGATATAGGCCAGACTTTTCCAGTGGAGCAGACCCAGCAGGAGCAGGATCCCGGACACTCTATAGTTTGAGGTACTATTCTAGTTACCTCGGTTTTAGCTTCTTCTCTTTTCGATATGGGGGATTCCCATAGCTTTATATCTATCGATGTTGTAGAGATCCTTGGGATCTGTATCTTTTCTTCTATGGATATCTTGATGCTAGACACTCTTTTGGGGACTAGAAAGGATAGTGTAAGTTAGTGCAAGGAGTGCCCTCTTGAGGTTGGTGGGTGTCAGTTCTTATGGGACCTCTATGTCCTAGAAATGACAGGCTGTGGTTTCATTCTTGGAATGGACTGGTTAGTTCCCTTCTAGGCTGTAGTCAACTGCTATCCCTGTAGGATGAGTTTTACGTCACCAGAGGGTGGATCGTTTCTTCATAAGGGTGAATGGGATGTCCAGGCGAGCAGAGCAGGACCCGAGCATCATGGGTTGGGAGGAGTTACAGCCCAAATCGCTAGTCTATATCTAGATGACCATGGGACTTCACAGATAGACTTTATTCCAGTGGTGGATCATTTCAGGGACATCTTTCCAGAAGATTTTTTAGGTTTTCCTCCAGAGCGTGAGGTAGACTTCTCTATTGATCTTGTTCTAAGAGCGGCATCGGTGTCCATTCCTCCTTATTGGATGGCTACACTAGAGTTGCAGGAGCTCAAGAAGCAGTTAGAGGAGTTTCAGGCAAAGGGTTTCATCTAACCTAGTACTTCTCCTTGGGGTTCGCCTGTCCTGTTTGTGAAGAAGGCAGACGATACCCTCAGAATTTGTGTGGATTATCGGAAGTTGAACCAGATGATGGTCAAGAACCGATATCCCTTGCCAAGGATTTATGATCTCTTTGATCAGCTTTGAGGAGCCCGGGTGTTCTTGAAGATTGACATGAGGTCTGGTTTCCATCATTTGTGCATTAGACCATCAGATATACCTCTTACAGCCTTCTAGAGTATGTATGGTCTATATGAGTATGTGGTTATACCATTTGGTCTCACGAACGTGTCTGTAGTCTTCATGGAACTGATGAACCGAGTGTTCCATCCATACTTGGATTCTTTCATGGTAGTCTTTGTGGATGATATCTTTGTGTACTCTCACACTCAACATGACCATGTTGTACATATTGAGATCATTTTGAGTACACTGAGAGAGCATCATTTATATGATAATCTATCAAAATGTCACTTCTGGATGGACTAGATTCACTTCTTGGGTCATGTTATCTCAGAGATAGGTGTATCTGTAGACCCAGATAAACTGAGAGTAGTAGTTTCTTGGGAGCAGCCAAAGAACATCTTTGAGGTACAGAGTTTTCTAGGGCTAGCTGGATACTAAAGACGTTTCATATAGTACTTTTCACTCTTAGCAATGACATTTACGGTTCTGACTAAGAAGGGTGCAAAGTTATTTTGGTCAGATTCTTGTGAGTCAGCCTTTCAGAATCTGAAAGGGAGGTTGACTTCAGCACCGATACTAGTATTTCCAGAGCTGGGTAAGAGCTATATTGTGTACTGTGATGCATCAGGTATCAGGCTGGGAGCAGTGCTTATGCAGGGAGAATGAGTCGTTGTGTACGGGTCTCAGCAGTTGAGGCCACATGAGAGGAACTACCCGATGCATGATCTCAATTTGGCTGTTTTTGTTCATGATTTACATTGTTGGAGACATTATCTTATGGGAGAGCATTTTGTGGTTTTCACTGACCACAAAAGTCTCAAATACATATTCAATCAGCGTGATCTGAATTTGAGACAGTGAAGGTGGGTTGAATACCTTCATTCTTTTGACTTTGAGCTTGCTTATATGCTTGGGAAGGTAAATGCAGTGGCAGATGCGTTGAGCAGGAGGACTCAGATACAGGAAAATCAGGAGGCCAATAGTGAGTGGAATCTAATGGATATTTTCTCTGAGATGCATTTGGAGGTGCACGATAGACAGGGGAAAACATTTATTTCTTCTATATTTGTTACCTCTACTCTTCTTGATCGAGTGCGAATGAGGCAGCTATCAGATTATGAAGGCCTAGTCCTACGGGAAAGCGTGTCATGAGAGGATCCTATTCCTAGATGGATAGTATACGAGGATGAGATATTTCATTTTCAGGGGTGCGTATGGGTGTCAGTAGACATACGCGAGGAACTGATGTGGTACTTTCATTCCTTAGTTTGGGCAGTTCATCCTGGTGTCACCAAGATGTATCATGATCTTCATTGTCAGTACTGGTGGCCAAGTATGAAGGGATATGTTTCTGGTTTCATCATGAGATGTTCCACCTGTCAGCAGGTCAAGGTGGAGTATCAGTGACCAGCAGGGCTTTTGCAATAGTTACCCATTCTTGAGTGGAAATGGAATGATGTCGCGATGAACTTCGTGACGGGTTTACCGAGGTCTCCTCAAGGAAATGATGCAGTATGGGTTGTCATTGACAGACTCACAAAGGTTGCTCAATTCTTGTCGATCAAGGAGACCTTCAATGTTGATGATCTGGGAAGGTTTTACATCCAAGAGATTGTATGTCTACATGGGGTTTCACACTCTATTGTTTCAGACAGGGATGCACATTTTACTTCTTGGGTCTGACAGGGGCTTCAGAAGGTTTTGGGTACACAGGTACTTTTGAGTACAGCTTACCATCCCCAGACAGATGGCCAGTCCGAGTGTACGATTCAGGTGCTTTAGGACATGCTTCGAGCATGTATCGTGGATTTTGGAGGTTCTTGGGAGAAGCACATACCTCTTGTGGAGTTTTCCTATAATAATAGTTTTCAAGAAACTACTCAGATGGAACCTTATGAGTCTTTTTATGGTAGGCCATTCTGATCACCCTTATGTTGGCTGGAGGCAGGAGAGGCAGCTATGCTGGGACCTCGTCTTGTCCAGGAGACCACAGAGCATATAGAGTTGATTTGGAAGAGGATGGCTATTGCACAGTCTCGACAGAAGTCTTATGCTTCTCTACAGAGATGACCTATGGAGTTCAAGGTTAGGGATTAGTTTTTCATGCATGTCACACCAAGGTTGGGACACATGAGGATTAGGAACCAGGGTAAACTTTCACCGAGGTACGTCAGACCGTTTGAAATGTTAGAGAGAGTTGGGTTGGTTGCCTATCGGTTGTAGTTACCTCAGAGGTACCAGACTATGCATGATGTCTTCCATGTTTCTCATCTTCAACGTAACTTCTCAGACTCGTCTCATGTTTTCCAACCCGAGGAATTTTATCTAGAGGTGGATGTATATTTTGAGGAGCATCCTATCTGGATTGTAGATCTAAGTATGAAAGTTCTCTGTGGCCGGTATGTTCCTCTAGTACGAGTGCTATAGCAGCACGGGTGAGTATAGGATGAGACTTGGGAGAGGTAGGCCGATGTACGATCGTAGTGGCCGGAGGTGTTCGGGGTTTCTTCTTCTATGCTGCCTTGCTAGGGAAATTCGGGAATGAATTTCTTTAAGGTGGGAAGTTTGTAAGAACTTGGATCTTCTTTTTAGGTATGTTTTCCTCTTTCTGGTGTTTTTTAGAAAAAGAGGATCTTCTCAAAAATTTTGAAGTACACGTTATGTATACTCGGTTATCACGGGTAGCTGTGTACTGGTCGTGTAGCGGTTGTGCACACGGCCGTGTGTGGTGACCTGGAGACTACCTAATTTGGGGGATGGTGAATGCAAGTACACGCTATGTACTTATAAAGTACATGCCATGTATTTTATTTTATTTTCATTAAACACACCAGGGTCGCATCTGATGGACAGAACCATCTACTTCTGATTCGACCATCGTCGATTGCGTTGGGATCACCTCAGTAATCTCTTCCTTCTTCTAGAGATTTATTTCCTGATTCCTCCTCTTTCTCAAGTTATCTTCGGTGGAACGTTTTGAGCATTTTTTTTAGATCTATAGTGTTCTTGGGTGATTCAAGGCTTGAGTTTCACGTATAGTGATCTCCTAACACTGAGGTAGGTGGTTTGTGCCTTTCCATAGAAATTCTTTGAGTTATATGTGAAAAATCACACAATACCCATGAACAGGGTATTTCGTGTTTACTATTTTAGCCTTGTTAATTTCCTACTATGCTTGTATGCTTGAGTAGAGGTAAATTGAATGTGAATAGGGTTAATTGCTATGATTTGGAATTTTTTTCCCATGCATGTTCTGTTTATAACCGTTTGGTCCTTCTTATCCTGTTAGGCTGCCTTGCCTGTTTTCCATGCCTAGTGTTGTAGGATGGTGTGTTTATTTATCTGACATGTTGTTATGTTGTAGGCTGTTATCCAAGTAGTTCTTGAGGTTTACTTTGGCCGATATGATTTGCTATACTTATTGACTTACACAAGGCCGTGAGAACCTGGTGTAGTATACTATAGGGAGAATGGATGTAAGGACTTCTCCAGAGTGTCTGTTTTACTGTTACGTTGTAAGACCATAGGGGGAATTGACGTAAGTGCTTCCTCAGAGTGTCTGTAATTCCTTGACGCAGGCCACAGGGGGAATGCGACGTAAGTGCTTCCCTAGAGCGCCTTTAGTTACTGATATGAGCCTATAGGAGGAATTGACGGAGAGTTCTTCCTCATAGGGTCTATGCTTAAGCTGAACCAGAGGGGTTAGACTGTGTGAACTTCCCATAGGGTTGCTTATACTTGTTTGGTTGAACTAGAGGGGTTAGGTTGTGAGTGCTTCCCAGAGGGTTACTGTTGGTGTTTAGCTGCTTGTTTGTGTTTACTAGGTAGGACCAGAGGGGATAGGCTGTGAGTACTTCCCAAAGGGTTACCTGTTTGTGTTTACCTGCTTTGATTAGTTGTTGCTTGGTATATGAAACTGAATGCTTTGAAACTGTGGATTGTTTACTACTGAGTACTTCCTTGTTTGCTGCTTCATTTTACTTATTACCTGCCATATATTCACTGAATGTTAGGCACAGATCTCGTGGTGGTTTCCTACTGGGATTTAGTCTCATGCCCTATTTGGGCCATACTTTTGGGCCCAAACAGATTATATTGTGGAAAGTATAGATAAGGGAAAGCACCCTTCTAATTCAGGTACTTGACTATATTGGAGCTAGAGAGCATGGGACCAAGCTTAGTCTTGTGATGTTGTGGTGTTGTTTACTGCTTTTCTTTGTACTTGGGTTTTGTACTGTATTTTAGCATTGTGACTTGTTGGGCTACTTTCCTAGACATATGTATCATGCATCATATATATGTGTGTTTTCTAGTTGTTTCTTTCATCATTCGTCTTCTGTTTATTGTTGTTTTGTATGTTTACTGCTTTCGCTATTGTATATCTGTTTTGTTTCCACTGTGTTACTCTGCAAATGAGGGCATAGTTTCCCAACTATCACACCCAAGGCACTCACTAATAGTCGGAAGCCTCTGGAATTCGGGGAAATGCACTTGAGGCCATGTGACCAGCTTTGTACGGGGAACCTCTGGGTGGCTTTTGGAACCGGGACGTTACAAAAGACACTAAACTATTACAGTCCTCAGGCATGTGTTTATGAAATATATTTAATATTCATCTAAAAAGATGTGATATTTATATATAAAATCATGGGTCTCTATTGTTACAATTTTTTTATAATTAGTAAAACTTAATTAATGGGGGTATTTTGTTTTATTTTATTTTTTGATACCAAACATTAAGGGAAGAAATTTGTGTCATGTCAAACCGATTGATTTAATATTCAGGTTTAAATGGTTAACCCTAACCTGGTCCATTAAGCATGTTATCAAGTTGATAAAAAAATCACATTTTATTTATATATTTAATTAATTATTTAATTAATTATTTAATTAATTATTTAATAAATATATATAATTTAATAAACTTTATATATGTACATTATAAACTCTTCATAAGAAGCATATAATTATAAATCACATAAGATATTCATATATATATATATATATTGATACACACGCACATGTTAGTTTAGGTAAAAATAAAATGTTTTATTCAATAATATATATATATATATATTATGTATAAAGGATTATAAACCACAAACAACATGCACACTCAACACCCCAATGGGTCAAGCCTCGTCTCTCCCTACAAAGAAGTACAAGCTCCAACTAGACCTACTTTATTACATTTTATAGATTTAAGTTTCAAGTTCTTGATTAACTAAAGGACCAGTTGAATATGGTCCAAATGCCCATGAAGGAGATAAAATTAAGGCCTGAATGAACAACTTATATCATGTTGTGTCACCAATCTTACACCGTACTTCCTTTTAACCCATTTATTAATTATTTCAATGGTTCATATCATGTTCTCATGTCGGGTCATATCCTTTATTTTCCCTCTATTATATGGAATTGTTGTTAATGTTAAGAACTTATTGAAATTATAATTTTCTTAGGAAACATGTCAATAATGATAATTAGTGGTTAACAGTCAATTTATAAATAAATTGTAAGACCTTATATTTATCTAGGTACTTCCCTCATTTATTTTTTGGTTTAATTTTTTTAAAATTCTATAGTTGAGCAATGTTCCTTGTATAAAATGTGTTTGGGAGATGATCAAGAGTCTTATAGGTGTTTAAATAGAAAGATCTAGTAGTGGAATTCAACAGGGGAACTACTACAATGACACTGACTAGATGGTACTCTATCATCGACCTTTCGGTGAGGTATGTTGATATTTTTAAGTGAGGAAAACCCTGTAGTTTTCTCTTGAAAACATTTTAACACCTATAACCCCTTCCTTTCGACCCTAATTTCATGTTTAATGATCTTGAAGGGTTTTTTGGGTATTTCCCATCTTCTCCAATGACTTCCTTCAGCCTCTTGATCTATGGTTTGTTATGGGGGTCCTATTTTGGGAACTTGTTATTATGTGTGGTCGAAATGCTTGATTTGTGTGGTATTCTTCATCTTAGCTTGAGGTTGGTGGTATTATGAAATATACTAGGGTATATTTTTCTTCTAAATTATGAATTCTATTTTATTATTATGATGTTTTGTGTGTATGGACCCTTTTATCTTAGGACTCTCCTTAGGTCTTTGGATTTATTTCCAGGATTGTCTGCAGGTCCCTCTAGATTTGGTGGTTATGTGAACCTGGACCTCAGAACTCTCGAAGGGTGTACAGATTATTGGAAATAGTATTATGAACCTTATTTTCTTGCTTCTATAGAACTATATGTACCACCATGTTACTTTTTTAGCTAATTATTAATATTAAAATAGGGAAAATAATGTGTTAGTTAACAATGAGTCGAATTGGTTAATGAGTTACTTGTTAATACGGATTGTCTATATGAGATACATGGTTACTTGATTCCTAAGAGTTAGAGACATGTTTATTGGATACTTGAGGGTTAGATTCATAGTTACATGATGCTTTAGGGGGAGATTCATGGTTTATTGAATCATGAGGGTGATATACATGGAAACTTGGTGCCTGAGGGTGAGACGCATGGTTTTTAGATGCCTGAGGTTGAGATACATGGATACTTGATTCCTAAGGGAGAGATGATTAGCTTAATGATGCATGAGGGTTATATTAATGGTTATAAATGATTCCTAAGGGAAATATTTTGGGTATTACATGGAATTAATTCCCAATTAATTGCACTAGGATTCAGGGATAGAGTCATTTGGCACTATCTGAAGCAGGTATAGTTGACTCGGGTGTTCCCCTTAAGGCTTGAGGTTGAATATTTTAGTTTATATATTTCCCTATAAATTTTCACTTTGTTTACAATAATTTCATTATAAATTATATATATTTTCATGCACTATTACTCATATTTGACATGATTTAGACCTTATTGGTGATTTTATGTTAAGTTATACTCACACCCTATGTGATCCATAATTGGGTAATCATGTAGACATTATAGATGCAGGTCAGAAAAAAGGTAAGGGGGCCAATTCTTGATGGTTGGTCTGGGTTTCTAGTATAGAATCATAGGATTCAGGATCGGGCTTCACCGTGGGACCAGTTGGTGTCATTACATGATTTTTATTTTGGGTTTTATTTATATTTTGGGAACATAATGTTAGAAATTCAACATGACATTACAAGGCTTAATATATTTGGTTGTTTGGTGTTTTCCAATTTATCTACTAATGATGAGATGGTTGATTTGTTTATTTTTGTTTCCACTATGATTTTTTAATATGTACAAGAAGGTATAGTATCCCCACTATACTTATTATACCCTTGTTCTATTTGGAATCCAATGGCGTGTGAGGTTGTGCGCCTGAGGTCCTATGTCAACCCATCTTAGTCATGTGAGGGAGAACCAGTATGAGGATGTTATAAAGTGGTATCAAAGTAGGTCTTATATTTTGCTTTACTATTTATCCAAGGTAGAGAAAAGAATATGTGGGGTCATTTCTTGGTAATGATCTCATTCCTAGAAGTAGATAACCCACATATGAGAGAAAACCCATGTTACCAGGTATAAGGTAATTGTTTTTTGTTCTTGTTTGTTGTTATTTTTTATTTGATTTAACCTTGAGTGTAGCTCATTTTATTTGAGAGCTATTATAGTTATTTTTTTATGTGTGATGGTATAAACCGAAATGGGGATATGCATGCATCATGATAGGCACATAGAAGATATTTTCATTTTCACTATCAGTCTAGGAACTCATTCACATGAATATAAAAATATTATTCTTTATTTTATTCTTGTTTAAACTGATGATAGTGATACCTTGTTAATGAATAACAATATACTATTTTTATTGTATGTTAACTAATTAGTTAAGATTATATTTGATTTCATTTTGTGATTCAAGCATGTACTCTGAGCCTAAGAATGTTTTTGAACCTATTGGAACAATCTAGTATTATGTTATCATATTTGGGAATATGTTATGTTTTATTTCCCTATTATGGCTAAATTATTCTTTCTCTCTTTTACTTTTTACCTACTGTGTGGCCTGAGGTGTGTGTTACCCTATGTATATAGATGCCTAAAATTTATGTTTTGGTGGATAATGAGGAGGGAGTTGACAAGAACAAATAACACATAGCATATTCCAATCCTCCAATAGATCAAAGGAACATTATGTAAGATCAACTATGGGATATTTTCTTATGGGTGATTTGATCCATGGAGAGTGACATTCCATAAGGAGGAATAACCATGTAAAACCTCAATAAGGATTTATAGATGTATACCCCTCCCCCCAATATTCATAGGGGAGGGTGTACCTCAAGAAGAAAAATATTAGATTGAGTCAATCCAAATGACTTTAATCATCTGGAGAAATCCATAGAGAGGAGGGTGAATATTGAGGGGTACATGTTGCGGGGACCAGCCAAGCACTGGTTGGAAACCCTATTTTAGGATAATCAACACCAGGGGATGGCTTGGTATAATTTAAAAATGATATTCCTAGACCATTTCTAAATAGAGACATCGAGGGAGGAGAGAGCTTGATAGTCCATTCACCTGGTGCAATGGAATATGGTTGTGATGGATTATGTTGGACACTTCAAAAATCTACAATGTTTTTCTACAACATTGGATGGAGATGAGGAATCTAGGGAAAAATTATTTCAAGAGGGTCTTTGATATAAGATAAATTATTAGGTTAATATATTTCAATTGAATAAATTCCTAGGTAGTGTAAATCGGGATCTCATTTCTAAAGGGAACCTTAGGGGGGCTCTGAGTGGAAGGTAAGAGGTTCCATCTAAGTAGTCTTATAGCACTTCCTATGGTAGTAAGAAAATTCATCTCTAACAATTCCATTCGAACAATAGAGAGAAGATTATTTAAGGTAGTGGTTTATCCTCTTTAGATGGTGAACTGATGCACTATTTTCATTATGGAAGACCCGTACACAAGTGAGATCTATGCCCTAAAACACTGATGGAGTGTTGTGAATGTGTTAATATGGAACACCTGTATAGGTTATACATAATAATTAGCATACATACGATGATGGGGGCATGAGAAAAAATCCAAATTTAGGGTAAAGGTCTAATATTCAACAGTATACAAGAAGATAGAGTTCCACTGGTCGTATAGGCAGATGTATAGGATGGGGCACCCCCAGTCAGGGACAATAGTACCATCAGGGTGGTGTTCCATAGGTATATTAGGTAAGAGATTAGGGTAGAGGCATGAGTCAGATGCATGTGGTCCATTACACACATATTGGAGTGGATGTGAGGCCTTCCACTATTCGAGGTATGATTTTAGTAGAATCTACCCCCACATGTGTTGTATTTGATATAGGGGAATCACATTCTTTGATATCATCTCAATTTATTCATGGATTAGATTTGGATATGGAATATATGTTTTTAGTTATGTCTATTGACACACTGTTAGAGGCACGATCGGAGGGTTTTCGGTGCTGCAAGGATGTTCTCTAGAGAATGTTGGCTACTATTTCCTATTGGACCTATTTGTACTTGATATGGAGGGATTATACCTGATCTTGGGATAGACTGGATGGTTTTGTATTAGGATCATATCAATTACTACCACAGGTGTATGTCCTTCTCAACTCCTGAGGGTGTATGTAACATCCACGGTGGTGAATGGGATATCTCAGCAGGTTATGTAGAACCAATATAGATTAGACTAGATGAACCCACATCTCAAGTAACTAGCCTTATGTTGGATGATGGAGAACCATAGCGGGGCTTCTTTCCCCTAATAGTAGACTATTAATAGGATACTGAGGAATTATTTGGCTTATCTCCAAAGTGAGAGATTGAGTTTACTATCAATTTGGTTCTAGGAGCTGAGTCTATTTGTATTATTTCCTACAGGATGACTCCAGTAGGGATTTGAGAGTTGAAAGTCAAATTGGAGGATCTACAGAGTATGGGGTTTTATTCATCCTAGTACATCACCTTGGGGATCTCATATGCTCTTCACCAAGAAAACAGATGGGATGTTGTGACTGTGTGTTTATTATTGGATACTGAATTAGATGACAGAAAAGAATAGGTATCCTCTTCCACACATCAATGATCTCTTTGACCAACTGATAGATGTATGAATATTATCTAATATTGATTTAAGATCTGGATACCATCAGCTAAGAGTGATATCATATTAAATACCTCATGATGCCTTTTGAAACAGATATGGTTTGTATAGATTTTTGGTGATTCTATTCGGATTGATGAATATATTGATGGTGTTTATGGATTTGATAAACCACATTTTTCACCCATACCTGGGCCAATTCATGGTAGTATTTGTTGAATACATATTTATGTGATCTAAATCTATATGTTATAATGTGTGATACCTTGATATTGTCTTGAGTAAATTGAGAGGGAACCCACTTTATGAAAAAATCTAAAAGTGTTACTTATGGATTGATTAGGTACACTTTTGGGTCATATTATATTTTAGGTGGAAATATTTGTAGATCTACAGAAGGTGACTGTAATGGTTTCTTGGGAATGGTCCAAGAAATTTTTCAAGATTTAGATATTTCTCAGTCTAGCTGGGTAATATTGGATATTTATTCATGATTTCTCTTGAATAGAGGAATCGATGACCAGTCTAACCAAGAAGGGGGGATAGTTTGAATGGACCGATGGTTGTGAGAAATCTTTCTAGGAGGTTAAGATTAGGTTGTTGTCAATAATGATACTAGCCTTATCAGAACTAGGTAAGAAGTAAATCATGTACTATGATGCCTATAGAATTATGTTGGGAGTAGTTCTTATGTGGTACATATGTGTGGTCACCTACATACCAAGGTAGTTGATACCAAACAAGTAGAATCATCTCACACATGATCTGGATTTTTTCGCATTCATTCATGCTCAGAGATGTTGGAAACATTACCTGATGGGAGAGAGGTTCATGGTATATATAGATCATATGATACTAAAGTATATATTTTCACATAGGAATATGAACCTTCGATGGAGGAGGTGGTTGGAGTATTTAAATTCCTTTAATTTCTAGTTAGCATGCACACCCAGTAAGTTCAACATTGTTAATGACGTCCTAAGAAGAAAGGTGAATAATTAGGCAGTGCAAGAGTTCAATGATGAATAGAGGTTTATGCCACTATTTTCTGAGTTTCATTTGGTTGTCCAGGAGTACCAGAGGCAAGTGACTATAACTTCCACCTATGTTGTTCCCTCTCTTTTCAATATGATCAATTGGTGGCAGATGGTGGATCTAGAATTTTTTCCTATTAAAGAGAAAGTAAATGGTGGGTGTTAATCATCTTGATTGGACATTGATGATGATGGGGTTATTTACATTCATGGGTGTTTCAAGGTTTCTGATAATATGTGTAGGAATCCAAATAGAAAGTTTCATGCTTCTAGGTGGTCAATACATCCTAGTTTTACAAAGATGTATTAAGATATATACAGATAGTATTAGTGTCAGATGTGAAGAGGAAGATAGTAGTTTTTGTGACCTAATGCCTCACCTATCTATAGGTGAAGGCCAAGAATTAGCGGACTATAGGTCTATTGCATCTTTCACCCATTCTTGAGTGAAAATGGGATGATTTCATTATGGAATTCATTATGGGATTACCCAGGGATTCCCAAAATAATTGTGCAGAGTGGGTGATAGTGGACCAATGGAAAAAGTTTCACACTTCCTACCTATCTAAGAGAATTTATCTATTAATGAATTGGGTAGACTTTATGTATGGGATATACTATAGCTAAATGGTGTTCCATGGTGTATAGTATCATATCAAGATCCCCATTTTTCATCGTGCTTCTAGAAGGGGCTATAGATGGTGCTAGGTTCACAGGTGTTTCTGAGTACCACCTACCACCCTCAGACTGATAGGAAATCTAAGTAGACCATTCATATTTGGAAAGTAATGTTGGGATCATGTTTCCTAAATTTTGGTGGTTTTCAAAAGAAATACTTTGATCTTGTGGAGTTCACCAATAAAAATAGTCATCAAGCATCGGTCTAGATGGATCCTTTTGAAGTCTTATATAGTAGGTTGTTTTGATCGCCCGTGTGCTTGTTTGAGGCAGTAGGAGAAGCACTCATTGGACTTGGGATTATGAAGGAGAGGCCTGAAAAGGTCCATTTGATCTGGAAATAGTTAATAACTTCTTAGAGAAGGTATAAATCTTATACAGATCACAGGCAGTGACGTCTAGAATTTGAGGTGGGTGATCAAGTCTTCCTATGAGTTTCACTAAGGCTAGGATAGAGTTTAATTCAGAAGTAGGGAAAGTTAATGCTCAACTTTTTCAATATGTTTCAGATTTTGGAGAAGATAGGTCTAGTGGAATATAAATTTTTTCTTCCACAATGTTATAATTCCATGCCCGATGTGTAACATGTGTCGCAACTTTGGAGATATAACCCATATACTTACCATGTTATTGATTCTAATGGTGTCAATATTGATTTTAATGCATCCTTTAATGAGAATACAATATATATCATATGCCATGATTATTATATTATCCATGTTAAGATTATGCCTTTGGTGTGAGTGCAGTGGAAGAATGGTTGAGTTTAGGAGGATATCTGAGAGAGATTGTCTGATATGTGGGTGCAGTGGGATGAGATTTTCACTGATATCTCTCAATAAATCTTAGGAGAACATCATGGAGACAAGATTTAATATATTGAGGAGGATTTAATTCCATGTCCTTATATAGTTACTTCCCTTTTTTATTTTTTGGATGAAATTTTTTTTAATTCTATGGTTGAGCATTGTTCTTAGTCTAAAAGGTGTTTTGAAGATTCTTGAGGGGGATCAGAGGAGACAAACTAGAAATATTTAGTAGTGGAATGTAGTAGGGGAAATATTGTAGTTCTTCCATCTAGATGGTGGACTGGGAAGTAGTCTTGTTGGGCTATAGGAATCCCTAACTAGTCGGTACTCCATCATCGACCATCTGATGGGGTCTGGCAGTATTTTTAAGTGAGGTAGACCTCGTAATTTCCTCCTCCATCCTTTTTAACACCTTTATCCCCTTCCTTTCAACCCTAATTTCATGATTAATAATATTGAATGGTTATTTAGTGTTTTCTCAGCTTCTCCAATGACTTCCTTTGATCACTTGATCCATTTTTTGATCTAAGGGTCCTATTTTAAGAAGTTATTATTGTGTGTGGTTTGTACACTTGATTTTTGTGATATCCTTCATCTATACTTGAGGTAGGTGGTATTTTTACATATCCTAGTGTCTTTATTTATCTTATAGTGTAATTATACTATGAGATTGCACCGGTGTTCCATGTGCATGACCCCTTTTATCTTGGGACTCTCTACAAGACCTCGGATTTCTTTTCTAGACAGTTAGCAAGTCCCTCTGGATCTGGTGTTGATCTGAACATGGACCTTGGCCCTCCTGAAGGGTGTGGAAATTATTGGAATAATATTTTGACCCTAGGTATGGTGATTATAGAGAACTATATGTAAAATCATGTTTCTTTTTTAGCTTATGCTTAAGATTAAAAGTGGGGAATGGATATGTTAGCTAACAGTGAGTTGAAGTTGTTAATGAGTTACCTATTAATGTGGTTTTTTAATGCAAGATACATGGGTACTTGATTCCTAAGGGAGTGACACATGGTTTTGGGATTATTGAAAGATAGATACATGGTTACATGATTCTTGAGGGTGATAAACATGGTTTTTTGATGCATAAGGTTGAAATTCATGGTTATTTGATGCCTAATGGAAAGACACATGGACGTCAACTGCCTGAGGGTGAGGTACATGATTGATTTATGTATAAGGGTGATATTTTTGGCACTATGATGCTTGAGGATGAGATGCATGGTTATATGTGATGCTTGATGGTGATATTGGGAGTGGTAAATAGCATTTCTATTAGTTATTTTCACTAGGATATAAGGAAAAAGACACTCGGCACTAGCCGAAGTAGGTGTAGTTTACCTTAGTGTTACCCTTGGGATCTATGGTTAACACTTTTAGTTTATGTATTTCCCTATAAATTTTCACTTTATTTACTATAATTTACTTCCAACTTATGCATATCTTCATAGACTATTACTCATATTGGACATGTTTAGACACCATTAGTGGTGTCCAACTGAGTTATACTCACACCTTGTGTGGGACACCATTAGATTCCCATGAAAAAATCATGGATATAGATCAGGATAGGTACAAGGGAACAATGATAGATGGTTGATATGGGTTGTTAGGGAAGGAGCATAGGAGTTGGGACTAAGCTTCACCTTAGGACCAATTAGTTTCATTACATGAGTTTTATTTTGGGTTTTAGTTTAGGTTTTGGGAACATCATGTTAGAATTATAGAATGACATTACATGTATTACTATATTTGGTTGTTTAGTGTTTTTCTGTTTATATTCTAGTGATGAGATGGTTGATTTGTTTATGTATGTTTTCACTGTGATTTCTTAATCAGTTCCAGAGGGTATAGTATCCCCACTATACTTATTAGACCATTTCTACAAGTCATTAGCCTCTAGTTTATGAGAAGGCATACCTAAGGTCATTTATCATCCTATATTGATCATGTGAGGGAGAATCGGGTCAAGTAAATTATACAAAGTGTGCATACTAGGTGCCTTGAGCTCAAAATTTTCAAATTTCATCAATAAATGAAACACACTTTCCCAAAAATTACTAGGTTTTTTAACTTGAGTTCTAGTCTATGAGATGTTTACATTTTTATTATTGGGTAATCTATTTACAAAAATATAAAGGATTTAAAATTAATTATTTTCACAATAAAATTTTCACTTTTTGTGGGGGATACTCTCAATTAGGGAGAAAGTCAAGGTATCTTCTCATAAAAATAATATATTCTTCAATTGGTAACCAACCCAATCGAACACAGAGATGCAATAGGAGATAATGGAATAATTCAAGGGCTATCAAAAAAACCCTTAACATCATAGCACATACCCATCTTTAAAATGGGATTTAATCGCATGAATTTTAATAATGAAAAACTCCTCATAACACTGGTGATCCTTCGATGTTTCATATAGAGAGAAAAATAATAAAAGTATATACCCCTTATGTCATGTAAATAGGCAACCTTATTCAGTTTTTCTTCTTTTAATTGTGTTCGTTTCATCATATGAGACTTCTGTTTCCGAAAAAAAGTGTTATCAGAGCCTCTAGGGTTGAAACAGTGATGAAGTATAGGATTTCTCCAGTGGCTAGAAAATTGAAGCTAATTATGAATCATTTTCTGATCCTAGATTATAAAATCTCTCATTGACACAATTCAAATGGCATGATTAAATCTAAAACAAATCTAAAATGAATCCATTATAGGCTATCAAAGTTTGAGTCAAAATTGGAGTTCTACAGTACCCCTTACTAAAGAAGATGGTACTATTCACGCTGATGGTGACTTTATAATGACATTTTCGTTAACATCTTTGACATTCCATGTTAGTTTAATATCATCATTTCATCATTAAAAGGTCTTAATCATTGATATTGTTTTGAATTTATCTTAGTCAATTGGAGTCTGATTTCGATAATCCACAAGTCATTTCACGCTATTTTAACTACTATGTACATATCCATATGATTAGATTTTTGAGATTTGGATTCTTTCAATGGAGTAAAATATTAGTAACATGATTAAGCTTATCAATTATAATTATGATATCTGGAAACCCAAAATCGAAGATCTTTTGTATGTTAAAGATTTTTGGAAGCCCATAGTCGAGACCACTAAGCCCATTATAGTGAAATAAAAGGAATCTTCAACAAGCATCCGAACTAATGGGACGAAATCTATGAGTATCCCACAAATTGATGTAGAGTGATTCATGCTCAATAGGAAATGTGCGGCTCAAATTAGGAAATGGATCGACAATAGTATCTTCCAAAAAAATTCCAATGAGCGTGATGCTTCTATTCCATGGAGAAAATTGGAAAATATATACGCAAGGATAACTAGAAAAAACAAATAAAAACTAATATATTTTCTTATCAACATGAAGTATAAGGATGGTAACAATATATCAGAACACATGAGAAAGTTCTAATGTGTTTTTATTCAGTTAAATTCCATGAAAATGATGGTTGGTGATGTATTAAAAACATTGTTGATATTGATCTCATTACTAAATAAATGGGATGCAATGGTCATGTAAGTTAGTAATTCAGTAATTAAAAGAAATATCACTATTGAAATATCGAAGAATAGAAATCTTAATAAAGAAAATAGAAGTAAGGATAAGGGATGTACTCTGGAATCAGAATCACTTGTTACTAAAAGATAAGAGAAGAAAAAAATATTAGGGAAGAAGCAAATGAAAAGAACCCCATAATCAAAATCAATAATAAAGGAAGTGATAAATATCTTGATTGAGATATGATTTGAAGTTACACTATTGTGGTAAGCCAGGAAACTTCATCCGAGGGTGTTGGAAATTGAAGGTTTAATAGAGGAATTATGAAGTTAAACCCTAAAATATTGATGTTATAATTATTAATGAAGATGTAGTTATTTTTCAAGAAGATCATGACAAAATTAAAATTTAAGACTCAACATGGGTTATTGATTTAAATGCCTCCTACCATGTCACATCTAAACGATATTTCTTCTCATCTTATCATCTTACTAGTTTTGGTAATATTTTTATAGAGACTAATATTGGATGTCGGTTATTATAGAAATATGTGATTCATGTTCTTTATATTCTCCTTGATATGATATCCACTGGAATGATTGATGGAAATGGATATGTTAGTTCCTTAGGTGATGGAAAATGTAAGCTTATCAAATGTAGTGTGGTAATTTCTAAAGGAAAGAAGGATGATCCTTCCTACCTCATATATTCTAGATCATTTGGAGGGGAATTCAATATAGTCAGGGAAAAGGTTTTTGTAGAGGTGTGTCATTGAAATCTTAGACATATGAGAAATAAAGGAATCATAATTCTCTCTGGGAAGGATCTCTTACTGGGAATCAAAGGTACATACTTGGATACTTGTTCTGATTTCATCATGGGAAAACAACACCAAGTAAACTTTCATGGTTATTTATTGTTCATAAAAGTAAAAATTTTAGATTTTATACACATTGATGTCTACATGATGATAAATAATTCAATGAGAGGTTTTATTTATTTTATGAACTTCATAGAATATTATTATATAAAATTTTGGGATTTTACTTTGAAAACTAAAGATCGAGTGCATAATATTTTCAAGTAGTTTTGCGTGAAGGTGGAAGGTGAAATAGGTGGATGATTGAAGTGTGTTAGAGAAGATAATAGAGGAGAGTATTGTGGTCTATTTGAGGAATACTGCAGAAGTTTCAACATAAATCTATAAAAATAATTAACAAAGAAACCTCAATATAATTGTTTTACTAAGTGGATAGAAAAAACTATTTCTAATAGATTCATGCATATTCTCTCAAATCCAAAGCAGTTAAACACTTTTTGGGGTGAGGAAATAAGAATTTAATTTGATCTTATCAACATTTCTCCACAATTTCCAATGAACTATGATGTACCAGAAAAAAGTTGACATGTAAAGATGTTTCATATAAACATTTGAGAGTTTTTTGTTGTAAGTAATTTGTTCACATCACAAAAGATGAGAGAGAAAATATGGTTGTAAAGGGAAATCATTGTATCTTTTTGGGATATTCTCATGAGGAGATTGGATACTAGCTCTGATATTATATCAATAGAAGTATCATTAAAATATGTGGTGTATTTTTTCATGAATATTATAGTATTGAAGATTTTGAGAAGTAAGAAAATACAAGGAAAACAAAATCTAATGAAATTTCAATCAATCTAGAACCATTCACACCACCATCTGTTCCAAATAGTAAAGAATATATTCATGACACTGATGATACATCCCCACCAGGTAATATGACTTTATCTATTTATATGACTCCATCATATGATATTCTTGAGTAGATCCTACCCAAATCACCATTGAATAGATCCACTAGATAATGAAAACTGAGTCATAGATACTCACAACATGAGTATGTGATTATCACTAATAGGGAAGAGCCAGACATTTATGATAATGTGAACAGGAGTCAGTAGAAGATGGAATGAAAAAAGTCCATGCAAGAGGATATGAGATATTTTCATAAGAACCAAACATTTGATTTAGTAAAGTTACCACATAGAAATAAGTCACTCAAGAATAAGTGGGTGTATATAATTAAAGGAGAAGGTTATATCTCATGACCATGCTGTAGATCTAAGATGTTTTTGAAGGTATTCAGTCAAAAGAAAGATATTGACCTTGAATAATTGTTTTCTCGTGTGGTAAAAATGTATTCTATCATAGTTATTCTTGGATTTGAGGAAACTCTCAACCTATAAGTGTAAGAACTTGATGTAAAAAAATCATTCTTACATGTTGATCTTGAAAAGTAGATATAAATGGAACATCTAGAAAGATTTTAGGATAAAGGTAAAGAAAACATGGTATGTAAACTTAGGAAATGTTTATATGGTCAAAAATAGGAACCGAGATAATGATACAGGAATTTTGACTCATTCATGGAAAAAATGAGTACAAGAGAATGACCGTTGATCACTAAATTTTTATCAAATAGTTTTCCAGTGAAAATTTTATTATTAAATTTATTTTATTTATTTGATGATATATTGATTATTGGAAGATATATCATAAATATTGATAGGTTAGAGAAGTATTTGAATAATTATTTTGAATTAAAGTACTTGGGGGAGGTTACACAGATCCTTTCCCTGAATATTATTCATGACAAGAGGAGTCACAAGATTTGGCTATCTCAGGAATAGTACATTAATAAGGTTCTTAAAAGGTTTAATGTGAGTAAGGTGAAACTAGTTAACACTCCACTCATGATAATATAGAGACCATAAACTAAAGAGGAGAAAGAAAATATGGAAAAAGTTTCTTATCAATTAGTATTTGGAAGTCTTATGTATGTCATGATGTGCACCAAACCAAATATTGCTCATGTTTTTGGTATTGTGAGTAAATTATTATCAAATCTAGGAAATGAGCATTGGGAAATGATCAAATGTATATTTAAGTATATCTAATCCATATCTAGTCATTTTTTATGTTTTGGAAGTGATAAACCTATTTTAAAAGGATTGTTAAATGAAAATATGCCTAGAGATGTAGACATAAGGAAATCTAGGCACTTAGAACATTATAAATGTGTTGTCAGGTCTACCACAGAATAAGAGTATATCACGATCACTGAAGGTTTCAAAGAGATACCATGGATGAATAAGTTTCTATAGGATATGGTATAGATTTATAATAATTACATTCTCTATTATGATAGTCATAGAATTATAAATCTTAGAAAAAACCCAACATTTCATTCCAGTTCAAAACACATCGATGTGTGATATCAGTGGATATACAATGTGTTGGAATAAACATTATTGAAAATTGATAAAATTCACACCAATTATAATGAGTTGTGAATGATGTAAAGACCAATCAATATTTTGGTGACCAATAATAAGTTTAAGAGATTCAGTTATTTATATTCCTTGGTTGAAAAAAAAGAAGCACCATAAACAATACCAATTCCTATTCACCATCTTCTTCACCAATCCAACTACAACTCAAAACCACTTGATCTCAACACATGATGACAAAGGTTCTACCTAAGGAGAATTTGGAATCTTACAAGTAGAGTACGAGTCTAACTTATAACCCAATTTGATCATGAAAGGGGTATTTTTGGGGAGCACTCCCAATTTGGGAGTCAAATTGATGGAGGAACTTGCATAAGTCTCTTCTATCAAGAAAAATCTTATTTAGTTGGAAACCAACCCATTCAAACATGGAAACACAACAAACGACATTAGAAGAATTCATGGTTTAGAAAAAAACCCTAGACATCACAACATATCCCCATATTTAATATAGGATTTCATCCCATGAATTTCAATGATAAAAAACTTCTTGTAACATAGGTGATCATTCAATGTTTCATTCAGAGATAGATAAAATAAAATTCTAGCCACACTTCTCCTAGGGACATAGTCACCCCTTCTAAACCAAATAAATTCTTATGTTCTTCTATTTTTCTTCTTCTAATTGTTATTACTTCATCATATGGGACTTTCACTTCCATAACACTTTTAATGTTGTAGGAATTTATTTAGTGTTAATGTAACTGTCACGAACCCCTCCCCACAAGGTGTAACCCTCCTGGGCTAGCAATGTGAGAAGGGAGATAATGACCCCTGATTCCCGCCTCGAGTAGGCCCCGGGTTGGCGACTAGCATTGAGGGTATAGTAAAAACACAAATGGGAGGCATTACCCTCTAAGAGAACACATGTGAAAGAGATAGATAAGACAGACGCCAACAAAATCTAAGGAGGAAAGAAATATAAAAGAAATCCCAAGTACACATATGTAATGTCATGAAAAACTAATACAACTGAAAGGGGAAAAACTGCAAATACCCAAAAGAAAGTAAAAATAGAGGCAACCACGAAGCCCAAATATCTACTACAACCCCAAGCTAGTAGAAACCAGCCTGCTCTCTAACCTGCTCCATGTGACCTAAAAAACAATTTATATAGACATAGGGTGAGTATAATAGTATACTCAATAGGATCCTCCCTGGAGCCTCTCGTTCAAAAGTAAAGAAAGCAAACTAAATTATAGTGAACAACAAGTGAAACTAAATCATCACCTAAACAAGTATACTAAGTTCCCAACCTCACCATGGATACTCTCACCAAGTAACGCATACAAGAATAGATTATATAATAAATAATATCAAGGGTACCCTACTACTACTTCCCCACTAGTTTTCCTCTTTTCCCTAATGTCACACGTCCTAAGCCATCTCTCTCCAAAAAGACTTGCCCATAGACACCTAGGCGAAGCACCACAACATGCACCTCATGCAAAAAACCACCATGTCCACATAAGAAAAGTAACCAGGTAGTTTCTGGGAGCCACCACAGCTCGCATAATGTGTATCATATATTGGGCATTATACCTCAAGCCATTACAGCCCACACACCAAGTAAGGATCCTTAAGCCATCACAGCCTATACACGTTACACCTATAGTAGTCCATAGGAAACTATATCCAGGATATATGTGTGTGAATAAACACAATACATTACAGCCCTCTACACATATATATGGGGAAAACTAACCATTGTTCCTACCAGCACAAGTAACTACCAAGAGAAGAGAGCGGGGGCAAAGGGGGTAGTCAGCCATCCATCCACCCACTAGAATGTTAGGGAAAACACCCCCCCCCTAGGGCTCAGAATCCCCGGGGTGTCAGTTTCCCTAACTGACAGGGTGGATTAGTGTATAAAAACACAAAAAGTACAAAATATACTATAGATCATAACCACGCTATGGGCATAACCTAGTCTTAGAATCAACTGTAGCTAACGTCTCTTGGACTCCCATATGCCACTTCTATAACTAGGTATCCTATAAGCACACAACCATTTAATGAGCTTGATTATATTCCTTCATTCACTTTTTATTAGTTTCAATTTATGTTCATTAATTCTGTAAACACTAATTAAATATTAACAATTTCCACATTATACTTCATTAGCATCACACCCAAAGTCCATTGTTCCTTTAAAATTGCAACCTCGACATTGTGTCCTAGCAAGCTCTAACCCCATGGGTTAACATAATTTATTCAATCATTTATTAATAGTATTACTTTCCCATATTCCCAGAAATTATAGAAAAATATTCTAAGCTACTAAACACAAGGGTCTCAACACGGTGAGTAGGTGAACTAACCGTTGAGTATTTTCCACCTATATCAAGAGCGTAGACCCATCCTTACTCAGGAATCTAAACATGTAAATCATGTGGAATACCCCACGCGTCTTCACCCCTTTTGGAAGGAGGGTAAGAAAAATAGCTTCCTTGACCAGTGGGGAAAGTAAGTAAGATAAATAACCAACAAGAAACAGAAATCATCCAAACATTCACATCCAACCCGTTCCATCATCTCTGGTGTCCTCCCTGACACCCACATGCATAAGCTGATGCATCTCACCACTCTAGGTGTCAAATGCTGCCACAACCAATAGGCCTCCCTTCCCCCACATATCACAACTACCTTCCAAGCTCACATCACAACACAAGCAGTAGGAAAACAAACATCATATCAACTGGGCTCTTAGCCCTTAAGCAAGCAAGAGGGTAACTTAGAACCCTACAAGTCATTATCTTGTATCAAACAACCAGTCATTTAATCCATCTGGATTTAACCGATTTATTATTTGTAGGTTACAAATATGGGAAACCTAAACATTAATCTATCACAAATTGATTAAACATGCTTACTGCATCAATTTGATTAACATCAAATTACAACAACAACAACAACTAGATTCATTTACATGCCTCTTTATATTTATCCAAATAATTATCAATTAATTTTGGGTTTACGTTCTTTACCAATTTCCATTAAGAACAAAAAACTAAATAAATAAATCATAGATATCACACTATCTATCAAAACAAGAGGCAACAACATACGATCGATATCAATTTATTTATCTAGTTCAAATATTTAATATATCAATTCCATTGTGATCTAGTGGTCTAAAACATGCTAACTATACATTTGCACATAAAATAATATAGAATCAACGAATCCCCTACCTCAAATGGTTCTTGACTTTATTTATATGAGAACGAGCCACACAACGGGTTACGATCTCTTCCCCCTGTGACAACTATATCCACCTGAGGATGCAGAGACACCACCACACCGGTCAACACCCAAGAAAAGTCCATTAGGAACATGAAGATAGCATTACATAAAAGGTCAAGGAGAAACATAAGGAGATGAAACCAAAATAATGAAGATATATCATACATTATATTGAAGATTGATCGATACTTCTTGGTTGCACCAAAAACAGAGGGTGCACTTGCAGCAAGAAGAAATCCAAGGTGAACCAATCCAAGGAGGAAAGTTTGATCGCACAAATCCTACGGGAAGGAAAGAAAGGTTTGAGTATCTCACACTAGAGAACAAGGAGGAAGAACAAGGGAGGAAGATATCTCGTTCCTTTAGAAGATTTAACGAAGCAGCAGTTTAAGATACGCTAGATTTTCCATTAAAAGAGGATCATATTAAACCACGTGGTTTGACCAAGTAAAAACCATCCCAAGCCTTAGGAAAATTAATATAAGAGTTATTGGATTTGATTTGGCCTTAAATCCCTTAAAACAAGGCCTTAAATGCATTTTATGTCAAAGGAAACGTCAAAGGGGCGAACTGTAGGAAGTTGGTAACACTGTTCATGAACTAAAAATTTGGCAAAGGAAATAGAGGTTGTTGTTGGAACCTCACCATTCTGGAAACACTGTTCACATCAGTCTACCATTGGAACTGTTCACATCAGTCTACCGTTGGAACTTTTCACATGGGTCTACCGTTGGAAATTTTTATATCAGTCTACCATTGGAACTGTTCACATCGGTCTACTGTTGGACTGTTCACATCAGTCTACCATTGGAACTGTTCACATCGGTCTACCATTGGAATTGTTCACATCGGTCTACTATTGGAACTATTCACATCAGTCTCACAGGTGGACTGTTCACATCGGTCTACCATTGGAACTATTCACATCGATCTACCTTTGGCATTGTTCGCACCGGTCTACCGTTGGCACTGTTCACATCGGTCTACCATTAGAACTGTTCACATCAGTCTCACCAGTGGGAATGTTCACATCAGTCTACCGTTGGAACTATTCACATTAGTCTACCGTTGGAACTGTTCACATCGGTCTACCGGTGGAACTATTCACATCGGTCTACCATTTGACTGTTCACATCGGTCTACTATTGGAACTGTTCACATCGGTCTACCATTGGACTGTTCACATCGGTCTACCATTAGAACTGTTCACATCGGTCTACCGTTGGAACTGTTCACATCGGTCTACCGTTGGAACTGTTCACATCGGTCTACTGGCGGCACTGTTCACATCGGTGTACTATTGGAACTGTTCACATCGGTCTACCGGTGGCACTGTTCACATCAGTCTACCATTGGAACTGTTCACATCGGTCTATCGGTGGCACTGTTCACATCGGTCTACCATTGGAACTGTTCACATGGGTCTACTATTGGAGTTGTTCACATCGTTCTACCGTTGGAACTGTTCACATCACAGAGTTGGAAATTTGGAAAAGTGTTGGGGATAAGTCACTTTGACCACCCAAAACGCCTCAAACACTAGATTTCCGTAGAGGAATGGATCAGAGAGTTCTAGGCCATTATAGTAACATCTCAAAATTTTAATATATTTATAACCTTTAAATAAATGTTATAATTAAACAAGATTTTTATAATTAAAACAAGCTATAATTTTAAGAGAACTTGCTAAAAATATGTTTAGATATTCCCTAAATATTTTAAAAAGATAATATTTATTATGCTAATTATATATCATTATTTATAAAGGTAAATAATAACCTATTATGAATTTATTTCATAAATTATAAGTCATTCTTAATAAAATTTCATTTCAAGTGAAATTAATTATTAATCAGAGAAAAGTAATTTTATTTTAGTGTGAAATTTACAGTTTTGATTAAAATAAAAACCCTTCTATTTTTAATACTATTACTTTTGTATATATTGTTATTATTAAAGAAATAATATGTACATAGAATTTTATTGAAACATAGTCATTATGAAAATTTATAATTTAATCAAAAAATGTTTATAACTTATATGGGTAATATGTTAATTTGTAACTTAGAACTTATTTAATGATAAATTAACCATATTTGAAATAATATTATAGAAATAAATGTTTATAATATTAATTATAAATTATTTATATATACTATGATAAATTATAGTAAATGATATTTGCAAATTTTTACTAATAAATTAATATCATGAAATAATATTAATATTGATAAATTAAAATTGTGTTTAAGATACATAATAAATATATTAAGAATGAATAAATGGAATACATTGATATTAATGGATTATAATAATTTCAATAGAATTAGAATTATTGAATTTAATATTTAAAAATATAATTTTTGTAAAAAAATAAACCTACATACATGAAGAAATTGTTTTAAAGGGGTGTATAATGGTACAAGATATTTTTATTTAACTGTGTAAAGGTAAGGAAGTGATTTTAAGGTTGTGTAAAGGTCAGAACTATTGTGTAAGGATCACACTTCTGTGAAATAAGGGTAAACAAGACCTCACATAAAGGTAGGTCTCGCTATGTAAAGGTAGCTCACCCAAAGCCTTGCATGTGTAAAGGTCTTCACAAGACTCACATAAAGGTATCGTGACTGCTTCACACTTGCATAAGGGTAACCCAAGGATCCTTCTTCTCACATAAGGGTAGTCCTAACCATGTATAAAGGTATGCAAGTTATTATATGTATGGTGTAAAGGTCATCTGGTACCTACATAAGGTTACTTCAATGCTTGTGAAAGGGTAAGTTTCTATGTCAATGTTTTACGTAAGGGTAACCTATTCCTCACATAAGGGTAATGCAACCTCACATAAGGGTAACATAACCACACATAAAGTTAAATCCGATAAATTAAATCTCACGTAAGTGTACACCTATCCCTGCGTAGGGGTAGTTTCTAATTTCAAATCTCACATAATGGTTACAGTATAACAACATAAGGGTAGTCTTCTTAAAATAGAACCTGCGTAAGGGTCTCCAAAACCTCACGTATGGGTAACATATAAGTTTTGAAGCTACATAAGGGTAATCTCAAATCCATTTAAGGGTAAAAAACCTCATGTAATGGTTAAACCGTTATTTTAAATTCTATGTAAAGGTAATATCCACATAAAGGTAAGTGTGCACTTCAAATTTAACCTACTGTATCATGTCAGATTCTTCCCCACATGAAATATATAGATAAAATCAAAGAATATATATATTTAATATTCCATCATAATATTTGTTTACATATTGTTTTCATGGACATAGAAGGTCAAGATTAGTTAAATGTGAAACATCCGCATTTATAACACCTTTTTTTTATCTCTGCATGATCAGATATAGTTTCTATATTATTCTAAAATCTATAATATCTTGACCTCTATAAAGATTCGCATTTGGAATCTTATAAATTGTTAAATAGGGGAGTTTTCCTTTGAATATCTTAGCATGATCTTAAATATTATTTTAAATTATTTTTAGATGCTTTATGGGAGATGTTGAGTGGTGCATAATAAAATAACAACAAGAAGCAGTATTTTTATATTATCACCTTTATATGTGATTTTATCATCTTCTATAACTCACTGCAAATTCATAAACTTATCTTATTCACTCTAGTCTTCATATACAGTTTAAGTTTGGCTATATAAGGGGTCAAATATATCTTTAAGCTAGGCCTATATTTCTTTAGTAGTAGTTCCCATATTTATCTATTTCTATTTTTGAGAAAATTAATAGGAATAAGGGAGTTTGTTCTCAATTATGTTACGCATCCTGATATTATTTCTAGTTGTTTCATGGATTAAGGTAATGGATTTCGTCTAAATTTCTCTTCATCAAGGCATATTTTAATGTTATATACCTAATTTATTTTATATCATGTATATTTCATCATTTTTTACATATCATGTCATGAATATTTCAAACATCATGGTATTTTAAGTATCAATTCAAATTATTTCATCCAAGGGTGTTTTAATTGAATGTTACCAAGTGGTAAAGAGTATCTTAACTAAATTTACTTTCATTGGGTTATAACATTTATTCATTGACTTTTTTATGACATTATTATGTGAGAATTTATCTCTAAATAATTTTATTCTATATTTTTACTTGTTTTAAGAGGATTTACATATGTGTACATAATCACTTCATGTATTAATTATCACTTAAAAAGTTATGATCTTTGTAAGGGTTTTCTTTTCCTCAATCTCATTTTCCTTAGACATGATTCATGCCATACACCATGATTTATTTTTATGGTTTACTTACTATTGAAAATTAATTTTTTTATATTACTTCATGAAATTAGTGGGATTTATAGATCCATATCATAAAATTTCTTTTAATGGCTTTTGATTTGAAATTTACTAAATCGGTAAAGGCTTTATGTTTCAATATCCTTTCTTTTCAAGATTGTTTATATTCAAGGTTCCTTTGGAGGAAATCAAATGATATTAGTTTATTAAACTACATATCTTTTCTTATAATTTGGTTATGAATGTGGTTTATATGTTTCATTTCCATTTTATTCATTTTTTATTAAAGAAACATCAAGAAATTTGTTGTTAGGTGATGTCGATCATGTATATTCTTTTAGATTGGGAATATTTATCTCTCACATTAATGTTTTCTAAAAAAATCAATAATGTTATTTTCTAAAAATAAATTATTTCCTAAATTTATTTTTCACCTTATTTTAAAAGGTTTTAAAAGGAAATTTATTAATGTTTTCCATATAGGTTACTTTTGACTCTCTTTACAAAATGTTTGAAAAGAATTTTTATTTTTAAAAATTGTGGCATAGATGTAACTTTCTGCCATCATGGACACTCGATGATTTGAATCTTCCTTTAAAAGTTTCTATGTTTCTTTTCAAATAAATTTTGTTCATAATATTTTGTAAATTTTTAGTTTTCAAAAGTGATTTTCAAAGTGGAAATGGTATTTTACTCAAGAATGTTTTTAATGATATTTTTGTGGTATTTCTATTCATCAATGATAACAACCCATGATTTATATTATGCTTCACTGGGGATATGTTGTAATGATAACATAATTATTATTTATTTGTATGGATTATGATTGTTTCAAAGATATTTTCATGGAACCCATTTCTTTTCCACGGTTAAATCAAGCTATGAATGAACAATGGTCATTGTTATATTGAAAAGTGTAAGATTCTAATTATTTTTATCATTCAATAGTACTTGGAAATATGTATATATGTTTGATGGGTGGTTTCATTATAAATAAAGTATATTTGGTTTCATTATAAACCAAGGACGGGTAGTTATGTTATAAACCAAGAATGGGTGGTTACATTAGAAACCAAGGATGGGTGGGTTTGTTATAGTCGTCCAATGTATTGGGTAATGAGACAGAGTTAGCTAGATAGAAGATACTCCTAAGAGATTATAGAGTTATGTTATTCCTAAGATATTATGGATTTTACCAGTTATATATTACTTATAATAGATATAGGTATTATCTAGTTAGGTAATTACATTATGAAAGTTTTATGTTCCAATATACCTATATAATTATTCAATACTTTCTATGAGTTCTAATGGATCCTTTGTTCAAGGATTATTTTCACATAGCTAATGATTTTTGAATTATATAACTCTTATATTATGTTAAATACTTATCCAATGTCTCGTGATTTACGATCCATTTTTATGGGTATATATCCTCTTATGTTATGATAATTTACATTGATTATTTAATCGTGCTTTTATTCTCGTCATATGATCACTGATGAAATCAAACTATTAATTCTTATATTTACCACTACTGGGTGTTTGAGATCACCATTATTATGTTTCCTTTTTCCTAGGTTTTGAATAAAGTTTTTAATTATGTTATTCCTAATAAGGTTAATATATATGAAGAACTTAGTCGGAGATGATGCAAATTTTTATAAACTAGTTGTTTATATATCCATGTTTTTATGTAAGTGTTTGTCCTGATTCTCTAAAAATCTAAACCTAAAAGTTATTAGGTATGTAAGTGATCCAATATTCATTTTTATGCTATATGTTCTGAAGGGTTAAAATTGGGTCACATTTATTCGTATCAAATCCAGAAATGTAAATATTATGTTTTAAGCACCAGATTCAGAAGTGTGGGTTCAACATTGTTATTGTTGGTATTAGAATAGGGTTAGATAAATTTAAAGATTATGATGTATCTATTTGATTTCAATAGTTATGGATTCCAACATGAGTTAATAATTTTAATGTTTATCATAAGTTCAAAGGCTTAAACACCTATTTTGAGGTTTTAAGTGATCGGATTTTAAGGTGACTGGTGATATTTTTGGAGACATTTCATTGGGTTGAAGTATATTTAACCCTTAGGTTTAATATTAAGGATTATTTGGGAATAATTCTATTACATTTTTTGGGGATCAAAGATCAAGGGTATGATATAACCCTTAGGTTTAAAACATTTTTATATAAAATTTGTTAATCAGTTCTTATCTTAGTGGCATGAGATGGGAAGTCTTTGGGAAAATAATACTGAGTTTATACTCACCCCCTGCTTATGCACTATTGTGCATTTTCAGATGTCATCTATCAAGACATAGGTAAATTCAAGGTATCTCAGTTCTTTAGTGATGCTTCTTGATACCATGGTAATGGAATTTGGAGTGGATCTTAGAGTGGGTTGGGTGATGCTTATTTTGATTCCACTTGGGTGTTTTTTTATTTGTGTCGTCTTTTGGTTATTTTTTAGTATGTATTTTTGTTTCCACTTATACTATGATATTGTTTAATGTTTTGGTTATGTTTTTAGTTTTATTGTGTACCCATGAATCATATATAAGATTAGATGTTTATTATTTGTTCTATCTAGGTGTTTTATATTTAAAAAGGGAAAATCATCCCCCAAAGTTATTGAATCCCTTAGAATTTATTACCAGCATTTTTTGTCTTGGGGATGTCACCTAAGACCTAGTATCACCTCCGCCTCTTCTCAGGAAAATGAGGAGGGGCGGGATGTTACAAATGGTATTAGTTTGTTTGATCCTCGTATTGGAAATGATATCGATCTTGGTGGAACTTTATGTCTATTAAGATGGTAGTAAGGAGTTAGGAATGTTGGAAATTGAAATTTATAGCATAAAAAGATGTAGCTAACCTTTTTAGGCTGAAATTCAAGTTACAAGGGTACTTTGGGTAAAAAATTATTTTGAGACACTTCTAGGTGTATTGTCACTTCATCGTCATGGTTTTAGCTGATGATATTTTCATAGCATGAATTATAAGTAAGACTTACCACTAGGAATAAATTGTTTATTTTGAGTTTTATGATTTATGAAATGGTCAAAAAAACATGTTGAATTTTGAAAATGGTTAAAATCGTTTGAGGTTAAAGAGAATGGTTGTGCTATTTTGAAAAAAAAAATTGATAAAAAATGTATGGTTGTGATATGTGTTTGTAAAGAGACGTAAAATTCAAGGGAAATTTTTTCTTAATTTTCTTTGGAATTTTACAAGAGCGCGGTTTCTGACGGCACCTGATTCTGAGGCCCGGAGTACCCGGAATCAATTTCCGAAGTTTGGCTTGGGTACGTTCAGTGAACGAATGAGCGGGAATTTCTAACTTTTGATCCGGTGCTCGGAATTGAAATCTGAGGACACCGATGAACTCGCAGCGCCGATATTCACTTAAGGTGACCTTTTCCGTAGTTGCGTTTATTGCGGGACGAAAGTTAGTTTTTGGGAGATTTATAAAAAGTTAAAATAAAAATGTAGATCACTTTTTATTTTTCTTACTTGTTGGTTAACTCCTCTCAAAGGAAGTTAAAGGTGGGACCCACATCCACTTAACCTCCCTTGGGAGGATTAAGTGTGGTGGGGCCCACACGAAACCCAACTTTCCATCTCCTCTCAAAACTCCCTTAACTCCCCTTTTACAATGTAATTGACAACTTAGCTTATTAATTGGGTTGAGTTGTTTAAACTTTTTCAAACCTTTCAAATTCAAAAAGGTTTGGTTGAGTAAATAAAATAAGCTCTTAGCTTATTTTATTTGGTTAGAATTCTCTAGCCTCTTGAGAGTTTTGAAGCCTTCTCCTTCTCCTTCTTCTTCTTCTTCTTCTTCTTCAAGCTTGGCGAAGAACGCGAAGAACCTTTGAGCTCCGGCGAAGAACGCCGCTCCTCTCTTCTTCATAGCCGATTGTATCTGAAGATCGACGACGCCTTCCGTGTCAACGAAAGGGAACGCCGCTTCCTCCTTGGACTTCCTTCGTCGGCTTACGAAGATTCTCCAATGACGTACCTCTTCGGACGTACCTCTTCGTCATCGGATTTGACGAACGATTACTGCGACGCCTGACCTCTGCGACGTTGTCTTCCGCGGGTCATTGACGATCTTCGAACTTGAACCCAAGGTAGGGGTTTGTTGTGGTTTATTTCCTTACTCTCATTCTTGGTTCTAGAATGATAATTTGTGATTAAATATTTAAGAGTTATCATCTAACGAGAGGGGGGTCGGACCGCACAAACACGGCCGAATTCCCCCTCCTTTGTTCTTGGTTATTTTTATAATCTTGTGATGAACGAGAAGGCGTGGTGCCGTTGCACCACGCGGGAATCGCCCGGCTTATTTACGCGACGTCGTCACGTCGCGCCGTGGATGGATTATCATGAACGCGACGCCGTCGCGCCGCGTCGAAGGGAACCGAAGGCGCCGCGGCCGGAGCGGGGCCGCGGCGGAGGGGCGCGGTGCCGTCGCACCGCACCGGACGACGAACACCGCGGCCGGTTCTGGGCCACGGCGGGACGAGAGGACCGGCGGCTCGTCGGGCCGCCGACGTCGGAAACCGGAAGGGGACCGGCTTTGCCGGTCCCTTTGAAGAAAAACCGGCCGTCCAGGTGGGCCGGCCGGAAGGTCAAAGACCGGGGGAATTTAATTCCCCTGGTCATCTCAAAAGCCCCCCCCCCCCATTTATTTGGGGGGGGCGGTTTCATTAAGGGGGGCAGGCGGCCCCCCGGTTTCCCTCAAGCAGGCCCCCATGAAGGGGGCCGGTTCTCCAAAAAGGCGCGGCTTAAGCCGCGCCACCTGCTGGAAGTGGGGGCCATGCCCCACGCGCGTGGAACCCAGTGGCGGACCGCGCTGCCGGCCGGGCCGCGCCGCCGCGCCGGACCGCGCCGGACCGCCGCCGGTCGGGCCGGGTCGACCCGAACCCGGACCCCCCGTTTTCGAATCGTCTTCGGTCTTTTGGCCATAACTTGAGCCACGGGCCTCCGATTGACGAACCGTCAGCGGCTACGCGATCCTTGGATTGAGACGGTCGATTCGGTATATCTCACTCAAAGTTTCCGAATACTTTGAGTTCGGCCGGGTTGGTTCGTTCACGAAACCAACCGGACCTTTGGAGCGGAAACGCTCATATCTTGAGCTACGGACGTCCGATTGACGTGCCGTCAGCTTTGTTGTGTTCCTCTTAGTGAGACGGATCTTTTGGCATACTCCGCCTGAGGTTTGGACGTAGGTGGAGTACGGTCGGGTTGGTTTTGCCTTAAAAACCAACCGGGCCCCTGGGACGAAAAGGCCAATAACTCTCAGACCGGGCGTCCGATCGACGCGCCGTCTATTGCGTTGAGTTCCTGTTGACGATACGGAACTTTTGGATACATCAACTCTGGACTTTGTGACAGTTGATGTATCAGCCTCTCGGCTCGTGGAGCGGATCCTCCTGTACGAGCTTGCTGTGTGCGGGAACCCTAGTGCTGGCTGCGACTGTTACTGTGACTACTACTGCTGCTACTGCTACTGCTACTGTGACTGCGATGACGACAGTACAGAGATCCTGTGTGGATTCGACGACGACGACTACAGCACTCAGCGATCCTACGTGGATCAGTGCTACAGGTCCTGTGTGGGCCCGATCCTGTGTGGGTCTTTGCGCTCAGCGGTCCTGTGTGAACCAGCGCCTACAGGTCCTATGTGGGCCCGATCCTGTGTGGGTCTTTTGCGGGGGTTAGTTACCTATCGATCCTTCGTGGGTCCGACGACTTAGATGGATCAGAGATCATCTTTATCGTCTTTCGAAGAAGTAACCTGTGTGAGCTGAATTCAGTTGCTTTCCTGTGTGGATTGTGTTGTGCTAACCTGTGTGGATTTCGTTTTGCTTTCCTGTGTGGAATACGTTTACTTTCCTGTGTGGACTGAGTTGTACTTGGGCTCGGAGTATGGAGCGTGTTGGAATTGATGACTTAGGTATATGTATGGGCATATACCTAAGCAGTGTCGGTTGATACTTCGTGTTTGTATCTCACCTTTTTGGTTTATCCTTTATGGATTTTGGGAGACCTTCAGGGGTCTCGGGGTCCCTACTGAGTAGCTTATACTCACCCCTGCACGGGCTATGCCCGCACTACGTTGTGTTGGTTACAGACGACAGACAGCGTTGATCTTGGCTGAGGCTTTCAGAGCAGGACGGTACCTGGAGGTGGACCACTGGGCGGGACGTACTCGGAGTGGACGGCGGGACCCGAGGAGCAGTGGAGCTATCTGTACTCACCCTTCAGGTGGGACTTCCAGTGGACAGCTCGGAGTAGCGGCTTTTACTTTACAGTTGTTGTTTTCCCTTTCGAGTTGTACTTTACTTTCAGTAGGGGTTTGTATACTGGCCCATTTACTTTTCCGCACTTTCAGTTGTACTCTGTTTTTACTTAGTGTTTACTTTCCGCTTGCTTACTCTGTGGTGTTTGTTTACTTTACAAAGGCAATGTCTTCCCTTTTTACCGGGATTTACGCCTTGGTGCTAGTCGCCGGCCCCTGGCCTATGGAAGGCGGGCTTGGGGTAGTCACGGCACGGACCCCGAGGGCGGGTCGTGAAAAATTGGTATCAGAGGAGTTCGGTTCTACCGCGAACTCTGATCTTTTCTATGTGAAGCAATAATGTTTAGCGTATTGAGTGTGGTTATCAGTCCAGGGAGTCCAGTGTTGGTGCGGCGGCCGACGTATCCGTACACCAGGACCCTGACTTCTGATTTCCGACTTAATGCACGAAAACATTGATTGCGTATGTGTTTCAAAGTTTTCTTTGTGATTACTTATATCAGCTCACCAGGTATACTGTTCTGACCGTGGCGCACCTGTTTCCTTTTCAGGATGGCCCCACGATGGTAGCCAGCTAGGGTTCCGAGAGTTGAGTGTGACGACAGCCCACCGAGCGACGAGGCTTCGGTGCAGGGCCCTTTGTCAGCAGTGGCACCGGCGGTAGCTCTACCCGCCGAGCCCCCGATGCTTCCAGCACCAGCCGCTGACGATGCACGTCGCCTCAGCGCACTTCATGAGTTTCAGCGCCAGCGACCGCCCAAGTTTCGTGGGGAGACGGATCCCCAGGCAGCTGAGGACTGGCTGGAGGCAGTGGTACGTGTGTTTAGGCTAGTGAGGACACCAGCAGACCTCATGGTGATCCTCGCTGCGAGCCTACTACACGCAGCAGCAGGACGATGGTGGAGCTTGATGCTCCAGGTGCACGATGAGGAATCTCTTCTTTGGATGGACTTTGAGAGCCTCTTTCGCTCGGAGTTCGTCCCAGCCACCCTTCGTGCGGTGCGTATTCAGGAGCTTCTTCAGCTGCGGCAGGGCAGCATGACGGTCGCTCAGTACTTGGCGAGATTTACTGATCTCTCGCGCTACTCGACTGACATGGTACGGGACCCATTCTTCCGGGCCCGGACCTTCGAGCAGGGTTTGAGACACGAGATCAGGGCATCGCTGATCTCCCTCAGCATACCGACTCAGACAGGAGTACTGGAGCGGGCCCTTCTGATTGAGAGCTTCCTTGCTGAGTCTACACCAGCTCAGCGACCCACCGCAGGGCGGCACGTGGCAGAGTCATCTGCAGCAGGCAGTCGACGGATGACTCAGGGGTCCAGACAGACCAGACCCTCAGGCAGACGACCTCAGGACACTGGCTCAGCAGTGCGGGGCACACAGCGAGGAGCCAGTCTTTCGAGAGGCAGACAGTGCTACTCGTGCGGCGGGCAGGGCCACATGGCTCGTGACTGCCCGACCCGCCGTGCCGAGTAGCAGCAGACAGTTGAGGGACCACCGAGGCAGAGGCAGAGGGTCGACCGTGGCGGTCCGCAGGGAGGAGGCGGACGAGGCAGAGGAGCTGGACGAGCAGCCGGTGGTGGGCGACGCTTTGAGGCTCTGCCACCACCACCACCAGGAGGTCCACCCCGACCACAGGGAGCCAGCGGGCAGAGACAGGCACAGCTCCAGGCAGCAGAGGCCTACGACCACGGTGCACCCGAGATGATTTGAGGTACTATCTATGTCTATTCCACCCTTTTTGTAGTTCTTATAGACACAAGATCGAGTCACTCTTTCATAGCCGCTGCCCTTGTTCGGAGCTCGGAGATTCCGACAGAGCCGTTGGCTCGATCCTTACGGCTAGAGACTCCTACGGGAGCAGACTCGACGATTACGTACTGGTGCCGGCAGTGTGAGCTTACTCTAGGAGGCGAGAGCTTCGGCTGGGATCTTCTTGTAGCAGCTTCAAGGCCTTACGACGTCATCTTGGGCATGGATTGGCTATCTACGGTCCATGCGCAGATTGACTGTTTTAGGCACAAGGTGCGATGTGTACGCACCGACGGGAGTAGGTTCACCTTCACCGGCGAGAAGGGAGCCTTTGCAGCATAGGATGGACTTCCGCGGAGGAGAGGACAGCCCATCACTATTCAGTTGGCTAGCCTCATCCTTGGAGCAGTTGACGTGCGGAGTCCTGGTTTTCCTGTAGTGGTAGATCAGTTTGCAGACGTTTTTCCCGACGACGTTCCAGGGCTACCTCCTCGCAGAGAGGTAGACTTTTATATTGACTTATACCTCGGGACAGCCCCGATATCCACTCCAGCATATCGGATGGCCCCCGCCGAGCTTCGAGAGCTACGGGTACAGTTGGAGGACTTGCAGGGCAAGGGGTTCGTCCGACCCAGTGTTTCACCCTGGGCTTCCCCGATATTGTTCGCCAAGAAGGCGGACGGGAGCCTGCAGATTTGTGTTGACTATCGTCGCCTGAACCAGGTGACATTGAGGAACAAGTATCCACTACCGAGGATTGATGACCTCTTTGATCAGCTCAAGGGAGCACGGTGGTTCTCGAAGATAGACCTCAGGTCAGGCTATCATCAGCTCAGAGTCAGAGACGAGGATGTGCAGAAGACGGCCTTCAGATGTCGGTATGGCCACTATGAGTTCTTGGTTATGCCTTTTGGCGTAACCAATGCTCCAGCAGTGTTCATGGCCCTCATGAACAGGATCTTTCAGCCATACCTTGATCGTTTTGTCGTGGTCTTCATCGACAACATACTGATTTACTCTATGACAGAGGAGGAGCACACCTATCACTTGCGAGCTGTACTAGACACACTCCGAGAGCACCAGCTTTATGGTAAGCTCTCTAAGTGCCAGTTCTGGATACGTGAGGTCCACTTCTTGGGACACGTTATCTCTGAGGCGGGAGTTGCAGTGGATCCTGCGAAGATCGAGGTTGTGTTAGCATGGGAGCCACCCAGGAGCGTGACTGAGGTTCGGAGTTTCTTGGGACTAGCTGGATACTATCGGAGATTCGTGTCGGACTTCTCTAGAGTTGCGGCACCACTCACATCTTTGAAGAAGAAGGGGAAACCCTTCGTGTGGTCAGACAGATGTCAGCAGAGCTTCCAGGAGCTGAGACAGAGATTGACCAGCGCACCTATCTTGAGGTTGCCTGAGGAAGGAGTAGGGTACGTAGTCTACTGCGATACATCAGGGACCGGACTCGGATGTGTTCTGATGCAGGAGCGGGCAGTGATCGCCTATGGATCACGTCAGTTGAGGCCGCATGAGCAGAACTACGCTACCCATGACCTGGAGTTAGTAGCAGTGGTCTTCGCTCTGAAGACATGGCGACACTATCTGATGGGCGAGCACTTTACAGTCTTTTCCGATCATCAGAGTCTCGGGTATATCTTCTCGCAGAAGGACCTGAACCTGAGACAGCGGCGATGGCTCGAGTTCCTCCAGGACTATGACTTTGAGATAGTCTATACTCCTGGGAAGGGGAACGTAGTAGCCGATGCCCTCAGCAGGAGGATGGGAATTCAGCTACTTGAGGAGGCGACAGAGCAGCTAGCCTCTTTACAGATATCCTTCGTGGATAGAGATGGATCAGCCTTCCTCCAGTCTCTCACAGTCACCCCTCCACTACTGCAGCGGGTCATAGAGGCACAGCGTGAGGACGCTGACTGTGAGACACGGCGTGCACAGATATCCTTGGGACAGGCACCTGATGGTTTCTCCCTTGGAGCAGAGCACGACATCCTTTTCAGAGGACGTACCATGGTACCAGTCGCTTTGCGAGAGGAAGTGCTGAGAGAGTTTTACACTTCTCCTTTGGCGGTACATCCTGGAGTGGCAAAGATGTACCAGGACCTCAGACGACAGCACTGGTGGCCGGGCATGAAGAAGGCAGTAGCAGAGTTCGTTTCTCGATGCCTCACCTGCCAGCAGGTGAAGGCAGAGCATCAGGTACCAGCAGGCTTGGTACAGCCCTTGGAGGTCCCAGAGTGGAAGTGGGACGGCATATCTATGGACTTCGTGACTAGACTTCCACGCACTTCCAGAGGTCACGACTCCATCTGGGTGATTGTTGACCGACTCACCAAGTCGGAACACATCTTACCCATCAGAGAGCAGGGCTCAGTGGAGAGCTTGGGACGTCTATACGTTCAGGAGATTGTGCGGCTCCACGGCGTGCCATCATCTATCATCTCCGATCGAGATGCTCGCTTTACTTCCCGACTTTGGAAGGGGTTACAGGAGGCGTTCGGGACGCAGCTACGTCTGAGCACAGCCTTTCACCCTCAGACGGATGGTCAGACGGAGAGGACCATACAGACTCTCGAGGACATGCTCCGCGCATGTGTCCTCGACTTTGGTCGTAGCTGGGAGGACCACCTACCCTTGGTGGAGTTTGCGTACAACAACAGCTACCACTCCACCATCGGGATGGCACCGTACGAGGCGTTGTACGGCTGACCTTGTAGATCTCCTTTGTGCTGGACAGACCCTGGGGAGTCAGCACTTGTGGGACCGGAGATGGTCCAGGCCACGACAGAGAAGGTCCAGGTCATCCAGGAGTGGATGAGGACAGCTCAGAGCCGGCAGAAGTCATACGCTGACAGGAGGTGGAGGCCACTGGAGTTCGGGGATGGCGACCACGTCTTCTTGCGGGTCTCACCTCGACGTGGTATTTGGAGATTTGGCCGAGGCGGCAAGTTATCTCCGAGCTTCATCGGACCCTTCCAGGTCCTCAGCAGGATTGGCGAGGTGGCTTATCGCCTGGCTCTACCACCTCAGTTGCACCGGGTGCACGACGTCTTCCACGTGTCTCAGCTGAGGAGATACGTGCACGACCCGACACACATCATTGACCATGGGGAGCTTGACGTTGATGATGGGGCGACTTTTACGGAGGTCCCGGTGGAGATAGAGGATCGACAGGAGCGGGTCCTATGTGGGTGATCGATTCCTCTTGTGCGCATCAGATGGCAGCACGGGAACCTCCAGGAGAGAACATGGGAGCGGGAGGCCCAGATGCGTGCTCAGTACCCTCATTTGTTTCCCTAGTTTTTGATGTATCTTTACGGGGACGTAAAGCCCTGAGGTGGGAGTAATGTAAAGACCCATAAAATTTAAGGGAAATTTTTTCTTAATTCTCTTTGGAATTTTACAAAAGCGCGGTTTCTGACGGCACCTGATTCTGAGGCCCGGAGTGCCCGGAATCAATTTCCGAAGTTTGGCTCGGGTACGTTCAGTGAACGAATGAGCGGGAATTTCTAACTTTTGATCCGGTGCTCGGAATTGAAATCTGAGGACACCGATGAACTCGCAGCGCCGATATTCGCTTAAGGAGACCTTTTCCGTAGTTGCGTTTATTGCGGGACGAAAGTTAGTTTTTGGGAGATTTATAAAAAGATAAAATAAAAATGTGGATCACTTTTTATTTTTCTTACTTGTTGGTTAACTCCTCTCAAATGAAGTTAAAGGTGGGACCCACATCCACTTAACCTCCCTTGGGAGGATTAAGTGTGGTGGGGCCCACATGAAACCCAACTTTCCATCTCCTCTCAAAACTCCATTAACTCCCCTTTTAAATGTAATTGACAACTTAGCTTATTAATTGGGTTGAGTTGTTTAAACTTTTTCAAACCTTTGAAATTCAAAAAGGTTTGGTTGAGTAAATAAAATAAGCTCTTAGCTTATTTTATTTGGTTAGAATTCTCTAGCCTCTTGAGAGTTTTGAAGCCTTCTCCTTCTCCTTCTTCTTCTTCTTCTTCTTCTTCAAGCTTGGCGAAGAACGCGAAGAACCTTCGAGCTCCGACGAAGAACGCCGCTCCTCTCTTCTTCGTAGCCGATTGTATCCGAAGATCGACGACGCCTTCCGTGTCAACGAAAGGGAATGCCGCTTCCTCCTCGTACTTCCTTCGTCGGCTTATGAAGATTCGCCAACGGCGTACCTCTTCGGACGTACCTCTTCGTCATTGGATTTGACGAACGATTACCGCGACGCCTGACCTCCGCGACGTTGTCTTCCGCGGGTCGTTGACGATCTTCGAACTTGAACCCAAGGTAGGGGTTTGTTGTGGTTTATTTCCTTACTCTCGTTCTTGGTTCTAGAATGATAATTCGTGATTAAATATTTAAGAGTTATCATCTAACGAGAGGGGGGTCGGACCGCACAAACACGGCCGAATTCCCCCTCCTTTGTTCTTGGTTATTTTTATAATCTTGTGATGAACGAGAAGGCGTGGTGCCGTCGCACCACGCGGGAATCGCCCGGCTTATTTACGCGACGCCATCGCGTCGCGCCGTGGATGGATTATCATGAACGCGACACCATCGCGCCGCGTCGAAGGGAACCGAAGGCGGCGCGGCCGGAGCGGGGCCGCGGCGGAGGGGCGCGGTGCCGTCGCACCGCGCCAGACGACGAACACCGCGGCCGGTTTCGGGCCGCGGCGGGACGAGAGGACCGGCGGCTCGTCGGGCCGCCGGCGTCGGAAACCGGAAGGGGACCGGCTTTGCCGGTCCCGTTGAAGAAAAACCGGCCGGCCGGAAGGTCAAAGACCGGGGGAATTTAATTCCCCCGGTCATCTCAAAAGCCCCCCCCCCATTTATTTGGGGGGGGGTTTCATTAAGGGGGGCAGGCGGCCCCCCGGTTTCCCTCAAGCAGGCCCCCACGAAGGGGGCCGGTTCTCCAAAAAGGCGCGGCTTAAGCCGCGCCGCCTGCTGGAAGCGGGGGCCATGCCCCCCGCGCGTGGCACCCAGCGGCGCCAGGCCGCGCCGCCGCCGGCCGCGCCGCGCCGCCACGCCGGACCGCCACCGGTCGGACCCGGGTCGGGTCGACCCGGACCCGGACCCCTCGTTTTCGAATCGTCTTCGGTCTTTTGGCCATAACTTGAGCCACGGACCTCCGATTGACGAACCGTCAGCGGCTACGCGATCCTTGGATCGAGATGGTCGATTCGGTATATCGCACTCAAAGTTTCGGAATACTTTGAGTTCGGCTGGGTTGGTTCGTTCACGAAACCAACCGGGTCTTCGGAGCGGAAACGCTCATATCTTGAGCTACGGACGTCCGATTGACGTGCCGTCAGCTTTGTTGTGTTCCTCTTAGTGAAACGGATCTTTTGGCATACTCTACCCAAGGTTTGGACGTAGGTGGAGTACGGTCGGGTTGGTTTTTCCTTAAAACCCAACCGGGCCCCTGGGACGAAAAAGCCAATAACTCTCAGACCGGGCGTCCGATCGACGCGCCGTCTGTTGCGTTGAGTTCCTATTGACGATACGAAACTTTTGGATACATCGACTCTGGACTTTGTGACAGTTGATGTATCAGCCTCTCGGCTCGTGGAGCGGATCCTCCTGTACGAGCTTGCTGTGTGCGGGAACCCTAGTGCTGGCTACGACTGTTACTGTGACTACTACTGCTACTGCTACTGCTACTGTGACTGCGACGACGACAGTACAGATATCCTGTGTGGATTCGATGATGACGACTACAGCACTCAGCGATCCTACGTGGATCAGTGCTACAGGTCCTGTGTGGGCCCGATCCTGTGTGGGTCCGATCCTGTGTGGGTCTTTGCGTTCAGAGGTCCTGTGTGAACCAGCGCCTACAGGTCCTATGTGGGCCCGATCCTGTGTGGGTCTTTTGCGGGGGTTAGTTACCTATCGATCCTTCGTGGGTCCGACGACTTAGATGGATCAGAGATCATCTTTATCGTCTTTCGAAGAAGTAACCTGTGTGAGCTGAATCCAGTTGCTTTCCTGTGTGGATTGTGTTGTGCTAACCTGTGTGGATTTCGTTTTGCTTTCCTGTGTGGAATACGTTTACTTTCCTGTGTGGACTGAGTTGTACTTGGGCTCGGAGGATGGAGCGTGTTGGAATTGATGACTTAGGTATATGTATGGGCATATACCTAAGCAGTGTCGGTTGATACTTCGTGTTTGTATCTCACCTTTGTGGTTTATCCTTTGTGGATTTTGGGAGACCTTCAGGGGTCTCGGGGTACCTACTGAGTAGCTTATACTCACCCCTGCATGGGATATGCCCGCACTACGTTGTGTTGGTTGCAGACGATGGACAGCGTTGATCTTGGCTGAGGCTTGTAGAGCAGGACGGTACCTGGAGGTGGACCACTGGGCAGGACGTACTCGGAGTGGACGGCGGGACCCGAGGAGCAGTGGAGCTATCTGTACTCACCCTTCAGGTGGGACTTTCAGTGGACAGCTCGGAGTAGCGGCTTTTACTTTACAGTTGTTGTTTTCCCTTTCGAGTTGTACTTTACTTTCAGTAGGGGTTTGTATACTGGCCCATTTACTTTTCCGCACTTTCAGTTGTACTCTGTTTTTACTTAGTGTTTACTTTCCGCTTGCTTACTCTATGGTGTTTGTTTACTTTACAAAGGCAATGCCTTCCCTTTTTACCGGGATTTACGCCTTGGTGCTAGTCGTCGGCCCCTGGCCTATGGAAGGCGGGCTTGGGGTAGTCACGGCACGGACCCCGAGAGCGGGTCGTGACAGTGTTCATATGTTAAATTAGAATTACTAAGCCTTTGGTTGTTATGGAGTGAGACTAAATGAAGTTTTTTCTATGTATATAATGGCATTAGGTAGACATCATAGGAATCAACCAGAAGTGGTAACTTAAAATGTGGTTGCACTTGAGCTATAGATGAATCAACAACTGATCCAAATTATTGTCTAGGGTTTTTGGGTTGTGGATAGGGATAATCAGAATGATGATCCTCAACAAGTGGACCATTTTATTTAGTTCTAAAAAGAAAAACCTTCCCACCTTTTAGGGGGATTCCAAATCGTAAAAAGCATAAGTCTAGTTGAATAGGATGAATCAAATATTCAATTTCCTTAGAACACCAAATCAGATGAAACATGCTTGAGGATCTAGCATGTTAATGATGGGATTTATCTTTCTAAGCTAAACATGACCATGGAATTTCATGGGAGGATTTTGTAGAATTTTTTAATTATAAATTCTATCATCACACCTTTTGGATTTCTAGAATAGTGAACTTACTTGGTTTAAAGTAAGAGAATATCTCAATAACATGGTATACTACTAAATTTATGAATTTAGTCTACTTTTCAATCAAAGTTTCTAAAAGTGTGTCCTTGAAGGTATGAATTTTTGAGTCAGGGTTGAGACCAGAAGATTACTCAAAGATTATCATTCATTTTATTATATACTATATAAAGACAATAAATATAATGACGATTTCATAAATGGATATCTTGGGAAATATGGTTGAAGGGAGCACGTTTATTCCTATGGTAATATGTAGGAACTCTAATCCTATGAATAAGAGAAAGAGTGACACCTATTTTTAGAGTAATGGGATGACTCAAAATCATACCATGGGATCAGTAAACATTCTTACTCGACTAAAAAGTAAGTTGGGATGTTTTCAATGTGGTTCTTTCAAGCATATGAAATGAGACTGTATGAGACTACCTAGTTCTTTTCATGATTATAATCATATGGTACATATTCAGTGTTATTGATGTGGTTCTCCATGGTCTAGTTCTAGAGACACATATCATGTCTCTCATACATCCTATACTTCGACCAGATAAGCTCAAAAAAATAACTCTTGTCGTAAGAACTGAGCGATCCAAGGTGGTTCTAGGAAATCCATGAATCCTCAACCTATTTAATCTCAAAAAGGTAATAAATAGAAAAGAGCAGTGAGTTAGAAATTATATATATCTGGGAAAGTGATCATGGGTGATCAATTAGGTCCTTTGACGGTGAGAGGTATGATTCTTTTAAATCATACCCTTATGAAAACTTTGTTTGATAAGGTCACATCCCACTCGTTTATTACTTTTAATGTTGTTAAAAATGTGGTTTTTAGTGTTGATATTATGTCTTATATTTTAAAACATTAAACTCCTATTAGAAAAATAGAGTGTCGAGCCTTTATGTGTAAAGAATTTTCTATAATTATAAATGGGGTTAGATTGCTTTGGTATTTAATTTTTCTTGATATGGATGCTTATGACTTTATTTTGGGTATACATTGGTTGAAATAATTCAAATACCACATCTATTATTATTCTTTAAGGGTTAGTTTCACATCTCTTGATGGTATCGAGAATATATTTAGAGGATATTGGTATGTAAAGGAAAGTAGAATAGGACTTTTGGAATTGTTGGTTGAAATAATCTCTTATCATTTGGTATATATTACTTTAAAATCTATGATGAGACCATAAATAGAGATTTTCTAACTATCATTGACCAATTTACTGATATTTTTCCTATAAATTTCTTAGGGTTTCCACCCAAAAGATAAGTGGAGTTTATGATTTATATCTTACAAGGGACTAGTCCCATTTCCCTTACATCTTATAAGATGGAACCAATGTAACTGGTTAATTGAAGGTATAGTTAGAAGAGTTTGAAAGTAAATGGTTCATTTGACCAAACATGTCTCCTTGGGAAGCACCGGTTCTTTTTATGAAGAATTTTGATGGCACTCTTAGGCTTTGTGTGGATTGTCATAAGATTAACTAAGTTATGATAAAGAATTGTTATCCTCTTACAAGAATAACTTACTTGTTTGATCAATTAAAGGGAGACCGGTTATTCTCTAAAATTGATTTTAATTCAAGATATCATTAACTATGAGTTCATAATGAGGATATTCTAAAGACTCCTTTCTGGATTCATTATGAGCATTATGAATTTTTCATTACGAATTTTGGTATTATTAATTTACCTAATATCTTTATGGTATTGATGAATCAAATATTTCAAATGTATCTGGATTCCTTTTTGGTAGTGTTTTTTTATGATATTATGGTGTATTCTAGGACAAAAGAAGATCATGAGAAACACTTGGATATAGTGTTGGGCATCTTACAAGAGCATCACCTTTATAAAATATTTTAAAGTGTGATTTCTTGATACAAGAGATACATTTCCTTGTCCATTTCATTTAAGAAAAAGATTTTTTGTAGATCTAGAAAATATATAATTAGTGATATCTTCGAAACCAATAAATAATTTATTTGATATATATAGTTTCCTTATCTTAGAGGGATACTAGAGACATTTTGTACATGATGTTTCATGTTTGTACTCACTGGTAAAAACTTTTATATAGAAAGTTATTCCTTTCCAATGGAATGATAAATGATAGAAATTCATTCATGAACTTAACTTTAGACTTACATCATCACCTATCCTTGCATGTCCAGAGTCTGGATAGTGCTATGTAGTATAGTATGATGCATTGAGAATTGGATTGGTATATGTTCTCATGTAGGGAGATCATGTTGTTGCATATGGTTCACGACAGTTATAGATACATGAGAAGAACTACCCAATACATGATTTAGAGTTGGTTTTTGTAGTTCATGCCTTAAAGACTTATCATCTCTATCTTTTTTGTGAGAAATTTATAGTGTGTATGGGTCATAAGAGTTTGAAACACATTTTCTCATAAAGTAATTTGAATATAATATAAAGAATATGGATGGAGTATCTTAAAATGTTTGACTTCCACTTGGTGTATACATTAGGTAAATGGAATTCTGACATAGATGCCTTGATTAGGAATTCATGTGATTAGTTGGATAAATATGCTTCATATCATTGGAATCTATATCAATCATAGCTGATATGCATCTGAATTATATAGAACAAGGTAATGGTGTAGTTTTCTTTCTAGTTTCTATTATTCTTGATTTAGTTGAGTGGGTTATAAATCCTCTAACATATATTCATGAATGTGTTATGATGAGGCCAAAACTCAATGGTGGGGAGACCATTGAGGGATGGATGCTAGATGGGAGATCTATACAATGGTTTAGAGATCATATTGTGGATCCTATAAGTTATCTAGAAAAAAAAATAAATGCTTAACACTATTTGAAATGGGTTGTTTATCCTGGAATTTTGAAAATGTATAAAGCATTGAAATCACAGTTTTGTGGGTTTTCATGAAAATATTTTTAGAGAATTATGTCTCGAGATACCTCATATGTTAGTAGGAAAAGTCAAAACATCAACATCCAGTTAGTATGTTGCAGTCTTACCGATTCCCGACTGGAAATTGGAGTAGATAGACATGGATTTTGTAATAGGTCTACCAAGGATGGTTAGGAAATAATATTACATATGGGTGATAGTGTATTAGCTCATAAATTCACCTCACTTCATCCCTATTCATGAAACTAATATGGTTTAAGACTTATCTAAACTCTAAATTCAGGAAATAGTAAAGATGTGTAGTGTTCAGATCGAGATTATGTATGACCAACACCTCAGGTTTATATCTCATTTTTGGAAATCCTTACATCAAGACCTTGGAACATGGTTTACTATGAGAACATATTATTATCCTCAAACATATAGACAATCCTAGATGATGATCCAAACATTAGAATACATGCTTAGGTCTTGTGTGATAGATTTTAGAGGCTCACAGGAAGAACACATATCATTAGTGGAGTTTTCATACAATAAAAGCTATCTGGCCTTGATACATATGGCCTCTTTTGAAAGCATTATATGGTCTTCTTTGTTTTTTTTCCTCTTTGTTGGGTGGAAATATGTGATAATTCACTTATCAGACCTAACCTTATGTGGGAAACAATAGATAAGATTCAAATGATTAGAAAAAGAATGGAAACGAATCAAAGTCATCAGAAATCATATGTAGACCATTGTCAACAATCATTATCATTTGAGATAGCTTATCATGTGTTCATTATAATCTCTCTAAGGTTAGGGAATCATCATTTTGGTAAGAATGTAAAGTTTTCTTCTTAATAAAATGACCCTTTTGAGATACTAGAATAAGTTTTTGAGGTACTATATCAATTAGCTCTACCTAAAAGGTTTAGTTCAATGCATAATGTGTTTCATGTATCTCAATTGGAAAAGTACCAGCCTGATCTTGACCATGAAATTCAATGGGACCATGTTGATCTTGAATCAGATGCAACATTAATCCATGTTACACTATGGATTGTTTATAGGAAAGAGAATCTCTTGAATGTGAAAATCATTGGTTTAGTGAAAAATTATGGAAACATGGTCAGATTTAGGAAGAAATTTGGGAACATAAAAAAAATGTTGAAGCAATGACCCAAAAAATTTTAGTACAACATCAGTTTTCTAATTTTATGGGATGGAAAACAATGGTGGGGAGAATTTTACACCCCTGATTCCAAGTACATGACCCTTTATTTATGTAATTTGAGCTTATAAAAGACTTGGGTAAAGTTTATGGATTTTATGGGAGGTTTAGAAATTTTTTGGAGGTGAATCTGTAGGTATAAGTTTTGTAAACGATTAGTAGAAACTGTAAACCACCTCCAAGAAACAGTGCAACATGTTTTGGGTGTAATTGTTCTGATACATGGTTGGAAAATAGTTTGGATAAATCATGCAAGTACATAGGGGAAACCATGCAATAAGTAATAGTGGGAAAATGACATTTGGTTCATGGTTTTTCTAACCATATAAACTAACCATGTGACGGGTTGGATTGAGATAATAGCACTTCATGGTTGGGGTATGGTTTTCCAAACCATGTGGCATATATTTGGTACCCTGAATTTTATGGATCTGATACGAATAAACTCTTGAAACCCTCAATAATCACCTAATACCTCAAGATATAAAAATTATTTTTCTCCCTAGGCTTGATAGATAATCACATTTTATACATAAGTGATTATCATGTTAATCAAATCATGTTAGAGATATATATTCATAGGTAAGTCGTCGTTATTCATTATTACTCTTAGATCTATTATTATCCTCTCTCCTGAAACCATGGATCTAGTACGTACAGGGTATTTCTATGTTCTTTGATGGGAATAATGATGAGATATTCTTGAATATATTGAAGGTAAGAAGATCTAAGCTCATATCTAGAGGGGTTTAGTGTTGTTCTTCATTTTTACAAATTGTTGAGAGGTAAGTGTCTTCTCGCTCATCTCTTCTTGACTTAGAAATTTAATTCTTAGTTTTATTTAAATTAATTGCTTGAAATTGTTGTGAAATACATGTGTGAATATTTATAGAAACCTATTTTGAGTTATGGATTTTAAATTTTTGAAATTTAATGGTTTCTTAGAAAATTATCTTTGGTGATAATTTTAAAGTGGTGATTTTAAAATTATTGTTTTGTTTTTATGCATGGAAAATGTTGGTTTAAATTATTTAAATAAATAAAGGTTTATGTGGAGTGGTTTTTCATGAATTTTTCATTTGTGGTTAGTGTGAGTACATCCATGGACATGACCCTATAGAAGGGGTGTGTTCCATTGGGGAACTTGGTATTGGTCACCTTATGACAACTTGGTGGATCGACAAGAGATCACTCATGAGTATGGAACTATCACCAGGGAATGTGTGGGTGTGTTTGTGTGTGTGTGTGGAGACATGGTTATGGTATTACAAATAATTGATAAATTTTGTATACTTTGTAAAAAAATCCTTGGAACTTGTTTAATATTTTGATATAAACTATCTTATATTATTTTAAAACTATTTTGTATAAAATTTTTTAACCGGTTGTTGTCCTAGTGATGTGAGTTGGGAAGTCTTTGGTGAAATCATACTAAGTTTATACTCACCCCATGCTTGGGAACTATTGTTCACTTACATATTTCATCTATCGAGACATAGGTAAAGGCAAGGTATCTTAGTTCTTTAGTGATGCTTCTTGATACCATGGGCATGGAATGGGGAGTAAATCTTGGAGTGAGTTGGGTGTTACTTGTTTTGATGCCACTTTGGTGAAATCCAACCATGTGAGGGGTTTATAGTGACCCAGGATTAATATAAATGTATATTACATCATTTTAGATGAATAGACAGCACATTACAAAATTACATGTTTGAGCATCATAATAGTTTACTGTCTTTGGAAACTTGGAACTCAATCTTAAAACTTGGTGAAATATCTTCAAAGTTTACCACAAAGATCTTACCATATAGTAATCCTACATAAAACATTTCTTCATAACCTGGGGAAAGGAGACATAAGAAAGAATGAGCTAAGATGATCAGTAAGGGTAAATAAATAAGATACATAAGAATAACATGAACATAAGGGTATGAGGATAAGAGAATGACATTTGAAGATCATACCCTACATATCAAAGATAATATACAAGAGTCGTGGAATTAAGTTTGGAAGTTCATAAGACATGAATCATAAGAGAATAAAATAAAATGGTTCAGGAGAAAATAATATGGGAATAATACATAAACTTGTGGCATACACATAAGCTTATAACATTGTAAACATGTGTAAATAGAAACAAGTTCACTCATTAAGTTAAGGATATGAAATCAAGCCTTCGCATAAACTTATGGACATGAAACCAGGTCTATGAATAACATTGTGAACATGTAATTAGGTTCATGCATAACATTATGAACATGTAATAAGGTTCATGTATAACATTATGAACATGTAATCATGTTCACACATAACACTTTCAATATGTAATCAGGTTCGTGCATAACATTGTGAACATGTAATCAGGTTCTTGCATAATATTGTGAACATGTAATATGGTTCACGCATGGGTGGCTACACATCCTGGGTGGGAAACTCCACCATCCCCAGTAGCATACCATTCATCATAGTGGATTATATTACACCTTACCATAGGGGATCAAGCTTGTTTAATTCTTTTATATCATTGTATCATGAGATATAAATCATTACCTAATGCGTTGAAGGGAGATATAGGTCCCACCTGTCACATAATGAAATAATACATTTTTGTGACATAGGATAATAAAACATTCATCATTTCATGACCCCTAAAAATAGATGGGTTCCATAAATATTATATCATAACCCACTAAATAAAATGGGTATCATAAACATTTCATCATATCATAACCTGTGGAAAAGAGATGTGTTTCATAATCATTTCATAATATAATAACCCATAAAAGTAAGCGGGTTTCATAAGTGTTTTATTATGGTATAACTCATGGAAGAGAAATGGGTTTCATAAACAACTTATCAAATTAAACATAAACCATTAAAAATGGTAAGAATTGTTTCCATGGATCATATCCCAAGTAAATCACAAACTATAAAAAAGGATTTCATCATAGATGGAAAATAATTTTGAAAGATATTTTAAAAACATTTCTTTAGGAAAATATTCATTTCGCTTTGAAAGTGATTCTTAGAATGAATTTTTTTTAGTTCCTATATTTCACAATTCAATATAAGGTCATTGTCCCCTGATTTTAGGGAAATATGACATCATTTTCCTGATTTTGACCCCCTAACACTTGTTTTTAAAGTCTTTTATACCTTTAAGAAGTGTTTACCAAGTCATTCTGACCACACCACATGTAGGATTGATGTTTTTTCTACATGTACACATCAAAAATAACTCATTGGTGGTTGTATTGTGATTCCACATCAATATATGGTCTTTTTCTATAGTTTTAACCATTCTATGCATGTTTTAGTGTTTTAAAACACTAAAAAAGTGTTTATGTACATATCAAAAAACCATATTTCATAATGACATTTTTTTGTTCCTACATTTCAAAATTCAATATACATTCATTTCTCCTAATTTCAAAGCAATCGGACATCGTTTGTCTATTTTTAACCCCTCAGCACATGTTTTTAAGGGATTTTATACATTTAAAAAGTATTTATCGAGTCATTCTGACCACAATACATGTCGGATTGATGTTCTATATATGCGTACACATCAAAAATAACTCAACAGTTATTTTTCCGTAATTCCACATCAATATGAGTTCTTTTCTATTATTTGGACCGTTCCACGTATATTTTACTGTTTTAAAACACTAAAAACATGTTTACAACCATCCTAGGAAAACTATAATTCTAAATAATGTGTTGTCAGTTCCTAAATTTTAAAATTCAACATATGGTTTTTTACCCCTTATTTAAGGATAATCTTATGTTGTTGTCCTTATTTTGACCCCTAACACTTGTTTTTAAAGTCTTTTGTACCATTAAGAAGTGTTTACTGAATCATTTTGACCACACCTCATATCAGATTGATGTTTTGTATATGTTTATACATAAATAATAACTTAGTGGTGGTTTTTTTATTATTACATGTCAATGTGAGGTCGTTTTCTATGGTTTTTGACCATTCCATGCATGTTTTAGTGTTTTAAAACACTAAAAACTTGTTTATAGATATCTGAGGAAAACATAATTCAGAATGATGTAGCATTAGTTCCTTCATTTCAAAATTAAATTTATACTCATTGTCCCCTGATTTTAGGGAAATCCAAATTTGTTTTCCTAGTTTTGACCCCCTGACACATATTTCTAAAGGCTTTTATACATTTAAGAAATGTTTACCAAGTCATTATGACCACACTGCATGTCGAATTGATGTGTTTTCCATACATACATGTCAAAAATAACCCATAAGTGGTTTTACCATGATTCCAAATCAATATAAAGTCATTTTATATGTTTTTTACCATTCCATGCATGTTTTAGTGTTTTAAAACACTAAAAACACATTTACAGTCATCCCAGGTAAACCATAATTTAGAATGATGTGTCGTTGGTTCCTACATTTTAAAATTCAATCCACGGTCATTGTCCCCAGGTTTTAGGGAAATTAAACATCTTTTTCCTAGTTTTTATCCCCCAACACATGTTTTTGAAGGCTTTTGTAGCTTTAATAAGTGTTTACTAATTCATAACTAATCAAAAAAACTCATATTGTTTTCAAACTTATGTATAATGATCTATAATTCATTTTTGACATGTAGGAATCAACCAAACATAAATATGGAATAATATTTGGTCAGTATGACTCAAAATATGTGATCTATATAAAAGTTTAATTTTAGTTTTACTTATGGATGTTGTGTGTGTTATTTGAAAATGTTTGAATAATCTATGGAATTTAGAATTTACCACAGTGGTATGAGCTATAAAGATGAAAATTTCCTTATGGATCATGTCATTCATCTTCTGAAATACAGAAACTAAAACATTTTCCATTGTCGACTGCCACTGATCCTATATTTTCCTATAAGAGTCAAGTTGTTTCACTTTTTCTTTCAATCTTGCAATTTCTCTTTGTGATTCTCGATCATGACACTACTTGAACCCACATCGGGTGTAGAAGTAATGGATTACACTTCCCTACCAAAGACAACTGATGGAGTTGGCCCAGAACTCATCCCCCGTAAACATTCAGGATGCTCCTCCCCTAAAACGATTCCAAATGCATCGTTCTAGGAAATTGATGATGATTATGAAGGGTTTGCATCCCAGAATTCTTGAATTTTAAATTTTTAATACAAAAATATTAACAATGATTTTTTAAAATATATGAAATTCATAAAATTATCTAATTAATAAATTTTTCATTACTATTTATTGTTATTTCAGTACAATAAAAACATAATAATAAAAAATATATTATAACAAAAAACAAGACTTAAACCCAATTAATTGGGGATAGATATATATATATAAAATGATAAAAAAATTGGAATCATTTGATCCATATATCTAGACCTATTTAATTGGGTTTAAGGTATGTTAGTTGTTATAATATATTTTTCATTATTATGTTTTTATAGTAATGAAATAATATGAAATGTTAATGAAAAGTACATACTCCAACATCTTTGGTAGGGTCATTTGAAAAAATACCATCAGGTTTTCTATGCACTTTAAACCGCATCTCTATTCAGCTAATAGAGTGACCTAATTTATTAGGATTTATAAAAAATATATAAACAAGTTATAAAAAACCTTGAGTTATAATAAAATGGTATAAATAATAATGAATAAAATACAAAGCAAAATTTGTTCTTTTTCTCGAAAAACTTTGAGACCCAGTGATGTGAGGAATGACTTTCCTCTCATGATTCATAGTATGTTTTTTCGATAATTCCTAAAAAAATAGAAAAATTAATAAAAATTATAATTTTATTGTGTTTATGTTATTAAGATACTATAAAATATTCAATTGCCTCATGATACGCATCTTTGTTAATATCAACAAAGAGATTCCATTTCACATGAGAAATGCCTTCAGGTAATTTCTCATACATCTATCATGATCTCATAGAGGTTTCATTAAACTCATTCCATAATCACCATTTAAAATCTCTCCATTTCTTACCCAAATTTTTTAAAGTCCATGGGTGTGAAACGAAGTCAGGGACATCAAAATAAAAAGGCATCTAGAAATAAAAAAACATAACACTTTATAAGTATATTAAAAAAATTACTCATGTCTTTTAAATTAGTTATCAAGGAATATTAAATTAATATTACCTTTACTTGAGTATCAAAGACTGTATTTTTTCAAGTTATAGGAATATGCCTCAAATCTTTATAATTAATGGGAAAGATCACCATCTCTCAAGAAAGATGCCCAAGAATATTCCCATAGATTCTAGCAGTGTTACTAGTAGGAACCCCAAACTCATCAAATGGAATGATAATCTTTAAGTCCTTCAGGTCCCATACAACTTTCTTGTTCATATTTGTATCCCTTTTATGGTTGTCTTTATTTGTCTGATAAATGCATTAAAAAATAATAAAATATATAGTTTTTTTAAAAAATGACATACATACCAATAATGGTAACTCGCCAATATCCCCTAGATGGAGGGGTGACCAACTGCTCCATCACCAGAGGTGAATCAGGTAGTGGGATAACAACAACATTTGGGGAAACGTAAGCACTAATTGATCTTCATCACCCATATCATATAAGTCTCTCTACTTTAAGAGTACAAAAACACTCCAACCTTCATGTATTTCATTATCCATATAATAAACCATCTTCTCTTTTAAAGCCAAGATAAATGGATCATGCTCTACATGCTCACTGGTATTCATTAATCAAGATAATTTGACAGAAGTAAAATGTAATGAATCTTTCATTATACCCCTATCAATTTTAACCCACTTAAATTTTAATAAGACAACTGAAAACTATCCATGACAATTTAATTCAATTATATCATTAAACTTCCTATAGTACCCACCTCTACAAATGTAAATACACCACCATTTTGAGTTTTCAAGTCTTATTCATGATAAATTGTACAAAACCTAAAGCCATGAGTATTGTAGGCATCGAATATCTTATCCTTCCTTAGAGGACCTCAATCCCAAAACTTCAAATCATTTGATATTTCAGCTCAATTGTAAACATCCATTATCTAGAAAAAAAGATAAAAGGTGTTACTTTTATCATAGAAAAAATAATTACATGTCAATAATATGAATATGAGTATATACTTACACGAAGAGCGAACCATTAAACAATCTTCTTATTAACAACTTTTGTTAATTCTAGCTCATTTTGATCTCAATCCCTTAGTTTCCTCTTTGTTTTCAATCTCAATTCTTCAATAAATGGATATGAAATAACACTATTGAGTAGCACATATCTATGTTCTTGTAGAAAATCTAATTCAGTCAGTGTAAAATTTTACCCCTTTCTAATTGGTCTTTCAATAGTTGGAAATACCGATGACTGGTTTTTTGAATGAGAATTAGTGGATATGTCATCAGAACATCCAGCATGATTGAATATAGCCTCAATCCCATCTAAATACCTAGAACAGAAGGTCAAACACTCTTCAACTATGTAACCATTAGCAATAGAGCCTTCTGGTTGAGCTTTATTCCTTACATATGATTCCAAATGACTTAAGTACCTGATGAAAAAAAATAAGTAACATATAAAAAAATTTACGCAGTTATTTGATAAAATCAAATTCACCATTTAAAATAAAAAATAATATCAGCATTCCTATCAATTGGATACATCCATAGATTGTGTACCGGTCCACCAAGTTTAGCTTCTTCAACCAAATGAATAGTCAAATGAATCATGTATGGGAAGAATTAAGGGGGAAAGAACATCTCTAAATGAAAAAAGTTTCAAAAACATTTCTTTCTTGAAGTTTATCAATATCAGTTGGATTTAGAGTTTTTCCAAAAATCACTCTGAAAAAGGTACAAACTCAACTAGAGCCACGATTACTTTTTCATGTAATGTATTATGCAATGACAACAGTAACAACTACTCCATTAAAATATGTGATTCAAGACTTTTCAATCCATATAAATTTTTATGTTTTAAGTCAACGCACCTTGATATGTTACTTGAATATCCATCTGGCACTTTTACATTCTTTAAAGTTTTAAGGAATATTTCTTTCTCATGATTTTTCATTGTAAAAATAGCCAAAGGATACTTTCCATTCTCATTTTCCCACAAACCATGCTTTATATTTATTTACTATAAATCCTTAAAAGCATTAAGGTGATCCTTCTACTTACCCTACTCATTAAGAAATGTAAAAAATACATTGTCACAAATGTTCTTCTTAATATGAATTACCTCAATATTATGAAATATAAAATTAAACTCCCAGTAAAAACATTTGAAAAATATAATTTTTTTCTTTTATTTTTTTGTTCCATCTACTTCAGATATTTTACATCACACCCTTTTTCCCTCTTCTTTAAACTGATGACATTTTCCAAATTCTTCAATGACATTCTTTAATTGCCCTAAGATTTCTAAACCGGATAACACCTTCGGTGACTTTCTCATTTCAATATGTCCATTGAAACATTACATGTTAAACTTGAATTTATGAGAATCATCAAGTTTAGCCACTCCGTCTTTGCCTTGAAAGACTTTGGAATATTTAAGCATATATTTCCAGATCTAGACGCTGAGACAGCATTCCATTCTGTGGCCCGGTGTGCCCAGAATAAATTTTATAAAAATATTAAGTATTTTTATACTATTCATGTGTAAGAAATATATTGTCTCTTAAATAGTCACTCTGATTAGAAAACTAAGGCCACGGTTGAGTCTGGAGCATGCCATTTACCCAAGGAGGGGTATAACTTTTGTGGGCGTAAGCCTTCTGTGGAAAAATTTATCAAGGACATAACTGTAAATAAAATAATTAAATAAAGTTATTTTATTTTGACATTAGAACGAATAACTCTTGAACAGAGTCTTAGATCGAATTTATGAGACTGTGGTTGAGTTCAGAAGTTCGTGTTTACCCTAGGCACAACATAAACTTTTTTGGCACTGGGTGCTAGGTCGATGGCATGTTAAAGGGGTGTGTATTGGTAGAGAGGTAAATGGTAGGATTGATTTAATAAAAATTAAATCAATCTCTTATCCCTCCCCATTTGGTGCACACGACATAGGAGCCACATCCCCTCTTCTTCCCCTTTGGTGATGGATGAACCAAGGGCTGAATTGAAGAAATGAAGTGTCTTCATCCTCATATCTTGATGGGGATCACTCCTAGATCATGCAGCGGAAGCTTCAGAGCATGAATCTAACCCCAAAGCTTTGGGGGTTTTCCCTGAGGTAAGTGGTTTCGCAGTTTAAAACATAATCTCCTTGTTTGTGCATCGTTTTTATTCGAACCATCAATGAACCTTTGAGCGAAGCCTAATTCTGTCTAGATCACATCTCAAGATTTTAGGATCTAGTCTTGGAATAATTTTTGTAGCTCTGGAGTGGTCCTGGTGATCCAAGGAAGGGACTACCGATGTGAGGCGGTTTGGCGGCAGTCCAACCGTAGAAGGCGGCAGCGGCCACGAGCAGGAGGCGACGCTGCAGTTGCAGGTGGTGGAGGATTCTTGGGGGGGCGCGGCAGCGCGGAGCACCAGTGGGTGCGTGGGGTAAGTGGTCTGCGGAGTAGTGGGCTGAGGAATTTGTTCCATGGGATGGAATGGCCAGATCGGCCCGATGTGGCTAGACCACGGGCTGGCCCGGCTGGGCTGGCCAGAGTAGGTCGGACCGGCGGGAACGGGCTAGTTCGGGACAGCCTTAAACCCCCGTAACTTCTAAACTAGGGGTATTTTTTATATTTCGTCTATGTAAATGTGACCCTTGCTTCGATTGGAACTTTTGAGGCCAGTTTGAGAACATTATGTTTTGGGATCGAGGCTTGGTGGCACGAAACATCCAATTAGAATGATAATAAAATAATTTTTATTATTTTGAGATTTTCTCGAATGCATCTCTAGAATCTGATATCCGATTGACGCACCTTTAGTGGTGTTACAACCCTAAATTTTAATGTGGATGTTTCAAGACTGATTTCTAGTGCTTAAACTAAAATCAAGGTGCGGTCCCCATGCGGCCTGGTTTGGGCGTTTTCGGTGAAATGTGAATTTTTCACTGAGTGTCCGTTTTGGACAAATTAATAGTTGATCCCGTGTGTTTTTTCATGAATATTGCAAAGATGAGATCTTTATGATGTGTTTCGGGATCAAGGTGCAGCCCCCACAATGACCTGTTTGGTCTTGTTATGGTGAAAAGTTCCCTTTTCACTGGTTATTCAATTTGGGTATGTAAATAGTCTATCATGCGTGTTTTTTGTGTATAATGAAATGGTGGCCATGGTATGGGATTAGGAGTTGTAGAGTGAAGGTGATTTTATGTGGGTTTCTTGGGTCAGTTACGCCTTGATCAGAAGGGTTGAGTGATTCCCTCTGGTCCTTGCACTATAAGGGTTTCGTTATTACATCCTCGGTACAGGATTGATATCCCCTCGATAAGATGAGCTCAGATAGAGTTGTAGAATCCCTCCGGCGAGGCCTTGGCAGGATCCTCTAGCTTATTGTTTCCCTAAATTGGGTTCTTAGTATCACTATGACCAACTATAAATGGGTGGTGATCCCCTGTCTAGCAGGATAGCTCTCTGGGGTTTTGTGGCATCTTTGGGTATATGATCCCTTACACAGTGGGAAATGATAGTAGGGTTATGGTATCGTTAGTTATAGGATCCCCTACTCGGCGTGTGGTTTTGGTAGCTGGTATCAGACAGCAGGCTCAGGGGTTCGGGCATGCGTTCCATTTTAGGAGGCGACCCTAGGATGAAGGATCTAAGGCTCGGGGCTCTCAGACCAGTTTTGGTCAGTCGTATGAGAGGCAGTGTTATACTTGTGATGGACGGGTATATATTTCTAGAGAATTTCTAACCCGTCGTGCTACTGAGAGGGAGACGTTCAATGGACCACCTTAGTAGGGGCATTATTTTGAGTACGGAGGTCCGTAGGGTGGCATACATGGTAGAGGAGCAGGTGTAGCAGCGGGAGGTGGAAGACGGTATGAGTTGATGCCACCACCCCCAGGTGGTCCACTCCAGGCTCAGAGAGTTGGAGGATGGGGGTGGGGACAACTTCAGGTTGTAGAGGTTGTTGACCCAGAGGCTCCACAGATGGATAGAGGTATGCTCTATGTTCTTTCTACTTTCTACAGTAGTTTGAACGTATTCTTTTCTTTATGCTATTTACTCAAGGTTTGTTTTGTGTAACATGGGGCATCATTAAGAACTTCTGTGAGTATTTTTCTTCATAGCTTCGAATGCATGAGGAAGATGGATCATTCCCCCATTGAGACATGTTTTTGTGATGCGACTAAAACCTTGCGGGTGAGTTAGTGCCTCCCAAAGAAGATAGTGTAGAGGTGTGGTGGCTGAGTCCCTCTAACTTGTGTGTTCGGGGAGGGGTTGTGTGTTGAGAAGTTTGCATGAAGGGCTTGGTAAGACCCATGATGTGTGCTTCAAAAGCCTTATTTTGTTCTTTTATATCCTCATGTGTCCGGTGTTAGCTTGGTACGTGAGTCACTTGAGGGGGGTCATGGTGCGGTTGACATGGATTTGGACTCACAATAATGAGAGACACTTTACCCACTAAGACACGTTCTTGAGACGCAATGAAAAATTGTGTGGATGAGTCAGTGGTTCCCAAAGCAGATAGTATCGAGGTGCGATGGATGAGTCTTTTTTACTTGTGTGTTTGGAGTAGGTTTGTTAGTCTCTATATCGGGTTAGCAAGGTGGCGTACTGCTAGACCCTATGACTATAGGAGACCAGACACTTGGTGTTTCCCACATGTCGTATCTTAAGAGACATGTGCCCAGTTGCATGAAGTCGGCCTTGGATGAGTTGTAATTGGGTGTGGTATCCCTTTTGGTTTCCTTGAGTCTGTACTTGTTGGCAGCATGGGAACCCTTGGTGGATTTGTGGTGGTTTTTGGTGAACTCAGTAGTGAGGGAGACCCGTTTGAGAGTCCAATTTCTTTCCCTTGTGCCTAGAATTTAGATTTTCGGGGATGAGAAGATTTAAGGTGGATAGGGTGTAGCAACTTGGTATTTGTCTTAAAAGACTTTAGAATATTTCTACATATATTTCCAGAGCTAGGCACTGAGATGGAATACGATTTCGTGGCCCGGTATGCCCTGAATAAATTTTATAAAAATATTAAGTATTTTTATACTATTCACATTGAGGGAACATTTTATCTCTTAAATGGTAGCTTGTATTAGAAAACTGAGGCCACAGTTGATTCTAGAGTGTGTCTTTTACCCTAGGTGGGGTATAATTTTTGTGGGTGCAGGCTTATGTGGAAAAAATTTATCGAGGATGTAACCATAAATAAAATTATTAAATAAAATTATTTTATTTTCATTTGAGATCGAATTACTCCTAAACAGAGTCTCATATCAATTTTTTGAGACTGTAGTTGAGTTCAGAACATCATGTTTACCTAAGGCGTGACATAAACTTTGTCGGCATTGGGTGTTGGGTCAAAGGCATGTTGACAAGGCGTGTGTTGGTGGAGAGTTAAATGGGAGCATTGATTTAATAAAAATTAAATCAATCTCCTCCCCCTCCCCCTTTGGTGTGCATGACAGAGGAGTCACAAACCCTCTTCTTCCCCTTTGGTGAAGGATGACTCGAGGGATAAATCAAAGTAACGAGGTGTCTTCGGACACGGATCTTGACGGTGATTGCTTCTGGATCGTGAAACAGCAGCTTCAAAGCATGGATCTAACCCCAAATCTTTGACATTTTTCCATGTGGTAGGTGGTTTCACATTTTAAAACCTGATCCCCTTGTTTATGCATCGTTTTTGTTTGAATCATAGACAAACCTTCAAGCAAAGCCTGATTCTGTGTAGGTCGCATCCCGAGGTTTCCAGATCTGGTCTTAGAATAATTTTTGGAACTCTGTAGTGGTACCGGTTGTCCGCGGAATGGACCACTAGTACATGGAAATCTGGTGGTGGTCTGACGGCAGTCCATCCGTGAGGAGGCGGTGGCGCCACAGGTGCGGGCGGCGCAATGAAGGCCGTTGGGCGAGGCGGCAGAGGCCACTGGGCGGCGCAGCAGCACGGAGCATCGGAGGGAAGAGCCGGTGGGTGCACGGTCTGGAGCGGTGGGCTAAGGCGGCTGGTCCATGGGCCAACACGGTTGGGCTGGGCTGAGGTGGCTGGGTAGTAGGCTGGCGCAGCGGGACTGACCGGAGTGGGACAGACTCGCCAGAACGGGTCGGGTCGGGCAGGACTTTCGGTCGGGACAGCCTTAAAGCCCCATAACTTCTAAAATGGGTGTCTGTTTTATATGTCTCCTGCGACAACGTGACCCTTTCTTTAAGGAGGACATTTTGATGCTAGTTTTAGAACTTTATGTTTCGGGATTGAGGCTCAATGGTACGAAACGTCCAATTTGAATAATAAAAAATATATTTGGAGATTCTTGTATCAGATTTATCTCCTACATATGATGTCCAATTGACACACCATTAGTGGCATTGTGACCTTGAATTTAACACAGACATTTCAAGACCAATTTTGGGTGCTTAAACTAAAATCAAGTTGTGGACCCCATGTGTTCTGGTTTGGGCATTTGCGGTGAAATGTGAATTTTTTACCGAGTATCCGTTTTGGACGAATGAATAGATAATCTCGTGTGTTCTTCTATGAGGATTGCAATGGTGTGAACCATATGATGTCTTTCAAGATTGATTCATGGGCCCCACAATGGACTGTTTGGGCTTTTTGTGGTGAAAAGTTCTTTTTTCACCAGTTATCTGATTTGGGTAGCATATCCTATGTGTTTTTTTGTGTAGAACGTGATGGTGACCATGGTTTGGACCTATAAGGCATGGAGTGTAGGTGATGTTTTGTGGGTCACTTGGGTCAGCAACTCCTTGATTGACAGGGTTGAGTGAGTCCCCATGGTCCTTACACTATGAGGGTTTTTGTTATTATGTCCTCGGTATAGGATTGATATCCCCTCAATGGGATGAGATTGTATAGAGTTGTAGCATCCCCTCGGTGAGGTTGGTATGGGATACTCTAGCTTATTGTTTCCTTAGATCAGGTTCTTGGTATCGTTGTGACCAACTATACACAAGCGGTGATCCCCTATCTAGGAGGACAAATCTATAGGGTTTTGTGTAATCTTTGGGTATATGATCCCCTACGGAGTGGGAGATGATAGTAGGGTTATGATATCATTATTTATATGATCCCCTACTCAGCATGTGGTTTCGTTACGGTTTGTGGTATCATCAGTACGATTCCCTACTTCAAGAGTTATACCAGATGGGATTTTCGGCATCATCGTGACCACCTATACACAGGTTATGATCCTCTATCTGAGTGATGTGATCTGTAGAATGTATGATCGTGTTGTAGTATCTCCCAGAGGATCTTGGTATTGATCCCCTATTTTAGAGATCTTTGAGTTATTGTATTGGGTTCTAGTATCCCCTAGCAGTCCCTAGGTGTGATCCCCTATCTAAGGAGTTTTTTGTTTCCACTAAGTTTCAGTGTGGCGGTCTTAGTAGTGATATTCGACAAGTGTGTTCTCTCGGATAGGCCATCTATGTAACACCCCAATCTTCCACGGTACACTTCTCTTTGAATAATACAGTAGCGTGTGTTGTACGCAACTTCAAGATTCTAACATGCCGCGACCAATCAAAGTAGCTGTTATGAATAGTAATACCCACTTTTTGAAATTTTATACATTTTATCTTTCAAAATGGACTTCATTTTTGGATTCGGAATATCGAAATTATCCTAGGATGAAATTTTGGTACTTTTTGGATAACTTTTATATTTTGATGAATAGTGAAAATTACTAAATTTTTATTAAAACAACTTTTTTAATAGAAATAATTAATAGTGATAAATTATGAATTTGAGTGGTTTTAAAGTATATTTAGAATATATTTTTACCATTTAATACAATTTTGGTCATCGGACATAATTTCACAATTAAATCGGACATAAACAAGTGTCAATCTTTTGATAGTTATTATATCTTAAAAACACGATTTTGTTTTGACAGCGGGAATTAATTTTAAATTAATTTCTGCCACTTCTGTGTTTTGAATTTGGAAAAATGAATTCCATATTTTTAATCAGGATTTCCAAATTGTGTAAATAGTTAACTTTTATTTTTATACATTTTAAATAATTACTTCGGTAAATATTTTATTTACCATGGTTAAAGGGTAAATCCGGTAAATAAGGGTAAAAAAATAATATTATAATAATAATAAATTACCCTAAAACATGTTCTAACCTTATTGGTGGATACATGTCCAATCATTGTAATCTTTGGGTTGATTTTGGGACCCCATGGAGCCACTTGTAGGTGATAGGGACACTTTATATTAATTAAGTTAAAGTAAATACAAAAATGACATATGCTTATATCTTTTAGAAAAACAATTTTTACATAGGGTTATATATGTTCTATTTTCTATTATAAATATTCATTAAGAATCTAAAGATATTTCCTACATAATGTTATTTTATTTATAATTTTTATACATTTAAAAAGTAAAAATATATATGACACAATAATGATGCAGTATTTTCCTTATTAATGAAAGAATCAAATAATTGGTATTATAAATGTTAAAATAAATATAATTTGAAAGTTTTGATGACGTAAAAGAATTTTATTGATTAATATGACATGTTTATATTGCTTAAATTAATTTTTTTCTAATTAATAAAGTTTTTAAGACTTTAACAAAAATCAATTATTGAGTAGTGTCAAAATTGACATAAAAGAGTTTTTAAAACAAATATTATATTATTAATTGATATTCAATTCCTAAAAATTTAAGGTTCGTCCAAGAGACTTATATAATGATAGGTGTATCATTAATGGACCACTTGGGGTCACTTGGATGTATATAGTAAGTTTATTAACTATATAATATAAAAATACAAAGTGACATGGTAAATGTCAATCTAATTAACTAAGAGTTTAAACTAAAAGATAAGGTTAATATAATGACCAAAACCTGTCTAAAATCTATTGGTTGAGTGGTTTTTGACCCATCCCCACCTTAAACTTTAAATAATACACTTTTTAGCCATTAGAAACCGAATATGAATTTATTATAAAATAATATTTCTAGCATTTCCAAAGGTGCCCCTCACCCCTCTTATAAAAGGGAACTCCCCCTTCTCATTAATTCACACCTTCAAAGCCATTTGGCTCGGCCAACCTCTGCCCAAATATCCTCCCAAATTCCCTCAATTCATCCTAGAGGCCTTATTTTGATCATAAAGCCAACCTAAGGATCCCTTTTGATCAAATCAAAAGGAAGAAGCCGAAAAAGAGGTAACGTCTTCACCACCCTCTTTAAAGTTTCTTTCTTCTTCAACTTATTCTTTCCTTGTTATTTCAATTATAAAATAATAACTCCAGTATATTATATATACTTTTATGTTATTATAATTATGGAACAAACAAATTCATTATTCTATCCATCCCTTGAATGACATGCCACCATACGTGCATACGTACGGCCTACCGTCTCGACGTTGTGGTGTAATTGTTATTCAATATATTATTATTTAGATGGGTATAATAATGATGTATACTTAATGTAAATAATAAATATAAAATGATAATGATTCTGTCTATATGATATATCATCCAATTATATATTATTTTAATATCAAAAGAATGATATTGTCGCTCGTGTGTACGTACGGATTACCGTCTCCACAAACGCGATGAGATTCATTCCCCATCGTATCCATTCAAGACTAAATTTTATTGGATGATTAAAAATAATATTTAAGGACTTGATATCATTCTGGATATGAATAAGATACAACCTATCCATAACAAACGTGGCTTATGTAACAAAACATATAAAAGAAAACGAGTAAGTTAACACTCGAAACAACGATAATACTAATATATTATCAACAAAGCAATATTAAAAGATCATATATGATATCATATTAATGTATATGATTCTTGTATAATTTAATAACAATTATTTTACCATTATACAGGATTTTAACCAACCCTCGACCAAGGAAAAGTACAAGTTAATGGGTTTTCATCTCACTCCTTATTTCTGTGAGATTCGTACCATATTGTCACTATTACATTTTGTGTGGTGTATGTACTGCCCATAATTGTATTATTTGTGTAATACACTTTAATTCATGTGTATTTACATATTAATTTTATGATACCTCTTTCATGGGGTGTATGTTTCGTAAGTTACCAAATTGGTAAGGGTTAATTTCACAATCTCTTTATTATCCGAGGTTGTTTTTACGTAAGTATCTACTGGGACATATTTATTATCCATGTCCATGTTTCATAAAATAGTTTTCAAATGGATTCTTTTTAAGGGACTTTTTACTAAAACATCATTTCAAATGTTTTAAATATTTATTCTTCTAAATCTTTCTCATTAATGTCCATGTCTTCAAAATGGTTTTTTAAGAATTTATTTATATGGACAAGAATGTTTTTAAAATGTTAATTCCTTTCAAATGTTTCAAATTGGTATGGGAAAATTTGATTCCAAAATGTCTTTAAATGTTTTTCTTTCTAAATTGTGTGACTTTTAAATGTTTTCATGAAAAGGGGTATTTTTCTCAAAGGGTTTTACAAATCATTTTCATTTATGTCATCATCCTTTGATGGATTTTAAGCTTATTTTTAGTTGATTTATTATGATACAAAACTTCCATATTGTATTTAAGGTTTTGTGATATGTTTGACTATGGATGAGTTATTTTTATGCCCTTAATGGTTTATGATTAAAGTTTTGACATTTTGTATGTTAGTTTTAATACGAATGTTTATGTTATATTTCATCCTCTTCTTAAGATGAATGTGTTGGACTAGTATGTTCCGAGTTGGGGACCGGTAAAATAAAGCCCTCCGGGTTGGGTTCCGGTTACAGCAGACCCTCCGGGTTGGTGTCCGGTTATTAGAGGCACTCCGGGTTGGAGTCCGATTACAGAGGCTCTCCGGGTTGGGTTCCAGTTACAGTTAGCCCTTAGGTCTTGGCACGAGGCCTTGACACAGAAATTAAGGTTCGGCATTATGCATTCCATCATTATGAAAGTGGTTATTGATATTGCATGTGATTATTCGACTAGTAGAATATCCATATGAGTAAGTAAATGGCATTATTTGATTTTTGTCTTTGCCATATTATGCTGAAGTTCAAGTTTAAAAGGCTTTTTTTTAGTTATACATTTCCTTAAAGGTTTATGATTATTTATGAAAGTTTCCACTATATTGTTATCTTTACTGAGCATCTGATCTCACCCCTTTCAATGTTTTATTTTTTACAGGATGTGAAGAAGTATTTTATGAATGACCTACAGGGATAGTATGAGGGGATATGAAGACAAGATGATTTTTTAGTTTTTCATTTTATGATGTAATGTAAGACTTATGAATATATCTAGTGTTTCTAAGGCTAATAAACTGATCAATATTTCGAGATTTGATCCCTTGTGATCATGCCAATGTTATGTAATAATGCACCGACTCTGGGTAACTGGGGTTGGGGCGTTACGGTTGGTATCAGAGGAATTTTAGTAATAAACCTTGGAATCTAGATTTAGGTAAACTCTGATTAGATCACATAGCCCTAATATAGACTTTGAGGAATGGTATAGAAAAACTTCCTAGAATTTTGGTATTGTAGATATTTTGTGAGTTTTCCGAGCAATACATCCCTGTCTGGATATGATCAGGTAGAGGTGGCTCTGGCACAGATGTACCTAGGGGTAAAAGCCAAAAACACCGCTTTGAGCTAGACTCGAATGAGAACTGGTGCACGACAACGGGCCTTGCTGCACTCTTGGTTACGACACTTCTGGGGGATATGTTTAGGATAATTCTCATTTTCTTTACAAACCATTATGAAGGGTTTATGAGTATATACTTCCTCAAAGAAAAACTTTTTATGATTATGGATTATATCCATAAACTGTTCAATTTATGTTAAGTGTTTTACAAGTATGGAATTATGTATTTTGATTCCTAAACTAATCTAGTTTATGTCATTGTTTAGAAATGGTGCCTAGTGGAAGAAATGGAAACCATATCAATGCACGGACTCCATGTAGGGATTTCCCTCCTACTCAAGATAATTATAGTGGAGTTGGTGATACAACTAGTGCTGATCAGCTTATCACCATACTGGGAAAACTCACTCGGGTTATGAATAATAACCTTACCCATATGGAGCACCCTGATCCGCAGCGTGGAGGATCAATGTTAGATCGCTTCATAAGGCAGAAACCACCAACATTAAATGGGAGTACAAATCCATTAGTAGCTGAGCAATGGATAAGTTCCCTAGAGAAAATATTCCATGCCTTGGGGAGTAGTGAAAGGTAAAAAGTTATCATGGCAGTTTACCACTTCACTGGAGATGCTGATCAATGGTGGTCCTTGATTCAAAATACAAAGTAAAATGAAGAAGTATCATGTATGGAATGGAGGGAGTTTAAAGAAATATTATTTGAAAAATATTTTCCTCATGACCATAGAGCAGATATGGAAAGGCAATTTTTGAGTCTGAGGCAGAAAGAGGATGAGAATGTCGCAAAGTATGAGGCTAACTTTACAAGGTTAGCGAGGCATGCTGCTGATTATATACGTAACCCAAGAAGTAAGATTGATCGTTTCTTTGATGGGTTAAAACCATTTCTCCGTCGAGATTTAGTATCACAATCCTTCTCATCGTATAAAGATATTGTCTCGTGTGCTATCAAGACAGAAAAGGAATTCTCTAAGTCTTATGACAACAAAGTAAAGAAAGAGAAGAAGAGAATGGTGGAGCAAGAGATAGATAAAGGGGAAAAGGGAAAGAAGGATTTTCCATTATGCGATAATTGTGGGAAGAATCACCCCGGTACTTGCCTAAAAGGAATGGGAGTTTGTTATAAATGTGGAGAAAAAGGTCACCAGGCTCGTGATTGCAAGGGAAAGAAAGAGGATGTCAATGTTGAATGCTACAATTGAAAAGAAATGGGGAATTATGCAAATAAATTCCCTAAGCGTCAAGGGAACTTACCTCAGAAAAGGCCAAGGGATCAGGGTCAATCTTACGCTGTTACTACAGTTGAAGAGGAATAATTAATGTATTTGTGTTTTTGGACTCAAGGATTATATTCTGGTTATGAGAGTAATGTGATATATATAAGGATTGTACTACAGTACTTGTTGTTTTCATTAAGGTTTTAATATGACTAAGGTAATCATATTTTCAGTATGTGACAATAAGAGAAACTTTACTTTGGGGGAATCTAATGTTACAATTGATTTTTGAATTTAGATACCTTTTACAGAGAGTCTGGACAGAGGTACATTGGATAACTATAATATTTGGAATGGATTAATTTGAAAATTGGATTGCATTTTTTAAGGTTAAAATATTTCTTATGATTATTTTTGGAATATAATGATACTAGGAAAAGGACAACCTGTAGGTCAGGTGATAACTCGTCGTGTCAGACAAAGCTGAAGGAATCGAACCTACAACCATAGTGCGATAGGCCTTTATTACCTACCATTGGCCTACAGGAAGTCCCTGGTTATTACAAAATATTTTTCCTCATTATAATGGTATGTGTTAACATTTGGAACCCTATACTATTAGGATAAATAGAGTATTTTTGAGTTGTATTATGTTTTGTAGTGAAAGATGAGTTTGTGGTAGAAATTTATTAATGGATAAAACTCTAATTATAAAGTAAGTATATCTCCTTATGCTCTTATCCAATCTCATAAATAAATTCCTCAACATTAAGAATAGAAAATTAGAACAAAAATGTTGTCCTAGATGGTACCTTAAATCATCACAAATTTATGGCTTTAGGATTATTGGCCTTTTCATAGCCATGTTCTCTACCACTCAAAATCAGATATTGATGGTTAGATTTCTCTTACATATCCATATTTCCCTACCTGGAACCCTAGTATGTGTTATTTTTGGTAACCTTCATACTTACCACTCTTTATTTAAAATAGAGGCCTCATTAATCCATTTTTCGATGTGGGATTTCAACTAAGATATTTTGAAATGTCAACCCCAAGTTTCCAATACCGAGCATAAATTGCGAGGATGAAATTTATTGAAGGAGTGGAGAATGTAACATCCCAATCTTCCACAGTACACTTCTCTTTAAATAATATAGTAGCGTGTGTTGTATGCAACTTCGAGATTCTAACACGCCGCGACCAATCAAAGTAGCCGTTATGAATAGTAATACCCACTTTTTGAAATTTTATACATTTTATATTTCATAATGGACTTCATTTTTGGATTCGAAATATTGAAATTATCCTAGGATGAAATTTTGGTACTTTTTGGATAACTTTTATATTTTGATGAATATTGAAAATTACTAAATTTTTATTAAAAACAAATTTTTTAATCAAAATAATTAATAGTGATAAATTATGAATTTGAGTGGTTTTAAAGTATATTTAGAATATATTTTTACCATTTAATAAAATTTTGGTCATCGGACATAATTTCACAATTAAACCGGACATAAACAAGTGTCAATCTTTTGATAGTTATTATATCTTAAAAACACGCTTTTTGTTTTGACAGCGGGAATTAATTTTAAATTAATTTTTGCCACTTCTATGTTTTGAATTTGGAAAAATGAATTCCATATTTGTAATCAGGATTTACAAATTGTGTAAATAGTTAACTTTTATTTTTAGACATTTTAAATAATTACTTCGGTAAATATTTTATTTACCATGGTTAAAGGGTAAATCCAGTAAATAAGGGTAAAAAAATAATATTATAATAATAATAAATTACCCTAAAACGTGTCCTAACCTTATTGGTGGATGCATTTCCGACCATGGGAATCTTTGGGTCGATTTTGGGACCCCATGGAGCCACTTGTAGGTGATAGGGACACTTTATATTAATTAAGTTAAAGTAAATACAAAAATGACATAATCTTATATCTTTTAGAGAAAAAAATTTACATAGGGTTATATATGTTATATTTTTTATTATAAATATTCATTAGAAAGATAAAAATATTTCCTACATAATGGTATTTTATTTATAATTTTTAGACATTTAAAAATTAAAAATATATATGACACAATAATGATGCAGTATTTTCCTTATTAATGAAAGAATCAAATAATTGGTATTATAAATGTTAAAATAAATATAATTTGAAATTTTTTATGACATACACGAATTTTATTGATTAATATGACATGTTTATATTTCTTAAATTAATTTTCTTCGAATTAATAAATTTGTTAAGACTTTAACAAAAATCAATTATTGAGTAGTGTCAAAATTGACATAAAAGAGTTTTTAAAAAAAATATTATATTATTAATTGATATTCAATTCCTAAAAATCTAAGGTTCGTCAAAGAGACTTATATCATGATATTTGTATCATTAATGGACCACTTGGGGGTCTCTTAGATGTATATAGTAAGTTTATTAACTATATAATATAAAAATACAAAGTGACATGGTAAATGTCAATCTAATTAACTAAGAGTTTAAACTAAAAGATAAGGTTAATATAATGACCAAAACCTGTCTAAAATCTATTGTTTGAGTGTTTTTCAACATATCCCCACCTTAAACTTTAAATCATACACTTTTGAGCCATTAGAAACCGAATATTAATTTATTATAAAATAATATTTCTAGCTTTTCCAAAGGTGCCCCTCACCCCTCTTATAAAAGGGCACTCCCCCTTCTCATTAATTCAAACCTTCAAAGCCATTTGGCTCAGCCAAAATCTGCCCAAATATCCTCCCAACTTCCCTCACTTCATCCTATAGGCCTTAGTTTTATCATAAATCCAACCTAAGGAGCCCTTTTGATCAAATCAAAAGGAAGAACCCGAAGAAGAGGTAACGTCTTCACCACCCTCTTTAAAGTTTCGTTCTTCTTTAACTTCTTCTTTCCTTGTTATTTCCATTCTAAAATAATAACTCCAGTATCTTATATATACTGTGATGTTATTATAATTATGGAACAAACAATTTCATTATTCTATCCATCCCTTGAATGACATGTCACCATACGTGCGTACGTACGGCCTACCGTCTCCACATTGTGGTGTAATTGTTATTCAATATATTATTATTTAGATGGGTATAATAATTATGTATACTTCATGTAAATAATAAATATAACATTATAATTATTCTTTATATATGATATACCATACAATTATATATTATTTTAATATCAAAATAATGATATTGTCGCTTGTGCGTACGTACGGATTACCATCTCCACGAACGCGATGAGATTCATTCCCCATAGTATCCATTCAAGACTAAATTTTATTGGAAGATTAAAAATAATATTTAATGACTTGATATCATTCTGGATATGAATAAGATACAACCTATCCATAACAAATGTGGCTTATGTAACAAAACATATAAAATAAAATGAGTAAGTTAACACCCGAAACAACAATAATACTAAGATATTATCAACAAAGCAATATTAAAAGATCATATATGATATCATATTAATTTATATGATTATTGTATAATTTAATAACAATTATTTCACCATTATACAGGAGTTTAACCAACCCTTGAGCAAAGAAAAGTACAAGGTAAGGGGTTTTCATCTCACTCTTTATTTCTGTGAGATTCATACCATATTGACACTATTACCTTTTGTGTGGTATATATACTGCCCATAATTGTATTATTTGTGTAATACACTTTAATTAATGTGTATTTACATATTCATTTTATGATACCTCTTTCATGGGGTGTATTTTTCGTAAGTTACCAAATTGGTAAGGGTTAATTTTACAATCTCTTTATTATCTGAGGTTGTTTTTACGTAAGTATCTACTGGGACATATTTATTATCCATGTCCATGTTTCATAAAATAGTTTTCAAAGGGATTATTTTTAAGGGAATTTTTACTAAAACATCATTTCAAATGTTTTAAATATTTATTCTTCTAAATCTTTCTCATTAATGTCCATGTCTTCAAAATGGTTTTTAAGGATTTATTTATATGGACATGAATGTTTTTAAAATGTTAATTTCTTTCAAAAGTTTCAAAGTGGTATGGGATAATTTGATTCCAAAATGTCTTTAAATGTATTTCTTTCTAAATTGTGTGACTTTTAAATGTTTTCATGAAAAGGGGTATTTTTCTCAAAGGGTTTTACAAATCATTTTCATCTATGTCAACATACATTGATGGATTTTAAGCTTATTTGTAGTTGATTTATTATGATACAAAAATTCCATATTGTATTTAAGGTTTTGTGATATGTTTGACTATGGATGAGTTATTTTTATGTAATTAATGGTTTATGATTAAAGTTTTTACATTTCGTATGTTAGTTTTAATACGAATGTTTATGTTATATTTCATCCTCTTCTTAAGATGAATGTGTTAGACTAGTATGTTCTGGGTTGGGGACCGGTAAAAGTAAGCCCTCCGGGTTGGGGTCCGGTTACAGCAGACCCTCTGGGTTGGTGTCCGGTTATTAGAGGCACTCCGGTTTGGTGTCCAGTTATTAGAGGCACTCTGGGTTGGAGTCCGGTTACAGAGGCTCTCCGGGTTGGGTTCCGGTTACAGTTAGCCCTTAGGTCTTGGCACGAGGCCTTGACATAGAAATTAAGGTTCGGAATTATGAATTCTATCATTATGAAAGTGGTTATTGATATTGCATGTGATTATTCGACTAGTAGAATATCCATATGAGTAAGTAAATGGAATTATTTAATTTTTATCTTTTCCATATTATGATGAAGTTCAAGTTTAATAGGATTTTGTTTTAGTTATACATTTCCTTAAATGTTTATGTTTATTTATGAAAGTTTCCGCTATATTGTTATCCTTACTGAGCATCTGAGCTCACCCCTTTCAATGTTTTATTTTTCCCAGGATGTGAAGAAGTATTTTATGAATGACCCACAGGGATAGTATGAGGGGATATGAAGACAAGATGTTTTTGTAGTTTTTCATTTTATGATGTAATGTAAGACTTATGAATATATCTAGTGTTTCCAAGGCTACTAAACTGATCGATATTTCGAGATTTGATCCCTTGTGATCATGCCAATGTTATGTAATAATGCACCGACTCTGGGTAACTGGGGTCGGGGCGTTACAATCTAGGATGGCAGTGTGAGACCCAATGGAGTGTACCTATCATATGAGTGTTATCTAAGATGACAGAGCTCATGGATTGTGTTCTCATGGTTATGTGTTTCCTTAGAGCCTCGAGTAGAATATGTCGTTGGCGATGAGGTCAAAACCACCTGAGGCTTAGTGACTAAGATGAGTATATATGAGTGATTTATGGGTTTCCCTTATGGTGATATCACTTATTTGATGACACACCCGGTGGTATGAGCTGAATAGTGCATTTAGCTAAAAATGGTCTTGAGATGGAGTTTATCTCTCGTTTGGGTTCCCCTAACTAGGTCGAGCTAACTGTTGCCTTTGATTTTTTCCCTTTTCTTTTGGGTTTTTTGGGGTGTCTACTAAGTATATTTATACTCACCCATGCTTGAGATTTTCACACACATGTCTTGTGTATTGTGGAGACTAAAGTTTTTTTTTACAGAGTCCCTGGAGAACCTGAAGCAGGAAGAGATTGGTGAGCTAGACCGATTGGATTGTTTACCGGAGTTAGGATGAGGAGTTTTCTTATGGGTGCATTTGATAATGATTCACTCCATCTGAGCAGGTTGGATGCTTTTTTAGTTTTCTTTTGGTGGACCCTCTTTTTCCATTTTTTTTTCTTTTTTTTACTCTATTTGGGAATAGATATATGCATGAAATTTTTTAGTTTTATATATTCTCTTCACTGTTTTATGGAGGTGTTATTGGGTGAGTGAGTATAGGTATGATAGGCTAAGGCCTACCATGTTTGTGATATCCTACTCAGTGCTAGTATCCATCCCCTGGCCTATTGGAGGTGGTCTTGGGGAGTCACGCCTCGACCCCCTTTGGCTCGGGTCATGAAAGAGTGGTATCAGATATGGTCAGTTCTACTTTGGTACCATATTCATGAGCTTGTTTTTGGTTTTATAGCGATAGTGTTTGAGTGTTTAGAGTTCGGATTTTAGTCCAGGGAATCTAGTGTTAGTTCAGTGGTCGACGTATCCATTAACTAGGACTCTGATACCCTTCCTTTCGACTAGGAACATTAGGACACTGGTTGCAAGGAAATAATGGTATGTGCATCATATAGGACTAGGTTTTGGGATTTCCTTGTCCTTCTTGAGTCATCTCTCCACATATACTCTTTGATCATGGTACAAATTGATTTTATTTCAGGATACCTCCATGACGACAACCAGATAGGGTTCCACGATGGGATTGTGGTAACAATCTTCCCCGTGGTGAGGCTTTGGTGTAGGGAACAAGTTCTAAGGATGGACCTCTAGGAGATCCACTAGTTGAGACACCACATGTCGAGTAGAAGGTTGTGTTGATAGTGCATGACAAGGATGCGCGTAGGCTGAGTTCACTACATGAGTTCGAGAGGCAGCGACCACTGAGGTTCTAGGGTGACCCATACCCCCAGGCAACTGATGACTGGCTCGTAGCAGTCATGCACATTTTCTGCCTTGTGAGGACACCTCCCGATCAAATGGAGGTCCTAGCGGCGAGCCTTTTTCAGTGTTCAGTCGGGCGCTGGTGGAGTCTTGTGATGTAGACCCATGATGAGGAGATTCTCTCTTGGGTAGAGTTTGAGAGGCTCTTCAGGGAGGAGTTTAATCCAGCCACACTGAGGTTGGATCTTATCTAGGAGCTTCTACATCTTCAACAGGAGATAAGGACCATGGTGGAGTACTTGACGAGGTTCAAATACCTTTTCTGTTACTCCCTGGATATGGTTCGGGATCCGTTCTTCTGAGCACAGGCCTTTGAGCAGGGCTTGCACCGGAAGATTAGGGCGTCAGTGGTGTTGTTGTTTATTCCCACCTATGCTAGAGTGTTGGAGCGATTCTTAGTGGTGGAGAGATTTCTAAAAGAGAAGAATCTGACCATTAGTGTTGGGAATGAGGGACCTGATACCTTGGAATCTAGTTCGGTAGCTGGTATCTGACAGTAGGATCAGGGGTCCGGGCATGCACAATGTTTTAGGAGGCAAACCCAGGATGGAGGATCTGAGGCTCAAGGATCTCGGGACAGTTTTTGTCAGCAACAAGAGAGGCGATATTATGATTATGATGGTCGAGGACATCTTGCTAGAGATTTTCCAACCCGTCGTGCTGCTGAGAGGGTGACGGTCGACAGACCGCCTTGGTAGAGGTATCTTTTAGATCATGGAGGTCTGAAGGGTGGTAGATGTAGCAGAGGATAAGGTGTAGCAGCAGGAGGTGGTAGATGGTATGAGTTTCCACCACCACCCCCAGGTGATCCACGCCAGGATCAGAGAGCTAGAGGATGGGGGCGAGGACAACTTCAGGTCGTAGAGGCCGTTTACCTAGAGGCTCTACATATGGATAGAGGTATTCTCTATGTTCTTTATAATTTCTACAATAGTTTGTAGGTATTCTTTTCTTTCCATTATTTTCTCGAGGCATGTTTGGGGTGACATGGGGTGTTGGTAAGACCTTGTGTCGGTGTTGTTCATTTTAGCTTTGAATGCATGAAGAAGAGGGATCCTTCCCCCGCTAAGATGCATTTTTTTTATGTGACTAAAACCATTTGAGCGATTAAGTGTCGTCCAAAGCAGACAGTGTTCAAGTGTGGTGGAAGAGTCCCTCTCACTTGTGTGTTCGAGGTGGGGTTATGTGTTGGGAAGTTTACGTGAAGGGCCTGGTAAGACCCAGGGTGTGTTCTTGGGCAGCCCTATTTTTTCATTTATACCCTCACGTGTTCGGCATCTTCTTGGTACGCAAGTTGCTTGAGGGGGGTCATGGTGCAGTTGACGTGGCTTTGGACTCGCGAGAATGAGGGATGCTTTCCCCACTAAGACGTGTTCTTGAGACACGATGCAAAACTGTGTGGTCAAGTTAGTGGCACCCAAAGCAGATAATATCGAGGTGCGGTGGATGAGTCCCTTTGACTTGTGTGTTTGGAGTGGGTTTGTTGGCCTCTGCATCATGTTAGCGAGGTAGCGTACCACTAGACCCTATGACTGCAGGAGACCAAGTGCTTAGTGTTTTCCACTTGTCGTAGATGAGGATACATGTTCCTAGTTTCATGATGTCATCCTGGGATGAGCTAGACTTGGGTGTGGTAGCCCTTGTGGTTCCCTTGAGTGTGTGCTTTTCGGCAGCATGGGAACCCTTGGTGGCTATGTGGTGGTTTTTGTGAACTCGTTGGCAAGGGAAACTCAGTTGAGAGTCCAGTTTTTTCCCCTCATGCCTAGTCTTTTGCTTTTGGGGGATGAAAATATTTAAGGTGGGGAGGGTGTAGCGACTCAAAATTTTCCTTAAAATACTTTGTAATATTTCTGTATATATTTCCAGAGCTAGGTGCTAAGACAGTATGTGATTCTGTGTCCCGGTGTTCCCGGAATAAATTTTATAAAAATATTAAGTATTTTTATACTATGCATGTGGAGGAAATGTGTTATATCTTAAATGGTAGCTCGGATCATAAAACGGAGTCCACGGTTGAGTCCGTAGCATGTCGTTTACCATAGGCAGGGTATAATTTTTGTAGGCTCAGGCCTTTTGTGGAAAAAGTTATCGAGGACGTAACCGTAAATGAAATAATTAAATAAAATTATTTTATTTTGACGTCGGATCTAATTTCTCCTGGACGGAGTCTTGGATTTAATTCCTATAACCGCAGTTGAGTTCAAAATGTCGTGTTTACCCTAGTTTTGACATAAACTTTGTCGGTGCTGGTTGCTGGGTTGAAGGCATATTGACGGGGCGTGTGTTGGTGGAGAGTTAAATGGGAGGATTGATTTAATAAAAATTAAATCAATATCCTCCCCCTCTCCCTTTGGTGTGAATGACAAAGGAGACGCATCCCCTCTTCTTCCCCTTTGGCGATGTATGACCCAAGGGCCAAATCTAATAAACGAGGTGTCATCAGACTTGGATCTTGATGGCGATCACTCCCGGATCATGCAGCAGCAGCTTTGGAGCACGGATTTGACCTCGAAGCTTCAGTGTTTCACCCTGAGGTATGTGGTTTCCTGTTTTAAAACTTGATCCCCTTGTTTATGCATCATTTTTGTTCGAATTGTTGATTAACCTTTGAGCGGAACCTGGTTCTATGTAGATCGCGTTTCGAGGTTTTCGAATCTGGTCTCAGAATAATTTTTGGAGCTCCAGAGTGGTCTCGGTGGTCTGCAGAAGGGACCAGTAGTGCACGGTGGCTACCATGAGGAGGCAGAGGTGGCCTCAGGGAGTTGGAGGTGTCATAGGTGAGGGTGTAGAAGGTCGTTGGGCGTCACGGCAGAGGCCGCTAGGTGGGGTGGCGGAGGCCGCCGGGCGGTGTGGCGGCACGGTGCGAAGCACCGGAGGGCGGAGCCGGCAGGCATGCGGGCCGCTGATCGGCAGGTCGTGGGATGGCATGGATGGGCTAGTCCAAGGCGGTGGGGTCACATAATGGCATGGATAGGCCAGCTGGAGTGGGTCGGACTGACTAGAATGGGCCGGTCTAGGCAGGACTTCGGGTCGGGACAGCCTTAAACCCCCATAACTTCTAAACCGGGCATCCGTTTTACATGTCATATGTGGAAACATGAACCTTGATAAGAGTTATAACTTTTAAGTCTATTTTGAGAAATTTATGTTTCAAACTTGAGGCTCGGTGGCGTGAAACTTCCAATTATAATAATAATAATATAATTATTATTATTTAGAGATTCTTATATCAGACGTATCTCTTACATCTGATGTCTGATTGATGCATTGTCAGTGGCGTTGTGATCCTGAATTTAATATGGAAATTTCAAGACTGATTTCATGTGATTAAACTGAAATCAAGGTGTGGTCTCCACGTGGCTCAGTTTGGGCGTTTGCGGTGAAATGTGACTTTTTCATCGGGTTTCCGTTTTGGACGAATAAATAGATGATCCCATGTGTTTTTCCATGAGGATCGCAATGGTGTGATCCATATGATGTGTTTCGGGATCAAAGTGTGGGACCAACAAAGACCCATCCATGATTTTTGTGGTGAAAATTTCCCTTTTCACCGGTTATCCGATTTGGGTAAGTGAATAGCTATCATGTGTGTTTTTTCACATAGGACGTGATGGTGACCGTGGTTTGGGTCTATGACTAACAGAGTGAAGGAGATGTTGTGTGGGTTGCTTGGTTCATCAACTCCTTGATCAGCAGGGTTGAGTGAGTCCCCCTGGTCCTTACACTATGAGGTTTTTTGGTATTACATCCTCGGTATAGGATTGAGATCCCCTCGATAGGATGAGCTCGGATAGAGTTGTAGCATCCCTCTGGTGAGTCTGGGGCAGGATCCTCTAGCATATCATTTACCTAGATTGGGTTCTTGGTTTCGTTGTGACCAACTATACACGGGCAGTGATCCTCTATCTAGCAGGACAGCTCTATTGGGTTTTGTGGCATCTTTGGGTATATGATCCCCTACACAGTGGGCAATGATAGTAAGGTTATGGTATCGTCGGTTATATGATCCCCTACTCAGTGTGTGGTTTTGGTAGGGTTTGTGGTATCATCGGTACGATCTCCTACTTCACAAGTTATACCAGATGGGGTTTTCCGCATCGTCATGGCCACCTATATAAAGGCAACGATCCTCTATCTGAGTGATGTGATCTATAGAATGTCAGATCGGGTTATAGTATCCCCCAATGGATCCTGGGAGTGATCCCCTATCTGAGATATCTTCAAGTTACCGGATTGGGTTCTAGTATCCCCTAGAGGTCCCTAAGAGTGATGACATATCTGATGAGTTTTGTATTTCTATTGAGTTTTAGTGTGACATTCTTAGCGGCGATATCCGACGAGCATGTTCTATCGGATGGGCCATCTGGGATGGCAGTGTGAGACCCGATGGAGTGTACCTCTTGTAAGAGTGTCATCTAGGATGATAGAGCTCATGGAGTATGTTCTCCTGGTTAGGTGTTGCCTTAGTGCCTCGAGTATAATCTATCATTGGTGATGAGTTCGAAACCTCCTAAGGCTTGGTGCCTGAGATGAGTATATCTGGGTGATTTTTGGGTTTCCCTTACGGTGTTGTAACATATTCGATGACACACCTAATGGTATGAGCTGACTGGTCATGTTTAGCCGAAGATGGTCTCGAGATGGAGTTTCACTCTCATTCGGGTTCCCTCTGGATGGGTTGAGCTGACTGTTGCCTTTCAGTTGATCCTTTTTCTTTTGGGGGTTTTGGGGTGCCTACTGAGTATCTTTATACTCACCCTTTTATGGGATTTTCCCGCACATGTCTTGTGTCTTGTGCAAGCCACATGCCTTTTGACGGAGTCCCAAGAGCACTCGAAGTAGGTGGAGCTTAGTGAGTTAGACCGACCGGGGTGTTTACCGTAGTTGGGGCGAGGACTTTTCTAGTGGGTGCATTTGACAGTGATCCCCTCCATCTGAGTAGGTTGGATTCTTTTTCAGTTTTATTTTGGTGATCCATTTTTTTCCCTTATTTTTCTCTTTTTGTACTCTGGTTGGGAATAGATGTATGTATGCCTTTCTTTCCAGTTTTATATATTCTCTGCACTATTGTATAGAGGTGTTTGTGGGTGTGTGTGTGTGTGTGTATAGGTATGATAGGCTAAGTCCTCCCATATGTGTGATAGCCTACTCAGTGCTAGTCACCAACCCCTAGCCTATTGGAGGCGGGCTTGGGGAGTCACGGCTCGAGCCCTGTTGGGTCGGGTCATGACATCAAGAAATCTATGATGACACATAAAACACCATTTTCTTTTATAAGGTAATCGTTGAGGTTCAAAATCAAAATTACAAATTGGACAAGCCAAACTAGTATGAGTGTTCCAACCAGATAGATTTTATAATCTAGTAAAGTCACTAATTTTCCACATTAAAGCAGTATTCATTTTGAATAGTTTTCTCATTGAAGCATCATATTTTTTCATGCCATCATTCCATAATTCTCACAATTATTTGATTTGAGGTTGAAGGTATACGTCAACATCATTTCTAGGAATTTTCTTTCCAAAAATAATCATCAAAATAATGAAAGAAGTATTATTTATACACATCCATTGAGGTAGATTATAGGGGATCAAAATAACTAGCCAAATGTTATAATTAGTACTTAAAGTACCAATAGGGTTAAAACCATTAGAAGACAATCCCAAAGATACATTCCTTGGATCCAAAGAAAAATATGGAAATAGAGAATCAAACATCTTCCATGATGTTGAATCTTTTGGATGTCTCATCAATCCATCATTACTATCCTGAGCATGACACTTCATGTCATATGCAGTCTTAAACAATATGAATAATCTTTGCAAGCATGGTTTTAGAGGAAAGTAACGCAATACATTTGAAGGAGTTTTCTTCTTATTTTTCTTCATGGGGTTACATTGATTTATACTCACATTATTATTCATTTAGTTCTAAATACGTGTATGAAATATTATGCATTCTTCTATATCGGACTTTGCTTCCTAGTAAAGCATGAAATCATTAGGGCATGCATGTATCTTTTTATAATCAAGTCCAATTTTGTTGATGCCTTTATTAATCTCACAGAATGATGTAGGGATCTTAGCTTCACTAAATGAATCGTGAAGAAAATATAAAATCATGGGCATTTATTTTTCATTAATTCCACAAAGACACTTGATATGATACAACTTCAGTAAAAAAGACAGCTTCAAATGCTTGGCACACCATTCATACAATTCTTATTGTCTATCTTCCACAAATTCATAAAAATCATTTTTTTCACTGAAGTTTTGAGCATGATTAACCTTCTTGGGATCAATTGAAGTTTTTGTTGATCTATTAAAATCTTGGACATTTTATTCTTTAAAACAAAACACATCATTTAACAAATTTTGAATTGAATTCTCTTCTTTTGGGTCACTTTTTATTTCGTTGACAGTATTATCATTGTTTTGAATTTCCATAACATTTGATTCACCATGCCAAATCCAACATACATATCAAGAAAGAAACTGTTTCAATATCAAATTCTCATATAATTCATTTATATTCAACCATCGCTTGGATTTACAATCAGGACACATACATTTTATTCTACCATCCACTGATCGATTTGCAATTGCATAATCTAAAAATTCTTCCAATCCCTTGTCATATTGAGGTGTGCTTCGAGGTAAATTAATCCAACTTTTATCCATATGTATTGGATTGTATTATCCCTATAGATTAAAATATAAATATATAAATGTTTAATCAAACAGGTACAATCAAAATTAAATAAGGATCTATATGGGTTAGAATAAGACTCAAGAGCATGGTATTTGAAGTTAGATACATGCTTGAAACACTTAATATTTAATGATGGAATTGTGGAAAACAACCCCTACATTAAATATGATAAATATTTATCAATTTTTTATATTTTATATGTAGATGATATTATTTTTATGGGAGAAAAATATAATAGTGTATTATACCCTAGTGTTGTAACTAAGGAGGGTTCATTCCAATGAAAAATTAGCTACACTGATCAATGTTTGAACCATTTCCCGTGGTCTAACTAAGACCAAGATAATCCCTTCAAAAATATGAATCTAAAGTATACTTTATGTGGATATGACACTATTGGATGGCTAAAACCGATAAACATAGAATTTTTAGGTTGTTATATGTGCTTATACTTTATTCTACCATTTAGACCATCTCTAACCCAACACTTGAAATTGAAGTAAGTCTACTTCAAAATGAAGTATCCACAATGAATTAATATCAAACCCATCTACTCTATTTTTTTCATCAAACCATATATTATAATTGAAAAATAATAATTTGTCTCAAATAATGACATTTTAAACCAATATATTAAATGAAAAGGGATAAAAAATAAAAACAAAAATAAAAAGGCATTTAGTGAATGTATAGTGCAATTCCATATTTGATGTTGCACTATAGCTTCACAGGAAAATAGTGCATCAGATGGATCTAGGTTGGAGAATAAATTCTGCACTATTTTATCATTTTCATGCTAAATTAACATGGGTTGGATATGGTATTAAAGTCCACCATTTAATATATTGAATCATTTTTTTTACTTTGAGGGGATCTAAAAAATAAAAGGTTTTATAATGAGGGGAAACATTATCACATATTTGTAAAAACATTTGGGAGTGTCTGATTTGTATCAAATGATAAAAAATTAGTCATTTGACTCAAAAAAAACAAACTATACGCTATAATTAGTTCTCTTAAAAATCATGTTAGTTAAAATAAAATCAATGAAACTATGTTGGATTTCCAATTACCATAACCAATAATTGATTATCATGCATGTAAAACTTAACCCTAACTACTCTATCATTTTTCGATAGATTTTATTAAACTAAATGATTCCTCACATATGCATAAAACATGAATCATTCTAATAAATTTAAAAAGTGTCTAAAATCTCATTTTCATAGCCTTTATCCTTAGAAACCTTTCCAAGGTTGGTGATGAAACCATGTGTGACCCCAAACCTTACCACCAATTGGTCATGAGTTAGAAAATAGTCTCAATTATGTATATGTCAAAAATTAGAGGCATTAACATATATAGAAAAAAAGTGGAATTCATTAATATCAAATACAAACCATGAAATTGTGAATGATCTAGATTCCATAACCGGCTTATATCATAAACAAGTTTATTTTTAAAATTTAATACAACATAACCAAAATTAATGTTTATTATAAATCCAAACAAATAACTAAAAAAACCAAATAACACATTATAAATAAAAATTACATACATATGTTAATGTTGAATGAATAAAAAATATAATCTTTTTATCACTCATGGTTTTCCATCTAATGCTACTCAATAATATATTTAGGGTGATTAAAAAATGATACAACCTTTAAGGAGGGTCTTCCTTGTCGTCGAGGAGGAGATCTGAGCCGCTAAGGAGGGGAACTGAACCTAGGAGAGGGAGGTCGGAGGGGGAGTTTGTGTCACCACTGAGGTGGGGAACTGTTGGGGAGAGGGAGGTTGGAGGGGGTCTATGTTGCCGCTGGGTAGAGGGAGGTCGGGGGGTTGTGGGGGTTAGCATCAGCTTCAAGGATGAAGGAGGTAGGTCAAAGGGGTGGGGGCATGGGGGTCACCGACGAGGTGGCGGGGTTGGGGTCTCGTTGGGGAGGGGAGAGGAGGAGGTCAGAAAGGGGGGATAGGGGTCGGGCTCATATAGATGAAGCAAGGGAGGAGGAGGAAATTATGTATTTTTTAAAACATTTCACAGCGGTTTAATAGAAACCACTGTTAATTATTAAAAAAAATATTCGCTGTTTGACTAAACCACCATGATATTATTATTATTTTAACCAAATTTATTCTGTAGAGGTTACTAGAACTGCTAGTAACAAGTGTTTTTTTTGTAGTGAATTAATAATGCTTATGTTAACACTTACTGGTTATTTGAGCTCACTCTTCTTAGGTTTCCTTTTTCCCAAGTTGTGAAGAAAGGTTTTAAGTATGTTATGCCTAAGAAGGTTACTATATGTGAATAACTTAGTTGGAGATGATTTATATTTTTATGAACTAGTTGTTTATGTATCCAAGTGTTTATGTAAGATTATGTCCTAATTCTCAAAAACTTTAAACCTAAGAGGTCCTTGAGTATGTAAGTGATCCAATATTCAGGTTGATGTTATATGTTTTAAAGGGTTAAAATCATATCATGTTTATTGGTATCAATGCTAGAAATGTAAAAATTATGTTTTAAGTACCATATTTAGAAGAGAAAGTTTGAGGCTGTAATAGTCAATGAGTCCATATACCACCATTGATAAGAAATTACAATTACAATTCATAAATTAAAAACTAGTTCACTAGAAAACCAAATCCACTACATAGAGAATAATTTGAATAGTAATTAAAGTATTTATGGTATTGTGGATATGAAAAGGTTGATTGCTAGTTTTATTTAAAGAATATGTTCAAGTATATCTATTTTATCCCTTATGAAAATCTTTAGATCACTTGATATATTATAGTAAGCAAACTTTTGGTGTTCGAATTGTCATATGGGAAATTTTCCTTTGAGTTTCTATATACCTTGATACTAGATGTATAAAATACACACCTTTGATTTTTGATAAATTTATCCATCACTGCCATAATATTCAACCTATACAAACTCTTGTATCAACATGAATTCATGAATTAACTTCCAAACACCCTTTAAAATTTACACCCTATAGTTTCATGTCTGAAGGGTTGTTTAACTAGCGAGATGAGACCATGATGAATTAATAATCCAAAAATACATGTAATCGAGTCAGATATTTAGAGGTTTAAATCCCCATTTCTCATTTCCCATTCCAAAAGCATGCCTCTCAGAAAGATTCTCTTAAAGGCATTTATGGTTACACATAGTAGAAAACCATAATTTTTTTAAAAAAAATTACAAAGAATTGAGGGAGAAATTTTCTCAATCGTAAATTCATTGAATTAATACAATGTAGAACTACAAGTTATTTTTTATTTGAACTTTAAGTATTTATATGACCAATTTTCCATTACTAGCCTTCATTATTATGTATTATACTTATTGTCAACATTTTACTTCATTGATAGTGGATTCATTAACTCATCAACATGCTCCTTTATCATGGGTTAAATTTTATTAATGATCAAATGTTATGCATGTATTTTTCTTAATTATTATATTGAAAAACTAGGTGATGGGTGCATCAAAAATTATATATTCTCTTGATGCATTAGGTAGTAATTCATCTTCAGATATATTATGTGTAGGGTATTGGTAGGTAGTCTTACACATTATGTTATGATAACAATGATTCCTTAACAATTATCATTAACAATATGTTTATAATGTTAATATTTATACATTGTACATGTTTCGGGCCAGAATATTGATGTAATAAGTGGCTAGTTGGGTGGTTTATCCCTTGAGGGGCTATGAACTACCTTTTCGGCCTATGTGCGTGCATGGTATGTGTGTGTTTAAATGTAATTCTACACCCAATAATCTAATATATACACATGGTTAATGTTCATTGTTCTATTTATTTGATGTTATATATGAAAGATTCTTTGGTGCGTTATCAAATTCGTGTTCATTATAGAATTGATGAAATCTTCATTGGTATGTCGTCATGATCTTATGTTTATGTGTTATTCATGATTCACATTCATTGTATAATTGGTATAATATTTCTTGATAAGATTCATGTAGGTTCCAGGCACAGCGGAAGTGCGGGAGGGATTGTTCCCAACTTTAATTTTTTTCATATTCAATGAATAATCTGGGATCTATGCAATGATGAACGTTGTGATCCATGAAATTGAATAAATGAAATTTGATAAAGGAATAGAAACCTAGAACCAAGAGATAGGATCAACATATTTTGTTTATAATTAATTTAATTAAATAAGAATTACCTCCAAGGTGATTCTTTCTTCATTGATGCATTCGGCCACATATCTGTAGGTGTATCATCATTGCATTGTAGAGATCAAGGGTAGATCTCTTCTAGTGGTTATCCACACATGTTCCACATATCTCTAGACGTCGCTGAGGGAGACTTCGGGTGCTAGCACGGAAGATCCTTGTGCTTGAAATATTAGCCTTTGATTTCCTTGAGAACTGCTTGCAAAGTGTTCTCTTTGATCTAGTAGAGGAGGATCTCTTTTGTTCTTGAGAGCATTCTTGGAGAAAAAAGAACTCTCTAGGTTTGAGAGATTTTATCCAATTCGTTTTGCACAACCCAATAAGCGTCGCTTAGATTTTCCTTGGCTAATAATAGAATAATATAACCGAGAATTTATTTCACTAGGGTAATAATAAATAATTTTCACAAGTTCCTTTAATTATTTCATTAATCCTAGAGAAACCCCCATGTCAAATAAAAAAAATATTATTACTTCCTAACATACACTTAACTTTAGAGTTATAATTAAATATTATTTAATCAAATAATATTCAATATTATTATTTCTCACTAGACCATTAAACTCGGTCCGCCAATCCTCCTCAATATTTATTAATTATTCCACTCACAATATATTCTCTCAAATAAATAGTGATGGAATAAATGCGATCAGATATACATTAATAATTATTAAACCATGACTAGGAATAATATTTATTCAACTTGTTAAATGATAAATTATTTTAACTAATATATTTGATACACTTAGTGTGTAACCCTCTAGGCCTTTTTCTCAGTGGCATTAGGCGAACATGCCTAAAGTCTAAGGTTAACATCGAGTAACATTTCAAGTAATACATATAGAAATAAGTTAATGCCACAATGACATGTCACCTCATGCGAATGCTTACCGTATAATATAATCTCTTTATCACAATATCTCTAATCGAGCATATTGCATGCCAATGCCATCAACCTATATGCTCGATATCTCTTTCTTTGACTTTTCGAAAATAGAACTTTCTTATTGATCACTATGGTAATGGATTTATTTAGGCTATATCATTTCCATAAAAGGGTCTGAGATATTATCTTCCATTAAAGAACAGAAGGGATAAATACTTTCTCAAATTATTCATTAATTCAATATTACTCATGATGCATCCAATATATATAACCTCGCCACGAACATCTATCATCATAGTTTTTGTCAATAAATCTAAATGTGTGACTCATAATATCCATTAATAATAATATTAAAGTCTAAGGACCAATATATGCGTCTGCAGATAGGAACATCCAATGACACATAGAAATGTGGATTTTCTACTAGTAGGTCTTGTTCTCATAGTATCCTACTGGATGTCACCAAGGGAATACACCATGAGAAGGTGCCTCAAAGTCCTATGAGTCTCCACCCCTGATATCTTGTATCATTTTTTCCCCTCAAATGATATCATCCAGCTATAGAACATATATTCAAGAATAGTATCATAGCACTTACGGGTTCTCATCATAGTAGGGATCTGCTATGACCTTTTAGTGTGACAATTAATCTTAGGACATTATCATATACAATGTTATGCATAAGAACAATCATGATGTGGTAAGTAATTTATTAATATTAAAAACTATGAATATAAGTTATCATAAATTACATAATAATTTGGTTCTAGGGAACCAACTCCAACAAACTCCCATTTGCACTAGATCCAACTACTAACGACCTTAAGACCACTAGCTCTAACATGATACTCATGCTTCTGCTAAGATAGGCCTTTAGTCAAGGGGTCTACCATATTCTCTTCCATAAATAATATTCTTGCTACAACTTCACCCCTTTGATAAAAAAACCCTCAATATGTGATACTTCTAGAGTATGTGGTTTGTCTGTTGATGTGACCTTGTCTCTTTTGCAAGATCCACTGCTGCAGTATTATCACGATAAAATGTGATAGGGTCTTTACTTTTAGGTACCACATCAAGATCCTGGACAAAGTTTCGAATCCATATGGCTTCTTTAGCTGCATCATAATCCACTATATACTCAAACTTTGTTGTGTAATCAATGAAAACTAACTTCTTTAAACTCTTGTAGCTCACAGCTCCTCCATTGAGACAGAAAACAGATCCTTATTGTGACTTCAGATCATTGTGATCTGTCTGAAACCCAGCATTAGAATACCCTCTGAAGAAAAGCTCCTCATTTAATCCATACACTAGGAATATATCCTTAGTTCTTTTTAGATACTTAAGGATAGTTTTAACAGCAGTCCAATGCTATTCTCCAGGATCTTCTTGATATCTTCCTACCATGCTCAATTCATAGGAAACATCAAGTCTAGTACATAACATGGCATACATGATTGATCATATCATCAAAGTGTGTGGGATCTTACTCATTCTATATTTTTTCTATTGTGTCTGGGGACACATTTTCTTAGAAAGATGTAAAACATGTAACACTAAAACCAATCCCCTCTTGGATTGTTCCATACTAAATCTCTTTAGTATTTGTTCAATATATGTAATTTGTATTAGTTCAAGCAATCTCTTGGATCTATCACGAATGATCTTTATCCCTAGAATGTAATTTGCTTTGCCTAAGTCTTTCATAGAGAATAATGTGTTCAACTAGTCCTTAATAAATTGTAAGACTGGTATGTCGTTTCCAATAAGTAATATGTCGTCAACATATACTACTAGGATAATGATCGCATTCCCGCTAAACCTTTTGTAAAAACACGGATCAAATTCGTTTTTAAGGAAACCAAATTCTCTTATGGCTTCATCAAATCAAATTTTCCATGACCTGGATTCTTGCGTCAATCCATAAATAGATATCTACAACTTGAAAACCCTTTTGGCATCACCTAGTGTCATAAACCCTTCTGGTTGTTTCATATAGACATATTCCAGAAGATTCCCATTAAGGAATGTAGTTTTGACATCCATATGCCAAATCTCATAGTCATGGTAAGCTGCTATGAAAAGTATGGTTCTGATGGATTTAAACATGGAAACTGGAGAAAAGGTTTCATAGTAGTCATTTTTTAATGATGTTTAAATGCTTTATCCACTAGCCTTGATTTATAGGTACTTACTTTCCCTTCCATGTCCAATTTACTCTTGAATACCCATTTACATCCAACAGGATTTACATCAACTAGCACATCGACCAGAACCCAAACTTGGTTCTGATACATGGAATCCATCTCAAAATTCATAGCTTTTAGCCATCTTGCAGCTTCTAAGCTCTCTAATTCCTCCTTATAGGATAGATTTTCATCATTTTCCAACAATAATGAGTCACCATCCTCAATCAAAAGAAAACCATATCTCTCTGGTTCCCTTACCTCTCTTTCACTTCTATGCAGTATTTGTGTTTCAGAAACTACTTCTTCCACAGGTACTTTTGGAACTTGTTCCTATACCAACACTTGTGTATCTTGAGCATCAACTTCATTGAAGTCAATCTTTCTCCCACTATCCTTTTTGAGGATGTGCTCCCTCTCAAGAAATATGGATTGTCTAGAAACAATCACTTTCTTGTATAAGGAGTTGTATAAGTAGCACCCCTTTGTTTCCTTGGGATACCCTATAAAGATACACCTTGTGACCTAGGGTGCTAGTTTGTTGCCTGAGAAAGCCTTAACAAATTCTTTGAAACCCCATACACATGTATGCAACAAAACAGGTTTCTTTTCACTCCATAGCTCGAAGGGGATTCTGTTTGACACCTTAGTTAATACTTGGCTTAATGTGTATGGTGTAGTTTGTAATGAATATCTCCAAAAGGATAACAGAAGATCTGTATGACTCATCATCGACCTTACCATGTCCAACAAGGTACAGTTCCTCCTTTCACTAACACCATTCCACTGTGGTGTATAAAGTGGATTGAGTTGATATAGAATCCCAAACTCCCATAGAAAGTCGATGAACTCTTGGTTAAGATATTCTCCACTTTGATCCGATCGAAGCTCTTTTATCTTCTTACCAAGCTAATTCTCTACTTTATCCTTGAATTTCTTGAATTTCTCAAAGTACTTGAACTTATACCTCATTAATTAAATATAGTCATATCTACTCAAGTCATCAATAAAAGTTATGAAGTAATAATATCCACTTCTAGCATCTACTAGAAATGGTTCATACACATTAGTGTGTACTAATCCTAGAAGCTATGTGACCCTTTCACCCATACACCAAATATCGGTTTGGTCATTTTACCTTGTAAACAATTGTGACATCTATCAAGTTGTTTTAACTCGAAAGAGTCTAAATAACCATCTTGACAGAGCTTTGTCAGGCACTTCTCATTTACATGACCAAGACGGTGATGCCACAACTGAGTGTTAAATGAGTCATGTGAACTTGATTCGTTATCGATTTCCAACACTTAGTTTTTGTAATTTAATACATACAGATCGTTATTTAAATGTTTCATTCCATAACATATGTTGTCCTTGTAAAAGAAACAACTTTTATTTCTGAATTTGAAAATAAACCCATCTATATCTAAACTTGATACAAAAATTATGTTCTTGGTAACACTTGGTACATTATAACAGTCATGTAAAACCAAAATCATCTCGGTCGGCAATGAAAGGTGGTAGTCACCAATGGCAATAGCAACTAGCCTCAAACCATTGGCAGCTCACATATCCACCTCTCCTCAGGAAACTTTATGAAATCTACTTGGTTACTGCATTTGGATACAGATGTGAGCGTTGCAAGCTTTATTTAATACCCAATGTGTAGAAATAGAAAGATTTCACTCGATAACGAACACACCTTTGGATTCCTCTTTCCTCTGAGTGCAATTCCTCTTCTAGTGGTCTACTTTTCCACATGCAAAGCACGCTACCTCCTTTTCCTTTCCACTTCTTCTTCTTGGTCGGACAGTGCTCGGGGGCTTTAGACTGTTTATAAATCTTAGGCCCCTTTTCCTTGTCCTTCCTCTTCCTATTCACCATAAGGACTGTGGGTTTGTCATGCCTCATGTCCTTATCCACTTATAGAATCAGGGTCAGAAGTTCTGATAGGCTCTTCTCATTATTTCTTATAGTATAATTCATAATAAAACTAGAGAAGACCTTGGACAGCGATGAAATTATGAGATCTGTGTGAAAATCATCCGAGAATTTAATCTCTAAGATGTCCAAACGCTCAATGTAGATGATAATCTTAACTACATGAGGCTCAATTGGTGCAGACTCTCCAAGCTTAGTCATGAAAAAAGCATTGGAGATCTCATACCTCTCTTGTCTCACCTTCTCTTGATAGAGATCCCAAATGTGAGAAATCATGCTATAAGCATCCATTTTCTCATGTTACTTCAAGAACTCATTGGAAATGGATGATAAAATGAAGCAATGAACATTTGTAGCATCATTCAAATTTTTCATGTACAGAGAGATATCTTCATCACTCACCTCATTTCCAAGCGCAACTGGTAAAGTTTCTTCCATCACATACAGTTTCCTTTCATGGTGAAGGATGGCCCATAGGCGCCTTTTCCACTCTGGGAAATTAGTGCTGATGAGAAGGTTTTCCTTCTCAAGTATGGATTGCAATGATATGTTTGATGTCATTTTTTATGATGTTTCTACAAATAAGATGAGCACATTTTAGTACTTTATCTTGAAAAAAATAGACAAATAAATAAATAAATATTTATTAGTCTCCCACTATTTTGTCGAAACCCAATAGCCCTTACCATTAGCTTCGGAATATCCTGTTGCTTGAACATTCAAGTGGAAAGGATCTATATTCCATTCTCATCACCCCAACTTTGGATGGTCTAGCAAGTCGAATGGTTTTAGGTAGGCATTCCAAATGTCAACTACATTAACTCATAGTTCCTTGATCCGTTGAGTGGACTCCCCAGTCCTGAAATCATTAATTTAGATTTTCTCAACCTTTACCTCTTAGTTAAACCAAGTCCTGCTTTAGCAATAAACCCTTGATGTGAACCAAGTCAAGTAAACCCAAAAACTCATGTTAGAATTCCCCGATAATTGAAAGCACACCAAATTTTGCTGGTCAAACACTTTGAACTATGGTTTGATTCTAACCGAAGTAATGGAAGGCTATACTGACTTAATATTTTATTGAGGGATTTTATCCTTTATGTGTAAATTTTCAATTATTATCTTTTCATGTGTTTGTTAATACTAAGTGGGATTACTTAAGTGATTAGATGTGTTTTTTAGATAATATTTACACATAAAACAGATTATTTTAGTTCTATCTTTGCATGCTTATTAATTCATTAATTATGTGATCGCGACAAAACATTCATAATGAAATAACCATGCAAGTGACAGAATTAAAAAAAATGATCATGAGCTTGTTCTAATGGTTAGTTTATCTAGAGGTTTATAAACTAACTATTGGCCTAGGGGAAAAACACCTTGAACCAATTAGGTTTGTGTTTACAGTTTTCCACATGTCCACCTTTGTATCTCCTTGGATTGGTTTCGCTTTGGCTTCTAACTTGAACTGCCTCCACTAGTTTGGGAGCTCCATCTATTACATATGTTTTTACTCACATGTAGGTGAGGGGTAAAAGGGGGTTTACATAAAATAAACCATGAGCACGCAGGCCCTACATATTAATGAGGAGATAAGGCACACAGACCAACAATTTAATTTAATTAAAAATTAAAAGAAACCAATCACATACAAAGGTCTAGTCTAGCTCATGATCATCCACATACATGCAACGAATTTACGCATTTAATAAAACTAGCATTTAATTCTTTAATCGTTCTTATTTAAGATAAATTGTGCTCGAATAGATTAATTATTATCTTTAATTAATTAATCCTTTTATCTTAATCCTTTTCTGAATTCCTTGAGATTCTCATCCATTATAATTTTAAAAAAAAAATCATTTAAAATTAACCTTGTACATAAATGTACCTTGGAGGAAACTGGGTGAATACTCATCCAAAACTACCCAACATTTATTATACTTGTATACATTTTATTCTTGGTGACATATAGCATGCACGAATTATCATGTACTTTCATGACGTGTACTTCATGTATGATTACACGAATTACATAATTTTTGTTAACGTGTCGTGCTTTAATGCATGTAGAATAATAATTGTAATACATCCCATACATGATTGTGCAGATCTTGAATATTACGTACATTTTAATAAAACATATATATATATATATATATCAAAGCTTATCACATGGCGTGTCCCAACTTTACGCCCACACGCAAGTACATGTCTCAAGGGTTACATAATATAATAAATTTTAAATCTGTGTAACTCGTAAAAGTACACGACATGTAGATTTGATCTACACGGCGTGTACATTCTTCACCATGTATCTGAAGTACGCGCCTAGGGACTCAACGTGTGAAGCATACTTTGGAAATCTTGGAGTACACGGTGTGTCCAGTGGGTCACACACCGTGTTGACTCTGTATTACACGATCACCGATCAGGTAGGCCATGTATGGAATACACGGCCCAGCCCTGACCTGAAAGGCACTACACGCTGTGTCCAGTGGGCCACACGACGTGTAGTCCAGCTGACTATGCGCCAGTCTGTCCTGGTCAACATGCGTTGTAAGAATTAACTACACCACATGTCACGAATTCACATGGGTTGAGTAATTGTTGAACTACTCTGGGTGCATTGAACACAACTACACAGCGTGTAATTCTGATTACATGGCGTGTACTGTTGTGTTACCTGGACAGAATCCTTGGCACCTCTAGATGAGATCCTCGATATAATTTTAATCATAAAATTAATCGTTTTTGTTAGATCTGCGGGAAACGATAGAGGAAGAAACAGATCTCGTCATTCAGATTAAAAAAGAACGATTAAACTTGAATTGAAAAACTAAATTATAAATGCGCAAATTACCAATGATTATTAAATAATTATAAACAATAATATGTCCGCTATGATACCACTTGTAGGTTCTGAGTGCAGCGAAAGTGCATAAGGGACGATACCCAACTTTAATTTTTGTCATATTCAATGAACAATCTGGGATCTATGCCATGATGAACGTCGTGATTCACGGAATTGAATCAAAAAAATGGACAAATGAATAGTAACATGAAACCAAGAGATATGATCAACATATTTTGTTTATAATTAATTTAATTAAATAAAAATTACCTCAAAGGCGATTCTTTCTTCATTGACGCGTTTGGCCACAGATCTGCAGGTGTACCGTCGTTGCGTTGTAGAGATCAATGGTAGATCTCCTCGAGCGGTGATCCATATGTGTTCCACGTATCTTCGAACGTCGTCGAAAGAGTCTCCGGGTGCTAGCACGGAAGATCCTTGCACTTGTGATGTTCACCTTCGATCGCCTTGAGAACCGTTTGCAAAGCGTTCTCCTTGATCCGGTGGAGTATAGTGGTACTCGTGACGCTCCCTGGTGGATCCTTTTTTGTTGGACCCGTGATGCTCCCGACAACAGACCATAACCCCCCTCCGCCCACTAACTCGTGGACTCGGGCTCTCTGGGCCACTTGGGTCGGGTTCTGGATATCCCCTCTAGCGAGCTGAGGGTTTATTTCGCCTCCGCTGAGAATCGAACTCGGGGCTGACTGACATTTAACCAACCGGGGAGTTTCTCCGCTACCACTACGCCATATGTAGTGTAACACCCCGAGCTTCCATGATACGCTTCTCATTCAATAATGAAATAGCTTGCATTGTACGTAACTTCGAGTTCTAACACACCGCAACTAATCAAAGTAGCCGTTATGAATAGTAATACCCACTTTTTAAAATTATAGAAATGTTATATTTCAAAATGGACTTAATTTTTGTATTCATAATATCGAAATTATCCTAAGTTAAATTTTTTGTAATTTTCTGAGAACTTCCATTTTTTATGAATAGTGAAACCACTAAGTGGTAGTTAAATAACTGATTTTTTGTTTAAATGAAATATTACCACTTCTGTGATTTGATTTTCAAAAATCTGACATACATGGTTGTCATTAGGAGGTAAAATGTGGTTCAATGAGATTAAAATAATTTTTTGGTGAATAGTAACTTTTAAGTTCTTAATCGTGATTAGAGGTAATTAGTGTAGTTTAAGGTAAAAATAATGTTTTAATAATATGAGATGAGCTTGACACATATCCTACCCTCATTGGATGTGCCATGTCCGACCAAGACAATCCATGGGTCAACTTGGGGACCCCATGGATCCACTTTAGTTGGAAAATGACATAAATACCTTTTATTTAATGTTAAAGTAAAAAATGACACAAACATGAAATGTTTTACTAAAACAATTTTTACATGGGGTTATAAAAGTCATATTTTTGACTATAAATATTCATTGGAAAGATAAAAATATTTCCTACATCATAGTATTTTTTTATAATTTTTAGACATTAAATAAATTAAATTATTTATGACATCATGATGATGCAGCGATGACCTCATAATTTTACGATTTAAATAAAATAAAAAGATAATGTAAAATCCAAGGCTTACACTTGTCAAAAACCTATTTGATGAGTAGATTTTGAACCCTTATCACCTTAGCCTCGAATTATATAAGTGTGGGACCTTTAGAATCTGAAAAGAATTGTTTAATAAAGTAACATTTTATTACTTTCCAAAAGTGCTCCTCCTCTCCACTTATAAAAGGCCCCCACCTCTACCACCTCATTCACACTTTCAAGCCATTTGGCTCAGCCAACCTCTGCCCAAATACTCTCCCAACTTCCCTCCCTTACTCCAAGAAGCCTCACATTGGGCAGAATTCTTCCCAAGGAAGCCTTTGGCTCAAATCAAAAAGAGTTACCCGATTTTTAAGGTAATGTATTCTCTTATGTTATTTTGTTTTATTTTGCTTCTCCAACCCCATAAACTCTTTTTATTCATTTATTTTGTAACAACACCAGTATCCTAAATATACTAGGATGTTTTTATAAGAAGGATTTGAGCTACACTTACACACACCTACATCTAATGGTTAAAGAACATACTGTTTCTGTGGATGGAGAATTTCTGCCTCACGAAACGATGATTGTTCAACACTCATATAACACCTTCAAAGGTGGCCATTAAGATGTCACTATATTTATATATGATATATAATATGTTTATGTTTTCCTTATGCTTCTTTATTTCTCATTTATGGCATAATTTATGATTTCCATTATGGGTAAACGCGATAATTTCATTTTAGGAAGTGCGGACTACCGCCCCCTCAAAGTGATGTGAATCGTTAATGCCATATGTGGAATGTATAAAGGATGGAGTAAATGATATTATATATGATATTATACTGGAACTATATTATACCTTTATATAATTATGATTTCATTCCATTAAATACAAAATAGAAATGAAAGTAGCGTTCATGCGTACGTACGGCTTACCGTCTCCATGAACGGTGCATTTCATTTCTTACCTCTAAATGTTACGTAATATTATGAATGAATGTATATAATGGATATATATGATATATATGACATCTAAATCATGAATATAATTCTGGAGATAATGGATATTCTACCACATAAACAACTTGTAATTATAAGAAGTTTATTGTTGACTCGAGTACCAAAGATCGACAAAACGACCGTTATTAACTTAAATAATTACATAATGTTCATAACATTGTAATAAGTGATATAAAAGGGATAATGAAATTGAAAATGGTTCTTAATAAAGTAGATATTAACTCTATTTTATTATTCAGGAGGTTAAAGAACAGTCGAATCAAGTCGGACACAAGGTAAGGGAATTTCTTAACCCAACTTCCATTCTTTGGGTTAATCTCCTACTTTCAAATTATGTCATGATATTATTATGTCTTATTTTTTATTTTTACTTTCTTTATGTGTACCTATAGTGAATACACATAATAGATCTATTTTATTTTAAAAATGATCTTTTTAAGGACTTCGTCTCAATCTCCTTTCATTGAGGCATATTTGGTTTTATACACAACTTTCTTTTATACGGTGTATAAACCCCTTTGACTTTTACGTTTATTCAAAAGGAATATTTTTTATACGAATCGTTTTACTAAACGAAAAAATGGGAATGTTTTTCTTTCCGTACTTATGCGGAGACAACGACTTATCTGCCGCCGTGACCATTATTTTAGTTTCAGCTTCCTCTACAAGCCATCACTTTTTTTTAATGAAAAATAAATACAAAGTTTTAACTTTCTTTTATTTTGGTATTGAAAATGGTTTTGAAAGAATTTTTATTATATCAATGTGTTGTATTGATATCTTGTGATTGAAATATGGAAATGTTATGTTTCCTTTATGCATGTTTTATCTGATACGATTATGTTATAGTTTATGATATGTTTAAACCTATTCATATGAGGAATGCATTGGACTTAATAAGTGACGGGTGGAGCCCGCTATAGCTCCTCGATGCATCGGTAGGTTTCATGATACAAACTAGTGTCTTGGCACGAGGCCTTGACAAAATCTTATTTGTGGTCTTGGCACGAGGCCTTGGCTACGTGGTTATGATAGTCTGGTATTATGCATTCCATCATTATGAAAGTGGTTATTGATATTGCATGTGATTATTCGACCAGTAGAATATCCATGTGAATAAGTAAATGGCATTATTTCATTTTACTTTTGCCATATTATGTTTAAGTTCAAGTTTAAAAGGCTTTTGTTTTAGTTATACATTGCCTTAAATGTTAATGTTTATTTATGAAAGCTTCCGCAATATTGTTATCCTTACTGAGCATCTGAGCTCACCCCTTTCAATGTTTTAATATTTTCCAGGATGTGAAGAAGTATTTTATGAATGACCTACAGGGATTGTCAGAAGAGGATATGAGTGTGGTCTATGGAGACTTTGTTATTGTAGTTTTTCACTTTATGATGTAATGTAACACTTATGAATGTATCTAGTGTTTCTAAGGCTACTAAACTAATCGGTCTTTCGAGACTTGATCTTTTGTGATCATGCCAATGTTACGAAGTAATGCACCGACTCTGGGTAGCTGGGGTCGGGGCGTTACAGTTGGTATCAGAGGCAGTTTAGTACTAACCTTGGAAGCTAGATTTAGATAAACTCTGATTAGAGCACATAGTCCGAAGATATACTTTGAGGATTAGTATAGAAGAACTTCCTAGAATTTTGGTATTATAGAGATTTTGTGAGTTTTCCGAGCAATACATCCCTGTCTGGATACGAGCAGGTAGAGGCGGCTCTGGCACAGATGTACCTAGGGGTAAAACCTGAAAACACCGCTTTGAGCTAGACTCAAACGGGAACTGGTGCACGACAACGGGCATTGCTGCACTCTTGGTTACGACACTCCTGGGGGATATTCTTAGGATAATTCTCGTTTTCTTTACAAACCACTATGAAGGGTTATGAGTATATACTTCCTCAAATAAAACATTTTTATAATTATGGATTATATCCATAAATAGTTCAATTTATGTTAAGTATTTTATAAGTATGGAATTATGTATTTTGATTCATAAACTAATCTAGTTTATGCCATTGTATAGAAATGGCGCCTAGTGGAAGGAATGGAAACTGTATCAATGCACGCACTCCGTGTAGGGATTGCCCTCCTGCTCAAGATAATTATTGTGGATATGGAGATACAACTGGTGCTGATCAACTTATTACCATACTGGGACAACTCACTCAAGTTATAAATAATAACCTTACTTGTATGGATCACCCTGATCCACAACGTGGAGGATCAATGTTAGACCGCTTCATGAGGCAACAACCGCCAACATTTAATGGGGGTACAAATCCATTAGTAGCTGAGCAATGGATAAACTCCTTAGAGAAAATATTCCACGCCTTGGGGAGTAGCGAAAGGGAGAAGGTTATCATGGCAGTTTACCGTCTCACTGGAGATTCCAATCAATGGTGGTCATTGATTCAAAATACAAAGGAAGATGAAGAAGTATCAAGTATGGAATGGAGAGAGTTCAAAGATCTTTTCTTAGAAAAATACTTTCCGCATGACCATTGAGCAGATATGGAAAGGCAATTTCTGAGTCTGAGGCAGAAGGAGGATGAGAATGTCGCAAAGTATGAGGCTAACTTTACAAGGTTAGCGAGGCATGCTACAGATTATATACGTAACCCAAGAAGTAAGATTGATCATTTCTTTGATGGTTTAAAACCATTTCTTCGTCGAGCTTTAGTATCACAATCTTTCTCAACATACGAAGATATAGTCTCGTGTGCTATCAAGACGGAAAAGGAATTCTCTAAGTCTCATGACTTTAAAGCAAAGCAAGAAAAGAAGAGAACGGTGAAACAAGAGACAGATAAAGGGAAAAAGGGAAAGAAGGATTTTCCATTATGTGATAATTGTGGGAAGAATCACCCTGGTACTTGCCTAAAAGGAATGGGAGTTTGTTATAAATGTGGAGAAAAAGGTCACCAGGCGTGTGATTGCAAGGGAAAGAAAGAGGCTATCAATGTTGAATGCTACAATTGTAGAGGAATGGGGCATTATGCAAATGAATTTCCTAAGCGTCAGGGAAACTTACCTCAGAAAAGGCCAAGGGATCAAGGACAATCTTATGTTGTTACTACAGTTGAAGCGGAATAATTAATGTATTGGTGCTTTTGGACTCATGGATTATATTCTGGTTATTAGAATAATGTGATATATATATAAGGATTGTACTGCAGTACTTGTTGTTTCAGTAAGGTTTTAATATGATGAAGGTAATCATATTTTTAGTATGTGACAATAAGAGAAACTTTACTTTGTTTGGGGAATCTGATGATACAATTGATTTTGGAATTTAGAGACCTTTTAGAGAAAGTCTGGACAGAGGTATTTTGGATAACTATAAAGGTTGGAATGGATTAAGATGAACTTTGGATAGTATTGTTTAAGGTTAAAACATTTATGAAGATTATTTTTGGAATATTATAATACTATAGTTTTAGGAAAAGAACAACCTGCAGGGTGGGGCATAACCCATCGCGTCGGACAAAGCTGCAAGAATCGAACCCACAACCATAGTGTGACAGGCCTTTATTACCTACCACTAGCCTACAGGAAGTCCCTGGTTATTAAAAAATAGTTTTACTAATCTAAATGGTATTTGTTAATATTTGGAACCTTATACAATTAGGATAAATAGAATATTTTTGAGTTCTTTTACCTTTTAGAGTGAAAGATGGGTTTATGGAAAAAATTTATTAAAGAATGAAAGTCTACATGACAAGTATGTATTTTCCCTTATGTTCTTAGTAAATCTCCTAAATAAATTCCTTAACTTTATGAAAGGTTACTTAAAACAAAAATGTTGTCGATTAACTTTTCCAATTAGGGATTCAATGATCGTTCAACCCATCACAAGTTTGTGACTTTCTTATGGTTAACTTTCTCCTAATCCTGTTTTCTACAACTCTCCATCAGACCTTGATGGTTTGTTTCTCCTCCATATACATATTTTCATAGAATCCTAGTATGGGCTATCTCGGGTGACCTTTGTACTTCTCTTTCTTTCTTTTAATGTTATATTTTTATTAACCTTATTTCCGATGTGGGTTTTCCACAAAGGTATTTTCTATTTTCAACCATTTATTTTCAAAGAAAATTTTCAAATTGCGAGGACGCAATTTATTGAAGGAGGGGAGAATGTAACACCCCGAGCTTCCATGATACGCTTCTCATTCAATAATGCAATAGCTTGCATTGTACGTAACTTCGAGTTCTAACACACCGCAACTAATCAAAGTCGCCGTTATGAATAGTAATACCCACTTTTTAAAATTATAGAAATGTTATATTTCAAAATGGACTTCATTTTTGTATTTGTAATATCGAAATTATCCTAAGTTAAATTTTTTGTAATTTTCTGAGAACTTCCATTTTTTATGAATAGTGAAAAATACTTAAAAACAACTTTTTTAATCAAAATAATTTATAGTGATAAATTATACTATTGAGTGGTTTTGAAGTATAATTATAATATATTTTTACCATTTTATCCAATGGTGGTCATTAGAATTAATTTTACTTTGAAATTGGACATAAACAATTGTCAATCTTTTGATATATATTGTTTCTAAAAAACACGATATTTGTTGTGACAACGGGAATTAATTATAAAATTATTTAATGAAAATTATTTTTTTGGAATTTCATAAAATAGACATCATTTTTGAATTTGGAATATCAATTATAGCTTAGGGTGAAATTTTGGCATTGTTCTGAAAAACTTCAATTTTTGATGAATAGTGAAACCACTAAGTGGTAGTTAAATAACTGATTTTTCGTTTAAATGAAATATTACCACTTCTGTGATTTGATTTTCAAAAATCCGACATACATGGTTGTCATTAGGAAGTAAAATGTGGTTCAATGAGATTAAAATAATTTTTTGGTGAATAGTAACTTTTAAGTTCTTAATCGTGATTAGAGGTAATTAGTGTAGTTTAAGGTAAAAATAATATTTTAATAATATGAGATGAGCTTGACACATGTCCTACCCTCATTGGATGTGTCATGGCCGACCAAGAAAATCCATGGGTCAACTTGGGGACCCCATGGAGCCACTTTAGTTGGAAAATGACATAAATACCTTTTATTTAATGTTAAAGTAAAAAATGACACAAACATGAAATGTTTTACTAAAACAATTTTTACATGGGGTTATACAAGTCATATTTTTTACTATAAATATTCATTGGAAATCTAAAAAGATTTTCTACATCATAGTATTTTTTTTATAATTTTTAGACATTAAATAAATTAAATTATTTATGACATCATGATGATGCAGCGATGACCTCATAATTTTACGATTTAAATAAAATAAAAAGATAATGTAAAATCCAAGGATTACACTTGTCAAAAACCTATTGGATGAGTAGATTTAGAACCCTTATCACCTTAGCCTCGAATTATATAAGTGTGGGACCTTTAGAATCCGAAAATCATTGTTTAATAAAGTAACATTTTATTACTTTCCAAAAGTGCCCCTCCTCTCCACTTATAACAGGCCCCCACCTCTACCACCTCATTCACACTTTCAAGCCATTTGGCTCGGCCAACCTCTGCCCAAATACTCTCCCAACTTCCCTCCCTTACTCCAAGAAGCCTCACATTGGGCAGAATTCTTCCCAAGGAAGCCTTTGGCTCAAATCAAAAAGAGTTACCTGATTTTTAAGGTAATGTATTCTCTTATGTTATTTTGTTTTATTTTGCTTCTCCAATCCCATAAACTCTTTTTATTCATTTCTTTTGTAACAACACCAGTATCCTCAATATACTAGGATGTTGTTATAATAAGGATTCGAGCTACACTTACACACACCTACATCTAATGGTTAAAGAATATACTGTTTCTGTGGATGGCGAATTTCTGCCTCACGAAACGATGATTGTTCAACGCTCATATAACACCTTCAAAGGTGGCCATTAAGATGTCACTATATTTATATATGATATGTAATATGTTTATGTTTTCCTTATGCTTATTTATTTCTCATTTATGGCATACTTTATGATTTCCATTATGGGTAAACGCGATAATTTCATTTTAGGAAGTGCGGACTACTGCCGCCTCAAAGTGATGTGAATCGTTAATGCCATATGTGGAATGTATAAAGGATGGAGTAAATGATATTATATATGATATTATACTGGAACTATATTATACCTTTATATAATTATGATTTCATTCCATTAAATACAAAATAGAAATGAAAGTAGCGTTCATGCGTACGTACGGCTTACCGTCTCCATGAACGGTGCATTTCATTTCTTACCTCTAAATTTTACGTAATATTATGAATGAATGTATATACTGGATATATATGATATATATGACATATAAATCATGAATATAATTCTGGAGATAATGGATATTCTACCACATAAACAACTTGTAATTATAAGAAGTTTATTGTTGACTCGAGTACCAAAGATCGACAAAACGACCGTTATTAACTTAAATAATTACATAATGTTCATAACATTATAATAAGTGATATAAAAGGGATAATGAAATTGAAAATGGTTCTTAATAAAGTAGATATTAACTCTAGTTTATTATTCAGGAGGTTAAAGAACAGTCGAATCAAGTCGGACACAAGGTAAGGGAATTTCTTAACCCAACTTCCATTCTTTGGGTTAATCTCCTACTTTCAAATTATGTCATGATATTATTATGTCTTATTTTGTATTTTTACTTTCTTTATGTGTACCTATAGTGAATATACATAATAGATATATTTTATTTTAAAAATGATCTTTTTAAGGACTTCGTCTCAATCTCCTTTCATTGAGGCATATTTGGTTTTATACACAACTTTCTTTTATACAGTGTATAAACCCCTTTGACTTTTACGTTTATTTAAAAGGAATCTTTTTTATACGAAGCGTTTTACTAAACGACAAAAAGGGAATGTTTTTATTTTCGTACTTATGCGGAGACAACGACTTATCCGCCGCCGTGACCATTATTTTAGTTTCGGCTTCCTCTACAAGCCATCACTATTTTTTAATGAAAAATAAATACAAATTTTAACTTTCTTTTATTTTGGTATTGAAAATGGTTTTGAAAGCATTTTTATTATATCAATGCGTTGTATTGATATCTTGTGATTGAAATGTGGAAATGTTATGTTTCCTTTATGCATGTTTTATGTGATACGATTATGTTATAGTTTATGATATGTTTAAACCTATTCATATGAGGAATGCATTGGACTTAATAAGTGACGGGTGGAGCCCGCTATAGCTCCTCGATGCATCGGTAGGTCTCATGAGACAAACTAGTGTCTTGGCACGAGGCCTTGACAAAATCTTATTTGTGGTCTTGGCACGAGGCCTTGGCTACGTGGTTATGATAGTCTGGCATTATGCATTCCATCATTATGAAAGTGGTTATTGATATTGCATGTGATTATTCGACCAGTAGAATATCCATGTGAATAAGTAAATGGCATTATTTCATTTTACTTTTGTCATATTATGTTGAAGTTCAAGTTTAAAAGCCTTTTGTTTTAGTTATACATTGCCTTAAATGTTAATGTTTATTTATGAAAGCTTCCGCAATATTGTTATCCTTACTGAGCATCTGAGCTCACCCCTTTCAATGTTTTAATATTTTCCAGGATGTGAAGAAGTATTTTATGAATGACCTGCAGGGATTGTCAGAAGAGGATATGAGTGTGGTCTATGGAGACTTTGTTATTGTAGTTTTTCACTTTATGATGTAATGTAACACTTATGAATGTATCTAGTGTTTCCAAGACTACTAAACTAATCGGTCTTTCGAGACTTGATCTTTTGTGATCATGCCAATGTTACGAAGTAATGCACCGACTCTGGGTAGCTGGGGTCGGGGCGTTACATGTAGGGGTAGCAGAGAAGCTCACCAGTTGGTTAAATGTCAGTCAGCCCCGGGTTCGATTCTCCGCGAAGGCGAAATAAACCCTCTGCTGGCTATAGGGGATATCCAGAACCCAGGCCAAGTGGCCCAGAGAGCCCGAGTCCCATGAGTTAGTAGGCGGAGGGGGTTATGGTCCGTTGTCGGGAGCATCACAAGTCCAACAAAAAAGGCATCTTTCGAACAGACCTACGCCACTAACTAGGTCGTAGTCGGGCAACGTCCCGCGCCCGCCATTACTGCGAACCGGGCCACTGGGGAGTTACGCCTCCACGTGGCAAGTATTGTCCCCAGGTCCTGCTGGGATTTAATATGTCTCCCCCGCGATTTGAACCTGGTACCTCAGGCTTAACAACCACTAGGGAGTGTCATGGGTATCACTACGTCACTCTCTCATTTTTGAGAGCGTTCTTGGAGAAGAAAGAACTATCTAGGCTTGAGAGCATTTCTCCAATTCGTTGTGAACAACTCAATAGGCGTCGCTTAGCTTGCCTTTGGCTAATAAGATAATAATATAACCTCACATTTATTTCACTAGGGTAATAATAAATAATTTGCATAAGTGGATTTAATTATTTCATTAATCCTAGCAAAACTCTCATGTCAAATAATAACAACATTATTATTTCCTAACATGCACTTAACTTGTGAGTTATAATTAAATATTATTTAATCAAATGATATTCAATATTATTATTTCTCACTAGACCATTAAACTCGGTTCATCAATCCTCTTCAATATTTATTAATTATTTCGCTCATAATATATTCTCTCAAATAACTAGTAACATAATAAATGCGATCAGACATACATGAATAATTATTAAACCACGACCGGGAATAATATTTATTCAACTTGTTAAATAATAAATTATTTAACTAAGATACTGGATACACTTAGTGTGCAACTCTCTAGACATTTTTTTCAGTGACATTAGACGAACCTACCTAAAGTCCAAGGTTAGCGTCTAGCAACACGCCAAGATATCCATAGAGAAAGAAGTTAATGCTGCAACGACATGCCACCTCATATGAATGCTTACCGTGTAATATAAACTATTTATCACAATATCACTAATCGAGCATGTTGCATGTCAGTGTCATCAACCTATATACATAATATCTATTTCTTTGACTTTTTCGGAAATAGAACTTATCTATTGATTACAATGACTGGATTTAGTTAGGCTAAATCATTTCTATCAAAGAGTCTGAAACATTATCTTCCGTTAAAGAACAAAAGAGATAAATCATTTCTCGCATTATTCATTAATGCAATATTACTTATGACGCACCCAATATATCGTACCTCGCTGTGAATATCTGTCGTCACGGTTTTCGTCGATACATCTAAGTGTGCGACTCGTAATATTTGTTAATAATAATCTTAAAGTATAATGATCAATACACACGTCCACGGATAGGAATATCCAATGACACATAGAAATGTGAATTTTCTACTGGCGGGTTTTGTCCTCATAATATCCTACTGGATGTCACCAAGAGCGTACATCATGAGAAGGTATCTCAAAGTCCTATGAGTCTCCACCTCTGATAGTATGTACCACTTGTGTCACTCAAATGATATCATCAGGCTATAGAACATATATTCAAAAATAGTGTCGCGACACTTTCGGGTTCTCATCATAGCAAAGATCCGTTATGACCTTTTAGTGCGACAGTTACTCTTAGTACATTATCACCTGCAATGTTACGCATAATAACAATTATAATGTGATAAGAAATTCATTAATATTCAAAACTATGAATATAATTTATCACAAAGTACATAAGAGGTTGGTTCTAGGATACCAACTCCAACACCTCCAAGATCATATAATACTCACTAGAGTTTATAAGTTCATCCAATATTCTTTGATCTAATTAAATCCACCGTTAACTGGGATTGTAATGAAGTGTTACAATTCTACAATCACTCGTTTAAAACATACATTTGAAATCTCTCTCAATGATAGAGCATTTTTATTTGATATTGTACCAATGTTTTAAATTTAATTGTGAAAGAACGTTTATATATAAATAATGATTCTATTGAAATAATTAGAAAAAATTACTATTATTAATTATTTCGCCGATTGAATTAAAATTTATATATTTACGCCAATGACAGTATTATTTTTTTAAAATAATAATTCTATTGATATATTTGTTTTGAATTAATTATATTCATAATTGATTTAGCACTCATAATAACGACATTTTTATTTTTTTTATTTTCAATTAATAAAATTGTCGTATTCAACTGTAAATAATTTCGTAAAAAAACACTAATGTCATTTCTAGATGCAAGATTTTTAATTTGAATTAATTTTATAGATATATTTTTTTGGCATTTTTAAATTTAAGTTCATTCAGTCAAATTAATTTGTTTTTGTGGACCGTCACTTTAACTTTACTCGTTACAGATTTAATTTTTAATTTTAATTTTTTAAATGCATCAACCGACAAGATCGGCCTGAAAATTCAGACCGCTGGTCCAGTATGTGGACCGTCGTCCTAACCTGTCCCCTATGAATTCTTTAATCGTTATATTTATATATATTAAATTCTTTTTTTTAAATGGTTTATTAGGAGTTTGTCGGTTCAAAAAAACAATGGTTTTATATTTGTTGACAGTCTCATGCGTTGTCCCGCCATGCAAAAAGTAAGCTATATATGGTATCTGTAGACTCAACTGCGCGTGGGCCGCGTCCCGTACGGATAATATTAATTTTTAATTATTTTATAAAACATTTTCACTAAATATATTATATATTTAAAATATACACATATATTTGTATGTATGTGCATGCATGTGTATTTACGTAGATGTATGTGTATGTATGCATATGTTTATGTAAGTGTGTATTTTGTATGTATGTGTATGTAGGTGTGCATATGTGTATGTATGCATATACATGTGCTTTGTATGTGTATGTGCATGTATATAGATGCATGTGTCGTGTATGCGGATGTTTATGTGTATGTGTGTGTATATACATGCATGTGTCGTGTATGTGGATGTTTATATGTGTATGTGTATGTACGTGCATGCATGTGTATGTGCATGTATGTATGTTTGTGTATGTGTATGTGAATGTGTGTGCATGTAGATGTGTATGTACGTGCATACATGCATGTATATGTGTGTATGTTTATGTAGCATGTGTATATATTTGAATGTACGTGTATGTAGTTATATGTATGCGTACGTGTGTACGTGCATGTTTGTGAGCTCATGTGTGTGTGTGTGTGCATGTGTATGTGTATGTTTATGTGTATGTGTATGTATTTGTATGTTTATGTGTAGGTCTGTGTGTATGTGTGTGTATGTGTATATGTATATGAATATATCATTATATAATAGTAAAATTCATTTGTTTTTTCAATTTGACATACCCCATTATAGTATATTTATACTCATATACATACACACAATTACATTAAAAGTCATTTGGTTTTTCAAATGCAACTAATGCAATTTTATATATATACATAACACTTAATATTTTTGTAGTTTTTCTATTTTTTAATATTTATTTATGCATTTGTATTTTCAATTACAACCGACCAGAGGTAGAGAAAAATACAAATAAAAGCACGCATGCAACGGGAGAGGCTCGAACCCGATAACCCACCACCACCATAGGGGCGCAACCACTTGGATGCTTCCTATGGGGTAATTTATGCCGTTTTAGTTAATAATATTTAATAATTTTAACATGTTTGTAATTTTTATCATTAATATTTATTCATCATTATTTTAAAACTTTTGTATTTAACTCTTTATAAAACTATTATTTATCCATTTTTAATTAGTAATTTACCGTGAATCTTTGGTATTTAAATGGAATTTTTAATATTTATTCATTTTTAATATTTTTGTAAATGATATAATTAATATTATTTATTCATTTTTTTCATTTTTTTCATTTATTCAATTTTAATTATTAAATTTAATGTATTTTTAACATTTATTCATTTGATATTATTTATTCATTTTTAATATTTATCATTTTTCAATATTTTATGCAGTTTATTCATTTTTAATGTTATTTCATTTAATATTTGTGTAATGTATTTGTTTTTTATAATTATTTATGCATTTTTAAATATTAATATTCAATACTTTCAATATGTGCGTAATTTATATAATTAATATTTATTCATTTTTTATTTTAATATATTTGAATTTAAATATGTATATAATTATTATTTTTTCATTATTAATTTGCACTTTATTATAAATCTCATGCTTTTAAATGTAATTTTTAATATTTTTTTTTATTTTAATAATTATTCATTTTAATATTTCATTAATTTATATAATCAAAATTATTAATTCATTTGTTATTATTTTTTTCAATCTATTCATTTTTAATATTTATCCATTTATTATTATCTATTCATTTTTAATACTTGATCACTTTTAATATTTTTATAATTTATTCATTTTTTATATCTATTTGTTTTTTTCTTCAACAAGTAGGAAGAAAACCTTCCTTTTTTTAATTAAACGTAAGAACTTATTCTGGGCAGAGTAAAGCCATTACATGGCCATAATGACCCAAGGCACAAAAGCCTGAAAAACATCCCGTAGACCTTGACTCATAGATCCAAACACGGCCCGAAGGTCCAAGCCCAAACCAAGCCCCTTTTGTCTGTCCTCATTCGATCCAGTCCGCATATGTCCCGCCAAGAATCGCAGACGTCCAAAATTTCAGATGCCGCATCTAACCCAGTCCGCCAGCGTTCAGAAGTCGACACCGCCCATCCCGCCTCTAGTCATCGTCGTACACATCAACCCTGTTGGGGCGCAGCAGAGGTGCGTGGTACCTCTAACACACAAAACAAGAGCAAAAATGGAGCAATGCAAGATTTAACGTGGTTCGGCTTGGTTTGCCTACATCAACGGGAGAAACAAGAGGATATTATCTATTCACTCTCTCTGAATCTCGTCGGAGGAACACACAATTACACCACCCCACATCTCTACGTTCATGGGTTTCAGATCCCATTAAATAGAAGAAGAAGAAAAACTGGTCTTCTCCCAGTTGGTGGGCAGTTCATCTACCCATGAGAACTCTTCCCTGCCGGCTGCTTCAAGTCCATGAAGGAAGCTCTTGGTTGGGTTGGCCGCCAACCCTGGAAGAAGCTGTTGCCGACCAAAGCCTCCCAAATTGGAGTGGCCCCCACAAATCTCCCCCTCACGACCAATTTGGGGTAGAAGCTTGACCTGCAGTCTCCTTGCAGGTGTTGAAAACTTCATCATCAAATCGAACACGCTTCTTCACGCCAGATGACGTGACACTTCCACCATCTTCACTCGATCTCGGGCTGACTGCGGTCCCCATCAAATGATACAGTCCTTGGGACTCCTTCCCAGTAAACATCGTTGCATCCCCATGTGAGACTTCCAATACTCCACCTGCTATGGAAATCTTGAACTCTCTTGCATCGAGCATACTCAATGATATCAAGTTCCGTCTCATCCTCAGAACAAATTTCACATCAGCCAGTTTACGAAATCCTCCATCGGGCGTCTTCAATTTCACCGTCCCGACTCCTCGAACCTCGCATGTTGACCCATCACCAAGTCTCACCGAGTCTCGCACCTGGTGAAAGTATCAAATGTACCTCTCGTCGTACATATGTGTGTCGAGCTCCCTGAATCCAGAACCCATCCGTCTTCCTTTGGATTTTGAGCCCGCTCGTTCTTCCTCTTTAGAAACCGGCATTCCTGCTTCATGTGTCTGCATCTTTTGCAGTAATGACATTGCACTTCTCCCCGTTCAACTCTCTCATATGAGTGCATGCTTCCCGCTGTCACGCAGATTTCATCATCTGCTGATAATCCTGTGATGTTCACATCCTCCTCTTTAACTTTCTTCTTCCCAGCAACGTACCGTTTGCGCTCTCCACAATCACTTTTATAGCGACCCTTCTTCTCACACCAGAAACACGTGATTTCGCTAGGATCACACCCCCTGGATTTTGGCCGCCATTCTTTACCTCCTGACTGTCGATGTCAGCTCCTCCCACGCTGATCATCTCGCATTGTCATGATTTGCTCGCCTGAATGCGTCATGGGTCTTCGAAATGCTTCCGAATCTTGAAGTGACGTCATCACCTCGTCCAGCTTTAATGTCTCCTTCCCCACGAGCAATGCAGTCACAAGCCCATCAAATGAGCTTGGTAGGGATGACAAAAGCAAAAGCGCTTTATCTTCCTCTCCAACCTTCACATCGAGCCCCAGTAACTGGGTCGGGATCTTATTGAATTCGTTGGTGTGATCCAACAAATTCGTTCCCTCGTCCATGAGCAACTGGTACAATTTCTTCTTTAGGAACAACTTGTTGGTCAGCGACTTCACCATATACCGCTGCTCCAACTTCTTCCAAATCTCCTTCGGTGATATCTTGTCCAACACCAAGCACTTTACCTCATTCGTCAGACACAGTCGAATTGTGCTGACGACCTGCATCTCGAGCTCTTCCCAATCATCGACACTAGTTATCCCGGGCTTTTCTCTGATCAACGGTCTGATCATGCCCTGTTGCATGAAAAGATCCTTCACCGTGCTTTGCCACAAGCCGAAATTATTTCATCCATCGAACTTCTCGATATCAAATCTTGGTAGTGCTCCGCCACCCGTCATCGTCGCCGTCGCAAAACGCGATCACCACCGTCGATGTCGCACCCTTATGTAACCACCTGGTAGAGTGCGAATTTCGAAAAACTAACCATACGGATTCGTCCGAAACGGTCGAAATAGTCGGAATCGACTCCTGGATCGCTGAAATCGGACACCAATTGACCGAGATATGACCAAAACAAGTTCAACGGTCCAGATCATCTGTTGACATGGCGCTGACGTGGCGCTGACGTGACGCTGACGTGACACGCCTGAGTTCCTACCGGAATCTCGCCGTAATTGTCGCCGGCGGCGTGAGTAGTGCCGTCTTCTCCGGCACGGTGTAACTGTTCACCCGCGGGTTTGACCAAACTTTGACTGCGGTTATCTCCTTCGTTTGAGCTCCGTTTTTATCGCCGCTTGCGCCGTTGGAATCACCTCGCCATCCTCTTCCCGAATCTACTGTCGGAAAAATTTTCCGACCACTTTCAATTTTCCGACCACCGGAAAATTCGTCGTCGCCTCGCCGGTTCACCTCCGTTTGATCCGACTCGCCTTTGATACCACTTGTTGGGGCGCAACGGAGTTGAGTGGTACTTCTAACACACAAAACAGGAGCAAAAATGGAGCAACACAAGATTTAACGTGCTTCGTCTTGGTTTGACTGCATCTACGGGAGAAACATGAGGATCTTCTCTATTACCTCTCTCCGAATCTCGTCGGAGGAACACACAATTACACCACCCCACATCTCTACGTTCATGGGTTTCAGATCCCATTAAATAGAAGAAGAAGAAAAACTGGTCTTCTCCCAGTTGGTGGGTAGTTCATCTACGCATGAGAACTCTTCCCTGCCGGGTGCTTCAAGTCCATGAAGGAAGCTGTTGGTTGGGTTGGCCGCCAACGTGCCTCTAGTCACCGTCGTATGCTGTCGGCTGATCATCACGCCGACCCCCCTCACCATCGCATCACCCGACCCGCCTCTGGTCACCAGCGTACGTCGTCAACAGATCCACGCCGACCCTCGCCATAGCACCACCCAACCCGCCTTTGGTCAATAATTTTGTATTTTACATAATTAATATTTTTATTCATTTTTAATATTTTATCAATTTATATAATTTATATTATTTATTCATTTATTATTGCATATTAATTTTTAATATTTTTGTATTTTTTTAATATTTATTCATTTTTATTGCAAAGTAATTTTGTATTCTTTTTTATTCATGTTTATATAATTAGTAATTTATTGAATTTTTTAATTTCTATAAACAAGTATTTATCAATGTTAAATTTAGACTTTAATAACCCTAAACCCAGCGCTGATAAGGGTAGCCCGACCTCACGTAAAGGCAACCCAGCCTCACGTCAGGGTAGGGTCCCGCTCGTGCAATGATCATTTGAGCCCACTCTATTAGCATTAAATTTAGCACTGATAAAGTTAGAAATTGATGCCGACAAAAAAAGATTTTTGTTTTAATGTTGATGAATATATGTTTTATCAATGCTTTTTAACTAGCGATGATAAAACCCTTTCCGTTCTTTTAAAATAACCCTAACATAGATTGCAACTCCTCATGATATTTAAGCTCTTATGGAAGTCGAACCCTACTATTTTCTCCTTCAAGTTTGTTGGATGAATCAACCCTTGAACGAAGGTTTGTTCGTTGACCGTCACTCGTTTTTAATCGATCTTGCATAGCGAGGCCCACTCGCAATTTAGGGTTTCTTATCCTTTGTGTCTCGGAGTTTCATTGTGAGAGTGTCTCTTGGTGTCGAGTGCCACCATTTTACAAATTCCTCATCTATCTCTACCCAAAACGTTACACTACACCCTACTTTGGTTTTACGCGACGATATTTTGGGTGGCTTGGGTTTGTGATGGTAGAGTGGCATATGGTGGATCTTTCTCAAATTCATTTTGCTCTATTTTGGGTTTCTTGATGGCTATTTTTCTTTTTAGCATCTACTGATATAACCCTATCACGATGCGCCAATAATATATCATATTATTGAATTGAAGCGTATAAGGCATCGACTCTAGTTTGTTGTGCATTCATTCTTTATGCAGCATTTAGCTAATCTTATTTTTCCTAATTTTAGACTTTATGCAAATAAAATAAAAATCCTTATGCGCGCATAACACATTAACACATGCACATACGTCATGCATATAATAAAAGCATGAAACAATCTACTCATGGGAATATATAACCCAACTCAAAAACATACTTTATTACATGCAAATATCTCTCTCAAAGCTAAACGATATTACAGTTTGAATCTAAAAGCCATATAAAATAGAAATATCCATGCACACACATGGAATTATAAAAACACTTATAAGACAGAATAATGACCAAATAAAATTTAATAACACTAATCAATTAAACATATTTAACAATACCAATTCATGCATATATTAAAATACATAACAAAATATAAAATAAAAATAATATAAAAACCATATATCACATAATATAATTTCAAGAGAATAAGACTATAAAGAATATATTATATAACGACAATAAACTAAAAAATTAAAGCGCATGAAGCAGTGGTTTAAATCAAAAACAAGAACAACAAACTCCCAAACAATCTCCCCCTTTTGATTATTTCAAAACACGGCCAAGAGTCCAACAAATTCTTCCCCATTTTTGAATGATAAAAAAGATAATATCATTAAAAACAAATCATGCAAAAATAATAGAAATAGGGGATACAATAGAGAGATCATGGAATAAAACAAAATAAACTTTTCCTCTCATATGAAATAATTAGACCCATAGAAAACTACAGTCTCCCATTAAATAATTAAACACGAATAAACAAAAAAAGATGTCTGTGTCCACCACTTCTATTGTTGCTCAATCTGCCATGATTGACCCCATCTTTGTCTATAATGGTGGGTTCTTGGCGGTTTTAGAATCGTATTTTGGGAATGCATTCTACCCGTGTTTTTTTGGTTGGATCTCCATTTGTTTTAAGATGGTTAAATGCCATTATTTTAAAAAATATTTTTGTTTATAATACATTGTTTGGTTGGGTCTTCAAAAACTTACAAATGTAATAACCATAATCGATGTGATTAATACTGCAGAAACATTGAGAAAAATAAGTAATTTTTTTTAATAGTGAAATCTTATTATATATACCCTAATACTAATATTTATATAATTCTTCATCTTTAATTCTCTAATAAGTAGCAAACATAATAAAAATTTATATCAAATATGATGACTATATGTGTGTGTATATAAAGAATGACCTGTTAGGATTCTAAGATCATACCTTCTGTGTATTTTTTTTAAATATGAATATTATTGAATCAAATAGGATGAATATGAATCAAATATGGATGGATGCCAATCATATGACAAAAGAGTATGCAGATGAGGTTAAAGAGTTCATTAAATTTGCAAAATATCATGCACATGACCCTTCTTTGTCTATGTTTGCATTATTGTTATTCAAGACTAATTAGCCCAGAAGAGTTGGAAGAACACTTGAACCATCTCATAATTGATCGAAGTTATAAATGCGGGACTAAACATGGGGAAGAACTGAATGTAGCTAGTGGCTGAGATAAAATTGTAGTTTATGGATCATCTGATATGATTACAAGTGTAAATGTTGATGAAGACTGTATCGAGGATATGACTACAAGTGTAAGTAATGAGAAAGATCATATCAAGAAAACGATAATGATAGTTTAAGATGAACATCATGATTGTCTAAAGATGTTTGAGAAGATAAAGAGTTGTGCAAAGACAACATTATATTCCGGTTGTACTAAATATACAACATTGTCAGCCATACTGAAGCTATATAATATGAAAGTTAGCAATAGATGGAGTGACTCCAAATTTACTGAACTACTTGTTCTCTTGAATGATATGCTACCAAAAGATAATGATCTTTATTTTCGAACACATGATACTAAACAAATGTTTTGTTCAATTGGTATGATCTTTGAAAGAATGCATGCTTGTCTAAATGACTGTATATTGTTTTGTAAGGACCATGAATCACATAAAAAATTCCCTAAGTTTGGTGTGCCTCAATACAATAAATATGAATCAAATCCTTTGAAAATTATATGACACCTTCCAATCATTCCAAGGTTTAGACGCCTATATGGAAGTAAGGAGACAATAAGGTAATTGACACAACATATAGATACAAGAATTCAAGATGGGAAACCTATCACCCAATAGGCTTTCCATCCATCCAATGGCCCGGAAACCTTCATTTTTTTATTGATTGTGATAATCCACCTTTCAAGGGGTGAGGTGGAACCCTTACAAGGCCCATATACATAAGTATTACATGGACCGTAGGTCTTAGAGGAATTCATTGCCCGTAGGCTTCAAACATTACATACAACCCAGACTAACTACTTGGAACTGCTCCTCTCCGGCATCTTCATCGTGAAATCAGCTCTCCACCTTCGCATGATTGTTTGGTTAGGCTATCCCGTGCATGCACAGGCTTGTCCCGATGGCAGGTGCCATACCCTCTCATTCTTGCAATAAGTGTAGCTTCTGCTTTGGTGAAAGCTCATTGCTCATCCTCCTTATAGAGCTTGTTCCTTGTAGGTTGTCTGGTTTGCATCTGCCCTTCAAGGTGGACCGAAGGCCTTACTGGCCTGAAGGATTGGGTGGCCCGAAGGCCTTAAAGGACTCGGAGACCAAATCGGTGGCCCGAAGGCCCAAACGGGGGAAAAATACCGACTACTACAGTGCCAAACAGTGCCTGCTACAGTTCCCGCTATAGTACTGCACAGTTCCTGCTACAGTACTGCTACAATACCGAAAATTATGCCTCCACCCGAATTTGATCCTGGGTCACCTGGATTCACTTAAGAGTCCTTAACAACCGGGCTGAGGCTCATGTGACCCCATTGGCTTTCTATAGTGGAAGAAAATTGATCATGAGTATCCTAAATTTGTAGGTTCTGGGCACATTGGAAGCGTGCGATGGGTCATGCCCAACTTTGTTTTTTTTTTCATGATCAATGATTAATCCAAGATTTATACAATGATAAACGTTGTGATCTATGAAATCGAAACAAAGAATATAGACAAAGGATAGAATGCAGAACTAGAGAGAGGATCATCACATATTATTTATAATCATTTTAATTAATTAAAGAATTCCCTTGTTGGAATTATTTTTTCATTGATGGATATAAAAATAGATCTACGCTGTACCATCGTTGCGTTGTAGGAATCAAAAGAATATTCCCTCTAGCGGTGATCCACACACGTTCCACAAATCTCCGAACATCACCATAAGAATCTTTGGGTGCTATCACGGTAGATCTTATCGCTTGTGTTTTATGCCTTTGATCGCCTCGATAACCGCTTCCAAAGAATTCTCCTTGACCTCTTTTGACTTGAGAGTGGGAGGTGGAGGAAGATCACTCTCCATTCTTGGGAGCATTATTAGATAAGGGAGTTCTCTTGGGTTTGAGAGGATTCTCCAAATCCATTGTGCACAACCAAACAAAAATGAATTGGCACTCTGAAAAAATAATATAATTAGGTTTATATATCGCTAGGGTTAAAAATAAAGAATTTCACAAGTACCCCTTATTATTTATTTAATCCCTATGAAACCCCATGTCAAATAATAATAATAATAATATTTCTCAACATGCGCTTAACTTTTGAATTAAATTAAATATTATTTAATCAAATAATATTCAATATTTATTATTTCTCACTGAACCATTAAACTTGGTCTACCATTCCTCCATAATATTTATCACACTACTGAAAAAATAACCTATACCAACGGTTTGGAGAACCGTTTCCAAGTAAGCCGTGGGGATAGGTCTATACCAACAGTTTTGGGAAAACCTTTGGTATAGACCTATACCAACGGTTTTCAAAACCATTGGTATAAGTAATATAAAAATCTATACCAACGGTTCCATAAAACCATTGGTATATGTAATTCAAAAAACAATCATTCAGTTGGTTTTGATCCCAACACCTCCCGTTTGTGATTGAACGACCTAACCACTAACCTAACTTACTTTTGTGAGCATAATTTCATAAATATATATATGTATTATCATAAGTATTTTAAAATTTCATTTTATTTAATGTCCTCTATAAGAAGATTCCATTAAAAATACATGTACCTATACCAACGGTTTTGAGAACTGTTGGTATAGGTTCTTTGATTTTGGGACCTATACCAATGGTTTTGGAAAAACCATTGGTATAAGCCCTATACCAATGGTTTTTCCAAAACCGTTGGTATATGGTCTCTATAATAGACCTATACCAACGGTTTTGGCCAAATTGTTGGTATAGGTCCAAATTAGTGAACTATACCAATGATTTTCCCCAAACCGTTGGTATAGCTCCAAATTAGTGACCTATACCAACAATTTTGAGAAAACCGTTGGTATAGGTCCATATAAGTGACCTATACCAACGGTTTTGGCTAAACCATTGGTATAGGTCCAAATTAGTGAACTATACCAACGGTTTGCCCAAAACCGTTGGTATAGATCATATTTCTAGTAGTGTCAGGCCTTATGACTATTTATTTATTAAATAAATATCATTTCATTATTCTCCAATAAATAAATAAATATTATATTCACTAAATAGAAAATAAATATTTATTAAATAATATGCTCACATTATATTCTCTTGAATAACCAGTGACAGAATATATGCGATCAAACAAACATGAATAATTATTAAACCACATACGGAAATAATATTTATTCAACTTGTTAAATAATAAATAATAATAATATTATTTAACTGAGATTCTAGATATACTTAGTGTGTGACCCTCTAGGCCTCTTTCTCAGTGGCATTAGGTGAAGCAGCCTGAAGTTCAAGGTTAGCATCTAGCAACATGCTAAGGTACCCATATAGAAAGAAGTTAACACCGTAATGGCATAATACCTCATACAAATTCTTACTGTGTAATATAATCTCTTTATTATGGTATCTCTAATCAAGCAGGTTTCATGATGGTGCTATCAACCTATGCACTTGATGTCTCTTTCTTTGACTTTATGAAAATTGAACTTGTCTATAGAACACCATGACCATGGATTTATTTAGGATATATCATTTCCATCAAAGGGACTATGATATCAACTTCCATTAAAGAACATAAGAGATACATACTTTCTCACATTATTCATTAATGCAATATTACTCGTGATGCACCCAATGTATCCTACCTCTCATTGAACATATGTCATCACAATTTTCATCAATACATCAAATTACATGACTCATAATATTCATTAATAATAATCTTAAAGTATAAGGACCAATACACATGTCCAAAGATAGAAACATCCAATGACACATACAAATGTGGATTTCCTATCAGTGGGTCTTGTTCTCATAATATCTGGATATTACAAAGGGAATACACCATGAGAAGGTGGATCGAAATCCTATGAGTCTCCACCACTGATAGACTATATCATTTGTGTCCCTTAAATGATATCATCCAGCTATAAAACATATATTTAAGAATAGCATCGTAACACTTCTGGGTTCTCATCATAGTAGGGAACTGCTATGACCTTTTAGTGAGGCAACTACTCTTGGGACATTATCACATACTATGTTATGAAAAAGAACAACCATGATGTGATAAGAAGTTTATTAATATTAAAAACTATGAATATAGGTTATCATAAAGTATGCAGAATTTGATTCCAGGACACCAACTCCAATAGACTCCCACTTGCACTAAAACCAACTACTAACAAACTTAAATATGATATCTCTCACATGATATTCATGCTTATGCTGAGATAGGACTTCAGTCAAGGGGTCCACCATGTTATATTCCGTGGGTACTCTACTTAATACTACTTTACCCCTCTGATAAAAATCCCTTAAGAGGTGATACTTCCATTGTAACATCCCCGATAAATAAAGAATAAGACACTTTTCATATTTATTAATATTTATGAATTAAATATTAATTTTACATTAAAGGGGATGCTATGTTCGATAGCGTACCCGATACACAACAATATGTTTCTTTGAAATCTTACGTTGCACACTAATAATATAATATTATTATTTTAAATGGTAGTTAACTCCTAGCCGTTGTATTAGCAGGAATGAACAAAAATAACTACAATATGATTATACATGTTTTTTAAATGTATTTACATTTATCCAATAAAAATTTAGAGGCTTAAAATATGAATGAATCTAATTTTAAGCATAATTTACATTAAAAGGCCGATTTATCACCTTTTAATGGCGAACCATTTTTAAATCTAGTTTTGGTCACTTTAATATATTCTATATGACCAAATAAAATCCTTCTTTAGAATGGGGACATCAAAAATTACCTTTTGTAAATTTTTGGAATTTTTCCGATAAAGTTCATTTTTTTAATGAATAGTGAAAAATATTGTATTTTAATTCAAAAGCGCCTTTTAATATAATTTATATATATGGTTAGATTATCTTTTTAATTGGTTTTAAAGTGAAATTAAAATATATTTTTACCATTTAATCCAATTTTGGTCATTGGAATTAATTTCACTTTGAAATTGGACATAAACAAGTATCAATCTTTTAATAGTTATTGTTTCTTAAAAACACGCTATTTGTTTTGATAACGGGAATTAATTTTAAAATTAATTAATGACAATTCTATGTTTTGAATTTGGAAAAATAGACATCATTTTTGAATTCAGAATATCAAATATAGCTTAGGCTGAATTTTTGGTATTTTTCTGAAAAACTTCAATTTTTGATGAATAGTGAAACCACTTAGTGGTAGTTAAAAAACTGACCTTTTCATTTAAATGAAATTTTACCACTTCTGTTAATTTAATTTAAAAAATCCAACATACATGGTTGTTATCAAGAAATAAAATTTGGTTCATTAAGATGAAAATAATTTTTGGTGAATAGTAACTTTTGACTTTTATTTACTGCGATTAAAGGTAAATAAGGTAATTCAAGGTAAAAAGAATATTATAATAATTAAAAATTACTTTAACACATATTCTAACCTTATTGGTTGAGTCATGGCCGACCATGGACATCTTTGGGTCGATTTTGGAACCCTATTGAGCCACTTGGGAGTGATAATGACAATTTAGATTAATTAACTTAAAGTAAAGACAAAAATGACAAAACCAAATATCTTTTAGTAAATTAATTTTTATAAGGGGTTATATAAATTATCTTTTTGACTATAAATATTCATTGGAAATGTAAAAATATTTCCTACATCATGGTATTTTTTTTATAATTTTTATACATCAAATAAATTAAATTATTTATGATACAATAATGATTCAGTATTTACCTCATTAATAAATTATTTAAATAAATAAGATTATAATGATTAAATTATTATCCAAAACATGTACAATTTTGATTTGATGATTTTATTTCAAATAAAAGTCATATTATATTCTACCTTAATGATTTTTGGACCATTAGAAACTGAATATCATTATATTATAAAATAATATTTTCACACTTTTCTAAAGAGCCCCTCCTTTCCCTTATAAAAGGAGACAACTTCTAACTAATTACTCACACCTATAAAGCCATTTGGATCATCCAAAATCTGCCCAATTACACTCCCTACATCCCTCTCCTCCCCTTAAGAGCCTTACCTCAGGCATAAGGCACTTCAAGAAGTCCTTTGGTTCAAACCAAAGGGAGTTACCCAAATTAAAAGTAACAGTTTCTCTTAAATTGTTTTATTTTATTTTACTTCTCCAACCTCTAAACTCTTTTTATTAATTTATTTTGTAAAAAAACCAGTATACTAATTATACTAGGATGTTTTTATGAGAATTATTCGAACTAAACTTACACACACCTCCATTGGATGAAGAACATAATGTTTCTGTGGATGGAAAACTAAAGCCTCACGAAACGATGATTGTTCGATTATCTTCTAATGCCTCTCATGGTGGCCATTATGATGGCATTGTATTTATATATGATATATATTATGTTTATTTTTTCTTTATTCTTCTGTAATTTCCTTTTATAGCATGCCTTTATGGTTTCCATTATGGGTAAACACGATAATCTCATTAGAGGAAGTGTGGACTACCGCCCCCTCAAAGTGATATGACTCGTTCATACCATATGTGGTACGTATAAAGGATAGATTTAATGATATTATATATGATAAAATACTAGATTTATAATACTACTATGTATCATTATGTTTTAATTCCATTAAATATGAAATAGAAATGGAAGTAGCGTTCATGCGTACGTACGACTTACCGTCTCCATGAACGGTACATTTCATTTCTTACCTCTAAATGTTATGTAATCTTATAAATAAATTTATTTTATGGATATATATGATATATATGATATACAAATCATTACTATCATTCTGGATATAATTAACCTTTGACCACATGAACAACATGTAATTATAAGAAGTCCATTTTTGACTCAAGTACCAAATATTGACAAAACGAACATTATTAACTTAAATGATTACATAATGTTTATAACATGGTAATAAGTGATAATAAAAAGGAATAATAAACTTGAAAAAGTTCTTAAGAAAGTATAAATTAACTTTAGTTTATTATTCAGGAGGTTAAATAATGATCGAGTCAAGTCGGACATGAGGTAATGTATTTTCTTATCTCACTTTTAATTCCGTGAGATTTCCATTATTCGCCACTTATTCATTGCATGTGGTGTATTTTGTACTGCCATTTGATATATATTATCATGATTCTTATTATATTCATGGTATTATGTGATTAATTTGGTGGTTATTAACTTTTGGTAATACGACTCAGTTGATTACAATGTGGTAAAGGGTTTCGTCTCACTTTTTATTCCCGTGAGATTCATGCTATATTTGTCAGTATTTCCTTTTGTGTGGTGTATGTACTTACAATGATTTTACTATTTATGTAATATAATTTAATTTATGAGTATTTACATCTTCATTGTATGATCCTTCTTTCATGTGGCATATGTTTTGTATGTTACCAAATCGGTAAGGGAACCTTTCACCCTCCTCTTTTTAAAAGACTTCTTTTTGTTATGTCTTTTAATTTACATCTTATTATGTTGGGATATGTTCTTCTATATCATTATTGATGTAAAATTTATTTTCAAGTGATGAGATACCCTTTTTGTCTCATGAACTCATTTTATGAATTTTAAAGTGACGCCGTTAGACTGTCAAATTTTTACAAGGGAAATTCTTAACCCAATTTCGATTTCTTTGGGTTCAACTTGTAGTTATTGAATATGTCATCCTATGAATATGTGTGAATGACCTTTTATTGTTTTAAAATTAATGTCCACTTATATTGGGTGTATTTATATTTTTCACACATAATTATGAGATTGATTTATCCTTAATTTAAGGATACCATCTTTATAATGGATTTCATCTCAATTTACATTTCCATTGAGACTTAATTATTGTTATGCACCAATTAACTCTTATATGGTGTATATACTATCCTTTGACATATTATAACATGAATCCCTTTATTCTCATGATATTATAAAGTTCTGATTAAATGTTATTCCACAATTATTTGTATTCAAGAGTCTCTCATTTTGTTAAAAACTCTTTAACAAAAATATTATTTTTAAATGTTTTAAAGATTTATTATTCTAAATATTTATATTTAATGTCCATGTTTTAAAAATGGTTTTGAGTATTTATTTATATAGAAATTAATGTTTTAAAATTATAATTCCATTAAAAGCTTCAAAGTGGTATGAGACACTTTTATTCAAAAATCTCCGTTTAAATGGTTTATGAAAATGGATTGATTATTTCAATATCTTGAAATTAATTCTTGTGATTGAAAAAGAAATATTATTAGAGAAATGTTTACATTTGAAATATTTTATGTTTTATGATGGTACTTGGACATTTGATGGGTGGTTACGTGATAAACCATATGACGGGTGGTGCCGTGAATACCAGGACGGGTGGTTACGTTATAACCTCTAATGCATTGGGTATGGAAGTCGACCGTATGACTATTCCATTTAGTGATATTTGTGGAAGTCGACCGTATGGTTATTCCATTTAGGTATGTTTATGTCCCAAGTTACCTTTATATGTTATGTGTTCTTTATATTGGTTTTATGGTAATCTTTTAGTTACAAAAGGGTAAGTAAAGATATTTTATCCAGTGAAGAGTATTTACTACTTCATAAAGGTGAAACGTATTACTTATGTTAAAGTATTCATGCTTTACTTGTTGTTTTGAAAAAATAACATTTTTCCTTCTTTGTGTATCCCTTACTGAGCTTTTTATGCTCACCCCAAGTTTTTGAAATGTTTTTCACATGACATAATGTGGGATAGGGTCAAGGATGGGATCAAGGAAAAGTAATGCTGTCTTAAATATGGAACTATACATGACACTTTTTTTTCAAGAGTTCATGTTTTGTAAAAAAAAAGGATACTGGGCAAAAGTGTCTACTTTGTAATTTTTTTTGAGGTGTAATAGTTATGTCCTAATTCTCTAATACTCTAAACTTGAAAATATCCTCAATGTGAATTATTCATTTAATTCAAGATTATGTTAAGGTTTAAGGCCAGGTCTTTATAGTTGGTATCAGAGGTCGGTTTAGACAACTTTAGGGATTAGGAATTTTCGTTAGACATATAGTTAGTCCCTATCAATTATTTTAGTTAAATCCTTATTTTATAACTTTTTCAGATCAAGGAAAGTCAGTTACAAATGGAAGGAGGAGGATCTCAAACGACATTCCTATCTCTTCCTGATGACATGCTTGCAATAATTATTGCAAAGTCATGTTTGGATGATTTTGAAACTTTTTCTAGCATACAAGTCACTTACAAGCAGTTGTTTGAGATATCAAACACCTCCACTATACCTCTTCATCATCGTGGGTCATGGGTTGTATTTAGAAAAATCCTATTTTCACAATATTCTCATATTTTCAAGAAAGGTAAATATTATCAAGGCATTTTCCAATATTTTACCTTATCATAAGATTTTGAAGCATGTTATGATTTTAAAAAAGGTGCTGAAGAAGGAGACCCTTGTGCAACCTATTTATATTTGATTTTAAAATATAGTCTCTCAGTACATACTTATAGTATTTTAAAAGGACCGTTAATTGAAAGTTTCAACTCAAATTCGGTTCGACTGTTTTATAGAAATCATGTTTTATTAGATGTTTTGAAATTATATGTCATACATGATTATTTTCCAAAACTATTTTTCTGTGAACACCCATATGACCCATGTTGTACAAGGTGTATTTTGATAGTGGAATAAAATGATTTTGAAGGATATCTAAATCATTTTTGCAATGCATGGACCTTCTACCTACGTGAACAAGATGACGATGAAACCAAATGGACACCATAATCAAGGTATGATGTTCTTCATTTTGGGGATTGTTTTATTTTATCATATGGTGGTGAAATAAGACTTCAAGAATTAAGATGTTGCGATCATAATGAATTTGGATGAAGATGATAGGTATAAGGAAACCTTTGAGGTTAAAACATGTTAGGGTTATTTTTGAGTTTTATAAAAAGGACAACTCGTAGGATGGGTGACAACCCGTCGCATCCGGAAAGGCTGCAGGAATCGAACCCACAACCGAAGGGAGACAAAGGCGCATCGCCTACCACTAGCTTACTTGAAGTCCCTGGTTAGTATGACTTATAATTTTATTAAAATGTTTTTATGGAACAAGAATAAGTTGATTTTTGGAACTTATGTTTTATCAAATGTATATACTTAGTATTGAAAAATGATTTAGTGATTAAGTGATAAAAGGTTATTGTGGAAGACGTTCTCTCTTTTGAGGAAACACTATATGCCTAAGGAAGATAGAATACTATGAGATTTCAATTATGGAATAAAGGTTGAAATTTTAGTTTGGAAGAATCTATGTTTTTATTATGGAAATATGATGATTTGATTTATTTATAAAAACGATTAACCTATCATGGAGAATATGTGATTAGGTTAATTAATTTTCAATATGATACTTTATGAGAAACTGGTGTTACTTGGAGATAAATGTTAAGATGTATCTTGGAAGTCTATGTAATTAAATCCTTATGAGATTTGGGTTACAATAAAAGTTTGGATTACTTTTGAATAATTTTAGGGACAATTGTTTATTGAATGGTCTTTGTTGAACTTTAGGTTTTGTTAAGACAAAATTTGGAGATTAAGAGTTATTTCTCTTTATGTAAAAGTTTATCCTTTTTGGGGATTATCTGATCTTGTACTAAACGTTTTGGTTTTAGTTAATATCTAAAGACAATATAAATATATATTTTATCTTTTATTTGATTCTCTCAAAGTTGATATAGCACTTTTAATGTAAACAAGTTATCCTGAATACTCATCGTATGGAGAAAATACGAGTTTGTGTTAGAAATCTAGTGAAGGATAAAAGTCTACATGAAAAGTAATTGTGTTTCCTTATGTTTTTAGATAAGCTCATAAATAAATTCCTAAATGAAAATTAACTTAAAACAAAAACCTTGTCTGTTAACTTTTCCTACTGGGAAATCAAATACTGTTTAACCCATCACAAGTTTGTGATTTTCTGGTGGTTAAATTTCTCCTAAACATGTTTTCTATCACTCTTAATCAGAACTTGATGGTTTATTTTCTCCTCTATATCCATGTTTTCATGGAATCCTAATATCTATTATCTCAGGTAACCTTTTTACTTCTCTTCCTTTATTTTAAAGTGATAGTTTTATTAACTCTTTTTCCAATGTGGGGCTTTTAATGAAGTTTCCAAGCCCAGTTTTAAAATTGCGAGGACGCAATTCCCAAAAGGGGGGAATGATGTAACATCCTCGATAAATAAGGAATAAGACACTTTTTATATTTATTAATATCTGTGAATTAAATATTAATTTTACATTAAAGGAGATGCTATGTTCGATAGCGTACCAGATACACAACAACATGTTTCTTTGAAATCTTACGTTGCACACTAATAATATAATATTATTATTTTAAATGGTAGTTAAATCCTATACGTTGTATTGGAAGGAATGAAAAAAATAACTACAATATGATTATACATGTTTTTTAAATGTATTTACATTTATCCAATAAAAAGTTAGAGGCTTAAAATATGAATGAATCTAATTTTAAGCATAATTTACATTAAAAGGCCGATTTATCGCCTTTTAATGGAGAACCCTTTTTTAATCTAGTTTTGGTCACTTTAATAAATTCTATATGACCAAATAAAATCCTTCTTTAGAACGGGGACATAAAAAATTACTTTGTGTAAATTTTTGGAATTTTTCTAATAAAGTTCATTTTTTAATGAATAGTGAAAAATATTGTATTTTAATTCAAAAGTGCCTTTTAATATAATTTATCTATATGGTTAGATTATCTTTTCAATTGGGTTTAAAGTTAAATTAAAATATATTTTTACCATTTAATCCAATGTTGGTCATTGGAATTAATTTCACTTTGAAATTGGACATAAACAAGTATCAATCTTTTGATAGTTATTGTTTCTTAAAAAAATGCTATTTGTTTTGATAACGGGAATTAATTTTAAAATTAATTAATGCCACTTCTATGTTTTGAATTTGAAAAAATAGACATCATTTTTGAATTCGGAATATCAAATATAGCTTAGGCTGAATTTTTGGTATTTTTCTGAAAAACTTCAATTTTTGATGAATAGTGAAACCACTTAGTGGTAGTTAAAAAAACTGACCTTTTCATTTAAATGAAATTTTACCACTTATGTGAATTGAATTTCAAAAATCCAAAATACATGGTTGTTATCAATAAGTAAAATGTACTTCATTAAGATGAAAATAATTTTTGGTGAATAGTAACTTTTGACTTTTATTTACCGCGGTTAAAGGTAAATAAGGTAATTCAAGGAAAAAATAATATTATAATAATTAAAAATTACTTTAACACTTGTTCTAACCTTATTGGTTGAGTCATGGCCGACCATGGGCATCTTTGGGTCGATTTTGGGACCCCATTGAGCCACTTGGGAGTGATAATGACAATTTAAATTAATTAACTTAAAATAAAGGCAAAAATGACAAAACCAAATATCTTTTAGTAAATTAATTTTTGGAAGGGGTTATATAAATTATATTTTAGACTATAAATATTAATTGGAAATCTAAAAATATTTCCTACATCATGGTATTTTTTTTATAATTTTTAGACATCAAATAAATTAAATTATTTATGACACAATAATGATTCAGTATTTACCTCATTAATAAATTATTTAAATAAATAAGATTATAATGATTAAATTATTATCCAAAACATGTACAATTATGATTGGATGATTTTATTTCGAATATGATTCATCTTATATTCGACCTTAATGATTTTTTGACCATTAGAAACTGAATATAATTATATTATAAAATAATATTTTCACACTTTACTAAAGAGCCCCTCCTCTACCTTATAAAAGGAGACCACTTCTAACTAATTCCTCACACCTCTCAAGCCATTTGTCTCATCCAAACTCTGCCCAATTACACTCCCTATATCCCTCTCCTCACCTTAGAAGAATTACCTTAGGCAGAAGGCACTTCAATAAGTCCTTTGGTTCAAACCAAAGGGAGTTACCCAAATTAAAGGTAACGGTTTCTCTTAAATTGTTTTATTTTATTTTACTTCTCCAACCCCTAAAATATTTTTATTACTTTATTTTTGTAACAAAACCAGTATACTAAATATACTAGGATGTTTTTATGATAAGTATTCGAACTAAAGTTACACACACCTCCATCTAATGGATGAAGAACATAATGTTTTTGTGGATGGAAAACTAATGCCTCACGAAACGATGATTGTTCGATTATCTTCTACTGCCTCTCATGGTGGCCATTATGATGGAACTGTATTTATATATGATATATATTATGTTTATTTTTTCTTTATGCTTCTGTAATTTCCTTTTATAGCATGCCTTTATGGTTTCCATTATGGGTAAACACGATAATCTCATTAGAGGAAGTGTGGACTACCGCCCCCTCAAAGTGATATGACTCGTTCATACCATATGTGGTACGTATAAAGGATAGATTTAATGATATTATATATGATAAAATACTGGAATTATAACACTACTATGTATCATTATGTTTTAATTCCATTAAATATGAAATAGAAATGGAAGTAGCGTTCATGCGTACGCACGACTTACCGTCTCCATGAACGATACATTTCATTTCTTACCTCTAAATGTTATGTGCTCTTATAAATAAATTTATATGCTGGATATATATGATATATATGATATATAAATCATAAATATAATTCTATATATAATTAACCTTTGACCACATGAACAACATGTAATTATAAGAAGTCCATTTTTGACTCAAGTACCAAATATTGACAAAACGAACATTATTAACTTAAATGATTACATAATGTTTATAACATGGTAATAAGTGATATAAAAAGGAATAATAAACTTGAAAAAGTTCTTAAGCAAGTAGAAATTAACTTTAGTTTATTATTCATGAGATTAAAGAATGATTGAGTCAAGTTGGACATGTGGTAAGAGATTTTCTTATCTCACTTTTAATTCCGTGAGATTTCCATTGTTCGCCACTTATTCATTGCATGTGGTGTATTGTGTACTACCATTTGATATATATTATCATGATTCTCATTATATTCGTGTTATTCTGTGATTCATTTGGTGGTTATTAACTTTTGTTCATACGACTCAGTTGATTACAATGTGGTAAAGAGTTTCGTCTCACTTTTTATTCCCGTGAGATTCATGCTATATTTTCCACTATTTCATTTTGTGTGGTGTATGTACTGCCCATGATTGTACTATTTATGTAATATAATTTCATTTATGAGTATTTACATCTTCATTTTATGATCGTTCTTTCATGTGGCATATGTTTTGTAAGTTACCAAATCGGTAAGGGAACCTTTCACCCTCCTCTTTTTAAAAGACTTCTTTTTGTTATGTCTTTTAATTTACATATTATTATGTTGGGATATGTTATTCTATATACTTATTTATGTAAAATTTATTTTCGAGTGATGAGATACCCTTTTTGTCTCATCAACTAATTTTCTGAATTTTAAAGTGACGCCGTTAGGCTGTCAAATTTTTACAAGAGAACTTCTTAACCCAATTTCGATTTCTTTGGGTTCAACTTGTAGTTATTGAATATGTCATCCTATGAATATGTGTGAATGAACTTTGATTGTTTTACACTTAATTTACTCTTATATTGGGTGTATTTATATTTTTCACACATAATTATGAGATTGATTTATCCTTAATTTAAAGATACCATCTTTATAATGGATTTCATCTCAATTTACATTTCCATTGAGAATTCATTGTTGTTATGCACCAATTCACTCTTATATGGTGTATATACTGTCCTTTGACATATTATAACATGAATACATTTATTATTATGATATTATAAAGTTCTTATTAAATGTTATTCCACAATTATTTGTATTCAAGAGTCTCTCATTTTGTTAAAAACTCTTTAACACAAATATCATTTTTAAATGTTTTAAAGATTTATTATTCTTAATCTTTATCTTTAATGTCCATGTTTTAAAAATGGTTTTGAGTATTTATTTATATGGACATTAATTTTTTAAAATTATAATTCCATTAAAAGCTTCAAAGTGGTCTGGGAAACTTTGATTCAAAAATCTCTTTTTAAATGGTTTATGAAAATGGATTGATTATTTCAATATCTTGAAATTAATTCTTGTGATCGAAAAAGAAATATTATTAGAGAAATGTTTAAATTTTCAATATTTTATGTTTTATGATGGTACTTGGACATTTTAAGGGTGGTTACGTGATAAACCATATGATGGGTGGTGCCGTGAATACCTGGATGGGTGGTTACGTTATAACCTCCAATGCATTGGGTATGGAAGTCGGCCGTATGGCTATTCCATTTAGTGATATGTGTGAAAGTCGACCATATGGTTATTCCATTTAAGTATGTTTATGTCCCAAGTTACCTTTATATGTTATGTGTTCTTTATATTGGTTTTATGGTAATATTTTGGTTACAAAAGGGTAAGTAATGATATTTTATTCAATGAAGAGTATTTACTACTTCATAATGGTGAAAAGTATTACTTATGTTAAAGTATTAATGGTTTACTTATTGTTTTGAAAAACTAACAATTTTACTTCTTTGTGTATCCCTTACTGAGCTTTTTATGCTCACCCCAAGTTTTTGAAATGTTTTTCATAGGACATAATGTGGGATAGGTTCAAGGATGGGATCAAGGAAAAGTCATGCTATCTTAAATATGGAACTAGACATGACACTTTTTTTTCAAGAGTTCATGTTTTGTTAAAAAAATGGATACTGGGTAGAAGTGTCTACTTTGTAATTTTTTTGAGATGTAATAGTTATGTCCTAATTCTCTAATACTCTAAACCTTAAAAGATCTTCAACGTGAATTATTCATTTAATTCAAGATTATGTTAAGGTTTAAGGCCGAGTCTTTATATCCATAGTATATACTTTGTCCGTTGGTGTGACCTTGTCTCTTTTGCAAGATCCACCGCTACAGTATTATAACAATATAGGGTGATAGGGTCTTTACTTCTAGGTTCCACCTAAAGATCCTGGACAAAGTTCTTCATCCAAATGGATTCCTTGGCTATGTCAAAAGCCACTATATAATCAGACTCCATTGTAAAATCAGTGACAACTGGATGCTTTGAACTCTTTTAGCTTACAGATCCTCCATTGAGACAAAAAACACATCCTGACTGTGACTTCATTTCATTCTAATATGTCTGAAAACTAATATTAGTATATCCCCTGATGACCAACTCCTTATCTCCTCCATACACCAGGAACATATCCTTAATTATTCTTAGATACTTAAGGATAAACTGAACAACAAACCAATATTTTTCTTCTGGATCTTCTTGATATATGTATACCATGCTAAATTTATAGGCAACATAAAGTCTAGTACATAACATGACATAAATTATTGATCCTATCATTGTGGTGTATGAGATCTTACTCATTCTTCCTTTCTCCTGTTGTGTCTGAGGACACATTTTCTTAGAAATATGTAAACCATGTTACACTAGAACCAATCCCCTCTTAGATTGTTCTATACTAAATCTATTTAGTATCTGGTCAACATATGTACTTTGAATTAGTCCAAGAAGCCTCTTGAATCTATCATGAATGATCTTGATCCCTAGAATATAGGCTGCTTCACCTAATTTCTTCATGGAGAAACACTTGTTTAACCAGTCCTTAATAGATTGTAAGACTGGTATGTCATTTCTAATAAGTAATATTTCATCAATATATACTACTAGGATAAAGACCACATTCCCACTAAACCTATTATAAATACACAACTTACATTCATTCTTAATGAAACCAAATTCTTTTATGGATTTATTGAATCAAATGTTCCATGACTTGGATGCTTTCTTTAATCCATAAATGGATCTATGCAACTTGAAAATCCTTTTGGCATCACATGGAGTCACAAAACCTTATATTTGTGTCATATAGATATATTCCTAAAGGATCCCATTAAGTAATGTAGTTTTGACATCCATCTGCCAAATATCATAGTCATAGAAAGATGTTATAGCAAGTATAATTTTGATGGATTTAAACATGACAACTGGTGAAAAGGTTTCATCATAATCAATTCCTTGATGATATTTAAACACTTCACCCACTAGCCTTGCTTTTATAGTTATTTACTTTACCTTCCACGTCCACTTTCCTCTTGAATACCCATTTGCATCACGAGATTTACATCAACTGGCATATTGATCAGAACCCAAACTTAGTTATGATATATGGAATCCATTTCAAAATTCATGTCTTCTTTCCATCTTGTAGCTTTTGAGCTCTCTACTGCCACTTTGTAGGAGAGAGTTTCATAATTGTAATCCAATAATGAGTCACCATCTTTGATGACTAGAAAACCATATCTCTCTGGTTCTCTTACCTCTCTTATGATCCCACACAATACTTGTGTTTCAAGAACTACTTCTTCCATGGGGACCTATGGAATATGTTCTTATACCAAATCTTGTATATCTTGATCATCAACTTCATCAAAGTCAATCTTTCTCCCACTATTCTTTTTGATTATGTGCTCCCACTCAAGAAATACATCATGTCTATCAACAATCAATTTTTTGTTTGAGGGGTTGTATAGGTAGTATCCATTTGTTTCCTTAAGATACCTTAAAAAGATACACTTTATACCATGAGGTGCTAGTTTGTTTCCTAATAAGGCCTTAACAAATTCCTCACAACCCCATACACATGTATGTGACAAAATGAGTTTCTTTACACTCCATAACTCTAAGGGAATTAAATTTCTTCTATAGTTGGTACCCGATTTAATATGTATGTCACAGTTTGTAATGAATATCCCCAAAAGGATAATGGAAGACCTACACGACTCATTATCAACCATACCATTTCTAACAAGGTATAGTTCCTCCTTTCACTAACACTATTCCACTATAGTGTATAAGGTGGATTAAATTGAGATAGAATCCCAAACTCCCATAAGAAGTCGATAAACTCTTGGTTAAGATATTCACCACCTCAATTAGATCAAATCTTATTTATCTTCTTACAAAGTTTATTATCTACTTTATTCTTGATTTCCTTGAAATTATCAAAGGAATGAGACTTATACCTCATCAATTAGATATAGCCACATCTACTCAAGTCATCAGTAAAAGTTATAAATTAATAATATCCACCTCTAACTTCTACTAGAAATGGTCCACACACATCAGTGTGTACTAATCCTAAAAGCTCTGTGGCCCTTTTACCATGTCCATAAAATGGTAGTTTGGTCATTTTTCCTTGTAAATAAGCATGACATCTTTCAAGTGGTTTTAGCTCAGACGATTCTAAATAGCCATCTTAACAGAGATTTGTCAAATGATTCTCACTTATATGACCAAGATGGTGATTCCATAGTTGATATTTTTATGAGTCCTGTGAACATGATTCATTATCAATTTCAAATACTTTATTTTCGTAATTTAATACATAAAGTACATTATTTAAATGTCCCATACCATAACATATGTCATCCTTACAATTTTTTTTCCAAACTTGAAAATAAACCCATCTATATCTAGGTGTGATACATAAATTATGTTCATGGTAACTGTAGGTACATAATAAAAATATTTAAAAAAATAATTCCCATTGGAAATGAAAGGTGGTAGTCACCAATGGCTAGGGTAGCCAACCACACACCATTAGCAGCTCTTAGATCCACCTCTCCTTTAGAAATATTTTGAAATCTACTTGGTTCCTGCATTTGGATACAGATGTGAGCAACACAAGCTATATCTAATACCCAATGTGTAGATATTGAAATATTACACTCAATAAAGAACACAAATTTATCCTCCCCTTGCTTCTGGGTGTAGTTTCTCTTTCAGTGGTTTGACTTGCCACATGCAAAACATACTGCCTCCTTTTCCTTTACCCGCCTCTATATATTCTTCTTCTTGAAAGGATGGTTCTTAGGAGCTTTAGACTTGTTGTGATTATTGGTCCTCTTTTCCTTGTTTTTAATTTTCTTGTTCACTATAAGGTCTACAGGTTTATCACACCCCATATCCTTATCCACTTGGAGAATCAAAGTAAGAAGTTACGAAAGCCTCTTCTCATTATTTATCATATTGTAATTAATAATAAAACTGGATAAGGTCTTGGGAAGTGATGAAATTATGAGATCTTTACGCAACTCATTCGGGAATTTAATCCCTAAGATATATAAGAGTTTAATGTAGACAATAAGATTGACCACATGAGGCCCAGATGTCACAAACTCTCTAAGAAAAGTTGTAAACAAAGAATTGGAGATATCATACCTCTCTTGTCTCACCTTCTCTTTATTGAGATCCCAAAGGAGATACATCATGCTATGCACATCGATGTCCTCATGTTTCTTCAACAGTTAATTGAACATGGATGATAGCATGAAACATTGAACATCAGTATAATCATTAAGATGTTTCTCATAGAGAGATAACTCTTCATCACTTGCCTCATTACAAGGTGCATCGGGAATAGGTTCTTCCAGCACATACAATTTCCTTTCACGGTAAAGGATAATGGGAAAGCGCCTTTTCCACTCTTGGAAATTTATGTCAGTGAGAAGGTTATCCTTATCAAGTATGGATAACAATGATATGTTTGAAGTTATTTTAATGTTGTTTCTACAAATAATATGAGAAAATTTTTAGTACTTTATATGATAAAATTTAGTCAAATAAATAAATAAATATTATATTTATTAGTCTCCCACTATTTTATCAAAACCCAATAGCCCTCACCATTATCTTTGTAATACCATGTTTCTTGGACATTCTAGTGGAAATGATCCATATTCCACTTCTCATTACCCCAAATTTTCTTGGTCAAGCAACTTGAATGGTTTTACATAGACATTCCAAATGTCAACTACATTAAATCATAGTTTCTTGATTTGTTGAGTGGACTCCCCAATCCCAAAATACTTAAATTAGATTTCCTAAACCCTTGCCTCTTAGTTACACCAAGTATTTCTTTGGCAGTCAACCATTGATGTGAACTAATTTAGGTCATCCCAAAACTTCAAGTTAAAATTCCCTAATAATTGAAAGCACCCCAACTTTGGCTGGTCAAACACTTTTAACTATGGTTTAATTTTAACTGAAGTAGTGGAAGGCTATACCAACTTAATATATATAATTGAGGAATTTTATCCTTTTATGAATAAATTTACAATTATTATCTTTATTACATTCTTGTTAATATTAAGTGGATTACTTGAGTGATTGGCCATTTATAAGATAATATTTACACATAAGACAATTTATTTTAGTTCTATCTTGCATGCTCATTAATTTCATTAATTCACATGATTTCAATAAAACATCCATAATGAAATAACCATGAAACTTGACATAAATAAAATAATAAAGCGGTATGATCATGAGCATTTACTAATGGTTAGTTTATCTAGAAGTTAATAAACCAACCATTGACCTATGGTAAAAACACCTTGAACCAATTAAGATTCATGTTACAACTTTCCACCTGTTCACCTATGTATCTCTATTGGATTGGTTTCACCTCAGATCCAAATTTGAACCATTTACACTAGTTTGGTAGATCCATCCATTACATATGATTTTACTCACACACAAGTAAGGGGAAAAGGGTTTACATAAAAGAAACTATGGGCACACAAACCCTTACATAATAAGATGAGAGAAGGCACACAAGTAAAAAATTTAATTTAATAATAAATTAAATGAAACCAATCACATACAAAGGTATGGTATATGATCGTGATCATCCACATGCATGAAACACATTATGCATTTAATAAAAATAGATTTCAATTCTTAATCGTTCTTATTTGAGATAAATCGTGCTCGAATAAATCAATTATCTTATTTAATTAATTAATTAATTATTTTTTATTAATTCTCATATGAATTTCCTTGATATTCTCATCGATCATAGTTTTAAAAAAATTAAACAAATTTATTTAAAATTAACTGTGTACATAAATGTACCTTGGAGGAAACACAATGAATACCCATCCGAATCTACCCAAAATATATTATACTTGTATACTGTTTAATCTTATGACATATGGAAAACACAACTTATCATGTACTTTTATGATGTATACTATCAACTTAATGATTACACGAATTACATGGTTTTTCGGTCATGTGTTATGATTCAATACACATAGAGTAACAACTATAATACAACTCATACATGACATAAAAATCTTAACATTACACATATATTAATTAAACACACACACAGATATATATATATTAAAACCCATCACATGGTGTGTCCTATCAACTTAATGACCACACACAAGAACATGTTGATAAGGTTTACATAGTATAATAAATATAATTTTGTGTAATTTAGTATAAGTACATAGTGTGTACATAGAGATACATGACATGTATGTATCTCATTGTCTATCCAAAGAACATTCCTAGGGACTCAGCGTGTAATTCATGCCTCAGAAAATTGGAGTACAAGGCATGTATAAGTGACTACATGGTGTGTAGTCTCTGAGTTACACAATCACCAGTCAGGTAGTCCATTTATGGTAATACATAACCCATCTATAACTCAAAGGGACTACATTTCATGTATGTGGGTTACACGACATGTACTCTAGTTGACCAAGCACCAGGCTGTCTTGATCAATATGTAATGTAAGAAATAAATGCATCGTGTGTCATCAATGCACACGATTGGAATTAATTTTCTGAATTAATTTCTAATGCATTGAAAAAAAGTACACAACATATAACTCTAGTTACATGGTGTGTAATCTTTTGTTATCTAACCAGAATCCTCGGTACTTCCAGATGAGTTATTCAATTTTATTTCATTAATAAAATTAATCGCATTGATTAGATCTACGAGAAACGAAGGAGGAAGAATCATATATCGCATTTTAGATTAAAATAAAAATTAAACTTTAATTGAAAAATAAATGAAAAATTCATAAATCATCAATGATATTTAAATTATTATAAATAATTATGTGACTTCTTTGATAACACTTATAGGTTGCAGGCACAACGGAAACATGCGATGGGTCGTGCCCAAATTTTCTTTTTTTTCATGATCGATGATCAATCCAAAATTTACACAATGATAAAAATCATGTTTTATGGAATTGAATCAAATAATATAGATAAGGGATAAAATTATAGAACTAGAGATAATATCATCATATATTATTTATTATTAATTTAATTAATTAAAGAATTACCTTGTTGGAATTATTTCTTCATTGATGGATTTGACAACAGATTTGCATTGTACCGTTGTTGCATTTTAATAATCAAGAGGATATTTCCTCTAGAGGAGATCCAAACATATTCCAAAAATCTCTAAACATCGTCATAGGAATATTTGAGTGCTATCAGAGAAGATCCTATCCCTTGCGTTCTCCACATTTGATCGCCTCGAGAACCACTTCCAGAGTATTCTCCTTGATCTCTCTTGACTTGAGAGTAGGAGGTGGAGGAAGGTCACTATCCATTCTCAAGAGAGTTCTTGGAGAAGGAAGCTCTCTAGGGTTTGATAAGATTCTCCAAATCCACTATTCATAACAAAAAAAATTAATGGTCACTCTGAGAAAATAATATAATTAGGTTTATATATCACTAGGGTTAAAAATAAATAATTACACAAGTGCAATTTATTATTTATTTAATCCCTATGAAACCCCATGTTAAATAATAATAATAACATTATTATTTATTAACATGATCTTAAGTTGAAAATTAATTCAAATATTATTTAATCAAATAATATTAAATATTTATTATTTCTCACCAGACCATTAAACTCGGTCTTCCATTCCTCCATAATATTTATCTAGCCTTTAATAATGACTATTTATTTATTAAATAAATATCAATGAATTATCCTCTAATAAATAAATAAATATCATATTCACTAAATAACAAATAAATATTTTTTAAATATTCTTCTCACATTATATTCTCTCAAATAATTAGTGTCAGAATATATGCGATCAAGAAAATGTGAATAATTATTAAATCACATGCTGGAATAATATTTATTTAACTTGTTAAATAATAAATAATAATAATATTATTTAACTGAGATTTTGGTTACACTTAGTGTGTGACCCTCTAGGCCTCTTTCTCAGTGTCATTAGAAGAAACAACCTAAAGTCCAAGGTTAATATCTAGTAACATAACAAGGCACCCATAAAGATAAAATTTAATGATACAATGACATAATAGCTCATACATATGCTTACTGTGTAATATAATCCCTTTATTATGATATCTCTAATCAAGCAGGTTGTATACCAGCGCCATCAATTTATGTTCTCGATGTCTCTTTCTTTTACTTCCTGAAAATTGAACTTTCCTATAAAACACTATGTATATGGATTTATTTAGGCTATATAATTTCCATAAAAGGGCCTAAGATATAAAATTCCATTAAAGAACAGAAGGGATAAATCCTTTCATTCATTATTCATTAATGAAATATTAATCATGATGCACCCAACATATCCTACCTCACCACGAACATATATCATCACGATTTTCATCAATACATATAAGTACATGACTCATAATACTCATTAAAAACAATCTTAAATTCTAAGGACCAATACACACATCTGCAGATAGGAACATCCAATGACACATATAAATGTGGATTTCCTACTAGAAGGTCTCATTATTATAATATCCTATGTTGGATATTACCAAGGGTGTACACCATGAGAAGGTGACTCAAAGTCCTATGAGTCTCCACCCCCATAGCCTATATCATTTGTGCACATCAAATGATATCATCTGGATATAGAACATATATTTAAGAATAGTGTCATATCACTTCTGAGTTCTCATCATAGTGGGGGACTTCTATGACTTTTTAGTGCGATAGCTACTCTCGAGACATTATCACATACTATGTTATGCAGAAGAACAATCATGATATGATAATAAGTTTATTAATATTCAAAAATATGAATATAGGTTATCATAAAGTACATAAAAGTTGGTTCTAGGGAACCAACTCCAACATAATTTGGAAATGATATGAGAAACCTCTATCTTGTGCTATCTACAAATGAAATGAATCCTTTTATTATAAAAAGTATCACTCACAGTACATGACCAATTATGTGGGAAAATTATAAATTTCCACTGTGGCTATGCATGAAGTAAAAATAAATTATGTTTTTTCTAATTATATCATGAAAAAATAACCTGGTAATGATATTTATGTTTACTTTCATAGATTGATCAAAGATCTAAAATTAATGTGAGTTCTTGGTGTTATGATGTATGATGATTATAAAAATGAATATTTCATATTGAGATCCATATTACACGAGATGCTAAATTACTTTACTACTTATAAATTTTTTTCAGGATATAACATTAAAGGAATTATAGGGTGTCACATTTTTTAAGAAGGTACACACTCAGTATAGTTGAAACATTTCTTGAAGACTATGTTTATAATGACCAATAACATAATCCACCCATAATTACATGATTTATCACAAGGGTTTCACTTTATTATAATACCACGATCTTTTAGGTTTATAATTTTAGATAATTAGGAAAAAAATTACATTACATAGGGAACATTGACCCACAATGCCCATTTTTTCCACAAAAATAAGATTCTTAAGTTCACAATCCAGTTTAATTCATGATACACTTGCTTAATTCAAGGCCAATTTCCTTTATTTGGAGATAAACTTCATAATAGTTCTTAATCATCTTTAAGACCTATGAAAAACATTTTAAAACATGTGAGAATCATAAAAAACTCAATAAGGTATATAAAAAATGGAAATCCATTAGTCCTGTGAAAAACATGAAAACCCATACAAATATTTACCTTTTTTCACAATAAAACTTTGAACACATAAATAAAATATACCCACATTAAAAAATAAACCTTCTCTAAAATAAAACATTTTAAACCCATTAGAAGCATATAAAATCATGAAAGAAACACAAGGTAAATGATAACTCATGGAAACATTCCTTGAAAAACAAACCATTCACCTTTAAATTTTATAAAATTTTCTTTCCCCATGAAATCAAAAGATTTGTATAAAAACCCTCAAAAAACATGAAATAAGTATCTTAGAGAATCATAGTAATAACCCATGTTCACTTTTGTTTAACCCATATTAGAATAACCAAATCCTAGTTAATTCCATAGAAGTAACCTATGAGGTTATCTCCCTTATTTTCCACATTTGAAGACTAATCATTACCCAACACATTAGAGATCTATACTAGGTTCACATGTCATCATGAGCTATATTAGGTTCACATACCATAATATATATTTCTCAAGTACCATATTATGAACAAAAAATTTGTAAGTTTTTAATTTTTTATTATAAAACCCTTGAAAAACTCATTTGAACCAATTTGCAAAAGTATTATTTATTTTCTCATAAAATAAGGAGAAATATTCCTTTTCCTTTGATTTTTTTTAAAAAACTAAAAATTTATGGAATAATGGTAAACAAATATTATTTAAAAAACCATATAAAATTGTAGAGGAATATTTATAATGAATAAAATATATAATAATAATAAAATATATTCATTCTGTATATGTTAAAAACACATTTTTTTTACTTTTTTAAAGAAAATAAAAAAAATAATTATTCAGAATCCATTGAAGAGGTTACTTTTAAAACCATTGAAAAGAAGTTCAAATATAGTTTAAAATAACCTTTAACAATCAGTTAAATTAAAATAATAAACTTCTTGAAACATTCATAAGAACATGGATATAGAGGGAAAATAGTTTAAAACATTTAAAACAATGTTGTAAAGAAAAATACCTTACAACTTTAGTAACCTTTAAATCAAAATAACATTAAAATAATGAACTTGAAAAGGATTTATAAACCACTTAAATATCATTAAATTAATGATAAAATACATTCAAATAGAATTATATATACCACATAAAAGAAAACATGTGGCAAAAATGGCACGAGTCTCAAAGAAAAGAAATTGAGACGAAAAATACCCGACATCGTCTCACAACTTGCCACATACATCTTTTAATTTTATGAATAATAAAATTGAATTATTTTTATAATTAATTAATAAAATTTTTCATGTTAATTAATTTAATATTATTTCTTTTATTTCATTTATTACCATGTTTTATTTAGTTACCAAATTAGTTAAGTTCACATCAGATGCTTTGAGATTGTTTGGTTCATAATCTCAAAAATAACTTCAGTAGGTTGACCATGTAAAAAGGGTTCATTGTTATATCATATAAATAATATTAAAAATATTATAATTATCATTTTTATACATTAAATACACTTTTAAAACTTATCATTTAAGGAAATCATAAAAAATTAATCACATCAGTTCATGGATATGGTAGTCCATATGTATGCATGAATAAAGTTTTCATTTTCCTATTTGGGGAAAATTAAAAAAGTAGATAATATTTTAATTTTATAGAATCATTAATATGTTCTATATATTATATTTATTTATTAATTCTATATTTATGACCAACCGTGTGATTCGGTAAGGAAAATGAATCACATCCCTTTGTGGGGGTGGTAGTCCACACATATGCATGAGCGACATTATCATTTTACAATAGATGAAAGGTTAAAAAATAAAGTGACATATTATATTTAAATAATAATAATTATGTCATAAATAATATATATATATTCATTTTATTCATCATTCTATCCATCCATATTAGGTAGTGATGAAAAATGAAAACATAATTTCATGGAGGTGGTAGTCCACACATACGCACGAGTGAAGTGTTCATTTTCCATTAGATAGAAAAAATGATGAAAAAAGAGTTTTACCATAAAAATAATAACATTTTAGTATAATGGAGTAATTCATGTTAATATATCAACATGGTTATGATTGATTTAATGGATATAGAAAAATAAATAAACTTAAAAGATAATTGTTAAGACATATACTTCCTCTTTTGAAATCCTCCTTTTGATTGAGCTTAAGGCTTTTTAAGGATAGTTTTATGGTCACTCCAAAGGATTGAATATGTGGAAATGGATGTTTATATAGATATATGGGATGTTTATTTATAACACCTAAAAAAAGTGAAACTTAAAAGACCAAATGTTGCTACCCATGTCAATGAGGTGAACCTTTCTTTTCAAGAGCCTACCTGATTAGAACTCCAAAGTTAGCGTGCTTGGTTTGAAGAAGTGTTAGGATGGGTAAACTACTAGAAAAATTCATAGTCTAAGTGCGATTTAGGACAAAACATACTAAAATAACATGTGTTGTCCTTCATGGATAATCATTGGTTTGATAAGTGACCCCAATAAGTAATAGCTTACGACATGCTAGGAAGGAAACCAATGTATACAGGAGACCCATGGGGTCATATTATTAGGCTCATGGCCCGATGAGGTTGGGTCATGAAAAATGGTATTAGAGCTAATACATATCTAAAATTTTAGTGTCACTTCTTTGGGTTTAGGTGTGTGTTCCACAACAAGGATGTTGTTCCTTAATGAGGTAGAGAGTGTAACATCCCAAAAAAAGTAAAACTTAAAAGACTAAATGTTACTACCCATGTCAACAAGGCTAACCTTTCTTTTTGTAAGACTACTTTATTAGATATCTACAGTTAATCATGCTTATCCTGGAGTAGTGTCATGATGGGTCGCCTACTAAGAATTATAACATCCTGACATTGTTTCCAGATAACACCTTTTAATAATTTTGTTTTCTTATTTATTTTATAGACACCTTATTGTTTATGGTATTTTTAGTTTGAAAATAGGGGTTAAAGGAATTTCTTGAGGTGTTAGTGGGAGGTGGAATTGAACCTATAACCAATAGAGCATTAGGTGCCCCAATGACTAGCTGGTGAGGGCCACCGACCAACCGGTGGGGGGTTGGCAATGGATACAAAATTCTACCATAGCTATCGTCTATCCGATGGGTTCCCACTAAACAATAGATGGGAATTAAAGAATATAGGAATTATTCTTGCACCCATAGTCCAGCCAGCTAGTCACCACCATCCATCCATAGGTCCATTGAACAACTGATAAAGAGTCGATGACTAGCTAATGGTACTGATCTGGACCGAGTAAGTAAGGGTAATGACATATTTTTATGCCATTGAAAAACCATTTTAATTTCTTAATCATCCTCCCTAAAAAAACTTGATCTATTTGAACTTAGAGGACCTATTTAAATATCTTTGGATCTACCAACTTAATTACTCAGTGGATCGAAGTACCGATTGAACTCGTCATTCTTTCTTGGTAATTTTATCTTTGTTTTGATCTCATATCTCATTTTCTTCTTATTTATCCTACCCAAAGGCTATGATGACCACATGATTTTTTTATATTTGGTTCTCTAATCATATTCCTTATAGAAATTTCATGAAATATAGGGATCTTTTTTGGATATCTAATCCTCATGGTGCGTTGTTCAGGAATTATGGTGGGAAGTGTTTCTTTTTATTTTCCTTATTCTAAAAAGTGATGATTTGGAGATTCTTGATTTTTAATTCATCTTTTAGGGTCCTTATTCAATCCCTAGGGCCCTATATTCTTCTTATCTTATGAATTCCATGCAATTTTTGATATCCAAAGTATTTCATGGTACATGGTTTCATGATTTGGATTTATCTCACAAACCTTGCTTGCATGCTCTTTGAATTTTGTTTTCAAATGGTTGGAAAATATGGTGTATGAATTTATCTTGAAAATAGATTTGGAATGGTTTTAAAGTTATTATTTGTGAAATATGGTGCTTTTGGTAAATTTTATGAAAATGTATTTCTCTCTTTGGTATTATAAGTGAAAATGGTTTTGAATAATGATTTATATAGTTTTAAAGATGAAATGACCTTTGAATGTTTTTGACATGGTAAAACCAATTTTGATCAATGATGAGGTAGGGATCCATCATCGGGGATAAACTCTTACTCTAACACCCTGATTTTTTATGAATTATTATTTTTTGAATAAATTAAAATTCTTTGATGGCTTGCATTGCACGCTACACCAAGTTAATATTTTCTTTATACGCAACACCAAATTAATATTGTGATACATGAAACACTAATATTATCTTGTGGTAAATGAAACACTAAGTATGTATTGTATTACACACCATATTGAGTTCCTTTGATATCGTGCGTTACACACAAGACTGAGTTTTACCCAACTATAATATATTATTATTATTATTTAATACGATAATTTCCACCAAGTTTTTGGAATGATTAGTATGAATATAATTAACTAAATTATGAAAATATGGTTTAAAAATGTTTATATAATGAATTATTTGGAGACAAATTAATTATAAATGAAAATAAAACCTTTTTAAAAAAATAAAAGGAAACCTTTCTCTGAAAAAATATTTTTATGCACACAAGTGTGTTTTATATCAATAAATCAACCAAATAACTTTTTGTGAATGATTTTAATGAAATTTATATATTAAATATTCAATCAAATGTTTAAAATTCATTTTATTTGTTTTATATACAAGAGATAATAATAAATCCAATATTACAATTAAAACTATATTTTTTCTAAAAAGTAGTTTTGTCATATTTTTATGGCACACTTATTTTAAAACTAATTTTTTTATAATTTTATAAAATTAATTTTATAAAATAAACATAATTTTTTAAAGTAGAATATCAAAATTATCTTAAGGTGAATTTTTGGTATTTTTCTGTGAAGTTTCATTTTTTTGATGAATAGTGAAAAATACTAAATTTTAATTGAAAAATGACTTTTTGTTTAAATAATTTATAATATTGAACTATATTTTGAATTGGTTTTAAAGTCACAATATTTAAATTATAAAACTATTAATAAAATTTAGGTCATTGGAATCAATTTTATATTGAAATTGAATATAAAAAACTTTGTAAACTTTTGATCCTTACACTTAAAAAACCCATTTTCTCGACACATTTGTGGGATTCATTTTAAATTAATTTTAGAATAAATTATAATGTCTAATAAGTCCAAATTAAATTTTTACCAAATTTATTGGTTAAAGTAATTAAAATTAATTACAACGATTAAAGTAAAAACAAGATTACTTAGTTATTAAACTTAGAATATAAGGTGTAAAAATGACCCAAAAATTTTCCAAAACCCATTTTCTGGACATATTTTGACCTTATCCCTTCTATTCTCAATATTGGTCCATTATTGGATCCACTTGATATCACGACCCGTCCCTCAGGGCCCGTATTGTGACTAACCCAAGCCCGCATTCCATAGGCCAGGGGCTGGCGACAAGCACCAAAGGCGTAAATCCCTAAACCGGGAAGGCATTGCCTTTATAACTGTAAACAAACACATCAGAGTACACAACTGGAAGAAAAAAACTAAGTAAAACTGAATACAAGAGAAGTGATGGAAAGTAAAAAGGGGCCGAAAATACAAGCCCAACAGGAAAGTACTAGTACAACTGAAAACAAGTACAACTGAAGAAAAGTAAAGCAGCTACTGGGTCATCCTCCAGGGTTCCTACCTGAAGGGTAGGTACAAATGACCTCCTCAGCACTCCACATCTGCCCGTCTTCTCCGTGTATCATCACGCCGAGTGGTCCACCTCCGGGTACTGTCCATTCCTGCTACTCTCTACCTCGGTCAGCACTGTCCGTCGTCTACAACCAACACAACAAGGTGCAGGCATAACCTGTGCAGGGGTGAGTATAACGATACTCATTAGGGACCTCGAGACCCTCAAGGTCTCACAAAATCCAACAAGGATAAACCAAAAAGTATGAAATCATCAGATAACCATTACTTAGGTACATACCCATACATATACCTAAGTTATCTAGTAACCCATCTCAATCATGAGGAAAACACAAAAGTCATTGACTCAGCTCAAACCAGAATTTTCATTATCGAAACCACGACTGATGGAGAACTCCTCCTCTGTCGAGTATAGTGGGCCTATTATGACACCAAGGTGATTCTCACTAACCTTGGACTGCTGAGGTACTCCTCCAGTCGAGTACCGCAGGTCTGCTGCCAACTACCAGGCGCTCCTCCGCTGTGGGTCTACCGCCAACTACCAGGCGCTCCCCCTAATAGCCTGCAGAGATAATCCTCCTATCAAGTACCGTGGGTCTGCTGCCAACTACCAGGCCCTCCTCCACCGTGGGTCTGCCTCCAACTACCAGGCGCTCCCCACTGGGCTAGTCAAATCACTCAGAGTTGAATCGGTCAAGCAGTCGTCAGGTCTCAACCAGCTGCTAGGTCTCCAAAATATGTCTACTTGTCTCTAGCAGGATCTGGTCCATGAGCTACTGGGGGGTACTCCAACTGTCTAAAAGTGCCACGAAGAAGTATCTCAAAGGTCCGCCACATCATAGGGGTCTCAACGCAATAGACGGTGCGTCAATCGGACGCCCGGTCTGTGAGTTATTGGCATTTCCATTCCGGGGGCCCGGTTGGATTTAGGTCCAAACCAACCCGACCATACCTCAACTGTGTCCAAACCTCAAGTGAGTTATTCCAAAAGAACCGTCTCACTCCAAGATTTCCGTCGCCGCAGATGGTTCATCAATCAGACACTCGTATCCCAAGTTATGGGTGAAAAGGTGTATTCAGGTCAACGGGTCCGGACTGGGGTCCGACCCGGTCCGCGGGTATGACCCGGCCCGAGGGGGCGTCCTAGATCGAGGGGGCGGCCCGACCCGATGTGGCGGCCTGGCTCGCGCTGGGTCCGGCCCGTGGCTCGCGTGGCCTGGCTGGCGGCCCGCGTGGCCTGGCTAGCGGTCCGCGTGGCCCGGCTGGCCAGCGGCTAGCGGCGCCCTGTGGGGCCCTCCCTAGCCACGTAAGGGGGGTTCCACACCCCTATCTCCCGAGCGGAACCGGCGCTAGGCACCAGTTCGGTAACCCACGAGACCTGGGAGGGTCCCGCCTTGTCCGGCTGGCCAAGCGGCCAGTCGGTTTGCTCCGCCGGTGGCCAGCCCGACACCGACCGCCCCTGTTCCTCTATCACAGCCCACCTAGGCCATGGCCTCTTCACCTCCACATGGCGTGATGGCGCCGCGCCCCTCTGCTGCGGCCCGCCATGGCCACGACTTCTTCTCCTCTGCGCGGCGTGACGACGCCGCGCCCCTCTGGCGGCCTGGTGGCCGCCCATGTACACCGCCACGACCAAGGGCCGCAACCTATTCTTCTTCACGACACGATAGTGCTGCGCCCTTCCGGCGACCCGGTGGCCTTGCGCTGCCAGTTTCCTTCGCGGCCGCCGTTGCTCCACCACCGTCATCAACAAGCAAGGAAAAACAAAGGGGGAGGGTCAGGCCGTGTTCGTGCGGCCCGAGCCCTCCACATTATGGTGATATCAATCGGAAAATCATTACCCAATATTGAATGACATAGAACAAAAACAAATTCAAACTTAAATCCCCTACCTTGTATTGTTGTTCATTGAAGATGTCGTGGAAAAGCGGATGTCGATTCGTTGACGTTGAAAATGAAGAATCAGAGGATGGTGTCGTCAGCATTCTTCAAGGACGGCGCTCCCTCCTTTGTTCTGGTTGAATAAGGAAGAAGGTGTCTGTCGTTCTTTGGTAGTCATTCCTCATTGGAGAGTTCTTTCTTCCTAGGTGTTCAATCTCCAAGAGCTCCTCTACTCTCCCTTACAACCAAAGAAATATGCCAACCAAATGAAAAAATAGACTGTCTATTATTTTAATTGTTGGCATGAATTCAAAATGTGGTGTTTAATTAAATGAGATAACTCACTTAATTAATGGGGTGGAGTTGGATCTATTAATTAGTGGGGAAGGTTAAGGGTTTTCTCCACTTAAATGAGGAGTTAAAGGAGTTAAAATCTCGGGTGGTCCCCACCAAAATTTATCCTCCCAAGGGAGGTTATGTTCGGGTGGTCCCCACCACCATAACCTCTCATGGGAAGTTAAGGTGTGGTGGCCCCCACCCCCAACCTCCACTTGGAGGTTTTAACCACAAAATAAAAATAAGCTACACTCATTATTTTTATTTAAATTATTTTCTAAAACCCTAAAACTAAATTTCATTCTCAACCAACTGCCGTCGAGGTGAAAGTCTTCTTAAGAGAATAATGTCACTGTGAGTTCAACGATGCCCTCAGATTTCAATTTCGAGCATTGGTTCAAAAGTTATAAAATACCGCTCGTACGTTTACTGAGCGTACCCAAACAAAACTTCAGAAATTGATTCCGGGCGCACCGGGCCTCGGAATCAAGTGTTGTAAAAATTAGCGGGCTCGTAAAATTCCCATGTATTTTTAAAAAAACTTTCCACGGGATTTTTGGGTCTTTACACTTGAAATGGAAAAAACGTGGGTGAAATTCTCTCTTTTTAAAACATTACAAAAGTGCCACTCACCTCCCTTATAAAAGGATTCCCCCTCTCCCCCTCTATTCACACCTTAAAAACCAATTGGTTCTACCAATACCTACCAAAATCGCTTATAAAATTCCATTATATCACCCTATAAGCCTTACTTTGGGCATAAATCCAACCAAGGAAGTCCTTTGGTGCAAAACAAAAAGGAGATACCTGAAGAAGAGGTAACATTCATCAACAAAATTTTTTATTTTATTACTTCCTCAAACCCCTTAAATTATTTTTGTATCAAAATTATATAATAACCTCAGTATATTAAATATACTGGGATATTATTATGTAAAGTTAATAACCTAAAACCATGCACACTTCCATCAAATGGGTTATAAAATCATCGTTCATGTGTACGACAAACTACTACCTCACGAACCAATTTCGTTATATTTTCCATTACCACATATAAATGTTGGAAATAATGATGGAAGTAATATTTATATATTATATATATGATGTATTTATTCTTATGGAATTATTATATAACACATACCTTCATTATTTCTATTTTTTGGGAGTACAATAACGTCATTCGTTTGTACGGCGGACTACTGCCTCTCAAAGCGATGTGATTCATTCACTCTTTACATGGAATGTATAAAGGAAGAGTTTAATATAAATATGTGATATATATGAAATATAAATTATAATTTAATTATAATATATATATATCATTGATTTTATGTCTTTCAGTATGACAAGAAAATGAAAAAAACGTTCATGCGTACATACGATCTTCCATCTCCATGAACGATTTGTTTCATTTCCTATCACTAAATTTTATGGATTAATAGAAATCATATATAAATCATATATATGATATTTATATAATGTTTTAAATTATACATATTATTAAATCACGATCTAAGTAATAGGACCAAGAATAACAAGTCAAAACATGTACAAAAAACAAAGCGGTCATTACCCAAAACATAACTTTAACATGGAATTGTGAATAAAAAGGTAATATAAAGTCATAAATAAATAATAAATGATATGATATATATGAATATGGTTCTGTTATATATTTATAATAAACTAATATTTTTTATAAATGAATTTTTAATGAGTACGGTAAGATTCAAGACTTAAGGTAAGGGGATTTATAGTCTCGCTTTTATTTCTGCAAGACTTATGACATATTCATCACTTATTTCTTTTTTTATGGTGTATATACTAAATTATTAAATGTTATATCATGAATTTAATTTATTTTATGATATTAAAGGTTTCAATTTATGTTATTATTTCATGAATCTCATGATTCAGGAGTCACTCAAGTAGTAAAGTATTTCTGTCTCAATTTTACTTTTTGTGAAACAAATTCCATATTCACCACATGTTTATTTTATGTAGTATATATAATTTAAATGAATTTATTTTATGATAATTATAATAAAATTTATTTTTATTTACATATCCATTTTAGGATCTCTCTTTCATAGGGTTTATAGTTCAAAAGTTACCAAATCAGTAAATGATTTTTGTCTAATTTTTCTTTCTTTGAGACGTATGTTATGATAAGAACCTATATTCTTTCACGAGGTGTATATACAGACCCTTTGACATGTAATATAATAAATTTATCTATCCTAATGATATTTTATATTCCATTTTATGTTATTATTTCATGGGGATTATGATTCAAGGTTACTAAAGTGGTAATGATTTTATGTTACAATGTCACTCTTTATCGGGATTGGTTATGATTATGCTTCCAATATTAAAATCTCATGATCTACCTCTCAAAAATTCTCATGAATTTTTTTCAACTCTGTTTATTCATGATATCTTAAAGTAATGGTTCCTTTTTCCTACTCTTTGGTACTTAAGATAATTAATAAAATGTTTTTAGGAAAATACAAATTTATCTCTCTTCAGTTGGAAATATGTTTTCTTTCAAAACCATGTTATCTAAAAATGTTTTTATTACTCTCTTATGATGTTTAAAATACATTTTTACATATTTTTTACTTTATAAAAATGCTTTTAAAGGAATATTCATGTATTTTTCAAAAACAAAGTCCTTTTTGATTTTACTGAAATTTTGAAAAGAATCTTTATTTTTAACATGCATGACATGAATAATATTTCACACTATCACTACCGCACAATGATTTAAGATTTAATTACATGTCTTAAAAGTTACTTTTAAAGAAAATTATTTTTAAAATGTTTTATGTTTTAAAAAGAGTTTTTCAAAGTGGAAATAATATTTTCCTCAAGAAATGTTTAAATGATTTTTAAAGATTCCTTTATAAGTTTTCAAGGTTTATTTCAAATAAAAGAATTTTGAAAATGTTTTATATTTTAAAAAGTGAGTTTCAAAGAAATTTTAGTCTCCTTAAGAAATTATCTAAGTTATATCTCAAAATCCTTATCCATATAAGATGACATCCTTTGATATAATTTATGTTTTACTGGGGATATGATCCAAGAATACCATTCATATTCTTTCTCTAAATGGTTTATGTTTTACTGACATGATGTTTAGGAAACCCATTACTATTCCATGGAATATACCATGTTAAAATGATTATAAAATCTGATTATTTTCATGGGTTATGATTTGATGAAATTATTATGAAACCTATCACTTCTCTATAATTTATAATATGATGAAATGTTTATGATACCAATTTCATTTCATGGATTATGATAAGCTGAATGTTTATGATCTTATGGAACACATATGTATGATTTCATTAGGTGGTGGGTGGGACCCATATCTTCCTCCAATGCATTAGGTAAAGATTTATATATCTCATGATATAGACATGGATGAAACAAGGAGTGAACCCAATACAATAATATATCGATGGAATAAGGAGTGAACATGGTATAGTAAAGGAATTTTTACACTATGATGGTCTTGGGAGTGGACCTTGACTAATATAATTTTATGCGTGGAACTATCTTTCATGTACATAATGTTATGTGTGAACCTGATTACATGTTTATAATGTTATGCATGAACCTAATTACATGTTCACAATATTATGTGTGGACTTGTCTTTAATATCCATAATATTATGTGTGCACCTAGTTGCATGTCCATAAGTTTATGCAAGGGCCTGATTTCATGTCCTTAACTTAATGAGTGAACCTATTTCTATTTATACATGTTCACAATGTTATATGATTATGTGTATTACAAAAATTCCATGCCTTATTCCAATGTTATGCTCTCATGAATCACATTCTTTGATTTTTTATGAATCATGTCTTATTAACTATCAATATTTATGCCATGACTCATGATTATGATCTTTGATATGCAGGGCATGACCTTAAAATGTTATGATCTTGTTATCATACCCTTATGTTCATTTTATTATGATGTATCTCTTTTATTTACCCTTACTGAGCATATGAGCTCACCATTTCTTATGTTTCCTTTCCCAAGGTCATGAAGAAAGGTTTTAATTAGGAGTACTAAATGGGAATATATTTGTGGGAAAAATTTAAGATCTTTCATCATATTGGAATATTGTATTTCAAGTTTCCAAAGGCACTAAACTATCACAGTCCTCAAGTATGTGTTTGTGTAATATAATGAATATTCATATAAAAAGATGTAATATCCATGCATGAGAAGCCTGGGTCACTATAATTGGTATCAAAGGAAATGTTTAGTCAACATTTAGAAACTAGTATGGTAAAAATTTAGTGAGATCCCTAGGAATATTTTTAAGGATATATTTAGAGATGTATCTAAGGATAAGTCTAAGGATGAGTCAAAGTATAGGAAAATTTCTTGGAATTTTGGTAAAGGATAGAGAGAGTGGTATCCTAGAAATACATCCCTATATGGATACTGATCTTATTTCATTTCATGACAAATATTGTAACATGATCCCATATTTTAGACTCTTGTAATATTTATTTTAATAATATTTGTGCTTTGGTCATTTTGGGCTAAGGAACCACCTTTTAAAAAAAACTATGTTGAGTTAAACTCGATTTGGAACTGGTGAATTACAATGGGCCTTGATGCACACCTAGTTTGAAACTCTCGGGGGATATGCTTTGGAAATTCACAAACTCTTTACAAACCATCATCAATGATTTAAATGTATGATGATGGTGGATGACTTATGCTAAGCCCAAGGTGTCATATATTTTAAATAAGGTATCATGATTTAGACATCCTATAAGTAATTTTTCATGATTATATGGTTTAATTATATGATAAGTGTTGTTCACACTATGATTTATGGTTTTATTCAATGGTGGGAACTAGAAGGAACTGGGTTAACATTGAATGTGATGTAAAATTTGTTGATGAGAAGTCAAATTGGATAATGTCTAGTGTAAAGGATTTTGTGATTATGCTTAATCATTTTTCATAGAAAATGATTAATAATACGTACCTTAATAAAATATCAGACTCACCAAAGAAGATAAGGAAATAGTTCTCCAAGAGATTGGGTGATAGAAACCATGGAAGAATGAAGATTTAGTTTCCTATATGTCAATAATGTGGGAAGAAAAACTCAAGGGAATGTATCAAAGGAATGAGAATATGTCATATGTGTGGTGAAGAAGGCCACAAAGTAAGTAATTTATGAGAAAAAAATGAAGATTTTAGTTAATTAAATGGATGGGAATATTTGTCTACCTAAGGTATTAACAACAATTGAATGTTTTAAAGGTGGAAATTATAGGTATTATGAAAATCTATTTCCTATGGGGAAATTATAACACCCCAAACATTTTATTGTATGTTTCTATTAAATACTTTATATTCATTAGATAGCCTATATTTCATGAAGCACTAAGTCTCTATGAAACAAAACTTGGTTATTTATAGGATAAATTCATAACCTAGATATTAAACTTAAAATTTTCACTTCTGTGTTTTGAATTTTGAAAAATGGACATACACGATTGCGAACAGGGTGATATTTGGAGTATGATAGAATCAAGTTAATTTTCAGTGAATAGAAACTTACCCGTATGAATATTAACATACCCTTATTAATAGTAACCTACCCTTATGAATAGTAATATTACCCTTATGAATGGTAACCTTACCCATGAAAGTGAAAATAAAATTTAGGCTTCTTAAAAATGAAGATGAATATTTTAAGTGTCAGTATTTTTTGACTAAATGATGATTTTAATTAAAAATTAAATTTCTCATATTTATAAAATTATTTTTTTTAAAAATGGAGTTCATTTTTTTATTCTACATGTCAAAAATTTTTTAGGGTAAATTTTTGGGATTTTTATGAAATACTTGAATTTTTGGTGAATAGTAAAATACGATAAATTATGATAAATGCCAAATACATGATTTATTGAGTCATGGATGATGTCCTGCTGAGGTAAGTACATTTGGTTCGAACTCACATGAAATTATTACTATTTTTGGTCATGAAATCATCACTATTTCTTATCTTAGGGAAAAATAATAAACTAATGATTAAAATATTAAGAAAACCCTCCTCTCCTCTACTATATAAACCACCCTCACCCCCTTCTTCCTCCCACACCACTAAAGCTTTTATACTTACCTAATTTACAAAAAATACACTTCCCAAGACCTTCCTCCACGTCCAAGATCTTCTAGTCTCACCAAAAGGCCAAAAACAAAGGCCATAATGAGATTCTCAAGGAGGAGTACTCAAGAGGTAAACCTCTCTTCCTTTTTCTTTCAACTTCTTTTACAAGTTCCATTATTTTGTTTCTCTCTCCTAAACTCCCCTAATAAAAATGATATTATAATTCTAGTACCTTAAATGAACTATAATTTTATTATGATAATGAAATATTTCATCATCATATCTCTTTTCCCCCTCCTCTTATACTAAAAATGAAAACACCTTCTGAGATGTGTTAATTTATCACATTCAAGGATGACATGTTTTCAATTTCTATTACTATCTTCAATAATAGTCATGAAACATTTTTAATGGTTTAAAAAGATCATAATATATGTATTTTATCTTATTAAATGTTCTGGAATCCTTACACACTAATAATATAAAATAATAATACAAAACAAGTTCATTATGCACAAAACCGCCAAGTTAATCCAAGCGTTTATCATTAACTTTTATCCAATGACTCATCCTCATGGTATATAACCAAAATAATTATAAGATAATTTATATCTATATAATTTCAATAATAATATATAATAACAATTCTTTATTTTTAACCACATTTCAAATGAACTTCCATTCATGAATATAAGTCAATCGATCATGAAAACCAAGGAAGAAAATGATTCCAAAACAATAAAATTGAACCTCTTAAACCCATAAAAAAGGAAATTAATGAACCTAATAAGGTTATAATAGATAAATTAAATGTATAGGAGGTTATGGAATTATTAATTAATGAAGATAAATTTTATTATTTAGGTTATTAAGATCAATCAAGAACACCTTTGTGCATAAGGTAAGAGGTTTCTCATCTCACTTTTATTTCCGTGAGTTTTCTATTGTTCACCACTTATTTATTGTCTGTGGTGTATGTTTAATGCCATTTGATATATAATATCATTATTATATTTAAATTCATGGTATTTAGTGATTAACTTGATGATTATTAACTCAATTGATTACAATGTTGTAAGTGACTTTGTTTCGGTTTCCATTTCATTGTGATTTACTTGGTATTGTTCACCTAATAATTCTTATATGGTGTACCTACTGCCCATTTGGGATCATTTTTCATTTTAAATTGTAAATATATTATATTTCTATATTATGGTTTCATGGATATGATTATTGTTTATAATCCGTATACCCTTTTACATATGGTGTTTATTTGAAATGTTGTTTCAACTATAGAAATATTGATGAATCCATATCCTCTACTCTATACGGATATTGAGAAGGAATATTTTACTTGTAATAAATATATGTATAAAGAATAATTTGGACTTGAAGTGATAGGCGAGGCCTGCTATATCCCCTCTATGCATCGACAGGTCTCATGAGACAAGTCAGTTGGTGACAAACCCTTCGAGTTTGTTTCCAAAATAGAAATAGATGGGTATCTACCCACATACTTAAACCATTTTGATGGTATAGTGATATCATGTGAAAGATACATTACATCCAATTAATAAGCATTCTCTTTATTCATTTTCAATTATTACTATCCATGAGGTTTTCACTATGATAAAATATATAGATCCAGTTTCATTCTCAATTTATTAATGGCATGCATTTTTCAATTATTCAGCATTCCATATTGACTATGACAATTTGATTATGATTCAATTATTTTTGATTCATGATTCTGCTATTTTTAACCCTTACAAATCATTTTATATCACCCCTTTCATTTTTTTTACCTTCAACAGGTTATGAAGAGGATACCATTTATTGATTTCTTGTGGATGCAATTTATTAGTTTTTGTTATGTATTGTATTTTTTTACCTTTACCAATGTAATATGAGTTACATGTATGTATCTATTTCCTTCAATACTACTAAACTTATCATTCCTTTTGGATTTTGTTCCCTGTAATCATTCCAATGTAATAAGTGATGCATCAGCACTGGGCTTCCGGGGTCGGGGTGTTATAGTTGAAATCAGAGGAAGTTTAGTAGCAACCTTGGAAACTAGATTTAGGAAACATAGTTTAGAGGACATAATCCTAAGTGAGACTTTGAAGATAATAATAGAATAACATCTTGGAATTTTGGTAAAGTACAAATTATGTGGGTATTCCTAGAAAATATATCACTGTCTAGATACTACAATTGGATGTGGTTCTGGAACAGATATACCTAGGAGTAACAACTCCAAAAAGGAGTTTCAGGCTTGACCCAGGGTATCTTGGTACACGATAATGGGCTTTACTGTACACCTGATTTGACACTCCTGGGGGATATGCTTAGGATAATTCACATTTTATTTACAAACCATTATGAAGGATTTAAAAGTAAATATAACAATGTTTATGATTATGAGATTATTTGTGCATAAATTGTTATATTATCTTAAGTGTTTTCTAGTTAGAAATTATAAACTATGGCCTAATTTAGTGTATGCCATTGTTTAGTGATGGCTCCTAATGGAATAAGGGAAATGAATACCCATGGACAATGTAGGGATTTCCCCATTGATAAATTCAACACAGTTATCATTGTATTAGATCATATCATGAACATATTGGGAAAAATTACTCAGGCTATGTCGATTAAATATACTACACCTGTATTGGATCATTTCATGTGGGAGAATCCCCCATCTTTTATTGGGACTACTAATCCGGTGGTAGATGAGAAGTGGATCAAGTACTTTGAAAAGATATTTCTATCATTGATTAGTCACTAAAATTGTCTAATATTCATTGTTAATATCTTAATATTAATATGTTTCAAAGTTCATAAACATCAATTTTAGTCCAATTCAGAAATTGATCTTCATTTCCCATCATTGTGCAATTCATGCTTAAAGTGTCAATTTGGGACCACTTAATAAATTGCTTGTGAAAAATACATTGTTCATAATTTTAATTTGATATTTTGGTATATGATTTATCACTTTATGTTGAACATTTTTTCTTTTAGGTTTGATGGATGAATCCCAAGGGAAGATGAAGATTTTTTCATCTGAATGCATATATTTGCTGGAAAAAGCATAATGGGCCTAAGGCTCATCAAACAAATGTGGGGCCCAAAAACCAAGCCCAATGAAGATAAAATTTATAAATTAGAAAGATAAAAATATGAGGATAATTTTATTCAACTGTGTCCAGAGCTAATTCTGAAGTTTTCATGATGATAAAGGGATCTGAAGTTGAGACTTAAATGGTGGACCCGACATTAATGCACATAAAGTCGTCCCACCATTTAGACCATAACTTCCAAATGGCTAGGCCGAATTTACTGAAATTTTTAAATATCATATAGGACGTATGGAAGAACATATTTATTTTCTATGACCCTTCAGGATTAGGCCTTCTTCAATTACAAATTCACACATCAAAACGGTAGACGAATCTGGCTGGTTTTGTGGTCAACTTTGTAACGTTAATTTCCTTTTGATTTTTCACCCTTCTTTTGACTCTCTTAATTGTTGGGGGGTTGAACTAAGGCTCATAATATTCCTATATAAGAATATGGTGGTGAAGGGAATATGATCGGATATTTTTCCTATCATCTTTTGTTGCTTGTTTCATTGTAAGGTTATGCTGCAAAAGTTCCTTTGTAATGTTTTCAATTTCCATGTAAGTTTCTTTTTTTGTTCTTAATCAACATCTTTCTCTTATATATTTTCCATTAATTTATTAAAACTAAATTTTCACAAAGTACAGTGATATCTCTGCGTTGTGGTGAATTATTTCACACATAGGAGTGAATTTCATTCACACACACGGAGGAGTGCTCGTTATTTCCGTGGTTTTAATTTCTTCAATCCAATTCTTGTAAGTCATATTCCACCCACCATTGAGATCATACCATCAATGGAGGGATAAATCTTTAATGGGTTGATCTTAGGAGGATTCAAAGGCTGGATTGAATGTTATTTTATGAATGAATTGTTGTTAATTGGATAATTAATTTAAGACATCCATTATTCAGTTATTTCTACTCTTCATCTTTACTGTGTTTGAACAAACTAAATTAAATTATTAAATGACCATATACCTTGTAGAGATCATGAATTTGGTTCTCTAAGTGTATAGGGGATTATTAATTGTGTTTAGTAAGCACCAAACCAGAAAATGATGAAGGTAGTGTTATTTTTAAAGAATGGATTCATCAAGAATTAATAAAACCAAAATTGTCTAAAGAAGTAAAATTCATTCAATCCACCCTAAGCATAATCCTAAGATCAAGCCATTTTATTTGAATTTAATTCACTTAGGTTTCTTAGTGTTCTTTAAAACCATCCAAAATCAAAACTAAAGTTGGCTACTTCATAGCCCATCCTTCACCAAATCATAGCATCTCAAGGTTACTTCTTCGATCCCTGTGGACTCAACCCCTACATGTACTACATCGACCGCTTTTTACCAGTAGGGTAAATTTGGGCACAACTAAATTTTGGCACCGTTTCCAGGGACCAATTAAGTTACCTTATAACATCTTTTTATTCACCCTAATTTCTCTTTTCTCATCCCCGTTTCTCTTCTCTTTTCACCTTTCTATTTTTTTGGCTCCCAAAAATCATGATTCCAAATTTCGAAATATATCCAATGGAGTATAATTAACATTATCCCTTCACAAAATCAGGAAGGAATCAATTTTAAAATCCACATTGGGAATCAAAAACCTTTTTTAATTACTTTGATCAACCTTTGAATGTATACCCTACACCCGATAACATGAACGATCTTTGTGATGATGAATGTTTAAAAGATAAATTTCCATACCTATCCATAATGATTGAAAAGATAAATATTGAGGAAGTACATGATGTCCAAACATCTATAAATCCTAATCCTGAAAAAATTCTTCAAAAATTGTGTGAACAAATGGAAAAAATGAATTCAGAGGTATCAAGTTTTAGACTAGAACTACAAAGCATTCAAACTTGTGTGGACCCCATTCCCACTCAAACCATCCCTTCATTAATATTGATAGAAGAATCTTGTAACACACAAACCCATAATACCTTTATTGAAGAACGAATCTTAGGATTTAGTATAGTTGGAGAGGATCAAGGAGTTTTTGAAGTGTCTTTAAATCAGGAGGAAATTGATTTTTTGGATTCAAAAGAAGAAAATTTAACATCATGGATTGAGTTTCCTGAATATAACTCCATTAATAAATTTTTAGAAGCACCAATCACTGAACAATTGGGAGAAATACCAAACATTGAGCCGATACAGACTCCTGACATTCAACTGGACAATTTTCAGGATGAATCATGTTTTCAAACGGAACCAATTCTTTCTAAATATTTTGGAGAAGAAACTGACTTTCATTCAAATTTCCAATCTTCATTAGGAAATTACAATCGACCAAAACTCAAAATCATTATCCTTCCTTCCCCACACAAGAATTCCATCATAGGTGATACCCACAAACATACTTTAGTCAATCATTCTTCTCATGAAAGAAATAATGTTAGATTTAACCTTGACGTCTTAGGCAAGACAAAAAATGGAACTAGATCAACCATTTCTGACATTCCTTGTATCTTCAGATTTATTTTAGAACATGGATTTATACATGGAAAATATTCTAAAAAAACAATAAATCTAAATCAAGTTGAAGTTGAGAAATATGGGTTCATTAAAATTTTGAAAGTTGGAATTGGATAAGTTGGGGGGTTCAAGTCGAGTTAACGACGTTAAAAAAAAGCACTGCATGGGAGGCAACCCATGGTTTTCATATTTCCAATCATTTTGAATCATTTTCCTTTTCATATAATAAATTACCATAGACTGTTGACCTGTTCTTCTTTTATGAGTAATTATGGGTATGAAAGGGGAGCACCGTATTCATCCGTGACACACGGTGTGATCCCTGAGTAATACCTTACCCAGAAAATATAAAGAAGACAATGTATCACCAGTTTATTTTATTTTATTTATGTTTTTATAGGTTAAAAAAAATTAGACTCTTGACCTGTTCTTCTTTTATGAGTATGGATGGGTATGAAAGGGGAGCACCGTATTCATCCATGTCACACTGTGTGATCCCTGAGTAATACCTTACCCATAAATTTAAAAGAAGACAATGTATCATTAGTTTGATTTAAAAAAATAGGGAAAACCATAAAAATGATGATACTTGGAATTAAATAAATCATTGTGTTGTTTGTTTTGTCTGCTTTGTTCTTCTTTTTATGGTTCAGGAACTATTTTGGGTGATACATGTTCAATTAAGGAAGTGACTGCATCCCCCAAGAGATCAAAGGAGTAATCTAGAGCATCATGAACTTCAACTTCAAAAACCAGGTGAATTTGTTCCATGTTTATCATTTTCAATTTCCTCTTTGAACTCTTCTCCTACCCCCATTCTAACTTTTCTTTTCTTTAAAAACTAGGGAAAGTGTTATTCTCTATTGGGGGGGAGATGAAATAAAAAATGTTTTTTTAATAAGAACATGCATGGAAAGAAAAATTCCATTGACCTTGAACATGATAACACACATTGCAAACTCTAAAATTGGATATCAAATAATTTTGCATGCCTTGATTCTGATTTTAATGCAAGTTTAAGTTCATGAGCATAGTTTTTGGAAAGTGCGGTTGTCCGATGTAAATTTTCAAAGTTTACATTTTCACCCTCTTAATAAAAATTCCACAATGCACGTCTACTGGATTTTGGGTGTAAATTTGAGTTATTGGGTCCCTTTCATTATAGCATAGGGTTCTGGGGTCACTTTTAGTTTAATTTGAGTATCCAAAAACAAAAAAAAAAACAAAAAAAATTGAAAAAAACAATGAACACATAGAGCAATGTTTTTTCCAAATGCGTGGCGTCCGAAACTTGGGGATCGTGACTCCATAGTTGTCTTGCCCAGAGTTAGGCTTTATATCTCTATTTTACAGCATGGAATTGACAATATGTGTGGCGTCCGACACTTGGGGATCGTGACTCCATAGTTGTTTTGACCAGAGTTAGTCTTTTCATATATATTGTGGTTAAAAAATTTAAAAAACAAAAAAAAAATTAGATACTAATCTTAAGGTTTAATGTGATTCCCACCTAGCGCTTTCATTTTTTTCCCCTTGAACAATAAAATGGGCCCCATATCTTTTGTGATGCACAACAATTTATCATGATTAATTGAAATTGGATGAAATGTGGCGATGAATTTGAACAAAGTAATGGGCTTGGGCTTAGGATATTCTTATGGACGTAGATTGTTTTAAATTATTTTGATGGGTTTCATAATTTTTTTGGTATGATATATTTGGGTGAGAAATGTGTATTATTTTTTTTTTGGAAAAGTGGATTCGAATTTCATATTTGTAATATATTTTGCTCGAGACTAGCAAAACTCAAGTTGGGGGGTGTGATCAGTCACTAAAAGTGGATAATATTCATTGTTAATATCTTAATATTAATGTGTTTTAAAGTTCATAAACATCAATTTTAGTCCAATTCAGAAATTGATCTTCATTTCCCATCATTGTGCAATTCATGCTTAAAGTGTCAATTTGGGCCCACACAATAAATTGCTTGTGAAAAATACATTGTTCATCATTTTAATTTTATATTTTGGTATATTATTCATCACTTTATTTGTAACATTTTTTCTTTTAGGTCTGATGGATGAATCCCAAGGGACGATGAAGATTTTTTCACCTGAATGCAGATATTTGCTGGAAAAAGCATAATGGGCCTAAGGCCCATCAAAAAAATGTGGGGCCTACAAACCAAGCCCAATGAAGCTAAAATTTATACATTAGAAATATAAAAATATGACTATCATTTTATTCAACTGTGGCCGGAGCTAATTCTGAAGTTTTCATGATGATAAAGGGATCTAAAGTTGAGATTTAAATGGTGGACCCGACATTAATGCACATAAAGTCGTCCCACCATTTCGACCATAACTTCCAAAATTCTGGACCTAATTTCCTGAAATTTTTACAGATCATAGAGTACTTATGTAAGAACATATGTCTCTTCTATGACCCCTCCGGATTCGGCTTTCTTAAATTACGAATTCACACGTCAAAACGGTGGAAGAATCTGGCTGATTTTGTGGTCAACTTTGTAACATCAATTTTCTTTTGATTCTTCACCCTTATTTTGACTCTATTAATTGTTGGGGGGTGAATTGATTGTTGGGGGGGTTTAAATAAGGCTCCTAACATTCCTATATAAGGAGATGGTGGTGAAGGGAATAGGATCAGATATTTTTCCTATCATCTTTTGTTTCTTGTTTCATTGTAAGGTTATGCTGCAAAAGCTCCTTTGTAATGTTTTCAATTTCCATGTAAGTTTCTTTTTTTGTTATCAATCAACATATTTATCTTCTATATTTTACATTAATTTATTAAAACTAAATTTTCAAAAAGCACAGTGATATCTCTACATTGTGGTGAATTAGTTCACACATAGGTGTGAATTTCATTCACACACACGGAGGAGTGCTCGTTATTTCCGCGGTTTTAATTTCTTCAATCCAATTCTTGTAAGTCATCTTCCACCCACCATTGAGAGTATACCATCAATGGAGGGCTAACCCTTTAATGGGTTTATCTTAGGAGGATGAAAAGGCTGGATTGAATGTTATTTTATGAATGAATTGTTGTTACTTGGAGAGATCATGAATTTGGTTCTCGAAGTGTACAGGGGATTAATAATCGTGTTTAGTAAGAACCAAACCAGAAAATGACGAAGGTAGTGTTATTTTTGAAGAATGGATTCATCAATAATTAATAAAACCAGAATTGTCTAAAGAAGTAAAATTCATTCAATCCACCCAATCCTAAGATCAACCCATTTTCTTTGAATTGAATTCACTTAGGTTTCTTAGTGTTCTTTAAAACCATCCAAAATCAAAACCAAAGTTGGATACTTCATAGCCCATCCTTCACCAAATAATAGCGTCTCAAGGTTACTTCTTCAGTCCCTATGGACTCGACCCCTACATGTACTACATCGACCACTTTTTACCAGTAGGGTAAATTTGGGCGCAACCAAGAATTAAGATGCAATGAAAATGAAAAAGTAGTACTGACAGTATATTACCTCAAGGGTGATACTGATAAATGGTGCTTATTGATACATAATACCACAAAGAAAGAAGAAATATAATATATATAATGAAGAAATTTTAAGGAAATATTCTTCAATAAATATTTCCTTCGTTAACAACAAACTGAAATGAAGAAGAAATTTCTTAACCTAAAGAAAAGGGAAGAAGAGAGTGTTGCAGATTATGAGGCTACCTTCACAAGATTATCTAGGTATGCTATAGATTATGTATGTGATTCGAAAGATAAGATTGATCATTTCTTTGAAGGTCTGAATCCAAGTCTTCGAAGGGCACTAGATTCTCAAACATTTTCATTATATGATGAAATTTTATTAAGTTACATCAAAACAGAGAAGGAATTTTCTAGATCAAAATTTTTCAAGGGAAATCAAGATAAGAAGAGTAATTCTAATGAACATGGAAAATCTGAAGCACCAATGAAGAAGGAGGGAATGAATAAATTTACATTATGCGAGAACTGTGGAAAGAATCGTCCTGGGAAATGCTTGAAAGGAATGTGTGTTTGCTATATGTGTAGAGAAATGGGTCATTAATCTAGTAAATCCAAGGGTAAGAGACGAGTCAATGATGTTCAATGCTATAATTGTAGAGACACGAGACACTTTTCAAATGAGTGTCCTAAGTTCCAATGAAACTTTCCTTAGAAAAGGCCACGAGAGAAAGGGAAAGCTTATGCAATTATAACCACAGAAGTTGAAGTTCCTAATTATGTGGCGGTAGGTACTTTAATTTTTCCCTCAAACTTATCCAATTATTTATTTGATTTTGAATCATCACATTTATTTATATATTCCCATTTTTCCAAGAAAATTAGAAATGTACAATTTGATTTAATAAAAGAGTTGTCAGTCAAAACTCCCAGGGGATGTATCATTGTAATAAATATGTGTCGATCAGCCCCCCAAATGATACATAAATGTGATTTAGTTTCTAACCTTATCATCATACCAAATATTTACTTTGATATAATTATTGCTATGAATTTGATGTCAAATTATGATGTGAATATCTATTTTAAGAATAAGGAAGTTACAATTTTTGAGAATGGTGTAGAATCCCTTATCTTTAGAGAAAAAACCTCACCATTTGATTCTTATCTAGATCCACCCCCAGTAGCTTTACTGAATGAAATTATTGGAGAAGAATAAAACATAATATCTATGGGCGAGGAAAGAAATATTCAAATTTAAGAAGTACCTATTGTGCATGAATACATTGATGTATTTATAGATGATTTACCAGGACATCCTTTAGAGCGTGAAGATGAGTTCTCTATTGATTTAATTCTTGATGAAAGACCTATATCAAAGAATACCTATAGAATGGACACTATGTAATTAGTGGATCTAAAGAAACAATTAGATGAATTGAGTGACAAAGGATTTATTCAACCTAGTGTTTCTCCATGGGGAGCCCTTGTCCTCTTTGTCAAGAAGAAATATGGTTCCATGAGGCTATGCATTAATTATAGGGAAATCAATGATATTATGATAAAGAACAAGTATCCCATTCCAAGAATTGATGATTTATTTGATCAACTTCATGAAGCCCAATATTTTTCAAAGATTAACCTTCGATCTGGATTTCATCAACTATGTTTGAGAAAGGAAGATATTCCAAATACAACATTTCGAACCAGGTATAGGCATTATGAGTTTACAACAATGCCTTTTGGACTGACTAATGCACCCTCTGTTTTCATGGATCTAATGAATATAATTTTCATGGAATATCTTGATGAATTTTTTGTGGTATTTATCGATGATATCCTTGTATACTCCAAAATCTACAAAGACTATGAGAATCACTTGCGAATTATTTTGAAAACTCTTAGAAGAAATGAATTATATGGAAAGTTTAGAAAGTGTGAATTTTGTATTCAATTAGTTTCTTTTCTTGGCAATATTGTCTCTAAGGATGGAATCTTAGTTGATCCTGTGAAGAAAAAGGCAATCCAAGAATGGCCCATGCCAATGAACATAACCAAGGTATGTAGTTTTATTGGCTCAGTAGGTTACTATTAGTGTTTCATTCAGGATTTCAACCGATTGGCCTACCCACTCACCAAGATCACACGTAAAGGGGTTAAGTTTATATGGATGAAATAATGCACATAATTCTTTGAAGAATTGAAAAGAAGATTGGTCAATGCTCTAATTTTGAATATTCTATCTAAAAATAATGGATTTGTGATATATCGTGAGGCATCAAAGAATGAGATGGGTTGCATCCTTATGAAAAATGATAAAGTTATTTCTTATGCATCAAGGTAGTTTAAGACTCATGAGAAAAATTATCCAACTCATGATCTTGAGTTAGCATCCATAATATTTTCTCTGAAAATATGGAGACATTATCTCTACAGTGAAAGATGTGAGATATATACAGATCATAATAGTTTGAAATGAATTTTTTCATAGAAAGAACTCAACATGAGGCAAAAGATATGTCTCAAGTTACTCAAAGATTATGATTGTTCAATACACTACCACCCAGGAAAGGAAAATAAGGTGGAAGATGCATTAAGTAGGAAAGATCATGGACTTCTGACCCAAATGAGTATTGAGAGAGATTCTATATTCATGGATCTACTAAAGATAGATATGGGAATTGTTAAGGAAGAAGAAACATATTTCACATTTCAAATTATTTCTAAACCATATTTACTAGGGAAGATAAAAATCTCTCAATCTGATGATGAAAATCTACAAAAGAAAATTAAAGCTGTTAAGGATGAAAGATTGGAGGACTTTGTGTATGAGGATGGAGTTCTAAAATTTGGGAAGAGGTTATGCATTCCATCAGTACCTGAGTTAAAAAGATAACTATTAGATGATTCTCATAGCTCGAATTTCTATACACACCTTAGTAGCACTAAGATGTATAGAGATCTAAATGAACATTTTTGGTGGGATAACATGAAGTGATAAATTACTGACTATGTGTCAAGGTTTCTAGTTTTTTAACAAGTGAAGGCCAAGAGACAACATCCTAGAGGGGTCATGAAACCCCTACCTATTCCTATGTGGAATTGGAATGAAATTACAATTGATTTTGTCACAGGACTACTGAGGACACCTAGAAGGAATGATGAAATATAGGTAATTGTTGATCGTCTCACAAAATCAGCACATTTCCTTACTTTAAGAGAGAATTTACTACTTGAGAACCTGAAAAGACTTTATATTAATGAAGTTGTAAGATTTCATGGTTCACCTCTATCGATTGTGTCCAATAAAGATCCCATATTTACATCAAAATTTTGGAAAAGTCTCCAAAAGGCTTTGGATATTGAGCTTCATATGAGTACTTCTTATCACCCCCAAACTGACAGATAGTTTGAAAGGACTATTCAAACACTGGAAGACATGTTGAGATCATGCTCTCTTAACTTTTAAGTTACATGGGATCAATACTTGCCTTTAATGGAATTTTCATACAATAATAGTTTCCATTCTAGCATTCAAATGGTTCCATATGAAATATTATATAGTAAGAGGTGTCGAACTCCAACATGTTGGGATAAAATTGGCAAGATGAAACTTATAGTCCCAAAACTTATCGAAGAGACAATTGTAAAGGTAAAGAAAATTTAGGCCCATATCAAAGAAGTCCAAAGTAGGAAAAAGAGTTATGCTGAAAACCAGAGAAAGGATTTGAAATTTCAAGAAGGAGATCATGTATTTCTAAAAGTATCTCCAGGGAAGAGTGTCTTAAGGTTCGATAAGAAAGGGAAACTGACCCCCAGGTACATCAGATCGTTTGAAATTATGGAAAGAATTAAAGTCATAGATTACTGTTTAGAAATGCCACCAAGTCTCTCCAAAGTTCATAATGTGTTCCACATTTCATTGTTAAAGTAATACATTCCAGACCCAATGCATGTACTCACCTATGAAGAAATGGAGCTGTAACCTGATTTGTCATCCTGTGAAGAGCCTATCAAGATTCTTGACACAAGGGAGAAAGTATTGAGAAATTAGACAGCTTGACTAGTAAATGTTCTTTGGAGAAACCATAAAATGGAGGAAGCAATGTAGGAACCTGAGGATGTTATGAAGAAGAACCACCCACATATTTTTAGGGAACAATATACATGAAAAATTTCAAGGATGAAATTTTAAAAGGAGGGAAGAATATAACACCCAAAACATTTCAAGGTATGTTTCTCTTAAATAATTTCTATTCATTAGATAAACTATATTACATGAAGCACTGAGTCTGTGAAAAAAAACTTCGTTATTTATAGGAGAAATTAATAACCTATCCATTAATATTAAAATTTCCACTTCTTTATTTTGAATTTCGAAATACAGACATACATGGTTTCAAACAGGATGATATTTGGAGTCTGATAGAATCAAGTTAATTTATTGGTGAATAGTAACTTACCCTTATAAATAGTAACATAACCTTATGAATAGTAAAATACCCTTATGAATAGTAATATGACCCTTATTAATGGTAACCTTACCCATGAAAGTGTAAATAAAATGTATTCTTCTTAAAAATGAAGATGAATATTTTAAGTCTTGGTATTTTTTGATTAAATGATGATTTTAATTAAAAATTAAATTTCTCATATTTAGAAAATTATTTTTGAAAAATGAATTTCATTTTTGGATTCTACATAGTGAAAAATGGTTAGGGTGGATTTTTTATATTTTTCTGAAATACTTGATTTTTTGGGATTTTTCTGAAATACTTGAATTTTTGGTGAATAATAAAATAAGAAAAATTATGATAAATTCTAAATAAATGATTTATTGAGTCATGGATGATGTCCTTCTGAGGTAAACACACATGGTTCAAACTCACATTCACTTCTTACTATTTTTGGTCATGTAATCATCACTATTTATTATCTTACGGAAAAATAATAAACTAATGATTAAAATATTAAGAAAGCCCTCCCCCCCTCCACTATATAAACCACCCCTCACCCCCTCTTCCTCCCACACCACTCAAGCTTTGAGCCTTACCTAAGTTCTTCAAAATACACTTCTAAAGCCCTTACCCCATGTCCAGGACCTACTGGTCTCACCAAAAGGACAAAAATAATGGCCTTAAGGAGATTCTCAAGGAGATTCTCAAGAGGTGAACCCCTCTTCCTTTTTCTTTCAACTTCTTTTACAAGTTTTGTTATTTTGTTGCTCTCTCCTAACCTCACCTAATAAAAATTATATGATAATTATAGTACCTTACATGAAAAGTTATTTTAATATGATAATGTAATATTTCATCATCATCTCTCTTTTCCCCTCCTCTTATACTAAAAATGAAAACACCGTCTGAAATGTGCTAATTTATCACATTCAAGGAAAAAAAGTTTTCAATTACTATTACTATCTTAAAGACTGGTCATGAAACCTTTTTAATGGTTGAACCAGATCATAAAATATGTATTTTATATTATTCAATGTTCTATAATCCTTACACACTCATAATATAAAATAATAATACAAAACAAGTTCATTCTGCACAAAACCACCAAGTTAATCCAAGAGTTTATCATTAACTTATATCTAATGATTCATCCTCATGGTATATAACCAAAATAATTATAAGATAATTTATATATATTTAATTTAACTAATAATATATATTAACAATTCTGTATGTTTAACCACATTTCAAACGAACTTCTATTCATGAATACAAGTAAATCGATCATGAAAACCAAGGAAGAAAATTCTTCCCAAACAATAAAATTGAACCTTTTAAACCCATAAAAAGGAAATGAATGAAACTAATAAGGTTATAATAAATAAATTATATGTATAGGAGGTTGTGTAATTATTAATTAATGAAGTTAAATTTTATTATTCAGGTCATTAAGATCAATCGAGAACACCTTCGGGCATAATGTAAGGGGTTTCTCATCTCACTTTTATTTTTGTAAGATTTCCATTGTTCGCTACATATTTCTTGAATGTGGTATATGTTTACTACCATTTTATATATAATATCATGATTATATTTATATTCATGGTATTCAGTTATTCACTTGATGATTATTAACTTGATTGATTATAATGTTGTAAGGGACTTTGTTTCGGTTTTCATTTCATTGTGATTTACTTGGTATTGTGCACCTAATCATTATTATGTGGTGTACCTAATTCCCCTTTGGTATCATTTTTCATTTTAAATTGTAAATATGTTATATATCCATATTTTTGTTTCATGGATATGATTATTATCTTAAGCTGTATATCCTTTTACATACGATGTTTATTTGGAATGTTGTTTTTACTATGGAAATATGGATGAATTTGTATCCTCTACTCTATCTGGATATTTATAAGGCATATTTTAATTGTATTAAATCTATTTATAAAGATTTATTTGGACTTTTAGTAATATGAGGGGCCTGCTATAACCCCTCGATGCATCGACAAGTCTCACGAGACAAGTCAGTTGGCAACAAACCCTTCAAGTTTGTTTCCAAAACAGAATCAGATGGGTATATACCCACAGACTTAAACCATTTTGACAGTATAATGGTATCATGTTCTAGATACATGATGCAAAATTAATAATTATTTTCTTTATTCATTTTCAGTTATTAATATCCATGAGGTTTTCACTACGACAAAATCTATGGATGCAGTTTCATTCTCAGTTTATTAATGACATGTGTTTTTAAATTATTCACCATGCCATATTGACTATGAAAATTTTATTATGATTCAATTATTATTGATTCATGATTACACTATTTTTAAACCTTACAGATCATTTGAGATCACTCCTTTCATTCGCTTACCTTCAACAGGTGTGTCATGAGTGGCATGCTATTAATGGATAAGTCGAGGAAGGATTTGTCCCTTCCATTTATAGAAGTTGATATCTCATCCCTTTGATTGAAATAGAACGATCTCAAGAAATTCCATGGACATGGTGTAACGACGAGTTTATTTTAGGTAGTCAAAGAATTAAGTATCAATAATAAAGGTTGATGAAACTATCATGAAACCTGATTGATGAGATATTGAGACGAAGGGATTATATTACACAGTGAACATTCGTATGTGGATATCGTTTTTGTGACTTTACATTCTTTCTCTTGGGGGACTTGACCCGTTGCTAGACAACACTCTTGGACTTTAGGCAAGCCTGCCTAATGCCAATGAGAAATAATCCTAGAGGTTCACACACTAAATGTTTTTGGTGATCTCGGTTAAATTATATTTGAATTTAATTAATGAAATATAGATTATTCTCAAGACCGTGGAATAATTTTATTCAAGTTAAAATGATTGCATAAATTAAATAAAATATATTTATTTATTTTATTGAACAATTAATAAATATTTATTTACTAGTTTTTAAATAAAATATTTATTTAAGAGAATAGTTTATTTATTTATTTATTTAGGTGTTCAATAAATGGAAGTAGAGTTTGAGCAGACTAAGGCCGGTCCGGTAGTAAAATAATTATTTTCAAGATGGTAAATAATTATTTAACTAGTTGGCATAAGTTAAAATAATAATGACGTTGCTATTATTTTGTGATGTGGAATTTTATTTATAATTTTGTTTTACGCAAGTTGGTGAACCATAAATAATGATGCGGTATTATTATGAGCATGAGTTTTCTCTAAGTTCATGAATGTATTTAATTTATGTTATGAAATTAAATGTTGTAACTGAATTTCGATGCATATAAACAAACAAGTATGTTTACTGTGACATAAAAGACACCACACACTTGGTGAATTTAGATTTGTTGAGCCAAACAATTTCTCTGTTGAATCCTATTCTTCCCCCTCTCAAGAACGACCGATTTTCTTCAAGATCAAGAACAAGCGACCAAGAATGATCGATGCAAGACACTCGCTTCGATGTGCAAGCACCTAGAGAACAAGTGGTGTCAATTGGAGGCCATCGAAGCATGTGTGGATCATTTCTAGAGGGATTATAGTTTGGATCCTCACAAGCACAACGAAGCATTCTGTAAGGGTCATTCCAAATGATCAACATCATCAATGAAGAAAAAAATGAAGATCCAAGTATTATTTTCTTTATGAAATTAATTAAATTAATTATAAGCATGATGTGCAAGATCCTCTCTAAAGGTTTCAGGACTCTTTATTCTTTATCTAAATAATTGATTCTATTCCATGGAGACTAGCGTTCATTTTTGTATTGATCCTAGAATAATCATTGATCATGGTAAAAATCAAAGTTGGGTGCCATCCCAACCATGTTTCTTCTCTGTTCAGAACCTTCAGAATGTTTATGATCTCATGGAACACATATGTATGATTTAATTATGTGACGGGTGGTACCTATATCTACCTCCAATGTAATGGGTGAATATTTATATATCTTATTAGATAGAAATGGATGGAACGGGGGGGGGGGGGGGGGGTGAACCTGGTACAATAAGACATGGATCGAATGAGGAGTGAAATCAGTACAATAAAGGACTTTTTTCACTATGATGGTCTTGGGAGTGAACCTTGACTAATATGATGTTATGCATGGACTTGTCTTTCATGTCCATAATATTATGTGTGAACCTAATTACATGTTCACAATGTTATTCATGATTCTAATTAAATGTTCAAAATTTTATTCATGGAAATTTATTTCATGTCCATAATTTTTTGCATGGAACTGGTTGCATGTCTATAAGTTTATGTGAGGGCCTAATTTCATGTCCTTAATCTATTGATTGAACCTATTTCTATTTATACACGTTCACAATGTTATGCGCTTATGTGTATGCCACAAATTCCATGCCCCATTATAATGTTATGCTCTCATGACTCATGTTATTTTATTTCCTCATGTATCATAACTTATAAACTACCAATCTTTATGTCATGACTCATGATTATGATCTTTGATATGTAAGGTATGAAATTAAAATGTTATGATCATGTTCTTATACCCTTATATTATTGTTATGCTTACATATCTCCTCTATTTACCCTTAATGATCATCTAAGCTTACACTTTCTTATGTTCCATTTCCCCATATTATGAATAATGGTTTTAAGTAGGAGTACTAAATGAGAATATATTTTTGGGAAACATTTAATATATTTCACCAGATTAGAAGATTATGTTCCAAGTTTCAAAAGGAACTAAAATATTATGATCATCAGGCATGTGTTTGTGTAATATAATTAATATTCATCTAAAAATATTTAATATACATGTATGAGAAGCCTGGGTTTATATAATTACTCCCTAGAACTATTCTTATAGTGTAATGTGTGCACTAGGTGGCCTAATTTGTGGTAGGGAGACACTCTCAGAAGTAAAATCTTACCCCCTAAACCTATTCTACTAGGGAAATGGGCACACCAGGTGGACTAAAAATCACATATAATGTACAAGGATACTCACTAACCAAGAACTAATGTGGATCAAGGGGTATTTTTCCATGATGGTTATTTTTGAAATGTGTGTTTGGATTATTTATGGAAATGCTATAAAAAACAGATTATTAGTATGTTTAGTAAACTGTGAAAAGGAGACAATTTTACATGTTTAATATTTAACTATATAAATTGTATATCATATCTTAAATTTTTTTACTTGAGCAGATTTGGTTTATTTTATAAAGTATGATTATGAAACACTTGATGGGATCCTACTGAGCTTGTTTTTGTCACACCTTTCATACACCTTTAGGTGCATATAGATCTCATTTTATCTAATGTATGTAAGGGAAAGGTGACACAAGGTGGAAGTAGGTTTGTTCATTAGTAGGGTATGAGAGCTGAGTGGTGAATGTACATCACACAGAGATGGTTTTTTGCTGTACTTTCACATTGGTTTGGTTTTGGGACTTTTGCACCTATTTTTTCTTACCTTTTAACCTCTCCCACTGTTGAATTCTATTGGAATACTAGTATTGTCTTTATTCTTGTTATCTTATTTTGTGGAAAAATTATTCCCAATGACAGTTATTGGATGCCCATGTGCTTATTTCCAACCCATGATGATAAGGAATGCCCATCGGTCCATGTAAGGACTGATTCAAGTTCAAGATAGTTGGGTAATCCAGGTCCGTTTGTGAAAAACTAGTATCAAAGGGTGTTTTGTTTGTTTTTTTGTTTTTATACATTTTGGGATGTCTTGGTAGATAATAGGTAGGAATTTGGGGACTTATGTAACACCCCAAGCTTCCATGGTACGCTTCTCTTTGAATAATAGAGCAGCGTGTGTTGTACGCAACCTCGAGTTCTAACACACCGCGACCAATCAAAGTAGCCGTTATGAATAATAATACCCACCTGTTGAAATTATATAAATTTTATATTTAAAAATGGACTTCATTTTTGGATTCGGAATATCGAAATTAGCCTATGTTGATTTTTTGGTATTTTTCTGAGAACTTCCAATTTTCGATGAATAGTGAAAAATACTTAAAAACAACTTTTTTAATATAAATTATTTACAGTGATAAATTATACCATTGAGTGGTTTTAAAGTATAATTATAATATAATTTTACCATTTTATCCAATGGTGTTCATTATAATTAATTTTACTTTGAAATTGGACATAAACAATTGTCAACCTTTTGATAGATATTGTTTCTTAAAAACACACTATTTGTTTTGAAAGCAGGAATAATTTTTAAATTAATTACTACAATTTCTATGTTTGGAATTTGGTAAAATGGATTCCATATTTGTAATCAGAAGGTCCAAATTATGTAATTAATACACTTTTGTTTTTTGGCATTATGAATAGTAATGACGGTAATTATCTTTAATTATCATGATTAATTAGTAATCGGGTAGTTAAGGGTAATAAAATAATATCATAATAATAACAAATGACCCAAAAATGTATCCTAATGCTACTATTTGTGTCATGGCCGACCATGGGATGCCTTGTTCCAAACTTTGGGACCCCATGGAATCACTTTTGGGTGATAGTGACATTTTATTATATTATTTTTTAAAGGGAAAGTATAACCAAAGTATGTATCACCCAAGTAAAATAATTTTAGTTTTGTCTGTGTAAATGATATATTAGACTATAAATATTAATTGGAAAGATAAAAATATTTCCTACATCATTATATTTTTTTTATAATTTTTATACATTAAATAAATTAAATTTTTTATGATACCATGATGATGCAACGATTACCTCATTAATTAACGATTTAAATAAAATGAAAAGATAATGTAAAATCTAGGACTTAAACTTGTCAAAAACCTATTTTATGAGTATATTTATAACCATTATCACCTTATCCTCTAAATATATAATTGTGGGACTTTTAAAATCCGAAACTCATTATATAATAATGTAACATTTCATGACTTTCCAAGAGTGCCCCTCCTCTCCTCTTATAAAAGCCCCCCACCTCTACCACCTTATTCACACCTTTAAATACATTTGGCTCAGAGAAACTCTACCAAAATACTCTCTCAACTTCCCTCTATTACTCCTAGAAGCCTCACTTTGGGTAGAAGTCTTACCAAGGAAGCCTTTGGCTCAAATCAAAAAGAGTTACCCGATTTTAAGGTAATGTCTTCTCTTATGTTCTTTTGTTTTATTTTGATTCTCCAACCCCTTAAACTCTTTTTATTCCTTTATTTTATAACAAAAATAGTATCTTAAATATACTAGGATGTTTTTATGAGAAGGATTTTATTTACACTTACACACACCTTTGTCTAATGGTTAAATAACATACTATTTCTGTGGGTGGTGAATTATTGCCTCACGAAACGATGATTGTTCAATATTCTTTTAACACATCTCATGGTGGAAATTAAGATGTCACTATATTTATATATGATATATATTATGTTTATGTTTTCCTTATGATTCTGTATTTTTCATTTATGTCATACCTTTATGATTTCCATTATGGGTAAACGCGATAATTTCATTTTAGGAAGTGCGGACTACCGCCCCCTCAAAGTGATTTGAATCGTTAATGCCATATGTGGGAAATATAAAGGATGGATTAAATGATATTATATATTATATTATACTGTAATTATAATATAACTTTATATAATTATGATTTCATTCCATTAAATACAAAATATAAATGAAAGTAGCGTTAATGCGTATGTACGGCTTACCATCTCCATGAACGGTGCATTTCATTTCTTACATCTAAATGTTATGTAATATAATAAATGAATGTATATACTAGATATAGATGATATATATGATATTTACATCATGAATATAATTCTGGGTATAATGGATATTTTACTACATGAACAACTTGTAATTATAAGAAGTTTATTTTTGACTCAAGTACCAAAGATCGAAAAAATGACCGTTATTAACTTAAATAATTAAATAATGTTCATAACATGGTAATAAGTGATATAAAAGGAATAATGAACTTGAAAAAGATTCTTAAGCAAGTATAAATTAACTCTAGTTTATTATTTTGTAGGTTAAAGAACGATCGAGTCAAGTCGGACACGAGGTAAGGGACTTCGTCTCAATCTCCTTTCATTGAGGCATATTTTGTTTTATACACAACTTTATTTTATACGATGTATAAACCCCTTTTAATTTCACGTTTATTCAAAATGAATCTTTTTTATATGAAGAGTTTTACTAAATGACAAAATGGAATGTTTTTTTGTCGTACGTATGCGGCGACAACGACTTCTCCGCCGCCATGACCATTATTTGAGTTTCGGCTTCCTTTACAAGCCATACCTTTTTAAAAAAAATGAAAAATAAATACCAAGTTTTACTTTTCTTTTATTTTGGAATTGAAAATGGTTTTATTATATCAATGTGTTGTATTGATATCTTGTGATTGAAATGTGGAAATGTTATGTTTCCTTTATGCATGTTTTATGTGATACAATTATGTTATGGTTTATGATATGTTTAAACCTTTTCATATAACGAATTAATTGAACTTAATAAGTGACAGGTAGAGCCCACTATAGCTCCTCAATGCATCAGTAGGTCTCATGAGACAAACTAGTGTCTTGGCACAAGGCCTTGACAAAATCTTATTTGTAGTCTTGGCACAAGGCCTTGACTATGTGGTTATGATAGTCTGGAATTATGCATTCCAACATTATGAAAGTGTTTATTGATATTGCATGTGATTATTCGACTAGTAGAATATCCATGCGAATAAGTAAATGGAATTATTTTATTTTATTTTTTCCATATTATGCTGAAGTTAAAGTTTAAAAGGCTTTTGTTTTAGTTATACATTGCCTTAAATGTTTATGTTTATTTATGAAAGTTTCCGCTATATTGTTATCCTTACTGAGCATCTGAGCTCACCCATTTCTATGTTTTATTTTTCCCAGGATGTGAAGAAATATTTTATGACTGACCTGCAAGGATAGTCTGAAGGGGATATGAGTGTGGACTATAGAGACCATGTTATTGTAGTTTTTCACTTTATTATGTAATGTAACATTTATGAATGTATCTAGTGTTTCCAAGGATACTAAACTAATCGGTCTTTCGAGACTTGATCTTTTGTGATCTTGACAATGTTACGTAATAATGCACCGACTCTGGGTAACTGGGGTCGGGGTGTTACAACTTAAGGGGTAGTTTTCAAGTAAGTGACTAGCTAATTCTCATCGTGACGAGCCTTATGTTACCACGAGTGGTCGAGAAATGTGTATTTTGGGATTCAAAGTGTTTTTTATCCCAGTCTTTCTTTTCCATGACTCTATAATTCTATTTAACTTCTACTATGTTAAATCATAATTAATTATTGGATATCATGTTTTGGCATGGATTTGTTTATTAATGTGCAGTACGATTCCCCCTAGAAGACCTCTAATAATTCATCAGGAGGTTACTTCTAATAATCCTTAGTAGGGAAACCATCCAGTTGATCAAAATCCCATTGAAGTAGTTGTTCACATAGTCTGAGTCATGTAACAAAGTTTGGCCCCTACCCTTCTTCAGGCTAAAGAGGCGAAACCTCAAGGGGACAAGGATAGCAATCGATACCAAGAGTTTCTTCACTAGAGACCACTATCTTTCCAAGGGATTAATAATACTCAATAGGTAGAAGATTTTTTAGGGAATATCAAAAGAATTTTTTAATTCCTAAATATTATTGATTCTATCAAGGTGAGGTGTTTTGTCTTCAAGATACAATGATTGAGTAGAAGATGTAAAGAATCAATTATTTGGGTATAAAAGTATGAGGTATTGGAGTGGACATACTTTTAAGGACATATTCACCTAGAAAATCTTCACAAAGTCTATGAACATGGAGAAATCCATGGGGTTCCTCAATATTATGAAAAGGAATTAGGTTATAACACCCTAAAATGTTAAAGGGTTAAAAGGATAAATGTTGATACCCATGTTAACAAGGTGAAACTTTATTTTAGAAGCCTACTTTATTAGAAGTCCACAATTAAAATGTTTTGTCATAGAGCAGTGATTAGGATGGGTGACCTCCTAGGAAGTTTCCTAGGGTGTGTACAAGGTTTACTAGGGTGTGTGCAAGTGAGGAAATAGAACACTAGAAAGAATATGTGCTGGTATATGGGGAAAATCAATAATATGATGATCTATTCAGGAATGTGTGTGGTTCCCAAGGATGGGACAACATGTGTTTTTAGGGAAACTAGGGTGATTATAGGGCCCAATTATTACACTTGTATCAGAAGAGAAACCTATCCCAATGTGCAGTGACACTCACTAGGTTGAGATGTAGGGTCCACAATGAAGATGTTTTTATCTAAAGGGGGTGAATATAACATCCTAGAATGTTAAAGGTTTAAAAAAATAAATGTTATTACCCATGTTAATAAGTGCATCTTTCATTTTAAGAGCCTACCTGAATTGAACTCCATAGTTAAAGATGTTTGGCTTGGAGTAGTGATCACGATGGGTGACCTCTTGGTAAGTTTCCTAAGGCGTGCGTGAGTGAGGAAAACACACACTGAAAGAACATGTTTTATCCTATGAAAAAATTCATTAGTCTGATGACCCATTCAGGCATATGGGTGTCCCCTAGGGGGGACAACACATGTCTGTGGGTAAATTGAGGTGCCTATGGGGAGTAGTTACTACACAGATAGTGACAGAGTATGCTAACCGCTTCATCAATTTCTCTCTATTTTCACTTGAGGTTCTATCTATTGAGACTAAGTTGTTTTTGGAATCTTGAATAAGTTTGTGCTAAAAGTGTTGTCTTTTGTTTTCAAAGGAAAAGAAATAAATTCACTTTGTAAAGTTTGTGATCAGACTAAAAATCATAATAATAATATTAGACTCAAAATTCTTAAGAAATTCCATTGGATTGTGGAGAAGTTTTCTATGAAAAAAGGTTCATCAGACTCAACTTGGGACCATAATTAAAGTATCGATTGTAATGAGAAATTTTTTCAGAGTTTGCATGGATTTGATGAGTATCTGATGACCCTTTTCCATTTTGTAATTCACAAAAGTAATAAGTTGTTTGAGAAACTTGTGATGCAATCCTTATAAAATAAAGGGAGAGAACAAGTGCTACCAATCAGATTAAGGGGTGGTTGTAAATAAAAAAGTCACTGGAAGGATGGGAAGCTAAAATATTTCTCAATATAAGTCATAAGGAAGTCATGATTCAATCATAAGTTTGTGAAAGAAGGAAGTGGATGAAGTCAAATATTTACGGTCTCAGTTCATCAGTGTGAGAACATAGGATACAAAATTGTTTGAAGGCTGTGATTTTTTGTTCCAAACATGAGAAGACAAAGATACTGATTTTTAGTCAGACTAATAATCCCTAAGGAAAACAAATCTTCAGAAAAATATGTTGGTAAGGAAAGAAGTTTCTTCTGACACCAGTCCATTGGAAATGGTGTTCCATCGATCATTGGAGTAATTTTGACATCGATCATCAGATATAGTGATGGTTACAAAAGTTAATTGGAGGTAGAATTGTGTTGTTGGGAGTTTTTGGGACCAGTGAAAATGAAAAAAACTAAAGCTGGTGGGATTGATGTAAAATGAGATCAGAGATGAATCAAAAATATAGTCAACCATTTTATTTAGGATTAATTGTTTTTAAATTGGGTTAATAATGAAATAAGAACTCAGATATGTTTTCAATTAGATCAAGATTCATCATACTAGAACTAACACCAATTATTAGAGTAAATAATAGGCTGATTCATCAGACATAGGCTAACACTAATAACTTCATCAGATGTAGGACCATCTATATGAGGAAAATAAGAAGAAGAGATTTGTTTTAAGTTGTTGAAAAAGTATTGTCAAGAGAGTTTGAAGCTGATTATAAAGTGTTTCCAAGTAATTAAAAGAATATTTAGAAGTTGAAATTATGTTTATGTAAAAATAAAGGCAAATAATTTCTAACAAAGGTGAAACAATGTTTTTAGAAGAATGTTTTCAATGTGATATATCTAACATTTTTTATATAACATTAGAATGATACGTTTTTTTCCAGTTGTTATCAAGAATCATAATGAGAATTAATTTTATTTTTATATCTTTCAATTGGTGTGAAGAAATGTAATGATTAATATTATATCTTTATCATAATTAAGAAATCAGAATGATAATCAGAATCAGACTAAAGAATGTTTAGAAAGTATTAAGTGAGATGAACTTGTGAGAAGATTTGACAAGATTTTACAAGAAAAGAGAAGAGTTTACATGTACTTAAGGAGTCAAATATGTATCTAAAATTTAATGAAAATTTAATTTTCAAGAAAATTTTTTAAGCGTAAAAGCTTTTTAGAATCACATCTAAACCATTTTTGGCACACCTATAAAAGGAGGAGAGTACTTTTAAAATTTTTCACACTTAAACTATTCATGGGTGTAGAGAGAAGATGGAGCATTGAAAGTTTTAGAGAGAAGAAGTTTCCATATTGAGAAATCATAAGGATGTTTTCTGAATATAAGAAGAATAAGGAAGATCATATTCAGCAGTTTATCAGAACGAACTGGGTCATATGACTAGGAAAATGGACTGAGACTTCTGAACTAAGGAAAAAGTAGTTCAAAATTGTCTTATTGGTATTTTGAAAAACTTATTTTTTCAGACTGATCAATAGAATTATGAATCATACTAGGGAATCAGAAGGAGTATCATTATGAACTCTATAAAAGTTCTTACCTAGTTTTGGGTAGGAGAGTGAATATTTTTTTTGAAGATCATATTTGTGAAAATTGACAAGGTAGCGTAGTAGCATGTTTTGAATCCTCTAGTGAAATTTTCTTAACTTATTACACAATCCTGTATTACATCATTTTGTCTACTTGAAGCACATTCACTATTATATCAATCATAGTGCTGCACAAGTGTAAGGGTATATCCTACTTGTTGTAACCATACAAAAATATTTTTTTTCCTATTGGATTGTTTCCAAACCATACCAAATATATATCTTGTCTTTTTGAGTAGCTAACCTTGTAAATTCTTATGTTCTTGTGGATGTGTGATTGTTTTGTTTTCAAAAAATTCATAACTCTTTAATAGGAGGAAAATGTTATTTCAAAAGTAATAAAACTTAAAAGAAAAATATATCACTAATTCAACCACACCCCCTATCAGTGATACATTGATCCTAGTTGGGAAATCTCAATTGTCATCAAAGGTAAGGTTCCCTTCATTTAATCTTTGTGGAAGTTTTTTTTAAGATAAGTTGTGATTGAAAATATGAACTATATGAATAGTAAGGGGATTTAAGTTTTTTATGGTAAGAACTATCATATATGGAAAGATATAATGTTTCCTTATCTTATGTATCTTGGGTATGATGTTATTGAAGATGAAATAGATGGTTTTACTCCTATTGATGAAAAATTTCCTCTTACATATATTGACAAGAAGAATCTTGAGAATGATGGAAGAGATAATAATTATTTACTCTCATCACTTTCTGAAAGTGAGTTTCTAAGAGTAAAGGGTGTTTCCACCTACAAAGGTATCTAGGATAAGCTAAAGAACATTCATAAAGGCAATACAAAATTAAAGAAATAAAATTTACAAATATGGATGCTAAAGTATAAAGATCTCAAAATTGGTGAGTATGAATCTATTGGCGACTTTTTTACCAAAGTGAATAACATTGTTATCATTATTATATGTCTTGGTGAAAATTTTTAATATTATACTATTGTTGAAAATATATTGATAATTATTCCTGAAAAGTTTGATGCCAAAGTTTCCTTGTTGGAAGATAGAGATATAGAAAAATTATTCCTAGATGATTTTCATAGTACTCTCATTACTTTTGAAATATAAAGGGATAAATTTATGAAAAGGAAAAAAAATCTTTTAGAAATGCCTTTCAAGGATTCCAAAAAGGAAAAGTCAAATAATATTCTTAAAGAATAAGAAGATAGTGATTATAATTTCAAAAATAAGGTATGTGAAAATCTTGATGAAGTTTTATCCTTATTTTCTACAAATGTGAAAATATGTATAGGTAAATATAAGGGGAAAATTCCCTTGAAGTGTTTTGAATGTGGATCCATTGGACATTTTGTGGATAATTATCCTCAAAGAAATAAATAAGAGGATAGTGATGATGATTAAAAAATTCCAAGAATATCATGGAAGAAACATGGCTATAAGGCTATATATTATTCCAAAGGGTAGGATAAAAAATTTTCCAAATAAAAAAGGATAAGTTTTGTAACTAAAGATGATGAAGAAAAAGTTATTGAATTTGAATCTGAAAAGTATATTGATAAGGACAAAGAGAATACTTTAATTTCAATAACAAAAAATGAAGAATTTATAATCAATAGTTCTGAAGAATAAGAAAATCAATTATAATTTTATTTGAATGAATAATTTAAATAAAGTATAAGAAATATTAGAAGGATTGAGAAAGAAATCAGGAAATTAAAAAATAAAAATTCCTAAAAAAACAATAAAGAATGTTTTCATAATGAGAAAGTTGAACTACTGGAATACTGATCTAAAGAAATCTATTGAAGAATAAAATAATTAGAATAAACTTTTGTAAGTAATATTGAAGGAAAAATAAGAATAGTTAGAACTTTTCCAATAAAAGATTTCTAAAGCCGAGCAGAGGGTTATGAGTTTCAGTAATTATTTCTATAAAGTTGGTGAAATATCTATAAAGGGTAAACCTAAGAAGGATCAACATTTAAATTCAAAATTTGAGAATAAAGTTGAAATTGTTTATGAGAATAATAAAGTTGAGAAAGTTATATATGTGGCCAAAACCAACAAATTAAATAAGTCGAAAGCTTCTAAAAATCATGAGTCAAAAAATGTTTCTATCAATTCTGATTCTGATAAATATTAAAATAAAACCTATATTAAAAATAAGATTTTGATTGATAATATAAAGTTTTGTGGTCAAAAACGTTTTGATAAGAAAGATAAAAAGGTTTTTGAGAAAATTTCTCACAAATCCAGATAGTATGAAAGTTACAGAGACAAATATTCTTTTTGTGGATATTGTTGGTAGTGTGGTGGATTTAGAAATATGTAAAATATGTGTTGGTTTAATCAATAATATTACTATTATTCTACAAATTACAGAATGAAATGTTTGAGGGGGATTCAATCCTCTTAAAAGAAGAATTATAGGAAGAATGTTTTGAAGAAACTTGAGAAGGTTGGTATGAAAGTTGAAAATAGGTTCCAAACTCTGAAAACTATTTTTAAAATATGTGAAGAACCTATAAATCTTATAAAATGATGTATCATTTTGTTACCGACACAATAAAAGGTTTCTAACAATTATGAGAATCTAAAAGTAAATAAAGATAAAGGGAAAATGGATTTTGTTGTTGAAACTGCTCTCAAATCTATAAAAGGAGAATGAACTTGGATCTTGGATAGTGGGCATTATTATTATATGATAGGATACTTAAAAATTATTGAATAATGTGAAAGATTTTAAATAAGGAATAGTGAAATTTGGAAATAATGAATATCTCAGAATCAAAGGTATTGGATCAGCCACCATTGGGGAAGAAAAGTTGAAATCCAAGAAAGATTTGTTTTTCGATGGGTTGAAACAAAAATTTCTAAGCGTTTTACAACTTTTTGATGAATTCAACCAAGTTATTTTCACAAAATATGGTTTTTTTGTGAAAAAATATGAAGATGAAAAAATAGTTACAATAATCCAACATACAAAATGAAACTTGTTCAAAGTTGGTGAGGTTTAAAACTCTTGTTACTTAAGTATGATAGAATATAATTAGTTGTGGAATAAAAGGACAGGGCACATGTGTTAGGGAAAAATGATAAAGTTATCAAGAAGAGATAGTGTTTATGGAATTCATGATATGTCAATAATAATAGATTAGTGTTGTAAAATTTTTTAGAAAAGAAAGAGTACAAACTCTATGTATAAGAAAGTTTTAAATTTGTTCAAAAGGACCCCTGAAACTTATTCATTCTAATATCTATAGGCTAATGAAAAGACAATAAAATCATGGATAAAAGTACTTCATCACTTTCATTGATGACTTTATTTACATTACTTGTGTTATGTACATGAAACATAAGTCACATGCTCTAAAAATGTTTAAAAGTTTCAGAACAAAAACTGAGAAGGAATGTGAGTATTCTATAAATAAGTTGAGAATATAAAATAGTGGTAAATACAAAAATGAATAGTTTTAAGGTTATCTTGAGAATCATGGAATTCATTATGAGTTCATTTCACAATACACTCCTCAACAAAATGGTGTTTCTGAAAGGAAAAATAGAATTTTGGTTGAAATGGGGCGGACTATGTTACTTGAACATGGTATCTCTCATTAGTTTTGGAAAAAATCCATAATCACTGCTGTTTATATTCAAAATTTATATTTCTATATTCCAAGTTATGATATGACTTCATATGAAACATTTTATGAAAAAACTATAAGTTTGAAACACTTAAAAGTTTTTGGGAGTCCATGCATCATAAAGAAGAAAGGTGGAAACCTGGTGAAGTTTGAGCGGAGAGGTGAAGTTGGATTTTTTCTTAGCTATGCTCTAAAAGGAAGAGGATATAGATACTTAAACAAATGGAAAAAATATTAGTCAATTATATTGATGTGAAAGTTATTGAAAGATATGAGGAAGATTCTAAACAAACATGTGATGATAAAGAAAATGAGCACAATGAAAGAATTTTTAACAATTCTGATAAGGATGAAAACAATTATAATCCCACTCAATAAGAATAATCAGACTCAGCTATTTCTAGTGATGAGGAAGAATCTTAAAAATCTCACCACATGATGAGGAAGAAAGTGAAATCTCAAAACATAATTGGCGATCAACATTAAAAGGTTCAAATAAGAAGAACATCAAAAGTTATTACACATAATTCCTTGTATTCAAAAGTTGAGTTGAAATATGTGAATGAAGCTTTTGAGAATCTAGAATAGGTTCAAGCTATTAATGAATAGTTGGATTGGATAGAAAATAATGATATTTGGGAACTTGTACCTAAACCAAATGACAAAAATGTTATTGGTATACAGTGGGTTTTTTGGAATAAGCTGAATGGGGATGGTGAATTGACAAGAAACAAAGAAATATTAGTGTGAAAAGGTTACTCATAAATTTAAGGCATTGATTTTGATGAGGTTTTTTATTTGGTGGAATGGATATAAACAATCAGAATATTTCTTTCTATTACAGCACAATGAAGTTACAAAATATTTCAGATGGATGTGAAGTCCGCATTTCTGAATGGGTATCTTGATGAAGAAGTACATATTGAAAAACCACGTGTATTTTTTATTTGTAAGGATAAAATCTATGTGTGAAAGTTTAAGAAATCCTTGTATGTTCTAAATAAAGCATTAAGGGAATGGTATTCCAAATCAGATACCTACTTGAGAAAGTTCAGTTTTAATAAAGGAAGATTTGATAGTAATCTATACATCAAATAAAGTCAGGAGTTTTCCACCATTTTAATTGTTTATGTTTATGGCATTATCTTTGATGGTAATGATTAAAAAACTTTTGAAATATTTTTTGAAGAGATTATTTTTTGAGATTTCCATGTTGGGAGAAATGAAATACTTTCTTAGGTTACAAATCTCATACAAGAAGAAACACAATTTTCTTTCTTAAGAAAAGTATGCTAAGATTTTTTTTATTAAATATGGCATGGAAAATTTGAAACTAGTTTCCACACCAATTTCAGTGGGAACCAAGTTGACTAAAGATGGAGAAGGCAAGGACGTTAATTCTAAGGAGTTTCAGAAGCTAATTGGAAGTTTGTTATAATTGACCACCTTAAGACACTACATTGTTTATGCTGTTACATTATGTGTAGAATTTTAGAGTGCTCTAAAAGAATAAAATTTATTGGATAGAAAAATAATTATTAGATATATTAAAGGTACAAAAAATTTCAGAATTAGATATGATATATTATAAAGTATTGACTTGTTTGGGTATTTAGATGCTAATTGGGTAGGAAATGTTTATGATAGAAGGTCCACGTATGGTGGATTTTTCTTTCTGGAAAAAATTTGTGTTAGTTGGCATACAAAGAAAAAACATTTAATGGACCTTAGTATGACTGAAGCTAAGTATGTTTATTCCACTCAAGCCTCTATTCAACTTATATGGATAAAGACTCATTTGGAAGACTTACTTATTGAATTAAAGTTACCCTTACTCTTTGGTTGTGATAATAAAATTGAAGTAAATATTACAAGAAATCCGATACACCATTCTTATTCAAAATATATTAAAATCAAATACCACTTCATCAAAGAGCATGTGGAGAAGAATTAATTAAATCTAGAGTATGTTTCTATATTGGAACAAGTTGCTAATATTTTCACAAAACCTTTATCAAAGAAAGATTGTTATAAACTAAGGTTGAACATGGGTGTCTAACCTATTTCACATCAAGGTTAAGGTATGAGTATCTATCCCCTCTCTCATTCAGTATTTGGATAGTGTTTTCAAGGGGGATAATTGATTCATAAATATATCCATTGACATGTACTAAACCTTTTAAGGAAGCATGTATATAGGGGGAGTTGTGGTTAAGATGTGAACTCAGCATGTAATTGTGTGAACTATTCTAACAGTTTTTTAAATTGGTTATAGGAAACTTGTGTTTATAGGAATGTTGAATACGTAAATGAAGAAGTTAAGAAATATGTGAATAAAAACTAAAGAAGTTTCACGAGTCACTATTATTTTGTAAAACACGGTTTTCTATCAATTATTCTTGTTTCCTATAATGAGTTTTCTCATGTAAGCTTACAATTGTTTATAGGTGATATATTTATTAAGATTACAAAGTTTAGTGATTTATGAACCTTGGTTGACAATAAAATACAAACGGGGAGATTTTTGGGACCAAGTTGTTTATGGAATCTAGAAGAAGTTTTTACTAAAAGTGTTGTATTTTTTTTGTCAAAGGAAAAGAAATAAATTCACTATTTAAATTTGGTGATCTAACTCACAATCTTAATTGAAATATCAGACTCAAAATGTTTAAGAAATTCAATCAGATTGTGAAGAAGTTTTCTAGGATAAAATGTTCATCTAACTCACCTTGGGCCCGAAATGAAAGGATTAATCATAATGAGAAGCTGTTTCAAATTCTTCATGGATCTGATGAGTATCTAAATATGTTTTTATATTTTTAATTCAAAATAGTCATAATTTGTCTAAGAAACTTATGATGTAATAATTATAAAAGAAAAGAGGAGAAGAAGTGATGCTAATAAGATTGAGGGTTGGTTGGAAATAAAGAAGTATTTGGAAGGATGATAAGCTACAATACTTCCAAATATAATTCAAAATATTCTATTATATTCCTAAATGTTTTCAAAGTCATGAGTAAGTCATGATATAAGTAGGAGTTTGTGACAGAAGGAAGTGGATGAAGTCAAAGCTTTTTAGTATCAGTTCATCAGTGTGAGAACACCAGATGCAGAATTTTTTGAAGGCTATGAAGTTTTGTTTAGATCATGCGAAGATGAAGATATTGGTTTTTAGTTATAGAAATAATCCAAAATAAACAAATCTTTATAGAAGATGTTGTTAAGGAAAGAAGTTTTTTCTGATGCCGATCCATCAGATGTGGTGTGCCACTGATCATCAGAGTAATTCTAACACCAATCATCAGACTTAACGATGTTTTTAAAAGTTAATAAGAGGCATAGTTGTTTTATTGGGAGTTTTTGGGACTAGTGAAAGATAAAAGAAGTGAAGTTGGTGGGACTGTTGTAAAATGGTATTAGAGATCTATCAACAATATAGTCAACCATTTTCACCAGGATGAATTATTTTTCAATTGGGTCCAAAGTGAAATAATGACTTTGCTATTTTTTCAATTGGGTCAAGAGTCATCAGACCACAACTAACACCAAATACTAGAGTGAACCAAATACCTATATATAAGATGTATTCTAACATTGATAACTTCATCGGACGCATGATCATCGGTCTGAGGAAAAGAGGAATAAGATATTTGAAGATGCTGACCAAGTATTGTCAAGAGAGTTTGAAACTGATGCTGCAGTGTTTCCAAGGAAGTGAAGGAATATTTAAAAGATGTGACTATGTTTATAGAGAAATAAATGAAACTAAATTTTAACGAAGGTAAAAAAATGTTTTTGGAAGAATGGTTTCAATGCGATATATCTAAAAATTAGTATGGAGCATCAGAATGAGAAATTTGTTTTTAGTTGGTACTGAGAATCATAATGAGAAGTAATTATATTTTCATATCATTAAATTTTTGTGGAGAAATGTAATGAAGAATCTGATTTCTTTATCATAATAAATAAATTAGAATAAAAATTAGAATCAAATTGAAGAATGTTTAGAAATTCTGAAGCGAGATGAAGTTTTGAGAAAATTCAATAAGGTTTGAGAAGAAATGAAAAGAGTTGAGAAACACTGAAGAAGTTAAAAATGTATCCAAAATTCAAGGGGAATTGAAGTTTTAGGAAATTTTGTTAAGAGGGAAAACTTTTCATAATCCCACCTAAACCATTTTTACCACACCTATAAAAGTATGAGAGTACTTTGTACTTTCTGAGACTTTTACTATTCATGGTTGTAGAGAGAATACGGAGCATTAAATGTTTTTAGAGAGAAGTATTTTCTAGATTGATCATTCATGAGGAAGTTTTCTAAATTGAATAATAAAAGGAGAAAGATTGTATTCAGCAGGTTAACAAACTAGATTGGGTTATCGGACTGGGAAATCGGACTGAGACTTTCAGACCGAGGCAGAAGCAATTTAGAATTGTTTTAGTGGTATTCTGGAAGAATTATTTTTTTGGAATAATCAATCATATTGGTAATCGTATTGTATAATTAGACTGATTATCATTACAAAGTCTATAGAATTTATTACTTGCTGCTCGGTAGAAATGTGAAGAATTGTTTTGAATAACATATTTGTGAAAGTTGAAAAGGAAGAATAGTAATATGTTTTTAAGAATCTAGAAAAAGTTTCTTAACTTGTTACACAATCTTTTATTACATCATTTCATGATACTTGAAGCACATGCACTATTGTATTGATCATAGTGCTACACAAGTGTAAGGGTATATTTGACTTGTTGTATCCACACAAAAGGATTGTTTTCTAGTATATTGTATGGTATTGGATTTTTTCCGAACCATACCAAGGAAAAATGAACTCTTATAAGTAGAGAACCTTGTAAATTCTTTTGTTTCTATGGATGCATGACTATCTTATTTTTAGAAAAGTAATAACTCTTTAATAGGAGGCAAAGGTTGTTTCAAAAAGTAGGAAATTTAAAAGAAAAACATATAACTGATTCACGCCTCCCCCTCTTAATGATAGATTGATCCTGGTTGGGAAATATGAGAAGATGAAGGATGAGAGGATTTATATGGGTCTTTAACTTGATATCCAGTCACATATATTTATTCTAAATCTTTCTACTAATGCTAAGGTAGTAGATAGGGCCTTGATGGTAGAAATTAACTTGGCAGGTAAATCAGGAATGGCTAGAGTTCCTCCAATCTTTGGTGGTATCTCTAGTGGTTCTTTTAAAGGTAAGAGGAAACCAAGTGATTTTTATAGAGGAAATAGTGTAGGTTCTTCTCAAAAGAATTTTCCTATACCATTAATAGTGGTTAACAGCTTTTCTTGTTACCAATGTGGCTAGACGAGACTTACAAAGTGATTTTTTTTTCTGTGGCTCCAAAGGTGTAAAACTCATGTGTATTCCATGGTTACTTGTAGTGGTTATTCCAGGATTTTTATTCTTTGCACTCTTGAATAGGATAATCGACAACCAGAGGATCTATAGTGTAGTTAGATTTTTCATGGACAATAGGGTTCCATACAAAAGTCTATAAAAATAAGTGATTACATGCATTTGAGGAGTTTCTAATAGAAGTTAATGTGAGTCCTACAACTATGAGAGGTAAAATTTCTATTGTTTCTACCTTAGATACCTCTCTATCCGATACAGTTTCCTCTCACTTCTTCATGTCAACTCATATGGAAGATCTTTTAAAACTTCCAATAAAATTCATACTATTATTTATATAATTGGAGAAACCTCTTGGAAAGAAGGATCAAGGTTTATAATTACCTAGTGAAATTTATTTATATATTTCTTTTAGATGGTATGAGATTTTATAATTATCAAATTGGACCCCTTTGATGCTATTTTTGAGATGGAATGGTTGATTAATCACAAGTCTTGGAATGATTGTTATTATCAATAAGTGTCTTTTATTACTGCAGATGGGAATTACCATGTGTTTCAAGGTGAGTGGTACCCTAGGTACAGTCAGTTGGGACCTCCCCATCTAGATATTAGTAGATTTATGCCTTTGTATATGAATTAACTAGGAAAATAACCTTTCAGCGGTGTGATTTCATTGGTATTCAATGAGTTTCATGAAGTGTTTCTAGATGAATTATTGGGTTTACCTTTGTAGAGGGAGGTAGAGTTCTCAATTTATATGGTTCCATGAATGGAGTCAACATCAATGCCATATTACCATATGAAACTAGTTGAGTTGAATAAGATGAAAATTTAGTTAGATGATTCGAGAGACAAGGGTTTTATATACCCAAGTGTGTCACCTTGGAAACCCTTATGCTCTTCGACAAGAAGACTGATGGAACTCTCCCCTTATGCATTGATTATTGGAAGCTCAATTGAGTAAAAATAAAAAATAAATATCACTCTAGCCTTATTAATGATTTTTTAATCATTTTAATGGGATAATGTGGTTCTCTAAGATTGATCATCAGTCTGATTACCACTAGTTTAGAATTAAGGAGTTAGATATTCCAAACACCACCTTCAGGATCAGGTATGACCATTTTGAGTAACTTTTGTTGTCATTTTTATTGACTAACATTTCTATAGTTTTCATGGAGTTTATGAACCATATTTTACACCAGTATCTTGACACTTTTGTCATATTGTTCGTGGATTAAATTCTAGTGTGTTAAAAAATTGGGGAATATCATGCGCATCCCTTGAGGAATGTTTTGGGGAACTAGAGGGATCACCAAAAAAAATGAAAAATTATTAAAATAACAATTATAGATTCAATAAGTTAAGTTATTAGGGAACATGATCTTGAAACATGACATGTCAGTTGATTTAAAAAAGGTATCGAATTTCATGTTATGGGAATAACCATGAATTGTCTTTGAGTTTTGAATCTTACTATGTTTGACATGATATTATCGGTGGTTTATAAATGATTTATCAAATCTTGTATAACATTTGACTACATTCACTTGGAAAGGGGTTAAGTTCTCATGGGATTAAAATTTTTAGGCATCCTTCAATGATATAAAGCAATGTTTTACCTTAGCATCAATTATGAAACTACCATAGGCTGGTCAGGGCTACGTGGGTTTATTATGATGCTTCGAGTGTAGGTTTGGAACTTGCATATATTTTGACTTCCGTTGAAAAATTGGTGTCACCATATTTTTGGGGAGAAGTTTATCATTTAATTTGACTATAAAAGTTTGGGTCACATGTTTTCTCAAAAATAATTAAACCTTTGATAGAGAATATAGTTGGAATACCTATAATAGTTTAACTTTAAAATTTCATATACTTTGAGAAATAGTAATGTGGTTACTGAAACTCTTATCAAGAAGTTACCTTATCCGACTACGAAGGAAGAAAAGGATGAATGGAACATGATGGTACTCTTTTCTAAGACGCACTTGTGAGTTAGAGAAGAGTTTTGTAATGTTCTATCTAGTGTTAATTTGAAACCCTATCTCCTTGAGATGATTCTTCAGGAGTAGAAGCATGATAATTAGTTCCAAAATATCAAAGATTATTTATATAGTGGGGATTCCACCAGTGAGTGGTCTCTTTCCATGGAATGTATTCTTTGATTTAGAAACTAGTATGTTGTTCCTTAGACTATGAAAAAGGATGTGTTGGGAGGTTTTCATCATTCTTTATGGGCCATCCACCCTGGAACTAAAAAATGTTTTATGAAATTAAGTGTTGGTTCTGATGGCCTGGTATGAAAAAAGTCATATCCAAATTTGTCTCTCAATTCTACACTTTCTAATAGATTAATATTGAAAACCAAAATACTTTTGGTATTATTTAACCTCTTCCCCTTCCAAAATAGAAATGGAATGATATATCAATGGATTTCATTATTGGGTCACCTTAGACTCCTCAAGGTAAGAACTGAATTTGATTGGTGATTTATTGATTGACCAACTCATCAAATTTCTTACCAATTCATGATACCACTAAACTAGAAGACCTAGGGAAGTTGTATGTGCAAGTGATTGTAATGCTGCACATAATTCCTATGGGTATTTTCTCTAACAGGGACCCTCATTTTACCTATTAATTTTAGAATTACCTATAGGATGTGATAGAAAATTAGGTTAAAATGGGAATGACATATCATCTCTAGATAGATGGGAAGACAAAAATGGATAATCAAATTCTGGAAGATATGTTCCATTCTCGTGTCTTGTATTTTATAGGCACTTGGGATAGTCACTTGGTATTGGTTGAATTTTATTATAATAACTATTACCAATCATCCATTAAGATGGAACCTTTTGAATCTTGAAACTCTCCTCTCTATTGGTATGAGGTTAGTGAATATTCTTTGATAAGACCAAGCATAATTTAGGATACAATGATAAAGATCCAATTGATTCATCAATGTTTGGTAATGGATAATTACTAGTACAAGTATTATGAAAATCACTATTATTTTTCTTTGAAGTTTTCTATTGGTGACCTAGTGTGCTTAAGGTCTCACCCTGGTTGGGTCATTGACACCTTGAAAATCATGGAAAGCTAGCTCTTATGTAACGACCCAAACTTTCATTAATGGAAATTCCTATTGATCTAATTAAATGTATTATTATGGTTATATAAAATGTGAACTTAACTGGATTTGTGTTTATAGATTTTAAAATACAGTTATGAATTATGACCATTGCTAATATAGTCATTGAACAGTGATCACCTGATTAGTATAAATATAGGACTTTAACAAATGCAATTTTCTCAAAAGAAGGAAGCGATGGCCTCATCTAGTAGACTTGCCTCGAACGAAGCCCATTTATCGGAGCTCAGAAAGGAGGTGGCATCATTGGGATTCGCTCTTGACCAAGTCCAAGCCAAGCTTGAACACGTTAAGCTTGAGCAGAACCGACTACAGGAGAAGTGAAAGTTAATAGATATTACCACCCAAGTGATGTTATTTGAGCCACCCCAAGAGTCTATCATGATCACACACCTTACCCTTCGGTCTTATGAGGGTGTTATAAGGGGTTATGTAACAAGACCCTAGCACTACGACTATGTAAATTATTTTTTTATAGAGAATTTTCATTCATTTTATTATTGTTACACTGTAAATAGTTTTTAAAGTACAAATTGTATTTTTAGTTAATATTCGACTAAGAAATCTATTTTTATGAATTAATGGATTTTTTGAATTAAATAATATTTTAATAAATTATTATTATTATTATTATTAAATTAATTTTTATTAAATATAAATTATCATATAATTTTATGCATGCAATTGTAATTTTTATTAAGGTTTGAAAGCTGTTTTTGTCAAAACCCATGAATTTTCGATAAATGTTGGTTTTTATTTTAAAAGTCAAAATTCACATATTTAGAAAATTATTTAGATAAAATGAATATTATTTTTGGAATCATGATGTTTAAATTATCCAATGTTTAATTTTTCATAATTTTCTGAGATAGTCGAATTTTTGGGTAAAAATTAAATACCGTTTAAATATATAATGTGTTTTATGACATCATAATGATTCAATAGTGATGTAATAAAATACTATAAACATTATTTTCTTCCAATATATGTTTTACCATTAAAATAATATTATTTTGGGTTTTTTGGATTTATTTTACAAAGCTTTGGTGGACCCTTCAATGCTTATAAAACATTTTGTCATTTTAAATTATTTTCCTTGAGAGTGTGTCTCACCTCCACATAAGAAACCCTAATATTTTAAGATGTTAGAACATTGGAATTACAAAATATTTTTTTCCAATCCTCTTTGAAAAAAACCATGGGCAAAAACCATAGGCTTATTTTTGGTATTGATTAGTTTAATGTGTGGTGACCCAAACCAAAACAATAAAGAATTCCCTCTCTTTTCCTATATAAACACACCCATGATCCCACTTCCTCTTCACTCAAAGTCTTTTTAGTTTTACCAAACCCTTAACTACTCTCTATATAATCCTACCAATGTGCCCCAAACTCCGAAGAATCCTCTCTCAAGCCTCTCCTAAGCCTTTGGGATCACACTTCCAAGTAAATATTTTCTTCCTTTTTCATTTTGTTAAAATTTCTTTAAGTTGTTATGCCCTTTGTTTTTCAATTAAAAATTTTGGGGTATGATTTCTCACCTCCTCCATACTTCCCTATTTATGTTTGGATAATGGGAGACCACTTTCTCTCTCATTAATGTGTCCCATGTACACCTGTTACCATGCCGAAATTCTGCGAGGGATTTCTCTCTCCTCTTTTACATCCATGTAATTCTTTTGTATTATGTATCTAAATTCCATTATGTTTGTTGGTACATGTATCTATATGACCCACTTACTATCGATTTCATGTAAATATTATGAGACACCCCTTTATCTCTCATCAACTATTTTTTATGAGTTCTTATTTCACGTCGTTATGCTGCTGAAATTGCACTACGATTTTCCAAGCCAATGTCATTGTGTAGTGAATACCATGCCCATTTATCTATCAATGGTATTCAAATTTATGAAAATTTACTTATTGATTATAAATATTCATGTATGTATTCCATATCCCTTTATCTTGGAATAAATTATGATTATTGATTCCATGTTGTATGATCCATGTGGCACACTTAAGCATGAAATGAAATGTTTAAGAAAGGGTGCGCCCTGATAGTGCTCCAATGCATTGGGTAAAGTATAGTATCATGATACGTCATGTGCAATGAGTGTTGACTCATTATAATTCAATTGAAACAAGGGTTTACTCGTGATTCATGTGCAATGAGGGTTTACTCATGCTCTATGTGCAATGAGCCTTGGCTCATGCTAATTCCATGTTATGTGTTATTGCCACATTTCGATGTTATGATTATCATGGTTTATCATGCCTTTATGTTCATGTTTCTTTTATGCTCCATTGATATTCCTATTGTCTAACATGTATTATATTCCTCATGTTATTCCATGTTTATTCCCTTACTTGGATTTATAGCTCACCCTTTTCTTATGCACTTCCTCAGGTTATCCCATGCAATGCTAAGTACGATGGAATGTAGTGGTCATGTAAAGGAAGTTTTCAATAAAGATGTTGCTTTTCATGTTTTATGTTGTTATGTAATGTTCCTAATCCCCAAAGACACTATAAATATATATCTTCCTTGTTGTATCAAGTGAAGAGTTTATGTTATAAATAATATTTTAGTGTGTAATAAAGAACAAGGTTGTTATAGTTGGTATCAGAGGATAAGTTTAGTTATTTTTGGGATTAGGATTAGAAAACCCTAGTGAAGCCTTAGATACAAGACTAAGTATAATAAAAACATCTCTAAGTTTTGGTGGGTATTGAGTAAGTGGTTTATCAAGAAAATACATCCCTTCCTAGATACGAGAAGGTAGAGGCGGCTCTGTCACAGATATACCCAGGGTTGAAAACCCCCACAAGGAGTTTCAAGCTTAACCTAGGGTGTCCTAGTACACGAAAATGGGCCTTGATACACTCTTGGTTATGATACTCCCAGTGGATATGCTTTGGTAAATTCACAAGCTTAGTATGAACTCTTATTAAGGGAATTAAAAAAATTCCCCTTAGAATAGATGTTAGAAAGTAGACCATGAATAGCATAGATTGAAGCCTATGGATTCATAAGTTAAGGAAATAAAAGTTATTTATATGTCATCAGTTTTGTCCTTGGATTAAATTTTATGTGTTACCCCTAAATTTCCTTTTATTATATCCAATGGCAGGTAATATGAGGACTTGGGATAACAACCGATGTGAAGATCAATGTGATGACTGTGCTAATGAGATGCCCAATCCGATGGAAGCGGGAATCATGAACTTTGTCACGATTCTCTCTTTGTTAACTCAAGATTTGAATAGAAACATGGGTCAAGAGGAACGTTCAACCTCTCTAATAAAGAACAAGTCACTATCGAGAGATTTATGAGACAAAAGACTCCTACTTTTAATGGATCATCTGATCCCTCAATCGCCGAACAATGGATCAACTCCATTGAAAAGATATTCTCCATCATTTAATGTTATGAACAAGAGAAGGTTCTCATAGATGGTTATCATATTAAGGTTGAATCTGATCAATGGTGGATGTTGATAAAAAATAAGAATCCTGAGTAGGAGATCGAGGTGTTGGAATTGAAGGATTTTTGGAATATGTTTTTCGATAAATATTTTCTGCGCACCCTCCAACTTAAGATGGAAATGGAATTCCTTGACCTCAAGAAAAAAACGATGAATCTATTGGAGAGTATGAGGAAAACTTCACAAGGCTTGCATGATACACCTATGGCTTTGTCGTTACCCCTGAATACAAGGTTGACCGCTTCTTTGGTAGGCTGAAAACTAGCCTACGGAAAGCACTGACGATCTGTGACTTCGACCGCTATGAGGAAATTGTTCGATGTGCCCTCAAGGTTGAAATGGAGATCAAATAATCTCAGGGGTATCATGGGGATAAGAAGTGTTAGGTGGAATTCAATGCTGGTGGTCTGATGGATAAATCCAATGGTGCTAAGAAGATCCAGCACCCCACTTTCCAGAGGTGCGGAAAGAAGCACCCCAGAAATTGCCTGAAGAGGATGAGGAAATGCTTTAGGTGTGGAAGAGAAGGGCACCTAGCTATTAACTGCTGACAAGAAAAACCCGTGGCTAAAACAGAGGAGAGGAATGATTTTTTCAAACCTCAACGCATTGTTTATTGATAAAAATGCAAAGAACCAAGGCATCTTGAAAATCAGTGCCCTAAGACAAGGGTTTTTGGAGGCAACCAACAACCTCCAAGGTAGTAAGGGCAAGATTTTTCCATCACTACTGCCGAAGTGGACCCTGACAACAAAGTGATGACAAATACACTTGTTATTAATTCAATAATAGAGAACTTACTTTTTGATTCAGGTTCTATGCATTCTTTTATATCACAAAAGTTTAGTAGAACAATCGCAGCACCACCACAAATCATGGAATTAAAGATGTCAGTGAGTACGAAAAATGGGGCAATCATTGCATACCATGAATATAACTCCTCCCCTATCATAATATGTGAATTTAATTTTCTATAGAACCTCGTCATACTCCATTCGGTGCAATTTGATGCAATTCTTGGCATGGATTGGATTTCTCTATATAGAGCCAACATAAATTGCCGTGAGAGGGAAATCACTCTCCATGTAGATAATCGACCCCCAATTCTGTACAAGTGCAAGGAGGAAGATGAATCTTCTTTAGATCCATCATCTCAAGTGTGGATATTACTGCCCTATGAGCATGTGTATCTAGATCATATGATTGAGTCTTAGGAGGCAACCATCCTTGAAGACATGCCTATTGTGAGGGAATTATCTAAAGTGTTTCCTAAAGAATTTCCTGGTCTTCCTCCTAGAAGAGATGTTGAATTCTCAATTTAACTTATATTTGGGGAGTTTCCAACATCAAAGACTCTATATAGAATGGTTATTGTGGAGATTGAGGAGCTGAAGAAACAACTATAGGAGAATCTGGATAAAGGGTTTATACACCCAAGTGCATCACCATGGGGTGCACCAGTCCTCTTCTTTAAGAAGAAAGATGGGTCAATGCACCTTTGCATCGATTATTGTGAGCTTAAAAAAATCACGATAAAGAACAAGTATCCTCTCCCACAAATTTATGGCTTATTCGATTAACTACGTGGATCACAATAATTCTCCAAGGTGGATTTTCAGTCGAGATATTATCAAGTAAATGTGAAGAAGGAAGATATCCCCAAGACTGATTTTCGTACAAGATACGGGAACTATGAATTCATAGTAATTCCTTTCGGACTCACTAATGCTCCAACAATATTCATGGACTTGATGAATAGAGTGTTTAGGGATTAACTTGACCAATTTTTGGTAGTCTTTATAGATGATATTATGATATACTCCAAAACCAATGAGGATCATGAGGAGAATCTAAGAACTGTACTAGAGACCATGCGAAAGGAGAAGCTCTATGAAAAGTACAGAAAGTGTGAGTTTTTGTTGAATAAGGTCTCATTATTGGGCCATATCATCATAAGCAATGGGATATATGTGGATCCCTCCAAAACAGATGCAATTGAGGGATGGCCGAGGCCAAAATCGGTAACAGATATCCATAGCTTCTTGGGGTTAGCTGGATATTATCGACGATTTGTGATAAATATCTTGTGATTCTCCAACCCTCTTACCAAGATAAATAAAAAATGATTAAAGTTTTCCTAGAGTGATGAATGCGAAGAAAGTTTCAAGGAGTTAAAAAGGAGGCTTATCACCACGCCCGTTCTCACTTTACCCACAAGTGGAGAACTTTTTGTGGTATTCAGTGATGCATCGAAGAAGGTCCTGTGCTGTGTGTTGATGCAAAATGACAAAGTCATTGCCTATGCTTCAAGGAAATTGAAAGTTCATGAACAGAATTATCCAACACATGATTTGGATTTGGATTTGGTGATGTTCACTTTAAAAATTTGGCGGCATTATCTCTTTGGGGAGAAGTGTGAAATATATACAGACCAGAAAAGCCTCAAGTATATATTCACACAGAAAGAGTTGATCATGCGCCAACGAAGATGGTTATCGCTGATCAAAGACTATGAATTCCCAATCCATTACCACCCTAGGAAAGTGAACAAGGTGGCATATTCTCTAAGTAGAAAGGACCCAATGATTCTATCACTGATGAGAATTGAGACGGATCTAATCTTCTTAGATTTGATGAAGATAGAAATGAGAATCATAAATAAGGTAAAATCATCAATACTTTCACAAATGATTGCTCAACCATATCTTTTGGAAAGGTTAAAGGATTCTCAAAAGGATGATGTGGGAATTAAAAAGAAAGTGGAAGCTATTAGAAGAGGGAAATCCTCAGAGTTCAATGTTAATGAAGAAGGAATTGGTATATTTGGGAAAAGACTATGTGTTCCATCAAGTTCGGAGCTGAAGAAGGAACTTTTGTATGATGCACACAGTTTAAATTTCTATATTAACCCAGGAAACACAAATATGTATCGAGATCTCTGAGAGAATTATTGGTGGGATAATATGAAGAAGGAGATCGCTGAGTATACATCAAAGTGCCTGGTGTGTTAGCAAGTGAAGGCAGAGAGGAAGAAGTCTAAGGGGATGATGCAACCATTGCCCATACCAGCATGGAAATGGGAGAACATCACCAAGGAATTTTCATCAGACTTCCGAAGACATCCAAAGGCTAAAATGAAACCTGGGTTATTGTGGATCATCTTACAAATTCTGCACACTTTATTGCAATTTGGGAGGATTTCTCATTAGATCAACTGGCACGAATATATATCATGGAAGTGGTAAGGATTCATGAAGTACCACTATCTATGGTATCCGATCGAGATCCAAGATTCACCTATATGTTTTGGAGGATTCTTCAACATGATCTGGATACTGAACTGAACTTTAGTACGACCTATCATCCTCAAACTGATGTCCAATCTAAGCAAACTATTCAGACACTAAAGGATATGTTAAGATCATGTTCTATGGATTTCAAAGGAGGGTGATACCAACATCTTAAACTGGTTGAATTCTCCTACAATAATAGTTTCCACTAGAGCATCCGAATGGAACCTTATGAATCCCTATATGGGAAGAGGTGTAGAACACCAACATATTGGGATGAAGTCAGTGAGTCTAAGCTGCTAGGACCAGAAATGGTCGAAGAAATGGAGGAGAAGGTGAAAACCATTCAGCAACATATCAAGGCAGCCTAGAGTCAACAAAAGAGTTATGTAGAAAACCTTCAATGATATCTTGAATTTAAAGTTGGAGACAAGGTATTTCTACACATATCTCCGTGGAAGAAGTTAATGATGTTTGGAAATAAAGGGAAGTTAATTCCTAGGTACATCGACCCCTTTGAGATTCTTGATCATGTCGGGGATGTGGCATATAGAATAGCACTTCCACCTTCCTTGTCCAAATTACATGATGTATTTCATGTATCCCTCTTAAGGAAGTACATACCAGACCCTTCACATATACCCTCTTCATAGGTAGTACAGTTAGAGGATAATCTCTCTTATGAGGAGAAACCAGTGAAGATCTTAGATCGTAGAGTAAAAGTTCTATGAAATAAGATAATGCCCCTCTTCAAGGTGTTGTGGAGAAACCACAAGTTTAAAGAAGCGACATTGGAATCGGAGGAAGTTATGAAGTAGAGTTACCCACATTTTTTTAGAGTGGGAAAAGGAAATTTCAAGGGAGAAATTTCTTAAGGGGGGAAATTTGTAACAACCCAAACTTTCATTAATGGAAATTATTCTTGATCTAATTAAATGCCATATTATGGTTATATAAAATGTGAACTTCATTGGTTTTATGTTTTTGGATTTTGAAATACCGTTATGAATTGTGACCATTTCTAATATAGTCGTTGAACAGTGGTCACATGATTAGTATAAATATAGGACTTTAACAAATCCAATTTACTTAGACAAAGGAAGCGATGGCCTCATCCAGTAGACTTTCCTCACATGAAGCCCATTTTTCAGAGCTCGGAAAGGAGGTGGCATCATTGGGCTTCGATCTTGACCAATCCCAATCCGAGATTGAACACGTTAAGTTTGAGTGGAACCGACTACGAGAGAAGTGGAAGTTAATTGAGATTACCACCCGAGCGATGTTATCCGAGCCACCCCAAGATTCTATCACCATCACAAACCTTACCCTTCAGTATTATGCGGGTGTTATAAGGGGTTATGTAACAAGACCCTAACACTATAACTATGTACATTATTTTTTTATAAATAATGTGCATTCATTTTATTTTTGTTACTTTGTAAATAGTTTTAAAAGCATAAATAGTATTTTTAGTTAATATTCGACTAAGAAATCTACTTTTATGAATTAATGGATTTTATAATTAAATAATATTTTAATAAAATATTATTAATATCATTAAATTATTTTTTATTAAATATAAATTATCATATAATTTTATGAATGCAATTGCAATTTTTATGATGGTTTAAAAGCTATTTTCGTCAAAACCCATGAATTTTCGATAAATGTTAGTTTCTATTTTAAAAGTAAAAATTCAAATATTTAGAAAATTATTTAGATAAAATGAATATTATTTTTGGAATCAGGACATCGAAATTATCCAATGGTGATTTTTTCATAATTTTCAGAGACAGTCGAATTTTTGGGTAAAAATTAAATACCGTTTAAATATATAATGTGTTTTATGACATCATAATGACCAAATAGTGATGTAATAAAATACTATAAACATTATTTTCGGCCAATATATGTTTTAAAATTAAAATAATGTGATTTTGGGTTTGTTTTATTTATTTTAGAAAGCTTTGGTGGACCCTTCAAGGCTTATAAAACATTTTGTCTTTTTAAATTGTTTTCCTTGAGAGCGTGACTCACCTCTACATAAGCAACCCTATTATTTTAAGATGTTCGTAGATTGTAATTATAAAATATTGTTTTCTAACCCCCTTTGTTAAAAAACAATGAGCTGATTTTTGGTATTGATTAGTTTAATGTGCGGTGACCCAAACCTAAACAATAAATAATTCCCTCTCTTTTCCTATATAAACCCACCCAAGATCCCACTTCCTCTTCACTAAAAGCCTTTAAAGTTCGACCAAACACTCCCCTCCTCTATATATAATCCTCCCAAGGTGCCCCAATATCCCAATAATCCTCTATAAAGCCTCTCCCAAGCCTTTGGGATCACACTTCAAAGTAAGGATTTTCTTCCTTTTTCATTTTTGTCAAATTTTCTTTAAGTTGTTATGCCCTTTTGTTTTCAATTAAAAATGTTGGGGGTATGATTTAAAACCTCCCCCATACTTCCCTATTTATGTTTGTATGATGGGAGACCAATTTATCTCTCATTAATGTGTCCCATTTACACCCGTTACCATGCCAAAATTCTATGAGGGATTTCTCTCTCCTCTTTTACATCCATGTATTTCTTTTGTATTATGTATCTAAATTCCATTATGTTTGTTGGGATATGTATCTATATGACCCACTTAATGTCAATTTCTTGTAAATATTATGAGACACCCCTTTATCTCTCATCAACCATTTTTATGTGTTTTTATTTCACGTCGTTATGCTGCCGAAATTGCACTACGATTTTCCTAGCCAATGTCATTGTGTAGTGAATACCATGCCCATTTATCTATCAAGGGTATTCACCTTTATGTAGATTTACTTATTTATTATAAATCTTCATGTATGTATTCCACATCCATTTATAATTGAATAAATTATTATGATTTATTCCATGTTGTATGATCCATGTGGCACACTTATGCATGAAATGAAATGTTTAAGAAAGGGTGCACATTGATAGCGCTCCAATGCCTTGGGTAAAGTATAGTATCATGATATTTCATGTGAAATGAGTCTTGACTCATGATAATTAAAGTGAAATGATGGTTTACTCATGCTTCATGTGCAATGAGGGTTTACTCATGCTTCATGTGCAATGATCCTTGGCTCATGCTAATTCCATGTTAAGTGTTGTTGCCACATTTCCATGTTATGATTATCATGATTTATCATGACTTTATGTTCATGTTTCTCTTGTGATCCATTGATATGACTATTTTCTAACATGTATTTTATTCCTCATGCTCTTCCATGTTTATTCCCATACTGGGATTTATAGTTCACCCTTTTCTTATGCATGTCCTCAGGTCATCCCATGCAATGCTAAGTACGAGGGAATGTAGTGGTCATATAAAAGAAGTTTTCAATAAAGATGTTGTATTTAATGTTTTTAGTTGTTATGTAATGTTACTAAGCCCTAAATACACTATACCTATTGATATTACATGTCGTTTCAGGTGAATATTTTATGTAATAAATCATGTTTTAGTGTGTAATAAATAACATGGTTGTTATATCTTAGATATGTGGGGGCCATTTTAGATTATTGAACAACATGGAATGGTGGAATATCAATTGGATCAACCAACTCAGTTTTCCTTTATTCAGAACATATTCCATATATCCCAACTCAAGAAGTATCATCCTAACCGATCAAATGTTCTAAATTAGGAAGACTATGATGTAGAACTTTATATGTCTGTGAAAGAGAAACCATTATGATATGTTGATTCTAAATAGAAAGTTATACATGGAAAGTATATACTGTTGTTTTGAGTTATATTGAAGCATGGGTCAAACTCACATGAGATGTGGGGGTGGGAGTCTATATGAGGGAGTAGTGACATCAAATTCTTGTGAACCAACCTACCTTGACATAACTTTCAGGGAGTAGAAAGCAACATGGTGGGGAGAATTATACCATCTTGACATTATTTTCAGGTACTAGATTTTGATCATTTTTTTTTATTTTTCTACTTTCAAATCCCTTATTATTTTTTTGATGTTTTTAATTTTTAAATAGGGGTTGGAGGAATGTATTGTGGTCTTGGTGGGAGGTGAACTTGAACCCATACCCAATAGAGTCACAGGTGGCCCACCGACTAGTCGGTGAGGGCCAACAGCTAGCCAGTGGGGTTTGGCAATGGATTAAATTTTTTTCTATAGCCACTGGCCAACTAATTGGAATATAAGAATGCAAATTTTTTCCTACACCCAGTGTCTAGGTGGTGGCCCATCGTCTAGCCGATGGAGGGCTAGCGACTCACCAGTGGTTCCAATCTGGGATATGTAAGTAAGGGTAGCAATGTATTTTTATTCCATTAAAACCACTATTTAGTTTCTTAATCCTCATATCTTGAACCAAAATCAACCAATTCAAACTTAGAAGCTCTATTTAGACATATTTATCTCTCTAAAATCAATTCATTGAGGGACCAAAGTGCCGATAAAATCTATTGTCCTCTCTTGGTAAGTTTATCTTCATTTTAATCTCAAATCTACTTTATCTTCTCATTCCAACTAACCAAAGGATATGGAATACACATGATTTTTTGTATCTAGATCTTTAATAACATTCCTTCTAAATCCATCATGAAATTGAGGGATCTTTTTTTGATCTCCAATCCCATTGGTGTGTTGTTTGAGAATTTTAGTGGTAAGTGTTTCTTTTTGTTTTATTCATTCTAGAAAGAGATATTTTTAATATTCTTGAATGAGAATTCATGGTTTAGTGTCCTTATTCAATTCATAGTTTCCTTATTTATTCTTTGATTTTAGACCCCTCATGAGTGTTGATATCCCATGTTTTTCAAGGAAGGTGGTTTCATGATTTGTATTTTTCTCACAAACCTTGGTTGATTTCTCTTTGAATTTGGTTTCTAAATGGTTGAAGAATATGGTTTATAGCTTTATATTGAAAATGGATTTGAAATGGTTTTAAATTAATAATTTTGTGAAATATGGTGGTTGAACCATGATTTATATTGTTTCAAAGATGAAATTACCTTTGGATTTTTTTATATTAAAACTGATTGTGATCAATGATTAGGTGGGGATCCATCCATTAGGATGAAATATTACCCCTAGAACCATTACTCTAGGGTAATGTGTGCACCAGATGGCCTAATTTATGGTAGGAATCCACTCTTGAGAGTGAAATCTTACCCCCTAAACCTATTCTACTAGGGTAATGTGCACACAAAGTGGACTACCAATCACATAGAATGTATAAGGATCCTCACTAACCTATAGATAACGTGGTTCAAAGGATATATTTACATGATGGTTATATTTAAAATGTGTGTTTGGATTGTTTATAAAAATGATTTTAAAACCAAGTTATTGGTATGTTTAATAAACTATGAAAAGGGGGTGATTTTCCTTATTATATATTTAATTATGTATATTGTATCTCATGACTTAACTTTTTTTACTTGAGAATAATTGTTTTATTTTATAAAGTAAACTTGTGAAACACTTGGTGAAATCCTACTAGGATTGTTTTCCTCAAACCCTCCATACACCTTTAGGTTCATGTAGATGCTGTTTTATCTGATGTAGTAAGTGTTAGGAGCCATAGGGTGGAGGCGGGTTTGTTCATTAGTAGGGTATGAGAGTCTAGTGGTGAATATATGTCATATAGAGATGTGGTTTTACTATAATTTAACTTTGGTTTGGTTTTGTGGTTTTGGAACCAAATTTGAATTAATTTTGCAACTCTCTAACTCTTTACTTGTGTTTGAATACCGACATTGTATTTATTTTGGTTATCTTATTTTGTGTTATTTTGTGGTAAAATCATTTTCAATAGTGGTTTTTGGATACTAAGGAATTTTTCACTATCCTATGGGGATTGGGGATTCCCTTAAGGTTGTGTTAGGATAGATTTGGGTTTCAGATAGTAGGGTGATTTGAGTCGGTTTGTGATAGTTTTGAGTGAAAACTGATCTTGAGCTATGTTTTTCAAAGGTAAAGTGAGTCCCTTTTATAGGAAGAATTTAATGGTATTTTTAAAATTTTTCAATATTTAAGGTTCATGATAGTAATTTTAAAAATTTAAATTGATACATACATGGAACATGTATTATAGGACCGATAATTTCCCATCCAATTGAGTAAATATAATATTTTTATGTGTTTCTATTGATTTAAAAATAATTTCTAAACATTAAATATCATTTAAATTCATTTTCATGACTATTCACATATTTTTTAATTTAAAGGCATCAAAATAACAATGAAAATATAATCTAAATATTTTCAACATCACTAATACCTTATAAATATCCATTAAATTTGGGTAAAATCATAATTTATCCAAAACATATTACTTTTAATGTTTTTAAAATCATTTACTTAATTTTTCTACTTCTTGCACAAGCACTGCATCGGTATTTCATAAAAGTTCTAAGTAATTATACCATTATTAAAAATTAAAAATAAATTACTATAAAAAATATAATTTAATAATCTTCAAATTAACCATTTAAAAATGTTCATAAATTCTTTTTTATCCTTATGAAAATATATTATAGATATTAAAAGAAAGAGAGCGATATTTTATAAATATTTTTATTTAAAATAATATAAAGGTCATAATCAAAGGTAATTGGCACAAAAATTTCATATTTTTGATGATGATGTATTAAGGGTAAAAATTATCTTATCCAATAATATTTAAGATGAGATTTTGTGACCTTATCACAAAGTTTTAACCATAATTAACCTGTTTTACCATTTACTATGGTGATAATAATTTTCTATGGTTACTATACATTATGAAAAAAATGAAGTTAAAATAATTACTAAATTTGAACCTCTTTATTCCAAATATGAAATACATTTTTCAATATTCAATTTTGTAAGTGGTATAAATTACTTTTAATACTAGTTCACAAAACACAATGAAAAACTATTTTTAGAAAAATACCATTTTTGAGCATAAAAATGATTTTATACCAAAATTATTTATAATGTTGATTCATATGAAATTAGTTGTATTATTTTTAATTAAATGAGTCTAATTTTTCTGTAAAAACAATCCAAAACATAATGAAACTTTTTTAATACTTGAAAATAAATGACAATTTTTATAAATTTTTTTTATTTTTCACCATTAACCCCAAATTCAATCTTTTCAAAAAATATAAAAAATATATATTAATATTATTTTGAAATGTTGATTCTAAAAATGATGTTTAATTTATTAAATAAAATTTATAAAAGTGATAGAAATTAATCGTAATATTTTTCGCACAAAATGTAGTAAATACCATTTTTTATGAAAATGCATTTTTAAATTATAAAATGAATCTATTCCCATTCATCATCTAGTAACCAATATTATATAAATGTTAATTTATTTTATTAAAATATGATATATTCATTTCATTAAAATCAGTCATTTATAGTAATTTACTTAATTTATTTTGATAAATATATTGAACACATAAATTAGTTTTTTGAAAAATATATTCTTTAATCTTATATGAACTTATTTAAAAATAGATTTCTTATTTATTAGGAATTTAATCAGCACATTTTTATTAAGGAAAATATCTCTACACATATTTCATAATGTGGTTAATCCTATCATACCTACCAATCTAATGACTAGGTTAAAATGAATATATTTAAATAATAACATTTCTATAATATTTTTTTGGGTTGTTTAAGCTTGGTGTTTCACGTGGTCTATGATATTGAACATAATATTAATTTAAAGAAATATAAACTAAAATATAAAGGTGTTACATTCTACCCTACTTAAATAAATTGTGTCCTCATAATTTTATATCATATCTGATAAATATAAGATATAAATATTTTCAAAATAAATTCCAAGGAGTGAAAAAAGACTTCAAAAATCATTAATTTAAAAGGAATCCATAAAAATGGAACCTTAAAACAAATTAAAAAAATATGGAATGTGGAGTTTAAATAAAATATACATAAGTGGTAAGAAATACCTTTTATTATTTTCAATTTTTTTAAAGAAACCACATTAATAACTTTTCCTTTTGAGAAGAACTCTAATGATTATGTTTAGACTATGAAACTTATTGTTGGACTCATAATGTGTTAATCATGTTTTAATGATCAGAAATCCTATACATTCTCTAAATCTTGTTAATCCTGTTTAATCCGTCTCAAAACATGTGTACAGATGGTTGGTTTCTTTACGCTTTAAATAAAACTATCAAAGATCTTAATTGCTATAAATTAAGTTTGACTATTATAAAATACATTTACCTTTGTGTTATAATGGATTTACTTGATAAAATATTAAGTATAATACATTATATGAATATCACTGTTTAAGTTTATATACAGATATTTGGCTAAGTCTGAGAAACCGTGAGTCTACCACCGGTTAGGTTTTTCTGGAAAAGGACCCAGACATCGTGACCAGACACTGTGACTCAGACACCGTGACTAGACAACATGACCTAGACACCATGACCTAGAAACCGTGACTAGACACCGTGACCCAGACACCATGACCAAACACCGTGACCCAGACACCGTGATCCAGACACTATGACCTGACATCGTGATCCAGACACCGTGACAAGACACCGTGACTAGACATCATGACCAGACACCGCATCTGTGCTACCGGTTCCTGATCTCTATAAAATTACGCCATTATGAATATCTCACTGCTCAAAGGAAAAGAAGTGAAACCATTTCCAAGTGACGCCATTTCCAAGTGACACCATTTCATGGAGACACCGTTTCCAAGTGACACCGTTTCCATATAGACTGTGACCTCGTTATTTAATCTGTTTTGTTATTTTGAATTTAATTTCTAACAGTCATATTTGAGTCTTTTAAATGCACTGACATAATTAATATTTCTTTGTAGACATGTCACCTGATAGTATGAGATACGAGGTGCAGAATACATGCATCCTGTCAGCTCCAACACATGCACTCCAAGAATAAAAAGAGAAGTGTGTCCTAGAAACTAACAAGTGCGATAAAAAAGAAGCAAAATCATTATTGAAGAAAAAGAACCAAAAAATGCAACAAGTACATATGAAGAACATGCAAAGCATTATCAAATCCAAAAAACTGGGATACCATAAATCAGAGTCAAGAACATCTTCGCAATTCCAACTCCACAAAGAACATGATCTAGTTCTAACTGGGAACCAGAGCATCAGAATTTTGATACTCTGTTTCTTGCAAGAGGACTTGATTCTTGCATCTACTTCATCTAAGAAATCTAGAGTTGCCTAAAATAACACTCAGAGCACTTCTAACCTTATCTCATCTTTTTTTCTCTTTTGCGTATTGTTTTTAGCTTTCGAGCAGTGTGTGTGTATCTGTATAAAAACACATACTGTCTCTTGCATTAAACTAGAGGATACAAGATATACTTTCTCTCACATCCTTTTACACTTGTTTACTCCCACAGATAAGTGTGGAAGAAGTACCTTTGTGACCTGTTAGTTTATACCCTTTAAGAACTGTGGAAGAGGTTGTGTGACCTGGACAGTCCTGTGTACTATTGTTTACCCTAATCTAGGGTGTGGATCAAGTTTATTAATATAAACTGCTTGGTGGCGTGTGATCACCAAGTGGAGTGGATTAGGTCTCAACTTGAGACTGAATCACTTGTTTTATATCTACTGTGTTGTTTAATTTAGTTTTCTCTGTTTAACTATACAATTTAGAAATTACTAAATTTACATTGATAGTTAATCTTGAAAAGAAGTTATAATTGTTTTTCCTTATTAGAATAGCTTCAAAAGTAATATCAATAACTGATTTTAAGATTACTAAGAATTAATCAATATTCTGGGAAGTTATTTAAACAGTCAAACATTCATAACCGTATTACTTTGATTAACTGGGCTATATTTATTTTTATTGGGGAACCTTTTAAGAATACTTTTCAAACAATTTTTTTTTATAGATACTCAATTCACCCCCCTCTTGAGTACTCTACTCTGACCAATATTTGGTATCAGAGGAACTTATTAAGACTCTATTTTTGACCCTATTCAACTATGATTTTAGTTGTACTTTAAAGATTGTAAATTTTCGTTAATTCTAAATTTCTAGATCTTTCAAATTATTTCTTTATTATGGATAATAGATTGGAAGGTGCTGCAACAAACATGCCACCATTCTTTAATAGAACCAATTATTCCCATTGGAAAATCAAAATGAAAATGCATTTAGAAAGTACGGGTTTTGAAATTTGTTCTTCAGTTATAGATGAGTATAAGATTCTTTCTACTGATAGAATCACTTGGGATGACCCAACTAAGACTGCCTATAATAACAATTGAAAAGACATGAATGATTATATTTTTCTTTAGGAGATGAGAAATTTAACAGAATTTCTACATGTAAAACTGTCCATGAAATTTGGGATACTTTGTTTGTTTCACATTAAGGAACAACTAGTGTGAAATAAATGAGACTTAATACTTATAATATTAAATATGATAACTTTAAAATGAAACTTGATGATCCTATTTCAGACATGTATCTCAGGTTCAATGAAATTTTCAACATAATGATTTCTCTTGGTAGAGAAGTTACTTCCAAAGAACAAATTATAAGGATTCTCAGATGCCTACCTAACAGATGGAGAGGAACCCCTATCTCTATTAGAGAGTCATGCGACATCATCAAGTTACCTATAAAAGAACTCATTGGGAATCTAATGATGTATAAAGAGGTGCTGAAAGTTGTTGAGATGGTATGTGAGTATGATATACTCTATAATACCAAATGTAGGATCGAATAAGTAAATATGAGATGCTAAAATACAAGGGGGGGGGGGGGTGAATTGTGTGCTTAAAAATCCCTAAGGAAATTTTGAATAACCAAAATTCACAACACCTCTAAATTCTAATAACTTGCTTGATTCCGGAAAAGTAATTCCGGAAATGAAACTTAACAAAAGTTTACAACAACTAAGATTATACCTTAAAGCATATAGAATCTAACTAAATCATAATACAAGTATAAAGAAGTATAAGAAAGTTATACTTTCCTCAATAATACAAATACAACGGAAAACTTGTAACAAAGGAAGTAACAAGTAGTAAGTCTTTTAACCCAAAGAGAAGGGTATCCAACAAACTTGGATAAAGGTACCTTGATTTATACTTTCAAGAAAGTTTGTCTTACCCACACCAGGGTAAGACCTCAATACGAAGATCGGAGTCTGTCTTGATATCCCCTCAAGCCCTCAACTATCAGGTAGTCGACACCTCTGTCTTCCTTAGTAAGAAAGCCCTCAACTTAAAGGTAGTCGACACCTTTGTCTTCCTATCCCTGGAAGCCCTCGATTGTACATAGTAACAATCAGAGTCACATGAATAAAAACTAAACAAGTAGTTCAGTACGCACAAAGCAATGAAAGTATCTCTCTAGAAATCACTTCAATAGCATGTGGTCTTTAGAGTCACAGAACCGTCATGAGCTCTTTCAAATGAGATCCTATTTATAGGCACAACTTCAATGGTCGTCTCTCTCCTCCAACGGTCATATTTTTCCTTGAATTTCAGAGGGACCTGTACATGTGTCACTCAAACAATGGTTAGTGAGTAACTAAAATCACGAAATCCTTTTATAACTAAACAAGTGTAAGCATAACCAAAAACTAATATTCAGAATGTAAGTAAATGAAAGTTCAGAGTCTAACCAAAAATTGAATTCAGAGTCTAAAGTATAAAGATATTAGGATTCTGTTTTGTAGAAATTCGGGACCTGAATTCTATAGAATTCCAGAGTTTGAATTTCAAGGAAATTTGGAATCTGGATTCACAAGTATTCAGAACCTGAACTTACAAAGTTCGAAGTCGGAGTTCATGAGAATTAGGAACCAGGACTCATAAGAGTTCAGAGTCTGAATTCAGAGAACTTGGAGTCAAAACTCAGAGAAGTTCATATCCAAAATTCATATTCAGAATTTGGAGTCAAAACTTAGAAGAGTTCGTAACCAGAATTCTGATTCAGAATTCGGAGTCAGAAATCAGTGAAGTTTGTAACCAGAATTATGATTCAGAATTCGGAGTCAGAACTCAGTGTAGTTCATAACCAGGATTTTGAAAATTCAGATCCTAAAACAGAATGCTTCATATCTAGGTAAATATAGGATTCCGAGGTTTTGGTTTCAAACCAAATTTTACACTTAGAAAAAAAATTATATGAACAATAGACATGGTAAGGATAAATTTCCTTGGGGAAGGAAATTTTTCCTTATAGAAGTAAAACAAAGGGTAAAACGAGATTTGAATTAAGATAAGGTGTTTATGATTTTAAAAACAAGAAGGAATGATCAAGTCATAAGGAAACCTTATTGTCTTAATAATCTCCCCCGAGTATGAAGGAATGGAAAAGTCATAAGGAAAACCTTATTGACTCAACAATCTCCCCCTTTTTGGAAAGCACAAACATACTTACGAAAAAGAATAAAAGGAATTGGAAAATATTTTACTAAACTTTGAAAATAAAACTTATATCCCTTTGTTCATGGACAATGGTGAATACAACTAACTCCCCCTTAGGCTTTGGAACTCTAAGGATCATATTCTTAGATTTCCGGAATGAGAGTTTTCATTTAAATGTGGAAATCTTCGTAATGAAAAACCCCCCCTTAGATAAACTCCCCCTTACTTAGGGATATTTCTTCTATAATTAGAATTCTTTTTCCTTCTACCCTTTAGAATTATTTTTCCTTCTCCCCCTTTGTAATTTTCAAAAAGATTTTGAGGTAATGGAAAAAATATGGTACCTGAAATATTAGTACAAACAACCAAACAAAACAAGCAACCAAAATTTCATTATAATTGGAAGAATTTTTACAATGAAAGACATTACAAAAAAAGATTGGATTGGGTCTATTTTTCTTCTTTTTCCTTGGGTATTAGCTTCTTCATGATGGTTTTCAACTTCTTGAATTACTAGTGATCTTAATCAGCTTTCTTATCTATAGATTTGATTCTCTCTTCCGAAGACTTAAGAACTTCTGCTTGAGACTTTAGCAACTCATCTTGCTTCACAAGATTCTCTTAAAACTCAATCCGGAGATCTCTTTCCCTCTTCCAGCTTTGAGCTACAGATTTCAACTTCCCATTCAAGTCTTTCACCTCTTGAATCTGAGTATTTTTCTCTAGATTTAGCTTTTCCTTAAATCTATTTGTAAGATCCTTGATTTTGGTGTCTTCGGTATCAAAAGTTTCCTTGATATCTTATTGAAATTGATCAACCTCACTCATTTCTTGTACTGACCTCTTTGAACAATTGGCTATCTTCTTACATGACTTTCTGTGAGCTTCATAGCCTATGAGGAAAGTTTTGAAATCTGATTCCATCTTGACACACTTGTCCATCACCATGAACACCGAATCCGATTTTTGATTAAGAGAATGTTGAAGCATCTAGCATCTTGAATCTATGCTTGAAAAAGTCGGAATAGACCCGACAAGCTTCTTTAAGGATTGTTCAACAAAATCATGACCAAGTAAATATGATTCAGAATTCGAGACTTTACTTGGTGAGGCTTGTTTTTCTATCTCAACAAGTTTTCTCTTTGAAGTTCCACCAACTTCCTTCTTATTCACTATTTATTTTCTAGGAGTATAAACAAACACTTGTTTACCCTTATCAATTCTCAATACAACTTCCTCATTAGGGGATTCATGCTTGCTGTCAGATAGCTTCACAACTCTATCTTCATCTACTTCTTCTTTTTGATTTCTAGCCTACTTTGATGGTTCAGCTTTTTTAGTATTTTTCAGAATGACTTCTGCCTCTTCCACTGGCAGATCATAAAACACTCCCGACTCCTTAGAAAAGACCATATTCATTCTTTTCAAAGTGTCACCACTTACAAGCATAACTTTACAATTACTTGTCTTGGAACTTCAAGGGATCTTGAATGATTCAAGACATTGGACTATCAGCTTGGAAAGTAAGGCAGGATACATAATAATCTGAGCTCTCAAATTCCCATTTTTGATACTCTCTATTGTAATGAGAACGAGCCTCATCAAATTGATTTTCCTTAGATTTACCAAAAAATCTAAGATATATATGTCACTTTTCTTTAAGGCGTCCTTATCACCTTTTCTCGATACGAAAAAACCTTGAACCCATAACTACAGGATCTGATTGTTGATAGACAAGTGAGAAATCTTTGTGGCTTGACATCTGATAGTCCAATACATTCTAAAGATTTCACCTTAATAAAACTTCCTTGAACATACGGTAGTTTGTGAGAGCAAAACTCGGCTTCCCCTTCATAAGATAACTCTACCAAGCTAGAAGCCTTGGTGTATGAGAGTTTATAAGTTTTTCCATAACTTTTGATGGATAATTTTTCTCTACCATCTTACTTAAAGAAAGAAACTAACTCATAAAATTATATAAGAAAATCCGGATAAACCAAGTCTTGATTTCCTGGCTTTGATATGCACACACTCTCCCATCCATTAAGCTTTATATTCTTAGAAATAATAGAATCGTATTTGAAAAAGTTCAAATAGACCAACCTTTCCCAATACACTTTCCAACTTGAGATTACCTTCATGGTAGACATATCTTGAGAAGAGGATTCTATAGACATTCATATTGGAGGAACTCTGAGAGATTCAGAATAAGCTTAATAAAGGGGGGAAAAACTTCATCACGTGAGAGCTTGAAAACCGATATAGGACAACCCTTAGGGGGTTCTTTATATAGGCGATAGAGGTGACCTTTCATCTTCCAAATCCAATCTAACAGTTGAGAAACTTTCTGATCAGATCTAATGGTTGATATGATAGCTGTAAGGAAAAAAAATTGGGTAGGATCTGATCTTTTGAGGTTTTTTAAGAAAAACTAGAATATGAGAATTTAAAATACAAAATAAAATATTAGCAATGAAATAATGACTACGAAAATTTAAGAATGAAATCATAACTTTTGGATTGCTAGGAGGATTATTCGTAATAGGTGATATTCTTCTTGAATAACACTAGATTAAGACAAATTTGACTATGAAAAACTTATTACGAAAAATATAAGGTCGAAAATTTTTATTGAAAAAAAAATTTGGGTACCAAAATTCCACTATGAAAATTTTTAGTACAAAAATTTTCATTAAGAAAATTTCAAGTACAAAAAATTCCATTACGAAATTTTGAGTACGAACAATTCTCATTATGAAAATTTTGAGTATGAAAAATTCTCATTATGAAAATTTCAGGTACGAAAATATTCATTGTGAAAATTTCAAAAACTAACTTCAATAATTTTCATTACCAAAATTTTGAAAAAATAACTACCAAAATTTTCATTACGAAAATTTTGAAAAACTAACTACGAAAATTTTCATTACGAAAATTTTGAAAAACTAACTACGAAAATTTTCATTACAAAAATTTTGAAAAACTAACTACAAAAATTTTCATTACAAAAATTTGAAAAGCTTCAATAACAGATGTACTCCCCCTATGAAAAGGAGTTTATTACTGTAAGGATATTGGTTCAATAGGAAGTTAATAAAGGAATATTACCTTACGGTTATCATTCCTAAATTCTATTTAATTTATTCAAATCCATCGGAGGGTAAATATTTTGTAAAAATATATGCAAGTTGATCTTGTGTTCCAATAAATTGAAGAATGATATCTCCTTTTTGTGTGTGATCCCTAAGAAACTGATGCCTTATATATATGTGATTTGCATGAGAGTGATGTGCAAGGTTTTTACTAAGGGAAATGGCACTTGTATTATCAAAAAAAAATTGTGTTTTGGTAAAACTCATACCATAGTCTGTGAGTGTGTGTTTCATCCACAACACTTGGGCACAACAACTTCCAACTGTTATATATTAAGCTTTAGCAGTGGAAGGTGATACTGAGTGTTGCTTCTTTCAAGACCAAGAAACTAATGAATCTCCTAAGAAATGACAAGTTCCATATGTTCTCTTTCTATCCATTCTATATCCACCAAAGTCAGCATCCGAAAATCTTTTTAAAACAAAATCATTTCCAGAAGTATAAAAGAGTCCTAAATCCATGGTTCCCTTTAAGTAGTGAAAAATTCTCTTTACTGCCTTTAAATGAGATTCCTTAGGATTGGATTGATATCTTGCACATAAGAATAATGAAAACATTAAGTCTATATGACTAGCTGTTAAGTAAAGTAGAATTCCTATCATACCTCTAAAAGTTTTTTGATCTACTGGTTTCCTAGCTTCATCAAGATCAAGTGTGTTTTAGGTACCAATGGGAGTACTTATAATTTTAGTGCTATCATATCCATACTTTTTAAGAAGATTTTTAATATACTTATGTTGGGATATATAGATTCCTTCTGGTTTTTGAGAAATTTGAAAACCAAGGAAAAATGTTAACTCACCCATCATACTCATTTCAAAGTCAGATTTCATTAGATCCGCAAATGAATCGGTTAAAGATTTCTGAGTTGAACCAAATATAATGTCATCAACATAAATTTAAACAATCAAAACATTTTCCCTATCTTTCTTTATAAAAAGGACTGGATATGCATTTCCCTTAACATAGTTATTTTGAAGCAAAAATCCTGTAAGTCTATCATACGAAGATCGAGAGGCTTGTTTAAGTCCATATAAATCTTTGGTAAGTCTAAAAACATGATTAGGATGTTTTGTATCTTTAAATCTAGGAGGTTTTTCAACAAAAACTTCCTCTTGAACATAACCATTAAGGAAAGAACATTTCACATCCATTTGAAAAAGTTTGAAATTGAAGAATGCTGCAAAGGCAAGTAAAATATGAATAGATTTAAGTCTAGCTATTGGAGCATAGGTTTCTTCATAGTCTATTCCTTCTTGTTGATTATAGCATTTAGCAACTAATCTAGCTTTATTTCTAACAATGATTCAATTTTCATCACACTTATTTTTGAAGACCCATTTTACTCCAATAACAGAAGTTTCCTTAGTTCCTTCAACCAAGGTCCAAAATTTATTCCTTTGGAATTAATTTAGTTCATCTTACATGGCCTTAAACCAATCATCATCACCTAAAGCTTCATCAGTTATTTTTGGTTCTAATTGGGAAAGGAATTATATATGTTCTACTTCATTTATTAAGGAACTTCTAGTCCTTACAGGTTGATTGAGATCACCAATGATACTATCACTTGGATGATTCTTTAGAAACAACTAATTTGGGTTTTGTAAAACCTGTTCATCAACATAGGGTAGGAAATCTTCTGGGGTAAATGTTTCAGTAGTATCTTCTTGAAAATTTTCCTTATCAGAAGGATCTTCTATCAAAGGTTGATAATCAGTTTTGAAAACACATCCAAGGATGTAGGTTGGGGTTGTTTAAAAACAAAAGGAACAGTTTCATCAAATTTAACATGTACTATCTCTTCAATAGTACAAGTGTTTTTATTGAAAACTCTATATGCCTTAGAAGTTGTGGAGTATCCTAAGAAATTCCTTCATCAAGTTTTGGTACGAATTTATGTAGATTATCTTTAGTATTTTGAATGAATACCTTGAAACCAAAAACCTTAAAGTAGGAAAGTCTAGGTTTTCTACCATTCCATAACTCATAAGGAGTTTTATTAAGAAAAGGTCTAATCAAAACACGATTTATAGTATAACAAGCAGTACTAACAGCTTCAACCCAAAAATGTTTGGCTACAGAATACTCACTCAACATGGTTATAGTTATATCTTGAAGAATTATATTTCTTCTTTCAATGACACCATTTTGTTGAGGTGTTCTGATTGCTGAGAAGTTGTGAGTAATACCTTTTCTACTACAAAAAGTTTCAAAATCAGAATTTTGAAATTCTCCTCCACGATCACTATGAATAGTTTTAAATGGAAGGTTTTTCTCATTTTTAACTTGGGATCTAAAACTTTTGAAATAAGAGAAGGCTTCAGACTTATTTTCAAGAAAACAGACCCACGTAAATCTAGTGTAATCATCAACTAAGACAAATACATAGTACTTTCCTCCAATGCTTCCAGTTTGTGTTGGACCACAAACATCCATATGAACTAGCTATAATGCATCAGTAGTTGTGACTTCACTGACTAATTTAAAACTTGATTTATGTTGCTTTCCATATTGAAAAGGGTCACAAACTTTTGAAGAATCAAATTTAAGATCCGGTAGATCCTTAACTAATATTTTCTTAGAAAGTTTGCATAAGTTCCTAAGGTTACAGTGACCTAACCTTCTATGCCATAACCAAGAGTGATCTTCCATTGCACTAAGGCAAGGTAATTCTTGGCTCCTAAGGTCTTATAAGTTTAGTGTGTAAACATTCTTTTTCATATGGGCAAAAAGAATAAACTCTTCCTTGGAATTGTGTAATAAACACTTGTAATTCCTAAAATTCACAAGGTAGCCTTAATCACATAATTGGCTTATTCTAATGAGGTTGTTCTTAAGACCCTTAACAAATAAAACATTTGAAATCGAAGTTTTTCCAAGAATAATGATGTTACCTATACCAATAATTTCTCCCTAATCATTATCTCAGAAAGTTACTTTTCCCCCTTTCGTCTTGATAATCTTTTCAAAATAGTTTTTGTTACCAGTCATATGCCGGGAACATACACTATCCATGTACCACGTATTTCTGTTGGTACTTTCCCTATTTTCCTGAAAATAAAAGTGTTATAATTTTGGAATCCAAATATTCTTGGATCCGGAAATTTCAGAAATAAAAATTTTAGGCACCCACATCTTCTTAGAAAAATAGGCTTTATGAAATCCTAAAGACTGGGTTTTGTTTAGAGAACAATTATTTGCCCAATGTCCACTACACTGACACTTAGTGCAGAATGGAGCACTTTGAGGAACAAAGTAATTGTTACTAAAAACTGGTTTAGAACTAGTATAACTGAAACCAGAACTATTCATTCGAGGTCTAATTTTTGAATACATTTTATCAAAATTTTCTTTACCTAAGGTAAAGTTTTACAAACACTTCCTCAAGGAAAATATTTTGGATTTGAGTTTGATAACCAAGTTCTTGTCTTCAAAAAAATTTGAATTTGAACTAGATCTAGGCTCGAAAACATTTTTCTTAGAAATTATGTTTTCTAGATCTTTAGAATGTTTATTCTTCTCAGAACTAACTTCCTCAAGATTTTTTGAAATAATTTAAAAATCAGAATTTTTCTTATCAAGATCTTTGGAAAGATCTGATATTTCCTTAGTAAGAATAGTATTCCTAGAATTTTCCTTATCATGTTTTTTCATGAGTTTTGAATTCTCAATCTCAAGAAGTTTGGAAAACCTAGAAACTTATTCATAGGAAGGTAAAGTATTATCTTTATCAGAAGAAGATTCTTCATCAGAAGAGTTATAATATTTACTATCATTAGCATTTAAAGAAACATTGGTCAATGATTTAGAATTATGTACCTTATCCATTAAAAAATGATTGTCAATAGGTAGTATGGCTATTAGACCAAGATTCTTATGTTTAGAGGATTCATAATCTGTAGATTCATCTGAATAATCTCCACCACTAGCACTCCAGGTGTCATTTTCTTTCAAGTCTTTCTTAGATTTAGCCTTGTAATACTTATTTATATTTCTCTCTGAATGCCTTTCCTTTCTTTATTTTCTCTTGAGCATAGGACAATCAGGTCTTATGTGTCCAACTCTCTTGCATTCGTAACATGTGACTTCTGAATATTTCTTATCTTTGCTTTTCTTTTTATTATATCTGGATTTAAAGTTCCTCTGTCCAGCTAGCTTGTTCATCCTTCAAGCAAGATTTGCTAATTCGTTTTCTGAGGATTCACTTCTACTAGATTCAGATTGGATAACAACTTTCTTAGATTTGGATCTAGTAACTCTCTCAGGAGTCTTGGATTTCATATGATTTAAAGTTGTAGTAAAAGCAACACTGCCATTTCCATTCTTCTTATTTTTGTTATCAGCATCTCTCTTCATTCTAGTCTCATGCTGAAGAAGAGTTCCAAACAGCTCATCTAAGGAAATCTGAGTAACCTTTCTGTTCTCATCAACAATAGTCCTCTTGGATTCCCATTCATTCGACATGATTTCTATGATATTATCAACAAGAGCTTCATCATCTACTCCTTTATCACCCATTTATTTTAAACTATTCACAATAGTCATGAATCTTTGTTGCACCTTACATATGTGTTCTCCATAAGGAAAGAAGAAACCATGATATTCAGCTCTAAGCATGACTCTTCTAGTTTCAATGACTTTGGAAGTTCCAACGTGAGTAACTTCAAGTTTCTTCCAAATATAATTTGCTGCTTCACAAGATGAAATTTGGCTATATACGTTTCTAGTCATGGAACAAAGCAAAGTATTGCATACCTTATAATTTAGTTGATATTCATGCTTTTCTTGATTGTTAAAGGTACTAACTTCTTTGTCAGGGATTTTATATCCTCCAGTAAGCATAAAAAAATTGTCAACACCAGTATTGATAATGAAAGCCTTCATTCGATCTCTCGAATATTCATAATAAATTCCATCAAAGATAGGTGGTCTAGTTGGATTGAGATTGTCTATGGAACCAACATTGATTCCTGTCATCTTTAAGAAAAGTCTTTCCACAAAAACTTGTTAATAGAAAAAGTTTGTAAACAAGGAATATAATCCTAAGCAAGAAAAATATAGAACAAAAGTATCTCTAAGCAAAAATGAATCCGAACTATATGATGCCGAAACACTGATTTGAAAAAAGTCTGAATCCAGAAGTTTAATTCTGAGAATTCTCTTCTGAATCTAATCGTGAGATTAATTCAGATTGAACCAATCCTCTAATACCAATTGTTGAGATGGTATGTGAGTATGATATACTCTTTAATACCAAATGTAGGATCGAATAAGTAAATATGAGATGCTCAAATACAAGAGGGGGGGGGGGTGAATTGTATACTTTAAAAAATCCCTAAGTAAATTTTGAATAACCAAAATTCACAACACCTCTAAGTTCTAATAACTTGCTTGATTCCGGAAAAGTAATTCTGGAAATGAAGCTTAACAAAAGTTTACAACAACTAATATTCTACCTTAAAGAATATAGAATCTAACTAAATCAGAGTACAAGTATAAGGAAGTATAAGAAATTTATACTTTCCTCAAAAATACAAATACAGTGGAAAACTTGTAACAAAGAAAGTAACAAGTACTAAGTCTTTTAACCCAAAGAGAAGGGTATCCAACAACCTTGGATAAAGGTCCCTTGATTTATACTTTTAAAAAAGTCTATCTTACCCACACCAGGGTAAGCCCTCGATACGAAGATCGGAGTTTGTCTTGCTATCCCTGCAAGCCCTCAACTATCAGATAGTCAGCACCTCTGTCTTCATCAGCAAGAAAGCCCTCAACTTCAAGGTAGTCGACACCTCTGTCTTCCTATCCCCGGAAGCCCTTGATTGTACACAGCAACAATCAGAGTCGCACAAAGCAAAACTGAACAAGTAGTTCAGTATGCACAAATCAATGAAAGTCTCTCTCTAGAAATCACTTCAACAACATGTGGTCTGTAGAGTCATAGAACCGTCATGAGCTCTTTCAAATGAGCTCCTATTTATAGGCATGACTTCAATGGTCGACTCCCTCCTCCAACGGTCATATTTTTCCTTGAATTTCAGAGGGACCTGTACACGTTTCACTCAAACAACGGTTAGTGAGTAACTGAAAGCACGCCATCATTTTATAACTAAACAAGTGTAAGAATAACCAAAAACTGATATTCGGAATGTAAGTAAATGAAAGTTTGGAGTCTAACCAAAAATTGAATTCAGAGTCTAAAATATAAGGATATTCAGATTCTGTTTTTTAGGAATTCAGAACCTGAATTATATAGAATTCCGGAGTCTGAATTTCAAGGAAATTCAGAATCTAGATTCACAAGTATTCGGAACCTGAACTTACAAAGTTCGAAGTCAGAGTTCATGAGAATTCAGAACCAGAACTTATAAGAGTTCAGAGTCTGAATTTAGAGAACTCAGAGTCAAAAATCAGAGAAGTTCAAATCCAGAATTCGTATTCAGAATTCAGAGTCAGAACTCAGAAGATTTCATAACTAGAATTCTGATTCAGAATTCGAAGTTAGAACTCAGTGAAGTTCATAACCAGAATTATGATTCAGAATTCGGAGTCAGAACTCAGTGTAGTTCGTAACTAGGATTATGAGAATTCAGATCCAAAAACAGAATGCTTCATATCTAGGTAAATATAGGATTCCTAGATTTTGGTTTGAAACCAAATTTTACACTTAGAAAAAAATGATATGAACAATAGACATGGTAAGGATAAATTTTCTTGTGGAAGGAAATTTTTCCTTGTAGAAGTAAAACACAGGGTAAAACGAGATTTTCCTTAAGATAAGGTGTTTGTGATTTTCAAAACAAGAAGGAATGATCAAGTCATAAGGAAACCTTATTGTCTTAACAATCTCCCCCAAGTATGAAGGAATGGAAAATTCATAAGGAAAACCTTATTGACTCAACAAAAGTCAACAAGGAAGAGGAGGATGAACCCAAAAGAAAATATGTTGCATTTAAGACCACCACCTCTAAAAACAAAGAGAAAAGGAAATTGGAAGCCTCTGTAGAATGTTCTAGCAGTGAACAATAATCACCGCTCTAGCAGTGAACAATCATCACCTGACAGTGATGAAGATATGGCTCAATTAGCCAGAAGGTTTAAGATATTTTACAACAAAAAGAATTTTTTTAGAAAGCCTAACTTCAAGGGAAGATATGATCAAAAAGGAAGCTGGAGGAAAGATTGGAAACAAAGTGACAAGCCTGATGAGATAGTATGCTATGAATGTAAGCAAAAGGGACATATAGAGGATAACTGTATCAATCTCAAGTAGAAAAAGAAATATGAGGACAAAGGTAGAAATTATAAAAAGGAATTGAATGCAATATGGAGTGCTTCTGAGGATAGTTCAAGTGACTCAAAATCTTCACATGATGAATAGGATGACAAAGCCAATATGTGTTTTATGACAAGCACATATGAGGTAACACTAGAATCTCCTATACACAATTCCTATTATTCTGGAGATGAGAGTGACTTTGAAAATATGCCTAATAGAGAAATGTTTGAGTACTTTAATATTATTGAAGAGACATGTAATGAACTAAAAGATAAATACAAGCCTTTAAATAAACAACATGCTCTTACCTCAACCATTAAATCTTAACTTACTGTATAAAGGAAGAAAAATTGTCAATTACTCAGAGAAAACAATTAACTGAAGCTATCTAATAAGCAATTAAAAAAGGACATTGAAAGGTTTATTAATGGTAAAGTTACTTTGGTAAAATTCTAGGTAAACATATTGATCCTAAATATACTACTGGTATTGGCTATTAACCTGATAAATGAAATTTTGGAAGAACTAATTTTGTTTCTAAGTCTAGGACATACAACTTTACTCCTAGTTTTGGAAAACATTTAGCTAGTTCAAATTATGATACACTCTCTACTATTTCAATATTTTCTAGACCAAATATAGTTTATTTTTCAAGCACTTTACATAATGCTTATAGGAAACCTATGAGGCAGATGTGGGTTCCTAAAGTACTAGTCACTAATATTACTAGACCCAAACAAATATGTGTACCAAAATCTATTTTTATTTGACTATTTTGTAGGAAAGTTACTTAAATAGATCCTGTAAAATATTATGGTACTTGGACAGTGGGTGTTCAAGACACATGATAGGAGAATATTCATGCTTAAATAATTTAATAAAAATTAATGGTGGACATGTCACCTTTGGTGACAATTATAAAGGAAAGACCATTGGCCTTGGCCAAATTGGTAACTCTAACTCAGTTTTGATTTCAAAAGTACTTTTTTTTATGGATTAAAATATAATCTGCTTAGTATTTCACAACTATGTGATGATATATTTCATGTTAAATTTGAAAATTATTCTTGTAATGTTTTCAATTCTAAAAATGAATTAGTATTTTATGCATTAAGAAATGAAAATGTATACTTTGTTAACTTATATTCTTTAGTCTCTCAAATGCTTCATGTTTAAGTGTATTTCACAAAGAATCTAGTATTTGGTATAGGATACTAGGACACTGTAATATCCACTCTCTTAGAAAACTAACTAGAAAGAGTTTAGTCAAATACCTAACTAAACTTGATTTTCCAAATGATAAAGTGTGTAATCCTTGTCCAAAAGGAAAGCAACACAAAATTTACTTTAAACCAAATAAAGAAGTGTCAACTTCTCAACCTATCAAATTGGTTCACATGGATTTGTTTGGACCATCTAGAGTTTATAGTTTAAATGGGAAGCACTATGTTTATGTTCGTGTAGATGACTTTTCTTGATATACTTGGACTTTATTTTTGTCTCACAAAAGTGAAGCCTGCTCTCATTTTACCAAATATTCCAAAACTATAGATAATATTAGTGGACTTAGAATTAAATCCTTAAGAAGTGATCATGGACATGAGTTTGAAAATAAAGAGTTTGAATATTTCTGTTCTCAAAATGGCTATATCATAATTTATCTACCCCTAGAACACCTCAATAGAATGGAGTTGTAGAAAGAATAAATAGAACCTTATAAGATATTTCTAGAACCATACTTAATGAATATGACTTACCTATTTATTTTTAGGCTGAAGCTATAAATACAGCATGCTATATTATTAATAGAGTGTTGATTAGACCCATTCTTAAAAGTACTCCATATGAGTTATGGAATAATAAAAAACCAAAAGTAGGCTACTTAAAAGTTTTTGGTTGCAAAGTCTTTATCCTTAATACTAAGGAAAATCTTGATAAATTTTCATCCAAGAGTGATGAAGTAATCTTTCTAGGATATTAAATATCTAGTAAATACTATAGAGTGTTTAACAAAATAACTAAATGTGTGGAAGAATCTGTCCATGTCAAATTTGATGAATTAGATCCACATGAGCCTAAGACCACTCTAGAGAACCTGGAGGATGATGTATTAAATATAGAAATCAATTCAAAATCCTCTAGCCATCCTGTAAAGGAATCTATAAAAACTTCAAGTTATGGAAATTGTTTATATTCAAGGCACATTGAACCTGAACCTGTTGATGAACCTGAAATCACTAGTCCTTCTTTTTCTAGAGCTGTTAAACTCTTAAGAACCATCCTTTAGATGATGTTGTAGGAGATTTAGATAAAGGAACTACAACTAGAGCTTATCTTAGAAATCAGGTTGAATATCAAGTCTTATTGTCACAACTTGAACCTAAAAACATTATTGATACTATCAATGATGAATTTTGGGTGATGGATATACAAGAAGAACTTAATCAGTTTGAAATGAACAAAGTTTGGAAACTTGTTGATCTACCCAAAGACACATTTACCATAGGCAATAAGTGGGTGTTTATAAATAAAATAGATGAAGTTGTTAACATAGTTAGAAACAAGGCTAGATTGGTTATACAAGGCTATAGTCAAGAAGAAGGAATTGACTATGAAGAAAACTTTGCATAGATAGCTAGACTTGAAGCCTTCAGAATTCTGCTTTCTTATGCCACAAATATGAATTTCAAACTATATCAAATGGATGTTAAGAGAGCATTCCTAAATGGGTATATATCTAAGGATGTATTTGTTGAGAAAGCCCCTGGTTTTACAAATCCTCATTTTCCAAATCATATTTTTAAATTATCAAAAGCTTTATATGGTTTAAAACAAGCTCCAAGAGCTTGGTATGATAGATTAAGTACTTTTCTTATTTCCAAAGGTTTTACAAAAGGAATAGATGATCCTACCATTTTTATAAAAATAATTTCCAATGATGTTTTAGTAGTTCAAATTTATGTATATGACATTATATTTGGATCTTCAAAAAATTATTTATGTATTGAATTTTCTAAAATAATACAAAATGAATTTGAAACTAGTTTAATGGGTGAATTAAAATTCTTTATTGGATTTCAAATCTTTCAAAAATAATGATGGTATTATTTTAAATCAAAGAAAATATACCAGAGATCTTATAAAATGTTTTGTCTTGTATAACACTAAAAGTAGTGACACTCCAATGAGTACTACTTGTAAGTTGGATCTTGATGAAGATGGAAAATCTGTTGATCAAACCACTTACAGAGGAATTATTGGAAGCCTACTCAACCTAACTGCTATCCGAACTGACATTATGTTTAGTGTATGTATATGTGCTTGTTTTCAAGAAAACCCTAAGGAATATCATTTAAATGTTTCTAAGATAATTTTCAAATACCTCAAGCATACACCCAATCTAGGACTATTCTATCCCAGAGGACAATCATTTAAGTTAGTTAGTTATTCTGATGCTGACTTCGGTGGTTGTAAGTAATATAGAAAAAGAACCTCCAGAACATGTCACTTTTTAGGCAAGTCACTAGTATCATGGTGTAGTAAGAAACAAAACTCTATTGCGTTATCTTCTACTGAAGCTAAGTACATAGCTATTGGTAGTTGCTGTGCACAAATTTTGTGGATGAAACACACATCACTAGATTATGAATATAAATTCAGGCATGTACCTATAAATTGTGATAATAAAAGTGCTATTAACATCTCAAAAAATCCTGTTTCACACTCTAGGAAAAAACATATTGATGTAAGACATCACTTTTTTAGAGATCATTATCAAAAAGGTGATATCACTTTGGAATTAATTGGAACTAAATATCATCTTGCTGATATATTCACCAAACCATTAAATTATGAAAGAATAGACTACATCATACTTGAGTTGGTAATGATAAATCTTAAGTAGTAAGTGTACTGTTTCAAAGCTTACTATTTCACAGTTTACAGTCTCACCGTGAAAACCTATTATGGTCTCATCGTGAAAACCTATTATGGTCTCATCGTGAAAACCTATTTCGGTCTCACTGTAAAAGTCTATTGCAGTCTCACCGAAAAGAAACTTTATCATTTTATTTACATATTATAACCCATATGGTGATAATTAATTATTTTATCCTTTTAATTTCCAGCACTTTTTATTTTGCGACGCTTGATATTCCTAAATGATAAAAACGAAATAATTTTCACTCCTTTCTTCACCCGAGCTCTCTTCTCTCAAACCGCAACCCCTCCTTCAACCTTTATCTCTTTATAGAACCTTCGTTGAATGCCTAAAATGAAACGACCATCTTCATAAACTCTTTATAAGTGAAGATCAAATAAGAATATGAAAATAACACCGAAGTTAGTGCTCAAAGGTCCTTTGAATCCAAACCTGGTTAACAGAATAATGGTACCTGAAAAGGAAATTTTCCATAAGTGGCTTCTATTAAGTAAGTCTTTAGTATTGAAAGTAATAAAATAGAAAGTATGGATGGATTGGTTCCCAAAGGATGATAGTACAATTTACCCAAATCTAGTTGCACAGTTTTATCAGTTCTTTCAATTCTCTTTTGATACAGAAGATGGTTTTGTTCTGAGAAGTTGGATCAATGGTAAAAGATGTACCTTTTATTCAAGGTTATGGGATCCATGCCTAAGGATACCTTATGAGGGTATTTTTGAGGACTACTATAGATGTCCTTGAAATCATGTACAATTGTCTCCTATCAACTGTTCAATGTTCCGGTGCTCTGTTAATGTGTATAGCAGCACTCGGGTCGAATCCTCAACGATGATACTTTTTAATAGTCAATTATTTTTAGTTGATTATATTTTGATTGGGGTTTTTTTTGAAAAGATTAAATGAAATGATTAATGATTGGTGTTTGATTTAACAATTTTATAAATATTGGGGTGAGTTCATTTTTAGGGAGTTAATCTTGTGACATCCTTGAGCTTTGCTTTATATTGCATTTAAATGAACACCCAGTTCACAAGATAACATTGATTGGAATTCCTAAGTGTTAAGGCTTTAATACAAGCCTTAACTTAACTTAGGGCTATAATCTCAATCAAATCTTGTTGATGAAAGTGTATTTATGGTTCCAATAATCCATGTAAACCACATGTTAAACAAAACAAGTCATTAATTCATGACATGTTAAGTCCAACATACACAATATTAAATTAAATAATACTCTTTGAGAAAAAGCTCTCAATCGCTTAACATATCTGAATAATGAATCACACAAATGGTATATTAACTCATCCATTAAGATAGTTATTAATCTGGTAATATATGATTATGGTGATGAATTATAAATAGAACAAAAAGAATGGGATAATAAAAGAGTAGTGCGTTGAACACACACGATCGTTGAGAGAGTTAAAAAAAGACTTTCGATTGAATAGGGAAGAAAAATAAGGGAAGGGGTTTTAAATTGATTTAAACTATTTTAAGAACATTAATAATAAATTATAGAAGTTGGTTTAGAATAACATATATTGAAGAAAAAATTTGCATTAAAATAGAATTACAAAAAACAAAGACTTACACGATTACAAACAAAGAACCACACAAAAGTAAATGAATGGAAGAAAGGAGGAATGGTTTCTCAAGTAAAAACTTGAGTATGTAAGATCCTCCTAAGAATTTTTTAGAGACTTGGTAGTACCAAACTATCCTCCTTTTCTCTGAAATTCCAACTCTTTTGAAAGGAGAGGAGGGGATGTATTTATAGTCCAAGGTGGTAGACTATTTGCATTCCAAAACTACCCTTCCACTTGGATTGATGATTTGGACACCCATATAGATGAATATAGAGATATATCCTTATTAAAAGTTGTATAAAATAATGTTTTACAACTAATATAAAAATTTGGAGGCATTTGGAATTATGGAGCCAAAGTTATGGCCGTTTGATTAAACAACGTTAATGTGTCCATTTCAATCCATACTTTTTAGAAGGACGAAATGTGAATTGGTTTATCAATAGAAATATTCCTTAAAATCCAATTTTTTTTTTTCAAAAAGGTTTCCATCCTATATCTCATATTTCACACTGTAAAATATCAGCTTGATTTTATGATGAAATCATGATCTATGTCATGAATAGTGTCTGAGTTTTAATTTCTGTCAAGAATGGTGGGCTGGAATTAAAAGCCTCATTTGGGCCCCTTTTCCATGTAGTTGGACCTTAAATTTTTTATCCATGATTATTTTGGATAATATAGAACATATGGTGGAGTTTAATAGAATTTGGGATCTAGGATTTATACCAATAACTCAATCATCATGGTTGGTCCAGTTTCTTCACAGTTTCTTTGGGTCTTCTTGTGTGGACCATATGACCCTCAAAATGGACGATTTCGCCAAAGGTTCCTTCTAATGAAATGTTGGAATTTGAGTAAAAAACCCCAAAAAACAAGAATCATTCAATTTGGACAAGTAGGGTGATATTTATTATTAAAAAATTAAACAAAATTGAATCTGGATGAATTCAAATAGTGCTAAAAAATTATAATTAATATTTAAACATTAATATTTCACACAAATTATGCACATTTAATATCAAATTAGTAAAGGGAGTATATAAAAAGTTTTGAAAATATTAATAACATCAACTCCCCAAAAATTATACTTGTGCATGTCCTCATGTTCAAAAAATATAAAAAACATTACAAAATCATTTTCACTCATCAACAAATATTAATTTTTTCCCCACTCAGGGGAGGTTTAGACAATTTCACTCATCCATATTGAATTCCACCAAATTTTTTACAGAAAAAATGTTCCAAAAACAATTAATTTTTTCATGCTCAAATTTAGAAATTGAAAATGGTGGCACACAAAACTTACTCCTCTCAAGATGATAAAATTAATTTTTGGAGATTCACTCATTCACCAACCAAAAGTGAAAATCTTAGAGTTTATAAGAGGTCCCAGCTTCTAATACCTATCCTAAAGTGAACCATAATCAATATGACATAAGTGTTCTTGTTTTTTCTTTAAAAGTTGAACTTGAAAAAGATCTCACACTCATATCCCAACCCATGATTGATCTCCTAACGACACTAATTGTAATAGTTATAACATGATCAAAGGTTGAGGATGAGTGATTTTTGACCTACCAAAGAAACAACCCATTTTTTTGTTCTTTTTTTCGATTGATTTTTTTAACACTTGTCAATAACATTTACAAAATTACATAAATGAAAGTAAATTACATTCCCAAAAACACACTGAATGAAAACCTCTCCCCCACACTGAAATGGATGCTTTCCCTCAAGAATATGACAACATGGTGAAATGAAAAAAGGGTACCCAAAATGAAATCTATTCCCACCCACACTTAGATTTAAAAAAATTATGCAATTAAAATCCATGTTGATATTGGGCGGGAAAAGGTTTTGGGCTTGTAATGTGGCTATCAAAGAAAAGGTTTCCATTGCTTGAAGGGGCATTCAAAATGAGGATTAATGTAAGGAAAATGGGAGTCTATTTGGATATTGTGATTCTCATGTGGTTCAGAAAATGCCTCCATCATATTAATGTACACTAAAGTAGGAAATTCTTCTTGAAGGTACACAAACTCAAGACTCACAAATTGGGGTGAAAAACACATATTTTTAAAATATGGCCATAGGTGGCCTTGGAATGAAAGAAAATGGTGTTCCTCATGGGTGGAGAATATTAGTTTCCAAATCAAAAATTGAGCATTCAATTTTTTTTGGGTTTGACACAATATTCTTTATCCAAATATATGATGAAAACACAAAATTTTTGAGGTGAAACCATGTCTTTTGACTCCCCAAAATGGTTGGACAGAATACCAAAACCGGATGGTGAGTAAGTATGGATCTTTTGGTTTTTTTAATTTTTTTAGTTTTTTTAGTGTTTTTAAATTACACACCCACACAAAATAGAAAGAGTAAATAAAAAAATGTTGCTAGGAAAGTGGTAAAAAACAAAATGAGAATAAGGGATGAAGAAGAATAAAGATAGAGAGTGAGAAATGAGGAGTTAAAGGGAAAGAGGTGTCCCCTAGTTTGTATTTGGTGGGTTTCCATCTGCATCTAGTGGTGGGCCAATAGTAGAATTTTCAGATCCAATGGAAGTTGATGTTGTTCTATGATTGTGTGTCCTCTTATGGTGATGCTTTAACCGATGTCCATTAACCGCGAATGTCCTTTTGGAAGATAGATCTTGGACTTGCACTGAACCAAATGGGTAAACATGAGAAACAATAAAAGGACCTTCCCAATGAGAATTAAGCTTACGTGGGTGAAGCTGAAATCGAGAGTTGAAAAGCAATACCTTTTCACCCTCATGGAATACCTTTCTCAATGGGTGTTTTATATGCAGTTCGATAAGCCCAAAGTGCTTCACCAAGTCTTTCAGGACCGTCTTTTTTGGTGGGTTTTATAATTCTCTCAAGAACACTTTTTTACTTATCTATTAGAAAGTTCAGAAATACCATTTGTTTGGGGGTGATATGCAGTTGATGTTTTATATACAACACCATTCCTTTTCAAAAGAGATTCCATGGTTTTTTTTACAAAAATGGGTTTCTATGTCACTAATCAAGGCACATGGTGTGCCAAATTGGTGGAAGATGTATGTGTTTAAGAACTCACTAAGAGTATGTTAATCATCCTTTCTAGTGGGTTTTTCCTCGACCCAATTAAAAACATAATCAACTACAGGAAGAATGTTTGGGAATCCATTGGAAGGGGGAATGGTCCCATAAAATTGATGCCCCAAACATCAAAGATCTCACATAAAATTAAAGGCTTTTGGGGCATTTTATTTCTCTTTGAAATTGTTCCAAAATTCTGGCAAGTGGGACATGATTTAAAGAACTCATTTGAGTCCTTGAAGAGTGAAGGCCAAAATAATCCAGAGTCTAGAACCTTTTGGGAGGTCCTGTGTGGTCCAAAATGGCCACCACCATACATTCAGTGACATAATTCTAATATGGAAGAATGTTCATTTTCATCAACACTTCTAATAATCACCATGTCTTCCCTAGTTTTCCAAAGTTTATTTTCTTCCTAAAAATAGTATTTTGAATCACTTTTCAACTTCATTTTTTGTTCTTTTGAAAAATTTTCTGAAAAAACACCAGAAACCAAGTAGTTTACAATTGGGGCATACCATGGTATTTTTGAAGTGAGATATGAAAGGTGATCAGTTGGAAATTCTAGATCAATTATTTCAGAATGAGAATAATGAAAAATTCTACTCAAGTGATCAGCCATAGGGTTTTCTTTTCCTGGTCTATATTTTATTTCAAGGTCAAACTCTTGGAGAATTTGGATCCATCTTATTAGCCTTGGTTTGGAATCACTTTTATTAAGTAAGAATTTTATAGCAGAATGGTCTGTGAAGGCGATGATTTTGGCACCTAAGATATAGGGCCAAAATTTATCTAAGGCAAAAACCACTACTAAAAGTTCTTTGTCAGTGACAGTGTAGTGAGATTTAGTTTTTTCTAATGTTATTGAGGCATAATAGATGACATGTTGAATTTTTTCTCTTCTTTTACAAAGAATAGCCCCAACAGCTCTATCAGAAGCATCATACATCAACTCAAAGGTTAAGGACCAATATGGGGGTTGGATTATTGGGTCAGATATAAGAGAAGTTTTGAGTTCAATGAAGGATCTCTTTCAAACCTCATCAAAATGGAAAGTGACATCATTTTGGAGAAACTGAGTGAGTGGGAGGGAAATCCTACTAAAGTTATGGATGAATCTCCGATAGAAACTGGAATGACTGCGGAAGGAACGAATATCTCAAATAGATGTGGGTTCTAGAAGTGATTAGATCACTTCAATTTTGGCTGGATCGACTTCAATACCATGTTTTGAAACTATGTTCCCTAGAACAATCCCATTTGTAACCATGAAGTGAAATTTTTCAAAATTTAACACAAGGTTACACTTGACACACTTTTGAAGGACTATAGAAAGTGAATGCATGTTTAACATCCTGGTTCCGGAAGCCACCCAGAGGCACCCCGTACCCAGTTGGTCACATGGCCTCAAGCGCATTTCCCCAAACGCCAGAGGCTGCTGACTAGCAGCGTGGGCCTTTGGTGTGATAGTGGAGAAACTATGCCCTCATTGGAAGAGTACACAGTGGAAGTAAGAATATATAAAATAGCGGAAGCAGTAAATATCCAACAACAGTAAACAACGGAAGACTGATAAATAAACAACTAGAGCAAAATATATAAATGATGCATGATACAAATGTGTCTAGGAAATCATCCAAATAATTCACAATGATGAATACAGTACTAAACCCAAGTATAAAAGGAAAATAGATAAAAAACTTCTCAGTATCGCAAGCCTCAGCTTGGTCACATGCTCTCAAGCTCTAATGCAATCAAGAACCTGAAGTAGAAGGGCGCTTGCCCTTATCTATACCTGCAACAATATAATCTGTTTGGGCCCAAAAGCATGACCCAAACAGGGTGTGAGACTAAATCCTAATAGTAAACCACGTGAAGATCTATGCCTAATAGTCAGTGAGTATATGGTAGGTAAAAGTATAGTAAATAGTAAACACTAAACATGACATTACTCAGCAGCAAACAATCCACAATTTCTATCATTTAATTTACAAACAAGTAAGCAGCCACTCAAGCAAGTAGAACAAACAGGTAACCCTCTGGGTAGTTCTCATAGACTAAAACCTATGGTTCAACCCAAAAGTACTAGAAACCCTCTAGGAGGCACACACAGTCTCACCCCTCTGGTCCACCTCAAGAATAGACTCTCTCAGGAAGCACTAACTGTCAATTCCCCCTATAGTATCATATCATACTAAAGGTGCTCTAGGGAAGCACTCAACGTATCATTCCCCATGTGGACCGCATCGAGGAACTACAAAAACTCTGAGGAAGCACTAAACTTCAATTCTCCCTGTGGTCTCGCATCGTATTATAAAGACACTCTGGAGAAGCCCTTACGTCCATTCTCCCTATGGTCTACTACACTAGGTTCTCACAGCCCTCTGTAAATTCAGCAAGTATCACATCATGTAACAGCCAAATTAAACCTCAAGAAATACTTGGCTAGAATTATACAGCATCTCAGAATGTAATAACAATAGTCACACCATCCTACAAACTAGGCAGGGAACTGGCAATAACCTAACAGGAAAAACTAGACCAAACTGTCATAAACAGGAAAAAATGCATGGGAAAAACATCCAAAGCACAATAAATTACACTATTAACAAAAAATAACATCTACTCAGGAATATAAGGAAAGCAGACAAACAACATGGGAAAAATAGGAAACACGCAATACCCCATTCAAGGGTATTGGTGGAATTTGCAAAAAATACTCAAAGACTTTCTACAGAAAGTCACAAACCACCTACCTTGATGTTATGATATCGATATACTTGAACCATGAGGTTTGAATCCCCTCATAACATTTTAGATCTATGAAAATTCATAAAAATTTCAACCCATTATAACTTGTAAAAGAGGAGAAAACAAGAAATGAGGTTCCAGTATAAGGGAGAACTCACCGATGCGATTCCAACGCGATTCATAGAGTTCGATTCGGAGGAAGAACGATCAGTCGGGGGTTCATCAAAGATCTGCAGCCGTTCGGATCTCTCGGCCAAATGAGACCTAAAAGGATACGTTTCTGGCGATTAGACACGACCCCGATGCATTTAATGAAAAAAAATAAAATACACGGTGTGTACTTTTGGAGTACACGGTGTGTACTCTCCTTTTCCGTACTCCGCTTTAAACAGCCTCCATATCACCCAAACAACCATGTGTGTGGCTAGGACATGGCCAACACATGAACTTGTGCGACAATAAAGTACACGACATGTAGTCATAAAGTACACGACGTGTACTCATAAAGTACACGGTGTGTACTTCAAAAATTTCCAGGAACTCCTCTTTTCTCAAAAACTCCTAAAAAAGGAAAACATACCCGAAAATAAGATATGGGTTCTTAAAAACTTCCCCCCTTAAAGAAATTCATCCCCAAATTTCCCTAGCATGGTGTAGAAGAAGAAACCCTGAAAAGCTCTGGACACTGTGCTCACACATCGGCCTCCCTCTCCCAAGTCTCATATTATACCCACCCTCGCTGCCATAGCACTCGTACTAGAGGAATAGACCAGCCACAAAGAACCTTTGTACTGTGATCCACAATCCAGATAGGATGCTCCTCAAACGATGCATCCGCTTTGAGCTCAACCTCCTCAGGTTGAAAGACATGATATGAGTCTGAAAAGTAATGTTGGAGATAAGAAATGTGGAAGACGTTGTGCATAGGCCGATACCTTTGAGGTAACTGCAACCGATAGGCAATCGGCCCAACTCTCTCCAACACCTCAAATGTTCTGATGTAACTTGGTGAAAGCTTACCCTATCTCTGAATCCTCTTGTGTCCCAACCTCGATGCGACACGCAGGAAAACCTGATCCTTGACCTCGAACTCCAGAGGTCATCTCCGCTGGTCAACATAAGACTTCTGACGAGACTGCGCCGTAGCTATCCTCTTCTGAATCAACTCTATTTGCTCTGAGGTCTCCTGAACAAGAAGAGGTCCCAACAAAACTGCCTCTCCTGCCTCCAGCCAGCATAAAGGTGATTGACATGGCCTACCGTAAAAAGCCTCATAAGGTTCCATCTGAATAGTTTCTTGAAAACTATTGTTGTAGGTAAACTCCACAAGAGGTATATGTTTCTCCCAAGAACCTCCAAAATCTAGGATGCATGCTTGGAACATGTCCTCAAGCACCTGAATCATACGCTCGGACTGGCCATCTGTCTGAGGATGGTATGCTGTACTCAAATGTACCTATGTACCCAAAGCCTTCTGAAGCCCCTGCCATACCCGAGAAGTAAAACACACATCCCTGTCTGAAATAATGGAGTGTGGAACTCTATGCAGACGCACAAACTCACGGATGTAAAACCGTCCCAGCTCGTCAACACTGAAGGTCTCCTTGATCGGAAAGAAGTGAGAGACCTTCATAAGTCTGTCAATAAAGACCCATACAACATCATTCCCATGAGGTGATCTTGGAAACCTTGTCACGACGTCCATCGCGATGTCGTTCCACTTCTACTCAGGAATGGGTGACTGTTGTAAAAGACCTTATGGTCCCTGATGTTCCACCTTCACCTGCTGAGAAGTATAACATATCATGACGAAACCAGAAACATCTCTTTTCATACCTGGCCACCAATACTGGCAGTGAAAATCATGATACATCTTGGGGACACCAAGATGAACTGCCCAAACTGAGGAATGAAAATCCCGCATCAGCTCCTCATGTATATCTACTGGAACCCATACACGTCCCTGGAAATGGAATATCTCATCCTCTCCTATAGTCCATCTATGAATAGGGTCCTCTCCTGACATGCTTTTCCGCAGGACTAGGCCTTCATAATCTGAGAGCTGCCTCATTTGTACTCGATCAAGAAGGGTATAGGTAACAACTACAGAAGATAGAAAAGTATTCCCCTCTCTTTCGTGCACATCCAAATGCATCTTAGATAATAGATCCATAAGCTTCCACTCACTACTAGCCTCTTGAACTGCATGTATCTAAGTACACCTGCTCAACGCTTCAGCCACAACATTTCCTTTCCTAGGTGTATAAGCAAGCTCAAAAATCGAAGGACTGAAGATACTCGACCCACCTTTGCTGTCTCAAATTCAGATCACGCTGAGTGAAGATGTACTTGAGACTCTTGTGGTTGGTAAACACCACAAAGAGCTCTCCCAGAAGATAATGTCTCCAACATCGTAGGGTATGAACAACAGCTGCTAACTCAAGATCGTGTGTCAAGTAGTTCCTCTCATGTGGCCTCAACTGCCGAGACCCGTATGCAATGACTCCATCTCCCTGCATAAGCACAACTCCTAGCCTGATACCTGAAGCATCACAGTAGACAGTGTGCCTCTTTCCTGGATCTAGAAAGACTAGTATCAGTGCTGAATTCAACCTCTCTTTCAACTCCTAAAAGGCTGACTCACAAGAATCTGACCATAAGAACTTCGCACCCTTCTTGGTTAGACCCGTAAATGGTGTTGCTAAGCATGAAAAGTCCTGTATGAAGTGTCTGTAGTATCCAACCAGCCCTCGAAAACTCCTCACCTCAAATAAATTATTTGGATACTCCCAGGAAACTACTGCTCTCACTTTCTCGTGGTCTACTGATACTCCTGTCTCTGAGATAACATGACCCTAGAAGTGAATCTAATCCATCCAAAAGTGGCATTTTGAGAGCTTAACATATAACTGATGCTCTCTCAGTGTACTCAGAATGATATCAATATGGGTAGAATAGTCATGTAGAGTGTGAGAGTACACCAAGATATCATCCATGAAGACCACCGTGAAAGAGTCTAAGTATGGATGGAACACTCGGTTCATCAGTTCCATGAAAACTGCAGGTGATTTTGTGAGACCGAACGGCATAACCATATACTCTTATAGACTATACCTGCTCCTGAAGGCTGTAAGAGGTATATATGATGGTCTAACGTGCAACTGATGAGAACCAGATCTCAAGTCGATCTTCGAGAACACTCGGTCTCCTTGAAGTTGATCAAAGAGATCATCAATCCTTGGAAAGGGATATCATTTCTTGACCGTCAATTAGTTCAACTTTCGATAATCCATACAAAGCCTGATGGTACCGTCTGCCTTCTTCAAAAACAGGATAGGCAAACCCCAAGGAGAAGTACCAGGTCGGATGAAACCCTTTTCCTGCAACTCCTCCAACTGATTCTTGAGCTTCTGCAACTCAGGTGTAGCCATCCTTTAAGGAGGAATGGACACCGGTGCCACTCCTGGCATGAGATCAATCGAAAAGTCTACCTCACGCTCTGGAGGAAAACCTGAAAAGTAATCTGTAAAGACATCACTGAAATGATCCACCACTGGAGGAAAGTTTAACTGCGAAGTCCCCTGGTCATCTAGATAAAGACTAGCAATCTGGGCTGTAACTACTCCCAACCCATGATGCTCTGGACCCGCTCTGCTCACCCGGACCTCCCAATATCCCTTATGAAGAAAATATACACCCTCTGGTGAAATGAAACTAAACCTGTGGTGATAATAGTCGACGACTACCTGGAAGGGAACTAGCCAATCTATTCCAAGAATGAAATCATATCCTGTCATCTATAGGACATAGAGATACCATAGAAAGTGATACCCAACCACCTCTAGAGGGCACTCCTTGCACTGACGTACACTAGCCATCCTAGTCCCCAACGGTGTGTCTAGAGTCAAAGTATCGGTAGAGAAAAAGATGCAGAGCCCAAGGCTCTCCAAAACATCAATAGAGATAATGCTATGGGAATCCCCTGTATTGAAAAGAGCATAAGATAAAACTGAGGCTACTAAGATCGTACCTCAAAATTTAGAGGGTCCGAGATCCTGCTCCTGCTAGGTCTGCTCCACTGCAAAATCCTGACCTGTACCACGGCCCCGTGACCCTGCCCGACCGCTCTGAGAAAATCCACCCTGCTGTTGCTAAAATACCGATGACTGGCCGCCACGACCTCGACCTCCACCTTGGCCCGAACAGCCAGAATAACTCCAGTTCCCAGACTGCTGAGAAACTGGTGGTGTTTCTCCTGAATGAGGAGTCATGGATGAGCCCCTATCACCAGCTGCTAGTGAGAAAACCTGACATAAGCGCTGGAGGTGACCCATCTTGCCGTAAGATAGGCACTCCACTGGGTCTCTCTGGCACTGAGGCCTCATATTCCCATCCCTTCTACACTGTTAGCATATCACCTGGCTTCCTGAAGATGTGTCTCGCTGCCTCGGATCATCGCACGTAGACTCCCTACGGCACTTCCTGCTGTCGGCTCATGAAGCAGTTGTAACGCCCCGACCCCAGCTACCTAGAGTCGGTGCATTACTTCGTAACATTGGCATGATCACAAAAGATCAAGTCTCGAAAGACCAATTAGTTTAGTAGCCTTGGAAACACAAGATACATTCATAAATGTTACATTACATCATAAAGTGAGAAACTAATAACAAAGTCTTCATAGTCCACACTAATCTCCTCTTCTGACTATCCCTGCAGGTCATTCATAAAATACTTCTTCACATCCTGGAAAATATTAAAACATTGAAAGGGGTGAGCTCAGATGCTCAGTAAGGGTAACAATATTGCGGAAGCTTTCATAAATAAACCTAAACATTTAAGGCAATGTATAACTAAAAAAAAGCCTTTTAAACTTGAACTTCAACATAATATGGCAAAAGTAAAATGAGATAATGCCATATACTTCTTCACATGGAAATTCTACTGGTCGAATAATCACATGCAACATCAATAACCACTTTCATAATGATGGAATGCATAATTCCAGACTATCATAACCACGTAGTCAAGGCCTCGTGCCAAGACCACAAATAAGATTTTGTCAAGGCCTCGTGCCAAGACACTAGTTTGTCTCATGAGACCAGCCGATGCATCGAGGAGCTATAGAGGGCTCCACCCGTCACTTATTAAGTCCAATGCATTCCTCATATGAATAGGTTTAAACATATCATAAACCATAACATAATCGTATCACATAAAACATGCATAAAGGAAACATAACATTTCCACATTTCAATCACAAGATGTAAATACAACACATTGATATAATAAAAATTCTTTCAAAACCATTTTTAATACCAAAATAAAAGAAAGTTAAAACTTTGTATTTATTTTTCATTAAAAAAAATGATGGCTTGTAGAGGAAGCCGAAACTCAAATAATGGTCACGGCGGCGGAGAAGTCATTGTCGCCGCATAAGTACGGAAAGAAAAACATTCCCCTTTTGTCGTTTAGTAAAATTCTTCGTATAAAAAAATATTCCTTTTTAATAAACGTAAAAGTCAAAGGGGTTTATACACCGTATAAAAGAAAGTTGTGTATAAAACCAAATATGCCTCAACGAAAGGGGATTGAGACGAAGTCCTTAAAAAGATAATTTTTTATAAAGTAGGTCTATTATATGTATTCACTATAATTACACATAAATAATGTAAAAATACAAGATAGGACATAATAATATCATGACATAATTTGAAAGTAGGAGATTAACCCAAAGAATAGAAATTGGGTTAAGAAGTTCCCTTACCTCGTGTCTGACTTGACTCAACCGTTCTTTAACCTCCTGAATAATAAACTAGAGTTAATATATACCTTATTAAGAACCATTTTCAATTTCATTATCCTTTTTATATCACTTATTACAATGATATGAACATTATGTAATTATTTAAGTTAATAACGGTCGTTTTGTCGATCTTTGGTACTTGAGTCAACAATAAAATTCTTATAATTACAAGTTGTTTATGAGGTAGAATATCCATTATCTCCAGAATTATATTCATGATTTAGATTTCATATATATCTCATATATCCAGTATATACATTCATTTATAATATTACGTAACATTTAGAGGTAAGAAATGAAATGCACCGTTCATGGAGACGGTAAGCCGTACGTACGCATGAACGCTACTTTCATTTCAATTTCATATTTAATGGAACTAAATCATAATGATATAAATGTATAATATAATTCCAGTATAATATAGTGTATAATAACATTTACTACATCCTTTATACATCCCACATATGGCATTAACGATTCAAATCACTTTGAGGGGGCGGTAGTCCGCACTTCCTAAAATGAAATTATCGCGTTTTACCCATAATGGAAATCATAAAGTATACCATAAATGAGAAATAAAGAAGCATAAGTAAAACATAAACATATTATATATCATATATAAAAATAGTGACATCTTAATGGCCACCTTTGGAGGTGTTATATTAGTGTTTAACAATCATCGTTTCGTGAGGCAGAAATTCGCCATCCACAGAAACCGTATGTTCTTTAACCATTAGATGTAGGTGTGTGTAATTGTAGCTCGAATACTTCTTATAAAAACATCCTAGTATATTGAGGATAATGGTTTTGTTACAAAATAAATGAATAAAAAGATTTTAGGGGGTTGGAGAAGATAAATAAAACAAAACAACATTAGAGAATACATTACCTCAAAATCGGGTAACTTTTTTTGATTTGAGCCAAAGGCTTCCTTGGGAAGAGTTATGCCCAAAGTGAGGCTTCTAGGAGTAATAGGGGGAAGTTGGGAGAGTATTTGGGTAGAGGTTGGCCGAGATAAATGGCTTGAAAGTGTAAATGAGGTGGAAGAGGTGGGGGCCTTTTATAAGTGGAGAGGAGGGGCTCTTTTGGAAAGATTGAAATGTTACATTATTACACAATGCTTTTCGGATTATAAAGGTCCCACACTTATATAATTCGAGGCTAAGGTGATAAGGGTTCGAAATCTCCTCATCCAATTGGCTTTGGACAAGTGTAAGCCTTGGATTTTGCATTATCTTCCCATTTTATTTAAATCGTTAAATAATGAGGTCATCACTGCATCATCATGATGTCATAAATAATTTAATTTATTTAATGTCTAAAAATTATAAAAAATATACTATGATGTAGGAAATATTTTTATCTTTCTAATGAATATTTATAATCAAAATTTGGACTTGTGTAACCCCACTTAAAAACTGTTTTAGTAAAACAACTCATGTTTGTGTCAATTTAATTTTAACATTAAATAAATATATATTAATGTCATTTTCCAACTAAAGTGGCTCCATGGGGTCCCCAAGTTGACCCATGGGTTGTCTTGGTTGGCCATGACTCATCCAATAGGAGTAGGACAAGTGTCATGCTCATCTCATATTATTATAACATTATTTGTACCTTAAACTACACTAATTACCTCTAATCGCGATTAAGAACTTAAAAGTTACTATTCACCAAAAAATTATTTTAATCTCATTGAACCACATTTTACTTCTTAATGACAACCATGTATGTCGGATTTTTGAAAATCAAATCACAGAAGTGGTAGTATTTCATTTAAACGAAAAATCAGTTATTTAAGTACCACTTAGTGGTTTCACTATTCATCAAAAATTGAAGTTTTTCAGAACAATGCCAAAATTTCACCCTAAGCTATAATTGATATTCCGAATTCAAAAATGATGTCTATTTTACAAAATTCCAAACATATAAGTTGCGTTAATTAATTTTATAATTAATTCCCGCTGTCACAACAAATAGCGTGTTTTTAAGAAACAATTTATATCAAAAGATTGGAAATTGTTTATGTCCAATTTCAATGTTAAATTAATTTTAATGACCACCATTGGATAAAATGGTAAAAATATATTATTATTATACTTTAAAACCACTAAATAGTATAATTTATCACTATAAATTATTTTGATTAAAAAAGTTGTTTTTAAGTAATTTTCACTATTCATAAAAAATTAGAAGTTCTCAGAAAAATACCAAAAATTCAACATAGGATAATTTCGATATTACGAATACAAAAATGAAGTCCATTTTGAAATATAAAATTTCTATAATTTTAAAAGGTGGTTATTACTATTCATAACGGCTACTTTGATTAATCGTTGTGTTTTAGAACTCGAAGTTGCGTACAATGCAAGCTATTGCATTATTGAATGAGAAGCGTATAATGGAAGCTCGGGGTGTTACATTCTCCCCTCCTTCAATAAATTGCGTCCTCGCAATTTGAAATTTTTTTCTTTGAAAATAAAAGGTTGAAAAGAGAAAATACCTTTTTGGAAAACCTACATCGGAAATAAGATTAATAAAATTTAGCCTTAATAAGAGGGAAATGGAAATAAGAAAGTCACCACCAAATTATGATCTCGATAAGGAGAACATTGGTGTCAATTAGAGACATATAATTGGAGGAAAAACGTAAATATTTGTAGGGGGTGATTGAGGTCATCAATCACAATCAACTGTCAAATTGAGGGCCTCAAAGCCTTCAATCTATGTTGATTTAAAATATCTTCAGTTCAACAAAACATAAGGTATTAGGATAACACATTTTTTTTAATATCCCTTTACTAAAGTTTAAGAATTAATTTATTCATTGAATAAGAGATAGGTATATATATATATTTATGCTTGACAATTAGAGTTTCAACCTTCAACTCATCTTTCACTCAAAATGATAATAGAACTCAAAAATATTATACTTATCCTAATTGTATAAGGTTCCAAATATTAACACATACCATTTAGATTAGTAAAATTATTTTGTAATAACCAGGGACTTCCTGTAGGCTAGTGGTAGGAAATAAGGGCCTGTTGCACTATGGTTGTGGGTTCGATTCTTGCAGCTTTGTCCGACGCGACGGGTTATGCCCCACCCTGCAGGTTGTCCTTTTCCTAAAACTATAGTATCATAATATTCCAAAAATAATCTTCATAAATTTTTTAACCTTAAACAATACTATCCAAAGATCAACTTAATACACTCCAACCTTTATAGTTATCCAAAATACCTATGTCCAGACTTTCTCTAAAAGGTCTCTTAATTCCAAAATCAATTTATCAGATTCCCCAAACAAAGTAAAGTTTCTCTTATTGTCACATACTAAAAATATGATTACCTTCATCATATTAAAACCTTACTGAAATCAACAAGTACTGCAGTACAATCCTTATATATATATCACATTATTCTAATAACCAAAATATAATCCATGAGTCCAAAAGCACCATTACATTAGTTATTCTGCTTCAACTGTAGTAACAGCATAAGATTGTCCTTGATCCCTTGGCCTTTTCTGAGGTAAGTTTCCTTGACGCTTAGGACATTCATTTGCATAATGCCCTGTTTCCCTACAATTGTAGCATTCAATTTTGACAGCCTCTTTCTTTCCCTTGCAATCACGAGCCCGGTGACCCTTTTCTCCACATTTATAACAAACTCCCATTCCTTTTAGGCAAGTACCAGGGTGATTCTTCCCACAATTATCACATAATGGAAAATCCTTCTTTCCCTTTTTCCCTTTATCTGTCTCTTGTTCCACCGTTCTCTTCTTCTCTTGCTTTACTTTGTTGTCATAAGACTTAGAGAATTCCTTTTCTGTCTTGATAGCACATGAGACAATATCTTCGTATGATGAGAAGGATTGTGATACTAAAGCTCGACGGAGAAATGGTTTTAACCCATCAAAGAAACGATCAATCTTACTCCTTGGGTTACGTATATAATCGGCAGCATGCCTCGCTAACCTTGTAAAGTTAGCCCCATACTTTGCGACATTCTCATCCTCCTTCTACCTCAGACTCAGAAATTTCCTTTCCATATCTGCTCGATGGTCACGTGGAAATTATTTTTCTAAGAAAAGCTCTTTGAACTCCTTCCATTCCATATTCGATACGTCATCATCTTCCTTTGTGTTTTGAATTAGTGACCACCACTGATCGGCATCTCCAGTGAGGCGGTAAACTGCCATGACAACCTTCTCCCTTTCACTACTCCCCAAGGCATGGAATATTTTCTCTAAGGAATTTATCCATTGCTCAGCTACTATAGGATTTGTACTCCCATTGAAGGTTGGTGGTTGTTGCCTCATGAAACGGTCTAGCATTGATCCTCCACGTTGCGGATCAGGGTGCTCCATACGAGTAAGGTTTTTATTCATAACCTGCGTGAGTTGTCCCAGTACGGTGAGAAGCTGATCAGCACCAGTTGTATCACTAGCTCCACCATAATTATCCTGAGCAGGAGGGCAATCCCTAAACGGAGTGCGTGCATTGATACGATTTCCATTCCTTCCACTAGGCGCCATTTCTAAATAATGGCATAAACTAGATTAGTTCATGAATCAAAATACATAATTCCATACTTGTAAAACACTTAACAAAAATTGAACTAATTATGGATATAATCCATAATTATAAAAATGTTTTCTTTGAGGAAGTATATACTCGTAACCCTTCATAGTGGTTTTTAAAGAGAATGGGAATTATCATAAGCATATCCCCCGGGAGTGTCGTAACCAAGAGTGCAGCAAGGCCCGTTGTCGTGCACCAGTTCCCGTTCGAGTCTACCTCAAAGCGGTGTTTTCGGGTTTTACCCCTAGGTACATCTGTGCCAGAGCCGCCTCTACCTGCTCGTATCCAGACATGGATGTATTGCTCGGAAAAATCACAAAATCTCTACAATACCAAAATTTTTAGGAAGTTCTTCTATACTAATCCTCAAAGTTCATCTTAGGTCTACGTGCTCTAATCAGAGTTTGTCTAAATCTAGCTTCCAAGGTTAGTACTAAACTGCCACTGATACCAACTGTAACGCCCCGACCCCAGCTACCCAGAGTCGGTGCATTACTTCGTAACATTGGCATGATCACAAAAGATCAAGTCTCGAAAGACCGATTAGTTTAGTAGCCTTGGAAACACTAGATACATTCATAAATGTTACATTACATCATAAAGTGATAAACTAATAACAAAGTATTCATATTCCACACTAATCTCCTCTTCTGACTATCCCTGCAGGTCATTCATAAAATACTTCTTCACATCCTGGAAAATATTAAAACATTGAAAGGGGTGAGCTCAGATGCTCAGTAAGGGTAACAATATTGCGGAAGCTTTCATAAATAAACATAAACATTTAAGGCAATGTATAACTAAAAAAAAGCCTTTTAAACTTGAACTTAAACATAATATGGCAAAACTAAAATGAGATAATGCCATATACTTCTTCACATGGAAATTCTACTGGTCGAATAATCACATGCAACATCAATAACCACTTTCATAATGATGGAATGCATAATGCCAGACTATCATAACCACGTAGTCAAGGCCTCGTGCCAAGAACACAAATAAGATTTTGTCAAGGCCTCGTGCCAAGACACTATTTTGTCTCATGAGACCTGCCGATGCATCGAGGAGCTATATCGGGCTCCACCCGTCACTTATTAAGTCCAATGCATTCCTCATATGAATAGGTTTAAACATATCATAAACCATAACATAATCGTATCACATAAAACATGCATAAAGGAAACATAACATTTCCACATTTCAATCACAAGATGTAAATACAACACATTGATATAATAAAAATTCTTTCAAAACCATTTTTAATACCAAAATAAAAGAAAGTTAAAACTTTGTATTTATTTTTCATTAAAAAAAATGATGGCTTGTAGAGGAAGCCGAAACTCAAATAATGGTCACGGCGGCAGAGAATTCATTGTCTCCGCATAAGTACGGAAAGAAAAACATTCCCCTTTTGTCGTTTAGTAAAATGCTTCGTATAAAAAAAGATTCCTTTTTAATAAACGTAAAAGTCAAAGGGGTTTATACACCGTATAAAAGAAAGTTGTGTATAAAACCAAATATGCCTCAATGAAAGGGGATTGAGACAAAGTCCTTAAAAAGATAATTTTTTATAAAGTAGGTCTATTATGTGTATTCACTATAATTACACATAAATAATGTAAAAATACAAGATAGGACATAATAATATCATGACATAATTTGAAAGTAGGAGATTAACCCAAAGAATAGAAATTGGGTTAAGAAGTTCCCTTACCTCGTATCTGAATTGACTCAACCGTTCTTTAACCTCCTGAATAATAAACTAGAGTTAATATATACCTTATTAAGAACCATTTTCAATTTCATTATCCTTTTTATATCACTTATTACAATGATATGAACATTATGTAATTATTTAAGTTAATAACGGTCGTTTTGTCGATCTTTGGTACTTGAGTCAACAATAAAATTCTTATAATTACAAGTTGTTTATGTGGTAGAATATCCATTATCTCCAGAATTATATTCATGATTTAGATGTCATATATATCTCATATATCCAGTATATACATTCATTTATAATATTACGTAACATTTAGAGGTAAGAAATGAAATGCACCGTTCATGGAGACGGTAAGCCGTACGTACGCATGAACGCTACTTTCATTTCAATTTCATATTTAATGGAACTAAATCATAATGATATAAATGTATAATATAATTCCAGTATAATATAGTGTATAATACCATTTACTACATCCTTTATACATCCCACATATGGCATTAACGATTCAAATCACTTTGAGGGGGCGGTAGTCCGCACTTCCTAAAATGAAATTATCGCGTTTTACCCATAATGGAAATCATAAAGTATACCATAAATGAGAAATAAAGAAGCATAAGTAAAACATAAACATATTATATATCATATATAAAAATAGTGAAATCTTAATGGCCACCTTTGGAGGTGTTATATGAGTGTTGAACAATCATCGTTTCGTGAGGCAGAAATTCGCCATCCACAGAAACCGTATGTTCTTTAACCATTAGATGTAGGTGTGTGTAAGTGTAGCTCGAATACTTCTTATAACAACATCCTAGTATATTGATGATAATGGTTTTGTTACAAAATAAATGAATAAAAAGATTTTAGGGGGTTGGAGAAGATAAATAAAACAAAACAACATTAGAGAATACATTACCTCAAAATCGGGTAACTCTTTTTGATTTGAGACAAAGGCTTCCTTGGGAAGAGTTATGCCCAAAGTGAGGCTTCTAGGAGTAATAGGGGGAAGTTGGGAGAGTATTTGGGTAGAGGTTGGCCGAGCCAAATGGCTTGAAAGTGTAAATGAGTTGGAAGAGGTGGGGGCCTTTTATAAGTGGAGAGGAGGGGCTCTTTTGGAAAGATTGAAATGTTACATTATTACACAATGCTTTTCGGATTATAAAGGTCCCAAACTTATATAATTCTAGGCTAAGGTGATAAGGGTTCGAAATCTCCTCATCCAATTGGCTTTGGACAAGTGTAAGCCTTGGATTTTTCATTATCTTCCCATTTTATTTAAATCGTTAAATAATGAGGTCATCACTGCATCATCATGATGTCATAAATAATTTAATTTATTTAATGTCTAAAAATTATAAAAAATATACTATGATGTAGGAAATATTTTTATCTTTCTAATGAATATTTATAATCAAAATTTGGACTTGTGTAACCCCACTTAAAAACTGTTTTAGTAAAACAACTCATGTTTGTGTCAATTTAATTTTAACATTAAATAAATATATATTAATGTCATTTTCCAACTAAAGTGGCTCCATGGGGTCCCCAAGTTGACCCATGGGTTGTATTGGTTGGCCATGACTCATCCAATAGGAGTAGGACAAGTGTCATTCTCATCTCATATTATTATAACATTATTTGTACCTTAAACTACACTAATTACCTCTAATCGCGATTAAGAACTTAAAAGTTACTATTCACCAAAAAATTATTTTAATCTCATTGAACCACATTTTACTTCTTAATGACAACCATGTATGTCGGATTTTTTAAAATCAAATCACAGAAGTGGTAGTATTTCATTTAAACGAAAAATCAGTTATTTAAGTACCACTTAGTGGTTTCACTATTCATCAAAAATTGAAGTTTTTCAGAACAATGCCAAAATTTCACCCTAAGCTATAATTGATATTCCGAATTCAAAAATGATGTCTATTTTACAAAATTCCAAACATATAAGTTGCGTTAATTAATTTTATAATTAATTCCCGCTGTCACAACAAATAGCGTGTTTTTAAGAAACAATTTATATCAAAAGATTGGCAACTGTTTATGTCCAATTTCAATGTTAAATTAATTTTAATGACCACCATTGGATAAAATGGTAAAAATATATTATTATTATACTTTAAAACCACTAAATAGTATAATTTATCACTATAAATTATTTTGATTAAAAAAGTTGTTTTTAAGTAATTTTCACTATTCATAAAAAATTAGAAGTTCTCAGAAAAATACCAAAAATTCAACATAGGATAATTTCGATATTACGAATACAAAAATGAAGTCCATTTTGAAATATAAAATTTCTGTAATTTTAAAAGGTGGTTATTACTATTCATAACGGCTACTTTGATTAATCGTTGTGTTTTAGAACTCAAAGTTGCGTACAATGCAAGCTATTGCATTATTGAATGAAAAGCGTATAATGGAAGCTCGGGGTGTTACATTCTCCCATCCTTCAATAAATTGCGTCCTCGCAATTTGAAATTTTTTTCTTTGAAAATAAAAGGTTGAAAAGAGAAAATACCTTTTTGGAAAACCTACATCGGAAATAAGATTAATAAAATTTAGCCTTAATAAGAGGGAAATGGAAATAAGAAAGTCACCACCAAATTATGATCTCGATAAGGAGAAAATTGGTGTCAATTAGAGACATATAATTGGAGGAAAAACGTAAATATTTGTAGGGAGTGATTGAGGTCATCAATCACAATCAACTGTCAAATTGAGGGCCTCAAAGCCTTCAATCTATGTTGATTTAAAATATCTTCAGTTCAACAAAACATAAGGTATTAGGATAACACATTTTTTTTAATATCCCTTTACTAAAGTTTAAGAATTAATTTATTCATTGAATAAGAGATAGGTATATATATATATTTATGCTTGACAATTAGAGTTTCAACCTTCAACTCATCTTTCACTCAAAATGATAATAGAACTCAAAAATATTATACTTATCCTAATTGTATAAGGTTCCAAATATTAACACATACCATTTAGATTAGTAAAATTATTTTTTAATAACCAGGGACTTCCTGTAGGCTAGTGGTAGGAAATAAGGGCCTGTTGCACTATGGTTGTGGGTTCGATTCTTGCAGCTTTGTCCGACGCGACGGGTTATGCCCCACCCTGCAGGTTGTCCTTTTCCTAAAACTATAGTATCATAATATTCCAAAAATAATCTTCATAAATTTTTTAACCTTAAACAATACTATCCAACGATCAACTTAATACACTCCAACCTTTATAGTTATCCAAAATACCTATGTCCAGACTTTCTCTAAAAGGTCTCTTAATTCCAAAATCAATTTATCAGATTCCCCAAACAAAGTAAAGTTTCTCTTATTGTCACATACTAAAAATATGATTACCTTCATCATATTAAAACCTTACTGAAATCAACAAGTACTACAGTACAATCCTTATATATATATCACATTATTCTAATAACCAAAATATAATCCATGAGTCCAAAAGCACCATTACATTAGTTATTCTGCTTCAACTATAGTAACAGCATAAGATTGTCCTTGATCCCTTGGCCTTTTCTGAGGTAAGTTTCCTTGACGCTTAGGACATTCATTTGCATAATTCCCTGTTTCCCTACAATTGTAGCATTCAATTTTGACAGCCTCTTTCTTTCCCTTGCAATCACGAGCCTGGTGACCCTTTTCTCCACATTTATAACAAACTCCCATTCCTTTTAGGCAAGTACCAGGGTGATTCTTCCCACAATTATCACATAATGGAAAATCCTTCTTTCCCTTTTTCCCTTTATCTGTCTCTTGTTCCACCGTTCTCTTCTTCTCTTGATTTACTTTGTTGTCATAAGACTTAGAGAATTCCTTTTCTGTCTTGATAGCACACGAGACAATATCTTCGTATGATGAGAATGATTGTGATACTAAAGCTCGACGGAGAAATGGTTTTAACCCATCAAAGAAACGATCAATCTTACTCCTTGGGTTACGTATATAATCGGCAGCATGCCTCGCTAACCTTGTAAAGTTAGCCCCATACTTTGCGACATTCTCATCCTCCTTCTGCCTCAGACTCAGAAATTGCCTTTCCATATCTGCTCGATGGTCACGTGGATATTATTTTTCTAAGAAAATCTCTTTGAACTCCTTCCATTCCATATTCGATACGTCATCATCTTCCTTTGTGTTTTGAATTAGTGACCACCACTGATCGGCATCTCCAGTGAGGCGGTAAACTGCCATGACAACCTTCTCCCTTTCACTATTCCCCAAGGCATGGAATATTTTCTCTAAGGAATTTATCCATTGCTCAGCTACTATAGGATTTGTACTCCCATTGAAGGTTGGTGGTTGTTGCCTCATGAAACGGTCTAGCATTGATCCTCCACGTTGCGGATCAGGGTGCTCCATACGAGTAAGGTTGTTATTCATAACCTGCGTGAGTTGTCCCAGTACGGTGAGAAGCTGATCAGCACCAGTTGTATCACTAGCTCCACCATAATTATCCTGAGCAGGAGGGCAATCCCTACACGGAGTGCGTGCATTGATACGATTTCCATTCCTTCCACTAGGCGCCATTTCTAAATAATGGCATAAACTAGATTAGTTCATGAATCAAAATACATAATTCCACACTTGTAAAACACTTAACATAAATTGAACTAATTATGGATATAATCCATAATTATAAAAAAATTTTCTTTGAGGAAGTATATACTCATAACCCTTCATAGTGGTTTTTAAAGAGAATGGGAATTATCATAAGCATATCCCCCGGGAGTGTCGTAACCAAGAGTGCAGCAAGGCCCGTTGTCGTGCACCAGTTCCCGTTCGAGTCTACCTCAAAGAGGTGTTTTCGGGTTTTACCCCTAGGTACATCTGTGCCAGAGCCACCTCTACCTGCTCGTATCCAGACAGGGATGTATTGCTCGGAAAAATCACAAAATCTCTACAATACCAAATTTTTTAGGAAGTTCTTCTATACTAATCCTCAAAGTTCATCTTAGGTCTACGTGCTCTAATCAGAGTTTGTCTAAATCTAGCTTCCAAGGTTAGTACTAAACTGCCTCTGATACCAACTGTAACGCCCCGACCCCAGCTACCCAGAGTCGGTGCATTACTTCGTAACATTGGAATGATCACAAAAGATCAAGTCTCGAAAGACCGATTAGTTTAGTAGCCTTGGAAACACTAGATACATTCATAAATGTTACATTACATCATAAAGTGAGAAACTAATAACAAAGTCTTCATAGTCCACACTAATCTCCTCTTCTGACTATCCCTGCAGGTCATTCATAAAATACTTCTTCACATCCTGGAAAATATTAAAACATTGAAAGGGGTGAGCTCAGATGCTCAGTAAGGGTAACAATATTGCGGAAGATTTCATAAATAAACATAAACATTTAAGTCAATGTATAACTAAAAAAAAGCCTTTTAAACTTGAACTTAAACATAATATGGCAAAACTAAAATGAGATAATGCCATATACTTCTTCACATGGAAATTATACTGGTCGAATAATCACATGCAACATCAATAACCACTTTCATAATGATGGAATGCATAATTCCAGACTATCATAACCACGTAGTCAAGGCCTCGTGCCAAGACCACAAATAAGATTTTGTCAAGGCCTCGTGCCAAGACACTAGTTTGTCTCATGAGACCTACCGATGCATCGAGGAGCTATAGCGGGCTCCACCCGTCACTTATTAAGTCCAATGCATTCCTCATATGAATAGGTTTAAACATATCATAAACCATAACATAATCGTATCACATAAAACATGCATAAAGGAAACATAACATTTCCACATTTCAATCACAAGATGTAAATACAACACATTGATATAATAAAAATTCTTTCAAAACCATTTTTAATACCAAAATAAAAGAAAGTTAAAACTTTGTATTTATTTTTCATTAAAAAAAATGATGGCTTGTAGAGGAAGCCGAAACTCAAATAATGGTCACGGCGGCGGAGAAGTCATTGTCGCCGCATAAGTACGGAAAGAAAAACATTCCCCTTTTGTCGTTTAGTAAAATGCTTCGTATAAAAAAATATTCCTTTTTAATAAACGTAAAAGTCAAAGGGGTTTATACACCGTATAAAAGAAAGTTGTGTATAAAACCAAATATGCCTCAATGAAAGGGGATTGAGACGAAGTCCTTAAAAAGATAATTTTTTATAAAGTAGGTCTATTATGTGTATTCACTATAATTACACATAAATAATGTAAAAATACAAGATAGGACATAATAATATCATGACATAATTTGAAAGTAGGAGATTAACCCAAAGAATAGAAATTGGGTTAAGAAGTTCCCTTACCTCGTATCTGAATTGACTCAACCGTTCTTTAACCTCCTAAATAATAAACTAGAGTTAATATATACCTTATTAAGAACCATTTTCAATTTCATTATCCTTTTTATATCACTTATTACAATGATATGAACATTATGTAATTATTTAAGTTAATAACGGTCGTTTTGTCGATCTTTGGTACTTGAGTCAACAATAAAATTCTTATAATTACAAGTTGTTTATGTGGTAGAATATCCATTATCTCCAGAATTATATTCATGATTTAGATGTCATATATATCTCATATATCCAGTATATACATTCATTTATAATATTACGTAACATTTAGAGGTAAGAAATGAAATGCACCGTTCATGGAGACGGTAAGCCGTACATACGCATGAACGCTACTTTCATTTCAATTTTATATTTAATGGAACGAAATCATAATTATATAAATGTATAATATAATTCCAGTATAATATAGTGTATAATACCATTTACTCCATCCTTTATACATCCCACATATGGCATTAACGATTCAAATCACTTTGAGGGGGCGGTAGTCCGCACTTCCTAAAATGAAATTATCGTGTTTTACCCATAATGGAAATCATAAAGTATGCCATAAATGAGAAATACAGAAGCATAAGTAAAACATAAACATATTATATATCATATATAAAAATAGTGACATATTAATGGCCACCTTTGGAGGTGTTATATGAGTGTTGAACAATCATCGTTTCGTGAGGCAGAAATTCGCCATCCACAGAAACCGTATGTTCTTTAACCATTAGATGTAGGTGTGTGTAAGTGTAGCTCGAATACTTATTATAAAAACATCCTAGTATATTGAGGATACTGGTGTTGTTACAAAATAAATGAATAAAAAGATTTTAGGGGGTTGGAGAAGATAAATAAAACAAAACAACATTAGAGAAGACATTACCTCAAAATCGGGTAACTCTTTTTGATTTGAGCCAAAGGCTTCCTTGGGAAGAGTTCTGCCCAAAGTGAGGCTTCTAGGAGTAATAGGGGGAAGTTGGGAGAGTATTTGGGCAGAGTTTGGCCGAGCCAAATGGCTTGAAAGTGTAAATGAGGTGGAAGAGGTGGGGGCCTTTTATAAGTGGAGAGGAGGGGCTCTTTTGGAAAGATTGAAATGTTACATTATTACACAATGATTTTCGGATTATAAAGGTCCCACACTTATATAATTCGAGGCTAAGGTGATAAGGGTTCGAAATCTCCTCATCCAATTGGCTTTGGACAAGTGTAAGCCTTGGATTTTGCATTATCTTCCCATTTTATTTAAATCGTTAAATAATGAGGTCATCACTGCATCATCATGATGTCATAAATAATTTAATTTATTTAATGTCTAAAAATTATAAAAAATATACTATGATGTAGGAAATCTTTTTATATTTCTAATGAATATTTATAATCAAAATTTTTACTTGTGTAACCCCACTTAAAAACGGTTTTAGTAAAACAACTCATGTTTGTGTCAATTTAATTTTAACATTAAATAAATATATATTAATGTCATTTTCCAACTAAAGTGGCTCCATGGGGTCCCCAAGTTGACCCATGGGTTGTCTTGGTCTGCCATGACTCATCCAATAGGAGTAGGACAAGTGTCATGCTCATCTCATATTATTATAACATTATTTGTACCTTAAACTACACTAATTACCTCTAATCGCGATTAAGAACTTAAAAGTTACTATTCACCAAAAAATTATTTTAATCTCATTGAACCACATTTTAATTCTTAATGACAACCATGTATGTCGGATTTTTGAAAATAAAATCACAGAAGTGGTAATATTTCATTTAAACGAAAAATCAGTTATTTAAGTACCACTTAGTGGTTTCACTATTTATCAAAAATTTAAGTTTTTCAGAACAATGCCAAAATTTCACCCTAAGCTATAATTGATATTACAAATTCAAAAATGATGTCTATTTTACAAAATTCCAAACATATATGTTGCATTAATTAATTTTATAATTAATTCCCGCTGTCACAACAAATAGCATGTTTTTAAGAAACAATTTATATCAAAAGATTGGCAATTGTTTATGTCCAATTTCAATGTTAAATTAATTATAATGACCACCATTGGATAAAATGGTAAAAATATATTCTTATTATACTTTAAAACCACTAAATAGTATAATTTATCACTATAAATTATTTTGATTAAAAAAGTTGTTTTTAAGTAATTTTCACTATTCATAAAAAATTAGAAGTTCTCAGAAAAATACAAAAAATTCAACATAGGCTAATTTCGATATTACGAATACAAAAATGAAGTCCATTTTGAAATATAAAATTTCTATAATTTTAAAAGGTAGTTATTACTATTCATAACGGCTACTTTGATTAATCGTTGTGTTTTAGAACTCGAAGTTGCGTACAATGCAAGCTATTGCATTATTGAATGAGAAGCGTATAATGGAAGCTCGGGGTGTTACAACAGTAACTCTGGAAGAGGAATCGACCTAGCTCTCAGCTTCGGAATCTCTCATATTGCTCTCCTCAATCAGTGTCTGGTTGACGATGGAAGCGATGGAAGTCAACCTAAAGATGTTCACCTGTGAGCGGATCTTCCGTATGAGACCATCCTCAAACTTCCTTGACAAGAATAACCCATCTCCACCCTAGAGGGGTGTGAAACGCTGAAGCTCGGTGAAACGAGAGAAATAATCCATGACAGAAAGAGTACCCTGCTCTAGGCTCATAAACTCTTGGGCTCGGTCAGATCTCAGGGTCTCCGGATAGAAGTAGTCGTAAAAGATGCGCTAAAACTCCTCCCATACCATAACCTGCTGATGAACCGCCTATGAGATCATGTCCCACCACCTCTTGGCAGTGTCTCATATCATGTAGGTAGTGAGCTTGACCCGCCTTTCTGGAGGAGTCTTTAAATGATCAAAGATTGTCAACATGACTTCTAGCCATGACTCTACAGCCTGAGGTCCTCCTTCCCCTGAGAAGGTGGGATGCTTCTGCTGCTGGAAAACCCGCTTCAAGTCTTCAATAGTCGAGGCAGGAGGTGGTGCACCCTAGAAGGTCTGCATCATCCTCAGAAATCCTTCCCTAAACTACGCATAAGAGCCTGTAACCGGTATCACTGCTGGTTCCAAGGCTGGCACAACAGGAGGATCTGCGGGAAGCCCTTGATCAGCCAGATCTGACATCTGATCACTACCCTGCAACTGGTAGACAACCGGAGGACGTCTCGGTGCCATGAATCTTCAAGGTCAAATACACACCTTAGATTCAAGATTATCAAATACTGAAAGAAGAAAGGACAAGAATGGAACAGAATAAGGAAATCATTCAAGTTTCATAGAACATGACTACATAGCATGTTTCCTTAGGTCATTCACATGGGCGTGTAATTCAGTTTAAACTAGTCGTGTAACACCCCAAACACACGACATGTTTTCCAAACACAAGACGTGTACTTGAATCCTCTTTCCCCACCCGATTCCTTCTACACAGTCAATCCACATGGATCTCCTAAGACAAAACTACACAGCGTATTCCAGGTAGACACGGCATGTAATGGACAATCTTCACCTGGCCGGTGTTGTTAGTGACACTGTTAGACACATGGATCAAACCACAAAACATGTTCATGCCAGACACAACATGTACGTGAAAGGATAACACCGACCCGTGTTGTTCGTTACAGGGCTGGGTACCTGGGTCAGACTACACAACGTGTTCAAGGTAGACATGATGTGTATAAGAAGAGACTCCACTGACCGTGTTTTTAACTACACAGACGAACTCCTAGGATTACCCTACATGGCGTGCACAATCGGTACACAACTTGTTTCCGGGAGATTTTCCCTATCCCGTGTCTCTGACCACATGGCCTGTGACAAGGTTAGAGAATACAGGGCGTGTACATAAAGTACACGGCATGTACTTAAGAAAAACTGTTTCTTCCCGAACAGAAGAACACATGGCGTGTAGTCAAAACTACACGGTGTTTATTCTGGGTTTTTTCAGATAGTAAGCCTTAGAAACTACTCTGGAGCCCGGAAAACACTGAAACGGACAGTGAAAGTTCCAAATTCCGATCCGTGAGGGCCCATACTCCCCATGAATCAAAGTTTGGAATCTTTAACAAGTTAAAACCAAGGTAAATAAGCCAACAACCCGCCAAATTCCAATCTATGAGGGCCCATAACACCTCAAGAACCAAAATTTGGCGTTCATTCAGGTAAAACCTTACACAATAAAAGGTCTAACAAGAAGAACATATTTTTATCAACTCATCTATCACAACATCATGCATATTCTACACAACATCTATCACAACAACATGCAATCTCTAATTCATCCTAGATAACATGGCAAGAATGCATGACATGTGATTTATAGCAAGTGCCGATATGATGCATGAGATGGAATACCCTCATCTGATCGGGTTTCGATAGAAATAGAACCTCAATAACATCAATGGTAACATCACAAAACATGTGAATCACTCAAGGTGAAATCAAATTAACTGTAAAATTGCAAACCATAAAAATTGCAATAAACGAGGTAGATTAGATTTTACCTGTACACGGGTTAGCTACTCCCGGGCATAGCTTATTACCAAGTACCTATTCTGTCCTATCCATGACTATAGGCTCCAAACAATAAGTCAAGATAAAAGAACCCCTCTTATAACACTTTGTAACATCCCGGTTTCAGAAGCCACCCAAAGGCACCCCATACCTGGTTGGTCACATGGCCTCAAGCACATTTACCCAAACTCTAGAGGCTATCGACTAGCAGCGAGGGCCTTGGGTGTGATAGTGGGGAAACTATTCCCTCATTGGTAGAGTACACAGTGGATGTAACAATACATACAATAGCAGAAGCAGTAAATATCCAACAATAGTAAATAGCAGAAGACTGATAAATAAACAACAGGAGAAAAATATATAAATGATGCATGATTCAAATGTGTCTAGGAAAGCATCCAAAAAAATCACAATGCTGAATATAGTACTAAACCCAAGTACAAAAGAAAAATAGATAAACAACTCCTCAGCATCACAAGCCTCAGCTTGGTCCCATGCTCTCCAGATCTAATGCAATCAAGAACCTAAAGTAGACTGGCGCTTTCCCTTATCTATACCTGCAACAATATAATCTGTTTGGGCCCAAAAGCATGACCCAAATAGGATGTGAGACTAAATCCCAGAAGGAAACCACCCAAAGATCTGTTCCTAACAGTCAGTGAGTATATGGCAGGTAAAAGTACAGTAAATAGTAAATAGTAAATAGGAAAGTACTCAGCAGTAAACAATCCACAGTTTCTAGCATTTAATTTACAAACTAGTAAGCAACCACTCAAGCAAGTAGAACAAATAGGTAACCCTCTGAGTAGTTCTCAGATCCTAACCACTATGGTTCAACCTACAAGTACTAGCAACCCTCTGGGAGGCACACACAGTCTCACCCCTCCGGTTCAGCTCAAGAATAGACTCTCTGGGGAAGCACTCACCATCAATTCCCCCTATAGTCTCATATCGTACTAAAGGCGCTATGGGGAAGCACTCAACGTCTCATTCCCCCTGTGGCCCATGTCGAGGAACTAAAGACACTCTGAGGAAGCACTCAACGTCAATTCCCCTTGTGGTCTCGCATCGTATTATAAAGATACTCTAGAGAAGCCCTTACATCCATTCTCTCTATAGTCTACTACACTAGGTTCTCACAACCTTGTGTAAATTCAGCAAGTATCGCATCGTGTAACGGCCAAAGTAAACCTCAAGAACTACTTGGATAGAATTCTACATCATCTCATCATGGAAGAACAACAATCACACCATCCTACAAACTAGGCATGGAACTGGAAATAGCCTAATAGCAAAAACTATACCAAATGGTCATAAACAGGAAAAACATGTATGAGAAAATCATCCAAATCACAGTAAATTACCCTATTCACAAACAATGACCTATACTCAGGCATATAAGCAAAGAAAGAAAACAAAAGGGGAAAAAAAGGAAACACGCAATACCCCGTTCAAGGGTATTGGTGGAATTTTCCCAAAATACTCAAAGACTTTCTACAGAAAGGCACAAACCACCTACCTTAATGTTAGGAGATCGATATACTTGAACCATGAGGCTTGAATCCCTTTAGAATGTTGTAGATCTATGAAAATTCATAAAACGTTCAACCCATGATAACTTGGAAAAGAGGAGAAAATAAGAAACGTGATTCTAGCAGAAGGGAGAACTCACCGATGTGATTCCAATGCGATCGACGGAGTTCGATTCGAAGGACGGACGATCGCTCAGGGGTTAGTCAAAGATCAAAGGCCGTTCGGGATATATCGGCTGAACAAGACCTAAAAGGATACGTTTTCAATGATTATAGGTGACCCCGGTGCATTTAATAAAAAAAATGAAAATACACGGTGTGTACTTTTGGAGTACACAACGTGCACTCGCCTTTTCCGTACTCCGCTTTAAGCAGCCTCCATATCACCCAGAAGACCGTGTGTGTGGCCAGGACACGGCCAACACATAGCCTTGTGTGGTAACAAATTACATGGTGTGTACTCATAAAGTACACTATGTGTACTTCAAAAATTTCCAGAAACTCCTCTTTTCTCAAAAACTCATGAAAAAGGAAAACATACCTGAAAAGAAGATCTGGGTTCTTATAGAATGCACAATTCAAATGACTCACCATAAATGGTAAATTCATCCATGAATACTTCCATGAAATGTGCAATGAATTATTTTTGATACATTGTAATTTGTAATACTTTACTTAACATTATGTTTATTAATCACTTTTATTAAGAATTTTTTATTTATGAAACAAAATCTGAGAGCCGAAAATGAGAAGCATGAATCCAAACCAATATACCCTTATCATAAAGTAATTATGGGGTGTGCTTCACTTAAAAATGGTATGTATTTTAAATCAATAGTAATACTTTTATGTGATATGAAATAAAAAAATAATTATGTTCCTTTTTTTTATATAAATATTGAAGAATCAAAATCAAAATCCACTTCTATCCTACACCACGTGGTATGGAAGGAGGCTTGTGTAAATTAAGTGGGGAAACTAATTGATCAAAACACACAAAGATTATGGGAATCATGTATTAGTATGGAATAATAAACATTTATACTTATTTAAATCAATATTACATAACAATTAATACTTATCATCATTTATTTTTTATTCGGTTTAGATATAAGAACTGTTATCAGTTGTACATGATGAATGTATACTTTAAGTGACCTTGAAGTGGAAAGAAAAATATGGCCATGTCAGTGGTGAAATTTTTAGAGTATCCTTTTGAGTATATTTTGAGAAATAAAAAATATGGGGGGGGTGAGAGATGAAAAATATGACATGAAGGTACGGATAGATTCACATATAAATTCTCAAAAATTAAAACATTATTGTTATCCTAATTTATTAGACAAGGTTATGATAAGGGATAATGTAGAATAAAAAACACAGTAGAAACCACCACATGATGATCTAACCCCATATTTTTGGCTATAACTTTTCCTCTAAGACCATTCTTACTAAAGGAAATAAATTTTTTCATAAATGGTTTTGAGAAATGTAAATCCGATAGATATTGATATCTTAACTATACTGAAGTTCCTCAAGGTAAAATTAATTGTGATTTATATATATTATAAACCACCCATCACTTGGGTGGGGTATATTATAAAATATATAAGGAGATATTATACACAACAAATAAATTTTAAAATATCATATGAGTGAAGGGATTTACATAGCTCATGAGATGGGCACTGAGCTACCCATTCCCCATGATGATCTCACACAGTTGAACTTGCTATTTAAACTTTTATATAATGGTTATTTGATCTTGTAAAAATACATGAATATAATGAGGAATTTCCTTTCCAATTTATTTTTTATAAAAAATATTTAATAATTAATAAAAAATATCTTGAACCATGGAATGTTATTACAGCTGGATAAAATGAATTGGAAATGGAAGTTTGAATCAGAATAATATAAATGATCAACTAAAAAAATAAAAAAGTATTTTCGATAGTTCCTTTACCCCACTAATTCAATCACTATATCTACTAATAATACAAGATCATATAGATACAACATTCAAATATAATAATATTATCTATATTGAATTGAAAGAATAAATATATGGAGGGTCTATTCTAGACATGATTGGTCTTGAGAGTGTAAATGAAATTCTTAGGTATTGATGGTTGGGAGCCTCTGTTGTAAATGTATAAATGATATACATTTTTAAAATATGATTTTCAATAATTTTTTCTACTATGTTAATTACTGCTGAATACTATCCATTTTTTACAGGCATATATATCAGTAACAAATTTTTTGAATTATTAGTCCTCACATTACTTATACAGAGGAAGAGTTATTATAAAATAATTAAATTGAAATAATATTGAAAAAATTTACTGAAAAATTTGAAAGAAAAAATATAGGTGATAAAATCTTTTCAATACCCACAATACATGGATAAAACTCTATAATATTCATATAAAATATATTCTTATTTCTGTCATTACTTATTCTATTTTGTTTCAAGAAATCATTAATTTCTCATTGAAATAAATTTGGATACTCCAAATATTTATTTTTTGGATCCAATGCATGAATACCCATAAAAAATAACACATGATGACATTTATCAATTTTTAATACACTATATTCAACATTTTACAAATAAACACCAAATTCTATGTTTTATATTACATTTCAATGAATATTTTTTTATGATAGGTGTAATGACCCAAAATTGTATCAATAAAATTTCCCTTATTATAATTATATTATATAGTATAAATAAAATAAAATCACATAGATAATGAATGAAATTGGAAGAATGATAGGGTATTTCATTTCCATCAGGGCCAGCCTGTGCTGGCACGAGAAGCTTATCCAGATGAGCATGAAAAGGTGGAGAGCTACCATCATGATGCAGATGCTGGGGAGGGGTAGTTCCTTGTAGTTATAGTCTGGTTGAACCAATGGATTTGGAAGAATGAGAGGGTATGGTAATGCCATAGGGACTAGCCTGTGCTTGCACGAAAATCTTAGCCAGACAACCATGAATTGGTGGAGAGATACCATCACAATGCAGATGCTAAGGAGGGGCAGTTCCTTGTAGTTATAGTTTGGTTCAATTCCCTAAGACCTTCAGGTCATGTATTGTCTCATAAGCCTATAGTCCATGTAATATCTAAGCCTACTAGGCATGTAAGGGTTTCCCCTCATCCCTTGAAAGGGGGTTATCAAAAATCAATAAAAAAATAAGGCCTTCAAGCTATTTGGGGAAAGTGTCATAAAATTGATTATAATTTAAAATCAGTATTTTTTGAATAAATGAAGATTTTAAATAAAAATAAAAATTTGCATATTTAGAAAATTATTTTCATAAAATGGTGTCCATTTTGTAATTCTACACATCAAATAATGGTTAGGGTTTTTTTTTGGATTTTTCAAAAATAATTGATTTTTTGGTGAATAGTAAAATACTATAATTTACGGTATTAGCTAAATACATGAATTATTGAGTCATGGATATTGTATAGATGATATAGGGACCATTAGTTCAAACTAACATGATATAGTTACTTTATTTATTCATGGTAATCAAAACTATTCATTGTATTAATCCAAACTAATAAACTAATGAATAAAATAATAAAAAAACCCCTCTCCTCCACTATAAATACCACCCCCACCACCTATTCTGCTCACACCTCCAAATCCTTGAAGCTTTTCAAATTTATACCCAATAAATCTACCATAAATCCCCCAATTTATGGTTTTTCTGATCTTACCCAAAATTCCATTTCAAAGTTCCATAAGGAGGTTCTCAAGGAGAGAAATGCAAGAGGTAAAATCCCCCTTCGTTCTTCTATTTTTTTAATTTCTTTATTTTATTAACCTTTAGTCACCTACCCTTAACCTAGTGGCGTGATAAATCCATTATATTATATATATTATTATTTTTTTATGTTAATGTAAGATCATTCATCAAAACTCTTCTCCTCTTCCTCTTATTCAAAAAATGAAAGCATCGTCCGTGATGTGTCGATTTACCACCATCATGGACGATGCATTTTCATTTTCCATTACTTCCTTAAAGTCTGGTAATGGAACCATTTTATGGTTAAAAAATATTATAATATGTATATTAAAACTTATTTAGTGTTATATAACAATTATATATACAAAATATTAATTAATATGATAAAATTAGTTCGTGGTGATCAAAAAACCCCAAAATAATATGAACGGTTATCATTAACATTTTATTTAATTAATCATCCTCATATCTGAAAAAATGATATATAATACCATTTAATATTATTTAATTAATTAATAAGAGATAATTTCAATTCTATATAACTATTCCAATTTTACAAGATCTTTCATACATGTATACAAGTGAACCAATCATGAAAACCAAGGAAACAAACACTCCCAAATGATGAAATTGAATCTTATAACTCATCAAAAAGACACATATGAACTTAATAAAATTATAATAAATAAAATAAACATTGAATAGGTTATTAATTAAATTATTAATGAATCTAATTTCATTATCCATGAAATTAAGTGCAAGTGTAGAACACTTTCAGACATAAGGTAAGAGTTTTCTCATCTCACTTTTATTTTTATGAGATATTCTTTATTCATCACTATTTCTTATATGTGGTGTATGTATACTATCATTTGATGTATCATATCATTAATATATTTATCTTAATTTTATTAAATATTTCATTTTTTTGATTATTAATTTTATGGGGCATACGATTCAATTGATTACAAAGTGGTAATCGATTCTTCCCAAACCTCCATTTTTTATTTGAGTTACACTTTATATCTCTTTACCCCAATGTAATTATTATTTATTTTTATATAATTCTTCTAAATTATGTTTATATGTACCAAAATCATTTACCTATATCAGTTCACCTTTATTTTATGGGGAAATACATGTTTTATAAGGCCCCCTTTTCAATTCCTCCCGATAAGCAAGCTCGATTAAAGGGTACTTCCCAATTTCTTTCCCATTTTCAAGTACACTTCATAATGTGTTTTAACAAACCAATATTTTTATAAAATAACTATTTTATCATGAAAAAATATCTTATCTATTTTCTGGTTTTATATAAATGATTAAGCCTTTGTTCGCTTTGAAGACACTTTTATATTTTCCCTTAAATCATACCAAAGTGGACTATTTCTAAAGTTTCTTAAAAAAATATTTTTACGTGTTTTCACTTCACTTGAATATAATTTATTCCTAAAACATAATTTCATTATCCTTACCTCTTATTTTATGGGATATAAATGTTTAAAATATTATTTTATGACAAATACAAATGATTTTCCAAAATAACTCTTTTTTCCATAGTAAAAGCGTATTTCTCTCTAGAATTTTCATTAGATTATTTCCATATATTTCAAAAATATCTATTGAATACTTTGATTTATTAATATTTATATCTTATGATACCATCTACCATATTTTATTGAATGTTTTATGGTTATTTTGACTTTGGATGTACTATATTGATAAAATTTTCCATTTTATTTTGGATGGTTTAAGATTATGTTTATTATTCGATGAAGGTTATTAACATTTCATATTATAGTTTCAATATTAATTTATATGTTAATTTTATTTCCCAAATTTAATATGAGGAATTCACTGGACTTAGTATGTGATAGACATGGCCTGCTATATCCCCTCAATGTATCGGTAGATCTCATGAGACAAACTAGATCAGGTTTTTACCCATTTTGGTATGGTTTCTTGGTCTAATCCTTGATAATATGTTTATGATGTCCGAAATTATACATTCCATCATTATTATATTATTAATTGATAACACATGTAATTATTCAACTAGTATAATATTCATGGTTAAGTTTCATTCTCAAGTGATTATTTATATGGAATTACTTATCCATCTTTTATTCCTACCATATCTTATTCAAGATTATGTTTTAATGACATGTGTTTTTAGTTATTCACATTGACTTATTGTTTATGTTTATGATAGATTCCACTATATTTATTACCCTTACCAAGCATCTGAACTCACCCATTTCTTATGTTTTATTTTTCCCTAAGATGAGAAGTTGTATTTTATGAATGACTTGTAGGAATAATCTAGGAGTTTATGGGTGTTTTATTTGGAGTTTCTATGTTGTATTTAATTTCAAGTTGTAATATAATACTTATGTTTTTATCTACTTTTCAAAATCTACTTAAATATTTAGTGCATTGGGATGAGATCACTTGTTTATAGTTCCAAAGTAATAAAATAAAACACAAACTCTATGCTTCTCAGGTCAGGGTCTTTACAGTTGGTATCATAGAAATTTTAGTTAGAAAATTGGAAACTATATTTAGGAAAATGTATATTAGGGAAATATCAACCTATAACTAACTTTGGGAATATTCCCAAGGTAGTCAATATTATGATTTAAAGATTATTTATACTGAAATTTTCAATTTACGTTAAGTGTTTCAATAGTTTTAGATTATACATTATGTTTCATAACATTGTGATCTAATATAGTTGATACCGTTGTTTATAAGTGGGTAATAATAGAAGGAATAAAAACCGTATCAATACACATATCCCATGCAGAGATTTACCTCCTATAAAAGATAATGATGTTGAAGTTGGAGATGAAACTGGAGATGAATAAATTATAATTATATTGGGAAAATTGACTGAGGTTATGAGAAATAACCTTACTCACATGAAGTAACCTGATCCACAGTGTGGTGTAACAATGTTAGTCCTATTTATGTAAAAAAACCCCCCATTATTCTCTAGGACTAAAAACTCATTTTTAGTTGATCAATGAACAAGTTTCTAAGAGAAGATATTTCTCATTTTTGGAAGTGATGAAAGAGAGATGGTTATCATGGAAATTTACTATCTATCGAGAGATGTAGATAAATGGTGGTCATTGATTCAAAACACTAAAGATGAAGAGAAAATTGAGAACATGGAATATAAGGAATTTAAGGAACCTTTCTTGGATAAATATTTTCCTAGAGAAAAATGAGTAGATATGGAGTGACAATTCTTGAGTCTGAGATAAAGAGTGGATGAAAATGGTGATAAATATGAATCCAACTTTACAAGGTTATAAAGGTATACCGTGTACTACATACATAATCCAAGTAACAATATTGAAAATTCATTTGATGGTATTAAACCAATACTTTGAAGGGAACTAGTCTCCTAAACATTCTCATCATATGAGGATATATTATCATGTGCTATCAAGATAGAGAAATAGTTCTAAAAGTATTAGGGTTATGAAGGTAAACAAGAGAAGAAGAGGATGAAAGATAAAAAATGGATAAGTGGAAGAAAATAAAAGAGTATTTTCCACATGTGATAATTGTGGGAAGAAACACCTCATTACTTTCTTGAAGGGAATGAGAGCTTGCTAAAAATGTGATGAGAAAGGCCACTAGACTCATGATTGAAAGGGAAGGAAATAAGATTCCTATGTCCAATACTTCAATTGTAAGCATATAGGGCACTATGAAAATTAATTTCCTAAGCATCAGGGTAATATAGATTTGAAGAAGCAAAGGGATCAAGGCCAAGCTTAAGATGTTACTATTGTCAAAGTGGAATAAATAATGTAATTTTGTTTTTTTATATTCATAAATTTTGTTTAGCTATTATGTTTATAAGAATCATGATATATATAATGATTTCACTTAAGTAATTATTCCATAAAGAAATAGAATCATGTGATGAATAACATTAGTAATAGAGAGAAGTGATTCTTTTGTAAGTTTATCTTCTTAAAAACACATTACTTGGGAAATATAACCCCAAATATGTGCTTTATGATGAAATAATAGTGGTAAAGAGATTTTTATTGGATATTATTGGTGACCATAAAGGTTGTTAGTGATTTTATGTTTTGTATTATCTTTACTGGGATTATTAAATGTTTCTATTCAAGGAATTTATTCAACAACATGAGATTATACTTCTATAATCATGCATGTTTTCATTAAGGTTTAAATGTGATCAAGTCATTAAAATACTTAGTATGTGATAATAAGTGATAAATTATGTTGTTTTAGGGAAAATATGGTGTTAAGTAACATTTCTTCTAAATATTTGGTCTTTGAATTTGGATAGACACATTTTGGATGGGTCTTATGGTTAACTACTTGTGGAATGGATTAAATTATGATTTATCATGTCGAACAACATATGATAAACTCTTTTTTTCAGTAAACATTGTAAGGTTGAAGGAATGACTTATGGATCATTTGATAAAAGTGATTTAGGTATAAAAATTATTCTTGAATATCCATATTTTGGTTTAATAAATGAAGTGAGAATAGATCGAAATACATCCAAAGGATGAGATAATGCTTATGATATGAAAAAAATCATGTAAGTTTATTTTTTCAAGTACCTATCTGGATCGTAAAAGAAAAACTCAACTATAAGAAAACAATTTTAGAAAAAAATGTTATGCATTTACTTTTATTTCTAATAAATAAATAGTCTTTTAACAAATCACAAATTTATGGTTTTGTGATGGTTAACTTTCAAATGACCATGTTCTCTATCCCTCTTCATCATAACTTGATAGTTAAATTTTCTTCCATGTTAACATTTTCACTATTCACTAATTTTATCCTATTTAGATGCCTAATTTTATAGTGACATTCACATTTCCCTTTCCCTCTTATTAATAGCATTTTTTATTAACCCAATTTATGATGTGGGTTTCCCATAAAGGAATTTTTCATTTTCAAACATTGATTTTCGAAGTGCAATTTCAAAATTATGAGGACGCAATTTATTATAAGAGGGGAGAATGTAACAAACCAAAATTTTATCAATGGAATTTCCCTTCTAATAATTATGTTATATAGTATAAATCAAATAAAATCAGATAGATAACACAATTCAAACTTTATAAATGAAGAATGAATAAAATAAGAGGTATAACTAGAAATTAAGGAAACTATACCGATGGAATATTAAATTGACCGCTAGAATAGTAATCTAGAAAATAGAATAGTAACTTCACATCTGCAAGTATAAATAAAATTCGGGTTTTTTACAAATTAAATCATGGTATATTTATATCATGGAATAAGTAAATAAATATTTTAAAAATGATAAATTAAGTGTTGATAGTTTTGGGAAACAAAATTGTTTATTTATAATTTAATAAATAAAATAATGATGTAAAAGAATATTTATTTTCATAAAATAGATTCATAAATTACTATTTTTTTTATTATAATTATAAGATAATTTCATGATACCTTAATTATTTTTTCGATTTATCATAAAATCAGTTATAATTTTAAAATCAAAATTTTTCAAATAAATGATGATTTTAATTAAAAATTAAATATCTCATATTAAAAAATTTATTTTCATAAAATTACGTCTGTTTTTCAATTCTACACATCTAAAAATGGTTAGGTTTAATCTTGGGGATTTTTCAAAAATAGTTAATTTTTTGGTGAATATTGAAATACAGTATTAGCTAAATACATGAATTATGAAGTCATGAATGATGTCTGGATAATGTAGGTACAATTATTTAAAACTAAAATAAACTAGTTACTGTATTTATTCAGGTGAATTAAATCTATTCATTTTATTGATCCAAAATAATAAACTAATGAATAACATAATAAAAAAAACACCCCTCTCCCCCACTATAAATATTACCCCTCACCACCTCTTCTCCTCACACCTCCAAAGCCTGGAATCATGTCAAATTTATCCCAAATAACTCTCCCAAAACTCTACCACATGTTATGGTATTTCTTATCTCCCTTAAAATACCATTTCAAAGTTCTTTAAGGAGGTTCTCAAGGAGAGGAATTCAAGAGGTAAAATCCCCTTTGGTTCTTAATTTTCTTTTAATTTAGTTATTTTCTCATCCTTTCCCCACGTCCCCTTATCCAAGTGGAATGAAAACTATATTATATTATATATATTTTAATTTTTTTAATGGAATATCCATAATAAAATATATTATCCTCTCTCTCTTATTCTAAAAATGAAAGCATCATCCGTGATGTCTCGATTTACCGCCATCATGGATGATTCATTTTCATTTTCCATTATTTCCTTTAAGGCTGGTCATGAAACAAATTTTATGGTAAAAAACTAATATAATATACATATTCAATATTATTTTGTGTTATGGAACTGGTATATATGCAAAATATTAATTAATATGACAAAATTAGTTTGTGGTGATAAAAAAACTCCAAAATAATATAAATAGTTATCATTAATGTTTTATCTATTAAATCAAACTAATATCTGAAATTTTTTTATATAAGAACATTTAATATTATAAAAGTTCATTAATAACATATAATTTCAATTCTATATAACTATTACCATTTTACATGATCTTTCATACATGTATACAAGTGAACCAATCATGAAAACCAAGGAAAGGAACACTTTCGAACGACAAAATTAAATATTACGACTCATCAAAAAGGCCATAAATGAACTTAATAAAATTATATTAAATAAAACAAATGTTAAAGATGTTATGAATTAAATTATTAATGAATCTAATTTCATTATGTAGGATATTAAATATAGGTGTATAACACTTTCAGATACAAGGTAAGAGTTTTCTCATCTCACTTTTATTTTTGTGAGATATGCCTTATTCAATACTATTTCTTATGTGTGGTGTATTTATACTGAACTTTGATGTATAATATAATTAATATATTTATATTCATGGTATTAAATATTTCATTTTATTATTATTAATTTTATGAGTCATACGATTCGATTGATTACAAAGTGGTAAGAGATTCTCCTCGAACATCCATTTTTCATTTGGGTTAATATTTCTCTCTCTTTAACCCAATATAATTACTATTTATTTTTATAAAATTATTCCAAATTATTTTTATATTTCCAAAACTAATTTATAAATATTATTTCATATTTCTTTTATGGGAAAATACATGTTTTATAAGGTCCCCTTTTCAATTACTCCTGATAAGCAAGCCCAATTAAAGGGTACTTTCTAATTTCTTACCCATTATCAAGTACACCCCGTAATCTATTTTAAGACACCAATATTTTTATAAAATAATTTTTTATTATGAGAATCCATCTTATCTATTTTATGATTTTTTAAAAGATTAATCCTTTTTTCCATTTTAAAGTATCGTTTTTATTTTCCCTTAAACCGCACCAAAGTGACCCATTTTTAAAGTTTCTTAAAAACTCTTTTTACAAGTGTTCACTTAAGTGGAACATAATTTATGCCTCAAACATAATTTCATTTTCCTTAAATTTTATTTTATTTGGATATACATGTTTGTAATATTATTTTATGAAAAATGAAAATGATTTTCCAAAAGAACACTTCTTTCCAAAGTAAAAAGGGTATTTCTCTCAAGAATTTATAAATCATTTTATTAGAGTATTTACATATATTTCAACACCCTCTTTTGAATCCTATGATTTGTTAATATTGATCTCTTATGTTACCAAATATTATATTTTATTGAATGGTTTATGAATATTTTGACTGGGGATGTACTATCTTGATACCATTCACCATATTATTCTAGATGGATTTTGATTATGTTTATTGTTTTGGGAAAGTTATTAACGTTACATGTGCTAGTTTAAATATGAATGTATATGTTGATTTTGTTTCACCCCTTTAATATGAGAAATTAATTATACTTATTTAGTGACAGGCAGGGCCTGTTATATCCCCTCGTTGCGTCAATAGGTCTCAACGAGTTTTTACACATTTATGTATGGTGAATTAGCCAAAGCCTTAACGATGTGTTTATGATGTCCAGAATTATGAATTCCATTATTATGATAATATTAATTTTTAATCCATGTGATTATTAATCTAGTTTAATATCACTGTATAAGTTTCATTCTCATGTGATTATTTATATGGAATTATTTTTTCATATTTTATTCCTGCTATATTACGCTCAAGATTATGTTTTAATGACATGTGTTTTAAGTTATTCACCTTGAATTACTGTTTATGTTTATGATATATTCCACTATATTTATTACCCTTACTTAACATATGATCTCACCCATTTCTTATGTTTTATTTCACCTCAGGATGTAAAGATATATTTTATGAATGACATGCAGGGATAATCTAATAGTTTATGGTTGTTTCCATTGGAGTTACCATGCTGTTTTTCATTTAAAGTTATAAAATTATGTTTTTATATTGTGTACCAAATATAATAAACTATTTTTTCCTTTAGGATATTATTTATTTCTCATAGTTATAATTTAATAAAATAAGGCACCGACTCCGTGCTACTCAGGTCAGGGTCATTATAATAGGGCTGTGTTTCAATATCATAAAAATAATGATATGAGGATTCTATATGAGAATATTAAGCCTATTAATTTCTAAAAATATATAATTATTATTGTATATATAATAATATTTTACTATAAAAAAATCTAGTTAAAAAAATTAGTTATTTTTCTCAATGTTTTTACAGTGTTCAAAATAAGATAATGATAATGATTGTGATTATTATGTTTGTAAATTTATAAAATATATCATTTTACATGAATAAAATAGCATCTTTAAATAACTATTTTATATGGTAATTACAATTTAATTTAAAATATTTATTAATAATTTGTTTATTTATATTTTTCTAAATGTTTCAAAAATTCTGACAATTCTTGTATTCAAAAGAGGAAGAAGATTTGTTTATAAACTAGTGGGAATAATATAAAATGTTATAAAGTTTATAGAAATCATAAAAAAGTGATTTATTACTAATTATTTATTTAATTTTCATATCATTTCATCCACTAATTTTTAGTTAATTTTATTATCATTATTATCTACTACTTATTTAGTTAATTTTTACACATATCATGAAGAGATGATTTTCTAATAATTTTTTTCATTAAGAATTTTGTAACTATGAAGATAAAAAGGAATCCATATAGAGTTTAGGACCATTCTCTAAGGCTAAAATCATTTTCAGTGTGAATAACCCTAAATTATAAAGGGGAAATAAATAGTTGACATGAAGTGGGTTTCTAAAGGGAAAATTATATTATTCTTTAATAAGGACCCTGAACACCCCATAAAGGCCTTTTGTGCACTTCATAGATATAAAATATTTTTAGAAAAATGAATTCTTGATGAAGGCTTCGATAAGGATGATGCATTGAGATACTGTTTAATGTTCTCTCTATTGAACTATTTTTTATTTAATTAATTTGTTTATTTTCAGTTGTGATATAATGAATTCAATTTTGGGTCTAGACCATTTTAATAAAATTTTGGTCATATAACTGTGTTTTACTAATAGAAAAGAAATCAACACTTGAATACATTTCTATATACTTCTTTTGGATTACTTATATAAATTTATTCCTAATACCTTCAAGATTTATATAATAAAAAAACTGAGCAAACATGCTCAGATTATCTTGACACTTTCGAAAAATGATCCCCAAATCACCTATAATGTGTAAGAATCAACCACATATCAATCTGACACATGATGTGATTAGTATGACTCAAAGTATGTGTTTTCATTTTTAAATCAACATTTTATTTCAAAACATGATTTTCTAATCGAAAACCATGTAAACATCCTCACATTTTATTGATAATTTAGTAAACTGATCCTTAAGTCATTTTTGATATATAGGAATCAAGTGCACATCAATCTAAAGATAAGTATGTTTGTTATGACTAAAATTATTATTTTTTATTTAAAAACAACATTTTAGTTCAAAATAAGAATCCAATACTCAAAATCAATAAAATACACTCATATTTTCTTGATACTTTAGAAAAATGATCCATAATTCATTTTTAATTTATAGGAATGGACCACACATTAATAAAACACACAATGTGCATGGTAAGATTAAAATTTTATGTTTTTATTTAAAATCAACATTTTATCTCAAAATAGGCATCACATACTTAAAACTAATAAAACCTACTGATATAATGTTGATAATTATGAAAATAAACTATAGATAATTTTTGATGTGTAAGAATCAACCAAACATTAATCCAACATATGGTGTTTCTGATATGACTGAAAGTGCTTGTTTTTATTTTAAAATTACATTTTAGTTGAAAACAAGCATCAATCACTAAAAACTAAGGAATAATACTGATATTATATTTATACTTTATGAAAATGATTCATAAATCATTTATGATATTTATAATTCAACTACATGTAAATTCAACACATAATGTGCTTAGTATGACTCAAAGTGTGTATTTTTAATTTAAAATTGACATTTTAATTCAAAACACATGTCAAATACTCAAAATTAAGAAAAATAACTTTTATTATCTTGATAATTTAGTAAAATGTTTCATAAATAATTTTTTATATAAGAACCAAAACCTTCGTTCAGGTATGAAAACAATTTATTTTTTCTTTGATCCACTTAAACTTCTTATTTTTGGTATGTTTGGGGTTAAAAAAAGGGTACATGGGGTCACTGAGGTGTTTGGGAGGATTGGGAGGATGTTGAGGCATGATAACTAGAGGATTTTGTGCCATCAACTAGTTAGTTTATGACCAATGGCCAGTTGGTGGTCTTCCTGTAGGTTGGAAGATCCACTAGAAGCCCACCATCTAGTCGGTAGATTATGAGTTGTTTTTTAAAAAGAAAAAAGGGACTTTTTACCCCTTTTCTGTCCATCTTATCTTGATTTTTCCCACTTTTGGTGCAAAATCAGAAGCATGGGAGGCCTCCTCTCCTCTATTGGGTTCTTAGGAACACCTCCTTCAATCAAACTCTAATTTCTCTTCCATTATTTGAGTTAGAAGGCTCTTAGTAAGTCTAATGCTCCTTAATATTCCAATCTCACTTTTACTTACCTTTCAAAATCTACCCCACACTATCTATCTAAAATTCCTTATTTTATGGATTTTTTCTTGTTCTTTTATTTCTCCCATTTCTTCTCAAATTGATGGCTGGTACTCAACAAGTGAAAGTCTACTACCCTAAGGTAGGTGGTCTAGTGATTTTACCTTAAAGATTCACTATTGAATTCCATTATTGGTTTTATATTTAAATTACCTGGCCCAGTTATCCATCACATGAATGAGTTAGTTCACTATATGTTTTCAATCATGACTCCCCATATTCTATATTCTTTTGACTAGAATTTATGGTCTAATAAGTATACTGGAGGGAATATAACCTCTGGTATAGAAAAATAAACACAGTAGAAACATGATAAATAAATCAAATTAAATTAACTCCCACATAGAAATTGTAAAAATCCAAACCAATTCAATATAATACAACCATGTCATGTCATACTATATGCCAAACTAAATTTCATGTTGAAATTCATATAAGAAAAATATAAAAGATAGACTCAAATAAAGACTCCAAACTTTGGTCCTAGACCCCATGCTCAGTCCCATATCCAAGATTTATTCCGAGCTAGCAAATCAAACAATCATGAATAAGGCCCCTAGCCCTTGTCCAGACTTATATCCATAAACTATGTCTCGGTACCAAATAGAGACCCAAACAGGGTGTGATTAAAACTTAGTAAGAAACCACAAAAAGTGTCTAACAAAATCCATATTGAATAATAGTTCATGAAAAAATATGATATATATATATATATATTCATTTCTCAATATTTAAAAGTAGAAAAAAATAACCCGCCAACACTTGAGCTCCAGGTTGACACTTGGGGCCAGTCAAACATTCTTCGACATAATGTTGTATGTCTTTTTCCGTACTCATCACTGATTCTAGGTGGATTCCCATGCTAAGTAACAATCTCATATTCACTTTTCAATGGAATCTATATAAAATTTTATTTTATATTCATTTACATGTTCCTAAGGCACATTCCCTTTCCAAGGGAAAGTTTCAGATTCCACGTGTTAAAAGACTCTATGTGAATTCCTATGCTAGATCCACTTATATATTCCTAAGGTGTATCACCATGCCAAAGGAGAATTATAAAACAAATAACCTATTTACAATTACCGTGATAGGTCCACTTATATTTTTACATGACATCAAACCGAATGAAAATTCCCATGCTAGGGCTAATTTAATAATTCATATATCAAAAGTAAGCAATATACAATTCATATCAAAGTTACCAATCTTAAAAAACATGTTAACTTATTCCACATCGGTTAATTCCTAAAAATACCAATTACATTTCTAATTATAATTACATTCCATTATTATATTTACCAATTTTATGCCAATAATCCAATTCTCATAACAATTACGATAATTCTGATTCACATTCCAATTATAAAAAATTATCATTTCTTGTTCCAAGCTAAGTGATCCATGTAAATTTTCAATTTAAATTTTAATTCATTTGAATAACTAATATCCCAATTAAGTTATAGAATTTTATTTTCATAAGTTCTATGTTTCAAATAAAGGTCAAGGGTGGGAACACCTCTCAGGTGGCCATGAGTCCAGGTTTTAATCTCCATAAGGCCTAATGGGATTCGTGGGATGTCAATGCATGAGGATTCAATCCAATAGAGAGGATTACAATCAAGGGAGGTCATGAAAATAGACTTATAATGAAATAAAACATGTTTTACATACTATAAAACCAAAACAAACCTTAGGAATATGTTTCAATCCACCTACCTCAAATGCAAGAAGAAGAATTCCAAGATCAAATATCCAGATCAATGTGCAACACCATGATTCCTGAATCTAGATGTCTAGATCGAAGAATGGATCAAGGGATCAAGGTTTGATATTGGATAAGTTGAGGAAGGCTTGGATAACCCTTCAAATTTATTAACATCAAATTAGCGTCAAAGAAGTGTAATTAGAAGTTAAATGAGGATTTTGGGTGGTAGAAATATGATTCTACCTATCATTACCTTATCCCATCTCAACTCCAATAGCTATCCAGTGCCTTCCATCAACTGTCTAGTTAATCGAGACAACATTCCTATGCCCCTAGAAACCCCAATGATTAGCCAATAGGATTCCTATAACCATATCCGGCTATTTCCTTGTCGATCGACTATATGGTTTGACACACCGACTAATCAGTGGCACTAAATTATTTCCTTTTCTTCTTTCTACCACTAGATTCCTTAAGTTCATATCCTGCAAGACCCTAAAAATCTATGAAACCTCAAAACAATTAGTTTTAAGGATTGTTTAATTTTTTTTAAAATTGTTCAAAAAAAAAACATACAGAGGGAAAGTAACTAGGTAAAATACGACATCTTACAACCTCACCACCATATCATATATTGTCCTTTATCTGTGCTCCTATGTATCACTAAGGGGTACTAGTGAACAACTCGATCCACTATTCCCTCATATCTAACTCCCTCTCCCAGGTCTCCACTTGTATATTCCCATTCTACCACTATACTCACACTAGGGGAATGGTATTTACTTAGAGATTATTCTCACTACTGGCTATGATATGGATTAGATGCTCCTCAAAGGAAACATCAACATTAATCTCAAAATCATTGACACCTATCATTTTAGGAGTATCAGGGCATTATATTAAAAATTGAAGCACATGAAACATGTTGTTCATAGCACTATATCACTTTGTAATTTCCAATTAGTATTCCACTAGACCTATTCTCTCCACTATATCAAATGGAATGAAAATACTAGGTGCTATCTTCCCCTATTTCTGGATACGATGTTTCCCCATCCTTGAAAACACCCAAAGAAAAAACCAGTGACCTACCTTGAATTAAAAATTTTATCTATAATGGCCATGATTTGATTTCTTCCTTATCAACATGGTTACCCACCAATTTCTGATCAGCTGAACTTACTAAGACATCTCCTGCATGAGACTAGGTCCAATGAGCACTAACTATCCCACCTCTAACCAACATAAAGAAAAATGATATGTCCTTCTATAAAAATCCTCAAAAGGATCCATTTGGTTTCATACCTAGAATATATTATTATAATAAAACTCCATGAGATTCAGATACTACTCTTAAGAGCCACCAAATTCTAGAATAGAGGTTCATAACATGTACTCTAGAATCAAAATCATCCATCAATCAGAGGATGATAAGCTATACTTGGAAGAAACTACAGTCCCAATTACTTTTAAAGACCCTTCAATAATTGTGATATAAAATGGAGATCTTGATTATAAAAGTTAATCCATGGAATTTTCTAAAACTGAACAATCTCCCACACATAGAGGATACTATATCATCAATAGTGAAGGTCTCCCTAATAGAAAAGAAGTGGGAAATTTCATTAGTGTATCCATGATTAAACACACTACATGATTTTTCTATGATGTCCTAGGTTATCCTGTCAAAAATTCTATAGTCATATCATCCCACTTCAATTTGGAATGGGAAATGGCCATAATAACCCAGTTGGTAATTGATGACCAGCCTTCACTTACAGATTGGTGAAACATTGTGCCATAAATCCCATTATCTCTTTCATCGTCCCCATAAACTAGTATTTCCTATGGATATTAGGATACATAGTTGTCAAAAATGTATGTAACACCCATTTATAAGTATTAAATTCCATTATCATTTCATTATGCATGCCTATAGGAACCCATATATATCCATGGATATGAAGAACCTCATCATCACCTGGGAAACTACTTGATGGTTTCCCCATGATATAATCTATTCCTTAAGGTTAAAACCTAATGATTATATAACTTCAACCTATTTATTTGATCTAGATACATGATAATAACATATTCTAATGTCATAATTGTTCTTCCCTAAGACTCCTAAACATCTAGATGAAATTCCAAAAAGGGTACCATAAATAAACACTCATCATAAGATTACCGCACTAAATCTGACCAAATAATCCTACTCAAAGATTCTATAACTACTTTTTCCTTTATAGAAGTTTAATTTAACTCAAATTCAAAAGAATATAGATATTCAACCCACTAAATTTTTCAAAGGTTCTGGTCCCGTTGCAAAAATATGTACTTCAAGATCTTGTAATCCATGTATATCAAAAATATCTCACCCCAAAGCTTATATCACCAATATATTAGGGTTTATACCACCATATATAACTTCTTATCATGAATGATATAATTTCACTCATGTAGTATCAACTACTTGGATCTATAAGAAACTACTTGATCCTATTACATCAAAACTACTCTGATCCCTATTCCCGATGCATTGAAATACATGGTAGACACCTTACCGACTCAAGTAAGGTAAGGATCAATGTTGAGGAGAACATACCCTTCAATTCTTATAAATCCTCCTCCAAAAATCAGAAAAAAATAATTTACCTTTTTCTTGGTCATACCAGACATCATTGCTGCCATATGGGAGAAGTCCTGGATGAAAAGTTAGTGATAACCTGTGAGAACCTGGAAGCTTCAAATCTCAGATACGTTCTTTAGTCTCTCCCAAGATACCATGACTGTCACATTTTCTAGGTCCACTAAAACTCTATCCTCTAAGATAACATGGTATAAGAAGTTTACATTGTCAATCTAGAAAAGACACTTAGATATCTTGGTGTATAACCGATTATCTCTCAGCGTACTCAAGATGATGTCAAAATGTTGGGAATGATAATATATAGACTAAGAGTACACTAATATTTTATTGATGAAAACCACCAAAAACTAAACTATATAGAGATGGAAAATTTGATTCATCATGATGATGAATACTTCAAGTGTGTTCTTCAGGATGAAAGGCGTCACCATAAACTCATACAAGCTACACCTGCTCCTAAAAGTGGTTTAGGGTATATCATACAATCTCAACCACAACCTATAGAACCCTAAACATAATATATTGTTGAATAATATCCTAGAACCCCAGAAATGATCAAAGATATAATTTAGGCATGGAATGGGATATTGATTCTTTACCATTATATGGTTTAGCCTCTAATAATTCAACAATAATCACATGGTCCCATCTACCTTCCTAGGTAATAACATGAGAGAACCCCATAGTGATGTACTAGGATATATGAATCCCTTTGATTCTAAATCTCTTAACCACACTTTAAACTCCCAATGCTTATTTGGTTCCATCCTACAAGGTGGGATAAAAATAGGTTTTTATTTTAGCACTAACTCGATAATCAACTCAATCTCCCATTGGGGTGGTATGATAGAAAAATCTTCAGAAATGATTTCATAAATGTGGTCTAATACTAAAGGAAATATAATCTTTTGAAACTCTCCATCACCCAGAATAAGTCTTTCAACTTGGTCTATGAGACAATCCAATCTATACTAAATTTTTTCTACATCACCAGCCTGAAGATCCCATTCACCACACTGTATATAGCTACACCTTCAAGAGATAATAAATTCATTCTCCTCTCATAATGGTAGACATGATCCTAGTACAAAACTATCCAATCCATACCCATAATCAAATATAATCCAACCATTTCTAGCAAAAACAACTCCCAAAGGAAATAGTATCCACAAATCTCAAGATAACACTCCTTATAACATATAATTCTCTTTTATATTGCCCATAATAGTGAATCAATGGTCATAAAACCAATCATGATTTCCATGAATAGACCCAATCCATTATAAAATTGAATAGATATATAATAATGAAATTATATTGTATCAAAAAAAAAATTCATGCAAGGGTAGATGATATAAGAATCACCCCTATAATAGTGGAAGGCCCTGCATTTATATTAGTAGGAGTAGACTTCATTGCATGCATCTGACTCACCCCTTTACCCTAGGTTCCAACCTGACTCCCCTGTGATGCTCCCTACCACTGATATGCCCACTCTTGTGTCAGGGTACCGCACCCCTACCCCATCCTGAGCCTCCAGTTCCCACTAGATAGCTGAGTTCTCCAATATAACCTTTGCAGGTGGACCATATTACCACAAGACCAGAACTCCATTATAGGCAAAGCACACTAAAATATCTTATGTCCAACCCTACCAATCTTAAATCACTACCCCTATCTATAGTCAAGGGGTGGATATCCACTCCCCTAGATGCTCTCACTATCACTTCGTGTAAATTCTCATAGAAATGCTTCTTGCTACCTGAAGAACTCCCTAATTATCTAACTAAAATTGCTTGGATACCACTCAGGTCTTCCTTCAGGTTCCCTTTGAAGATTAGATCCTAATTAATCATGTTAGATAAGTTATTCAAGTGAAATATATTCACCAATTAATTGATCTCATATCATAGAATATCCTATAAGTGATTCATACCTACTGTATCATCTTTCCCCAATGATGGAGAAAACTACTGCAGGTTAGTAAAAAATTCAGAATAGTTCATTACATACATGATTCTCTATATTAGTTGAAAGAAATATTAATATGTTTCATCCCTTAGTGTATTTAGATAAAAGTGACCTAGAAAATTCTCCTCAAATCCTTTCAGGTCAGATCCTCATTCGGTCCAGCCTATACTGTGATATACCACAAGTGCTTTGCTGGAACTCATAGAATATTGGTAGAAAACTTCACTATCCTCTCCATGTGTGTCTCTAGGAGACTAATGATTATTTGGATAAACATAATCCCGAACTTTGCTTCCTAAGAGACTCCCTTATGATAGAAAACGGGTTGGTGCTACAACTAGAATTTACTTGTCAGACCGAACATAGAAGGGATGATGTGATCATTTTCCCTCTCCGTAAATAAAATAACCTATAGAATACTATCAAAAAGATGATCTTTCATCATATTTCTTGTTCTGTAGGAAGTACTTATCCCACTATCTTTGGTGTTTGCTCATTACCACTATCTTGACATTAAACCAGATGATGGCATGGAGGAATTTCTTTATAAGGGTCAACACACTCCTTAGATCACATGATTTAAAATAAGATAAAAAATCATAATTAAAAAAGAGAAAAAATATAACCATAGATAAAAGGTCTCTTTATTTATTGGATTAACAAGTGAATTAATCATATCTCAACATATTAAATTTTTTTATTTCTTTTTATTAGGCATGTCATGAAATTTCATGTTGTGTAAATGAATCCCTAAAATGAACAATGCATGATAGCATACATTTCTATGTTCCTACCATGATTCATGATGGAACACCTCATTCCATACTATCCCACAAGTAAAATATCATTAAATCGTAACATTATGAAATGAACATGTCACCCAGGATAAAATAAAACTACAACTATAACAACTTAACCTCAATAATAACAATCCTATTCCAATAAAAATGGGTTTTCCTCCACACATGGGTTAGCTATTTCCATTAATAAGCTCATTACCAATCCCCGACATATCCTATTCTCTTTTATACCATGCCTAAATACTAAAAAAAATAAAGGACCACCTTCAAAACCACTTTGTAACACCCTTGAATCAGTTCTCCCTAACATGATTGAGCCATGCCATTAAGTGACATCAAGAACACCTCTGCATATTCTAGAGGCTTTCGATTATCAATGAGGGTCTAATAATTATTGTGGAGAGACTATAACCTCTAGTATAGAAAAATAAACACAATAAATAAATCAAAATAAATCAAATCCACTTGATAAATAGGAAAATAAAAACCAATTCAATATAATCAAACCATTCCATGTCATAATGTATGACATATGAAATGTCATATTGAAATTCAACCAATCAATAACTAAAATGAAGAATCAAATAAAAAACCCCAACCCTAGTCCTAAACCCCATGATCAGTCCCATATCCAAGATCCGGTCCTAGCTAGCATATCAAATAATCAAGAACACGACCACTTTCCCTTGTTTAAATCTATATCCATAAAGTCTACTCAGTTACCAAATGATGACTTGAACGAGGTGTGAGTAATACATAATAATCCATCACCAACTGTGTCTAAAAAAATACAATCTGAGTAATAATGAATGTAATAATATGATATATAGAGTAATTTATCAACATTTAAAAGAACCATAATAAAATAACCCACAAACCATCGAGCTCTAGGTTAACACCCGAGGTCATCCAAACCTGCTTCGGTATAATGCCATATTTATTTTTCCATACTCATAAACAAGTCCAAGAGTATTCCCATTCCAAGGATCAATCTTGTATTTTCATGTCAATGGAATCTATGTGAAATCCCATGATATATCCGCTTATATATTCCCAAGGCACATTACTATTCCAAAGGGAAATTTTAGATTCTACAAGTTAATGGAATCTATGATAATTCCCATGATTGATCCACTTAAATGTTCCTAAGGTGCATTAACATGTGAATGGAGAGTTATACATTAAAGGTCCGAGTGAGAATTCCCATTCTTGGGACACTTACATGTTTAGAGGAGATTAGATCCTATGTAAATTCCCATGCTAGGGATGATTTAACAATTAATATATCAAAAGTAAGAAATATTCAATTCATATCAAAATTACCTATCATGAAAGACAAGTTAAAATGTTCCAAATTGGTTAATTCATTGAAATTACCCATTATATTACCAATTTTAATTACATTCCATCATTCCTTTAATCCATTTACTAGTTTTGTTCCAATAATCCAATTCTCATAAAAATTGTGACAATTCTGATTCACATTCAAATAAATAATCTCGCAAATTAGTTGTAGGATTATAGTTTCATAAGTTCCATGTTATATCCAAAGATCAAGGGAGGGAACACCTCTCGGATGACCACAAGTCTAGGTATAAATTTACAACTGACCCAATGTGATCCATTGGAGGTTTATGCGTGAGGATTCAAGACCATCCGTAGGATTCCAATTAATAAAGGTTTCACACATGACAATATAGAACAATTTCACATTTTTTACATACTAGGAAACCAAAACAAACCTTAGGGAGATATTTCATACCACCTACCTAAAAATAAATAATAATAATTCCGAGATCAAATGTCCAAATCAACACACAACACCATAATTTTTTGAATCTATATGTCTAAATAAAATAACCAATCAAGGGATTAAGGGTTTTAATTAGAAAAGTCAATGAATACTTATAGAACCCTTAAAATTAATTAACTTTAAAGTAGGTTTGAAGGAGGGTTATAAGTTAAATAGGGGTTTTCGGTGGTAGAAATATAATTCTTCCCTTAATTACCCTAGCCTAGCTCAGTGCCACTGGCTAGCACCATCTGAATGGTGGTACCAGGATGTATTCCGATCCCCTAGGGAATCATAATAGATATATGATGGTATTCTTGTAGGCATATATGGCTACTTCTTTATCCATCAGCAAGCTGGTGTAATTCATTAGCTACCTAGTGGCACTAAAACATTTCCTTTGCTGATTTCCACCACTTGTTTTTGCAAGTTCATCTTCTTTAAGCCCCTGAACACCTATAAAACATTAAAAAAACTAGGTTTAATGACCATTTACAAAATTTTAAAATGTTTAAACAAATACTTAAATAGAAAAATTACATGGGTGAAATATGGGATCTTATATGTGTGATCATACTGACTCACTAGACACTTGACCTAAAAATTAAATTAAATTGTTTGGATACCTCAGTGATGTATTAGAACTCCTTTGGTATTAGAAAATCTTATTGTCTTGATAAACCTTTATTGAATCTATTAAATATGTGGGTTAGTACTACACCTTATAAATTAATTAATTAATTGTGGTAGTGTAGGGATTCCCTTAGTGATGAAATGAATTAATATGAAAGGTGGGGTGATTAGGATGACCCCTAAGACCCAATAGAGTTTATGGCATTGGAATTATTTAGTGTAATGTGAATTGGACCCAAATGGATAAATTGAATTGAATTGTGAAATTAGTTTACATTTAATTTTTAGAATAAAATATTGGTTCAATCTCTTGAAATGGTTTTGAGAATTATAATTCCTTGGATTCCTCAGGATTTTTCTGGCACGACCTTCCATGTATGAGCATATTATTCCCTTAGGTGATGCATGTAAATTTCGGGGTGTGAATACACCTCTGTATTTAATGAGTTTCAAATCTATATAATTCCTCGAGAAAACCTGTGAATTCTATTTAGATTCATTACCACAAATTATATGGGTCATTAGTTCCTTGGATTCGAGTAATGTTTTCATTTATTTAATTCCAAATATCAATACTATGGATTATTTATGTGAACCATTTTTTTTAATTCTAGGGGATGTGCTCCCTAGATTTGACTTGATCTTATTAGTGTTGAATTCCTCAGGTGTGAGCCTTAAATTCAAATTGAGTCGTACCTTTGTATGTCAAAGATATTATATGAGTTTAAACCCTTCTAGTGGATTATATTAGGAATTACTAAAAGGTAATTCTTGGATGAGACACATGTATTAACTTAGGTTTCTTGATTATGGTCGCCTCAATGATTCATTGTGAAATTGAGTTGATACATTATACTTCTACTATGTTTAGAGACTAGAATTATCCGAAGCAGGTAGGGTTATCTTGGGTTGTCTCCTTAATAATCAAGGCTCTACTTCTTTCCATTTATTCCCACAAATTATTATTATTCATACTACTTTACTTATTTTTTTCACACCATTATTTTTTATCCCCAAATACTGGATTGCATTAGACACTGTTAGTGGTAGAACATTTTGTTATACCCATACCTTAGGACCTTTTCGTGCTAGATATGACTAAGTTTGAACTTATTCTATGAATGGACTGGCTGGTTCCCTTACAAGATTATATAGATTTATATTTCCAAAGGGATTTCTTTGTATTTCTTGGAGGTAGTATTTATGTTCAAAAATTGAGATTTTGGACTTATAGGATAGTTGAGAAGGTCCTGATCAATAGAAGTTGGGTGCGGTTTCAGCCCAGATTTTTTGACATATATTGGATACTGGGGAGAGCAACTATAATTTTACCCTCCTATGGTGGACTGGTTCATGGATGTTTTTCTAGATGAATTTTTGGGGCTACTGACTGAGAGGGAGGTGGAGTTCACCATTGAAATCATGGTGAGAACTGAGCCTATTTCTATTTTACCCTATTAGATGGATTTGATAGATATTCATGATCTAGATATCTAACTAGATTATTTGGAGGCCAAGGTAGTTATCCACCCTAGTACATCTCTTTTGGGTTATCCTATCCTCTTTAAGAATAAGGAATATGATAATTTACAACTATGTGTGGATTATAGGTGTCTAAATTAGGTAATTATTAAGAATTAATATCCAATACCATGTACTGATGATATTTTTGATCATATTAAGGGTGATAAGATATTATCAAAGATCAAATTGAGGTTAGTATATCAATAGGCTAGGGTGAGACCCTATGATATACTATGTATGACTTTCTGAAGTATGTATGAACTTTATGAGTATTTAGTGAGGCCGTTTGGATTGATGAATACACCAAATATATTTATAGAATTGATGAATAATGTTTTTGATCCCTTACAAGATGATTTTGTTGTAGTTTTTAAGGATGATATTCTCATGTATTCCCATATGAAGTAGGATCCTAAAAAAAAATCATGGAGATTGTTTTGGGAACACTATGGTAGCACTGTTTGTATGCCAAGATCTTGAATTTTTATTTTTGGATGAACTAGGCACACTTCTTGAGTAATATAATATCATAAGAGGGCATGTATTTTGACCCGGTGAAAGTGAGATTTATGATTTATTAGGACCATCCCAAGAATGTTTTTGACATTTTAAGATTTACAGGATTGTCATGTTATTACTGAAATTTTATACATGACTTTTTCCATTTGGTAATTCCACTAAGAGGTCTGACCAAAAATCGAGTGAAGTTCATTTGGTTAGAATACTGTGAGAATTCCTTCTAGGAGTTGAAGTTTATATTTTCCTATTCACCAATAATAATATTCCTTAAGATTTTTAGAGTGTATTTTTTATATTTTAATTCATTAGGTATATATCTAGGTGTTGTTTTCACACAGTGGGACCAAATCGTAAATTATGGGTTTCAAAATTTGAGGCCTCAAGAATGGAATTACCCTGTATGTGATCTATTATTAGTAGTGATAGTGAACAACTTGATGTTTTGGAATCACTATATATTGGGAGAAAGGTTTATAGTCTATGCAGACTATAATGTTCGAGATACATCTTCACTCAATGAGACCTAAAACTTTGGTAGTGAAAGTGGGTTGTTCACTTCCAGTTATTCAAATTCATCGTGGCCTATACATTAGGGAAGGGATATACAATTTCCAATTATCTAGATATAATATGTATCCTTAGGTTATCCATTAGTTGAAAAGTGAGTGGAAACTGATGGCATTTTTGTTAAAATGCATCTGGATGTCTAGGAGGATCCGGTTCAAGCAGTTCTTGAATCCCTATTCATGGTTCCTTTTCTTCCATATTATATTAATAAGAGAAAAATTTTAGATCCATAATTCCTTTCCCTTGGGGATAAATTTTATGGTGGAGAGATACCACCACCCTCAATAATAGGTGAGGATAATATTATTCATGTTCATGGGCATGTTCTAGTACCCACTGGCATGTGATAGAATTTTATGAGGGAATCCCAAACTTCTAGATGGATGATACTCCTAGGGTTAATGAAATTGTATCTTAATCTCTATCATCTGTATTGGTGGCCAGACATGAAGAAGGAAATGGCGGGTGTAACATCCCAGGTAAATAAAGAATAATACATTTTCCATATTTATTAAATTTTTTGAAATAGATATTAATTTTACTTTAAAGGGGACTCTATGTTTGATGGCGTACTCGATACACAACAATGGGTTTCGTTGAAATCTTACATCACACAATAATAATATAATATTATTATTTTAAATGGTTGTTCATGCCTAGTCGTTGTATTGGCAGGAATGAACAAAACTTACTAAAATATTATTATACATGTTTGTTAAATGTTTTTACATTTATCCAATAAAATTTAGAGGCTTGAAATAAGAAATAATCTGATTTTAAGCATAAATACTGTAAAAGTTTGATTTTCCACCTTTTAATGGAAAACCCTTTTTAAATCTAGTTTCGGTCACTTTTATATATATTATATTTGACCAAATAAAATTATTCCTTAGAATCGGGAAATCAAAATTCACTTTGGGTAAAATTCTGGTATTTTTCGGATAAAATTCAATTTTTTATGAATAGTGAAAAATACTGTATTTTAATTCAAAACTTTATTTTTAATATAATCTATTTATATGGTTAGATTATCTTCTTAATTGACTTTAAAGTGTAATTAGATTATATTTTTACCATTTAATCTAATTTTGGTCATTGGAATTAATTTCATTTTAAAATTGGACATAAACAAGTGTCAATCTTTTAATAGTTAATATTTCTAAAAAACACATTTTTTGTTTTGACAGCGGGAATTAATTTTAAAATAATTCTGGCCAAATATGTGTTTTGAATTTGGAAAAATGAATTTCATATTTGGAATCATGAGGTCTAAATTTTGTAAATAAGTAACTTTTATTTTTATACATTTTAAATATTTACTACAGTAAAAATTTTATTTTCCATGGTTAAAGGGTAAATCTGGTAAATAAGGGTAAATAAATAATATAATAATAATATAAAATTTCCCTAACATGTGTCCTAATCATATTTTTTGATACATATCTGACCATTTCTATCTTCGGGTCAAATTTGGGACCCCATGGAGCCACTTAAGAGTGATAATGACACTTTATTTAAATTAACTTAATGTAAAGACAAAAATGACATAAAAAAATATCTTTCAGTAAATTAAATTTTAAATAGGGTTTTATAACTTATCTTTTTGACTATAAATATTATTTGGAAGGATAAAAATATTTTCTAAATCATGGTATTTTTTTTATAATTTTTACACATCAAATAAATTAAATTATTTATGACACAATAATGATGTAGTGTTATGCTCAGTAATAAATGATTTAAATAAATAAGATTAACACGATTTAAATAAATTCCACAACCTATCCAATTCTAATTGGATTATTTTATTTTGAAAATGATTCATCTTATCTTATACTTTAATAAGTTTTGGACCTTTAGAAACCAAAAATCATTATATAATAAAATAATATTTTTAAACATTTTGAAAAAGCCCATCCTCCCCATTATAAAAGGACACCACTTCTAACCCATTCCTCACACCTCACAAGACCCTTGTCTTTTCCAAACAATTCCCCATTAATCTCCCTACATCCCTCCTCCTCTAATATCCCTAAGACCATCATTTTTTATTGATTTTTGATAATCCACCTTTCAAGGGGTGAGGTGGAACCCTTATAATGCCTGTAGGCGTAAGTATTACAGGGCCCATAGGACTTTGAGGAATTTATTTCCCATAGGATTCAAACATTACATACAACCCAGAATAACTACTTGGAACTGCTCCACCCCAGTATCTTCATTGTGAAATCAGCTCTCCACCTTCGCATGACTGTTCGACTAGGCTTTCCCGTGCATGCACATGCTTATCCCAATGGCAGGTGCCATACGCTCTCATTCTTGAAATCTGTTTTAGATACTTCTAAGGTGAAAGATCCTTGATCATCCTCCTTCTAAAGATTGTTCCTTTCAGGTTGTCTGGTTTTAATCTGCACTTAAGGTGTCCAGAAGGCCTTGAGGTGGCCCGAAGGCCTTACTGACCCGAAGCCCTGGGTGGCCCGAAGGCCTTAAATGACACGGGGACCAAATCGGTGGCCCGAAGGACCAAACAGGGGGAATATTCCCAGCTACTACAGTGCCAAATAGTGTCTTCTATTGTTCCTACTATAGTACTGCATAGTTCCTGCTATAGTACTACTACAATACCTACTACAGTACTACTACAGTACCCTGAAAATCAGCCTCCGTGTGGATTTGATCCCGGGTCTCCTTGATACACTTAAAGAGTCCTCACCAACTGAGATGAGTCTCATGTTCCTCCCTAAATCCCTTTCATCATCTTATAAGCGTTACCTTATGTATAAGGCACTTCAAGAAGTTATTTTGGTTCAAACCAAAGGAATTTACCCGATTTTAAGGTAACATCTTCTCTTATGTTCTTTTGTTTTATTTTACTTCTCTAACCCCCTAAAATCATTTTATTCCTTTATTTTATAACAACTCTATTATCCCCAATATAATAGGATGTTTTTATTATAATTATTCAAACTACACTTACACCCACCTCCATCTAATGGGTAAAGAAAACCCTGTTTCTGTGGATGGAAAAATAACGCCTCACAAAATGATGATTGTTCAATTATCTCCTACCGCCTCTCATGGTGGACATTATTATGGAAATGTATTTATATATGATATATATTATATTTATGTTTTCTTTATGATTTTTTATTTTCCATTTATAGCATGCCTTTGTGGTTTCCATTATGGGTAAACACGATAATTTCATTTGAGGAAATGCGGACTACCACCCCCTCAAAGTGAGATGACTCGTTAATGCCATATGTGGGACGTATAAAGGATGGAGATAAGGATATTATATATGAAATTATACTGGAATTATAATATAACTATGTATCATTATGTTTTAATTTCATTAAAATAAGAAATAGAAATGAAAGTAGCGTTCATGAGTACGTACGGTTTACCGTCTCCATGAACATTGCATTTAATTTGTTATCTCTAAATGTTATGTACTATTATAAATACTTACATATAATATATATATATATATGATATATATGATATCTACATCATGAATATCATTCTGAATATAATGGATATTTGACTACATGATAAAATTGTAATTATAAGAAGTTTATTTTTGACTCAAGTACCAAATATCGACAAAATGTCCATTATTAACTTAAATGATTACATAATGTTTATAACATTGTAACAAGTGATATAAAAGGAAGAATAAACTTGAAAAATTATCTTAAGAAATTATAAATTAACTTTATTTTATTATTCATGAGATTAAATAACGAATAAGTCAAGTCGGACATGAGGTAAGGGACTTTGTCTCAATCTCATTCATTGGGGCATATTTTGTTTTATACATAACTTTCTTTTATATGGTGTATAAAGCCCTTTGAATTTTCATTTCATTCAAAGGGAATATTTTTCTACAAAGTGTTTTACTAAATGACAAAAAAATAATGTTTCTTTTTAATGTAAGTGGTGATAATGCCCTTTTCGCTTCCGTGAGTATTTTTTGATATTGGATTCCTTAACAAGCTCTAATGTTTTTAAGAGGAATGTAAATACTATTTTACTCTTTTTTTACATATGTTGTTATTAAAAATGGTTTTGATAATGGATTAATTATTTCAATATATTTAAATGATATATTGTGATTAAAATGTGGAAATGTTATCTTTTCTTTATGTTTGTTTTATGTATTGTGAATATGTTATGGTTCTTGGGAATTGTTTACGTATACAGGTGGTCCCGTGATAAACCTAGGGCAGGTGAGCCTGAGATTGTTCTCCAATGCATTGGGTAATGTGATGGAGGTAAACATGAATTTTTCTCCTAAGATATTTAGGCAATATACTCTGATGGGTATTCCAAATGTAACTCCCTATGTAGATATGATAGCTACAATGTAAGTATGATATGGATGCCAGAAGTTACCTTTATGATTTATGTTTTTTATGTGTTATTCAAAAATCTTATGAATTTATGAGGTGTGTTAAAGAGATTATGTTATGTATACAATGATAAAATAATGTTTTCTTTCTTTGTTTTATAACCCTTATTGAGATTTTTATGCCCATCCTAAGTTTTGAAATGTTTTTCATAGGACCTAAAGATGAATAAGGTCAAGAATGGGATCAAGGAAAAGTCATGCTGTCTAAAACATGAGACTACACATGAATCTTTTTTTCAAGAGTTTTTATTTAATGAAAAAAATGGAAACTGAGTAGAAGTTTCTACCTTGTAATTTTTGAGATGTAATGTAATAGTTATATCCTAATTCTATAAAACTCTAAACCTGAAAAGATCCTCAATGTGAATTATTCATTTAATTCAAGATTATGTAATACTTAAGGTCATGTCCTTATAGTTTGTATCAGAGGTCAGTTTAGATAACTTTATGAGTTAGGGTATTGTTAATTTAATATCCATAAATTACGTTATGTTAATATTGAAATGATATAACATTTACAGATTAACATGTTGCTTCAACTAAGATATTTCTGTGTTCAGAATGGTTTTCTATAGAGGAAATAGGGCAGCTATGTTGGCACGACATCAGGAGGAAGATGACCTTCCAAATCAGCAACCTGAGATAGTCAGAATTGGAACTGAACAGTTTGTTGCAGTGATGGCACAATTGACTCAGGCTATAAATGGTGGTGGTATCTATACATAAGGTCATCTAGATCAACCATAGAGGAACATGTCATTAGTGGAGAATTTCATGAGGCAACATCCACATCATTTAGAGGATCATCTGACCATGTGCTATCAGAAGGGTGGATTAAAGCATTAGAAAATATTTTTGATGTCATGGGGTCTTCAGAACATCAAAAGGTTAGTGTCGCTATTTACCATTTTAAAGGCGATTCTGATTAGTGGTGGTTGATGGTGAAACATATCAGGGATAGTGAGGATACTGATTCTCTTGATTGGGATGAATTCAAAGGTATTTTTCTTGAGAAATATTTTCCTACGGTGGTTTGTCTTAGGATGTAAAAACAATTCCTATAATTGAGGTAGGAAGATGACTTAGTGGATGCTTATGAAGTAGAATTCACTCAACTGGAAAGGTATGCTCCAAATTTCATATGATATCTTGATAGTAAAATCAACAGTTTTTACTAAGGATTAAAGCCAAAGTATTGAAGGTTTTTAGATTCTCGTGAGTTAAAGTGTTATGAAAAACTTGTTTGATGTGCGGATAAGGTGGAATTGGATTTTGCCGATGATCATGTGTTCTTTGACAAACAATAGAATAAGAGGTCAATGTGGCATGTGAAAGGGAAGAAATCTTCAAAAAGTCTGATGGTAAGAAACTTAAGTTTACAGTTTGAAAAAATTGTGTTAAAAAGAATGATGGGGAATGTCTTTTGAATTCTGGTAAGTGCTACCGATGTGGTAAAATAGGACATAAGGCTCCTAATTTCACTAAAAAGATCAGGGTAATGGTAAGACAAAATCTGATTTATAATCAGTAAAATGTTTTAAGTGCAATGAAATGATTCATTATGAAAATGAGTGTCCAACGAAGAACTCAACTAAGGGAAAGCAACCAGACTACAAGCTGAAAGGGGTGGTGAAGTCCTTTGCAACTACTTCAACAGATGTTGGGGAATCAAATTAAGTAGTATCAGGTATACTGTTTGTTTGTTCAGAATATGCCAATGTGTTGTTTGATTCAGAGTCTACACATTCGTTCATTTCGGAGAAGTAATATAGTAAATTGGTAATTCCATATCAAGATATGAATTCTGAACTTATGGTAAAAACACCAAGAGGAAATGTTGAAACAAAAAGAAATTATAAGAACCTTCCTGTCCTTGTGTGCGGAAAGAATCTACCTGCAAACCTTATTGTTTTTCCTCTAGTAGAGTTTGATGTTATTTTGTATATTGATTGGATTTCTGTTTATCATGCTTAGATTGAATGCAGATATTAAGATGTTTCTTTTCATAAATATTTTCAGTTTGTGTATAGGAATGAACCCTTACTTTTGATAACATATCAGGAAGCTGAGAAACTAGTAAAATATGGAAATGAATTTTACCATGCACATATTGTTGAAAACAAAGGAACTGTTCAGATTAATGATGTGCCAATGGTAAATGAGTATTTTGATGTTTTTCCTGATGAGTTGCCTAGTATTATATCTGATCAAGAAATTGAATTTACTATTGACTTAGTTCATGATGATAAGCCAATTTTAAAACCCCCTTATCAAATGGATCAAATTTAACTTTTAGAGTTAAAGAAGCAACTGTAGGAGTTATTAGATAAAGGTTTCATTCGACCTAGAACATCACCATGGGTTAATCCTATATTATTTGTTAAAAATAAAGATGGTTCAATGAGACTTCATTGATTATAGAGCATTGAATAACATCACTGTTAAGAACAAGTATCCTTTGCGTCATATCGATGATTTGTTTGATCAGCTCCAGGGAGCTCAGTATTTTTTGAAGACTGATTTGAGGTTGGGGTACCATTAGTTGAAAGTAAAGGAAGAAAACATTCCAAATACCATGTTTAATACTAGATATGGACATTATGAATTTGTAGTTATGACTTTTGGTTTAACCAATGCACATGCTGTATTCATGGATCTTATGAATAGAATTTTCCATTAGTTCTTGGATAAGTTTGTGGTTGTGTTCATTGATGATATTTTAGTTTATTCTAAAAGTAAATAGGAGCATGAAAGTCATTTAAGTGTTGTCTTTCAAACATTAAAACAAAATAAACTATTTGGTAAATTTAGAAAGTGTGAGTTTTGGTTACAACAAATTTTGTTCCTTGGTCACATTGTTTCAAGAAATGGAATAACTGTTGATCCTGCTAAAACAAAATTTGTTGAATAATAGTCCAGACCCGCAAATATAACTGATATTCATATTTTTGTTAGTTTGGAAGGTTATTACCGGAGGTTTGTTGAGAATTTGGCATGGTTATCTAGTACAATGACTAAGTTAACTCAAAAAGGTGTTAAGTTCATTTGGACAAAAGAATACGATGATTGTTTTCGGGAATTTAAAAGAAGATTGGTGAATGCTCCAGTTTTGGCACTACCTTCCAGAAATGGTGAGTTTGTTATTTACAATGATTATTTGTTGAAAGGATTTGGTTGTTTCCTTATATAGAATGATCAGGTAATTGCTTATGCATTATGACAGTTGAAACCTCATGAGTTAAATTACCCTACACATGATTTGGAATTAGCTACTGTTGTTTTTGCTTTAAAAATTTGAAGGCATCATTTGTATGGAGTAAAATGTGAAATATATACTGACCACAAAAGTTTGAAGTATATATTCAGTCATATAGAATTGAACATGAGATAGAGGAGATGGTTGGAATTAATCAAGGGTTATGATTTCATGACACTTTACCATACGGGAAAAGCAAATAAAGTGGCTGATGCTTTTAATCAAAAAAGTAATGCTTTATTAACCATGTTATGTTCGGAATGAGATCCTTTGGTTTTTGATTTGATGAACTTTGGCATAGAAGTTGTTGGTGTAAAAAATTATTCTGTTTTATTTCAGGTGTTAGTGAAATCATCTATATCAGACAGAATAAAGCAAGCATAGAAGGAAGATAGTGAGTTGAAGAAAAAGGTAGAGTTGGTTTAGAAGGGTAAGTTGCCTGAATTTAACGTTGATAATGATTGTATTTTGAGATTTGAAAAGAGATTATGTGTGTCGTGTGATTTACAATTGAAGAATGAGTTGTTATGTGAAGCTCATAGTTTCCTGTTTTCAGTTCATCCCGGAAGTACTAAGATGTATGGAGATCTTCAGGAGTATTACTGGTGGGATGGAATGAAAAGAGATATTTTTAATTTTACTGTGAGGTGTTTGACTTGTTAGTAGGTTAAAGTAGAGTGGAAGTTACCAAAAGGGATGCTCCAGTCTTTACTGGTGCTGGAGTGGAAGTGGGAAAATATATCCATGGACTTCATTAGGGGATTACCAAAGACATCTCAAGGTAATAATGTAATCTGGGTTATTTTTGATCAGTTGACTAAATCAGCTAATTTCCTTCCCATTCGATATACTTTGTCCCTAGATCAACTTTCTTGGTTGTATGTTAAAGAGGTATTCAGGTTGCATGGAGTTCCCTTCTCCATTGTATCTAATTGTGATCCCAGGTTTACTTCTAACTTTTGGAAAGACATTCAGAAGTCATTGGGTACTGAATTAAATTTTAGTACAACTTTTTATCTACAATCAGATGGGCAGTCAGAATGAACAATTCAGACCTTAGAGGATATGTTACATACTTTCTCGATGGATTTCTAGGGAATTTGGGACCAACATATTTATGTGGTTGAATGTTCTTATAATAAAGTTTTCATTCCAGTATACAGATGGCTCCATTTGAGGCATTATATGGAATGTGTTGTCGAACTCCATATTTTTGGGATGAAGTAGGTGAAATAAAGTGGATGGGACTAGAATTGGTTGAAGAGATGAAAGAAAAAGTTTAGTTGATTGAGAAGCATATGAGAACAACACAGAGTAGTCAGAAAAGTTATGCGGATAATCGGAGGAAGGGTCTTTCTTTTGTGGTAGGTGATCATATTTTTCTCAAAGTTTCTCCATGAAAATGTGTGATGCATTTTGGTAAGAAGGGAAAGTTGAGTCCGAGGTTCATTAGACCATATGAAATACTAGAGAAAGTTGGATTAGTTGCTTACAGAGTTGATTTACTTCCAAGTTTATCCCAGGTACACAATTTTTTTCATGTTTCAATGTTGAGAAAGTATATGCCAGATCCATCTCATGTTTTAAGTCCAGAGGTAGTTCAGTTGGAAGAGAATCTATCTTAGGAGGAACAACAAGTCCAGATTCTTGACCGTAGAGAGCAAGTGATGCGGAATAAGGTGATTCACCAGGTAAAGGTTTTGTGAAAAAACAATATGGTTGAAGAGGCAATGTGGGAATCTGAAAATTTTATTGGGGATAAATACCCCCACTTATTTGATAAGTGAATAAAAATTACGAGGATGCAATTTTCAAAAGGGGGGAAGTATGTAACCTTATAGGTAAATAAAGAATAATATATTTTCAATATTTATTAATATTTGTGAATTAGATAATAATTTTACTTTAAAGTGTGTGCTTTGTTTGATGGCATACCCGATACACAACAATGAGTTTCTTTGAAATCTTACGTCGCACAATAATAATATAATATTATTATTTTAAATGGTTGTTAATGCCCAGCCGTTGTATTGGAGGGAATGAACATAACTAACTAAAATATTGTTATACATATTTTTTAAATGTTTTTATATTTATCCAATAAAAGTTAGAGGTTTAAAATAAGAAATAATCTGATTTTAAGCATAAATACTGTAAAAGTTTGATTTACCGCCTTTTAATGGTGAACCCTATTTAAATCTATTTTTGGTCACTTTTATATGTTCTATTTGACCAAATAAAATTATTCTTTATAATCTGGAAACCAAAATTTAATTTGGGTAAATTTTTTGAATTTTTCTGATAAAATTCAATTTTTGATGATAGTAAAAAATACTGTATTTTAATTCAAAAAATGAATTTTTAATCCAATTTATTTATATGGTTATATTATATTTTTAATCGGTTTTAAAGTGTAATTAGATTATATTTTTAACATTTAATCCAATTTTCGTCATTGTAATTAATTTTTCTTTGAAATGGGACATAAACAAGTGTTAATCTTTTGATAGTTAATATTTCTAAAAAACATGCTTTTTGTTTTGACAGTGGGAATTAATTTTAAATTAATTTCTGCCACTTCTGTGTTTTGAATTTGGAAAAATCGATTTCATATTTGGAATCAGGAGGTCCAGATTGTTTAAATAGGTAACTTTTATTTTTATACATATTAAATATTTACTACAGTAAAAATGTTATTTACCATGGTCAAAGGATAAATCTGGTAAATAAGGGTAAACCAATATTATTATAATAATATAAAATTACCCTAACATGTGTCCTAATCCTATTGGTTGATAAATATTCGACCATGTTCATCCTTGGGTCAAATTTTGGACCCCATGGAGCCACTTAAGAGTGATAATGACACTTTATTTTAATTAACTTAAAGTAAAGACAAAAATGATATAAACAAATATCTTTTAGTAAATTAATTTTTACATAGGGTTATATAAGTTATATTTTTGACTATAAATATTATTTGTAAATATAAAAATATTTCCTACATCATGGTATTTGTTTTATAATTTTTAGACATCAAATAAATAAAATTATTTATGACACAATAATGATGCATTGTTTACCTCATTAATAAATGATTTAAATAAATAAGTTTATAAAGATTATCATAATATCCAAAACCTGTCCAATTCTAATTGAATGATTTTATTTAGAATGTGAGTCATCTTATATTCTACTTTAATAAGTTTTGGACCTTTAGAAACCGAAAATCATTATATAATAAAATAATATTTTTAAACATTCCTAAAAAGCCCCTCCTCCCCCTTATAAAAGGACACCAGTTATAACCCATTCCTCACACCTCTAAAGCCCCTTGTATCATCCGAAATTGGAAAAATTAAGCTCCCTACATCCCTCTCCTCCTCTTAAAATCCTTTACTTAGGCATAAAGAACTTCAAGAAGTCCTTTTGGTTCAAATCAAAGGGATTTACCCGATTTAAAGGTAACATATTCTTTTATGTTCTTTTGTTTTATTTTACTTCTTCAACCCCCTAAACTCTTATTATTCCTTTCTTTTATAACAAAAACATTATCCTAAATGTACTAGGATGTTTTCATGAGAATTATTCTAACTACACTTAAACACACCTCCATCTAATGGGTAAAGAACATATTGTTTCTGTGGATGACAAAATAACACCTTAGGAAAAGATGATTGTTCAATTTTCTCCTACCGCCTCTCATGGTGACCATTATGATGGCAGTATATTTATATATGATATATATTATTTTTATTTTTTTATGCTTCTGTATTTTCCATTTATAGCATGCCTTTATGGTTTCCATTATGGGTAAATGCGATAATTTCATTTGAGGAAGTGCTGACTACCACCCCTCAAAGTGACATGACTCATTAATTCCATATGTGGGAGATATAAAGGTTGGAGTTAATGATATTATATATAATATTATACTGGAATTATTATATAAATATGTATTATTATGTTTTAATTCCATTAAAATAAGAAATAGAAATGAAAGGAGCATTCATGCGTACGTATGACTTACCGTCTCCATGAACGATGCATTTCATTTCTTATCTCTAAATGTTATGTACTATTATAAATACATACATATACTGGATATATATGATATCTAAATCATTAATATCATTATGGATATAATGGATATTTGACCACATGATTAAATTGTGATTATAAGAAGTTCATTTTTGACTCAAGTACAAAATATCGACAAAACAACCATTATTAACTTAAATGATTACATAATGTTTATAACATTGTAATAAGTTATATAAAATGAACAATAAACTTGAAAAATGATCTTAAGCAAGTAAAAATTAACTTTATTTTATTATTAAGAAGATTAAATAACGAACGGGTCAAGTCAGAATGAGGTAAGGGACTTCGTCTCAATATCCTTTCACTGAGGAATATTTTGTTTTATACACGACTTTATTTTATACAGTGTGTAAAACCCTTTAAATTTTCATTTCATTCAAAGGGAATCTTTTTCTATGAAGTGTTTTACTAAACGACAATTTTTTTTCTTTTTAATATAAGTGGTGAAAACGACCTTTCCACCGCCGTGAGTATTATTTGATCTTGGCTTCCTTAACAAGATGTAATGTTTTTAAAAGGAATGTAAATACCAATTACTCTTTTTTATGTATATTGGTATTGAAAATGGTTTTGATAATGGATTGATTATTTCAATATATTTAAATTATATATTGTGATTGAAATGTGGAACTGCTATATTTACTTTATGTTTGTTTTATGTGTTATGAATATGTTATGGTTCTTGGGAATTATTTACTTATACTGGTGGTTCTATGATAAACCTAGAGCAGGTGAGCCTGATATTTCTCTCTAATGCATTGGGTTATGTGATGGAGGTAAACGTGAATGTTTCTCCTATGATATTTAGGGAATATACTGTGATGGGTATTCCAAATGCAACTCCCTACATAGTTGTGATAGCTACAATATAAGTATAATATGGATTCCACAAGTTACCTTTATGATTTATGTTTTCTATGTGTTATTCACAAATCTTATGATTTCATGTGGTTTATTAAAGAGCTTATGTTTTGTATGAAATGATGAACTAATATTTTCTTTCTTTGTTTTATAACCCTTACTGAGATTTTTATGCTCATCCCAAGTTTTGAAATGTTTTTCATAGGAGCTAAGATTAATAGGGTCAAGGATGTGATCAAGGAAAAGTCATGCTGTCTAAAACAAGGGACTAGACATGACCCTTTTTTTTCAAGAGTTTTTATTTTATGAGAAAAATGGAAACTGAGTAGAAGTGTCTACCTTGTAATTTTTGAGATGTAATTTAATAGTTATGGCCTAATTCTCTAAAAATCTAAACCTGAAAGGATCCTCAATGTGAATTATTAATTTAATTCAAGATTATGTAATGATTAAGGCTGAGTCCTTATAGCCGGATTCATTTCTTGGTGATCCACCCGTTCTCCGGTGAAGCTCAAACATCATTAAACCAATGGTCTCTTGTAGTCTCTTCCTATTATAGAGTATAAATGGGATGGTTTCACCATTTATTTTGTTATAGTATTACCAAATTCACCCAGGTGGAAAGAATCATTATGGATCATTATAGATTGGATGATGATGGTTTTCCTTTTTTGCTCGATCAAATAGAAATTTATGGTGGATAATCTAGGAAGGTTTTATGGAAAATAGAATCATATAACCACCTGATTTTACCCAAACAATCACTTATGATAGAGACACTTGGTTCATGTCATAGTTTTAAAGGGTTACAGAAAGCATTAGGAACTCGGGTGGTTTTGAGTATAGTCTAACATCCACAAACTGATGAACAGTCTGAGAAAAATATTAAGGTATTATATGATATGTTGAGGGAGTGTGTATTATATTTTTATGGTTCTTGGGATAACTATATGGAGCTTGTGGGATTTTACTATAAAAATATTTATCAGAAAATGATTGAGATGGAACCTTACGAGGATTTATATGAGTAACCATGCTATTCAACATTGTTTTGGCTAGAGGTAGGTGAGGTAGTGATGGTTGGACCAAGTCTCATTCTTGAGTTGAATGAGAATTTCTAGTTGATTTGAAATAGGATGGATACAACACAAAGTAGGGAAAAATCTTATAATTATAGGAATTATCAAACTCTTTAGTTTGAGATTGGTGACAATGTTTTTTTACATGTGTAACCTAGAGTGGGGAAATTTCGTATATGGAAGGAGGGGAAATTTTCACCTAGGTATGTGGGACCATTTAAGATAGTGGATAGGGTTTGATCAGTGACATACCTACTTTATATACTATAAGAACTCAGTTCCCTTTATAAGGTATTTCATGTATCTCAAATTTGACGGTACTTTCTGGATCTATATTATGTGATTGATGGTGAGAAAATTGATTGTAAGGGACCATATCCATGTAGTCTTATCCTTTGAATGTTTCTGAAGCCTGTGGTGCTTTGATGGGGATTAGTGGAGGTTTGGAGGTGTTTAGTTTCTAAATGATGGAAGCAGTGAGAATGTAACAACCCTGGTATTTATAGAATAATAAATTTTCATATCTATTAATATTTATGAATAAGATATTAATTTTATTTTAAATAGAACACTTTTTTTAGTATCATACTTGATATGCAACAATGAGTTTCTTTGAAATCATAAGTTACACAAAACTTTGATTTATACTAAAAAATAATATAATAATATTATTATTTTAAATGGTAGTTAATGCCTAGCGGTTGTATTAACATGAATTAATAGAACTAACTAAGATATGATTATACAAAATTTTTAAATGTTTTTACATTTATCCAATGAATATTAAAGGCTTCAAATGAGAATGAATCCAATTTTAAGCATAAAATACTCTAATATTTTTAAAAGGTCGTTTTACTGCCTTTTGATGGAGAACCCTGTTTAAATATAGTTTTTATCACTTTTATATATTTTATTTTACAAAATAAAATTCTTCATTATAATCGGTACATCAAAATTTACTTAGGATGATTTTTTTTTCTGATAAAGTTCATTTTTTAATGAAGAGTGAAAAATATTGCATTTTAATTCAAAACTATCTTTAAATATAATTTATTTATATAGTTATATTATAATTTTAATTGGTTTTAAAGTGTAATTGGATTTTATTTTTACCATTTAATCCAATTATGGTATTTGGAAGTAATTTTACTTTTAAATTGGACATAAACACATGTCAATCTTTTTGTAGTATTTACTTCTTAAAAACACGCTTTTTGGTTTTGACAACGAGAATTAATTTTAAATTAATTATTGAAACTTCTGTTTTTTGAATTTGGAAAAATGGATTCCATATTTGGAATCATAAGGTTCAAATTGTGTAAATAGGTACCTTTTATTTTTAGTCATTATGAATAGTAACTTTAGAAATTATTTTATTTACCATGGTTAAAGGGTAAATCTAGTAAATAAGTGTAAAAAATAATCTTATAAATTTATAAAACTACCATAAAACGTGTCCTAATCCAATTAGATTATATATTTCCGACTATGGGAATCCTTGGGTCGATTTTGGGACCCTAGGGAGCCACTTGGATGTGAAAATGAAATTTTATAAAATTAATTTAAAGTAATAAAAAATAACATAAACATGTATCTTTTACTAAAACAATTTTTATATGGGGTTATATAAGTGATATCTTCAATTATAAACATTCAATAGAAATATAAAAATATTTCCTACATCATGGTATTTTATTTATAATTTTTAGACATCATATAAATAAAATTATTTATGACACAATGAAGATATAACAATTACCTTATTAATGAATGATTTAAATAAATAAGATTATAAATATTAAAATAAATTTATTTTGAATCTTTTTATGCTATAAATGAATTTTTGGGGATAATTATGACTTATTATCTTTTAATTAATGAATTTTTTTCGAAATAATCAAGTTTTTATGGATTTTTAAATAGTCATGATATGAATAGTATAAAAATTGACCTAAATGGGTTTAAAAAAAAATACTATTTTATAAAATGATATAATAGTCCTAAAAATATAATATTCGGCCAAATTACTTAGATAATGTTTAAAATTTTATTAATTAACCACTTTATGTTCTATTTTCATTTTATGGTTAATATATCAACCATATAGTATAAATATTCAAGAAGACAGGGTAAAAGTTAAATTAGTTAACTAAGGGTTAAAGCTAAAAGATAAGTTTAAGTATGAGACCAAAACTTTTATAAAACCTATTGTTTGAGAGGATTTATAACTATAATCATCTTATCTTTGAATTAAATGAGTTTTCATCCTTTTAAATCGAAATTCAGTTTATAATAAAATAATGTTTTAAGACATTCCAAAAGTACCCCTCCTCCCTCTTATAAAAGGGCATCAACCCTACCCATTTAGTCACACATCTCAAGCCCCTTGGATCATCAAAAATCTACTCAAATAATCTCCAAAATAAAACTATTACTCCTAGAATCCTTACCTTTTTCAAGGAAGCCTTTTAGCCAAAATCAAAAGGAGTTCCCCGATTTGAGGTAATGTCTTCTCTCAAGATTCTTTCAATTATTTTTCTTATCCAACCCCATAAACTCTATTTATTTAATTATTTTATAACAAAACCAGTATATTAAATATAATAGTATGTTTTTATTCCAAGTATTTTACCTACACTCACACACACCTCCATCTAATGGATTTAGAACATACTGTTTCTCTGAACGGTGAATTACTACCTCACGAAACGATGATTGTTTGATTTCCCCCTACCACCTCTCATGGTGGCCATTATGACGACACTGTATTTATATGTGATATATATTATATTTATACTATCTCTATGATTCTGTATTTTTCATGTACGACATACCTTTATGCTTTTCCATAATGGGTAAATACGATGATTTCATTTTAGGAAGTGTGAACTACCGGCCCTCTCAAAGTGATATGACTCATTCATGCCATACATGGAACATATAAATGACGGAGTTAATGAAATTATATAACATATATAAAATATTATAATATATTTTAATTATAATATACCTATGTATCATTTTGTTTTCATTTGTTTAAATATGAAAAAGAAATGAAAGTAGCTTTCATGCGTATGTACGACTTACCATCTCCATGGGCGGTGCATTTCATTTATTATCTCCAAATGTTTTGTACTATTATAAATACATACATATATATATATATATACTGGATAGATATTATATTTAAATCATTAATATCATTTTGGATATAATGGAATTTTGACATCATGGACAATTTGTGATTATAACAAGTTCATTTTTGACTCAAGTACAGAATATCGACAAATTGACCGATATTAACTTAAATAATTATGTAATGTTTATTATGTTGTAATAAGTGACATAAAAGGAATAATAAACTTGAAAAAGTTTCTTAATAAAGTATAAATTATCTTAAGATTATTATTCTGGAAGAACAAGGAACATACGCGAGGAGTGAGACTCAAGGAAAAGGAACCTTTCACCCTTCTCTTTTAGTCAAAGACTTCTTTTATACCATGTCTATTAATATCCATTTTCTTATGTTGGTATATGTTCTTATATATCTTTATTTCTATAAATTTTATGTCCAAGTGATTAGAGACCCTTTTTTCTCTCATCAATTCATTTTATGAATTTTTAAGTGACGCCGTTAGGCTGCCCAATTTTATAAGGGAATTTCTAAACTCAATTTCCACTCATTGGGTTTTACACATACATAATTGATTTTATTATGCCAGATTATGTTTGGAATCACTATTTATTTATTTATGATGTAATTTCCACTTCCCTTTTTTTGGATATACTATTTCTACACATAATCACCCCATTGATAAAATCTTACGTCATTTATATGAATTTTGTAAGGGACTTCATCTCAATCTCCTTTCATTGAGGCATATCTTGATATTGTAAACCTTATTTATCCTTTATGGTGTATATAAGACTCATTTTGACATGTTATATCATGAATTTCTATATTCTCATGATATTTAAAGTGTTTTTTGATGTTATTATTTAATTATTTTTATTCAAGTGTTTTCTAAAGTGTTAAGGGACTTTTTAACTAAAACATTGTTTTAAATGTTTTAAGATTTATTCTTATAAATATTTCTCATTAATGTCCATGTTTTAAAAATGGTTTTACGGATTTATTTATATTAAAATTAATGTTTTAAAATTTTATTTCCTTTAAATGTTTCAATGTTATATGAGACACTTTGATTCAAAAATATTTTTTTTAAATGTGTCTTTTAAATTGGGTTGATTATGTTAATATCTTGAGCTAATATAGTGAGATTGTAATGTGGAAATGTTATCTTTCCTTTACAATTGTTTTATGTGTTATGATTATGTTATGGTTATTTGGAATTGTTTATGTATATGGGTGGTTCCGTGATAAACTGAGGTTGGGTGAACCCAATATATATCTCCAATGCATTGGGTAACATGATGGAGGTAAAAATTAATGTTTATCCTAATAGATTTAGGGAATATACCATGATGGGTATTCCAAATGTAACTCACTATGTAGCTGTGAAAGATATAGTGTAAGTATGTTTTCCACAAGTTACCTTTATGATTTATGATTTTTGTGTGTTATTCATAAATCTTATGATTTCATGAGGTATGTTAAAGAGATTATGTTTTACGAGTGAAAAGTACGATTTCATTGATTTTCATGTATTGATGGACTAATGTTTTCTTTCATTATTTTATATCCCTTATTGATCTTTTTATGATCATCCCAAGTTTTTGAAATTTTTTTCACAGGGTATAAGGAAGGGTAAGAGAAAGGAAGAATTCAAGAAGATTTACTTCAAGAAAAGAATTCTTGTTTTATTTTAAGGAGTTTTATTTTTGTGAAAAAAATTGGATAGAGAATAAGTGTCTACTTTGTAATTTTTGAGATGAAATGTAATAGTTATGACCTAATTCTATAAAACTCTAAACCAAAAAAGATCCTCAATGTCAAATTCTTGACTTAACTTGAGATTATTTAATGTTTAAGGATGGGGGCTTATAGTTGATACTAGAGGTTGATTTAGATAACTTTAGAGGTTTGGGTGTTATGTAATCATAAGTGTCATGTTTTATGTAACCACAGTGGTTAGCATATTAGAAATAGTCATAGTTATTTTATATAAATTGAATTATTTTTAGATAACATGAATAAATATATCTTACTATTTACCCTCATCATAATATAGTATATGATGATTTTACTGATATACTCAGACTGATATTTTTTGTTTAAGATTAAATGGATGGATCTAGAAGGCACAAAAGTAACAGTGGATTTTAAGTAAACTGTGGTAGTTTTCTGAATAAGCAACCAAATGAAATGGGAGCTTCAATGAGAACTCTTGTGGATATTCTCAAAAAACTATCTGGAGTCATGATTGACCACTTTAACATTGGTGATTTTTCTATGGCAACATATATTTGAGAAATGAATCCCTATGGAAGTACATGTAATAATCATAAAAGTAAGTATATTAAAAAAGCATTGTGTCAAGGATGTGGAAATAAATACCTAGGAAAATGATTCAAAGGTATTGGAAGATGTTATATATGTGGTAATTAATTTCATAAAACAATAACTTACTATGGAGAAGGAGGCGTTTAGTTGACTCCAGGAATGGGAAATAAGTTCTTTCTAAGGGATCAATTGAATGTTTTAAATGTGGTGTGCATGTTCATTACAAAAATAGATTTCCTACAAAAAAGTTTTGGTAATGGGATTAGTAGGATAATGAAAATATATGTTTACCAATACCAAATTCTATTCCAATTAAAGATGTGGAAACTGAAAATGATCTATGAAATGTATGGTTTATTTCTTAGATCATGTTTTGACATTATTGAAATCTTAGAACATTATGCATGATTTTGTTTGTAGGAAAGAAGTATTATGAAATAAATTGGAAAAAATGGTTAAGGGATCATTAATAATTATGTATTATTAAGATTTATACATTTTTGAAATTTGAGAGTTATGTTAGATATTTGGGTGATGAAATGTTTAAAAGTATTAAATCTCTTTTGTTGATGGGATTACTTTAGAAGACTTTTCTCTTGTATGTGTAACCCTGATATTTTTTATGTGAAAATTATATTTGAGAAAGAATTATATTTTTTTTGTATATAGTTATAAATTACAATTTGGGTTTATATGATCCTTGAATTTAAGGAAATTACAGGTTATTACTTTTTGGGATGAAAATACGAGGTATGAGATAACATTTGAGGTTAAAATATGTTACTATAATTTTTTAGGAAATTATATTAATTTTTAGAATATTATAATAATGATTGGGTTTTTGAAAAAGGACAACTTGTAGGATGGATGACAACCTGTCGCGTTCAACAAGGCCGTAAGAATCGAACCCACAACTGAAGAGTGATAATGATGCATCACCTACCATTAGCCTACGTGAAGTCCCTGGTTAGTATGAAATATTATTTTTTGTTAAATAATTTTATGAATCAAGAATAAGTTTATTTTGGAACTTATTTTTTATCAAATGGAAATACTTATTATAGGAAAATGATTTGGTGATTAAGTGATAAATTTTATTTTGGAGGACATTCTCTCTTTTGGGAACACAATATACCTAAGGAAAATAGAATACTATGGGAATTTATTTAAGGAGTAATAGTTTAATTTTATTTTGGAAGAATAAATATTTTTATTAAGGACATATGGTTATTTGGGTTATTTATGGAAATGATTAACCTATCATGGAGAATATGTGATTAGGTTAATTACTTTTAAGAATGTGACTTTAAGAGTAGTCGATGTTATTTGGAGATAAATGTTAAGTTTTACTGTGGAAGGCTAAGTGATAAAATCCTTCTAAATTTTGGGTTTCAATATTAGTTTAGATTATTTTTACTAATTTTAAGGATAATTGTTTATTTAATATTATTTGTTGAACTTTGGGTATTGTTTGTGGATTTTTTAGATTAAGATTAGTATTTATTTCTATAAAGTATTATCATTTTTGGGGATTATCTGATCTTGTACTAACCATTTTGGTATTGGTTAATGTTTAAAGGTAGGGGAAATATATATTTCATCTTTTTTAGTTTATTTGATTCTATAAAAGTTGATTCTAGTGATTCAGGTGTGACCAAGTCATCTTGAATACTCATTGTTTGTAAAAAAAGATGAGTTTGTGGTAGAAATTTATTAAAGGATGAAACTCTTCTTAAAAAGGAAGTATGTTTCCTTATGATATTATTCTAGGTAATAATAAAATTCTTAAACTCTATAAAAAAGATAATAAATCCAAAAATTAGATACACTTTATTTTATTAACATACTTTTACCCAACCACAAATTTATGGTATTGTGGTTGTTAACATTCCTGATCAAGTTCTCTATCACTCTCTATTAGTCTATGAGAGTTATTCTTTCTTCTTCATCCAAGTTTTTTTACATGGAACCCTTGTTTTATATTAGGTGATATTTTTATTTCTCTTTCTTTCTTTAAATGTTATAGTTTTATTTACTCTTTTTATGATGTGGGGCTTTCAATGAAATTTCTGAGCCCAATTTTAAAATTGTGAGGACAACATTTCTAAAAGGAGGGAAGGATGTAATGACCCAGGTATTTATAGAACAATTAATTTTCATATCTATTAATATTTATGAATAAGATATTAATTTTATGTTAAATATGACACTTTTTCTGATAGCGTACTCAACATGTAATAATGAGTTTCTTTGAAATCATAAGTTACACACAACTTTTAGTTATACCGTGAAATAATATAATGATTTTATTATTAATTTAAATGGTGGTTACCACCTTGATGTTATATTGGAAAGAATGAAAATAAATAACTAAAATATGATTATACATATTTGATAAATGTTTTTACATTTATCCAAAGAACATTAAAGGCTTAACATGATAATGAATCTAATTTTAAGAATGAGATACTCTAAATTTTTTAAACGGGCGTTTTACCAGCTTTTGATAGTGAACCTGTTTTAAATATAGTTTTTGTAACTTTTATATCTTTTATTTTAAAAAATAAAATTCATCTTTAAAATAGGGATATAAAAATTTACTTTGTCTGAAATTTTGGTATTTTTCTGATAAAGTTCATTTTTTAATGAATAGTAAAAAATACTGTATTTTAATTCAAAAATGTATTTAACATAATTTATTAAATAATTATATTGTAATTTTAATTGGTTTTAAAGTTTAATTGGATTATATTTTTACCATTTAATCCAATTTTGATCATTGTAAGCAATTTAACTTTTAAATTAGACATAAACATATGTTAATCTTTTGGTAGTTTTTACTTCTTAAAAACATGTTTTTTGGTTTTGACAACAAAAAATAATTTTATATTAATTAATGAAACTTCCTTATTTTGAATTTGGAAAAATGGATTCCATATTTGAAATCATAAGGTTCAAATTATCTAAATAGGTACCTTTTATTTTGAGGCATTTTGAATAGTAACTTTAGAAATTATTTTATTTACCATAGTTAAAGGTTAAATCTGGTAAATAAGGGTAAAAATAAAATTATAATAATATTAAAATACCCTAAAACATTTACTAATACTATTGGATGATATATTTATGATCATGAGAATCATTGGGTCGACTTTGGAACCTCATGGAGCCACTTGGATGTAAAAATGACATTTTATTAAATTAATTTCAAGTAATGAAAAATATAACATAAACATGTATCTTTTACTAAATTTTTTATATGTGGTTATATAAGTGATATCTTAGACTATAAATATTCATTATAAATATAAAAATATTTCTTAAATCATGGTATTTTATTTATAATTTTTAGACATCATATAAATAAATTTATTTATGACAGAATGAAGATGTAATGATTACCATATTAATGAATGATTTAAATAAATGAGATTATAAATAATAAAAGAAATTTATTTTGAAAATTTTTATGCTATAATTTTTTTATGGATGAGTATGACTTGTTATATTTTAATTAATAAAGTTTTTTCTAAATAATAAAGTTGTTATGGTTTTTTAAAAAGTCATGATATGAATAGTATAAAAATTGACATAAATGAGTTTTTAAAACCAATACTATTTTATCAAATGATATAATAGTCCTAAAAATATAAGATGTGAAAAAATGACTTATATAATGTTTAAAATTTAATTAATTAACCACTTGAGGTTCGATTGTCATTTTATAGTGACTATATTAACCATATAGTATGAATATATAAGAAGACATGGTAAGAGTTAAATTAGTTAACTAAGGGTTAAAGCTAAAAGATAAGGATAAATTTTAGACCAAAACTTGTATAAAACCTATTTTTTGAGAGGATTTAGAAAAATAATCATCTTATATTAAAATTAAATTATTTTTGGACCTTTTGAAGTCGAAATTCAGTTTATAATAAAATAATGTTTTAAGACATTTCTAAAGTACCCCTCCCCCCTCTTATAAATGGGCATCACCCCTACCCATTTAATCATAACTATAAAACCCATTGTATCATCCAAAATATGCCCAAATAATCTTCCAATATCACTATATTCCCCCTAGAAGACTTACTTCAGGCAGAAGACAATTTAAGAAAGCTTTTTAGCTTAAATCAAAAGGAGTTATGTGATTTGATGTAATGTCTTCTCTAAAGATTCTTTAATTTATTTTCCTTATCCAACCCCCTAAACTCTATTTATTAAATTATTTTTTTATAAATAGTATCTTAAATATACCAGGATGTATTTATTCCAATTATTCTACCTAAACACACACACACCTCCATCTAATGGATTTAGAACATACTGTTTCTCTGGATGACGAACTACTGCCTCACGAAATGATGATTATTCAATTTCACCATACCACCACTCATAGTGGAAATTATAATGGAACTATATTTATATGTCATATATATTATATTTATAATTTCTCTATGATTATGTATTTTTATTTTACATCATTTCTTTGTGCTTTTCTATAATGGGTAAATACGATGATTTACTTGAGGAAATGTGGACTACCGCCCCATCAAATTGATATGGCTCGTTCATGCTATACATGGAACATATAAATGATGAAGTTAATTAAATTATGTAATATATTTAAAATATTATATTATACTATAATTATAATATAACTTTTTATCATTTAGTTTTCATTCCTTTAAATATGAAAAAGAAATGAAAGTAGCGTTCATGCGTACGTACGACTTACCATCTCCATGAATGGTGAATTTCATTTATTATCTGCAAATGTTATGTAATATTATAAATAAATATATATAATAGATATATATTATGTTTAAATCATGAATATTGTTCTGGAGATAATAGAATTTTGACCACATGGACAATTTGTAATTATAACAAGTTCATTTTTGACTCAAGTATTGAATATCGACAAAACGACCGATATTAACTTAAATAATTATGTAATTAATATTACATGGTAATAAGTGATATAAAAGGAATAATAAACTTTAAAAATGTTCTTAATCAAGTATAAATTAACTTAAGTTTATTATTCAAGAAGAACTAGGAACATACGTGACGAGTCAGACTCAAGGTAAGGGAACCTTTCTCCCTCCTCTTTTAATCAAAGACTTCTTTTATGTTATGTATATTAATTTAAATTTATTATGATGGGATATGTTATTATATATCCTAATTTATGTTAATTTTATTTAAAAGTTATTATATACCCTTTTTTCTCTCACAAACTCATTTTCTGAAATTTTAAGTGACACCGTTAGTCTACCGAATTTTTGTAAGGGAATTTTTAAACTCAATTTCCACTCATTGGGTTTTACACATAATTCATTGATTATATTATGCCATATTATGTGTGGAATCACTATTTATTTATTTATGATGTAATTTCCACTTCCCTTTGTGTGTATATACTATTTCTACACATAATCACCCCATTGATAAACTCTTACTTAATTTATATGAATTTTGTAAGGGACTTCATCTCAATCTCCTTTCATTGAGGAATATCTCGATATTTTTCACCTTATTTATTAGTTAAGGTATATATACGACCCATTTTGACATTTTATATCATTAATTACTATATTCTCATGATATTTGATGTGTTGTTTGATGTTATTCTTTAATTATTTTTATTCAAGTATTTTCTAAAGTAGTAAGGGAATCTTTAAATAAAACATTGTTTTAAATGTTTTAAAGATTTATTCTCTTAAATATTTCTCATTAATGTACATGTTTTTATAATGGTATTAAGGATTTATTTATATGTACATTATAGTTTTAAAATGTTAATTCCTTTAAATATTTCAAAGTGGAATGAGACACTTTGATTCAAAAATATTCTTTTTAAATGTTTTAAATGTGTCTTTTAAATTATATTGATTATGTTAATATCTTGAACTTATATATTGTGATTGTAATGTGGAAATGTTATATTTACTTTATGATTGTTTTATGTGTTATGATTATGTTATGGTTCTTGGGAATTGTTTACGTATACGGGTGGTTCCGTGATAAACTGAGGGCGGGTGAGCTCGAGATAGCTCTCTATTGCATTGGGAAACATGATGGAGGTAAACATTAATGTTTCTCCTAAGAGATTTATGGAATATACTATGATGGGTATTCCAAACATAACTTCCTATGTATCTGTGAAAGATACAATGTAAGTATGTTTTCCAAAAGTTACATTTATGATTTATGATTTCTGTGTGTTATTCATAAATCATATGATTTCATGAGGTATGTTAAAGAGCTTATGTTTTATGATTGAACAGTATGATTTCATTGATTTTCATGTATTGATTGACTAATGTTTTCTTTCATTATTTTATATATATTTATGAGAGTTTTATGCTTATCCCAAGTTTTTGAAATGTTTTTAATAGGGTAGAAGGAAGGGTAAGATAAAGAAACAATTCCAGAAGATTTATTTCTAGAAAAGAATTCTTTTTTTTTATTTTAAAGGGTTTTAATTTTTTGAAACAATTTGAATGGAGAATAAGTGTCTAATTTATATTTTTTAAGATGAAATGTAATAGTTATGGCCTAATTCTCTAAAAATATATTCTTGAAAAGATCCTCAATGTAAATTTTTTGACTTATCTCAAGATTATGTAATGTTTATGACTAGGGACTTATAGAGAACATATGATGTAAGGATGGGTTTAAAATGTATCCAGGGTTTACGACATAATTGAGATAAAAGTTATATTATATATCCAATGGAATTTATTGCATAAAATGGGAATTTGTGATGTAAATCAATTATGATTCTAAATGGTTGAGGCAATGTGTTTTTAGAGAAACTTAAAATTAGACATATTTATGATGTAAATGAATTATTTACACAGTTAATGTCCCCTGGGTGGTGCATTTATTCCGTGTAGTATTTTTTGATTTCACTTAAACCCTACCCTTTTTTCTTTGTGCTTTAGGTGGATATCTATGGGTTTTCAAAAAGTTTTGGGTTCCCTTTGAAGTGGATCAATCCCATCCTTCCTTCTTTGTTCTATGGTGATCCAAAGTACGCTATTCCTCTTTTCTTATGGTTCTTTGATTTGGTTCCTCCTATATTTCTTGTCATGTGATTGAAATTTCCTCTCCATGATCTGAAAAGGGTTTTGTTGTTGTTGGAATATTTGTGGCATGACGTCCTTGGAGGGATGCAATGTTCTTGTAAGAGAGGTCATTAGTATCTGTAATGTTGATCCATTTTCATGTGAGTAATGTCGATGTCTTTGAAGAATTGGATTCTTTTCATATACTTTTATTTACATGCTATCATAAATTAACCATGATTTATCCCTTTCTATGAAAATAAAATTAACCTAATAATTTTTTAACCAGATTGAAGATGGAATTAGTTAGCAATTTTATGTTGATGTTTGATACCATGATAAAAGTTTTTCTCTTGATTTTATAGATAGTGTGATATCTATTTTATTATTGTATAGAATTTCGATATTATTGGTTTGGCTTGTGTTAATGAAAATGATAAATAATGCAATTCCATAATTAATTAATTATTTGGATTAAAAATTTAAATAGTAGGCATGTTGTGATACAATATTTCTTATAATTTGATAGTAATCAAATCGATGAAATGTGAATATTTAATTGAATATGTTATTCCATGTGCTAATTTAATTTATAAATAATTTGAATCATGTTAATGATTGTTGATGAAAGGAATTTAAAAGCATGTTAGATGAGAATGATACTACTTTAGGTTTTTTGAAATCATAATTAAAGCTAAGAGAATGTTAAACTTTTGATATCTTGTTATAGTTGATGCCTTGGGTTTCCTATTTTTGGAACCTTTGAATAAATTAATTGGTTAATTCAAGATAGAATAAAAATTTATTGTTCCTTAAAGATAAATCATTGGGTTTGAGAGTAACCCTTTTTTTATAAAGGCCGAATGCCTTGTGTTGGGACATGTGAGAGATCATTTTCATGTGAAGCCTGAATTATTTATTATAGGGATCAGTTTCCCTATTGACTATGTTTGTTGTTTCTACCTTTTAATGTGTTTTAGGTGTGATATTTTCCATGTGATGTGTTACGAGCCTGGTATGGATGATGTGATATGGGGTAGGGTGGCTCGACTGATGTGGAAGAAATTGATGCTTGTGAAAATGAGATGCATCAGGATAAGGATGAGGGTGTGACAGATGGAACAAGGATGGATGGAATGGGTTGAATCTAGAATTAACCATTGATGTGATGATGAGAGTTGGGATGCTTTCTTGCGAATATGTTATATAGCCTATGAAGAGGTTTTAAATTTACCTTCATCCCTTTACCCTTTTCCTGAGTCAGCTGGATGTGCTTGGTTTCATGTTTTCTCTTGGTGGTACCTTAAGATAGTTTTCATAGAGTACCTAGAGATATGGAATGGTTAATAATGTTTAATAAAATTTTAACCCTTGGGGTTGGTTGTTTCTGGAATGATGGAAATATGTCAATCTTGAGAAACCATGGAATCAGTTTGGATAATGTCTGGAAATCATGGACTACACTCTGATGATTAATGGAATGTAATTTTTAATAATTTTGATGGTTAACTAATGGATAATGAATTAATTAATGAAAATAAATGATAAAAAATAAGTAATTTAATGTATCTCTTTAAATGGATGTGTGATTATATGATATGTTTCCCCTAGCAGTGGTAGCTAGGTGTATGAGAGAAGTTAGATGTAGTCGATCTTAAGACTGGGTTTTCCCATAGTGTGGTTTTGAGATATAATATATCATGTATATTCTATGATTTCATATTCTACCCCACCCATGTTAGTTAGGGTGACTGACCACAAGTTGACTCTGGTAGGGTGTTTTCCCTTACATCCAAGTGGGAGGATAGATGTCTGGCTACCCCCTCTATCCTCACTTTCTTATATTGGAACTTAAATCTACTAGTATTCATAAAGATTATTTACCCTATATATATGTGTATAGAGGGATGTGATGGATTGTGGTTATTTCACATACATGTATCTCTATATATAGTATCCAAAGGATTATTATAGGTATGAAGTGTATAGTATGAGATGGTTTGAGGTACCTTACTCAGTGTATTGGATATGATAGATTGAGGTATAATAAAAAATGTATGATACATGTCATACATAGTGATTTGGCTCCTGAAAACTAATCAGTTACTATATGGATACACTACTAGAAAAACAGGTATTTGCGACGGGGGTCCGTCGCAAATGACCCGTTGCTGAAAACGGTGTCGCAATAACATTTTTTTGCGACGGGCCCGTCGCAAAAGCCTTTTTCCACGATGAGGAGAATCCCCGTCGCAACTAGTACTCCATATATTTGTGAAAAACTATTTGCGACGGGCCCCGTCGCAAATACCTGTTGCGACGGGTCCCGTCGCAAATAGTTGTTGCGACGGGACCCATCGCAAAAACTATTTTTTTTAAAAAAAAATAACAATACTATTTACGACGAGAATAGTATCCCGTCACAAATACTATAAAAAAAATAAAAAAAATAAATTGTTAATAAATTATTTTAATTAATATAATAATAATCCAATTATAATTCAAAAATAAAAAATAATAAAATATTAATAAATGATTTTAATTAATATAATAATAGATTTATAATTCACAAATAAAAATAATAAATTATTTTAATTAATATAATAATAATAGAATTATAATTCAAAAATAAAAAATATTAGAATATTAATAAATATTTTATAATGAGACAGAAACTATGAATAGAAAAAAAATCATATTTTGATTTCACAAATTTTATAACATAAATACAAACTCTAATCTGAAGGAGGGGGGGGGGGGGATCTGCAGATGGTGGTGGAGGAAACTCCATCCCTAAAGCATGAGTGAGTCGTCGCATGTACTCCATCTGTTGCTGATGCTGCTGCTGCCATCGACTCGTCTGCTCCTCGTACAGCTGCTGCTGGCGTCGACGCTCCTCCTCATGCTGCTGACACATCTGCTACTGCTCCTGTCGGAGACTCTCTATCAGTGCAGTCTGAGATCGCAACTGATCCTCATACTGTGTAGCAGAAGAAGATGCACGAGCTCCTCTCGAGCTGGATGCCGACATCGCAGCACTGCCATAATAATCTCTGGGAGTCAGTCAAGAGCTGATACCAACTACCCATCCCTTCTCGAAGGCATACTGGGTGGCCTGCATCCACGCCGCCTCATCAAACTGACGGCCAGTGGTCTGATCTGATGACTCGACCTGACTCTCAGGCCGGGCCTGTGACGCTGCGGCCTCATATGACTCCTGTAGTTGCAATTTAAAATTAAAATTGTGAATATATTATATACAGTTAATTATTAAACTTGAAAACAAGTAATACTAACCACGATGTGATGCTGACGATCACCTCTGAGCTCCCCAGTATCAGGATCACTATACATCCTCCGATATACGTTGTACTCCATAATATCGGGGTGCTCGACAGCCTATAAGAATAAAAAATAAACTGTTAATATTTATAGTTATATAAAATATTTATAAATAATGTACGTACTAGATGCTTTCTATGAGTACTGAAAGAACGACTCCCAGCTCGATGAGTCACCTCCTGTCTCCCCCGATTCTGCCTCCCCACCGATGATCTCCTCTGAAAGGCACCACTCAACCAGTACGCACATAGTCCATCCCATACATGGGATGAAATGTACTCTGGTCGGTGTGCTCTACATGACTCGTCAAAATATGACACTCCTGCTTTCTTCATCGCATCTTTTCTTAAATTGTGCAAAAACTGAAGAAGGCGATCATGCATGGCCACCTCCCATGCCTCGTGGATGGCGTCACGCATGGTATCCTCAATCGGATACCATAAACCCTACAAATAAATCAAAATATCAAGTTAGAAATGAAATAATTTTCAAAATAAAAATTATTTATTTACGTACGTACCAACCAATGGCCGAACATGGCCTGCTGCACATCAATGGGAATCTGCTCCCATGTGGTCCACAACTGAGAGAAATAGTTGCGCAAAATAGCGCTGCCCTGTCTGACTGCTATATGCGAAAAACTTTAAAAATAATAAACATTTATTATGTGAATAGATTAATGAAATCTTAGTAAAATCCACAGGTTATCACACAGTTTATCACACCTCCGTGTGCATGGATCAAACCCAAGACGTGGACGTCGCTCGGGGACGGGGTCGGGAATCATCAATCGTGCAAGACCGCGCCCCCTCCGCGTACTCCCTGGAGTGCCTGCAGGCTGAGGGTCATCTTCTAGCAACTCATCCGCATCGAAAGGCAGATCAGCATCCGCCAACTCACGAAATGTGGCGTCGTCCATCTGAAACATAAAATGTTAATGTTGTTAGCAAATAATTGATAATTACTATTATATATACATATATACATATTATGATTGTATATAAATACCATGGAATTCTATCAGTGTTCATCTTCATCATCATCTTCATATATGTCAATGTCATCTTCATATTCCTCCTCAACATCATAGATATCCATTCGAGTTACAGTTGCTTCATCTCTTACCATTTCAAATTCATATGTGACATCATTAACATCATCGTCATCACCGACTCTTAAATGTGGGGCGTCGTCATCGATACTCATGTCTCTTTGTAAAAAAGATTGATTTTGAGTACTCTCTTGAAAAACTTCAATTCTTTGCACATCAGTGAAAGCACATTCACTTTGACTAAACTGATTGTCTCGAATTTTTATTTTTATTACACTCCACCAATCAGTCAAGTCTCTTGATGTAGCACAGTACTTTGCGTAATAAACTTGATGTGCCTGTTGAGCCAATTAGAATGGTTCATTTACTGCGAGAACACTTTTACATTTAATATCGATGATTCCATGAGTCGGATGAACACACACGCCTCTCTCTGTATCCAACCACCGACATTTGAACATGGTTATGTAATGTTGTCCAAGATAACAGAGTTCAATGATTTCATCAAGTATGCCATAAAAGTCAACTTCATTTTCTCGATGATGAGATCCTCTCAAGCTAACTCCATTGTTCATTGTTTTTTTTCGATTCTCCATATGCATGTGTGTGGAATCGAAATCCATTCACCACATATGCATTATAAGTTTTAACAAGTTTGGAAGGTGGATTACTCAATACACACAACCGTTTGTCAATTTTATCAGCATGTCGAGACACCTGAAAATTTGTGAAATAATTATCAATATAGTAAACTATACATTGAATGAGTTGCTAAAAGATAAAGAATTTATGTTACCAGTTTTTGAAACCACTAAGAGAAATTTTTCAGTCGACGTTCTTCGAGAGCAGCTGCTGTAATTTGTGGAATTTGTTTTTTGATATGATTATCATACAACCTATAAAAACCAAAGTTATTTACTGTAACATAAATGATAGAATAAGTGATATAAACAATTACAGTACAACTGATGTCATCTCTTCACAGTTGAGCAGAACATATATATGAGCTCTATGATGTTCATCATCTGAAAGCCAGCGTTCATAAACACCACCAAAACCAAGCTCTGACTGGTTGAAAACAGATAATGGATTGTCGATTTCATCAATATTCCTCTCATTTCGTCCCATTCGGTTGTGTTTTGAAGGATACTCAGATTCAAAATAATGGGAGCAGAAAAAAGATATTTCCTCTTGAAAATAAGCTTCTGCAATAGATCCTTCAACAGATTCTTTGTTACGTACTTTTCTTTTCAATTTTTGCATGCATCTTTCAAATGGGTACATCCATCGAAACTGTACTGGACCTCCACATTTGGCTTCATATGGAAAATGTAACATCAAATGTTCCATTGAGTCGAAGAAAGACGACGGAAATATTTTTTCCAGTTTACATATAATTACAACAACATCTTTTTCAAGTTTGCTAGAGCATCATAATCTGTTGTAGCCGCACAAATTTCCCGAAAAAAATGAGACATGTCTGTTATGGAATCCCAAATCACAGAATTCAACAGACCACTTAATCCAATGGGTAGAAGTATTTCCATTATAACATGACAATCATGACTTTTTAATCCAGTAATATAACCATTCTTTACACATCTACCCAAATTGGAAGCACAACCATCTGGAAGTCTCAAATCTGCAATCCACTGACAAAATAATAAACGGTTTTCTTTAGACAGTGTATAAGCTGATTTTGGTTTCAATAACCTTTCTATTCTGACATTCTCAAACAGTTCCAATTCTGGACGCCTGCAAAACAGTTCTTCTCAATATGCATGACATCTAACATGTGTCGGACCAACAAATCAGACCAATATGTAAAATCCCAAAATATGCTACGTTTAATCCAATTGTGTTCTTTCCCAAAACTAGAAATTTTCTGTTGGTTTATTGTGAGACCAAAAGTGATGGGAGGTAATGAAAATACAACTGATTTTAACTCCGAACCTGATAGCATTTTTGGAGGTCCATCCCTTTCAACTATTCCTTTTCTGAAATGAGATCTGTTTCTGCGAAAAGGATGATCAGCTGGAAGAAATCTGCGATGACAGTCAAAATAACAAGGTTTCTTTCCATGAATGAGCATAAATTCTTTGTTCTCTCCCATACAGTAAGGACATGATTTCTGACCATGTGTACTCCAGTCAGATAACATCCCATAAGTCGGGAAGTCACTTATTGTCCACATCAATGCTGCTCTCAGTATGAAATTCTGTTTCGTTGCAACATCATATGTACTGACACCAGTACTCCACAATAAATTTAATTCATCAATCAATGGTTTCAAATAAACATCAATTTTTTTCTTCGGATGTCCTGGAATTAGTAAAGTCAAAAAGATATATGGCTCCTTCATCAACATCCATGGAGGTAAATTGTACGGAGTTAAAAAAACAGGCCAATATGAATATTGACTACCATAAGATCCAAACGGACAGAAACCATCAGTGGAAAGGCCCAGTTGAACATTTCTAGCTTCTAAAGAAAAGGATGGATGCACTCTATCAAAATGTTTCCATGAATCACCATCGGCTGGATGATTCAAGCTTTTATCGGTTGAAATATTCTCTTTATGCCATGATATCATTGTCGCTGTATTCTTAGACATGAATAAACACTGGAGTCTGGATGTAAGCAGAAAATATCTCAACTGTTTTACAGGAATCAAACCAGACTTCCCGTGTTGTCCTTCTTTATATCTCAGTTGCCCACATGTGGGACAACTATCCAACGACTCATTTTCCATAGAATATAAAATGAAGTCATTTGAACATGCATGAATCTTCTGACAAGTAAGTCCCAAATTTTGAACCAGCCTCTTACTCTCACAGTAATTTGCAGGTAAAACATTTCCTTCAGGTAATAGTGTTTTAAGAAAAGAAAATATCTGGTCAAAACAGGTGTTTGACATTCCGTTATCTGATTTGATAGCCATAAATTTTGCAACTGCTTCTAATTTGCTCATCTTGCAGCCAGGATATAATGCATCCTCAGCAGACTTCAACAACTCATAAAATTCAGACGGTGCCAACTCAGGATTTGAAGCTATATCAGCCGGAGTTTCTGTATGTTGAACAGATGAACCTGCAACATCATGTAGTAAATCTTGAAACCGAGATGGATCCGGAATCAAGTTGGTATCACCTGATCTGGAACTGCGTTCACCGTGTTGATACCAAAAAACATAATCTGGTTGAAAACCAAAACGCAAGAGATGTTCTCCCACTTTGTCAAACGTGTCAAACGTTCTCAATGCACATTTTCTGCAAGGGCATTTTATTTTGCCTTCTGAAACAAATTCTGGATTTGATGCCGCAAATGATAAAAAAGTCTTCACACCCTCTACATATACTGGATTTAAACCAGAACCGTTTGGATTTATACGTTGATTTATCCATATGCGATCACCTAATAATGATTGTTGACGACCTCGTTGTTCTATATTTCTCAATAAAATATAAAAGCATTACTGGTTTTGAATAATTTGTTAGAAAAAAAACTCAGGCTAGGATAATTATAGAGTTTAGATCATACACGACTAATTATTGGTAATTATTATTAATTATTACTAATTATTACTAATTATTACTAATTATTGGTAATTATTAGTAATTATTGGTAATTATTATTAATTATTACTAATTATTACTAATTATTACTAATTATTACTAATTATTGGTAATTATTACTAATTATTGGTAATTATTATTAATTATTACTAATTATTACTAATTATTATTAATTATTACTAATTATTGGTAATTATTACTAATTATCACTAATTATTGGTAATTATTACTAATTATTACTAATTATTACTAATTATTGGTAATTATTTCTAATTATTACTAATTATTACTATTTACCGGTCAGTATTACTAATTATTGTTAAGTATTACTAATTATTGGTAATTGTTACTAATTATTGGTAATTATTTCTAATTATTACTAATTATTATTAATTATTACTAATTATTGGTAATTATTACTAATTATTGGTAATTATTACTAATTATTACTAATTATTACTAATTATTACTAATTATTGGTAATTATTACTAATTATTACTAATTATTACTAATTATTGGTAATTATTACTAATTATTACTAATTATTGGTAATTATTGGTAATTATTGGTAATTATTACTAATTATTGGTAATTATTGGTAATTATTACTAATTATTGGTAATTATTACTAATTATTGTTAATTATTACTAATTATTGGTAATTATTACTAATTATTAGTAATTATTACTAATTATTACTAATTATTGGTAATTATTGGTAATTATTACTAATTATTACTAATTATTACTAATTATTACTAATTATTGGTAATTATTGGTAATTATTACTAATTATTACTAATTATTACTAATTATTGGTAATTATTGGTAATTATTACTAATTATTGGTAATTAATACTAATTATTGGTAATTATTGGTAATTATTGCTAATTATTGGTAATTATTACTAATTATTGGTAATTATTTCTAATTATTACTAATTATTACTAATTATTGTTAATTATTACTAATTATTGGTAATTATTACTAATTATTGGTAATTATTACTAATTATTACTAATTATTACTAATTATTACTAATTATTGGTAATTATTACTAATTATTACTAATTATTGGTAATTATTACTAATTATTACTAATTATTGGTAATTATTGGTAATTATTACTAATTATTGGTAATTATTGGTAATTATTACTAATTATTGGTAATTATTACTAATTATTGTTAATTATTACTAATTATTGGTAATTATTACTAATTATTGGTAATTATTACTAATTATTACTAATTATTACTAATTATTGTTAAGTATTACTAATTATTGGTAATTATTACTAATTATTAGTAATTATTTCTAATTATTACTAATTATTACTAATTATTGTTAATTATTACTAATTATTGGTAATTATTACTAATTATTGGTAATTATTACTAATTATTACTAATTATTACTAATTATTACTAATTATTGGTAATTATTACTAATTATTACTAATTATCGGTAATTATTACTAATTATTACTAATTATTGGTAATTATTGGTAATTATTACTAATTATTGGTAATTATTGGTAATTATTACTAAGTATTGGTAATTATTACTAATTATTGTTAATTATTACTAATTATTGGTAATTATTACTAATTATTGGTAATTATTACTAATTATTACTAATTATTACTAATTATTACTAATTATTACTAATTATTACTAATTATTGGTAATTATTGGTAATTATTGGTAATTATTACTAATTATTGGTAATTATTGGTAATTATTACTAATTATTGGTAATTATTACTAATTATTGTTAATTATTACTAATTATTGGTAATTATTACTAATTATTGGTAATTATTACTAATTATTACTAATTATTACTAATTATTACTAATTATTCCTAATTATTACTAATTATTACAAATTATTGGTAATTATTGGTAATTATTGGTAATTATTACTAATTATTGGTAATTATTGGTAATTATTACTAATTATTGTTAATTATTACTAATTATTGGTAATTATTACTAATTATTGGTAATTATTACTAATTATTACTAATTATTACTAATTATTACGAATTATTCCTAATTATTACTAATTATTACTAATTATTACTAATTATTGGTAATTATTGGTAATTATTGGTAATTATTGGTAATTATTGGTAATTATTGGTAATTATTGGTAATTATTGGTAATTATTGGTAATTATTGGTAATTAGTGGTAATTATTGGTAATTATTGGTAATTATTGGTAATTATTGGTAATTATTGGTAATTATTACTAATTATTGGTAATTATTACTAATTATTGGTAATTATTACTAATTATTGGTAATTATTTCTAATTATTGGTAATTATTACTAATTATTGGTAATTATTTCTAATTATTACTAATTATTACTATTTACCGGTAATTATTGATAATTATTCTTAATTATTACTAATTATTGGTAATTATTACTAATTATTGTTAATTATTACTAATTATTACTAATTATTACTAATTAGTACTAATTATTACTAATTATTACTAATTATTACTAATTATTCCTAATTATTGGTAATTATTGGTAATTATTCCTAATTATTACTAATTAGTTGTAATTATTAGTAATTATTAGTAATTATTACTAATTATTGATAATTATTAATAATTATTACTAATTATTGGTAATTATTACTAATTATTGGTAAGTATTACTAATTATTGGTAAGTATTACTAATTATTGGTAATTATTACTAATTATTGGTAATTATTACTAATTATTGGTAATTATTACTAATTATTAATAATCATTCCTAATTATTGATAATTATTGGTAATTGTTCCTAATTACGAGTAATTAAATGAATAATTACCAATAATTAGGAATAATTACCAATAATTAGGAATAATAACATTATTAGTATATTTTATTATTAATATTAAAATAATATAATTTTCTAATTTATATACAATTCTGCTTTCATCTGTGTGTTTTCTATCTCCATATACAAATAATACATGTGGAGACAGCAAACACACAGATGAAAAGAGAATTGTATATATATAAAAAAGTATATTATTTTAATATTAATAATAAAATATACTAATAATGTAATAATGTTATTACTCCTAATTATTGGTATTTATTACTAATAATTAAGTAATAAAACAATGTAAACATAATTAAATTACAACTAATTAAGAATAATTGAAACCAATAAAACATTAAAAATAAATATTAAATTAAAATGAATATAAATACCTTGAAAATTGATCTGAGGTTGATCTCTGATCGTTCTTCAAAACTTCAATATCAACTCCGAAGAAAAAAATTAAACTTGAGAAAAACTGAACTTTAGAAATAAAATTTTGAGAGAAGAAGAAGATGGAGTTTGAGAATGATTTGAAAAAAACGGATGGGGGTATTTATAGGTTAGATTATTTGCGACGGGCCCATTTGCGACGGGTACCGTCGCAAATACCTTAGCCATCATTTATTACGGTCAACGGTTAAATAGTTATTTGCAACGGGTCCCGTCGCAAATAACCACCTGCCGACATACTATTTGCGATGGGGGAATATTCCCGTCGCAAATACCTTTTACCGCCACCGGTTATTTGCGACGGGAATATTCCCCCGTCGCAAATATGTTTCCCGCGATTTGGCGCGCAAAGGGCGCCAGTCCTTTTGCGACGGGGAAAGCTATCCCGTCGCAAAAGGCTACTTATTTGCGACGGGCAAATACCCCCGTCGCAAATAAGTTTTTAACAGGGCTATTTGCGACGGGAATAAATCCCGTCGCAAATAACCCGTCGCAAATACCCATTTTTCCCGTAGTGATATGTGATATGGTATGATGTAATTATGTGATGCATAAGGTTCATGTTTTGATAATTAGTCCACATATCTATGGGATAGATTACTTTTGGAGAGAGATGTTTGAGGACGTGCAATATTGGGGTAGATCGGAAAACCAATGGGGAAGTGGTATCTATGTACCCTTTTTGTTGATATCATATTATATACTCTCCTTTATGTGATATTTGGTGAGAGGTCACCATGGTGAGGCTGGTAACTTAGTATAACTATTTAGGTGATGAGTTAGTTTCACTATTGTTCATTGTGTTTTAGCATGCTTTCTTTATCTTTTACATGATAGGCTCTATGTAAGATCCTAATAAGTATAAAATTATTCTCACCCCATGTACACATAAAATTTTTTTAGGAAAGAAGGATAAGGCTAGAGATTGTGATGGATATTACTAGCTCTTTGTTTTGGAGGAGGTTTTTGGGCTTTATGGTTATTGTTGAGTTTACCTTTTTTGGTTCTTATTGTTTTCCTTTAAGTTGTTTTAGTATTTCATTACATTGCATGTTTTCAATTTTAATTCAATTTATATATATGATAAGGTGTTTATTGGTGTATCTATCTTATCACTCTCTCTTCCACATATTCTCTTAGAGGGAAATTCCTCCCATATGAATGTCTATTATACGCTCAGTGCTAGTTTCTAACCCGGGGCTTGTTGGAGGTGGGAATCAAGTCATCACTACCTCACTTATCTAATTTTCAGTCTCGGATGGGTACTCTTTGGGTGGAGTGGGTCATGAGAGATTTTTCTCAAAGGTTTCGGTTGAGGGATATGATAGAGTTTCGAGTTAGGAAAAGGTGAGACTACAGAGTTGGTGGAGAAATAGTGTCATCTTAGTTTAGTGAGTGATGTAAACATAGGATACCAGTAGAGACATGGGTATTTAGGCCCTGTATGATCTGATGCATAGAAATTTAAGTTTACTGATCCAACTAGATTAAGTGATTCTAGTAGAGAGGGAGATACCTAGGAAAGGAAAATACAACATTCTTCTCTATGCCTATGTTTGAAATGGGTATACCATAGGATAGGGTGAAACCTTAAACAAGATAATGAATGAATGAATGAATTAATGTTAATTATTCCATATTCTAGGTTCATAAGATTTAACCATTTGTTATTTTGACAACCATGGATCCAGGTTGACATCCCTGTTAGGTTCACATGAAAGATGTTCAGCAGTAAGTGCTAATAGATTTACACAGAGTAGAGGTCAATGAAAAAGGCACTTAAAAGAGGAAACTTTGAGAGTTTTAATGTTAGAGTATATAGAAGTATGAGGTATAAATTTCTAATATATTCATAGAAGATTGGTTGAAGGAGGTTGAGATATATTTTAGTTTGATATATGTTCATAAGGAGCACTGTGTTTCATTGGATGTGATGATGCTGTATGGAATAGCAAGGCATTGGTGTATCTTATTCCACGAAGATCGTGAGGAGTCAAAGGTATCATGGGGGAAGTTCCAAGACCAGGTAAATTATAATTTCTTTGTTCAAATGTGAAGGATACTAGTTTCTAGGAGATTTTTACCCTTATATAGAGGATTTCCAGTGTTTGAGAGTTCGATATTATTTTTAGGACCCTTCTGTGATATGCTTCAGACTTGTTTCGTGACGAGGATGCCAAGGAAAGTAATTTTAAGGATGCTTTGCATCTAGAGATCCAGTGCCAAGTCACCCATTTTATATTGTCAACTTATCTCAAGGTGTTTGAAATATAAAGGGTTATTTAGATGATGATAGAAAAAACTAGATCACCATGAGAGGGGATTTATCAAGATTCCTCATGAAGTAGAGCTATGGTCTGAGTTTCCCAGTTTCTTAGAAAGAAGAGTTTTCAGTCTGCTGAGGGTAAGTCCCAACACTCTTCATATAATTTATCCTAGCATGGATACTCTTAAATTTATTACAATGGATTAGACAAGTGTTTTTATTATATAGGATAAGGTTATAAATGGTGAGAGTTCCTGAACTTTTTGAGAAGTCATCATGTAGTAGTTATTCTGGTTCAGGTTCCTCTATTGCGGCAGTTTCATCCAAGGAAGCTATAAAAGGGTGTAATGATTTGGGATCAAAAGATATTATATGGTCCAAGAAAAGACCAGTCTCAAGATGCTCCTCATCCTTAGAGATTATAGTGTGACCATGGAGGTGGTCATCAGCAGGGTCATAATGATTGTAGAGTTGGTTATGGTCAACTCCACACTTTAACGTTTCAAGGACTAGGTGAAACAGATGTGGTACGAGGTACCCTTTTCTTGTTTTCTACATGGGTGAATATATTGTTTGATCTAGGAGTGGCATACACCTTCATATAACCTTCCCTTTTCCATGATTTGGTAATTGAGGTGGAGAGGATTCTAGTTTCCTTGGATTTGACTACTCTAGTTGGAGGTCAAGATGACTTATATGAAGTATATAGATACTATGAACTAGTTCTAGGGAAACAACGCCCTTGGGGAGAATTAATATGTCTACATATACATCCATAAAACATCATCCTCAGCATGGATTGACTATATTCAGTATAGGATATCATGAACTTCTTTAGGATATAGGTTTTGTTATATGATTCTAATGGAGTGCCGAAAATGTTTTTTGGCAAGAGAGACCCTTAAATGGGCCAAATATGTGTTTCATCATTATCATACTCATAGGTCGGACTGATGATGAGTTCATTAGAGGTTCAAAAGTTGGTTTTTATTAGAGTTTTATAAGAGTACCCTGATATCTCTCTATATAAGTGTTTAGCATTACCCCCTCAATAAGATATTGAGTTTAGGACTGAGATACAACTGAGGGTGTCTCCTATATTGAGGTCTCTGTATAGTATGATTCATTCTAATCTATGATAGATTCATGTATATATCGATGGTTTGTTTTAGTTACTTTTTGTTTGGCTAAGTGCGTGAAAGCACAATTTATTGTCAAATATCAACTGGTCAATGTTCCGGTGCTCTGCTAATATGTGTATCAACACTCGGGTTGAATCCTCGGTGATAATACTTTTTAATAGTTGATTTTTAGTTGATTGTATTCTGATTGGGGGGGGGGGGGTTGTTTGTAGAGATTATTAAATGATTGATTGATTAAGGTATATTTAAAAAATTTATAAATATTGGGGGTGAGTTCATCATTAGGTAGTTAATCTTGTGATATCCTTGAGCCTTTCTTTATATTTCATTAAATTAACACCCATGTCATAAGTTGACGTTGATTGGAATTCCCAAGTGTTAAACCTTTAATCCAAGCCTTAAATTAACTTAAGGTTCTAATATTTATAATATCTTGTTTATGTTAGTGTATTTATGGTTCCAATAATCCATGAAAACCACTCGTTAAATAAAATATGTCATTAATCCATGACATGTTAAGTCCAACATACACAATGTCAATTCAAAGAATACTCATCGAGTAAAATCTCTCATTTGCTTAACATCCCTAAATTATAACTCAAATCAATGATATATTTACTCATGAATTTAAATTATTAATAATATGGTTATAATTATTATGATGATAACTTAATAAGAGAAGAAAAATAAAGGGATAAGAAACAAGTGGTGCGCCGAACACACACACAAACAATAATGAGAATTAAAACCAGAATTTTGATTGGATAAAGAAGAAAAATAAGAAAAAGGGTTTTAACTTGATTTTAAATATTTTAATAACATAAATATTAAACTAAAATAGTTGGATAAGAATAATATATATTGAAGAAGAAACTTTTATTAAAACAAAATTACAAAAAAAACGAACACTTACACGATTACTGACGAAGAACAACACAAATGTAAATGAAAGGAAGCAAGGAGGAATGGTTTGTCAAGTAAAAACTTGAGTATTGAAGATCCTCCCATGTATTTGGTGGAGCCTTTTTTGTGCCAACCTATCCCCATTTTCCCTGAAATTCCAACTCTTTTGAAAGGAGAGGAGGGGATGTATTTATAGCCCAATGTGGTGGACTGTTTGCATTCCGAAACTAACCCTCCACTTGGATCGATGATTTGGACATCCAGAATACTGAATATCGGGATATCTCCTTCTTCAAAGTTGTAGATAATAATGTTGTATGACTAATATCAAAATTTAGTGGCATTTGGACTTATGGATCCAAAGTTATGGATGTTTTATTAAACAATGTTAATCTGTCCATTTCCATCCATACGTTTTAGAAGGCTAAAATTTGAATGGGATTATCAATAGGAATACGACTTCAAATCCGAACACTTTATTCAAAAAAGTCTGTCACCTATATATCCTCTTTCACACTAAAAAATATCATCTTTATTTGATGATTACATCATGAGATATGTCATGAAAAGTGTTAGGATTTTAATTTCATGCAATAATGGTGGGCTAGACTTCAAATCATCATTTAGGCCCCTTGTTCGTGTAGTGGGACCTTAAAATTTGTATCCAAAATTATTTTGGGTAATCAAGAACATACAGAAGAGTTTCATAAAATTTGGAATTCGAGAGTTAGACCAGTAACTCAATCATCATGGCTGGTCCAGTTTCTTCATAGTTTCTTTGGGTCTTCTAGTGTGGACCATATGACCATCCAAATGAATGATTTGGCCAAAGGTTCCTTCTAATGAAATGTTGGAATTTGGGTAATTAACCCTAAAAAATAAGAATCCTGCAATTTGTATAATTAGGGTGATATTTATTATTAAAACATTAAACAGACTATAATCTGGATGGATTCAAATAGTGCTAAAAAATTATAATTAATATTTAAACATTAATATTTCACACAAATGATGAAAATTTCATATAAAAAAATTAATGGGAGTATATAAAAAGTTATGAAAATATTAATAAAATCAAATCCCCCATGCTTAGTCTTGTGAATTTCCTCATTTTCAACAAATATAAAAACCATGACAATATCATTTTCAATCACCAACAAATATTAAAATTTTGTTTTCCCTACTTAGGAGAGGTTTTGACAATTTCACTCATCCATATTGAATTCCACCAGAAGTTGTTAAAGAAAAAATGTTCCAAAAACAATTCATTTTTTCATGCTCAAATTTAGAAATGTAAAATTGTGGCACACAAAACTTACTCCTCTCAAGATAATAAAATTAATTTATGAAGATTCAATCATTCACCAACCAAAAGTGAAAATATTAGAGTTTTTAATAGATCTCATATTCCACTCTCTATGCTAAAGTTCTCAAAAATTAAGAGGTATTTTTAGGGGTTTTTCTGTGGCTATAAGACAGTAGGAAGATGATATCCAAAAGATAGGAAAAAGAGTGTAAAATACCAACATGAAAAAATTAGTGCATATATTTTTTAAAATGAAACATGGAAGGAAATGAAAACACAAATTTACAAGGGAATGATTTTTTGAATAAAGAAATAAGAGGGGAATAAAATTTGGAGGGAATGAGAAGATGAAATATTTTACAAAATATAAAACTTCTCCCAATGACATAAGTGTTCTTTTTTTATTTTCATTTCTTCTTTTTTTATCGTATGTTGAACTTTAAAGAGATATCACACTCATATAACAACCAATGATTGATCTCCTCACAAAACTAATTGTAATAGTTATAACAAGATCAAAGGTTGAGGAAGAGTGATTTTTGACCTACCCAAGATATAGCCAAAATTTTTTTGTTCTTTTTTTTGATTGATTTTTTTTGATTTTTTTGAAAACTGTCAAAAAAATTTACAAAATTATATAAATGAAAGTAAATTACATTCCCCAAAACACACTAAATTAAAACCTCTATCCCAAACTGAGATGGATTCTTGCCCTGAAGCATATGATAACATGGTGAAATCAACAAAGGGTACCCGAAATGAAATCCATTCCCCCCACACTTAAATTTTAAAAACTTATTCAATGAAAATACATGTTAATATTGGGTGGGAAACGATATTAGGCTTGTAATGTGGATATCAGAGAAAAGGTTTTCATAGGCTCGAAGTGGATTTCAAAAATAGGATTAATGTATAGTTAATGGGAGGCTCTTTGGATATTGTGATTCTCAGATGGTTTATAAAATTCCTCTATCATGTTAATGCACAATAAAGTAGGAAATTCATCTTAAAGGTCCACAAACTAAAGACTCACAAATGGGGGTAAAAAACACACATTTTGAAAAGATGGACATAGGTGGTCTTCGTATGAAAGAAAATGGTATTCCTCACAGGTGGGGAAAATCAGTTTCCAAATCAAAAATTGAGCATTAAAAATTTGTTGGGTTTGAAACAATATTATTTATCCAAATATATGATGAAAAAATAATATTTTTGAGATGAAACCATGTCTTTGGACACCCCAAATTTGTTGGACAAAATTTCAAAAGTTGAAGGTAAGTAATCATGACTGTTGTTTTTCCACATTTTTTAAAGTGATTTTTATTATTGTTTTTTAGTTTTTAGATTTTTTTAGTTTTTTTTATAAAGACACACCCACACAAAAGAGTAAATAAAAATTGTGATGAGGAAATTTGTAAAAAAAATGAAATATAGGGGAATAATAAGAAAGGGGGAGAGATAGGAAGAGAGAGAGAGAGAGAGAGAGAGTTAAAGGGAAAGAGGTGCCCCTTGTGTGGATTTGGCAGGTCACCATCTCCATCCGGTGGTGGGTCTGTGGAATTTGATGTACCTCATGTGGGATGTCACCTGAAAAATAAAAAACATTATTCATCTAATTTAAAACTAAAAAGAAATTAAAATTTCATAAAGTAAAAGAAAACATGAGATGCCACATTTATTTTGTCTATAGCTTGACAATTGCAGTGGACTACCCATAGTCCGATGGTGGCCACTGTGTTTTCTCAACCCCAGAGTGCTTCCAAAAAATGTTCCCCTTTGGTATGCCTGATTGTTCATTGGATAATTTCTCCCCTTCCTTGATTTTGTTCTTTGAATTCTATGGGGGTGGAAAGCGAATATGGATATCCCCCATTTGGTCTTCAACTTGAGGAATGATGTTCTCCACATTGTACTGGTTTTCTATGCTTGGAAATTTAGGAAGATGTCTCAATTCTGATGGTTCATTTATGTAAGGTTTAGATAACACGAAACCAGAATATGAGATCCCAATAATTTTGACTCATTTATTTCATCACTTACGAATGTAGAGTAATGAGGATCAGTGGAGTCATAAGACTGAATAAAGTTTTCAATATCCCTTATATCAATGTTGTTCGCTAAAGAATGGTTAATTTTGACCTCACCAGTGATCAATTTATTAATTAGGGAAAAAATATCACAAACATCACTACCATCAAGACAATATAAACACATTAGTTCAGGGTTCACCTCACATATAACAGAATTTTCAGAATCATGGATAGGAAATGATGAATATTGGATAATTAGATTTGAATCAAAAAATGAACATGCTTGTTCATTTTTACCATTACCATCCAAGTTGGAGAAGTGGATTTATAGGTGAGATGAGATTCCAAAGAGTTTTCAAGATCCTTTAGATAAATGGATCTTACATCTGATATGTCAATATCAACTTTTCCATTTATGAATTGGTTAATAAGGATACAATTTTCACAAACTATTCTATTAGTAGAGTAAGAAGAACATGATGGATTTGGATTCAACACACTGCCAGAGATACTTTCGAAATTATGGATAGAGAATACATATTGATTCTCTGATGGGTATCACATGGATTGAATAATATTGAACTTGACCAGTTGGTCACCAAATTCAATGGATAAGATGCCAGCATGGACATAAATTTTGGTTTTAGGTGTCATAAGGAAATGTCTTCCTAGAATCAGAGTAGATTTGAAATATGTTGTCTCACATTCTATGTCAAAGACAAAGAAGTCAGCTAGAAAGATAAGATCATTGACTTAGACAAGGACATCCTCAATTATTCCCTCAGGACTGGTAGTGCTTCGATTGGCTAACTGAATGAAAACACCCGTTGGGTGAAAGGGACCTAGAAAAAGGTTGGAGAAGTTGGATTTGGGCATGACATTAATTAAGGCTCCTAGGTATATGAGTGTATCATCGAAGTTGGAACTTCCAATTTGGCATGGAACATTAAAGGTCCCTGGATCTTTGCACTTTATGGGAATAGACTTTTGGGTGGAAACATTTTCAAAGGTCCTAAGTTTCCTCTTATGGGTGCACAATTCCAAAATCAACTTGGAATACATAGGGATTTGTTTTATGGAATCTAAGAGAGGAATGTTGACTTCAACATGTCTGACCATGTCAAGCATTTTAGGATCGGGTTCAAAGAAATTGTTTGGCATAGAAATGGATTGAGGAAAGAGAATTGGGTTCCTAAGTAGAATGGAAGGAGGTGAGGGAATGGCTTCCGATTATTTTTCATGTTTCTTTTTCATTTCATTTTCTAAGTCAACATTTAAAGGGGGGTTGGAGGACTTATCATGAGGAAGAGAAATTTTCTTTCCCAATATAAGTGAAATTGTACTTACATTACCCTTAGTGTTGGGTAATGGTTGAGCTGGGAGTTGTTAAGAATTTGATTGTTGTTGCTGGCTCCGGTGGGATGTAAGTTGACCAATTTGTGTTTCAATGTTTTTAAGGCTGGAATGAGTGAAAGAGGAAAGACATTCAACTGCACTTTTCTATGTTTTCTTGGAATAAGAGGCTTGTCCCAGATTGCGATTTCCTAGATTTTGGTTCTTGGGAAAGTGGTTGTATTGGTTTGTGAATTGAGAAGGATCACTAGGATAGTGGAAGCCTGGAGGAGAAGAAGGAGGATTTCTCCTTTGTTGTTGAGGAACAAAATGATAAGGTTGTTGGAAGTTACCAACACCTTGACCATATTGATACTAGTTTGAGATTTGAGGAGGGAATTGAGGGAGATGAGAGACGAGATTACCATACCTCAAGCCGTGGTTATAGGAAGAATAGAAGGGCTCAGAGTGAGGTTGGTTGAAGTTCCTAACAAACTGACTTGATAGTTGAGGGTTGGTGTTCTGCTAAGCATAGGTTGCATTGATCTCCATTGGTCCAGATGAATCAGATGGATCATCTTGAAGTTGTGGGTAGGTGTCTATTGGATGAGCTGGAGAGTTGCAGATTCCACAGTTTTTGACAGGTCCAGGAAACATTGATTGTTGAGAATATGAGGTTGGGGATTTGGAAGACACAACTAGTTGTCACACAAGACCAGAAAGTTCACTCATCCACTCAGTCATCTTATTCAGCTATATGAATTGATTTTATTGGACTTGTTTGACTAGAGCATGTGCTCGAGTATGAAATTGTTGTGTGTTCGTAGCCATGTTTCTTATGAGATCTCTTAAAACTGTAGTAGTTTTATCAACTAGAGCACCACCACTTGCGACATCAATGAGAGTTATCTCTATAGACAATAAACCATCATATAAGTATTGGATTAGGAGTTGGTCAGGGATTTGGTGATGCATACTAGTTTCCACAATAGAGTGATTCATATTGGAATTAACAAATACCACTTATTTCCTTTTGGATAGAAGCAGTACGAGAAGTAGGAAAAAATTTCTCTAAAAAGAGTCTCTTCATGTCATTACATGTGGTTATGAAACTAGGAGGGAGCTAGTAGATCCATGACTTGGTGGAATCGGCTAGGGAGAAGGGGAATGATCAGAGTTTTATTTGTTCCTCATAAACCCCTTGAGGCTTCATGGTAGAGAATACTACTTGGAACTCTTTAAGGTGGAGATGTGGATCCTCACCGGCTAGCCCATGGAAATAAGGGAGAAGACGAATCAAACCCGATTTGAGTTCAAAGTCAGAATCTATGTTTGAATATTGAATAATAAGGGGTTTATAATTCATATTAGGGGTAGCTAGTTCTTTAAGTGTTTGTTCCCTCAGATTGTCCATTTCTAATTAAACTGGTTGGACAAGGACTGGTTCTTGAATTATTTGATTATCCCTAATGTTCTTCCTATGTTGGTGAAGTGTTCACTCAATTTTAGGGTAAAAAAAATCATAGGGATTGTTTGGGAGGATATGGGTCATTAAAATAGATTTTTTAAGAAAGAGGAAGATGCGGTTTTCATTGTGTTTTTTTCCGTTTATGATTTCATGAGAAGGCATGTTTTTCATTGTGTTTTTTTTCAATTTTTTTAAATTTTGTTTTTGTTATTTTTTTTACAATAACCAGAAACTAATGAATACTTAAAGAAACATCCCCGACAACAAAACCATTTGAAAGTTCGGCCAATTTTCTCTTATTGACCATTCAAAGTTCCGGTGCTCTTATAATGTGTATAGAAGCACTCGGGTTCAATCCTCGGCAATGATACTTTTTAATAGTCGATTGTTTTTAGTTGATTGTATTCTGATTGGGGGGGGGGGGGGTTGTTTGTAAATATTATTAAATTATTGATTTATTAAGATAGATTTAACAAATTGATAAATATTGGGGTGAGTTCATCATTAGGTAGTTAAGCTTGTGATATACTTGAGCCTTGCTTTATATTTTATTAAATTAACACCTATGTCACAAGTTGACATTGATTGGAATTACCAAGTGTTAAGAATTTAATCCAACCCTTAAATTAACTTAAGGTTCTAATCATAATAATATATTGTTTATGGTAGTGTATTTATGGTTCCAATAATCCATGGAAACCACTCATTTAAAAAAAAAATTCATTAATCCATGACATGATAAGTCCAACTTACACAATGTTAATTTAAAAAATACTCATGGAGGAAAAGCTCTCAATCACTTAACATACCAAAATTATAACTCACCCCAATGAGAGATTTACCCATCAATTTAAATGATTAATAATCTGGTTATAATTATTATGATGATAAATTAATAAGACAATATAAATAAAGGGATAAGAAAAGAGTGGTGCGTCGAACACAAACACAAACGATAATGAGAATTAAAAACAGGCTTTCGATTGAATGTGGAAGAAAAATAAGAGAAGTGGTTTTAACTTGATTTAAAATATTTTAATAACATTAACATTAAACTACAAAAGGTGGTTGAGAATAAGTGATATTGAATAATAAACTTTCATTAAAATATAATTACAAAAAAAAAACACTTACATGATTACAAATGAACAACAACACAAAAGTAAATGAAAGGAAGCAAGGAGGAATGGTTTCTCAAGTAAAACCTTGAGTATGGAAGATCCTCCCAAACCTTTGGAAGATCCTTGGTCGTGCCAAACTATCCTCCATTGCTTTTAAATGCCAACTTTTTTGAAAGGAGAGGAGGAGGTGTATTTATAGCCCAAGGTGGTAGACTATTTTCATTCCAAAACTACCCCTCGAATTGGCTTGATGATTTAGACATCCAGAATTATGAATCTCGAGATATCTCCTTATTAAAAGTTGTAGATAATAATTTTGTTTTATTAATATAAAATTTAGAGGAATTTGGACTTATATATTCAAAGTTATGGTCGTTTGATTAAACAATGTTAATATTTCCATTTCAATCAATACTTTTTAGAAGGCCGAAATGTAAATTGGATTATTAATAAGAATATGACTTCAAATCCAAACATTTTTTTCAAAAAATTCTTCCGCCTATATATCCTCTTTTTCCCTACAAAATCTAAACTTTAATTGATGATTACATCATGAGATATGTCATGAATAATGTCAGGATTTTAATTTCATGCCAGAATGGTGTGATGGACTTGAAATCATTAGTTAGGCCCCTTGTTCATGTAGTTGGACCTTAAATTTTTTATCCATGATTTTTTTGGGTAATCAAGAACATATAGAGGATTTTCATAAAATTTGGACTTCGATATTTATATGAGTAACTCAATCAACATGGATGGTCCAGTTTCTTCACAGTTTCTTTTGGTCTTCTAGTGGGGACCATATGATCATCCAAATGGATGATTTGGACAAAGTTTCCTTCTAATGAAATGTTTTAATTTGAGTAAGGAACCCTAAAAAATAATAATCATGCAATTTGGATAAGTAGGATGTGATTTATTATTAAAAAATTAAATAGAATTGAATCTTGATGAATTCAAATAGTGCTCCAAAATTTTAATTAATATTTAAACATTAATATTTCACAAACATTATGCACATTTCATATAAAATTGGTAAATAGAGCATATAAAAAGTTATAAAAATATTAATAACATTAGTTTTCTACCATGGGGTGCACCGATTTAGTTCATGAAGTAGGATGATGATAGTTTCCGGATTTTTATATATCATCATCGCTTAAACCGGGTGAAAGGGAAGAACCATTATCATATTCCATATATTTATGACTTATTTGATTAGTTTAAGGGAAAATGTTGTTTCTTGAAGATATATTTGCAGTTAGTATATCCTAGGATGTGGGTGAAAGATGAGGATATTCCAAAAACCTCTTTTCAGTACCATCATGGGAATTATAATTTTGTTTTTGTACCATTATATGAGATGAATTATCTAGAATTGTTTTTAGTTTTGATGAAAATAGTGATCATATAGTTCCTATATAAGTTCATGGTGGTTTTCATCAATAAAATTCTTATGTACTCCTTGTCTAAGTAGAATAATGCAGAGCATCTGCATCATATTTTTGGGGTTCTTCCTCATGATCATCTATTTGGGAAAATGTATAAGTGTGAGTATTGAGATCATGAAGTTAATTTATTAGGGAATGTCATGTTCTAGCAGGGATTATCTATGGATCCTTTGAATATTGAGGTAGTTGTTTCTTGGGAAGCCCCCAAGATTGTCACATAGGTGAAAAGTTTCAATGGTCTTACCGTCTATTATAGGAGGTTCATAACTAATTTTTCTCAAGAAATAAATCCTATGATATATTTGAATAGAAAAGGATTTGGTGTTATTGTGGAATTAATAGTTCCAGGAATCTTTTTGAGTATTTAAAGTAAAATTTGGTTAGTTATCCACTCATGTTTTTCCAATAGAGGGATTTTAGTTTGAGGTTTTTTTTGATGCTTTACATATTGGGTTTGGCTGTGTTCTAATGTAGAAAATATTGGTTGTTTCTTATGGGTGTCAGGAATTATATCCCCATGAATATAACTATTCTTACCATGATCTTGATTTGATGGAATTTGTGTTTTCAATGAATTTATGGTGACATTACCCCATCGATGAGTGTTTTGTGGTTTTTACCAATCATAATATCCATAGGTATATATTACCCCAGTGTGAATTGAGCTTGAAAAAATGATGGTGAATGAAATTATTGAATGACTATGACTTTTATATTATACATACACTAGTAATGGGAAATGTTATGGCTAATTCACTGATAAAGAAGTCACATAGTGATCTCATTCATGAATCTAAATATTCCTGGATAGCGATGGAAGTGCTCTCAAAGATTCATTTGGATATGTTATATGTTGGAGGTATTGGTTGTCTTTTTTAGATTATAGAATAGTCATATTTGGTGTAGTAGGCGGAGGAGTCCCATATAGGTGATTTGGAGGTGGAGATCTAGAGATACTGAGTTGTTTTTGGATATACCCCTAATGTTTAGTGTAAGGATGATCAACAATGGGTGTTTTTTCAAGGGAACCTTTTTCCCTTTAACTATGAAAGATATGGGTACCTGTTAGTTTTATAGATCACCTTTAGTGGTACATCCCAATAATAAAAATATGTACCGATCTATGAGAGCTCAGTTTTGGTGGCTTGGGTTAAAGCATACAGTTTCATATTTCGAGTCTCGATGTTTGGTCTTCCAGAATGTGAAGTCTAAGCACTATGTTCCTAGTGATTTTCTATAACCATTAATTGTTTCCTAGTGGAAGTGGGAGGATATCTCTATGTAATTATTTCCAGTTTACCTCAATTTACATGAGGCTATGATGCTATATGGGTGATAAAAGATCATTTTATGAAATCATACCACTTCATAGAGACAAGGGAGTCTATCTCAATAGAGGTTTTATTAAGGAAGTATCTGTAGGTAGTGGTGAGACTCCAAAGGGTACCTAGGATGATCATATTTTATCATGGTCCTCATTTTACCTCTAGGGTGTGTAGAGGTCCTGAAAATTATTTTGGTTCTCAGTTATATCTTAACACTTCTTTTCATCAGCAGATGGATGGTCAGATAGAGTGGAGCATCCTGAATCCTGAAGAAATGTTGTGTTCTAGTGTCCTGGATTATTGAGGTTTATGGATGAGGCACCCACCTTTGGTTTATTTTTATTATAATAAAATATGGACTCCACTATTGGCATGGCATCATTTGATGTTTTGTATGAATGAAATTTCCATTATCTATTATGATGGGCTGGAGTGAGAGAGTCAATTATTCTTGGGATAGAACTAGTATAGGATATGATAAAGGTGATTCAAGTGACTCAAAAGAGGATGAAAGTATCACATGATCATCATAAATCCTATACTGATCATAGGATGATACCTTTAGAGTTCGATGTTGCAGATCATGTGTTCTTGAAGGTAACCCCTCATTATGGGAAGTGAAGGTTTAGTTAAGGGAGTGAGCTTTCTCTACAGTTTGTTAAGCCTTTCAAGGAGTTGGCTTATGTTGGGGTTGTGGAATATCGAATAACACTTACCACAAAGATGATCTAGATACATGATGTTTTCAATACATTCTAGCGCTTTCAATACCTTTATGATGTATATCACATCTTTTATTAGTTCTAGATCAAAAAAGATAATGATGAAAATTTCGAGGAGCGACCTATATAAATCCATAACCTCTAGAAGAAGGTATTTCATGGACATTATATTTCCTTGGTTCCTATCTTGTAGATACAATGTGGTGTGGAGGAGAGTACCTGGGAATTTGAGTCATAGATATGCACTCATTGCCTTAATCTGTTTGTTGTTTAGATCTTCTCTAATTGTAACACTAGTTGTGGTTGTTGAACCTTTTTTTATGAGATGGTTTTATCTTGTTGCCTTATTTTTGGTAACCTTGATCTTGTTTGAGTGGTATATCTCCTAGGAGAGTGTTTAGTATTTGTTTTTTATATTACATGGTTTTGAACCAATTCCTTTATGAGGTGGTTAAGTTGCTGTGATGGCGAGAATTTTGAGATGTATCTTGTAGGGAGTCTATTTAGACGACACCCTTTTAATTTTCTCTTTAGGTCTGTTTTTTTTGTTTCTTGAGGAAAATAATGTTTTGAGTAGTATCAGATATAAGGGCCCAAATATATTTAGTCTAACCCTTTTCATGTTCTCGAATCCCATGGTGTTCAGATGAGGATTAGTGGAGGTCTAGTGGTGTTTTTATTCTAAAATATGTAAGTAAGGAAAAATTACAATGTAAGCATGGGTTTATGATGTAATTGGGTTGCGACTTGTGTTATATGACCTATGGAATTTACATAAAAAACCACGAGTTTATGATGTAAATAATTTAGGAGTCAAAATGGTTTAGGTGATGAGTTTTTTAGTGAAACTTAAAATTCAACACATTTATGATATAAATTAATTATTTACGCCATAAATGTCCCTTGAGCGTTGCATTAATACAATGAAGCACTGCTTGGATTTGTTCAAACCCTACCCTTTCCTCTTAGCACTCTAGGTGTCCAGTGGTGGGTTTTCAAGGCGTTTTTGAAGCCCTTCAAAGGGGATTGATACCAAGCTTCTGTCTATGATCCAAAATAATCTAAGGTACATTCTACCTATTCTTTTGAGGTTCTTTGATCTATTTATCTTCATTTATTGCCACATGATGAAACATTATTATTCATGATCCAAAATGGGCCTTTTTGTTTTTGGAATGGTATTTTCATGACATCATTAGAGGGATTTAGTATTCTTATAGGATATGTGATTGGAATTTGTAATGCTGGTCCATTTTAATGTGATGAATATTGATGCCTTTGTGGTAGGAGATTCTTTGCTTATACTTTTATTTACCTAAAATTGTAAACTGATCATGATTTACCCCTTTGGATAGAAATGGAATTAACTTAATAATTATTTAACCAAATTATAGACAGAATCTATTAACAATCACATGTTGATGTTTGATACCATGTTAAATAATTTCTTATTGTTTTTTAGATAGCGTGATATCTATTCTGTGCTTGCATAGCATGTTGTTATGCCTATATTATAATGTGTTGATGAAAATGATAGAGAATTTAACGCTGTAATTATTTGATTAATTATCTTAATAATTTAAAGTAGTGTCACGTTGTGATATGATGTTTTTTTATAATTTTATGGTAATAAAACTGATTTAATGTGCATGTTTAATTGAATATGTTCTTCCATGTGTTAATGGAATTGATAAAGAATGTGGATCATGTTAACTAGTTGATTAAAAAAAATGAAAAGGTATGTTATATTAGAATTATATTTTTCTGGGATTGTTGAAACTAGAATTAATTCTAAGAGCATGTAAAGCACCTTAAATTTTCACCTATTGACCGTTCAAAGGTCTGGTGCTCTGCTAATGTGTATAGCGGCACTCGGGTCAAATCCATGATGATGGTACAAATTTTAGAGTCGTTTATTTTTTGTTATTTGTATTTTTAATGGGGGGGGGGGTTGTTTACAAAGATAAAATGAAATGATTTATTTTTTTATGTTGATTTAAAAATTTTATAAATATTGGGTTGAGTTAATTGTTAGGGATTTAATCTTATGATATCATCGAGCTTTGCTTTATATTGCATTACATTAACACCCACTTCACAAGATAATTTTGATCAGAATACCCAAGTGTTAAGGATTTAATCCAAGCCTTAACATAACTAGGGTTCTAATATCAATTAAAACTTGTTTATGGTAGTGTATTTATGGTTCCAATAATCCATGGAATCCACACCTTAAATAAAACATGTCAATAATCCATGAAATTTTAAGTTCAACATACACAATGTTAATTTAAAGAATACTCAATGAGAAAAAGCCCTCAATCACTTAATATTTTCAAATTTTGACGCACTCAAATGTTAGACTTACTCATCTGTTTATATTGATTTTAATATGGTTATATATGTTTTATGCTGTTTAATTATAAAGAGAACAAAAATAAAGATACAAGATAAGAGTAGTGTTCTGAACACACACACAAGCAGTGAAGAGAGGTAAAATCACACCTCAAATTAAACGAGAAAGGGAAATAAGGGAAGGGGTTTCAACTTGATTTAAACTATTATAATAGAAAAATATTTAAAAACATATGGTGTATGATTAAAAGAGAATATGAAGAAAAAAATTTCATTAAAATTGAAATGAAATTGAAAACAGCATACACGAATACAATTGAAAACAAATGCAAAGGAACACGAAAATAAAATTGGAGGATATGTATCTATTGTTGAAACAGTATCAAGGAAAGTCCTCCTAGTCCTTTTTAAAGGATCTAGTCATTCCAAAACTCCTCCTTAAGTGCTGAAATTCCAACTCTTTGTAAGGAGAGGAGTGAGATGTATTTATAGCCCAAGGAGTTGGGCTGTTTGCATTTCAAATTTGTCCCTCCACTTGGCCCAAATATTAGACCATTCATATAGAAGAAGCTTGTAATATATTCTTCTTAAAAGTTATATATATAATTTTTTTTGGATACTCTGAAAATTTGGCGGCCTTTGGACTTATGGATCCAAAGTTATAGAGGTTTTAATAAACAATGTTAAACCATCAATTTCTATCCATTATTTTTCGATGGATGAAATGTGAATGAATTTTTGAATAGGTAAATGCCCTAAAATATGAACAATTTATTCAACAAAGTCTACCACATATATATTATATTTCACACTAAAAAATCTCAGCTAAAATGGATATCTAGATCAGGAGAAAAGTCATTTTGTTTGATGATTTCATTTCCCAGACAGAATGGTGGGATGAACTTTATAGAATAATTTGGGACCATTTTTAGTGGAGTTAGGAAATGAAATTTTTATCCTATATGAATGGTATCGTCCCCAGACTTCTGGTGGAGAATCAATGATTTTGGACTTCTAGATTGATCCCATTAATTCAATCTTCATGGATGGTCCATCTTCTTCATAGATTCTATGGGTCTTCTTATGTGGTCCATATGACACTTAAAAAGAAAGAATTGTACAATGATTACTTCTAATGATATGTTGAAAATTGAATACCTAATACTAAAAAATTTGAACCATGCTATTTGGATAATTAGAGTGACATTTATATTTAAAATAGTAAATTGAATCAATTGGAATACTTCAAATAATTCTAAAAAATTATATTTAGTATTAAAATGTGAGTATCTCACACCAATTATGCACTTTTACATGAAATTTACTAAAGGTAGTATACCAAAAGTTATGAATAAATGAATAATATCAACTTTCCCATACTTAGTCTTGTGCATGGACTCATATGAAACAAATATAAAAACATAACAAAATTATTCTCACTTGCCAACCAATATTAAAATTTTGTTTTCCACTGTCAAGGGAGGTTCAAACCATTTCAACCATCCATATTGAACTACACCACAAATTTTTACAGAGAAAATGTTAAAAAAAAATTCATTTTTCATGCTCAAATTTAGAAATAGAATATGTGGGCACTCGAAACTTACTCTCAAGATGATAAAATTTATTTATGGAGGTTCACCCATTCACCAACCAAAGGTGAAAATATTAGAGTTTAAAATAGATATTTTCTTCAATTCCCTATAATAAAGTGAAAAATAATCAAGAGGTATTTTTTAGTGATTTTTCTATGGTAATGGGATGGTATGAATTTAATTTCCAAGAGGTAGGAGAAGAGGGGAAAAACATCAGCATGGGTAAAATAATGCACATTTTTTTGAAATTAAACATGGAAGGAAATAAAAACACATATTTAAAAGGGAATGATTTTATGAATAAATACATAAAACAAGAAGAAAATTTGAATTGGATGAGAATATGAAATATTTATAAAACACAAAACTTCTACCAATGACATAAGTGTTCTTTTTTTACTTTTTTTTTCATTTTTTTGAAAGTTGAACTTGAAGAAAATCTAACACTCATATCGCAACCCATGATTAATCTCTTCATGAAACTAATTGTAATAGTTATAGCAAGATCAAAGGTTGGGGAAGAGTGATTTTTGACCTTCCGAGGACATAACCCATTTTTTTTATTTTTATTTTATTTTTTGGAACTCTTGTCAACAAAATTTTCAAAATTACATAAATGAAAGTCCATTCCCCAAAACTCACTAAATGAAAACCTATTCCACACACTAAATTGGATGTGTGTCCTCAAGCATATGAAAACACTTTGAAAATCAAGGAAATGGAACCCATAATTAAATCCATGCACCCACTATTAAATTTCAATAAATTATGCAATGTAATTCCTTGTAGATATTGGGTGGGACATGGTATTGGGCTTTTAATGTGGCTATCAAAGAAAACGTTTTCATAGGCTCAAAGGGGATTTCAAAAAAAAAATGATTCATATTAGGTTAATGGGAGGCTATTTAGCTATTGTGATTCTCATGTGGTTCAGAAAATTCCTATATCGTATTCAAGCACAAAAAAGTAGAAAATTCAACTCGATGGTCCATAAATGCAAGACTCACAATCAAGGGTGAAAAACACACAAAATGAAAAGATGGTCATAGGTGACCTTGGCATGAATTCTAATGTTGTTCCCCACAGATGCGGAATAATCATTTTCCAAATATAAAATTGAGAATTCAATTTTTTTTGGTTTTGACACAAGATTATTTATCCAAATTCATGATGAAAATAAAAAAATTTGAATGAAAATATGTATTTTTGACACCCCAAAATGGTTGGACAAAATTTCAAAAGTGGATGATGAGTAAGTATGTCTCTTTTTGTTTTTTTACATTTTTTATTTTTTTATTTATTTTTTTTTGTGTTTTTAAAATACACACCCACACAAAAGAGAAAGAGAAAAAGAAAGGGTTTTATGAAGGAAGTGGTAAAAAAAATGAAAGATGGAGGAAGAATAATAAATATAGAGAGAGAGGAAGAGAGAGAGAGAGTTAAAGGGAAAGAGGTTCCACCTGGTTTGGATTTAGTGGGTCTCTATCTCTATCCAGTGGTGGGTCTATGGAAGTCAACAAATTCTTGGGTCATGTGTCCTCTCTAGTGATGCTTTAGAAAATTTCAATTACCTAAAAGAGAATAAAAAACAAGAAAAATTATTCATTTAATAAAAAACTAAAAAGAAATTAAAATTTCATAAAATTAAAAGAAAACATGGGTTTCCACCCAAGTAGTGCTGAATTTATTTATCTATAACTAGACAGTAGAAGTGGACAACCTATAGTCTGATGGTGGCCACTATATTTTCTCAACTCAAATGTGATTCCAAAAAAAACTTCTCCTTTGTGATGCATGATTGTTCATTCGATAATTTCTTTCCATCCTTTTTGATGTGATTTCAATTCAATGGGGGTGGAAAGAGAATATTTCTATCTTCAATTTAGTCTTCAACTTGAGGAATGATGTTATCCACAAAGTGATGGTTTTTTATTCTTTGAAATTTAGGAAGATGTTTCAATTCTGATGGTGCATTTATATAAGGATCAGATAACAAAAAACCATAATATGAGATCCCAATTATTTTTAACTCATTTATTTCATCACTTACCTATGTACAATAATGAAGATCATTGGAGTTATAAGTCTGAATAAAATTTTCAATATCCTTTATATCAATGTTTGTTTTCCAAAGAATGGTCAATTTAAACCTCACTAGTGATCACTTTATTAATTAGGAAACAAATATCCCAAACATCATTGCCATCAGAAAAAATATAAACATATTGGTTTAGGGTTCACCTCACATATCATAGGATTTTCAAAATCATGGATTGGAAATGATAAATTCTAAATAATGTAAATTGAATCAAAAAATGAACTTGCTTGTTCATTTTCCTCATTACTATCCAAGTTGGAGCAGTGGAGGCCAGAAGTGTGATGATATTCCAAAGAGCTTTCAAGATCCTTTAGATCAATAAAGTTAGTATTTAAAATTTCAACATCAAATTCTCCATTTATGACTTGGTTAATGAGGATGAAATATGATGCATTGAGCTCTATTAGGCTGAATATTGGAAATAAATTGTCTCACCTTCTATTTCAAGGACATAGAAATCAGCTGGGAAGATAATATCATTAACTCGGACAAGGACATCCTCAATTATTACCTCAGAAATAACTGTGGTTAGATTGGATAACTGGATGAAAACACTCATTGGGTTTAAGGGACCTAGACCAAGGTTGTAGAAGATGTATTTAGGCATGAAATTTATCAAGGCTCCTAGGTCTATGAGTGCATCATCGAAGTTTGAACTTCGTATCTGGCATGGAACTACAAAGTTCCCAAGATCTTTGCACTTCATGGGTATGGATTGATGGGTTGAAACATTCTCAATGGTCTTAAGTTTTCACTTATGGGTGCACAACTCCTTAAGAAAATTTTTATACTTTTGTATTTGTTTGATAACATCTTATAGGGGAATGTTGAGTTCAACACATCTATACATGTTGAGCATTTCCAAATCAGGTTCAAAGGACTTCTTTGGCTTAGAGACAAATTTAGGAAAAGTAATTGGGTTTTTAGAGGAATGTAAGGAGGTGAGGAAGTGGATTTAGTTTCCTTTTATGATTTCTTTTTATTTTCATTTTCTAGGTCAACACTAAACAGTTAATTTGGGGATTCATCATGAGGTGTGAACATTTGTTTTCCTTATCTAAATGAAATTTAACTTAAATTTCCCTTGGGGTTGGGCAATGGTTGAGCTGGGATTTGGGAAGAATTGGATGTTCATTTCTGGCTTATGTGTGGTACAAGTTAAAAAACTTGGGTTTCAATATTTTTAAGACTAGAAGGGGTGAAGGAGCCAAGATCTTCCACTGCACTTTCTCATCATTATTTGGAAGAAGAGGCTTGTCCCAGATTGGTATTTCCTTGATTTTTGTTCTTGGGAAATCTATTATATTAGTTTGGGAATTGGGATGGCTCATTAGGATAGTGGAATCTAGGAGGCACAAGAGGAGGATTTATCCTTTGAGGTTGAGGGACAAAAGGTAAGTTTGTATGAAGTTACCAACATGTTGACCATTTTGGAATTGGTTTGGGTTTTGAGGAGGGAATTGATGAGGATGAGAAATGGGATTACCATACCTAAAACCAGGGTTATAGGTAGAAGATAAGGGATTAGAGTGGGGTTGGTTGAAGTTTATAATGAACTGACTTGATTGTTGAGGGTTGGTATTCCTCTGAGCATACACTGCATTGAGATATATTAGGCCAGATGAATCAGCTAAATCCTCTTGAAGTTGTGGACATGTGTTAGTTTGATGAGCAGGTGAGCTATAGATTCCACAATTATTTATAGGTCTAGGGAACATATATTTTGGAGAAGATGAGGTTGGTGCTTTGGCCACCAGAACTAGTTGTCGTACAAGACCTGTAAGTTCACTCATCCACTCTGTCATATTTTTTGGCTATATCGAATGACTATCTTGGGATTTTTTGACATGAGAATGTGCTCAAGTATGGAATTTTTGTGTGTTTATAGCCATATTGCTTATGATATCTCATGAATCTATAGGGGTTTTATCAACAAGAGCACCACCACTTGTGGCATCAAGGAGATTTCTCTCCATAGCCAATAACCCCTCATAGAAGTGTTAGATCAAGAGTTGGTCCTGGATTTTATGGTGTGGAAAGGTTTCCACAAGTTTTTTTATCCTCTCCCAGTATTCATGTAGTGAATAATTTGGGAATTTAAAGATACCACTTATTTCCTTTCGTATTGAATTAGTATGAGAAGCAGGAAAGAATTTTCTAAGAAAAGTCACTTTATGTCATTCCATGTGGTTATGGAACCAGGAGGGAGGTAGTAGAGCCATGACTTGGCGGAGTCAACTAGGGATAAAGGGAATGATAAAAGTTTTATATGTTCTTCAGAAACCCTTTTAGGAATCATTTTAGAGCACACCACTTGGAACTCTTTGAGGTGAAGATGTGAATCCTCACTAGCTAGGCCATGAAAATGAGGTAGAAGATGAATCAAACCCAATTTGATTTTGAAATCAGCCTCAATTTTTGGATATTCAATACCAAGGGGTTGGTAATTCATATAAGGGGAAATAATTTCTTTAAGGGTTTTTCTCTAGGATTACTCATTTCTAGTTTAATTGGTTGGACAATGACTTGATCTTGAATGATTTGATTATCTCTAATGTTCCTCCTAAGTTGGTGAAGAGTTCTCTCAATTTCTAGGTCAAAAAAATATTATGGATTGTTTGGGATGCTACAGGGAATTCAGAGAAGATTTGGAAGGACAAGGAGGGTGGTTTTTTCTTTATGGGGTTTTTTTAGTTTATGTTGTTTATGAGAAATCATGTTTTTCTTTGTGTTTTTTTCCATATTTTTTGGTTATTTTTTTTACTTTTTTTTTGTTTTTTGAAAAAAAAACTAATGACTACATAACACACCATCCCCAAAAAATGGTACCATTTGAAGTATGATTGATTTTCTCCTATCGATTGTTCAAAGGTCTGGTGCTCTTATAATGTGTATAGCGGCACTCAGGTTGAATCCTTGGAGATGGTACAAATTTTAGAGTCGATTGTTTTTTGTGATTTGTATTTTTAATAGGGGGGGTTGTTTATAAAGGTAAAATGAAATGATTGATTTATTTAGAATAATTTAAAAATTTTATAAATATTAGGGTGAGTTAATTATTTGTGATTTAAGCTTATGACATCATTGAGCATTGCTTTATATTGCATTAAATTAATACCCACTTCAAAAGATAATTTTTATCATAATACCCTAGTGTTAAGGATTTAATCCAAGAATTCACTTAAATATGGTTTCAATATAAATTATAAATTGTTTATGGTAGTGTATTTATGGTTCCAATAATCCATGTAATTCATACATTAAATAAAACATGTCAATAATCCATGATATTTTAAGTTCAACACACCCAGTGTTAATTTAAATAACATTCAACGAGAAAAAGACCTCAATCACTTAATATCTCCAAATTATGACTCACGCCATTGGTATAATTACTAATACATTTATATTAATGTTAATATGGTTATATATGTTTTATGGTGTTTAATTATAATTATAACAAAAAGAAAGAGACAAGATAAGAGTAGTGTGCTGAACACACACAGAAGAAGTGAAGAGAGGTAAAATCACACTTTAGATTGAATGAGAAAGTGAAAGAAGAGAAAGTGTTACAATTTGATTTAAACTATTTTAAGAGAACTAATATTTAATAACATAGGGTGGATGATTAACATTGAATATGAATAAGAAACTTGCATTAAAATTGAAAGAAAATTGAAAATAGCTTAAACGAATACAATTGAAAATAAAGGAAAAGGAACACAAAAATAAAAGTGGAGGAGATGTATATCTTGTTTAAAAAAGATAATGTAAAGTACTCCCAAGACCTTTTAAAGTCTCTAGTCCTGCCAAACCTCCTCCTTAAGTTCTGAAATGCCAACTCTTTGCAATGATAGGAGGGGGATGTGTTTATAGCCTAAGAAATTGGACTGTTTTCATTTCAAATCTTTCCCTCCAATTGTGTCGAAAATTTGACCTTACAGACAGTAGAATATTGAAATATAATATTCTTAAAAGCTGTATATATAATTTTTTTATGTCTACTCTGAATTTTTTTTGGCATTTGGACTCATGGATCATAAGTTATGAAGGTTTTAATAAACAATGTTAAACTGCCCATTTCTATGCATGTTTTTTCGATGGTCAAAATGTGAATGCGTTTTTGAAGAGGAATATGACCTCAAATATGAAAACTTTATTAAAAAAATTCTTCCCATATATCTTATCTTGCACACTAAAAAATGTAAGCTCTAATAGATATCTAGACCAAGATAAAATTCATGTTTTTTGTGCTGATTTCATTTTCAGAACATAATAGTGGGATGGACCTCATTGAATCATTTGGGACACTTTTTAGTGGGGTTGTGCCTTGAAATTTTTATCCAATATGTATGGTATTTTACCCAGAATTTTGGTGGAGAATCAATTGTTTTGGACATCTGGATTGGGTCGAGTAATTCAATCTTTATGTCTTGTACATTTTCTTTATAGATTCTGTGGGCCTTCTTGTATGGTACATATGACCCATCAAATGGAAGAACTAGAAAATCATTCCTTCTAATGATATATTGAAAATTGAATAATGAATCCTATAAAAGAAGAAATGTGAAATTTGGATAAGCAGGGTGTGAGTTATAATTAAAATATTAAACTAAATCAATTGGATTACTTCAAATAATGCTCAGAAAATATATTTCGTATTAACACATGAGTATCTCAGACCAGTTATGAGATTTTACATGAAATTAACTAATGGGAGTATGAAATAAGTTATGAATAAATGAATAAATGAATAATACCATAATGTTAAAATTTTTATTTCTTGTTGTAGATGATTTTTTAGGTTTCCTGTAGTTGGAACTTGTGAATAAATGAATTGATTAATTCAAGATAGAATAAAAACCGATTTTTTATTAAAGATAAATATTTGGGACTGAGAGTGTCAATTTTATTATAAAGGGAAAATTATTCATGTTTATATCCCTGAAATTTGAATTTGGGTGTTAGGTATGGAACTATAATTGATGTAATTGGTTGAAGATAGGCTTACCTATTGACGTGATACAGAGATCTAGGATGCTCACCTATGAATATATTAAGTGGATGGTGTCTGGGTTATTTGTTTACCTCTATTCCTTCCCCTATTACTTTAGGCTGTTGGATGTTTTTAGTTGTATTTTTTCTTTTGGTGTTAGCTTAGGATGGTTTTCTGAGAGTACCTGACAATATGGAACAGTTAATTATGTTTAATAACTGTTAAACCCATGGGGTTGGTTGTTGCTGGAATGTTGGAAAATGTAAATCTTGATAAACCATGGACTTGGTGTGGATTAATCCTGGAGGGAATAGAATTTACTCTAATAATTAATTTAATATAAATTTAGAATAATTCTAATAGTTAATTAATGTAAAATGAATTAATTAACAGAAGTAAATGTTAAAAAGGAAATAAGAAGTTTAATGTTTCTCTTTAAATGGTTGTGTTCTTATAGGATATCCAGTCCCTAGAAGTGGTAGATGGGTGTCCATGAGATGTTATCTATAGTTGATATTAGACTAGGTTATTCCCATAGTGTGGCTGTGAGCTATATTATATATTTTATATTTTTTGATTTCATATGTTACCCTGCCTATATTAGTTAGGGATACTGAAACACTGTGGAATATGGGAGTTTTTCCCCCAATATCTCAGTGGGATGATGGATGGATAACTACACCCTCTGGCCCCAATCTCTTATCTTGGTAATTACATGTGTTTCTATGCATGGAGGTTAGTTTCCCTATACATATGTGTGTAGTAAATATGATGTCTTGTGGTTATTTTATAAAAATGTATCTCTGAATATAGTATCTAAAGGATTATTATAGGTATGATGTATATAGGATGTGATGGATTGAGGTAGATTTCTTAGTGTAAGGGCCATGATGGATTGAGGTATAATAAAAAATGTATGATACACATCATATGGGATTTTTTTCATCCTAAAAACTACTCAATTACTATATAGAAATGTGATATGGAATGATGTGATTATGTGATGCATGGGGTGCATGTTGTGGTACTTATTTTAAGTGTCTGTGGGTTTTCTAACTTTTAGAGAGAGATGGATCAGGATGTATGAAATTAGGGTAGAGAATAAAACCTATAGGGAAACTATAGTGGGGTACCATTTTTGTTGATATCATATTATATTCTCTCTTATATGCGATATTTTTTAATAGTTGGTAATGGTGAGTCTATGAACTTAGTATACCTTTTTTGGTGATTAGTTAGTTTCACTATTGGTTACTATGAATTAGCATGATTTATTTATCTTTTTCATAATATGATCCAAGGAGGATCCTACTAAGTATACTATTATGTCCATCCCACATATATATAAACTATTTTCAGGTCATCTGGGGAAGGTTAGAGATCAGTATAGATGTGGTTTTGCAGGAGCTATTTCGGTTTATGGTTACTACCAAATTTTCCTTTTTAGTACTTGTAGTTTTCCGTTTAGTTTTTTTGTACTATATGAAATTTCATGTATACATTTGGGATTCATTTTATATTTCTAATTAGGTGTTTATTGGTGTATCTATATTATCTCTCTCTTTTGTATGTTCTATTAGAGGGTAATTCTTACCATATGTATGATTATTATACCCTCAGTGCTAGTTTCCAACTTGAGGCATATTGGAGGTGGGATTCAGGTGGTCACTATCTTCCTTCTCTCATTTCCAGCCCACTAGGGGTACTCTTTTGTAGGAGGGGGTAGTGACATTGATCTTGATCCTGATAAATCTTTTGAGGAGAATCCAATTCATATTATATACCATAGTGTGAATATGCTTCATAGAAAAACTATTCTCCTAGTATGAGTACTATAGAAACACGAGTGTGTCTAGGAGGAAACATGAGAATGCAAATCATATATACAGGCCCAATGTCCTAACTTGTTCATTGAGGAGACCGATGCCATTTGATGTCACGACTTAGTACAATCTTTCTTGTGGTTGAGAGGTTATAAAACCCCTCCCATTTCTTTAGGTATTAACAATTTTTAGTTTTTCTTTGATCCTCTTACATTACTTATTTGGGGTGTTTTTGGTCTTAGATAAGGTGTTTAGGGGGTCATAGAGGCTCAAAAGTAGGCCGATTCATGCAACGTAAAGGATGTAAGGCCACCAATTAGCTAGTTACAGAAAACTAGTAGTTAGTGGTTTTCATATAGGTTTAAAGGGATACTAGAGTCCCACCAGCTAGCTGGTGAGACCTAAAAACCAATAAGTGGGGTTTGGGATGTTTAAAAAAAGGGGTAACAAAGAAGTTTTACCCCTTCACCCCTTCCTCATTAAATCGAATTTTTTCATCTTTTAGGTGATTGGAAGTTTCATGGGATACCTTCTATTCTCTATTGGGTTCTTAGGTACACCTCCTTCAATCCACCATTATTTTCACTTTATTTAGTTTCATTAGAAGGTGCTTCATAAGTCTAACACTCCTCAAGCTTCCAATATTACTTTTAATTGAAGTGAAAATATATCCCACTTTGTCTAACATAAATAGCCTATTTTCAATGATTTTTTTATTTCTTTTATTTATATCATTTCTACATGAATCAAATGCTGATACTCAATAAGTGGATGTATACTAACCTAATGTACATGGTCTAGGGTTATTTACTTAAATTTTTGTCATCATATTTCTTTCTTAGGTTGTGTAGTCTCATCGACTCACCAGATTCTTGACCTAAAAAAACTTAAATTGTTTGCCTACCATAGTGATGTATTATAACTCATTTCCACTCAGAAATGTATGTTATCTTGGGTAGAAATTTATTGAAGCTATTATATAGGTGGTTTAGTTTTACCCCTTTGGAATTAATAAATTAATTGGGGTAGTGTAGGGAATCCCTTGGTAATATAATGAATTAATATAAAAGGTAGGGCTCTTTGGATGACCCCTATGACCCAATAGTGTTTATGGACAAGTAATTCTTAAGTGGAATATGAATTTTACCCAAATAGAGAACTTGGATAGAAATATGAAATTTTTTCATATTTAATTTGTGGAATAAACACTTAGTTGACCCTCTTGAAAGGTTTTTGAGAAATGGAATGCCTTGGAAAATTATTTGGATTCCTTATGAATTATTTTGGCATGGAATACTATGTAAGATCCTAGGATTCCCTTATAGAATTAATGTGAATTTTGGGGTCTAAAAAAACATTTGGATTCAATAATTTAAAAATCCATGGAATGCATCAATTAATCCAATGAATTATACATAGATTATTTACCACAAATTCCAAGGGGTGGATCACCCTTGGATTCGGGTAATTTCAACACTTGTTGAATTCCATAGATTCTTGCCATCGATTCTTGAGAAGTCCCCTTGTTGAATGACATGGGATGAGATCCATACATACAAATTTATCTTTTTGGAATATAATGTATTAGGTGCGAGAATTGGATTCCGATTAACCTATTCCTTTGAATTTCAAGGATGTTCCTTGAGTTTAGACCCATCAAGTGGATTATCTTGGGAATTGTTGGAAGGGAATTATTGAATGATCTATGTGAATATTACCAGGTTACATGATTATTGTTTCTTCAATGATTCACTATAGAACCAAGTTGAGACATTATACTTCCACCATGTTCAATGATTAGAATTGGATAATGCTAGTAGGGTTGGCCCGAGCTGTCTCTTTGAGACTCCAGGATCAAATTAGTTCCATTTATTTCTATAGATTATTATTATTATATTTTTTTATTTATTTATTTCACAAGATTATTCTTTACACTCACATAATATATTTAATTATTCACCATTGTTGGTGGCCTACTAAGTTGTACTCACACCCTATTTGGGCCTTTGTTTAGTACTTGAAAAACTTTCATGGATGATGGTATATAAAAGGGAAAGCACCCTCGAATTAATACTTGATTGTATGGATAAGATGAATCTTAGGAGTTGGGATATGGGATAGAGCTCTTGAAATATGAGATTTTTCTATCTTTTGGTCTTTTTTTAGTTTTTACTTTTGGGGTTAGTTGTACTTGAGTTGATTGATATGTATGTTCTACCTATTTTTGGTATGAAGCGTCATTATAATATTACATGGGATGTGACTTAATGTTTATGAAACTATTATTTATTCATATATATGTGATATTATATAATGTTTCCAGTATTTATGCTATGTTGAGATCTGACCTGAGGGTATAACCTCCCTACTAAACCACCTATAGACCCTTACTGCTTTTGGTAGCCTCTGGAGTATGGGGCTACACGTTTGAGGCCATGTGACAAATCAAATGGGGGAACTAAATTAGTTTAATATGGGATGGGGGTATGAAATGTGAAATTTAGTAATAAACTACCTATCAATATGATACACGGTGTTAGTGATATACCTCAAAGTGCATGTTTTTAGTTTAAAAATTACATTTTCATTCAAAACACGCATCACATACGCAAAACCAAGAGACAAATATATAATTGTCTTGATACTTTGGGACAACGATCCATATTTAATTTTTGATGTGTAATAATTAACCTCACATTAATCTGACACATGATGTGTGAGATATGATTGAAAGTGTTTTTTTTGATTTAAATTCAACATTTTACTTAAAAACACATTTAGCATACTAAAAACCAAGAAAAAAATACTCAAATTGTCTTTTTATTTTTTAACAATGATCCATAAATCAATTTTTACTTTTAGGAATCAACTACACATCAATACAATAAATATCATGCCCAATATGATTCAAAGTACATGTTTTTAGTTTAAAATAAACATTTTAGTTAAAAAATGTGCATCACTCAATGAAAACAAAAAAAATGTGATTAAATTGTCTTGAAATTTAAAAAACTATTCTTAAGTAATTTTTTACATATGGAAATCAAAATCACATTAATTCAACACATAATGTGCCTAATGAAACTCAAATTGCATGGTTTCAGTTTAAAATATACATTTTAGTTCAAAACACACACGACTCACTAAAAACCAAGAAAAAAACTCATTTTATCTTAATAATTTATTTAAAAAAATACATAAAACTTTTTTAATGCATTGGAATCAAAGACACATTGATTAAACACTTGGTTTTCCAAACATAACTCAAGAATAATTTTTTCAATTTAAAATTGATATTTTAGTTCAAAAGACACATCACTCACTAAAAACCAAGAAACAAAACTTCATAGTATTAATAATTCATGAAAATTATCTATATGTAATTTTTATGTGTATTAATAATATAACTATAAATTTAACACATTTAGTGGCCCATATGATTGAAACCACGTATTTTTATTTTAAATTGACATTTTAGTTCAAAACACTCATTGCTTTATAGAAAATAATAAAAAATGATTTAATTGTCTTGATACTTTATAAAAATGATTCATAAGTCATTTTTGATGTGTAGGAATCAAGGTCACATCAATACAACTCAAGGTATACCCGATATGACTCAATGTGCATGTTTTTAGTTTAAAATCAACATTTTAGATCAAAACATGTATTAATCACAAAAAAATGAAAAAAATAGCTCTGATTCTATAGATACTTTTGTAAAAATATCCATAATTCATTTTTGACATGTATGAATCAATCAGACATCAATCTAACATTCAATGTGCTTAGTATGACTCAAAGTGTGCATTTTTAGTTAAAAAGTGTCATTTTAGTTCAAACTCACTCCGCTCCCTGAAAATTAGAAAAACATCATCGAATTATCTTGTTAGTTTATGATAACAATACATAAGTCAGTTTTGATGTGTAGGAATTAATTTCATGTCAATATAACACATGGTATTCTGGATATGATTGGAAGTACATGTTTTGAATTAAAATCAACATTTTATTTCAAAACATGCATTACATACTAAAAAATAAGAAAAAACACTCATATTTATCTTGATATTTTTGGTAATTTTTTTGTAAATAATTTTTGACATGGAGGAATCATCCACACATCATTAAGATATATAGTGTGTCTGATATGACTCAAATTTCATGTTTTCTATTTAAACGTGACATTTTTGTTCACAATGTACATCACTCACTAAAAACCACTAAAAAACTTTTGAATTGTCATGATAATTTATAAAAAATGATCTATAATTAATTTTTTATGTGTAACAATTAACCAAAACTGTATCCAACACAAGGTGTGCTCCGAATAACTTGAAGTGTGCATTTTCAGTTTAAAAGTGACACTATTGTTCCAAACTTTTATCACTTGTTAAAAAATAAGAAAATACACTCTGATTGTCTTGATACTTTAAGAAAATGATCTATATGTCATTTTTGAAATGTAGGAATCATTTTCACATCAAACTGAAACATGATATGATCAACATGATTGAAAGTATGTGTTTTTTAAAATGTATATTTTAGTTCAAAACACATGTCACAAATTTAAAACAAATAAAAAATGATTTTATTTTCTTTATACTTTATGAAAATCAACTATAAATAATTTTTGACATGTAAGAATCAACTGTATGCGAATCTGACACACGATGTGCTCGATATGACTCAAAGTGTGTATTTTTTACTTTAAAAGTGACATGTTTTTAAGGCGCTGTTGTATCATATTCATGTTTCATTTATTTATTCATAATATTACTAACATAATAATTTTTTCTTATTATGGGTATATTTTTCTTTTCTTTAAGATGGGGTAGTGTGTTTAGAAAATTTTTGAGCGATTGGGTTTTTTTGAAAGGGGGTCCCAAAGATTGTGGAAAATAGTGCCACCCATGTTATATTTGATTCTTTTTAGAGAATATAATTTCTCTAATAATTTCTAAATAATAATGTAATTGAAATATATTTAATTTTTTTAAATTCATATTTATTTTTAATTAAATTGTGCAGTGAGAGGTAAATATACTAAAATGTTTGATTTTTTTAAATAATTGTATAATTCTATAGCGTGCTATAAATATAAAAGCAAAATAAAACATCTTGTTCTTTTATCATCCAAAAAATGTATCATTGATAAAATATAACTTTATTAGTGGTAAAAAAGAATTAATAAAGGACTTTAATTCTCAGTTATTTTTTTAGCAATGATAGAAGGTACTTATATCTGCACCAATAAAAGTGGTCAACTTTCAATGGTGCTTACAACATCAATACTTTTATATCATTGATAATAAAAATTTCTATCACCGAGGAAACCCTATTTTCTAGTAGTGAATATAAGAATATAACTATATATAATATTTTAATTAAAGTGTGCAATGTAATCATATCGCTGAAGGTGATTTAATTGTGTGGTGTCTATCGAGGAGAGAGATGAAGATATATCACATAGTGTCATATCCATGTAATATAAGATACCATTTTTATCTTGACAATTTCACACAAATCCATAAAATGGGTGGATAAATATCATTAGATTATATTTATATATTTATAATTCACCACAATAAATATTTATACAATAAACATTTATTGATAATTTTTGTTGTGTTAATATCATAAGTTAAAAATGTTGTAATGCATGGAGTGCTTTTGAAATCTTTGGTGTATTCACTCAACCACTTGGAGAATCCAAGGATAGTCTATATAAATTGGGATAAACTAGAGGTGATGATATACTCAAGTTTGATACATCCTAATTTGTGGATTTCTACTTTCTACTTTTCTTTAAAACTAAGGTTCCATACTATTACTGATTCAACAACAGTCAGCACTACTCTCTATCAACACTAAAAAAAACACTGATAAATGCTAGAATTTTATCTATACTGGTTAAAATTGATGATAAATATACTATTTACTAGTGCTAAAAAAGCACCGATAAAAGGCTCCCTTTTGAGTTCTTCTTTTATAATTGATAAAGGAGAGCCTTTATTAGTGCTTTATTTAGCGATGATAAATGGCATTCTTTATTATCATTTTAAGTGCTGATAAAGGGAACCATATTTTAACTATAAATTTTTTTATACAATTCAATATGACTTATACGATAATGAATATATATTTATTTAAATCCAATATATATATATAATCATTTATACTTTGTTTATAAAATATTTAAATTCAAATTATATAATTTTACAACAGACACATATATTTATATTTATATTTAATTTTATATATTTATATTTATATCATATAGTTTATGATATATATATATATATATATTTATGTGTATGTTTATACATATAAATTTATATATTTTTACACACTATACACATATATATTTATATTTATGGGTCTCCCTCTACCCAGTTAAAGAGGTCCTTGCTTTTCTTTAATAATAAACGAGGCTTCGGCCCCAACCTTTAAAAACAATTTATATTTATGTGTTAATTTAATTATATATATTCAAATATATATTTATATTTATGTAAATTTTTAAATAATAATGGTCAATACATTTATGTATGTGTGTGTATGTATGTATGAATATGTGTGCGTGTGTAATTATGTGAATGTTATATGTGTATATATGCATGTGTATGCACGTTTTTGTGTGTGTATGTGTATGTGTATGTGTATATGTATGCATGTGTGTATGCATGTTTATGTGTATGTTTATATATGTATGTGTATTTGTGTAGTAACTTTATACATACTAGTATATGTTGGTTCACCTATATATAATACAAAAATACATCAAAAAATATGTATATATTATATAAATAATAATATTTTTAATCATTATTTAAATATTTAAAACATAGGTAATAATTAATTATAGTTTATATATACAATCAATACAATATATATATATTCAAATAATTAATATAGTAATAATAATATATATCTACATATTTTAAATATTAATTTATTTAAATATAAATATTAAAATTATTACTTTTAATTTTATATTTTTACAATTAATTATATATGTTGGAATTCATTTGTACGTGATATTACTATTTATACATTTATTAATGATATATTTTAAAAAATATTTATTCATTTATATAATTAATAATATTTTTCATTGATAATTAAAAATTTTAAATGTAGTTAATAATTAATTATATTTATTCATTTTCAATATTTAGTAATTCTGATTATACAATAATTTTTAACATATAATTTACTATGATATTAATACTTTTATTCATAATATTTATTAAAATATTAATACATTTACAAATAAAAAATTATTATAATATAATAACATTTATTAATAAATAATTTCTTATAATATTAATAAATTTATCATAATATTAGTACATTTATTATAATATAATTCATTTATCATAATATTATCAAATTTATTAATAAATTCAATATAATTAATTTTTTTTTAATATTTTGTTATTTATTTATTTTTAATATTTTTATTATAATTTATTTGTAATTTTTAATATTCATTTTATATAGTTATTAATTTATGTTAATTTTTAAATTTATTTTTTTTACTTTTCACTAGTATCTATCAATGATAGATTAAGTGCAGATAAAAGTCTCTTTATTAGTGCTTATCATTTAACTATTTATCTAAATCATTAATAGCGCAAAAAAAGTGTTGATAAATCCTACATTTATCATCTATTTCTATTTTATTGTTGAGAATGACATTTTTTATTAGTGAATTTTTTACTATTGATGATAAATCCTATTATCCTCTTCTAAAAGGACCTTAATAGAGATCGCCCCTCGCACAACTTATTCAGGTTCTTATGGAAGCCGAAGTTTGTTATTGGCCTCTTCAAATCTTTGAAATGAATCGACCCTCAAAACCGATGGTATGCTATTCTTTACTCATTTTTAATCAATCTTGCATAGTTTTTTTTGATTTTTAGTTGTTCTTTACAAATGCCTGATTTTTTTCTGCTTATTTTCATGATTTTTGGTTCTTCTTCTCATCTTATTGATCTTTGGACCCTCATGTAGATTATTTTTGGTTGTTCTTCTACTTTTGTAATGATCTCTCTATGGATACAAAAATCTCATATTTTTACTTAATTTTTGATAGTCATGAACCCCTAAAAAATACCCTCTCAATTGATTTTATCTTCCATTATTATTGTTCTTCTCTATATTTATTCTTCAATGTTTATTCTCTAAATTATAATTTACTATCAATATATCCATTTATTTGAAGACACATATTCCATGTATCTTTAGGGAAAAATATTCTTCTTAATTTATAAAAGGGTTTTAAAATAATGATTTCATCATGTTTATTCTATTTTCACTTTTAAATGTGATGAGAATCATCATTATTTTTTATCAACATATAAACCATGGGGAAATTTCTTATTTCCATTCCATATCGTGTTTTTTAACTATTTAGTTCAAAAAATACATTGATAAAATTTATTATTTCCTAAAATCTCACATGTTTACATATATTTGAATTATATGTATCATATCCACTACTGTGTGGTTGTACAACATGTTATATAAAGTAGTTTAAATCTAGATAAATAAATTCTCCACCATGTTGGGAATAATTGGATTGTTATTTCATATAGGTATGTTGTGATGTCTTCCAATTCGACACTCTCTCACATGGCCAAAAAGGGTTGGTTATGAGACCTCAAGCGTGCCTCCCTGTACGCTAGAGGCTGCTAACTAGCAGCGGGGGTGTGAAATTTATATTGGGTAGATTATACCCCCTGGTATTGGGTGTCATAGATGTATAAATAATCCATAAAAATGAAAGAAAAAAGAGTATATACATAGTGAACACCAATAATAAAAGTAAACTGAACAATCCAATAAATAACAAAGGAATAATGTAATGATGTGTTGGAATGTAACTAAATTTCATGCTAGAAGTAAAACAAGAAAAAAACTAGGATACTCAAAAAATTACTCAACAATCCTCAGTCCTGAACTCTATGTTGATCTTGCCTCAAAAACTCTAGCCCATCCATCAAGAAAACAATCAAATACAAGGTCCTTCTCCCTTTTCCCAAATTGCATCCATGTAATCTACTCGGGTACCAAATGATATCCCAAATTGGGTGTGAGTATAACTCATTAGGTCAAAACCACCAAGTCTAAATAAACCCATATGATAATAAGTGTATGAAATAATGCAACAAACAAGTGTATTAATTAATTCAAAAATTAATAAAATACAATGAAAATCTACTTCCACTCTATTCTGGAACGTCTCTGAGCACGTCTCACAACCATGCCAACCACGAATATATAACAATGGTAAAATAACCTACTTTAGATTTATTCTGAAATATCTCTAAGCATGTTTAATTGCCTTGCCAACCACAACTATATAACCATGGAATAATCACAACAATCTAGGTCAAATTACTATAAGGATTACAACATATAGGTCAAATCCATATAAGCATTACAACATGGAACTATGATGATCCCACTCTATAGAAGCATTACAAAATCTGGGTCAAAGACTTATAAGAATTACAACATGGGACTGGTCCAAATCTTCTCAGTATAAGCCTTAAAACATAAAGTTGTGTGAGTTTCAGTGTTATACTCGATAAATATGAATTTCAGCAAGGATTGCAAGTCCTATCATAACAACTTGGATATCACAATATCAAAATATAATATTTATTTGTTAATTATTATAATTACTATTTTTCTTTCAATTAACTCTTTCATTTATATCACATTTTGTCAACATTCAATCAACAAGTAATAAGACATAACTTAGGGATTCTATATCAAACAATCATCTAAGGTATCATGTCATACTAAACACACTTTAAGCCATTATCCAATTCAATTATATTCAAGGTTAGCTCACACAACAGGTATCCACAATCTAAGTCTAAAACCAATTGAAAAAAAAATCTCCAAGGAATAATCCCATTCATTATCTAATTAATTTAGGTGCACTTTTTGTTGGTACAATCACAATATTTCTTATACATGGAAATTATTAAACAATAGGGTTAAGATTTAGACCCACTATGTTTACCAATGAATACCGAAACACTTCCAAAGGTAAAATCCCCTGAGAAAGAAGGTTCAAATGATCAAAAAAAGGTTCCATGATCAAAATTGATCAAGATCAAAACCAACAATTCACACAGTCAATGGATTACACTACAACGATTAGAGAACCAGGGGAGAGAAGGAAAAAACCTAACAAAAAACACTTAAAAGGGATCGAATGTGTTATAACAACTTCTAAAAGGGATAATGGAACTCCAAAATCACCTATAGGTTGTCCTAGGTCAAAGAGATAAGAGTTTTATGTTGGTAAATAAGAAAAATCATTCGCACAACATACTTTAAAATAAAAGGTCAGGAAATTACACGACATGGGTAGTCAAACAATTTGTAAATATTTTTAATGGGATATGATTAAAAATCCATCTCCCAGCAGAATATTAAAAATAATCATACATTACATGATTCATAATCCATTTATATGGTGTTTAAATGTTCTAAAGATGGGGTTTTAGCCAATTTTCTTTATAAACAACTTGAAACTCCTTTAAAGATTATCAACTTAGCAAGAAACCATGATAAAAATTTACCAATTTATACTGAGACTTCATTAATTCAAATAAATATACATCCATGAATTTTAAGTTATTTTCCCCAAAAAAGGCTCTCCACATGGATCCAATCTAGTTTTCTCAAGTTTCCTCACAACCCAAGACTATATTTATTCAAATGATAAAAAACCCTGATGAAAAAAACCCATAAAGGGTTAAAGATGCGGAAAAACTATAATGAAATAAGTTTAACAAAAAACTCATAGAGAGATGTACCTATAAAAATATGGGATCTTAAAACCTACCCACCATATTAAATCTCATCCTCGAGCTGCTCCAAGCATCACTGTGATGACTCAGCGAATAAGTCTGGCCACTATGTTTGCAGATCAGACTCCCTATATTATGTATCCTTTTAAAATTTCCCATGATTCCACTATACTCTAACCAACAGTATAGTCCTACACTAAAGATATCTCTCACTATGACCCACAACCCATATTAGATGCTCCTCAAATAATTCATCAACAAAAATCTCGATGTTTGCTATGTATATCTCATGGGAAGGGTATAGATGATATCTATGAAGTTGCGACATGTGAAATACATCATGCATGTCAATTTATTATTGTGGAAGTGATAAATGGTGTGCCATTGGACCAACACTTTCCACTATCTCAAATGACACAAGAAACCTGGGTGCTAGTTTTCCCTATTTACTAATATGTAATTTCCCTAATCTAGTCAACACCTAAAGGAAATCATGATGAAAAACCAAAAATTATAAAGTTCATCTTCAATGGTCAGCATATGATTTATGTCTTCTTTTTATAGTCCCTAAGAACTGTCTAATTAACTAAACTTTCTCAGATATGTCCTACATGAGACTAGGCCCAAAAAGTGCTGAATCACCTACCTCCAGCCAATAAAGAGGTGAATGACATGAAATTCTATAAAAATCCTCAAAATATTCAATTTGGATCAATTATTGAAAGATATTATTATTTGAAAATTCTATGAGGGCCATATGTTGCTCCCATAAACCACCAAAATCTAGAACACAGGCTTGTAACATATCCTCAAGAACCTGAATAGTCTGCTCAGATTGACCATCAGTCTGAGGATGATAGGATATACTCACCTATGATCCCAAATCCTTTGGAATACACTTCTAGAAATTTGATTTGAAATGAGGATATTTGTCTAAAATGATACTCCTCGGAACACCGTGAAACCAATCCACCTCACACACATAGATACTACCTAGATCATCAACTGTAAATGTCTCCCTAATAAGTAAGAAGTGGGTTACCTTTTCCAGTAAATCCACAATCACCCATATAGCATCATTATTATGGGTTTTCCTAGGTAATACTATCACAAAATCCATAGTTAAATCATCTGATTTACACTCTGGAATAGGAAAATGCTAAAAATCCTAGTTTGTCTCTAATACTCAACTTTCACCTCCTGACAAGTGAAGCTTCTATCCATGAAGCCCACTACCTACTTCTTCATTCCTGATGACTAATATTTTCTACAAAGATCAAAATACATTTTTTCAAACCTGGATGCACCTTCCATCTAGAAGCATGAAACTGACTCATTAGATGCTTACAAAATACCAAAGGAACCCATACTCGTCCATAAAAAAGAAGATAATTTTCACTACCAAGAGACTAACCTGATTGTGTTTCCCCACCATATAAGTTTTATCTAATAACTAAGACCTACATATTAAATAACTTATTGGTATTGATCTAATACAAAATAATTGTTATAATATATGTCGAAGTAAGAGTTAATTGACCCTGAGACTTCTAAATATCTAGATTCATGTATGTAAAGAGATCCCTTACTCGCCACTCATCGGAAGAATCCCGTACTGCCTCTGCCTGCATATTTTTTCTTAATGCATTGAAAATGATGTTTCTATTTCCCAATGTACAATCTAACTCATTTTATAAATACTATATATAATTTTCCCACCCCTCTACCGAATGTTTAGGTCCCACTGAGAAATGATGTACTGATGATCTTGTGGTCCATATATAGCACAAACCTCTCTCCCATGAGATAATGTCTCAAATATCTCAGGGCATGTACCACTGTTTCTAACTAAAGATCATGATTAGGGTAATTAAACTCACATGTTCTTAGATTCCAGAATCCATAAGTAACCACTCAATCATCTTGCATTAAAAATAATCTGGGTCTAACTCTTGATTCATCACAATACACAATATAGGTTTTACTCGGCATAGGTAAAGTGGGGATAAGTGTTAAGGCCACGTTTTCTTTTAGCTAATGAAAATATATCTCACAAGAAATAGATGAAAAAAATTTCACCCCTTTCTTGGTTAGCCTATACATTGGTTCTTCCAAACAAGAGAAATATTGGACCAAGAATCTCAAATTTGTTCTTGGGATTTTACCAAGATACGATGGCTACCACATTTTATGGGTCTAATGACACTCCTACCTCTGAATTTAAATAGACCAAGAAGTTCACTTTATTAATCCAAAAATTGAATTTGTTTAGATTTTCATAAAGCCAACGCTCTCTTAATGTACCCAAGATATTGTAAATATGTTTGACATGACCACCTATTGACTGGGAGTAAACTAAGATATCATTGAAAAAAACTACCACAAACTGACCTAGAAAAGGATGGAAGATCCTCTTAATCAAGTCCACAAATACCATAGGTGCATTGGTCAACCCAAATGACATCACCACAAATTCATTCAATCCCTATGTGATGCTAAAAGTAGTCCAAGGCTTGTCCGATGGTCTCACCATTAATTGGTGGTAACCTAATCTCAAATCGATCTTAGAGAAGATCTTAGAACCTCTTAACTGATCAAAAATATCATCATTTCTTGGAAGAGGATACCAATTCATGATTTTTATTTGTTTGAACCTCAGATAATCCACACATAAGTAAAAAAAATCATTATCCTTATTGGTGTAGAGGAATAGAAAACCCCAAGGAGATGTTCTAGGATGTATGAAGACTTTAGATTCTAGATATTCCAACTAAACATTCAACTCTGGAAGATCTTCTGGGGCCATTCTGTAAGGGAAGATAGAAACTGGCTCTGCTCCTGATACCAACTCGATCATAAACTCGATCTATCTCTTGGGTGGTAAGATATTGAACTCATCAATAAAAAAACCATAAAAATGATCTAACACTTGAGGAAAATAATCTTTCTATATTCCACCATCATCTAGAGTAAGATTGGATATCTGGGCCATGAGATAATCTAATCTACACTGTATTTGACTTGCACAACCAGCCATAAGATCCCAATCACCTTAGTGATAATAACCGCGTCCTTATGGAGATAAAAAGGTAACTCTCCTCCTATAATATTTGATATGAGCCTGGTATATAACTAACCACTCCATACCATGAATGAAATTGAAACCTGCCATTTTCCGTATAAAAGGTTCCCGAAAGAAATGTTAACCACCAACATCTAGAGAATACACCTTGAAACATTTGATATTTTCTGATCACACTTGCAATAGTGTGTTGATGTTCAAATCACCATCCAAACTTTCCATAACCAATCCCAAATCATTTTAAAAAAGAGAAGATAGAAAAGAATGAGATGCTCCTATATAAAAAAAACACAATCTAAGGTATATGATACAAGAATCATACTATGAAGGAAGATGATACTTCATTGACAATATCCAAAGTAGTATACATAACATGAAACTGACTTGGCCCTCAACCCCGGGCTCTAGTTTAACTAACCTGAGCTATTTACCTTACTGGTTACTACTACTCCTACACTAGGGTACCACGTCCCCTACCTTGGTCTGACTGGCCAATGGAACTCTAGATACCAACCTAGTGATGGGTAGCTGATCCCCTTACTAACTCAGGTTCCTATCTAGATCCCTTTACATTGGTATTATGATGAAATTTCACATTGAACCTATAAAGAGGAACCGATATTCCAAAAATATGACATTCAACCGCGGGGTAAGAAAATTGTGGGTTTTTTGTGGCCAAACTTTCCACACAGATAACACTGTAATGGAACACAGTCCTGATATGGCTTTCCACTACCCTAACTTCTCTACCCACTACTACCTTGGGGAAAACTTTCATAGATGAACTTGTTTCTACTCGAAGAAGATCTCCTAGTTCACCATACTGAAATAACCTAGCTGTTACCTGGTGCCTCTCTCAAATTCCCTTACATTATGAGTGCCTAGATCATCACTTCCTCAAAACTTCTCAAATAAAAAATGCTCACTTGCGACCTAATCTCATATCAAAGACCATGCTAAATTTTTTTCCCTAAAGATCTCATTAGCTTCCAAAGATGGCGTAAAGAACTGTAGGTTGTTTAAAAGTACAACATAGTCCAACACAGACATTCCATCATATGTTATATGCATGAACTCTTGATATTTTTGATCCCTCAATGTATCAGGATAGAAATGTATTGTGAACTTCATCTTAATGTCCTTCCAAGATAGGTCATCCTACTGCCCCACTTCCTCCAGAATATCCCACCAATGGTTGGGAAGTACATGAAGAATATATGCATCAAGATTCACCATTATATCTTCTGGTGTCTCAAGATACTAGAAGATTCCTACGACTGACTCGATCTAGAACTCATCTGCTTTGGGCCCTCCTTCCCTATGGAATGTAGGCAGATGCTTCAACTGAAACATGCTTTTCATCTTAGACATCCAAGTCAGGGTGTATGAATTATCCCTTTCCTTAGATCACATGAACCTCATTAAGCCTCATGATACTGAACATCTACCAGATCCTTGGAAACTATTGGTTGATCCGGTCCATTTGTGTTAAGATTGTGCTGATTTACACTCTCCCAATTCTCAATTCAAAGATAATGAAGAGACATTTTCTCTACAAGACAAACACACACCTTAGAACACTGAATAATGACAAGGTCAACCTCAAAAGGTGACTACAATAGAGAACCACTAACTCCTGGTCTCTCTAAACATGACTTATAAGTTTTTTAGCAAGACATTTAAATTCATTTTTATTTATCAAGTGTAACATATATCTCATATAATAGTCTACACAAGCAATATATCACATGCATATAAATATTTCCCTATCATGAACCTTGCATGTTAGTGTATATCCCTATGTGCCAATAATGATGCATGCATAAAAATCCTGTTCCATACCAAACCATGAATATAAATATTAAGAACTAATAAAATCATAAATCAATAACCACACAAAATATGTCAATCACCCAAGGTGAAATAACGTCAACTATAAAAAATGAACAACATAAACAATAATCCCATCACTAGGCACCCCAGATTTCCCCCTTTATATGGGTTAGCTACTTCCATGAACAAGCTCATTACCATGCCCTAAAATATCCTAGTCTCATTTATACCATTAAAAAATAGTAATACAGAATAAACTAAATCCTTCTCATTTGATACCAATTTGTAACATCTCCCAATCTGACATGCACTCATGTGGCCAAAAAGGGTTGGTTACAAGACCTCAAGCATGCCTCCCTCTCCGCCTGAGGCTTCCGACTAAAAATAGGGGTGTGAAATGTATAGTGGGGAGACTATACCCCTGGTATGAAGTGTCATAGAAGTATAAAAAATCCATTCAAATGAAAGAAGTCAGATTATAAACATAGAAAAAACAAAAAATAAAAAGTCAACTAAACAGTATAATAAATAATAAATGAATAATGTAATGACATTATAGAATATAACTAAATTTCATGCAAGAAGTAAAATAATAAAATGACTTGAAGAATAAAAAAAAACTTAATAGTCCTCAATCCTGAACCCCATGTCAGTCCTGCCTCTAAAATCCATCCCATCCAGCAAGAAAACAATCAATTGTAAGGTCATTTTACCATATCCGTACCTACACCCTTATAATCTTCTTGGGTACCAAACAACATCATAAATATGGTGTGAGTATAACTCAGTAGGTTGACACAACCATTTCTAAACAGACTACTCTAATAAAAAGTTTATGTAATAAAGAAATAAAAAAGTCTATTAATTAATTCAAAAATTAATAAAATACAACAAAAAACTTTATAGGATCAATGATAGAATTTATTTAAGAATGTGTCACAACCATTACAACCATGAACATATAACTATAGGAAAATATCCTTCTTCGATATCATGATGGAATATCACTAGGCATGTCTCATGACCATACCTACCACAACCATATAACCATGGCATAATCAAAACAATCCTGGTCATATACCTACAAGCATTACAACATCCAGGTCAAAGACTTATAAGAATTAAAGTAAGGGACTAGGCTGATCCTAGTAAATATAAGCATTAGAGCATCCAGGTCAAAGCCCTGCAAACATTACAAGATGGGACTAGGCCGATCCCACTCAATATAAGCATTACAAAATATAAGTTTTCAAGTTCTAAGGTCATTGACGATAGATAAGCATTTTAACAAGGATCACAAGTCCTATCACAATAGAATTTATATCACAATATCACATCATAAGACTCAATGGTTAATTATACGAATGACCATTTTTCATTAAATTACATATTTTATTTATATCATACTTGATCAATAGTCATTCAATAAGAAATAATCATAACTTAGGGATTCTATATCAAGAAATCACCAAAGGTATCATGTCATTTTAAACATACTTTAATCCACTAGAGAATTAAATTAGATTCAAGGTTCACTCACCCAATGAGTAGCCATAATCCAAGTCTAAAACTAATTGGAATCAACATACTCTAAGGAACAATTCAATTCATTATTTAATTAATTCAATTACATTTTACATTGGTGCAATCACAATATTTCATATAGTTAGAAATTATCAAACCATAGGGTTAATATTTATACCCCCTACCTTAACTGATGAAGAACACCATGATTCTAATGAAAAAACCCAAGAGGAATTAGGTGAAGATGTGTGTAAAGAGGTTCCAAGATCAAAACATATCAAGATTAAAACCAACAACACACAAGGTCAAGGGATTACACCAAAAAAGTTGGAGAAACAAGAGAGATAATGGAAAAACCTAACCAAAACCACTTAATAGGGATCTAATGCGTTATTTGGATGTTTTGAAGGGAGTTTGGAACTCTAAAATCACCTAGAGAGTCATACTAGTTCAAGAGGAGAATAGATGCATGTGGGTGAATAAAAACATTTGTCACACAACATACTTTAACATAATAGCTCAGGAAATAACATGGTATTTAATGTAGTTACACATAGTGTAAATATTTTTAAAGGGATATTCTAAAAATTCCATCACCTAATTGAATATTAAAAACACCCTAACATTACATGACATGTAATCCATTTACACGACATGTAAATATCCTGTAGATGGGATTTCAACCCATTTTCTTTATCAAGTACCAGAACCCCATTAAATCTTCTTAAATTACCAAGAAATGATCATAAAACTTGAACTATTTATACCCAGACTCAATTAATTTAAATTAACATGAATCCATGAATTTTAAGTCATTTTCCCCAACAAAGGCTCACCAAATTTATCCTCTTGGGATTTCTCAAGTTTTTTCATAACCCAAGACTATGTTTATTCAAATGAAATACATCCATGGTGAAACACAACCTTAAAGGTTCAAATACATGAAAAAACTCAAATGAAATAAGTTTAAAAAACAACTCAAATATAGACGTACCTAGAAAATGTGGAGAACTTACATATGTTGTAAAAGGACCTGCACTGAAATGTATTAGACACTAACATGCTAATTTCTATTTTTCATTATCGATACGAACTATACTAAGATTATTCCCTTAAAACACCATAATGAAAGTTTTTTTGGACTATTTTATTTTGTATATTGACTTTTAAGAAAATTTAATTTTAAAAGGACATTAATAATGATATGATATATTTGTTTTTTTATATATCCAATTCATAAAAATTCATTTCTAGACCATGTTTATACCACAAACCTATTTTAAAATCACATTAGTATACTATGAGGCATGGTATGAGCCCCCATAATTTTATTTTTGGTATCATCATCAAAACATATTTATATTTTCATTTTTTTGGAAATGATGATTTAGATAAAGTCATATTTTACAAAAAATGTTCACATAATGTGGAGCATAATTTTTTTTATCCAAAATGTTTATTTTAATCAAAATTATTTTAAGTAATATATATATAAGTAATCATATAAAATATTAATGAATATAAAATTTTCAAAACATTAGATGAAAAAATGGTTCCTATATCTTTAGGATGAGTTAAAAAAGTTAAATTTTGGAAATAACTCTCTCGGTTTTCTAATTTCTGAATGGAATATGATATATTTAATAAATTTAGAAACAAAATAATTAAAATTTAAGTGATTAAATAGTTTCAAACATTGAATAAACATTTATAAAATCAAATAATTTGTTTTTGTAGTGAAATATTTTTATAGATACCCTAATACTTATCTAGTTGTTGAAATCCACGAGTTTCTTGAAAACATTGATAGTGATAGGGAGTTAATTATCCACCTTTATGAATCCATTCCAAGAATAAAATGAATTATAATATGTTTATTTTTGTAATAAAAAATAATTTTTAGGATACCAGTGGTATATCATCTACTTGGTAGAGTTGTCTTTGTGGTGCATATTCTACATAGATACTTGTATCAGTTATACATCATCCACCTATAGTGTGATATTAGTGGTGCGTCATCCAACTGAAAGAGTTTTCTTAGTGGTTCCTTGTCCACTCAGAGATCATATTTGGTAATATGTCATCCATCTAGATTTGGTGATACCTCATTCACCACGTGATTTCTTATCCACCATTGATATTAGATTGGTGATAGATCATTCACCCTCATTGATTATGTTGGTGATGTATTATTCACCTAGTGATACTTAATGTTGATAGATCATTAAACTTGATTGTAGGATACAGTTTGTTATATCGGCTATCCATCGTGTGTTCAGACTATGGGTATATCATCCCATTTTGGTGCTAGTCAATGTAGGTATGGTCAATTGTGGCTTGATTACTAGGAAATATAGAATGTGATAATTTATTTATTTATTACAAAATTAGAATTTCATGTAGATGATGAACTTGTATTTACTGTAATTTATTAGTAATACTATTGATTGTGGTATTCTGAGTTTCACTCACACCCTACTTGGGTAACTTGGTACCTAATCATACTTGATAATTCATGATGTATATAAGGACAAGGGACCTTTTTAGATTGTTAAGTTGAGATATTAGATTGGAGACTATATATAGGATCATTCTAGGATTAAAGGTCATTTTATGAATATATACACTATTTTTATTGTTTTGGTTATTTATGTATATAACATGTCTATGAGAGATCCTTTTTTACTTGTATGACTTTTATAACATGTATAATATCTTAATTTTTAATAGAATGATTCTTTTTATTTACTTTTGGCTGACATTTAACTAGGATGCTTATATTTACAGAACTTCTATATTGTGAAAAAATTTCTTGATATTTATCATAACATGATATATGGTTTCCTATACTAGAGAGGGTACAATCTCCCCATGATATATATAGATCTTAATTTCTAGTTTTAAACCTATGGTGTACGAGGAGGCATGCTCGAGGTATGTGGTGACTTGGTTTCGTCACAAGGGAGGTAAATTGAACCCTAAACACTATAATATTAAGCCTCATGTTACTCTACTAATTTAAAAAGTTGTTTAGAAAGAAGTTTCATTGATAACCCTTTTTGTTGGTTGAGAGCTTGGGAGGTTGAAACATCCCTTGAGGGATATTTTTGTCTAGTTTGAGACTCTATTATAGATTTGAAACACATTCATGAAATCCATTTTAGAAACAATACCAATTATCATTTGGTTAAAGTGATTAATTGACACTGATATATTTAAAAGGTCACTTCATAAAGGAATTATACTATCTCACATTTGATCTAATTATTTGGTTACACTATATTTTAAATCCATATAGGCACTCTAGAATTTATTTCCATCTATGGAGGCATTGGGATCATATGAAATGAGGTGGGAGATATTTTGATAGAGGGATTGAGCCCATGAATGGGGATTAATACATATCCTTATAAAGGGAATACAAACCCTTGTAGTTTAATGCCATTTAATTAGGCATGTCATACCTTTTAAGGTCATGAAACATGGACTATAGCGGTTCCTTTTAAGGTCATGCGTATGTGATCACTAAAAAGAAGTTTAATGTCACACATAGTTTAATATTAGTTGAAAGGTACGTAAATTTTTTTTTATAGTGGGACTTATACATGAGTATACATTTTTGGTTTACTCTGAGAGGTTAAATAGGTTAATCAACTTTAGAATCTGAGTGGATTATCTTGACTGAAGGATTTTTTTGAAAATGATAAATGTATCTTGACTCAAGTTATTTTGTGAAACCAATAATATTATCTCAACTCATTTCATTTTAAAAATATAAGAGTAGAATCTTTACTTAAGTAATTTTAAGTAAACCGAAATTCGTAGCCAAAGTAAAGGGATTTTGGGAAAAAAAGCTGAGTATCTTGACTCAAAATCTTTTAAGAAACTTTGTAGAATATATAAAATCAATTATTTTGAGAAAACTTAAGGAATTTTAGGAAACCAAGAGGTTAATATAAACTCTTAGAATTTATAGAAACCAAGAGTTGAATCTCAACTCATGGTATTTGAGAAACTAGGATGAGTTTCTTATCTCATGGTACTTTTCAAATCTAGGTAGAGATTTTTGGAATCATGTCATGATTATAGTTTTACTTAGATAAAAATGTTAATATTGTGAATTATAAAATTTCATAGGGTTCAATGATTAATGAAGATGTGTTATGTCAATGGATTAAGACAAAATACTATCACGGATCTAGACTCGGGGTGTACATTATGAACCATATTTGTTGAGCTGGGTGTGAATCCAAATGGAAGGATGTACAAATCTATGATTGATAACCATAAAAATGAATTCAAATGGAAGGGATGGAAGAATATGATCCTAGGTAAGAGACTTAGGAAAATTGGAACCCTTTGGGGATAACCTATGCCTGACTATAGACAGGGTTAGCCTAGGTACCGTGGTCAATAATCCAGGGCACATCTCTAAATGGAAGGTTTTGGAACGACTCAATAAAGAGGGATATGTAACTAAGTACTCTAGTGATCCCTTAATGGTTTGTGATGGAACCCTTATGTTTTGATTCATATATCGACTCTCAATATCTATAAAGTATTAAGTTTATTAAAATATGACTCTATGCACTCTAGTGGTGAAACCTCTTTGGATTTCAAAATTTATTTTGTCTTTCCCTAAAAAATAAGAGTCTAGGGATCCTTTGATAAGATAAGATAGGTATGGCTTCCCAACCTTGGGAAGTATCCATCCCGAACCAATTTGGCACCTAATTGTTTCATAAGGGTGCATAAAACTTTGTTCAGGCATGTGATAATTGGTAACAGATGATTTCATTTTAGTATATGACAATAGGGAATTCCATATTTCATTTGGGAATGTCGGAATAAAGTTTTCAAAATTTCATTTGGGCATGATAATTAGAGCTTGTGGAATTTTTTCTAGGTTCATAGAGTAGGTCACAAGGAGTGGGGCACCAGGAAGTGAACTTGGGCAGAGTGAATATGTGTAATTTGATTATTTGTAAGAATAGGGGTTATTGATGTAGGGTGTGAGGGTGAGTGACTTAATAGGTAATGTCTATAGAATAAAATTGGGTGAGAGTGTGTACTTCAATTGGTCACAATTTTAGACTTTAGAAAAATTCCTTCAAGAAGTATCTAGATTAATAAAATCATAACATTTGACCTATAATTCCATTTTAACTACAAGTGATTTCAAATTGAATCCTATAAAATGAGTGACACCCTTTTCTATAGGTTTTACCCATAGAAGGTGTCTTCCAAGGACAAATAAATCCCATAAGGAATTCCAAATGCAACTATATATTGAATCCTATTTACAACAAAAATGGATGAAATCCATATCTTACTCTCGATTCAAGTTTCTCACAAGCACATCATTAGAATGATAAAGAATTTTAAAATATGTCCATCCCTTAGTGTGTGATCAGTCATGTTACACATGGAGGTCTAATTTTTTTATTGTTTATAGAGTTTTATAGTGCTTTATATTTAACTCAAGTCGTGTCACCTAATTGATGATCATATAACCTGGTCATCATGGAAAAGTTCAAGTCTAGGCACCAATAATGTCACTCTTTTGAGGCTACATTTCACCTAACCTTTATTTTGATGACATTTCCATATTATGAATTAATTTATAAGATATAAATTACATTCATAATCCTATTCTTCCTTTCCCTTCAGGATTAAATGCAATATTTAAAATTTAGGTAAACTATACTGGTAGTTTCTTATGGAAATTATTTTTGAAGTAATTTCATGTTTAGAAGAATGACAAGATCATGATTCCATTTTAAATGGGAAAATAAGTTACAACACCCTTAAAATACATTTTCCTCTTTCCCACTAAAATAAATGAAGAAAAATATAAAATTATAAATAAAAAAGAGATAAATATATGAATCAATCATTGGGTTAATTATTGATATATAAATTTCCACTGAAATAGGATGAAAGTATTAGGTTTGTTTATGTAATTGAGAGAGAAAAAAAGATAGGTATTTTTATATAAAATTTTCTTATAATTAATTAATTGAAATTTAAGAGATAATAATCTTATTTGAATACTTTATTTTGAATATGAAACTAAAAAATATAAGTTTCATGAAATTCAATGAAAAATTCTTTTTGATTAAACAAATTGTTTCTAATTTGGGTGGAGATGTAGTCCAATTGAAAGAATAAAGACATAACTAGGTGGGTTTTTGTTATATATTTTTGATAATAAAGTTTGAAAAAGTTTGAAAATTAATGAAGACATGTATTTTTAATGTTTGAGAATGTGTTTACTATGGAGATGTTGCCTTGAAGAAATTGTGATGCATGTATGAACTTAAAAATGTATCCTGTACTTTGTGAAGGATGTTTAACATTGATATATTGAATTGGAACACGGGGAATAGATTTAAAAATTTTAAAGTTGAATTATTAAATTCTCCATATTGACTACATGTAGTTATGAAATAGAGAATTTGGTTTAGCTTGGAAAATATAAGAAAGATTTTAGGATGTGGAGATTTCTTAAATAATGATAACATGATTTGTATTTGATGGAGTTTTTGTTGATTTAACATTTTTTATTCTTGTGTATCAAGGATTTGGAATAATTATGAGCATGCATGGAGAAATTGAGAAGTTTTTAGATTTATGATATTAAATTATATTTTTTACATGTTACATAAAAGTAACATGAAAATACAATAGGATATATATGATATTTAATTTAGAAATGGAGAAATATATATGTAATCATTTTCTTGAATAGGTTATGTAACAAAAATTCAATAATTACGAGTGATATGTATGATTAGATTTAAATTCTCAAGGGTAAATAAGAGTAAACCAAATATTCCAATTCCAATGTATGAGTAATATTGTGCCATGTATGTGTAAACTAGAATTGGGGAATGTAGGATGAGACCATGCTGTTATGGTATTTTAAAAAAAAAATTCAAGTTACATGTGACTAAATGTTTTAAGATCATGTTACAACATATTTTTTTTGTATAGAGATGAATAATGAAGGATAAAAATATAATATGACTAGTTATTCCAAGAATATTTTGATTTCACCAATAATAGGAATCCATGAAATTTTATAGTGGCTCTAGTTAGATGCAGTTTAATGGTTTGAACTTTAAAGATTCTATTAATGTTGGAAAGTTGCGAAAACCTTTTAATATTTTCATGATCATTCTTTTAATTTCTTAGAGTTTGAAATTGATTATATTTGGGTTTTATGGATCAATGATATAATTGAATATCACATTGTAATGGATGATGTTATAACACAACATGGATCATATTAAAGTGTATCATGCAGTAATAGAGAGATTCGTACTATGATCAGGTAGTTTCCTAGAAATATTCAGGATTCAATTTAAATTAAAATGGGGGATAAATTGGATCAAAATTAGAGAGAGATGTTAAATTTTAATGTAAATGTTTGACCAATTTAAATCACCTTGGATGATTATAATGATCTCAAAACATAAAATGGATGAGAATCAATCCCATTGTCTATTTGAAGAGTCAAAGTTGAGAAGATTGTATTAAAAACTGCTGGAACAATTTTATAGGTTGTATAATGATATTGAAATATTTGATTTTAACAATAGATGAAGTGATGAGATCCAAGTAAGGTTTATGAATTCATCCCTTCATTTTTCTAGTTATGTTAGAAGATACAATTTTTTTGGTATATCTAAATATCAGGGAAGAACACCAATAATAGTAAAAATAATTCCAGTACAAAATTATTCTCTATATAAAAGTGTTATTATTACTACTATGATTATTAATAAAATATTTATCTAAATAATTCATTGAGAAGTTGATTTTATCTAGTTTGAATAAGATTAAGAATATCAAAGTATAATCATTAAATCTAGAGTTAATGATACATAGAGAATCAATTTTATATGACAATCATAGAGAGGACATTTTATCTATAAACTATATAATAATTTGCTGAAGTGTGTTTAGAATAATAAGAACAAGGAGTGACCATTGGGAGGTATTATTACATCCTTAAATTAATTTTAAATTTAGTGAATCTTGGTGTGGAGTGATCACAAAAAAAATATTGTATCCACTGAACAACAAGTTGGGGGTATTTTGGTACACTGGTACATCTACATGGGCATACTCCTAAAACATAGGATACTAAAGGGGAATCAAGTAAAAACCCATGTTTTATTATGCTTTACATTTATGCATTTATGATTTCATTTAGTGAGAGTGATGAATATGGCGAAATATATCAAACAAGATCCCTCTAATGAGGGTATAAGATACATTGAGAGAGGTTTCAAGTTTAACATTTCAATGAAAAATGTATAAATTGGGTAGTATTTTGATTCTTACCCCTCTTAGGATCCCATGGGATATTCATTATTACCTTATGGTCATAACATGTGGTATTAGAGCATATAGGTTTTGATTTGGAGTTCAATATTTAATTCTATATTTAAAATTTTTATATTCGTGGAATACTATTTTATTCTTATTACGTTTAATGGTACTAACTTTAATTTCATAAAAAATAGATGGTTTATTTTCCATATCATTGTGGTGATAACTTTGTGGTGTATATACTTCATGTTTTTGATTTGAGAAAGCATAGTGAAAGATTTTATAATATGAAGACACACAAGATATTTATCAAAGGTATATCTTGTGAGGTATTCTTGAAAAATATCCATTGTGCTAGTGAATTTGATATATTGAATATTTTTGAATAAATCTCTAGAAAATCATTAGAATCCATGGTTACTGTAGATTCTACCTCAATAGTATATTAAGAATATAGTTGTGAAAAATTATCTATTAAAAAATCAGATGAGAATTACCTAATGTTAAAGGAAAATAAGAGGAGGAGTATCAAGAATAAAACTAATAGGATGGTGGAAACATAAAAAAAGGTGATTATTTCTTATTTTATTAATATATATAGAAATAATAATTTTTGTAATATTTTTGTTGATCGGAAAATTTTGGGTTCCCCAGGGAGAATGAAGTGGATGGTGATTATATGGAAGAATTTCAAATGGAATCTAGATTTAAATTAATAGAATGTTTATGTGGTGATTAAGAAGATATCTGAAAATTGAGTTAAAAGGTGGATAAATTTTATATTATTCATATGTATATTAAATGTTTATGATAGATTTTATTCTTTAGAATAAGAGGTTTAAGAGAGAATATTTTAACTTGAATGAATCCCTTAATATAATAGGAGAAAATGTTAATATTCAAAGTTGTTTTTTTGATAATCTACACATGAGTTAGAAAAAAATGGCCACAAAGAAGGATCTTAAAATAAACCTGATCCCTCTCAAAACCCAATTTTAAGAGAGGATAAAATCTTAGAAGGAATTGTGTTCAGGGATTGAAGACATGGTTTCTCAACTAAAAGGTAAGGATATAAAGATAAATAATATTTAAATGAACTGAGAATCCTCAACATGGAAGGAAAATATGGAGATCTCACCCATGAAATACTCCATAAGTTGTGTTAAAAAATTAGATAATTTGTAATTGCTGAGAAAATAAAAAATTATTGGTAAAAATTAAAGTAATGGGACTTAATAAAATTTTAAGTTGTCCTTCCATTAATATGGATTTTTGGGATACCCCATAAATGCGTTTATGAAAACTAAATCACTCATTGGTTGATGGAAAACCATTATATAATATTGACCGAGGCATGAATACATGGGGTGTTGTTTTATTGGTATATTTTTTATGTGTGATAACCATGGGCATATGGAAATATTTAACAACAATATAAGAAATGGAGATTCCATGAGGAATTAAACCATTCATATATTTTGGGGGAGGAATGATTGAAAGGATAAAGAATATATTATACCAAAAAAAGATTTACCAGGTTGAAGAATGGTGAATATGGTATGCAATAAAGGGTGACTTAAAAATGAATTCCTCCTTATTCACAAAAACCCTCTTGGTGTGAATGAAATAAAAATTTGTATGATGTATATGATTTTTTTGTTGTCAAATAAATGGAGGGAAAAAATGTGAAAAAAGACCAACTATGTATAAATAAAGCTGAGGCCATTCTAGTGTCTATAAAAGAGGACATACATGAAGCATGACTAAGTGGTCTCACAAATACCATTATAAGGAAATAAGAGAAATTTGGTATATGATCCATTGTATTATGGAGGTAGCACGATGAAAGATAAAATAATGAATCATCAAAGATATATTAATGAAAATATGGGGATAGTCTTATAGTAGTGATAATTGAAAATCCAAAGAAGGTGAATATTTATAAGAAAAATATTTTGGGTTGAAATATGAAAAATTTATATCTTACAAAGGATAACCATATTTAATGCCTAAAAGGAAGCTATAAGTAAATATTTGGTTCATCAACCCAACCAAATTCCTCAAATTTTTGGGTTTTTCAGAAGTATCCCTCACCCCCTGTATTATTATAACTATTTTTGGATTGATTCTAGTTTAAGGGGAAGATATGATCCATAGAGTGGATGAATCGAGAAGTTTCAAATTAATTGTAATAATATTAATGAAATAAAATATTCTAATAATTGATATATGTTGTTATGAATCAAACACTTTACTTATTTATTTATTATTTATTGGAAGTTTTATGTAAGTGTGATTTAAATCATAAGAGGTTTGGTAATGAAGTTAAATCTAAAGTAGGAAGTTTTTATGGAAGTATATGGGTGAAATTTATAACAAGTATGTGGTTAAATTAGACTCTTATTTCATAAACCATGTTATGAAAAAGTAGGATTATAATATTTTTTGATGACTCTTTTCAAATTGGTTATTTTACTCACAAAAATACTCTGACAATGAAACTATCGTTAGAAGAGTATTAATTTCGAAATTTAAATATATAATTGTTTTTAAATTAAACATATCAAAAAAATCTATATAATCACATAGTGGGCATAAAATCTAAATAAGGATTATGATTAGTTTAAATAGCCTATTTTTTTAGGAAAATAAATCATTTAAAAGATTTTAAATATATAAGGTATTGTCTATAAATTTAAAAAATGGGTGAGAAGATCATAAATATGAGATATAGATTTTATGTATCATTGAAATGAATGTTAAGGGGGATTATTAGACTCTATATATCTTGAAATTTAGTTTTGGTACCATATATTAGGTTTCATAAGGGAACCCCTATACATTTTAGTGACAAATGGGGAGAATAGTGATGGAAAATACAATGGAGATAACATTTGAATTTTATTAAAAAAGGGTGAGTTATTAGCATATTAAGGTGGTCTTTTAATCTAGAAAATTGAAAATTGAAGAATGGTGAAACCATGATGATGTTGAATTGGTGACATGGTGACACATGGATAATATTTATTATAGAAATCATGCTTGGTGAAAGATGATTTATAGTGATATATGAAATTATATCATCAGGATTAGATATGGAAATTAGGAAGTGGAAGTGTTTAAGTCTTTATAGTGACTATTTGAAGTTGTAAAAAAGCACAAGTTGTTTATCTTGGAATGACTAAGGAATATTTTAGGACATCAAACACATATGATAAATGATGGAATGCTCTAGATTTTATATAGTTTTTATGAGATAAAAAGTTAATTTTATTTTATGAAGGCTTTGGAATATGTGTGAGCTTTCATGGAGAATTTTAAAGAATTTTAAAGAATTTTTAAGATATATAATATTAACATGGATTCTATATAGGTTATATAAGAGTAAGTTGAAAATATAAAAGGATATTTATGATTATAAATACATGAAAAAATCTATGTAAGTGTAATCAATTTATGAAATCTATTTTTTATGATTGACTTGAGAAGTCTGAGCGATACTAATGATTAAATTTATAGTTTTAAGGGTCATAGATGGGTAATAATAAGTTTCAAATTCCTACATATGATTAATTACATGTTATGTATGATTAAACTAGAGTTATTCCATGATGCTAAAGTCTAAATCACAATGGTATTACATAATAAAAAATTCATTCTATGTAAGAGTAAATGTTTGAGGATCACACCGTAGAATATTTATTATTCTTGGAGATAAAGAATAATGGATCATGACACAACATAATAGTTTATGTCATGAGGATTTTGATTGTACAATGAAAAAGTTGATGTGAAATTTTTGAGTGGCTTGGGTTGTATAAGTCTTAAATTGTTTGACAATTAAGGAATTACTCACACTATAAGTAAGTCATGATCTATGAATATTTTCAAAATCACGTTGATAATTTTCATTAGTTTAAAATAGATTTTTTTTTGATTTTATAGATATTACATTTAATGGACTATCATTCCACAATAGAGGATTTTATACGACAATCTGGATGAAGTTAAAGCATGCCATGTTGAAAAGGAGAGCTTCATGCTGTGATATGGTAGTTTCCATAAAATATCAAAGATATGGTTTGAATTAAAATAGAGGATAAAGTTTCTTGAAATTATAGAGAGTTAATTTAATTTAAAGAGCATTTTTTTACCACATTAAATATTATTGTCCACTTTTCAATGTATTAAAATATTATATTGATGATAATCAATCCCAAATAGTTTTTGAAGCATTGGAGGTTCGAAATACTATATAAAAAATTTCTAGGGTAGTTCTGGAAGAGATGTAATGACATTGTAATATATGGTTTTAAGATAATAAGAACTGTATTAGGCTATATTAAGGATAGAAATTAATTTATATATCTAAATAGTTTAATTAAGGATTGAAAATACAAATTTTTATTGAAATATCTGGCCATTGGAGAAACAAATAGAGTTCAATAGGAACAATTATAGTGTGTAAACATTCTTTGTATAGAATTTTTTCCATTGTTGCTATGATTATGAGGAATATATTGATCCAAATAACTTATTAGGGAGTATAGTTCATATAAATTTCTATAATATTCTTGAGCATTCATTTTTCATTTTGGGGTGTCTCATAGTCTGAAAGAGTTTCCCATGTTTTAAGAAATGGTTTTAAAATGTGTTTGAAAATTATGAAAGTAATTTTGAGGTATTAAAAGTTTATTTGGAAGTTTTAAAAATGATTTAGTTAATTTTGGATGTTTTTTTGTAATGTTTGTAATTAATAATAAATCCTTTACTTTGATATTTATTTGTCTTTTAATTTAAAATTTAATATTTTTGAAATATAATTTACCCTTACACATTATTTTAAAGTTTTATAAAGTTAATGAGGTTTTTTTAAGGCTTGTTTATGGTTATATTAATTTTAAACATGCTTTGTAAAGGTAGAAAGTTTAGTTTAACCATTAGTAAAGTTAACATTAGTTTTATAAGTGTTATCCCAAAATTCTAGTGTTTGTATCAGGGTAATATACTTGTCGCATAAGTGTAATCCAATAATTGAACTAGTTGTGTAAATTTAATCCAATTATTCCATACACTATGTAATGTCACCTCCCTTATCTATAAAGATACCACAAAAATACACATAATAATGTAAATATTGGCTATTCTTGCCTAAATTTATTTCGATTTTACCATTGGCTTTGTAAGGGTCATCCGATCACTGCGTAAAGGTCAAGTGATTTTTCTAAACCTTATTTAAGGGTATTAATTCTATTGGGTAAATGTCCATCTAGTTTTCCAATACCCTCATAAAGGTAACAAGTTATGTAAGGGTGAAACCACATTACCTTTAGACAACACATACTTCATACATAATGTTATAATTTTAAATAAAAAAAACCAAATTTCCCATTATTTCATATCTAAAACCATTTTTACTAATTCTAAAGGTTTTAAATGGTGAAAATAAAGTATTTAAATTCATCTTGATAGTTTAAAATTATATATAAAAATTTTAGGGGTTGTAATTAAATTTTAATAAATATTTTAGTTAAGACCAAATTAAATGAGAAATAAATAAAATGTTCAATGAGTTTTATAGAATATTCATAAAACATATTTATTTATTCTTAATATTTTTGAATTAGATTCAATTCAAATATGATTTCAATTTTATCATGTCCGGGTGATCCTATATGATTTTATCAAAGTCTTGAGAGTCCATCAATTCTTGTTATAAGATTCTCCTATAAGTTCCAGCTTACCCACATCACCTTTTCTCTCTCTCATTTATATTTTGGAGCGACCACATGTGAAGAATTATTTTATAGACATGGGATTTATAAACTCATCATTCATATTCTGGGATAATATGATTAAATAAATCCATTGTTATTTATTCCATTACAACAATAATGATCTCTTTCAATGTTATTTGATATGTGGCTATTGTTATTACCTTGGTGTTGTGGTTAATGATAATTTTTTCATCATTATAAAAGGATAATCAATTATATTTGGTAATGAAAGTGGAATAGTTGGAATCTAAAATATTAAAGTTTTTTTAATATCTTATATGTTTATATTCATGTGATGTTTTTTGATTATCCACATTTATTGTTTATGAAATTAGTTCTTGTGTTAATAAGTTAACAAGATTGGGGTTAAAACGTGAGAATAAAAGAGCAGGGGGAGTGGTATATATAGAATTTAATAGGGGAAATGAGGGAAAAAAGATATAATGACGTGTTTATGGATTATTTATGTGCTTTATTATGAAGTAAGTTGATTAATTTAAAATTAATATATTAGAAAATGAAATGAGATGAGTTTTGAACTACTTATGGATAGAATTAGAAGAATTCAAGTCAAAATTATGTTTCTGAATTGAAATTTGGAAATGGATAAAGAATTAATTATTTTGAATATAAAATAATTATTTTTTTAATAAATACATATGGATGAATTATTAAAACTTGGTGGGAGGAATGAAAAAAGGGGAGTTATGTTTCAGCTTTTGTATGATGCTTTATGGCATGATGATATGAATGCTATGATATGGGTTCATAAATCACATAATGAATATAAAAAGGATGTTAAATGGAAACTAATGGTTGATGATTTTAAATGTTTCATATTGTTATTTCTTGTGTATATTTGACTTTCTAAAACCTAGTTGTATTGTTTTAATGATCATTATACTAGAATGCCTTGCTAGTTGTGATCCTCTATTTGGTGATCAATTGTAAAAGTGTCATGTTGTGTACTCGATGGTGGATGTGGATTTGGGATGATGGTTACTGATAGAGAATGTACATGGGAGGAGGATGGAATGAGGTTTATTTACTTCATGTTTATATTACCATATCAACATATGGTTTAGATGGTATCTATTTGATGTGAAGTGAGTTATGTGAGATGTGATTTTCGATCAGTGCCTTGAGATGCGATATGCTATTGGTTTCATGCTATACGGTATATGGTTAGTGCTATTATTTAACATCACATTCAAGTTTACATGTCATTGGATGTATAAGTGGTTGGTTATGGTTATGAGATACTATAATTCTATTCTCTCTTCTAAATTGGTTTTTGAGATGGTCCGTCCTTCGGATTCACTACCTCTTAGAGGGTGAATGACTCTACTAATAGGTAAGAGTAGTGAAAGAAATATTTGAGCCTAGGGTAAGAGGATATTGTAGGAATTAAGGGGTTTAGTAACCCTTTTTTTACTACTATGTTTGATGGCGACTCATATGTGATTCCCATTATTTGGGGGGGGGGGGGCGTAGTTATGGATGTTGCAAAAAAGGAAGGGTTTGGTAATGTCTGATATTATTGTTATGTTGTACCATTCCTACCAATTTTACCCTACTTATTTACACATGTGATTGATTTTCATGGTTTAGTTTTTTTCATTATTATTCCTATATGAATATTGTAAACTAATATTGATCCATTTTGAGGTATGGTCCTACCAAGTGCTCCCATGTGCTCACCCCACCACATTTTTCTAGTGTTTATAGGATAGTACAACATGAATTGGAGCTACTGTTATAGTAGCTTGATGGAATTTGAAGGACGTTTGGATATTTCTTGGTTTTAGCACATGTATTTTTAGTTTTATTTTATGGAATGTACATGAAGTTTTGTTATGGAAAAAATGATGATATATTTATTGTTTCCTTTTACTTATATGGAGAAGGATTAGTTAATTTTTTATTTTATTTATTAGTAATGAAGAGGGTAATTCATCCCATCTAAGTGCTTTATACCCTCGGTTCTATTCACCAACCCTAGGCCTACTGGTGGTGGGACTTAAGGGACACTAATTTTGTTCATTACTATCCCATGAGTTTTATTAATGGGGTGGGGGTGTCATGAAAAAATGGTGTCATAAGTGTTGTATGAGATATATGGTAGATATTAGAGTTATTAATGGCCGGGGACTGTATGGGATTGCTAGATAAATTGTAAAATTCAAGGATAAAATGTGACATGGACCAAGGAGACTGACTTGGACATAGATATTTAGGGAACCCAATGATCCGATGAGAAAAATATGATAACCTAATGAACATGTTTAGTTTGAAGTGAAATCATTGTAGTGTAGAATTACAAGGGAGTACATGAATCATGGTCATTAATTGTATCAACATATACATATTGAGTTTTATGCATTATTATTTGATTATTCCAATGATTTAGTTTTTAATGATTCATTATTTTTTTTTCTAAAATAGAACATATAACTTGAAGTGAGGGAGTAAAAATCTAATTAACTAGCATGAATTGTTTTTTTAAACCTTTATGATACTTGAATGTGTTAATACATTTCTCATTATAACATTCCCATTCATAAATTAAATTTTGTTCTCAATGTTTTAGTAAAAATCATGTTATCCTATTTTTTGAATGTTTAGGCTAGTTACTGAAGCTTTGTTTATGAATTTTTACATAAATGGTTACTAAATTTTTAGAACCACTATAAAATATGTTACCTTTAGTATATTTCATGCTAGCATGTTGAAATGATTTTTCTGAGACCATTATTAGGAGTATTTTGGTTATTGTGGAAGTTGATATGCTATGTTATTTTTCTATTCGTGATATATGATAAGCATGTTTTATAGATTTAATGAAAAATTTAGGTTTGGTAATTTAAATTTTTGGATTCCTTAAGAATGACCATCTTGATTATTAAAAATTCATTTTAATTTAAAATATTTTACATGAATAAAATTCCCCTTCCTTTTATATTGAATGTAGTTTTAGAGTATAAATCCATTTATATATTGTATGCATGTGTTTAAAAACTTATTTAAATGCTGGAAATTTTTTTACATTTGTTTTTAAATTCTAGATAATAATAAACAAGCTTAGTGATAACTATTTACATTTTTAATGTTTTCTGAATCAAAAAATCCATCTCATCTTCCAAGCCTAGTTAATAACATTGTTATGATAGATTGTTTATACATATACATATTGAACATCAAAATGTGACTTTTATGCCATGTTTTTATTTTCTACTCATGATATGTAGCTTACACATGTTAGGAATTTATTATATGACTATAATTTGTTTGTTTTAAATTCGTGGAAATTGATAAGCATGATTTTTGGTAACTCATTAAGAATTGAAACTGTTTACATAATTGAACCTGTTATTTTAAATACTGATAAAAATTTATAGTGCTAAAATAAATATTCCTCACATTTTAAACTTTAATTAGTTTTCTATGGGAAACATGTCTAAAGTTGAAAACATTTCTGTGGTAACTATATAATTTCTAGTATTTGAATCTTGAGAATATATGATGTTTAATATGTTTTATTTAGAATATCAAATCATGTTATGTATTGATCATGATATATTTAAATATTGATGTAAAATCATGACACCCTTATTGTAGTGGATAAGCATGTTTTACCGAGTGATGAAATGTTAAATGATTTTTTACTTAAAGAATGTGAAGATTGAAACATAGTGATATTGAATGTGAAGTTTTATTTTTTGATCTAAAAACATTATTTGTTCTGAAAATAGGAACAATTCTTGATACATGATAAAATTATTATGATACGTTTAATTGGGGTTTAGAAAACATGATTGAAGAGAATATTTCATGAATAGTTTTTTTATGTTGGAAGAATGGTTCCTTAGAAATCAAATTTTTATTTTTAGTATCCAAAGATTGATTTGTATCACAAAAAATGTGATGTTTATTCTTAAACATGGTCAGATTTTGTAGTTTTGAAATGTGAGGAATAATGAATCCTATGGAAATGACTTGGTAATAATATATTTTGTTTGTGGTTGTGTTGTTTATTATTTTTTGTAATTCATTATTAGAATTTTTTGATGTAAAAATATTTTCAAAAGTTATATTATGATATTTTAAAGGCAATTTATGAATAATATGTCCCATGATGAAGACTAAGAAATGAATACTTATGTTTCTTAACATGGAAACTATTTAATCATTGAAATGATGTCTCTTAATATTATGAGATTGTCTCTATAATTTGATTGTGTGCTGTAATATGGTTTTATTGATGGAACCACCCACCTCATATAAAAGGTTAATCACTTAAATATGGTAATAGAAACATTTTTTTGGGGAAATCATGGAATTAATTAAAATTATATTACTTAACACACTTGAATTATTATTAAAGAAGTAATGAAAATGTTTGAATACTATCATATTGGTTGTGTTTTTTATAATTGATCTTATTCTAGTGGAATGTGTTGTGGATTCAAGAATATGAAGAGAGAGAAACCCTTTCCCCCATCAAGGCATGTTTATTATGACATGTTTTAAATCCATACAACCGAGTTAGGGATGCCCAAAGTAGACAATATCTTGATGTAGTGGATTTATCCCCATTATTTGTGTGATTATGTTAATGATGGTTTGGCATATAGTATGGTATATGTTGGGTAGAGGGGATGCAACAAGTTTCTTTGGTGTAAAGGTAATGTTGTGATATATTGTTCTGGTAGTGGTGGATGACCTGTTTTGTTTAAAATATATTGTTCTATGGCTATTATGGGTTTTTTTCATTTTTATTGTGTTGGTAATGTATGTTATGGATACAAGTATATGGAGAAAGGTAAATACCCCTATAACAAGATGTATTCTTTTGGACATGTTTTAAAGATGTACATGCAAATTTCGACCTCCCAAAGTGGATCCTATCTTTCTATAATGGAGGGGTTTCCCTAAATTGTACACATTAATCCCATTTAATGTTGTTCTTTTTGTATGATTATTGACGTACTTTATATATTTTAAAATGAATTTTCTATTTTTAATATGACGTTATCCCATCAAAACACCCTCATGATCATAGGAGTCAGAAGGAGAAGGGGGGATTTTGGGATAGAGCCTCGGTAAATTTCCATAGATAGAAAGTGTTGAAGTTATTTAGTAGATCCTCCAAATTTTATACAAAGGATTTTAAAGTGGAATTTGAGGTTTCTTTTTGGTTAGTGAAGATGAAAGATTCGTTCTGGGTTACATTTGTTATTGGTTTGTTTTTGAAATAAGATTGAAAGCGGTGGGTTTTTAAGTGTGGTAACCCAGTGGCGATGTTTTGTAATGAATTACTTCAGTTATTCAAGAATCATTTCTTGTTTTAGGAAGAGATGCATGATTAGAATACAAAGATCCATAAGGTTATATAGGGTGCTAATAGTGTGTGTAGCTTTGGGACCTCTTTATTAGACTTGATCAGTTGTTCCCCGTGATTTAGGGACAATGTGTGTGAATGAGATTATTTTTTGAATTTTTACTTGAGGCTAAAGATTTAGTAATTTATCATGTGTTTTTAGTTAGGGTTATGAGGTGAGGTGAGATACTGAGAAAAGGTCATGGAGAAAGTATTATTTGTGGTTATGAGTTCTGGTAAGCATCATTACCATGTAGTCAAATAGGTACAGATACATGCTCTGAGTTGCGGGGATCCAAGTTTGTGAAGGAAGAGAGTGTGTTGGTCATCTAGAATTAGAGTACGATTTCGATCTATGGGTTTGAATATCTCGATTTTTCATTTTATGAGAGAGATGATCTATTTCCATTGTAATGCAGTGGGTCATCATTAGTAAGACTTTCCCTATATTCATCATGTTTTCTAGTATTCAATGTATCATTTTTAGATTGGGAATGTATTGGTTGATCTATTCTCATTTCAAAAAAACTTTATAGCGTTTTTTATTTTTTCTGAAATTATGTTGAGTGATTGGGAAATTTTTGTATCTTTGTTTATAAGAAAATTCTAGAAAAAATATTCTCCAGTGGAGAAAAATGTTTTAAATAATATTGGGTTGTTTTTTTTACAGGGTATGGATTTCTTGAAACTTGGTTAAGATGAAAAGAGTAGTTTTGGAGAGTTAGTCTTGAGTGAAGAGGACAACTCCATTTTGGCTTCACCCAGTGGTGGAATACCTTTCGAGAAGTATCTCTAATGAGTATATCTTAGTGGACATTGTTTTCCTTCTAAGGTAGTTTTTTTATATTCAAGGATTTTAATTGTTTTAGAGTAATATGATGTAATGTTTTGGAATATTCTCAAGATTTTTTAATTTATTTTGGGGTTTCTAGTTGTCTGGAAGAATTTTTCATATTTTAAGAAGTAGTTTTAAAATCGTTTTGAAAATTATGAAATTAATTGAAATGTTTTGAAAGTTAATTTTAAAGTTAATTTTAGTGTTTTTAAAGTGATTTAGTTTATTTTAGAGGTCTTTTGGAGCCAATTATAAATCCTTTAATTTTTTATTTTTTTGTTTGTTTAATTAGAAATATAATATTTTTAACTAATAATTTAAACTTCCTCATGATTTGGAAGTTGTGTAAAGGTAATGAAGTTTTTATGGATTCCATAATGAAATATGAGTTTTTAAATAGGATACATAAGGGTAAGTTATTTATTTTAAATTTCTTATAAATGTAATATTGGTTGCATTAGAGTCATATGAAAATTATAATGCTTGTGTTAAGGTAATATGCTTGTCATGTAAGAGTAATATAGAAATTGAACTAGTTATGTAGGGGCAAAACACTAATTTTATACCCTGTGTAAATGTACCACTGAAATATTTGAGCTTGTGAAAAGTTAGGATTCTCTCATGTTAGGGTAAGACCGTTTTCCTACTGGATGTGTAGGCATTATATGATGACTACGTATAGTCCATTTTAGTTTTTTAAATTAAGAAAAGGGTAACCAATCTCTTTTATAATGGTCCTTTTATTTTTGCAATACCAAACTTGCTATGTCAGTGTAAAACCACATTAACCTTACATAATTCTTACTCTATACATAATAGTATTGTTTTAAATCCAAAAAATTTGTATTTTTCCCTATTTCAAACTTGTAAAGATTTTTTTGACAATTTAAAATGTTTCAAATGATGAAAATAAAGAATTTAAATCCCTCCTAACCATTTAAAAATTAATTTAACATTTTCAATGGTTTTAATTTAACCACAATCAAGAGTTTATTTAATACTAAATTTAATGAGAAATAAATGAAAAATAAGGTGATTTTTATAGAATATCCATAAAAACTATTATTTTTAAATATAGTGAAACCTCTCACATTTAAGTATGATTGAATTTTATCAAGTTTGGGTGATCTTAGAGACTTATCTTAGATTATTTTGAATCCTTTAGTGATTTTTGGGTCTTCTCCTATAAATTATTGCCTTCACATATTAGCTTATCTCTCTCCCCAATATTTTGGTACTACAGTGCATGAAGACTTCTTCTCCCGGTAGAGGATTTATGAACTTATCATTCATATTTTGGGATAATTAACTTGAATTAATATATTGTTATTATTTACATTCCTATAATAATTTTATTATTAAATTTTATTTCAAATATTTATTCTATGATTATCTTAGTGTTATGGTTACTGATAATTTTTTCATCATTATAAAAGAATAATCACTAATATTTTGTAATGAAAGTGGAATGGTTGGAATATTAAAGATTAAGGTTTTTTAATATCTTTTATATTTATATTTATGTTTTGGGATTTGATACATTAATTTTTGGTGATCTTGGTTCTTTTGTTATGAAGTTAAAGGGACCAAGGTTGAAATGGGGGAATAAAAGAGCAGGTGGAGTGGTATTTCTAGAATTACTAACATGGTAAATGAGGATAAAGTAAAACTATAATGACATGTTTAATGATGAATAATATAATTTATCATGAAGTGAGTTGATTAATTGAATGATAATTTGTGGGATAATTAAAGGTGATAATTATGAACTTCTTATGGAAAGAACTAAAAGAACATGTTTTGAAATTCAGTTTATGAATTGGAATCTAGAAATGGTGATATCTGTATATTAGGAATTTATTTTATGGAATCTTAATGTATTGATTTTTTAATTAATTGATTAATATTTCGAATATCTATAACTTTTTAATTGTTATATGATTTGTGGTAGAAACAATAGATATTTGAAAAAAGACATTTAAAGTGGAAAATTTTGGAGCTTAAAGTCTCCTTATGCCATGAGGGAAGCTCATGATGCTACACCACATTTTTGAGGAAAAAAACACTTGAAGGAAGAGCTGGATGGATAAATAGAGTAGAAAATTTACACATCTTGTATTTCATTACACAATATGATATCATCAAAGAATCCTCCATTTCAAACGGTAATTTATGAAGTCATTACACACTGTGAAACAATTACATGCAAGTAACAATTACACATCATGTAAGTTTCGATGAAAAGAAAGATAAATATCTCATTTATTAGGGTTTTATAATAGGGGTTATAAAATAACCCCTTGGACACATAGAAAGGTCTACACACATCTGAGAGGATCCACACATATGACTTCAAGCTTGGAGTTCTATTGCGTAACACTGCTTCCCCACTTTTCTTCTCTGCAAATCCTTATTGGGTATCCTTGCTACTCATTCTCATAATTACTAGCATGAGAATGTAGTTTTACTTGTTACTACTGATGTGATTATAGTGGAAAGTTATATTTTAGATTATTTATATCCTTTTATTCTTGTTTTGTATTACTACATGATCATTTTTCAATTCAAATATTATTCTTTTTGTAATTTCATGAGCATTGCTTCCGATTTGAGGTGTTTTATTTTATTTCATAAATTGATTGGATAATTCTGTGTATGACCATTATGAAATCTTGGAAAGTTATGTTTAAATTAGGTTAGTGGGTCTCCTAGTTTTGTTATTTTACTTAGTAGATGAGTATTCCCACGGTGCAGTCATAGGATTAGTGTTGGGTACCCATAACAAGGATCACTACATACCCAATTCCAACACTAAATAAAAATGAACCCATAATCCGTTGTTTCCCAAGTTAATTAACCTGAAAATAAATTAACTTGGAATGTACTCTCACTAGATATAAAAACCAAATCCTTGCAACACTTATTTCACCTTCTCTAAAAAATAAAAAATTGAAATTGTGATCTATTTAATTAATCTAGAATATACAGAATGTCTTTATGGGTTTGACACTTAGAATTGATAAATAATAAATTCTTATTTAGTTTATATGAGTGTTATAAATTAATATTTTTTTTCCTTATATCTAATTAATGACACCCTACAGGCTGCCAATTGAATTAAGAATTCATTGGTGTTAATTTAAAATATGATTATGAAAATAAATATTGATGGGTGAGTTAGTAAACCGTGGTGGGTGGAATGAAGAAAGGGTAATTGTGTTTTAACTATTTTATAATTATTTAAGGCATGATGATAGGTATGTTATGATTTGGATTAATATACGATATGATGACTATAAAAAAGATGGTAAATGGAAATTATCAGTTGATGATTTTAAATGTTTCAAACTATTATTGATTTTATGGATTTCCCAATTTGAATCCTAGTTGTTTTGTCTTAATTATTATTAATCTATAATTCCTTTTAGGATGTTATCCATGATTTGGTGATAGATTGTGAAATTAGCATGTTGTGTAATATATGGATGATGTGGAATTTTCATGATGGTTATCGATGGGAAATGAACATAAAATTGGGAGTGCATGAGGTTGATGTTGTTCATGTTTACAATACCCTATTAAAATATAGTTTGTATGATTTAGATGTGATGCGTGGTTAGTACCATGAGGTGTGATATGTGGTCAGTTCCACAATATGTGATATTTTTTTGGTCCTTCAAGATATGATATATGGTTGGTTTCGTCCTTTGACATCAGATTTGGTTGGATATATGGTTATGTATACAAGTGGTTAGTTTTGGTAATGAGATGATTTGGTTTCATTTTTGCTTCATAATCAATTTCAGAGAGGGGTTATCCTACTAGTTAGTGACCTCTAAGAGGGATGATGAATCTTATGATAAGTAATTGCAATAATAGAAATATTTGGGCCTTGGGTAAGAAGATTATATAGAAATGATGGGTTTTTTCGACCCCATATTTTACTACTATGAATTATAGTGACTCATATGTAATTCCCATGATATGGGGGGCTTGGTTTAAGTTATTTTAGAATAGGATTTTTTTGTAATGTTTGATATTATTGTTATATTGTAGTATTCCTACCTATTTTTCACTTCTTATTTCCTTGTGTGATTGATTTTATCGGATAATTATTGATCATGTTTATACCTACATATTCTTTTCACATGTATTTTTATAGGTTTAGTCGGATGATCCTATCGACTACCTCTATGTACGCCCAAACCAAAGTTTTGTAGTGATTTCAGGATAGTATAAAAGGGATTGGGGTTGCTGTTCGTGTATTTTAGTGGAATTTAGAGAATGTTTAGAGTTTTATTGGTTTTATTTATGTATTTTATGTTTTATTTTAGGGAATGTGCATCAAATTTGGGTGATAGGAAATATAATGATACATTGATAGTTAATTTTTAATTATATGGATTTTATTGGTGGTTATTTATATCTTGTTTCTTGGGAATCAAGAGGGTAATTACTCTTATATGATTGTTTCATAACTTTAGTGATATTCATGAACCCAAAGCCTACTGAAGGTGGGACTATGTGGACACTCTTTCTCTTCACCCCGTGCCAAGGAGGGGTGCCAAAGGATGGGGGGGGGGGTCCTGAAAAAGTGGCATCAGAGGTGTTGGATAAGAGATAGGTTGGATATTAGAGTCATTAATATGTAAGTAATATAAGGTATTAGTAGGTAAAAGGTGAAAATCAAGACTAACATGATGTGGACTAAGGAGATCAACTCAGAGACAAATATTTGGGCCCACTGACATCCGATTCAAGGAATTTGAAAAATATTCGAACATATTTAGGTGGAAGGGAAGTAGTTTTAGGATTGAATTACAGGGAAATACTTACATCATGGTCATTAGTTTCATCATCATGTACATATTGAATTTTATGTGTGATTCTTTGATTATGATAATTATATTTGTTAATAAACCATTATTTTCTGTTGAAATTGGTTATATAACCTAATATAAGAGACTAAAACTATAATTAACTAGTATAGGATATTTTTGTGAACCTTCGAGAGACTTGATTATGTTAATCCATTTCCTATTATAACATTCCCCTTCATAAATTGGATTTTTTTTCTCAATGTTAAAGTTAAATCATGTTGAATTATTTTCTAAATGTTTATATAAGTTACCAAAGAATTATTAATTTATTTTTCCATAAATTGTTAAATTTTGAGAACTACTTTAAAACATGTTAACTTAATTCTATTTTATACTATTATTCTAAAATTAATTGTTTTAAAACCCTTTCTTAGGAGTATTCTGGTTCACATTCAAGCTAAATTCAATCCTTTTTTTATTTAAGATTTATTATTATCATGTGTTATTTATTTATTGAAAAATTTGGTTTTGATAATTTAAATTTTTGGATTCCTAAAGATTCACCATCTTGATTATTGAAAATTCATTTCAATTTGTAAAATTTGGCATGAATAACTTTCCCTAAATTTTATAATGACAATAGTTTTGTTGTGTTAATCCATTTATACATTGTATTCATGTGTTGGAAAATCCTTTAAATATTTATCTGAGAGCATATTAAAATCCCAAATTATTTAATGTTTCATTGAAAAAAATATATATTATATGTAAAATATTAAAAAGAAACATTATCTAAAACTTCTCAAACCCACTCCATAGAAGATGAGTTATCACCAGCTCCTGAAGTATATATACACTATTTGACTCTAGACTCCGATAAACCAATAAGTGTTGGTATATTCCTTTTAATTTAATATTGAAATATATATTCCACACACATCCTAAGGGATATGTGTAGGGGTTAGTACAACATACCCAATATATGATCGTCACCCAACCCTAACCATATTTTGATTAATGTATGTGTGTAAAAAAAGAAAAATATGGGTAGTAAATATTAAATGAAAAATTATTAATTTATGTTTCAATCGATGATAGAAAAAATATGTTTACATATGGAATTGGTTTCTTTGGGATAACCATGCCACTATCGAAACTAACCTCAACTTCCTTAATCCCTTTTCTAAACTCCATAAAAATAAAGTTTAAATCCACAAAGAAATTATAATATGGAATTAAATATATGAGAATCCTTATTAAGTGAAAAAATAACTATATGAAAATCCTCATTATGAGGGAAAATATAAAACTACCTATATAATTTTAAGAAAATACCTATCCATTACACTGTCAAATATATACCATGTTATATATGATTGGTTTCTAAAGATGAATTAACGTTTTATCAATACTCATGAAAAAAATAAGAAAACCTTAAACCCAATATTAACTATGCTTGAAACTTGAAACCTAGTAAAAATAATAAAGAACATTATGAAACATTCACCATTTATTTCCATTACCTCTGTTTTCAATCATGAGGTTGATGTTGAAAATTTGGAGGTAGATTTAGAACTCCCTCCACCATGGTGTATGCATGGGTTGTACCAAATTACTTATCACATGTGGTTGGGGACCCTCATCCAAGAAATGATATTATATAATCTCTTATGGTTAATGTAAGAAAATGTGAGGGCTTTATAAAGGGAAATATTTTCATCCATAAAATTTCATAAGTCTCATAAACACATCCTCAATGGGATTACCACCCGATGTATGATCTTGGGGGTGTTCCTCAAGGTTTATAAATTTAGTCGACATTAGAGTGTGTGAGTAAATTTCTCTATCTATTAACACATTAATTTAATGAATGAACTGATCCTCCCAGGCCATTCATCTTTCAAAATGTTTCTATTTAATGATTGCCTAGAACGAAAGAACCTCAATAGATAATAATTATCATTCATCTAATAAGATATCATAAGATGTTATTGTATATCAAACCTTATTATTATACATCTAAAACCCTATATGATATTTTTATAATCATAAAATATTATTGTATAGGATAGTGGTATGATTTATAAAATCAGGACTTATGATATATCCATATCAAATATTATGTTATGAAAAAATAAAATACTTAAAAAATGGATTTAGGGAATATCACCCTCAATCTTCCACTATAAATATATCCTCTTAGAACTGGTTTCATTTTAACTTATATTGTTCATATACAATATATTGTGAAATAATATCCTAAAATACTTTTGGATATCCTCTAAAATAGTTTTTAAAACCTATCATCATCATTACTTTATATTACATCATATGAAATATCTTTTTAATATCTAACCAAAACACCATTTAGATTAACTCTAAAACACTTTTTGTGTAGATGTTTGAGTAAAAATAAATTCTCATTCATTTAACTATAGTGTGTAACCCCAATAGTCTTTGTAAAAATGATAACTAATATAAATTTAAGAATTCATAAATATAAGAAAATAGAGAACTCTATAAAATAATAAATTTTTCTCAGTATATAAAGGTATTTGGCATGATATCTATCAAATACATGTATCTCTACACTTGTATTCACCAGCTTCATTATATATAGGCATGAATTTTCATATGATCCCTTAGTCCAAGACATTGTGTAACCATGGGATATTGAGTATGTCAATCCCATATAACTACTCATACATTCTTGATTCTCTATATATATATACTAACCCATTTAATGTATACATCACTTGTCATTCACCTTCATAGATGATAACATCACATACTCCACACTTGATAGATAAACATTTCATTTTTTAAACACCCCAATATTTTACTATATCTCTTTCATTTAAAAGTATTTAATGTGATTGATATCTTGATGCAAATGAAATAGTGAACTAAAAAGAGATGAAACATATTAAATGAATATTATTAAGTAAATTATTAGGATAATAAAACCACAAGAAATAAAAAACATCATTCAACTATAATAGCATACATTTAAGGATAAACAATTAACATGATTTAATGTTAAAAAGGATATTTATTTCTCAAATAACTATTTTAAAAGCGTTTTATATATTATCCAAAAAAATTAAATTAAATTTTTTTAAAATAATATTATATATAAACCAATATATTAACATTATTTGAATTCTAAATTGATATGAAATAACACAAATAAAACTTAAAAACATAAATTTTCAATAAAAAATAAATTTCATTATATTTTTTATTTTCTTTACAAAACTAAACTTATAAATTTTGGAATTTTAATTTTATAAATTTTAATTTATTTTTTTAATTAATATTGTCAAAATTATCTTTGGATTGATTTTTTATATTTTTCAAAAAGGTTGAATTTTTGGGAAAATTGTGAAAAATACCTACTTTGAAAATACTATCACCTTTATAAAAACATAATAATAAAAGAATTATTTTAAAGTTTTTGAAACCTATTTTATATGAAAAATATATATTTATAAACAAAAATAAATCATTTAAAAATATAAAATTTTATTTATAAAACCCATGTTTTACATTTTGGAAACATAGGTAATATTTTTCTCTAATAAAAATTATTTTTGTTCTGTTTCTTTTAACTAAGTATCCAAAAGGAGGAATTTTATTTTGGATTGTTTTAAAAGCCATATAAATCTTATTTGGTTTATAATAAACCATTTAATTTCTTATAAATCAATAATATTATTAATTTTATCTTAATCATAATTTTCATGCATAAAAATAATCTTTTTGGAAAAGTAGTCTTTACTTGTTATGTGCACTAATATTAAAATTAATTTTTGTCACCCAAAAAAATTTTATACAAGAAATTTATTTAATATTTTAAATTATTAGGTCAAAATTATACTAATAAGTCCCAATTTATTTTTAGGCCTTAAATGTAAATAACTTATATAAAAATTATTTACTATGATAAAAACCAAAAAATGGGAAAAGTGAAACAATTAAGAGTAAAAGTATTAAAAATATATATTAAAAACATGTGTAAAAATTTATGTTTGAGGATTTATAAACATTAATCCTTACATTTATACATTATATTCCATTTTTGGAACCATTTGACCCTCCAATAGTGACTTTACCTATTATATTATTATTAAAATTACACTCATCTCTATAATAAAAGGAATAATCACCACTGCACTTATACACATGCTCGAAGCCACTTAGATTAAAAATACTATTCCAAATAACCATTGAACACTAAATCCCCCCTCGTAGAGGTTTTTATCTTCTTAAAATATAATGTCTCCAATATTTAATCCAATTTTCAAAGGAAATCTACTAAGGAGTAAGGTAAGATTCTCAATTACTCTTTTTTCATTTATTTTTATTTATTAATTATTCTACATTGTATGAATATAATATAAAAATATTTAAATAATTACATAAGTCTTCTAATTATACTTAAATGTTATTATTTTTATAGTATAACGTTTTTACCTTCCTCCCTACCATATGAATAAATGAAAACATTGCGTGTCATACGTATGGACTACCACCTCCATAAGTAAAATGATATGTTTTTCTTAACCACCAAAAATTTCTTGTTAAAGTTGGGTATTTAGATAATAAATATGAAATTTTAAAAATTATTAATAGTCTTAAAATATGATCCAATTCATACCTTCTTTAAGTTTTATGGAAATTGAGAATAATTTCCTTGTGTACGTGCGAGCTATCACCTCCACAAATCAACGATTTTTAATTTTTCATGTAGAATTTTATTCTTTATAAAAATATCATAAAATATAATTCATGACCTTAAATATATATAAATAATTTCATATACTTATTTAATAATGATATAGTTCAAAATGAATCATTTTTTAAACCATACCCACCCATCAATTATAGTATGTTCTTGTTTGGGTCAGTTAAACCGCCAATGTGAACAATGTTATAAATTTATATCTTGGATGAATATAGAAACTTAAAAATGGTATTATTATACTTAAATGAACAAAATTTACTTGGGTTACGGTTTTTTAATTTTTATATTAATATTTAACACATTGTTAACATACATATTTTTGTTCACAAAAAACTACCAAAACAATATCGTTACCGATTTCGTCCTCACGAATCACGACTAAAACTATTAGGTAATGAAATTAGATATTTGTAAGGAATGTAAGAAACAATAAAAATTACAAACATTTGATGATAAAAATAAATTATAACTAACTATTAAATGTATATTAAATGATTATAAATAAAGAGTATAAATGGTAATTGATATAAATAAGGTTCTGAAACATTTTATTAATATGGTTTTGTTTATTATATAAGAGTTTAAAATGATTTCATGTAATCCAATAATTAAGGTAAGGGTGTCTCTTAACTCAATATTCTCTCTTTTAATTCTTCTTATTCTTCTTGAATTTCATTACCATATGTTGGGAAAATTACACCCTATTATTTTTTTATTATGTATTTCCTATTTTTATAAGCATTTACATTTATCTCTTATAAAATCACTTTAAAAGGATTATTACTTCAATAATATGTTTTTAAGGGGTTTTCTTAGATCAAAATATTTTCTTGAGTCATAATGTTTTCTTCCAGGAATTTAGTTTTAAAAGATGTTTTTTTTATTTTCTATGATGGTATTATGATGAATTTAATCTTTATTTTATAGGGGATTACATTTATGTATTTTATTATTCATAAAATTTTATGACGTAAAGATTAATTACCATTCTCTCTAAATATTCTCTTTCTCTCCCATATCCATGTTCATTATTCCCACTAATATTCTTATTAATTATTTTGAAATAAAAATATTTTTTATTGTTTGTAACTTTAAATTTCCTTTTTAAATCTTTTGAAATGGAATATTTATCACACTTTTTATGATGAGGGTTTTTATAAAAGTAATTTTAAAATGTTAACTTGGTTTAATTATTTATTTTCTAAATCACACACTTTATATTATACTCCATATTCAATATAGATAAACTTTATGTAATTTTAATGTATCCATTATGTATGATTCATTTTAAAATGAAACATTTTCAATTTTTTTTACTTTAGCTTTTTGAAAATAAATTTTTAATGTAACCAGTAACAAAGTCTTTTAGGAAAATGGGGAAAACATTTTTTAAAAACTATTTTATAGTTTATTTCACTCTTATAATAATTATTATTTATGAATATTTCTTTACATGTTTTAAAATGGTTATCCAATTGATTTTAATTGTTAATAATTTTGAAAATAAAATGAAAGTTTGTATTGTTTTTAAAAATTGAATGTTTGATTTTAAATTTTTTTAATGATTTTGATAGGGATACTAAGTCTTTTGTTTTTAATTAAGTCTTATATGTTTTTCTTCCTTTTGAAATAATGTTTTTGGAAACATATTTTTGTTTTAAAATTATTTTCTATTTTTTTGGTTTTAAAGGGAATATTTAAAAATGTTCAATCAAACTCTAAGTATTTTATTTTAAAGAATTTTTAAGGAGTTTTAAGCATTGTAAAAAGATTAATTTGTTCTTATTTTTCAAAGTGATTTACAAAATAATTTAAAATAGTTATTTTACATCCATTTGAACATCCTTTGAAATTCCTTATGTCAAGCTTCTAATATGATCTTATGATACCATCCACCCTATTTATCTAGATAGACTATTAAATTTTCTCTGAATGTATTCGTGGAACACATATGTTTTCCTCATGTCAATTAGGTAATGTTTAAATTAAAAATTATTTATTTCAAGTGGAACACATATAAAAGGATTATTGATGGGTGAGGTTCTATATCACCCTTTAATGTGTTGGTTAAAATTTTATAACTCCTGAGATAAATATATTGACTGTTAAAATGATGTATATTACATACGTTTATAAGATAGTGTGTGTAAATGATAAATATTATCTACGTTCACAAGATAGATCATGGACATAACACATATTTGGTACTTTCCCATTATTGACCATGAACATTATGCAAATTTTGTATGTTTACACGATTAAGTATAAAATAGATTCAGTTATCTCTATTTAAAAATTTATAATTTCATATATTTATGGATATGCCATATTTCTCTATTATATTCTTATGTTATGTTTTTTAGATCTTGTTTATTATTTCAGACTCTTGTGTTATGGTACAAGTTTGTTCATTCGATATTACATGTCCTGATATCATGACTTATAGACAACTCTTATTATTCCATGTTCTCTTTAATAAGATATTTATCACATAATCATTTTATTTCATATTTTTATGATCTTACCCTTGAATACATGTTGATAAGTATTCCATTACCAAGTATTTGACCTTAGAAATTTCTTATGTATTTATTCCCTTGGTTATGAAGATAAGTGTAAATCATGATTGGTCTAGTAGGGAGTCTAGTGTGGATTAATTATTAAGAAATGATTAAAAGTATTTTAAAATATGTTTCTTATAAAGTTGGTCCTCAATGAAACAAAACCTTTTGTTCTTGAGATTGTGTGATTATTATGAAGTATAATGTTTAAATTATTGAAATATAAGTAAATTTAGCTCAGGCCATCTCACTTAGCATTTAATCTAGTAGTATAATTATGTTTTTTTGGAACCATACTCAAGAGTTTGGGTCTGGGGTACCTCAATTGTTATTAGAGTTGGGTTTAGCTATATTTAGTGATTAGTTTGGTTTTTTTGGGGATTATTTTAGTTATTTTGGGGATTTGTTTTGTTTTTATAAGGGATTAAGATGAGAGAACTTTTGTGAAGACTCTAAAGATATGGATAAGTATAGGATGACATCTAAAATTTTTAGTGATGTAAAGAGTGTGTGGTTTACTAGAAATGACATCCATTTATGGATGGAATACTTGGATATAGGCTCTGCCATATATGAACCAAGGGGTACTTACCTTGAAAGAGGATGATTGGGTATTAACTCAATCATCACTCGGTACTTGAAAAAGAGACTTAAGTGCACAACTGTTTTTACATTCCCAAGGGGATATTATTTGGTTACTCACATTATATTTGTTAGATATTATGGAGGATTTATTATGTTTATAAATTATGATTATAAGTATATGAAAACACAACTTAAATAAAAATATATGTAATTAAAAGTATCATTGGAAATGGAAAATATGTTATTGAAGAATACATCTTAGGTTTGATTTTTCAAATTCAAATGATAATTTAATATAATTTTATTAGATATTATCATAACCATTCTAGTTTAGTATTTGATTGAGAATAAAATCATGAAAATGAAATTATGAAATGTATTTCACCAGAAACTCTTATAACCTACAAATGAAACATATTTTGGAATAAACAATTGAGAAAATTGAAATTATCAATGCATGCCTATTATGAAGGAAATGATGAGTCTCATAGTATATATTATTGTGAGGTTGATATCTTCGTATAAAATATATTTTATGTATTTTATGGATCCATTATCTTCTTCTATTATGGAAGTTAATAAAAATTTAAAATATGAAATTTATTATGTGTGGGGGGGGGGGGGTTGATGTAATTCCCTAAGATTTAACTATATATATTTTATTCAATAAATATAATGTGTTCAATAACTTTCTCATAAAACATTTAACTAATTTGAAGTGTGAAATTTTATTTGAGTTTTATTAATAAAATTATAAAAATAATAAAATTATTTAAATAATAAATATATTAATCAGATAAAATTTATTACATTTAGAAGAAAAATAATCAATATGATTTAATATTAAAATAGGATATTTTTATCAAATTATTATTTTAAAAAACCATCGTATATCTTATTCTAATAAATCAAATTGACCAATTTACAATATTAATATATATATGAACTAATTTAGTAACATTATTTAAATTAGAAATTGATATGAAGTAATATTAAGAACACTTAAAAATATTATTTTTCAATAAAAACAATTTTTATTTTTATTTTTATGATAAACCAGATCAGAAACCCTAGTACCCTGATACCCAAGTCGAATATGACACAGATTGAAGGGTTTTTCAAATCCCCACATGTTGGTGACTTGCACTCGGAATCAAATTAGAAAATAGTGGGAATTAATTTTCTATAAAATTGTGGATGATAAAGATACATATCAGTATGATCAAATATATAAAGATAGATAGTACCAGAAATAAAATAGGTAAAATAATCCAAGACAATACATCATCAAAGTACTCAAAATAGGAAAATATAAAATCATCATCTCAAAGGACACATTACATTAAGACCAAAGGATAATGAACATCCACCTCTATAAAGGGGGTGCTTTCCCTCTGCTCAGTCTTGACAGAAGAAAATATAAAAATTAATAAAGAAAAATGTAGAGGGTGAACTACAAATCCTAGTAGGATCTCACCAAGTATTCTATAAAAATATTCCATAATAATATACCATTTTTTTAAATTTCAAAAAATAGGGCATGCTGATAAAATTTTATATTTAAAACCAAACATGCTTTCATTACAATTTGATGGAATTTTTTAACATGGATTAAAATAACATTTTTTATAAAATAGTTTACATAAATCTCTATATATGAGTTAAGTAGTTTCAAAATCAATGTAATATATTATAAAATAATCAAAAAAAGCACCATGGCCATATTACCTATGGTACAATAGTTTCTATTTATATGATCCTCACACATCACATATCAGCCATCGTGGAAATATTTCTACACATGTTCCTCAAGATCAAGACAAATAGGACTCATAAACATACCATTTTGGATAATATCTTCCTAACTATGTTTTTTTTAGAGTTTTAATCATCAACCTATTTCTTGGTAATTACCATCCTAGAGTTCTTGTCACAAATAACCCACTAACCACCCATGCTCATATGTGATCAATTAACCAATCCATTGAAAAATGGAAAATGATTTCATTTAAAATAAACAATCATTCACAATTGAATTTACCATTTTTCCTTTTCAAAACAACAATTCACTTTAAAGACCAAAACTTGGGGTATTCATCAATTCCTTTCTTTTCAAAATTAAACAAATCATAGGTTTTTATGAATTCAATTTTTGAAATTATTTTGAAATCAATCCTAAAATAATTTCACAATTTCCTTGAATTTCAGAATATACCCCAATTTCAATTCCATTAGAAATTTGGGGTTTTTCGAAAGATTCCATGATAAATAATATTCAAATTCCAATTCACATAATATTGGTTTTTCAAAAATCAATTGAAAGAACTTTTGAACAATACTTAATTTAATGTTTAATCAATTGTCTAATATTAAATGGATTTATCTACCTTTTATCATGGAAAAACCCACAATATGAATCTCTAATAAAGGATAAAAATTGTAAGATCTAGGAACACAACCTGTGAACAAGATACAATAAGATAGAGTTTAGACCCATCGATCCCAAGATTATCTATCATAATCCAAGGAGGAAATATAGAGATATAGAAGAAATAGAAAGAACACTTACCTGGAAAGATGCACTACAACCAACATGATGATCAATCACTGAACATATGATCTAGAGGGATTGGAGATCTCAAAAATTACCAAGGGATGGATCTAGTTTGAGAGGGAAATATTATAGGTTAAAAAAAGGATATCAGCCAGTCCAAATGGTTTAATATACTGGGTTATGGAATTACATGAAATATATTCCTTTCACATCATGTAGTCCCCTGGAAAAAACTAATGTTGAAAAACAAGTCACATTTTGTTAAAAACCCGATCTAACCTTTTCACATAATGAACCAAATTCATGGGTTGTAAAAATTTTATTCCATTAACTAGATTCATGAATTATTCCTTGAGGCAATTTCATGATGTGTAATCACATTACACAACATGTAAGTTCTTAGATGACAATATTTTTTTAATTCCCCTGCAAAAAATCCTCAAACAAAAAGAAAGGAAACCAAAAAAAGGACAAGGCATACCTTAGAAGGTAACATGGTGTTATAAACTCTCCACCATAAAATATTTTCATCCCTATAAATCCTGTTAAGAAGTTTCCATATTAAGATGTTGATGCAACTACTTCTCATAGGTGCCCCACACTCCCACATCTCAGGCAAATCAGAACCGAAATGCCATAGCACATAAACCAAAAATATCATACTAAAAAAATCACCTTTATCTCATATTCAACAATCATGAGTCGATTATTAGTCACAAATAAATTTGTCTCAAAATTAACATCTACCCATTTCAATAAATGAGAGGGCCAAAAAGATGCTTTCGGGACTAAGATATATGAAACCTGTTATGTATTGATGTTAATTGCAAAAGAAGTTATAAATATAAAAACACTTTCCCCACCTACTAAACAAACTCAAAAGGTCCCAAAAAATTAGGATCAAGCTTCCCTTTCCTCCCAAATAGTCAATGACATAAATGCAGTGAAACATTTTAGAACACCTAGTCATTAACTGAAAACTCCAACATACTATGACGACGATCAACATAAGATTTATACCGGTGCCGATCCATCAACATTATCTAATGAATAAATTAAATATTTACTGTTATATCTTGAAAAAATCTTGATCAAACCAAGTAAATATCACCAATCTTCAACCAAAAAAATAGATATTTACATATCTATCCATTCAAGGCCTCAAAAGGATCCATTATAATAATGTAAAGGTAACTATTGTTATAGGAAAAATCTACCAGTCCAAAGTGGTCATCCCAAGATCCACTAAAATTAGGGATACAGGCATGAATCATATCCTCAAAAATATATATAGTTCTCTCTATTTAGATATCCATCTACAGATGATTTTCTATTCTCAAACGAACTCGGGATACCATCACCACCTGAAGACCCCACAAAAAATGAGAAGTAAAATGGGGATCTCTATCATAGGATACAACATATAGAACTCCATGAAAGAAAATGAGATCTTTCACATAGATATTTACCAAATTAAAAACTCTAGTTGTATCACTAATGGGTATAAAGTGACTCGATAAAATGTATATAGAAATCATATCCCACTATTAAGTCATCACTGGATGTGGATGAAGTAAACCAAAAGGTATTTGGTGCTCTGCCTTGACCTATAAGAAAGTATAATAGGGAGTGAAAAAATGGATTTCCCCATCTCATAATTGGATACCAGAATCATCACTGAATACCATATAACATCATTGTGGATCCTAGTCACACAACCCACTAGGAATTATATAAATTCTCCATCATATATTTTCTCATGGGCCACGAAACAACAAAACGATTATGAAGACATAGAACAACCTCTATAAAGAATGATCACTCAAAAACTATCTCCCTAATATGAATAGAGTCTCTAATTCCACAAAATTCATCGTCAAGAAAATATTCCTAAGAAATCATCTCAAGATAGGAATAGGTCAACAATACACTAGCCAAGATAAACTCAACCTTTGTTTCTCGAAATCCAATATGAAACTGTGCCAAAAGATCCATCAAGATTCACTATTCTGAGGATTCTTTCATGGAATAAGTTAGAAGTTTCTTACTCAAAGAATCTAAAATGATGTTACCTTTCCCTAAAGTATATGTGATATTGAAATCAACAGACTATAAGTACTCCACTCAGTGCCTCTGGTAGAGATTTTAATCCTTTTTAGAGTATTTATAAATCAATGTCTTGTAATCATAATACATGATAAACCTTTCTATAAAAAGGCAATGCCACCAACTCTTAAGTGTATGAATTATAACTATGAGTTAAAGGTCATGGTTTTGGTAATTATTATCATGTTTCCTAATATACTGAGATACATAGTCCACTACATGATTATTCAACATAATAACACTTCCCAAACCTAAACTCGATGCATCATAGAAGACCACATAGCCCCGAATGGTCTATATAAGAGTCAAAACAGGTGAAGAAGTCAAAAGATTTTTTATCGCAACAAAATAACTCAAAAAATTATCATCCCATGAAAAATTAACCCCCTTCCAAGTGAAAGAAGTCAATAAAGAATCTAAATCTGAGAAATCATTTTTCATACTAGAGATAATACCCCACTAAATTAAATAAGATCCAAATATCAAAAACATTATGTTGATACACCCATGCTATAATAGCTTTCACCATCTCAAGATCAATGGAGATACCACTTTCTAAGAAAATGTGACCCAATAACATCACTTCTTAAATCCAAAAATCATATATAGATAACTTGGAATATAGTTGGTTATTTCTATAAAATTCTAGAACTAGTATCTGATGACGCACATGATCCTACATAAACTTAGAGTAAACCAGAATATTTTCCACAAAGACCACCACAAACATATCAAGATACTCATTAAAAAACTTTCTCATCAAATAAATAAATACTATGGGATCATTGGCTTGACCAAATGGCGTAAAAGGATACCCATAATCGCCATACCTTCTCTGGGAGGCAGTTTTATTAATTTATGATTATTTTATTCTCAACTGGTGATAAAAAAATTGAAGATAAATCTTAAAAAACTACTTAACCCCTTTCAACCAGTCAAATCGATAATCAATCCATGTAAACATATTCTTTTTCTCTACCGTATCTTGATTGATTTTATAGTAATAAACATAAAGGAAAATTGTTCCATCATATTTCATTGAAAATATAATTGGCACAACCCATGGTGACACAATTGGGATTATAAATCCTTTCTATAATAGAACATCCAATTGAGTCTTTAACTATTTAATTTTTTCTAGTTATATGTGGAAATGAGGAATAGATACTAGTTCAGTACTGGGCACCAAATCAATAGAAAAATATACCTCCCTTACCAGTGGGAAGCCAGATAATTGAGAAGGAAAGTCTTAGGAATCTCGATGAAAACCTGAGGAAGGAATTATCTCAAATATTCAAACTCTAGATCAACATAAAAAACTAATATTACTTTCCCCAACTATGGACAATAAGGTCTAGATTTACTAAAACTTAGGTCCTATTCCCCCTGAAATATATGATACACCCCATTAGGTGTGGTAAGGGAGGTCCATAAAAGATAATAATCAATTTGAGCCTTATTAGAAATTAGCCAATCCATTCGAAAAATGATATCAAGAGGTTTCATGTCAAAAACCATACAATTATAGGTAATATTGATTTCTGATAATAATAAAATTCAAGTAGGACAATGAAGACTCTACACACTCTTCGTTTTAAGGGCCGTAGTAATATCCATCACATAATATAAAATCTATGTTGGAATATTTAGTAGATTCAAAATATGAGATTATATAAATGAGTAAAATGCAACAATATCAAATAAGTTATTCAATAAAGATGAATATATAGTTATGGTACCTCTAAAAGTTGTTGGACCTATATCTACTTCTTTTGGAGACTATTCTACTACATGAAGAAGTTTCATTTCAGAAGACTGTGGCTGTAACCCCTTAGAACTTGAAGAATCCTATTTCACTGTAGCATTTTTTTTTATGTTAATTATCATTTACCACTACTTGAGGAAGAAAGGATATAATATAATTTTTGTAAGTTTCCTGAATGAACATAAAAACTACATATCTTTGGTTCCTCAATGAACTCCTATTTTGAATGTCCAGATTTTCCACACTTGAAGAAAGTCAAAGGGCCTCTTCCAGGCACTGTAGGAGGTCTAGAAGAACCCTTCTATCAAGACCCACCAAATGAATTATATTGCTTCCTCATTCCTTTTTTGAGAACTCATTGAACTTACACTGGGAGAAAAAGGGACTCTTGTTAACCCTAGATTAACATCCAGATCAAGATCAACCATTAATTCCCTATCCAACACATTATGATAAGAGGTGAGCTTCCATAAGAAAACATGAGAAATAATATAAGATTGAATGACCATATTGAACCATTGAGTATTTATCTTCTCATTAAATACAATATCAGGTGAAAACTACACTAGCTCAGTAAAGTAGTTTTCATACTCCATCATAGTCTTTCTAGCTTGCTCGAGTTTGAAAAACACCACAGCCGTAGCTATCACAATAGAATGTGGATATAAATGACCAATAAAAATAAATTTAAATTCATTAAATTCTAAACTATCATGCTTTTTTTTTCATCAACATTGAGTTATCAAATCTCCTCAAAGGTGCTTATAATTTGAAAGTGAAACATTTCATCTTAATCAAATCAGGTGTTTCCAAGAACACGAACAAAAGCTATATCTTCTTCAACCAATCCTCACCCAATTGAGAATTATTTGAGCCTTTGAACACCATGGATTCTAAAAAAGTAACTCTTGATCACAATTCTAAGATTAATCCCAATGATATTCCATAGCTAGAGGCTCAATGGGAATGGGTGTAGGTGCCTATCCCAGAGCCTGAACAATAGACACAATGATTTCCACAATGTTATGCAGTAGATAAAGATTCACTCACTATGGTTTATTTGAAGATTCCTCCTGGATCTAATTAATATTTCTTCTCAAAGGCATGATGCTACAAAATATTAATAAATACCATTGTACACATAATAAGATTAATCAGATCAATACTCAAATAAGAGAAATTGGGAAATTAATCCCATCATATAAGAAAACAAGATTTGGATTTCAACATGTATAGACCAAGAAAAGTGAAAATTATATAATTATTCATCAATACAACTTTCCCCAACCACCGAAGGTGTATTAAGTATCTTTAAAATAAATGATAGTCAGGAACACACTCAAAAATACCTCCTAAGTCCCAAAAAGATATTACAAACTCTATACTGACAACAAGGAAAGACACTATACTTAAACCTATGATTCCACTTTTTCATGCATCATCCTGGACACCCTGGTACCCTAATACCTGAGTTGGCTCTAAAATGGACAAAAGGGAACTCTCAATCCCCATTGTTTGGAGTATAACACCTAGAATCATACAACAAAAAAGTAGGAATGAATATAGACCAAAAATAGTGGATGATAGAGATATATATCACTATTACCAACTCTCTAAAGAGAGCCAATACCAAAAATCAAATTGGTAAACAAAAAACCCAAGATAGTATATCATAAAATTACTCAAAATTATACTAGATAAACTGTTCACCCCAAAGGAAAATTCAATCCAAGCCTAAAGAATCAAGAACACCCACCTCCTCTAAGAGGTACTTTCCCTTTTCTCAGACTTGGTAAAATAAAATCTACAAACTAATGAATGAAAAGGTTGGGTGGAGTTATAAATACCAGTAGGGTCTCACCCAATGTTCACTAAAAATATGCCATAATATTAAACCAAACATTTATTTCAATTTCAATAAAACATGGAATAGAAATAAAATTTTATATTTAAAACATAATATGATTTCATTTTAATTTTATGGAAATAAATTTCCACATGGTTTAAATAATTTTTTTGGTATAATTTCTTTATATAAATCACTAGGAATAAGTAAAGAAGTTTCAAAATAAATGGAATATATACCATAATAATCACAAAAAGCACCATAGTCATATACCTTGTGGTATAATGGTTTCTAGTCATAGGATCCTCACACATCTCATATTAGTGATCATGGAAATATGTGTACACATGTACCTCAAGCTCAAGCCAAATAGAAATCATCAACATCCCATTAGGGATAAGACCTGCCTAACTTGGTTTTTGTTAGAGTTGTAATCATCAACCCATTGCTAAGGAATTTACATCCTAGCATGATTTTCCCAAATAACCCACTAACTACCCAGGCTCTCATGTGATCAATCAAACAATAAAATTAAAATGGAAAAATCTTTTAATTTAAAATCAATCAACATTAAAAATTAAATTTCCCACATTTCCTTTTCAAAATTCTAATTCACTTTAAAAACCAATACATGGGTTTATCATCAATTCATTCCTTAAAAAAAATCATAAGTTTTTATCAATTCAATTTAATCCATTCATCCAAAATCTATCCTCAAATAATTTCACAATTTACATCAATTTCAAAATACACGCCAATTCCAATTCCATTAGAATTTAGAGTTCTTCCCAAGATTTCATGACAAATCAAATACAAATTCCAAATCACATCAAATTTATTTCACAAAAATCAACTTAAAGCAATTTCAAACATCAAGAAATTAAAGGTTTAATCAATTGGAAAGTCTTAAATGAAACCACATACCTTTCATCACAAAAAACTAACATTTGGACTTGTAAGTGAAGTAAGAAGGTATGTAATATCTAGGAACACAACCTAGAATCAATATTCAACAACATGGAGTTGGGATCCATCAATCGAATAAAGATTTATCAAACTAAATGGAGGAAAGAAAGCGAGATGGAATAGATAAGAAAATATTTTACCTGGAGAGATACACCACAACCAACATGATGATCAATCACTAAACGATTTATCAGGAGGGATTTGAGATCTTAAAAATCACTTAAGGATGGCTCTAGGTCGATATGAAAATGTTGTTTGTTGAAGAAAGGAAATCAGCCAAGACACATGGTTTAACATGCTAGGTTGGGGAATTACATAACCTATATTACTTTAACGTCATGTAATCCCACAAAAAGAAATTATTTCGAACAATTCATTACATTTTATTTAAAAACACAATTTAAACATTTCACATTATGAGCCAAATTCACAGTGTGTAAAAATTTTACGCCACGAACTAGATTCCTGACTTATTCTCTAAGTCAATTACACATTGTGTAATCACATTACCTAATGTGTAAATTCCTAGTAGGTAGAGACTATCCCATACCCTACACAAAATCCCTAAACAAAAATAAAGATGAAAAAAATGGACAAGGCATACCTTAGAAGGTAAAAGGGTGTTTTAATTTTATATTTTCATTTAAAAAATGAAATTATAAATTGAATAAATTTTTTTTACAAATATAACTAATTTTTTGGATTTATTATGCAAAAATTATTTTAGTATTAATTTTTTAATTTTCTCCAAAAGGTTGAATTTTTGGGTCAATAGTGAAAAATATTGATTTTAAAAATACTACTATTTTTATGAAATTATAATTTTTTTAAAATTTTTATAAAAACATTTTATATAAATAAATTATATTTATAAAATAAAATATATCAGTTTAAAATACAAATTTTAATTTATAAAACCCATGTTTTACTTTCTATAAACACAAGTAATATTTTTCATCTAATAAAAAATATTTTTGGCTAGTTTACTTAACTAAGTATCCAGAAGGTGGAATTCTATTTTGGATTATTTTAAAATCCACAAAATATTATTTTTTAATAATATAGAAATTAATTTATTATAAATAAAATACATTGATAATTTTTTATTAATAATAAATTTGATGTATAAAAATACAGTTTTTCTAAATGTTGTTTTTAGGGATTATGTGAACCAATATTAACATTAATTTTTATCACCCTTAAAAATTTTATTTTAAATAATGTATTTTATATTAGGAATAATTTTTTATAAATTATTTAATAAGTACCATTTTATTTTTAGTTATTAAAATTAAATTACTTAGATAAAAATTATTTACCATGGTAATTTTTTAGTAAAAGTGAAAAACCTTAGAGTAAAAGTCTTAGAAATATATTAAAAACATGTGTTAAAATGTATGGTTGAGGATTTATCAACTTCCAACATTCCCACACTCCATTATTTTCTATAATTATAACCATTTTAACTTTTAATGGAGACTTTATCTTTTATATTATTACAAAAATACCACTCTTATCCCTTATAAAAGTTTCCATCACCAACCCAATTATCTACACACCTAAAGACACTTATATTAGACAAAAATATATCAAAATAACTCCCTAAAACATATAGAAAAATTATAATGGTTCTATTCTTCTAAAAATACAACCTCTCAAAGCCTTAAACTAATTTTCAATAGTTCTCTTCTAAGGAGTAAGGTAAAATTCTCGAATACTCATTTTTCATTTCTTTTACTTTATTTATTTTTATTCCTCCTATGAATATAATTTATCCACATTGAAATATTTACATAATTATAATAATTATGCAGATTTTTTATTATATTTATGGGAGAAACTTTTTCTTTCTTTCTCACAACCATTGGAAAAACCAAAATTTCGCTTGTATTACATGCAGACTAGTGCCATTATATATGAAATGTTTCATTTTTATTAACAATAAAACATAGACGGTTAAAAGGGGTATTTACTGAATAAGTATTATATCTAAAATTTAACCAATATTATAAAAAATATGTACCAATTTCTACCTTATTTACATTCTATGTAAAATGAGAATGACATTCATGTGTATGTGCTTCTACTGCCTCCACGAAGCAACAAACATCATTTTTCGTCTTGAATTTTATTATTTATAAAAATATCTTAAAATATGATTAAAAAGCTTAAAAAATATAAATATTATCACTATACTTCTATAATAACTATATAATTCAAAAGGAACCACTTTCTTAACAATACTCATCCATCAATTTTCACATGTTCTTATTTGAGTCTGTTTAACCACCTATGTGAACAATGATATAAATTTCTATCTTGGATTAATATTGAAACTTATATACATGAATTATTTTATTTAAATGAGAAAATAATATTTTATTTAAGGTTTTAGAGATGTCTTATTAATATTTAATTCATTTTTAATATACCAACTTTTGTTCACCAAAAATTACCAAAACAAACTCGTTGCCGATTTCGTCCTGCCAAATCATGAATAAAAGTATCATTTAATGAAATTATATATTTTTAAATAATTATAAAGAATATATTATAGTAACTTTGAAAATATATGAATGATAAATTTTTCATAAATGAACGGGAATATACACATACACTTTAGGGAATATGTGAATAAATCAATATCGCTAACCTATGTTGATGGAAATAAATTATAACGAACTAATGAATGTATAATTAATGATTATAAATAAATATGAGAAATGGTAATAGATATGAATTTGATTATAAAATATGTTATTAAAATGGGTATTTCTGTTATACATGAAGTTAATGTGCTCTCGTGGAATCCAAGAAATAAGGAAAACGAGTTTCTTAATACAACATCCTTTTATTGATTTGTAATGATCCATATTATAATTCATTACTACATATTGGGTAAATTATACTCTATGTTTTTATTGCGAGGAATTTCGATTTTTTTTAAGTATTTTCATTTCTCTCTTACAATCTCACTTTAAAATGATTCTTACTTCCAAAATATGATGTTTTTATGTGGTTTTCTTGTATCAACTTTTTTTCTTGAGTCATAATGATTTTATTTTTGAATTTGGTTTTAAAAGATAATTTTATTATATTATATGTATATTTTATTATGAATTTATCCTTATTTTAAAGGTAATCAATTTTATGGATTTCACTCTTTATCATGTTTTATGATGTTAAGAATAATTCTCATTCTCTCAAAATGAACTCTTTCTCTTCTATATACATATTCACTATACCCACTAGTATCCTACTATATTAATTTAAAGTAAAAATATGTTTTATTTCTGGTAATTTTGAATATTTTCAATAACACTTTTCAAATAGAATATTTATAACACTTTTTATGATATAGAGTTTTGTAAAAGTAATTTTAAAAAATTAAAAAGGTTTTTTTAATTTCCTGATCATACACTTTATTTTCCACTCCAAATTACCTATATATAACCTTGATGTCATTTTCAATGATCCATTATGGAATATTAATTTTTAAAATTAATTTTTTTGAAAAGTTTTTTACAACAACTTTTCAGAAATTACATTTGAATGTGACCCATGAATTTATCTTTTTTTTACTATAGTGAATATATTCTCTAAAAAATATTTTATTATTTTGGTCCCTGTTTTAAGAATTATTATTTATGTATCATCCTTTACATGCTTTAAAATGGGTTATATAATTATTTTAATTCATTATTAATTTGAAAAGAATATTAAATTGTTTTTTTATTAAAAAAAATTAAAATTTGATTTTCAAAAAAATTGGATATTAAATTGGATATTTCTTTACAAAGATTCATTTATTTTTTAGAGTATTTAATTTAAATAAAAAAAATTTAAGAGGTTTAGAAAAATGTTAAACAGAAATTTATTTTTATTTTTTAAAGTGATTTATCTAATAATTTTAAAAGGGTTTTTTACATCAATGTTAATATAATTTGGTATTTAATATGTTACATTAAGGATATGTTTTTAGTGTTACATCCACCTTCTTTATTTGGATTACTTTTGAAATGTTCTATTAATTTCTTCATGAAATCATTCTCTTTACAAAAGTTTTATCCAGTGATGTTTGAAATATGAATGCATTTTTTCAAGTGAAAAACATACATATAGATGATTTATTGGAAGAGTCCTATATTCCCTACAAATTAATTTTTTAATGTTTTATAGTTAATGAGATAAAAATGTTAAGTGTTAATATAATACAGATTATTTAAGTTCACAATATTGTATATGTAACTGATGAAGATTAGATATGTTCACAAGATTGAGCATATACTTAATGAAGATTAGATAAATTAACATTATTGAGCATGAAAATGATGTATATTAGCTACATTCATAGGATTAAACTTGAAATTTATGTTGTTATCTATGTTTACAATGTTATGATTTCCTTTTTTATGCCTATTCCATATTCCTACATCATATTATTTTGTTATGCTCCATGACTCATGTTTATTATCTAACTCTTGTTACATGGTACATGATTGTTTTTTTGAGATTATATATACTACTATCATGACTTATGTAAAACCATTATTGTTCCATGTTTTCTTAATGAGATATTCATACCATGTTGAAATTATCTCATATACTTATGATATAACCATTGATGACATCTTGATAGGTTTTCCACTATTGATAATTTTATCTCACCAATTGTTTCTGTTTCCATTCCCCAGGTTATGAATATGAGTGTAACTTTTGAGAAGTCTACTGTAAGATCCCATGTTTTAAATCGAGTTATAAATTCTAAAGGAATTTTCATTTTCATTTGGTGGATGGTATGAATATTAAAATAATATTTAGAATGTAATTTTGAGAGTTAGAACACTCTAATGTGATATTTATGAACTAGATTTATGGCTCTAGAGGTGTCTTAGAAAACCAGATAAGTTTATATAGAAATGGAATTAAAAATCTCTATTTTTTTATGTGATAGTCTTGGGTGGATGGTCAGTGAAAGGTTAGTACTAACCGTGTGGCTCAAACATGATTCCTATTTTAATAAGGACATAGTTAGTTTTAAAATTTGCTGGGATCTAAAAAGCCACATAGTTTTGTGTAAATGTGAAGAGAAACCCACATGGTTGGAGCATGGTTTTTTTAACCATGTTTTGTAACTGTGCAAGATGGGGTGTTCTTGGGAATTACATCTATATGGTTGGTAAACCATGTGAGGGAATGGTGTACTAAGGTTGTTCTTTGGATAGTGGCATCGCACAGATATCACACAGTTTTCCTAACTATGTAGCTTATCCATATGCATCTAGAAAAAAGAAAAAATTACCGTTTTCTTCCTCTAACATTCAATTGGTTTTTACCTTATTTCCAAAATAAATTATTCCATTTGGCATCCTCTTGTGCCTTCTCCTTCCTCATTATTCCATGGATTGTTCTATCACATTCTTGGTCTAAATCAAATTATATCAGATGAGTTGGAAGCCTAATAGTGATTCTACAACTCCTCTTAATTACTTTCCTTATTTTCATTTCCCTCTTAAATGACATCATTATGTGATCTAGTATACCCTATTTTTAAGGTGTTCATTTGGTTCATTTTATTTCTATCATTTTAGCTCAAATAAAAAGGAAATATTGGATGATCGAAGCTTTATAAGTATGAGGTAGGGGGTCTATGACCATTCCTTTAAAATCCTATTGTTTATAAATTTTTCCAGTTGTGCCATACACTATAATTACCATGAATTACTCCTAAATTGGGTAAATATTTAATTAAAATGTTTTAACCATGAACTAGAACCCTATTTAAACATGTTGACATTTTTTGAGGGTGGTGAACACATATTTGATCACCCAATTGGGTGTGTCCTATTGTTTACCCATGTTGTCCATTTCTTGTATCTAACCAAAACACCCTTGAGGTGTGTTTAGATTGAATCCAAAAGGGAATTTATTAAATGATAATACATGGTATAATTTTATTAAAATAGGGTTTTTATACATACTTGACCTTTCATCAAAGGGATATAGATAATGAAATGGGGTTTTTTATAAATGACATAGAGATTTACTCTACCTATGTTAAATCATTAGTTTTTCATTTCCATTGAGGTGTGTTACTTGGATACCCAAGACCCCTAGACCATGGCTTGAAAGTGAACCACATTTTTGGTGTGTGGTTTTGTTTATTTCTAACAAGTTTAATAAATAGAACCAAATGAGATATAATGTGAAGGGATAAATATTACACTTGGATTTTATGATACTCATAATTAAAATGATCATGAAACTGTAAAATGAGTAGAATACGCCACATGGATAAATCATAATTGGAAATTAGAAAAAGAACTAAATGTAAATTTGAATGGAAAGACCATGTCCATGGGACTTATTAGATAGAATTTAGACTCATATAACACATTTTTTCAGTTATTTGTGATTGTGTTAAAAGAAATGATTAACGTACTGGTTTATATAATGAATTGATTTAATTATAGAATGTAAAGGATTGTATTTGTTGGTATTGAATTGAAAATTTGGCCTGGATTTTATTCCTTTTCCTTGAATTGTATGTTTTCATGGATTAGTTTCCATGGTCATGATAATTGTAAACTACCATGGATGTTTCCCATGACCCATATTTTATTATTAAATTCTATGTGCCTATGGTTATAATATTACATGAGAGTGATTATTTGGTTCAAATGTAGAATTAATTAGATGGGAGCATAAGACATTAAAATTATTTTATGATTGAATAAAGTATGGATGATTAAGAGATATTGGACATGGTGTTCTATACTATTTATCTGGAATTATTAGCATGGTGTTACTCATTTTTTTCTTGGAAATTATCAAGCAAAATATTCCATATCATTGTACATGGTGTTCCTTATTATTTATATTGAAATTCTTAGATATGTAATTCTTCATTATTGGACATGGTGTTCTAGATCATTTATATGAAATTTTAAGATAAGAAATTCAACACTCTTTTGATTTATATTCTCTGATTAATTACCCTTATTTAAATGTGGAACCACATATGATCATCATTATGTGTGGATGACATGGTTTATATTAGGATCTCACATGAATAGTGTTATATATTGTAAAATGGGATTTTATCCATTGGTCATATTATTACTTTACTATTCTCATATTCAGAGACATCTAACTTAAGCCGAAGTATGTATGGTTATCTAGGTGTCCCATAAGGAACCTGAGTATGAAAATGTTATTTATATATTATCCCATCACTTCCTTTTATTATTATTCCTAAAAAATATAAATTTTATAATGATATGATAGAAAGAATTTTAAATCATTAGTGGTGTCCTATTGAGTGTTAGTCACACCCCATTTAGGCCCCCATTTAGTACCTGGAAAGATTAATTATATGAAAGTTAGGGTCAGGGCAAGCAGCCGACATTGGATAATTGATCTTTGGTACTAGTATAAAGTATCGTAGTAAAGGACCGAGCAAGTTCTCACAACACTAGTGGAGGTTTTCTATTTGGATTTTTTTAATTTTTGACTAGTATGTATTATACTATATTCCTGGTTCCTATTTTTACAACATCATTATATCCTCATTTTATATGATACATGTTGTGGATTTTGGTCATTTATTATTACTGGGATGATTTAATTTTGTTGTCCATTTTATTTTTATCTTCCACTTTCTATATCATTTATTTATTCTTTTATTATTATATTAATTATCCCAAGGGTATATTGTCCCCATCATACCATCATTTGAACATCGTTGCTGGTCAAAAGACTCTGGCATACAGGGAGGCGCTCTTGAACACTTTTTGCTGATCAGTCTAGTTACTGTTTATAGAATGAACTAGGTCGGTATGTGACTAGGTGACATTAGATATCATTTTTTTCTTATCATACTATTTTGGGATCTAAGATAGGAGAATATAAATGTGGAAGAACTTGGTAAATAGATCATGTTTGGGAATGGACAACCCATGCATGGGGGAAAGATCAAATTTCCAGGGATTAAAATATTATTCTTGTTGTTTTTTATTATAGTTGAATATTATTTCAACTTGAGTGATTTATATACCATTCCAATTTTTACTAATTTATCAGATTTTTTACTTTTCCTCAGATGGAAAGAGATAAGGTGTGTTCATGCTTTATTTCACCCACATAGGATTCACATGTTATTACTATGATTATTTTTATACCATGTTTCCGTGATCATGTTTTTTGATTATTATTATACCATTCTTGTTTGATTATTTAGTAAACTGATATATATACCTTTATCGTGTGACTATTTAGCATTATTACCTTTATTCCAGGCTTCTATGATTGTTTTCCTTGTATATCTGTATCTTCTATTGATGCGATAGATTTCCTTATAATATTTATGATGTAATGTTGGTTAAATAATGTGTCTATATCATCCTAAATAGTGTTTTACCACATATCTTGGTGATGTAATTCTACCTAAACAACCTATGATTAATCAAACAAAATAAATTATTTTGAAAATAGTATGGAATTGGTTAGTTTTAATAAATTCAAGATACTGCTTATGGATTTTAGTTAAATGGCGTGTCAATTATTACTTATAAAATCTAGAAACATTATAACTTGGGAATGATGAATCATATAAGTGAATCCTATTATTCTTAACCTGACCCTTCTTGGGTAGTTTTAGAATCATATTCATATGAAAAAACCTTCCTTAGGGTGTGTTAGAAATCTTGATAAATTGACTATTAATGGGCCACACTTAAATGGAATGCAAATTACAATTTATTTAGAATTGAATCCATAAATTGGGAATGGATACCCATATAACTAAACCCTATTTGGTATAATGAGATCCTCATAGGTGACGTTTATTTTGTTATTGTTCTTAGTGCTTAACTCAATGGGGGTATATTCAAGTTTAATGGGATTTTCATTTAAAGTTTCCACACCCACTCATATAATGTTACACATAAGTGTTTGGTGGCGTCTAACTTAACCAATTCCTCCATTATATGATAAAATATCTTTTTTATACTTTTTATCTTTACTGTTATGAGGCTTGTATTAATTAAAATTTGATCTACAACATAAAGACTATTTTACTCTATTGCTTGAAATTAAAATTTTCTTCGAATAAGACAGTTGTGAGAACTTATAAATAAATTAAATGGTTTAAAATAAAATTACGTGATACTTTTTCTAGAATTCTACGATGAATTGGCTATATAAATTTCTAATTAAATTTTTTAAAGAGTTTTCTCTAAGAAACACTACTTTTTAAATCATATATCTGATCCTATTTAATGTTATGATAAATGTGAATTGATGAAAAGGAATAAATAAAACCTTTAGTGGAATTAATAACATGTCACCTCTTGTAAGGTTTAGATCTAGTTTTTCCTTGATAGTTATCTTGGTTGGGAATGTGAATGTTTCCCATGGTTCTCTATTGAATTATTAGGTTTTGTTGGACCTAATGGTTAGGTGATAGAGCCTAGTGAATTATTGTGTGTAGACTAGATTTGGAATTGATGCTTTATGTTAAAGTGAGGGGTTATCCTGACTGTGGTATCACCCTTGGAGATAGAGAGCAAATTGAATTTTATGATGAGTTTCTAATCAAGACAAGTGTCTTACTTTGACCATTCGAGTCAGATAACCCTCTTAGTGGAATAAATGACACCCATGAGTAGGCTTGTGGTTTTCTAGAAAGTTGAATCTTGAGGTAGTATTTTCATATGTGGATACCTAGTGAGTGTCAACTATTAACCATTTTATGTTGATATTGTGACCCTATAAGGAGAACTCCTCTATGAGGATGATTATAGAGTATCAGGTCCTAGTAAGCTGATGTTTGGCAGGTAATATCATTGTTATTATGTTAAATAGTTTTGACCCTTTTGGGTTGATGATCTTGCACCCGACTTCAGTTTTACCTATTTATTGGGATTTTAAAGGCTCATTATATTCTTTGTAATAGATAATCTTAACTGGAATACGGTTCTCATGTGAGAGAATTTAGGGTTAGGTGGAAGGACCCAGTGTCCCTATTTTGTGGTTTAATTATTAGGTCTAGGTAGATGAACCTAGTCTTCTTGTTTTGAGTTTTGATCAATAGGGATAGGTGCGGGACATAGAGACCTTTAGTTTTTACCTATAACTTTTTGAGTTAGTGGATAAAATAAATAAGGGAAACCTACATTAGGGGTTGGCCCAATTTTAAGGAATCCTTTAGAGGAGGTTAAATTGGTTGTGCACTCATTTTGAGACTAATGCAATGCTTGAGTTTTTAAGTACATACACAATGATGCCTGCAGTTTTTAGTAATCAACCAAGGTTCTTGGGTATCGATACTAGCTTTGATGGGAAGTATTTTTTTGTTACATGAACTTATTGACCAGTTTTTATACCATAAAAAATTTTATTTCTGAAATGACACCATGAGGCTAGTCTTCAATCTATAAATCACGGAACTGGAATGATTCTAGATTTTTAAGTGGAGTTATAATGGAGCTCAAGGAATGTTAATAACAATTTTTCATGCATCATGGTCATATTTAACTTGTTTATGGATGAATCACATGATCATTAGTAAGGTATTGAATTGGGTGGTATAAGATTTTCACCTATTGTGTTTGGCATGTTTAGTTCATGATGGTTGTTCATGGTAACTAGTTAATATAGAACATTAGTGAGCATCTGGTTATGTGATGAGGATTTATGGTTTTGAATCTCGATCATGCGCACATTGTGACATAGAGGTTTAGGTAAATAAAAGGAAGTATCGAGATGAGGGATATCTTGGAAATGGACCGAGTGTCGTAAAATAATTGACCAGTGGAAGGACCATGGAACACATTGTACATGGTGTTAGAGGCTAGATATGCTTAGTATTTCCTAGTGGTTGTGGGAATGGATTCTGAAAGAAATACACATATATTGATGAAATTTTAGTTTACTTGTAGTTTTGAGGTGACAATACAAAACATATTGACATCATCCTATGTAAAATGAGAGACCATTGACTATAAGTGAAGATATGTAAATATATTTTATGGTTATATAGAGGGAATATTTGGGTTTCATACTTTAGGATACATTTAAAATCATCCATAAGGCGAGGAGTATACTATTTTTACATTGAGGGTGGTGACCCTTATTATTAGTTGATGCCATGTGAACTGTTCCTAAGAAGTGGTAACAAGTGATGGGTGAAATTTTTGTTAGCACTTAGGCATGATTAGGTTCTTATATATTCAAATTATGTACTATAATGAATGGGGCATGGGATGTGGTAATACAAAACTTTCTTTATTGGTATGATGAAAATGATGATCCTAAGTTGGGGAGTCGAGCATCAGTTAATAGTAGGAGAACCTCTTGTGAGAGGTGTCTTGGGATAATGAAATAATTCCTTTGATGTTTTTTTGATCTCGTATTCCATTGAATACGTGGAACCAATTATGATTGGTTTCTCTTGGAAAATGTTAGGTACATTTTCACACATGAACTTTGGAATGTTTGGGTGTAGGTGTTTGGAATTAGATAACTTTTTATGATCTAGGGATATTGGATTAGGAATGAATTATTGTTTGTGAAGTGAAAAAAATCGGTAAAAAATAGGGAATGGTTCGACTAGGAGATGCCACTAGAAGTTGGTTATGGACTTCAGTGAGCACAATCAAAGTGATCTTGTGGTGCCTTTGATTAAAGGCCCTAAAATCTTGTTTCAGATGCATCAACTATAGAGTTGAGGATTTTTAGAAATAGTTAGTTAGAGGAAGTTCAACTAATTTTGTTTTGATTAGTTTTATGTGTTTTTTGGGGAAATATAATAGGAACACCATTGGGATGAGGTTGGAGCAGTCTAAAGGTCATCTAGGGATTTTTGAGGAAAATTCCACATGACTAGGCTTCACTGGGTTAAATGGAATTGATCCATTTGGATCAAATTGAGCACTAATATAAGTATCCCTATGTGTGATAGGATTCTTAAAGATGATAATTGTGTTGTGAGAGTCTCTAGGACACTATGATGTGTTTCAACAAGAAATTATGATGGTGGGAGTACCGTTACTCAAAATTGTCCATTTATAGATAAAGCCTATGGCATGAAGTGCCATAGGATAGTTGATGAAAGAGATTATTAAATGATCATGAATTGGTCTTTAAGGGATTTAGTAAGTTCTATATTGATATTTCTTGAGTAGTTATGAGAGTTATCATGAGTTTTTATGACTTGAATAACATATGTTTAAAATGATTCTTAGAGGCGTGTTAGGAATTTGGAAATGAAATGTGGCCAATTCAGCAGTAAATACACAACCCTAGTTGGTTGGGTTGTTTGTTAGATGCCCAAAAATGATAATCAAGGATAAAGAATTATAATTTTTAGATGTTTTAAGATCCTTGGTTTTGAATTTATTTAAAATTCTAATGGAATTATAATTTTCATTTAGTGGAAAATCCCAATCTTAAACCAAGCTATAAAATTGAATTTCATGAGTTAGAAAAATCTAATGTGTTGTTTTTGGATGAGGTTTAAGGCCCAAGAGTTTCATTTTAAGTTATAAGGAGTTTAGGTACTGTTGGTATTTGAAAGATCAGTTTTTGAGAGAGATAACTTTAGAAACATGGTTGAAACACATTCAATACTAACCATATAGCTCAACCATGATGTATGTTTTGATAAGGAAATGTTTAGTTTCAGACCATACGAGGTATCCAACAATACATGTATCTTGATATAGATAAAACCACATGGTTGGAATATAATTTTCCTAAGTTTTTACTATAACTGTACATATTAGGGGTGTGCTTTGGTATTAGATCCCTACATTTGGCACATTGTTGGTTAACCATGAGAGGAAACCATGTGGTATTGTGGTGATTTAGAAAGTGGAATTACATGGTTAACACACAATTTTCCTATCTTTTCTACCACCTCTGTAAAAGGGGAAAATTACTATTTTACTCCTCCAACATTAAATGGGATATTACCTCATTTCCAACCTCACTGTTCCCAACAACCCTCCACACACACCCTCTCCATCCAACTTACTCCATAAGTGAATTTTCTCTCATTCATATTCTAAAAAAAATTCCATCAAATGCGTTTGAAGCCTAAAAACGAGTGTAAAACACTACTTTATTCCTTTCCTTATTTTCCTTTCCCTTTCAAATGCTATTGTTGTGCAAGCTAATATGCACTTTTTAGGGTGTTTATTTGGTTATTCTGATTTATTTCATTTTGAATCAAATTGGAGTCTGATAATGGATGAGTAAAGATTAATAGGCATGAGTTTGGTGGTATATGGTATTTTTATTAATATATCACTGTTTATAAATTGATTCTGTTACACCTCACACCATACTTCCGATGGTTTACTCGAAAATTATGTTACAACTTAAGTTAATTATTTAAACCATGACCTAGGTACCTATTTTTCAACCTTTAAATTATTTAAGGTTCAGAACCTCAATCACGAATAACCCATTTGGGTGTGTCCTATTATACCTAAACACCCTATAGGTGTGTTTGGTTTGACTCCTACAAAGGAAATGATTCAACGACAACAAATTATTTAACAGAAATAAAATAAAGAGTTTATATTTACTTATTCTTTAATAACTTGTGAGTGAGATGGATAATGAAATGAGTTTGTTTTATAAATGACATGGAGACTTACTTACCTTATATTAAATCATTAGTTTATCATTTTTCTTAGGGTGTGTTGCTTGGATACCCCTGAACCCTAAACCTTGGATTGAAATCGAACCACATTTGAGGTGTTACATTTTTTCTCTTAATAACAGGTTTAATAAATAGAACCAAATTATACGTAGTATAAAAGTATATAAATATTACACTTGGATATAATTATAATCATAATTGAAGTGATTGTGAAATTGTAAAGCAAGGATAATACTCCACTTGGATGCCTATTAATTTGTAATGGGAAAATGCACTGAGTTGAAATGTTAATGGTAAGACGATGTCACTAGGCTTAATGAGATATCATCTATACTAAAAATATTCTTTTTATCACTTGTTTATGATTTTTTTTAATTAAATTGATTAAATTAATGGTTTATAGAATTAATTGATTGAATTATAGAATGTAAATGATTGAATTTATTAGCCTTGAATTGTAAATTTGGTTTTGATAGTATTACTTGGTCATGATGATTGTAAATTGGCATGGATGTTTTCTATAGACCATGTTTAATTAATAAATTCCATGTGCCTAAGGTTATATTTTTCCTTAAGCAATACTTGGGTTCTGATATAGAATGCATCATATATGCTCAAGGGAATTTGAAATTATTTTATTCGTGAATGAAGTATGAATGATTAAGCGATGTTTAATATGGAGTTCCTCACTGTTTATATTGAATTATTGTACATGGAGTTCCTCATTGTTTTCTTATAAATTATCACACATTTTATTCCTTATTATTAAACATAGTTTTCTATATTATTTATTTTGAAATTGTCAGACATGGAATTCCTCGTTATCAGGAATGGTGTTATAATCATTTATGTGAAATTTTAAGAGTTTAAATTCCACCATCCCGTGATTTAGATGCTTGTATTGATACCACTTATTTTAATGCAGATATTTATATGATCATCATTATGTGGGGATGACTTGGGTTCTCCTTACATCCCAAATGACTAGCGTTACATATGGACTCCTGGGATTTTATCCATGTGTCCTCTTCTTACATTATTGTTCTTTCATTTAGATACATATATATTAGGTCGAAACAAATATGATCGGCTAAGTGTCCCACAAGGAACCTAATCATGACATGTTTATTTTTACATTATTTCTTTACTACCCTTGTTTTTTTGTATGGACACTATATATTTTATATTCACATACTGAAAATCATTAGATATTGTTGGTGGTGGCCTACTAAGTTTTACTCACACACTATTTGGGATTCTCTTTAGTATCTAATTATTTTACTTATATACAATTGAGGATTAAGGAAATCAACCAACTTTAGATGATTGATCTTATTTACTAGGATGGTGTGTATGAGAAGAGGGTTGAGAAAGTGATCGCAATGCTAGTGGAGTTAAAATATTGGGATCTTTTTATTTTTTTATATTATGTGTAGTTTTTTATAGCTAATTCCCATTTGTACAAAATCATGATATCATCATTGTATAAGATAAAAGTTATGGATTTTGGAATATTATTATTACTAGGATGACTTACTTTATTTTTCATATTTTTTATCTTATACTATCTATGTAATTTATTTATTGTTAAACTATTATATTTATGAACCCCAGGGTATATTGTCCCCACCTTACCATCATTATACCCTTGATTCTAGTGAGAAGCCTCTAGAATATGGGGATGAATGCTTAAGGCCTTGTTTCCAAAAGGTTTGATTACTATTTATAGAGTGAAATGGGCCAGGAAGTGACATTTAGAATCTAGTCTAGTGTGGTTCAATTATTGAGAAATGTTCCCAAGTATCATAAAATAAGTTTCTTATGTATATAATCCTAAAAGACAATAAAAGTTCTATTATTAGGATTGGGTTATTATTATGAGATGTAATGTTTAAATTATTTAAAAATATACAAGTTTATCCGAGGTCATATCTCTTGGTATTGAATCCATTTATAAAATTATGAATCTTTTATCACTGGACACAGGAGTTTGGGTTTAAGGAATCTCAATATGTACCATCTAGTTATGACCATACACTTTCTCAATATTTCTCAATTAAGGGAATATATGTCCTACTCATCATACAAGAATAAAAATACCATCTTTTTTAATCTCTAAATGATTACATGATCAGTGGAATACTCAACCACCCCTAATTATCTAACACTAAAGGCTTGTGTTAAAATGTTATCAAATTATTAAGGTTCTGATTCAAGGTATCAATCTAACATTAGTTATGTGGGGAATACAAATATAATACATATACTCCTTCTTTATTAAAGAAATAGTGTATAATACTCCTTGTGGTACACTTTGTGGGTCATATGGCGCACAAAACCTATTTTGCGTGTCATGAGAATATTATATATCTCAATATAAGAATATTACTCACACTAACCTTAATATTTCATCACAAACTATAATAATCCATGATGAACATTAGTTAAGGATAATACAAAGTCATCCTTTAAGAGGTTAATTATCATTTCACTTCATGAGTATATACATCCAACATGAAAAATGATAAAATGAAAAATCACTTTTGTATAACATGATAATTTTTATACTATTAAAATCATTTAAGAATAAAAAATAAAACTATACGTAATATCATATCTTATATATCGAATATGATAGACTACAAGTTTATCCATATATTTTTTTCCAATTTTTGGGTTATATTAGACTCATTACATCTTTATGTAATTCCTTCTATATCTCTATATGACTATATGATAAAACCCTCCCACTAAATCTTTAGTGATGAACATGTATATAGAAATAAAGTTTGAATAATTGTGAGACATAGGAATCATATTATTAATTTTCAACTCTTTGAAAATGTATTTATACTCCTTATCTTAACATAATAAAATGCTCTGATGTTAAAAACATATATTGTACACTTATAATTTTTTATGTTTATCATCATCATCATCATCATCCTTGGAAAATATTATATTAAACCCTTCCCATAAAATATTTTGGTAATTAGTAACATTATGTATGTCAGTTCTTCATCAACATATCATACAATTATTAGGATAAAGTGGAATTCAATTTGATTTGAATAAAACTATGAAAAAAATGACCTATAACCATGAGGATATATCAATGGGTAGCCCATTTTTGACCATAGGCTAACATATAACCACATTAAATGTTAGATTTTGGACATATATAAAATACTATATTGAGAATTTATTCCCATAAAAATAGTGTAATGTGGGAGGGATGGAGAAAATTTGGGAGGAATCGAGGAAGGACCTATGGCCTTGGGTTCATGCCGCTCATGGATATTATAAGATATAGTAACAATATGTTACACATAATAAGAGTGTGGTTACTTCTAATAAAATAGATATTTTTATTGGTGTGAATTCTAATTGAATTAGGATATTCACATGAAGGGTTTGAACCACATGCAGAGGCACCCATGGCTATAAGCAGTTTAGAGAAAGGGGTACCACTACAACTGTGATTTACCATGGTGCTATTTTATTATTAAAAATATTTATTTCCATGAGAACCAGATACCCCGGTGATATATTCTTCCTAAGAAGTGATATAAACATAGGAATCCATACTCATGGCTATATCCCTTCCCAGGAAGAAGATACCACAATGGGATTTAGTGCCGATTGAAATAGCTATTCCACAGACTTGCTATTTTCACGGGCATCAAATAAAGTGGTAATATCTCACTATCCATAAGTGATATGAACATAGGTGTGGGTATCTATAGACATATCCATATTACCATCATGTAAAATAATATATTTTTTAAAATATAATAATATTATTTATATATGTATATATACATAGTGAGGATTTATTTTAGCACAAGTTTGGTACAAATATCTTATGAGATTCTAGTGTTTTTAGGATTTAAAATTGTTTTTATTAGAAATATTTTGAATCCTAATTATTCTTGTTTACAAATGTAATTCTTTGAATATTTTCATAAAAAAGGATTTTTGGTGCATTATTCTCCTCCAATGGCCCGAAGGCCTTCATTTTTTATTGATTTTTGATAATCCAACATTCAAGGGGTGAGGTGGAACCCTTAAAAGTCTCGTAGGTGTAAGTATTACATATCCCGTAGGCCTTAGAGGAATTCACTTCCCTGTAGGCTTCAAACATTACGTACAACCCAAACTAACTACATGGAACTGCTCCTCCTCAGCATCTTCATCATGAAATCAGATCTCCACCTTTGCATGGCTGTTCGGCTAGGCATTCCTATATATCCACAGGCTTGTCCTGATGGCAGGTGCCATACCCTCTCATTCTTACAATCCATTTAGCTTCTTCTATGGTGAAAGCTCCTTGCTCATCCTCCTTGTAGATCTTGTTCCTCATAGGTCGTCTGGTTTGCATCTGCACTTAAGGTGCCCCGAAGGCCTTAAAGTGGCCCGAAGGCCTTACTGACCCAAAGGCATGGGTGGCCCGAAGGCCTTAAAGGACTCGAGGACCAAATCGGTGGCCCGAAGGTCCAAACGGGGGTATATTCCCGGCTTCTATAGTGCCAAACAGTACCTGCTACAGTTCTTTCTACAGTACCTGCTACAGTACTGCACAGTTCCCACTACAGTGCCTGCTACAACACTCCTACAGTACCTTCTATAGTACTACTACAGTACTGCTAAAATTGAAAATGAAATAGTTTTATAATTTTGGTGGAAATATGATTAAAATGTCATTTTGGGTAAGTTTTAATGGGGTTGGGATTGGAATTCATATTTAGTCATGTTTTCCCTATTTCTTAAGATTTTTTAGTTTAGTGGGATTGAAAACTAGCTAATTCAAAATTATATAAGTCTTTTACTTCATTTATAAATAATTTTATATAGCCATGTAATACTTTCCACTATTTTGTAAGACTTTTGGTCATCCCCATAAGAATTATCCAATATCATAATAATTTACCCCAATAACATAAATATTTGTAATTTACCTAAAATTGAATATTAAATATTGTGAAGTTTAAAATGATAATAAATTCAACTTGTGATATAGTTTCATAACTCAAAATTAATGCTAGAAGACATCTTGAGATAAAAGGGTTTCTTTCCTAGGAATCTATTAGAGAATGTCAAGTGAATATATTTAAGACTGAATCAAGAATTTACACATTTCCTGGTGTAGGATGCATGGATTTGATACTAAATACACGTGTCCAGAAAAAATGTGGGGGGGATTTCTTGAGTCTTAGGGGAGAAGATGATGAATGGATATAAGGATCTACATGGATAATGGTAACATGATGAGATTAGTTAATGACTATGAATAAATTAATTAGGTATTTATTATTATTGACATAGAAACTCTATCATAGGGGAGAGTTGTGTATTTATTAAAGGATGATGATACACATAGATGTAATAAAACTTGGAAGGATCGTTCAAGAGTATCACCTTGGAAGAATAAAGAGCTACATATTGGATCTAATTCAACATATAGGACTCCTCTAGTCATTTTTTCATTTATTTATCATATTTTTGATAAATAAATTATGAATTGTATTTAAATTACAAATCTAATTTGTTAAAAAAATTTGGGAATAAGATTGTTTTGGTCATTTAATTTTTTTACTTAATTATTTATTGTTTTCTATTCTTGGTAGTTACAATTTTTACATTTCTCTTTTATATAAATATATTTCTAATTTTTTTCAAAAGTTAGTGATGTTTGATCTTGATTAAAAATTAATATTTTATTAAGGAACAATTCCTTTCATAAATATTCTGACAATAGTATTTTATTTTGTATTCTTGAGAGTATGACACCAATATCGAATGAAGTTTTTATTTTTGTGAAATCAATTTCACCATTTTTGGGCTAAGTTGAGTTCAAGAGTTAAAAGGCTATAAAATTTAACCAACAATAAGTTGAATTATCGATATAGTTTTTGATACACATATTTTATATTTGGACCAATTTAATTCAAAATTTTCTAGGATTAAGGACACATCCTTTTAATGACCAGCCAATGAAAATTTCCCTAGACCCACTAGTTTTTATCTTACAACTTATTTTTAATTACTCTTTTGATCATTTCTATCCAATAATATAGTAATTTTATTTATTTTCATATTTTTTCACTATTATTTTGACATTAAAAAACCATTCATTATATTTTTCTACTTGAATTCTTTGCTATTTTTTGTTTTTGAGTTTGAGGTTATTTTATTTTAGATTGAACATATGTACTCCCTTGTGGTTTCAACCCTAAACTCCTCTATATTAGGGTTAATTAGGTATATAAATAAAATATTTTATTATAAAATTACATTAATCAGAATTTAGCACCGTTTCTTGGGAAGAAAATGTGTTTTCCAGTGAAAAATAAAAATGAACCCCAAAAGAAGAAATTTATTTTAAAAAATGTTCAAAATGGATAGTGTGTACACACTAGACCTAACTTTTAATATTTAAATCCATTTATACCAATAATTGATAATAATTTTAGTGCTTGAAAAAAGTTGAAGATAAAACAAACATAAAATTTTGAGCATTAGAGAGTTTTGGATCATAAAAGAATGATTGATCCTAAAACATATAATTTAATATCTAGAGAGTGTTGGACTTAGGGAGTTTCAAATGCCTACTATTTTATGAAATATATCATTTATTAGGCTGAATAATTGTTCTATAAACTATTACATGAAACCATACCACCTATCCATGTTTACATCCCATAATATGTTTCCTAACAAAGACTCTTTAGAACTGATTATGTACTTTTATAGTGTTGTGCATCAGTTTATGTAACAAGGGTTGAGTGAGGAAGAGGTCTAGTTGAGATTTTTTCCATTTCTTTTGAAATTTTATTATAGAAGTTGGTGTAGGATATTTATTTATGGAAAATATGACTATAGGGGGGAGGGGGGAAATATTTTTTAAATTTAATGAAAAAACAACCATATTTTATAAGGTATTAAACTGTAGTGAGTGTTGTGTTATTGATTTTAAATGTAGTGAAATTAAAAAAAAAGAACATAAAATTTATAGTGGTTTGGATCACAAAGATCATAGTCAACTCCTCAATATCCTTTACTCCTTGAGGAAACTTTTACCAACTAAGAACCTCACTTTTAAATGTGTGATAACCTTGTTACATAACCTGCCTTTCAAATAACCTAAAGGAACATCATAGCCTTGATATAGATGTCTGAGCTAGTCTTCTTACCTTAATTTTGATTGGAATTCACAACTGTGACATCTTTTTAGTAGGTGAAATAACCAACGAAAATAAAGACTTTCTTTTGATGGGGATAATCGTAAATCAACCCTGAAGAAAATACAAACAAAAATAAAGTGATAAGACAAATAAATTAATTTAAGGAAAATTTTCACATGATTAAAAATTTGAAATAAGTTGAAGCTTAATTATTATTGATCACATGGAAGGAAAAAATATTGATATTGGAGTCATTTTGTGATCACATCAAGAATTAAAAAGTCATCAAAGTTCATGAACAATTTTCAGGTGCAACAGAATGTCGAAGATGTATCACATAATGATGTATAGAATGATTTGAACATGTACATGTTTTTAATTCCTTGAATAAATCTCTTAAATCATTAAAAAATATCCTCATAGATCATACCCCTGTCTAATCATTGCATGACACTTGTTAGTGTATAACAACTAAAAAATGTGACAATTACCTTTGTTTATTAAAAAACTTATGAATAACCTAGAAAAAATAATCTGTCTTTATATTTATTCATGAAATATTAATTTAAAAAAATTAATATGTTATTAAAATTAATTGTAAACAATTCTCAGTTATAAAACAATTGAAAAAACAAATATAATCTTGTAGATTATACATAAATAAAAAATACAGTAAAAAAAGGATGGAATGAAGTTCACAATGCATGAATAAATGTTCATAAAATAAATTTACAATTGTTTTACAAAAAATTTCAATTATATTTCAACATAAAATAATAAAACATATAAATAATGAATTATTTTAATAAAATTAATTGAAAATAAGAAATATTTTTTTTGGAAACATTTTTTTAACTACCAGTGGCTTAAAATTGATGTTGTCGACTCATGACTCACCACTAAAACTAGAGAGTAGTGAATCATGACATACAACTAAAATAAATTAGATACCACAATTGAAATTTCTATAAAAATAAAAACAACCAACAATATAAAAATTTATTTTATTCCACTAAGTATCTATAGTCTTCGTGATAAGCAATATAAATCGTGATACCATTGGATGTCAAATGGTGACTCATGACCAACCATTAGATATATCCAGTGGTGAACCATTACCTACTATTAAGAATTTCTAATGATGGGTCACTTGAAATTATTTCCAAGAAATATGATGATAATGAATAAATATCATATTAATAAACATTTGATAAAAAATTAGAAAGTAAATTAAAATTGAAAGAAAAATGATACTGTATCCAATCAAATAAGGATTAAGAGATCCTCATAGATCACGAAGAGGGTTCTTATAGTATAAGAAATAACAACCATAAATAGAACAAATAAATAATGTAATCATTTGAGGATAGAAGGGGTTATATGTAACCTTGATGAAGATTATACTAAGGTCCTATATAATAGAGAAGAAACAACCTGTGGGAATAAAATAACCCACCATTGACATCCAATGTTGAGTAAAAAGACTCACCATTTTAAACTAGTGGGGGATCATAGAGTCCCCTTTGGGTTCCAATGGTGACTCATGTCTCTCTATTAAAGAAGTCTAGTGAAGACTCACTAACTCACTATTGGGTTCAAACAGTGACTCATGACTCACTATTAGGGAAACCTAGTGGTGAGTCATAAAAAATATTGTAATATGAAGAATCAAATTAAAATATTAAGAAAAACCACATTATTTAAACAATTACATTACAATATTAGAACTTCATAATAAAAAATTATTAATTAATTAAAACATCTGAGAATTTTATAAGATGTTAAAGGATAGTAATTGTTTAAAAAATAATAGTAATAAATTTTAAAATTACATTAAAATACTAAAAAATTACCCATTTTTGTATATTAAAAAACAAAAAATTTATTAGATATTCAAAAAAATATCCCCTTTTATAAATTCATCAAAAAGAACAATAAAATTAATATATAAAAAATATGTTCCCTTTAAATCAAAATCAATCACTATAATTGTTACAGAGTAGAAATTTATCATGAGAGTAAATAGATAGAAATAATGGTCAAATAAGGTAGAGTTAAGGAAGTGTTATAGTTTGAAAAATAATTTAAACTAACAAAAATTATATGCTTCTAACATACCTAATTAAAATTGTATCTTCACAAAATTAACTGAATCTTAGAGTTTTGTGAAGAAATGTGGTAGATATTTCTTAGTAGGAATAAATTATAAGCATATATATCCTTTATTTTCATGATTACTTTGATCGTGAAATCTAACATCTATGTTTTTTTGTTATAGAATGTAGAGGAGGGTTTTTAGAAATTGAAATTGCACTTGAGTTATCACAGTAAATTGGAATTTTATAAAAATGATATTGAAATCCAAAAAAGTTTGTTTTTTCAAAATTGTCTTTGAAAAATGACTTTCATTAACAATATATTTATACTGAGCTATTGACACTTTAACTAAAAGTTGTTTCTTATAGCTCTATGAAATCATACTTTTTACAAAAAATGAAACATTCCTATAGTTATTTTCTTGTCAAGTGTAAAACCACCATAGTCAGAATCGAAGTGAGATAGTACATTTAAATAGTTATCATTATAATAGAATAGTTTAGTATATACAGTACCCTTGAAATATCTAATTACCCTTTTAAAAGATTTTAGATGAATTTATTTGGGGTTTGAATGAAACCTAAAAAATAATAAAACTAAGAGAACGATGTATATTCTAGAAGCAGTGAGATAAAATATACTACTTATCATACCTGTATAATGTTTAATATAAATTGACTTAATTCCAATTTGGAATTAGTGATCATAGGTGTTTTTATACTTTTACTAGAATCAATTCAAAACCTTTTTACAAGTTATTTATCATAATTGGATTGATTAAAGAAAATACCATCTTTTATTTGATTATTTTTTAAACCAAGGGAAAATTTTAGTTCTTCCATTAATCTGATGTCAAATTTATTTGTCATGAAATTATAAAAATTGTAACATAGAGAATCATTTGTTGAACCAAATTTCATATCATCCACACATATCTGTATTATCAGTATATCACTTGAAAATCTTTTTATAAACAAGGTTGGATCAAACTTACCTTTAACAAATTATTTTTCAATAACAACTATGTAAGTATTTGATACCAAGATTTGGAGCTAATTTTAGACCATATAAGGTTTTATTAAGCTTAAAAACATGATATAGAAAATTATTATTTTAAAATACATGGTTTTTTTAACATAAGCTTCTTATGAAATAATTCAATTTTAAAAGTAAGTTTTTACATCCATTTGAAATAATTTGATAATTTGAAAACTAGAAAGGATAATATAATTCTAACTACTTTTATCCTTGAAACAGGAGAAAAAGAATATATAGAGTTAATTCCCTCTTTTTATTAATAACCTTGTGCTACTAGTCTTGCTTTATTTTTAAATATATTTAGATCTTTATCAAGTTTATAACATAAAATCCATTTAGTTCCTATAATAGGTTTAACTTTTAGAAAAGAAACTAAATCCCACAATTTATTCCCGTCAAATTGATTTAATTCATCACGCATATAATCAGTCCAGTTTGAATCAAATAAATAATTTTCAACATTGACTAGAACTAAGTCAGTAAAAAAAGCATATTTTCCATAATAAAGAAGAAAATATTTTTGGTTTGAAATCAAGTTTCTACATTAACAATTAGTTTTTCAATAGGGTGATATTTTATAATTTTCTATTCCTTTTTATTAGTTTGAGAATAAATATTCTCCCCCAAAATAGATTCATTATAATAATATTTTTCATCATCTCTACTAAACTTAAATTAACTAAACTCATCATTTTCCTCGATAGATTTATAATCCTATTTATTAAATTTTTTTCATTAAAATTAACACCACTAAATTATTAAACAACTAATATTTTCTTATTAAAAACTCTATAATATTTAATAGAATTGGAACATCCAAAAAATATCCCTTCATCTGATTTAGTGTCAAATTTTTATGAATTATATTTTGTATTTAATATAAACACTTTATGGCTAAAGAACCTGAAATAACCAACTTTAGGTTTAAGACCTTTGAAAAGTTAATAAGGTGTATTATTTATAAAAATTCTAATTAAGAATATATTTAAAACAAGGAAAGCTGTATTTATATCTTATTCCAAAAAATATTTAGGAAAAATAAATTCCATTATCATAAACCTATCCATTTATTGTATAGATCTATTATTTCTTTCTACCACATCATTTTATTATGGTGTCCTAGGGGATAAGAAATAATGTTTATATCCATTTGATTCACAAAATTTATCAAATTCTAAGGTCAAAAATTCCTCTCCACTATCACTTTATATAGATATGATTGAAGCATTTATGAAATTTTGAATAATCTTATAGAAAACACATAAATTGGATAAGTTTCATATTTATGAGATAAGAAATAAATCCACATGAATATAATATAATCATTTAAAATTAATTTTTTTCCAAAAAAACTATTCGGTTGTATATGTCCACACAAGTCAATATTTAGTAATTCTAAACACCTAGCAGCACTGACATCATTTATCGATTTAAATCTTTATTTGTGCAAATTACCTTTTAAACAATTACCACACATGATGTACTTACTTGTATATAAGTTGTGAATTTTTAGAACCTATTCATGATATTTCAATTTGTGCAACAGTATGATATTTTCATTCCTAAAACTCTTATGAAATAGAATGTCATTTAATTCAATAGAATAAAGAAAATTAATTTTTTTAGGTTACATCATAAAAATAAATTGTATATACATTTTATTTTTTATTTACAGAAAATAAAAATAATTTATTTTTCAATATATTATTTTTATCATTTTCAAAAATAACATTCAATCTATATTCACATAACTATGATATGCTTTCAAGACTATTTTTTATACTATATACATATAATAATTTTGAAATAGTGACTGTTTTAGAAAAACTAACTTCATCTATTCCGTTAACCTGACCTTTTGATTTTTCTCCAAATGAGACAAGGCCACCATCACTTGAGTTAAATAAAAAAACTTTGAAATATCACCTATCATGTTCCTAGAGCATCCACTATCTATGTACTATGAGTTATTAATATTTCTTGGGTATATTTATTAAAATTAAACAATCAAAGAGACTGTTTTGATACTCATGCCAACTTGGTTCCAACTCGATTACTTTTGGGAAACATATGCACACAAATAGATTTAGAAAATTTATTAGTGTGTTGATTAGAAAGTATATAATTAGTAATAAAAGTTTTAGTATTCCAAAAAGATTGTTTAAATATTTGTGAACACTTATTGGAATAATACCCTTTCATATTTCATTTAAAACATGTTACAATTGAAATGATTCCTTTTGATATTTTAACAAAGTGAGTTTTATTTAAACGTAGTGTAATACTGCTATATCCAAAAATGTTTTTATTGGTGTTTAGTTTCATTAAAAACGTCATATTATTATTTTGTTTTTTACCTTTTATAATGTAAGATAATTCATCATTAAGATTGAAACATTCCTTTTTCAAATCTATATTCTTATTTTGAATATTTATTAAATGATAATATATATTTTCATTTAATCCAAATGTTTTGTTCCTTAATTTTTTATTTTCTTGATTTAATTTCTTACAATAATTTTCTATTTTAATTTAATCATCAAAAAGAAACTTAAATATCCTATATTTATCTTTATTATTTATATGAGTAAAGTTTTAAACCCTTTCATTTTCATATTTTAGTTTTAATAATTCAAAATTACAATCCTCTTTAAATTTATCATTATGGGAAATATAGATATTAAAATTTTTACATTCACTTTTAATTTTATAATTTTGTTTAATTAAATTCTTATTATTAATTTTTAAGTATGTATAATTTTTAATTATTCATGCTCCTTTATTATTTAATTATTCATTTTCTATAAAAAATTGCTTAACTTTTTAATTTTTAGAATCTAAATCGGAACATGAATTAGAAACAATTTTAGTTTCATTTCTAGATAAGGAATTACGGTCAATATTTTCAGGAGTTTTTAAGTAAGTATATATAGAATCATGTAACTGACATATAATACCCTTCGGGAAAATATTCCTTGTCTCATGTTCCCTTCTTGATCCACCACTTGAGTCAGAACTATCTAAATAGTCCCGACCTCCAAAAAAATATTTTTTCCCTTTGTCTTTTATCTTTTCCTTTATTTGGATTTTTTATTTTAGCATATAAATCACTTATTTTAACTTTCACGTACTCATAACATGTTAATTCTGAAACATAATTATTGTTAGTAGCATGACCTTTCTTATAGTCCTTACTGGACTTCTACTTGAATTTCCTCTTTCCACCTTTGTTTTTTATGAACATGAAAAACTTATTTCTTAAGTGAGACATATACATTTCAATTTCCATGAACTAAAATACAGAGGCATTAGAGGTATCAATAAAACTTGATTTTAATGAAATAAAATTTATTTTTTAGCCTCCTCATCAGTAATATTCTTCTACCATAACTCATACTATAACAGAGAGCCTATAATTTCATCTAAAGTATATTCCTTAAAATTATTACTCCCATTAATGGAAACCTTCTTTTCATGTCATATTTTTAGAAGAGCTATCAGTACTATTTTTACTTGAGTAGTGTTTTCCAAGACTTATCTAAGAGATATCATACCATTTGTTATACAAATGAACCGATGAAACATTTGGTTTACAGATTCTTTATCTCCCATATTATTGTCCTGGTATTCTTCCTGGAGCATTCCTAGAATTGTTCTCTTTAAGTTTTTAGTACTATAATGAGTCACTTGTTGTATCCTTCATATTTCATGGGTTCTCTTACACGTTGAGACATGAATATAAACACTTTTACTTATAGAAAATTATAAAATATTTTTAACTTTATAATGAAAAACATATTTTACCATGTAATTTCCAACCAGAGTCTTTGGATCAACCTTGGGTAGCTCATATGGCTTAACCATAATAGTCCTGTGATCCACACATAATTTTTCAAGTAGAATTTAGGTATTTATTTTTAACAGCCACAATCATTCCCATCAAATAATGGGTTTTTTGGTGTCTAACAGTTATTGGTATTGAAACCTACTTTCTTATAAGAAAACTTTTCATTTTAATTTTTAGACTGTTAAGTATAGGCTAGAGGTTAACATAAAGTAAAAAAATAATAAAATAAATAATAAGAGAGGCTAACTATCCTTTAAGGAATATTCTACCCTATAATACCAACTCTTTAGTATCAGGTTAAATAAAACAAAGAATAACCTATTAGATACCTATGCTCTGATACCAATTATTGGATTGTTAGTGATAGAAAATATGACTGGGAGGGGGGGGGGGTGTTAATAGTAATTTTAAAATTTAAATGAAAAAAACAATTAGAGTTTATAAAATATTAAATAGAAGTGAGTGTATTGTTCTTGAGTTTATATGTAGTGGAAATAAAATAGAACACGATATTTATAGCATTTTTTATCACAAAGTTCCTAGTCCACTCCTTAATCTCTTTTAATCTATGAGAAGATTGGTACCCAAAAAGAACATCACTTTTAAAGTTGTGAGAACTATGTAACATAACAAACCATTTAAATAACCCAGAGGCACAACATAGTCTTGATAGAAGATACCTACCTAATTTTCTTAGCTGAATTTGGATTGGGAGTCATAAATCTGACTTCCTTTTAGGAGGTGGAATAACCATATAAAATAAATACTTTCTTTTGATGGGGAAAATAATAAACGGGACATAAATAAAATAGAAACAGAAATAAATAGATAACATTACTAAAATTTTACATAGAAATTATAAGATGATCAAAAATGTATGATAAGTATAATATCAATGATCTTTGATCACTTAGGGAGAACCAATGTCAAATTTGGATTCCTATTGTGATCACAACCAGAATATGGAAGTCGTAGGAGTTCGTGAATAATTTTTGGGAGCCGTAGAATTTTAAAGATGTTTCACTTGGTGATGTATCAAATGATATGCACAGGTATATTTTATTATTCCTTTAGGAAATATCTCAGATTATTGAAACTAAGATCCTCTAGGAGTTTATATATATCTAATATATACACAAAACTTTTTATTGTAGAAAAATTAAATAAAGTGATAATTTACTTTATTTATTAAATCCCAGCAAAATAACATAGAATAAAAAATTGGGATTTATATTTCTTCATGAAATATTAATATTAAATAATTAAAGTTTTAAGTAAATCAATTATAAACAATTAATAAGTTTGAAACAATTTCTAAAACAAATATAATATTGAAGATTATACATACAATAAAAATAAATTAAAACAGAGCATGATATGAACTTCAAACAACATGAATAAATGTTCATAAAATAAATTTACAATTTTTTTACAAAAAATTCCAATTATATATCTACATATAATAATAAAACATATAAAAAAGAATTATTTTAATAAAATAAATTGAAAAAAATTAATATAGTTTTTAGAAACATAGTTTTTTTAACTAATGTTGGTTTAAATTTATTAGAAGTGACTTAGGATCCACAACTAAAAATAAAGAGCTACGAATCATGACCTACCACTAGATGTCCAATGGTAACTAATGACTCACCGTTAGAGATGTCCTATGGTGAATTATGACTTGCCATTGGAAAATTTCAAAATTAGGTCTCTAAAAATCATTTACAAACAATATGATGATAAATAATAAATATTATATGAATATAATTCTATAATAAAATAATTAAATAAATCAAAAAAATAAGAAAACTCTACTACATTTGACTAAATAATGAAGAAGAGCTCTTGTTGGAGCATAAAGAGGCTTCTACCAGTGAAAGAAATAAAATTCATAAAAAGAAAAAAATAACTACTTCAACTTTTTTACGATGGGAGATATTTTATGGAACCTTAATGATTATTCTATTAAGTTGTTTTATAGAATAGAAGAAACAACTAGTGGGTAAAAAAATAACCCACAATTGTGGTCCAGTGGTGAGTAAAATGAATCACTATTTTAATCTGGAAGTGGCTCATTGACTCACTATTGGGTTTCAACAGTGGCTTAGGTATCACCATTGGAGAAGTACAACAGTGACTCACTTACTGAATATTGGGTTCCAATGGAGACTTATGACTCACCATTGGAGAAATCTACCAGTAAATCATAAAAAATATTATAACATGATGTATAAAATTAAAACATTTAGCAAATCAGAATTATTAAAATAATCACATAACTATTATTAAGAAATTTTTAATAAAAAATATTAATTAATTAAAACAATTTGAAATTTAAAAATATGTTAAAGGGGAGTATTTTTTCAAAACAAATAATTGTGATAAAGTATCAAATCAATTTAAAATACTAATATTTGGTTCCAAAAATTAAATAAATAAAATTTTGAAACTTTGGGATATGTTTTTAATGATTTTTATTGAATTTATACCCTAGGATAATGATAAATGAGGTAAGGAATATAAGAAATAGTTTTTTCCATGATGAAGGTGATTGGTTTCATGATACTTAGGTAGATTTAAAGGCATCCTTAGATAGTGTTTTAACCATAAATTTTCTTCTCACTTACTTATAGACACATTATATACTGGTATTATCCCCAACCATTAAAAAAATATCAAAAATCCCAACAGAAATTCTCTAAAAGGAATATACATAGAAAATAATGAAATGTTATTTTGAGTTAAGAAGGAAATGACTCGATTTATAAAATTCACAGTGGTAATAATGAAAGTTCACTTAAAGAGAAATTACATCACTTTTTCATGTTTGGGAACTGTGTGTATTACTATCCTAATTTTGATATTCATACCCAACCCTCTACGAATGCTAATTTTTTTCTATATACCTAGGATGAAAGATAGTAGTGGCCATTTTTCAAATAACAAGAATCTTGTAATTTAAACCAGCCTTAATGTCTCTTGGAAATATCATGATGGTTTTAACCTATATAGTACCCCTATGTTCCAATAATAATATTCGAGACCTAAATATCAAAATCAAAATAGGGTCATGTCTTCAAATTACCAATGAAATTTAGGCGGGATGATGTATAAAGTTTTTAGTATGATCAATTCATAAGATTATATACATAATGATGAGATGGAGGTTGAAATTTTTTCATTTGAATCTAAGTTAAACAATATTGAACTTAATTATGTCAATTGTAAAGAGAACTTGGTTGGAGAGAAAAAGGGATACTACCAAGCACCAATGAGATGGACCCTATAGAAAAAAAATCATAGATGTTAAAAGTATGAGTGGTCTGAAAACCCAATAGTAAGTTAGATATAAACATAAGTAATATCACATTGATATTTCAGAAGAATTTAGAACACATAATATGGAAAATATAAAATCCGGGTTTGTGGATTACAGGTTTGGAATGAAGTAAAATACAACGATCCTAATTCAAAATAATATGAAAAAATAATTAAAAAGTAAAAATAATAAAGGGTATAAGGTATTGAAGGAATACATTTAGGGTATACCTAATTTTTTAATAAATTTTACCCAACCTATCCCATTCGATTAAAGGATTAAGAAAAATAATTGATTAATATAACTACTCTTGTTCCTTGAGTTATTCTAAAGAAGTGATGTCACTATACCTTTCATTCAAATAATAAGTATTGGAAGTAAAATTTTGTTTATATCTTGAATGAGGAGTGTAGTGATGTGTCCTAAAGATGGATAGGTTCGATCACTCTTAGTACATACCCCATGCTCCCCACACACCCCCATATTTTCAAAATCATTTGGCCATTGGGAGTCCTTCATTTACTCAGAAACTGGCGGATCCTCCTCCTGTTCCATCCATCAGTGCTATCCCCACTATATCATCTCACCTTCCAAATGATATTACACTAGGTATGGGTGGGATTCAGCCCCCATAATTCCTGTTCGATGGAAAATTGAAGAAATATAGCATTCTTAGCACATCTAAGGCATCATCTCTTCTGTTGATCCCTAAGATTTATTTGACGACACTACAACATTTTTTTATATAGATGGATCTAAATTTCTCCCCTTTTCTTATGAATCTTAAAAAGTAGTTATTGACTTCCAACAGTGAATGCATGTGGCCCATTTTGGGTTGACCAACCCTCTTTTCCTGACTTCCAGGTGTTCATCAGTTCTCTGTGTTTATCCTCTATAGTTTTGGTGTCTGTTCTTCATCAGAGGGACTTCTATGTGGTGTTGTGATCTTGGTAATATTTTTTAAATTCTTGGTATTTCTCCCTTCATTTATTTTTAATGCATCATTTATCCCTTCCTAGATGGCTATTAGTTATACAATCGGGTCGTGATTCATCTCAAGAGGTGGTCAGTCTGTGTCTTCCTTGTCTTCCTCTCCTACTGCGTAATATTTATTTCTTATAGAGTATAGGTGATGCTATCAACTCCTTATTTTATTCAAATTATGGTTCTATTAGAAATATAGATTCCTATATTGCTAGAATCTATGTGGAGATGGATTTTTACAAACCTCTTCCATCATGGATCTTCCTCATTTTTATTAATTTTTTCTCATGGTGGATGTGTATATTTTATGTTTCTCTGGATTACTTTTGTTCGGTGTGTCATATCTAAGTACACACAATTTTATTTTACATAAGGTCTTGTTTTGTCTTTATATATCTATCTCCAGGGTCCTCACATTCTCCTATTCCAGATCCATTAGTGATAGAGAAAGGTTTGTATAATTCTTTGAGGGTGATAGATCGGTCCTCTATTTCTAATGATAGTATTTATAGTGTGTCATTTTCTATACCCCAAGTGACGTTCCCTTCTTTTTTTTCATTCCCTCAGCTGGAAATTCCACTAACTCATTCTGTGAAGGATCTTATGGGTCTGGACATGGCATTGTATAAGCTATTGTGTGTCCAAGGAGTTATGGTGCTGGTGTCGTTCTCTTTGTCTACTTCTTCTGATTCACTTAGTCTATCTTTGAGGCATGGAAAGGTAGTAGAATGATCATTTATCCCTAAAATAATTACCAAGATTCTTGATTCAAGTTCTTCTCATATTTTTACCCTCCCTATTTTTAATGCCATTCTGGTGTTATCAGAGGTCCAATCCCATGCTACGACTCCAGAAGTTTTTTTGATGTTATCTAGTAATGGTAGTGTTTTTCCCATTGGGGTTTGTATGTTCTCTCACCACAAGAAGAAGTTGGAAGGTTTAAAGACACTAACACGTAGGTATATGACTCTTAGGTCCTCCTATTATAGTCAACTACTCCAATTATTTCCCATATTATTTATAATTCCTGGGTCTTAGGCACCTAGGTGAAGACTGATTTTCTAGCCACAGAGTTTTTCCATAGTCATCTTTCACTTGTTGTAGATTTAGAACCAAATCATGACTCTTCCAGGCTAACTGAGTTTTCCAGTTGGACGGGGTTTCAGAACTTCTTTCATAGAGGTTCTTCTAATCATCACATCTTTATTTCTTGGAAATATTATATTTCAGTGGATCTGGATGTGACTTATGAGTTGTTTCTGACAATGAAGGTCAGGTATGGTTCTTTATCTATCTTCTTCTATTATATGTATGCCAAATTTGAGTAATTATAAAGGGAGAGTCTATGGAATAAGCCTGTATTCTTCCATGTAGGCTCTAATCTATGGTTCGTAGGATGTTACTTCAATACTATTTTGGAAGGCTCGAAAAAACGTGGGGTGATATCTACTCAAGGAGAGCTAGAAGGGGGTTTTTCTAACATTTTGTCTCGTTTTGGGATTGTAGACTTGGGATATACAAGTAATTATTTCACATGGTGTAATAATTATAGTGTGATCCATCATATGTGGTGTCACCTAGATAAGCGATTCCAAAAATATCCATGTTATATCTCAGTTTCCAAATGCCTCGGTTCATTATTTGGTTCAGGGCCTTTCTGATCACTCACCATTTCTCATAAAATTAAAATATCAAAGGGATGGGTGTAAGAGATTTTTATTTTTCAACCATTGGACTACTAATCCCTATTTTATTCAAGAGGTGTGGGATTCATGGGAGAAAATCATGTACGAAATCCCGTGGGTTTGGCTACACAAAAAACTTAATCGCTTTAAGGGTGTTGTGCATAATGGAATAATATGAGACGCTCTTATTTTTAGGGTTTGGATCATATCTCGAGGGACATTTATCTATTGGAATATTGGGTTAAATAAGAATGGTATAAAGTTCTATTTTAATCTTTGATTCAAAAAAGCCAGAACTGTTGGTGTTTTTTCTGAAATAGGAGAGGGAATCTAGATCAAAGTCTAGGGCTATGTGTCTTAAAAAGGGGCTCATAACACATCCTTCTTTCATGCCTACACCAAGGGGAAGCGCTGCACCACTAGTACTTATATTAGTATGGAGGATGGCTTATAAAATGATGATCCAAAAATTGTTCGAGGTATTGTCATGATTTTTTTAGTCTCTTCCATTCTATGTTAATTCATGCACATAGAATGGATTTCTGAGTGGGCACACCAACATTTTTTACTCCATTACAAGGGTGGTGAATGATCTCAACAATGGTATATTGGGTAATGTTCCATATGATATTGATATCTAAATGCTGTTAAATCTCTCAACACAGAGATATACCCTGGTATGGATGGTTTTTTGGCGGCCTTCAATATATCTTCTTAGGACCTGGTCAAGAAAAAACCCACTGAGGCCATCCAAGACTTATTCTATAGAGGGAACCTTCCTCTTGTGGAATGTTAGACCACCTTGTTCTTCATTACACTGGTTAAGGATACCAAATATATCAATCAATTTTATCCCATCATTATGTGAAACTTAATTTATAAAGTCCTATCCAACATTCTTAGTGGAAGGTTTTCATCATTAATTCTGAAGTGGGTCTCTGGAGAACAACATGGGTTTTTATGTGTTAGTCCATTTAGGGTGCCATAGTCCTTTTTCATGAAATGTTTAGGGATATAATTTTTAATTCCCTTGGATCCATTATTTTTATCAAAATAGATATGGAAAAAGATTACTCTAGGCTCAAATGGAATTTAATCTTCAAGGTTTTTAGTTTTATATCCCTTTTCCATTGGTTTTCTCACCACTTTTTTATGTGCTTCAACTCTTTCTAGTTGGACATTTCTTTATTAGAAGGAAGTATGACTTCTTGAATATAGTTATAGGGTTGAGGAAATGGGAACTTATTTCCCCCATTAATTTCATTTTGGATCAGGATACCTTAATTAGGTTATTAAATCAAATTATTCTCATTGGACATATCCGGCCATTCTGGTGTAGGGGTGCCTACACCGGTCTATCTCATATTCTTTTCCCAGATGATATGATGTTTTTTGTGAATGTTAAAAGTCTGTACCTCTAGGAATTAAAAAATATTATGAAGTATTATTGTAAATAGAGTGTATAATGGATTAATTGTGATAAAAGTAGTGTTTTATTCCCTTATTATAGCTCCTCAAGTCATGCCTCACTGATTGAAGAATGCCTGGGTGTCCAAGGAGAAGCTTTCCCATGTATAATCATAGAGCTCCTATCTCACTTGGTAGGATTCTTATAAATAATTATACGATATTATTTATCAATATTTGTAATCATATTAATAATTATAAGAACCATTTCATCTCCTTTATTGGGAGGGTCACTTTGGCTAATCACATATTATCCTCCATTCCCATGCACATTCACTCAGCATGAAAGATGCCCAAAATGGTGATCAATGAGATTGAGAATCATATGATATCCTTCATTTAGGATGACCAATATAATGGAATATGTAATTGGGCCTATTAGCTCAGTATTTTTTGGTCTTGAGATGAAGGTGGTATCAATCTCAGGGATGTCTCAAGCATGACACACAACATGCAAGCCATGTTGTAATGTGAAGCCATTAAAGGTCAGACTCTTGGGGGTAGCTTGTTCCACAATAATTATTTTATGGACTTGAGACATACAAGGTGTAAGGTTTCTGGATCATGGAATTATATCCAAAGGCACATTACGGTTATCCAGGCCAAGTCAAATTGGATGATTGGTCGAGGGGATATCGTCTTTTAGATCCATAATTCGGTTAATGATCTGATCAGATTCCTAGGGTACATGATACGATATGTTTCTTTCAGGAATATTATCTCTTATCTTATGTTTGTCAATGAGGTTCTTAATGATCAACACCATTCCATTTTTTAGAATAACAAAATGAATGAGGAGCATGATTTATATGTGTTCATGGTATCCGTGTCAAGTGTTTTTTCTACTAAATCCTATCATATTGTTGTGAATGAAAACACTATTCATGATACATTGGGAACAACTCATTAGTTAAAATAATATCCTTCTAAATAAAACTTTATGGTGTGGAGGTTATAGAACTTATCCCTAACACATATGAGCATATCAAACCTAAGGGTGTTCAGCTAGTCTCGTAGTGCGCATGTTGTAGAATAACACATGAAGAATAGGTGTTTCATCTAGTTTTTAAGGTTATTGGGTTACCTATGTGTGTAACTCACTTGATAACTTTTCAAGTCTCACCAAACTCAACTCGAGCAGTGAGGACTTCGTCCATCTATGGTTTAATGAAATTAGTGGGGACTATCCTAAAAGTAGGGTGAGGTTTATCATTTTTGTGGTTGGATACTAGTGAATATGGGAAAAGAGAAAAAACACCTGACAAGAGGGAGTTATCATTTCATATAAGAATTTGGTTTCCAGGTTTTATTTACTAACATTTTAACTGATTCCACTGCTTAAACAATGGGAGTCAGATCTCTCACTCAGGTGTTTCATGCAGTTTGTGTAAGGACCCAACCGTAGTTACCCAAAGCCAATGCATTATTTTATTACATTGGTATATAAAAAATGAATATTCTTCCCAAATAATGGATTGGTTTAGTATATTTGTAAACAATATACATACATATGTTCAATCTTACAACTTGAATGGAAAAAAACAACATATAAGTTTTATTGGGAACATCCACAACTATAAGATTATCCCTGTATGTCACTCATAATTAACTCCTTAATGTCCTAAGAAAATGATAAATTATATAGGGGTGAGATCAAATGCTCAGTAAGGGTAAGAAATACAGTGGAATATATCTTATAAATAAACATTATGCATGGATAATAACTAAAAACACATGCCTTTAAAAATAAACTTGAACACATTACAACAGGAATAAGAGCTGAATAAATAATGTCATAATAAAACATAATCATGGGTATTATACTCTGGGAATAAGCACATGAAATATCAATAATATTTTCATAATGAGGTAATATATATTGTGGGACATCATAACCATACTGTCAAGGCCTCGTGCCAAGACTCTTAATAACCATTTTGTCAAGGCCTCGTGCCGTAACCTAGTTTGTCTCACGAGACCTACCGATGTAGCAGGAGGATATAGAGGGCCCACCCAACACTTAGTAAGTCCAATGAATATATCATATCAATTTTTATAAACATTAGAAACATATACATTAATATTTAAACTAATATATGAAATGTAAATAACATTCCTTGAACATTAAGCATAAACACTAACCATTCAGAGTAAATTGGTGAATGGTTTTGCGATAGCACATCCATAGTCAAACTAATAATAAAAAACTCAATTAAATATGGTATATTATATGATAAAATATTAATCCCAATAATACATAATAATTATCAATTATGCTGAAATAGATGAAGAAACTCTTATAAAATCACTGCGTAATTATTGAGATAAATACTCTTTTACTTTGAAAAGAAGAGTTCTTTTGGAAAAATATTTTTAGTAAAACCATAAGCTAAGTAAAATAGTATTTTTTTATAATAAAATGGGTTATTCTATGAATATAATGGTTTCCAAAATAGATTATATATTATCCTTTAAAATAGTTAATAATTTGAAAAATTCTCTTGATTCTTGCTCCTATTTCAAGAATAAATTTTGAAAGATCCTTTTAAAACATATAAAACCCCATAAATGAAAGTAAGATTATGGTTGGTAAAAATATATATAACATTCGCATAGAATTTATGAGGGTACATAAGAATAAATAATAATTTTATTGAGGTAAGTGGAGAATAAGAGTAACCCAAATGAAAATGGAGGTTCGGGTAGAAAACCCTTACCTTAAGTCTGAAGGTGTTCCTCACTTGATCTTAATGACCTGAATAATAAAATTTAGGTTCATAATTAATGATTATAGAACCTAATATATTTTTAAAATATATATTATAACCTTATTAGGTTAATTCATGTCCGTTTTATGGCTTAATAGATTCATTTTCATTATTTGGGAGTGTTTTCTTCATTGGTTTTCATGATAAGTTTACTTACATTTATGTATGGATAAACATGTAGAATGAGAATGGTTGTCCAGAGTAGAAGTTGTGTGTTATTAGTTAAAAACTATAATATTACATGTTAATATAATTTATTTGATTATTGGGAGTGAAGATGAATCATTATAAAAAACTTTAATGATAATTGTTTGGGTTAATTGGCGGTTCTTGATCACAAAAAACTCATTTTGATTTATAAATTAATACCATGTATACAAAAGGATTAAAAAACCTTAAATATGTTATAATACATATATTATATTCTGGATCAAAGAAATGATAATAGGAAATAAAAATAAAAGAAATAAACTTGATATAAAAGAAATGAAAATAGGAATTCACCTCTTTCAGTAATCCTCCTTGAGAGCCTCTTTAGGGGATATGTTTTGGTCTTTTTATGAGACCAAGGGTTTTTGGACATGGGGGAGGATATTGGGAGGATATTTGGGAATAATTTAGACAAGGATAAAGGGTTTATAGTAGATAAGAGAAGAGGGAGTGAGGGGGTGGGGTCGGGGGGGGGGGGGGGGGGTTATAGTGTAAGAGAAGAGGGGTTTCCCATTATTCTACTCATTATTTTATTATTTTTCAAAAGAAAACCAATAGTATTGATTCTTGTGACCATGAATTGTAATATGTGTATGTGAGTTCGAACCAAGTGGCCTTACATCTACCTTACATCACCTATGACTCAATAAGTCATGTATTTAGTATTTACTATAAATTATTGTATTTTACTATTACCCTAAAACTTTGTTTATTCTATCAGGATCTAAATATTTTACTTAATGAAACCATGTATGTCATATTTTCAAAATTAAAAACACAAAGGTGGAAAAATTATGTTTACTGGATAGGTTATAACAAATAGGTTTTATATAGACTCATTGTTTTATGCATTCAATATTAAATTTATTTGAAAAATCTTGTGGTGTTACAGGTTAGAGTTAATTATTTCAGAAGGAATGATGCATCTTCCTAGGGAAATTATGTTCCTTGGGTACCCACCTCTAGTTTATATTAGTTAAATTTTGATGTTTTGTGTTGTACTAGTTATATGCACAGAGGTTTTTTGATTCATGATCTTGTTACTCAGTCATTTTTTCCTTTGGTGCCTCTTATGGTTCTGGTAATTCTCTAATGGTGGAGTCTAGTGCTTTTAGTGATGGGAAAGATATGTTTAGAAAAATCAACATCTATTTATCATTTTTAGAGACTGATTTAGAGATCATATTTTACTCAATCCAGGTCTAGATCAAGGTGCCTTGGTCTATAATTTATCACATTCCAAGATAAAAGACCCTTATTAATGAACTCACTATCCCACTCCATACATGATGTCAAGGGAACTAGGTAGCATATTTTTTGGATTCATGGGTTATTTTGGAGAGTTCATGTACATTTTTACTAGTTTTGGATCTCTCCCTCTTACCTTCCTTTCCATTGTGAGAGGTGATGCCCTTGGGCTTCACCATTTTAGGACCCTGTGAAATACTTTCCTATTCTACCGTTAATTTAATAAAAATTTAATTTATTGTAGGAGTTTAGTTATTTACATCAATACAATATTTCTCCTAAATAAAAAGTCCCTGGTGGTTTTATCATCCAATTCACCTTATAAAATAATGTCCAAATCAATTATTCAAATGTCTTTAGTACAAAAATAAATCTAATTTATTTCGTACTATTTTAACACTTTATATTTAGATAATTGAAACCCAATACTTTTTTTATACCGTTTTATGATTGATCTATGCCACCCCCATTGGAAATGTGCATGGTTTTTTAATTGGATTAGGAATTCAATTTTGGCGTACTAATTTTCTCATACTAGATATGGAATGTGATAAGGAGGAATCAATCATCCTCAATAGTACTTTTATAGATGTTGGTCGATATGTATTGTTTTTTCAAAGGTAGATTTTATTTTCAATATTATTTAACCAATATAAGAGTTAAATGTTTTTAAAAATTTTAAGTGACCCACACTTGAAGAAAAGTATTCAAGAGTCAATCTTTTAAAATGTGAGGAAACTTTTAATAGAATTGATGAAGAATTTTTATGATTCATTTAATACTTAGATTAAAAACCTTAAATTGAATATTCATGCTTAGATATTGGTTTTTATAAGGAAAAGCAACTTTGTAATGAGTATGGGTGTGTGTTTCTCGAATACATTGATGAGAAAATTCTTTAGAGATATCTGATATCTGAGTATAGGGATCTATTTACTATGAAAAATAGTGAGGAAGAGGTTTTAGAAAGTTATAATTCTTTATTAAATAGGTAATTTAATGAACATGTCCCACCTCATCCCAAAGGACTACCCACTCTCTAGGAAACACCTGCAGTGGAGCTTAAATAGCTACCATATCACATAGAACATTTAATTTTTGAGTGATATTTCCACTTTCTGAGTCATTATCTAACCCAAGACAGGGTTATGTTATGTTAAATTTTTTTAGTTGTCTTTATAGAGTTTATAACAACTATAGGCTTAACTATTTTAATATAAAATGAATCAGTGCATTGTTTTTAATTTATTGGATTCCCATAGAACTTTAAAAAAACATAGAATTGAATGTCAAAGGAGGATTAATCATAAGGTAAACAAGGTTGTTATGAAATAATTTATAAATATTTTTGACACAAGAATCATATAACCAATATGAACGAGCCTCTAATTCAGTCTCGTTAAAGTTATACCTTAAAAGGGGGGTTGTTCATTATCACCAATGAGAATAATGAGAAAATTTGGACTAGTAAACTGACCAATTGAAGAGTCTAAATAGATTATAGAAATATGAATTATTACACTATTAAAGAGAGTTTTCCCATGAAACTCCTAGATAGAATTCTTGAGATCTAGGTCAGTAATTAATTATACTATTTTATTGATGGGAATTCTAGATATATCCAGATTCCCATAGATCTTAAGGATTAATAATAGTAACATTCAAACACACCTTTGGGTATTTTCCCTAGTTGTGAATACCCTTATGTTTTCGGGGTGCTCCAAAAATTCTTAAATATGAATGATAGATATTTAATAGACATAATAAATTGGATAATTTATGTGTTACTAGATGATTTCCGTCATTTTAATCATATTTGAGAGTTTTTTTAGAAAATATGAGATTCTTATGTCAAAGGTTCCAAGAGGAAAATGTAACACCCCGAACCAAGTTACCCAGAGTTAGTGCATTATTAAAAAATATTGGCATGATCAAAAGAGATCAAGTCTCAAAATACTAATTAGTTTAGTAGCCTTGGAAGTACTAGATACATACACAAGTTTAACATTACATCATGAATTAAAGAAAAAAAATGTGTCCCCTTTGAAAACACTTATATCCCATAGCCTATCATTATTGTTTAATCATAATATACTTCTTCACATCTTGAAAAAATAAAATATAATAAAGGGGTGAGATTAGGTACTCAATAAGGATAAAAATATAACGGAAACTTTCATAAATAAGTATAAACATTGAAGGAAATGTATAAGACTAGAAAACAAGACTATTAAAATTAAAATTCAGAATAAAATGAAAAAGTTAAATCAAATAATTCCATTTACTTATTAACATGGATATTCTACTAGATAAATAATCATAGGTAATATCAATAGTTAATTTTATAATGACTGAATTCATAATGCTGGATTTTATAACCATATAGTCAAGGACTCGTGCCAAGACTACAAAAAAGATTTTGTCAAGGCCTTGTTCCAAGACACAAGTTTGTCTCATGAGACCTACCAATGCATCGAGGAGCTATAGTGGGCTCCATATGTCACTTACTAAGTCCAATGTATTCCTAATATGAAAATGTTGAAACATAACATAAACATTCGTATTAAAACTAGCATACAAAATGTTAATACATTAACCATAAACCATGAATGGTAAAAAATAAAAAATCCACAATAAAACATATCAAAAAACATTCAATACAATATGGAATATTGTATCATAATAAATAAACTTCAAACAAGTGTAAAATCCATCAAAGGATGTTGACATATATGAAATCAAAACTATTTGAGAGAAATATATCTTTCTATTTTGAAATATTTTAAAAGTTACATAATTATAAATAAAAACAGTTATTTTTAAAATATTCTTATAAGCTTGTAATGGAATCTTCAAAGGTGTTATAATGGAGGAAAATATCTTCACCCTCTATATAAGTTAAAAAAACCTTTTTACCTTAATTCATTGAAAAGGTCATAAAGTACCTTGTTTGGAAAAAACGGAAAGATTTCTTTCATTTTTTTATAAAAAGTCAAAAAGTGTATAAATGACTTTAAACCATATTATAAGAAATAGTAAAAATGTTTTGAAATACATTTTTAATAAACACATCTACATATGATAAAGAATACTCAGTAGATACTTACCTATAAACAACCTCAGATAAATAAAGAGATTGTAAAATCAACCCTTACATTGTAATTTTCCTTGGTGGAGGGTAATTTAACCTCCGGTATAATAGTAAAATAATTTTTATTAAATTATACAAGAACCCCATACATAAATATGATATCATATATGTTCTTCTAATATTGCTTTGTTAAAAATATTTTAGTAATATCACTGTTTCAGTTGTTAATTGACTCATTTTACTTTATATGTTTTGTTACGTAAGTCATGTTTTTATGGATAGGATGTATTTGTTTCATATCCAGAATGATATTAAGTTCTTAGAAAATATTTTTAATCATAAAATGAAAATTATTCTTGAATGTTTACGATGGGGAAATGAATCTTATCACGTTCGTGGAGACGGTGATCCGTACGAATGCACGAGTGACAATATCATTCTATTGATGGGGAAATGATATGTAATTTGATGGTATACAATATATACAGAATAATTAACATTTTATATTTATTATTTACATCAATTATACTCATTATTATACCTATCCAAATAATTAAGTGTTGAATAACAAACTACACCAGGACGTGGAGACGGTAAGACCGAAGTACGCACGTATGGTGACTTTGTCATTCATAGGATGGATAGAATATTGAATATGGTTGTAACATTATTATAATAACATAAAATTATGTAGAAGGTACTGGAGTTTTTATTTTGGTATGGAAACAACAAAGAAAGAGGAAGTGGAATAAGAAAAGAACATTTAAAGAGGTGATGAAATTGTTACCTATTTTTTCGGGCGCTTCCTGTTGATTTGATCAAAAGGTCTCCTTAAGTTGGATTTATGATAAAAGTAAGGAATATAGGTTGAATTTAGGGTAGTTGGTAGGATATTTGAGCAGGGGTGTTAAAAAATGTCTTTGGCGGTGTTATTTTGAGAGAAGGGGTAGTACCCTTTTATAAGAGAGGTGAGGGTCACTTTAGGATAAGCTTGAAATATTAATTTATTATAGAATCATATTCGGTTTAGAATGGCTTAAAAATTATTTATTTCGAGGATAAGGTGGGTTAGATCTAAAACATCTCAACCAATAGGTTTTAGATATGTTTAGGTCACCATATTAACCTTATCTTTTAGATTTAACTATTTGTTAAATAATTTAACTTTTACCATGTATTCTTGTATTGTTATAATAAATTGTTAATAAACATACTATAAAAATACAAGAGAATCCCAAGTGGTTATTTTTTGACATATATATCCTTATATAAGTCCTCTGGATGAACCTTATATTTTTAGGAATATTATATCAATTAATAATATAGTATTGTTTTATAAACTCATTTATGTCAACTTTGACACTATTTAGTATTTCGTTTTTGTGAAAGTAAAAGAACATTATTACTTCTAAAAAAATATATTAAATCAATCCTAACATGTAATATTAACCTATAAAATTATTTAAATTCATCAGAAGTCTCAATTTACATTTATTTTGATATTTATAAAATCAATTATTTTAATCTTTCATTAATAAATTAATTACTGCATCATCATTGTGTCATAAATAAATTTAATTATTTAATGTATAAAAATTATAAATAAAATACCATTATATAGGAAATAATATTATATTTATAATGAATATTTATAGTTGAATTGATCTTATGTATAACCCTATATTAATTTTTTTTAGTTATGAAAATCCCAATTTAACACTTTTAACTCTTTTTTAAACAAAATAATAATAAATGTCCTAATATAATCCAACTGGATCAAAAGGATCATATTTTGTTCCAAAGGATGATTTTGGTCAAAAAATACTTATCTTATAGAATTAGGACATGTGTTAGGGTAATTATAATATAATGTTTACCTTTAATTACCCTATTTAATTTTAAATGTGGTAAATAAAATTAAAAAGTTACTATTAAAAAAAAATTTATTTTCATCCTATTGAACCAAATTTTACTTACTAATTTCAACCATGTCTCTTAGATTTTTTAAATTTAATTCAAAAAAGAGCTAAAATTATGTTTTATGCCAATTTGCAAATGTGCCTAGTAGTTGCGTAAAAGATGTTAAAATGTTCAATAAAATTTTATACATAAAATTTTATTATAAAATGAATCCAATAAATTAAATTAAACTTATATAGGTATTATGTATATTTTTTGAGCTAAAATAAATTTAAATAAAATAAATAATTATTTAAATAAAAAGTATGTTTTAAACAGTAACACAATGTTTTTTTACTATTCATCAAAAATTGAAAGTTCTTAGAAAAATACCAAAAATTCACCATTAGCTAATTTTGATATTCTGAATCCAAAAATAAAGACCATTTTGAAAAACAAAATTTATAAAATTTTAAAAAGTTGGTATTACTATTCATTATGGATAGTTTGATTTTTCATGGTGTTCTAGAACTCGATGTTGCGTACATCGCAATCTATTGCATTATTCAAAGAGAGGATTACCGTAGAAGCTTGGGGTGTTACATTCTTCCATACTTCAAATAAAATTTTCCTTGAAATTTCTTGAATACTACTGCATAAAAATATTTGGGTGGTTCTTCATCATAAGTTCCCCGGGTTCCTATGTTGCCTCTTCCATCTTATGGTTTCTCCATAGAACTTTTACCATATGAGTCTTCCAGTTTCTCAACGTTTCTTCTCTAGTATCAAGAATCTTGATAGGATCCTCACAATAAGACAGATCGGGTTCTAGTTCTATTTCTTCATAGGTGAGTACATGCGTTGGGTCAGGCATGAATTTTCTAAATAGTGATACATGAAACATTTCTTGAACTTTGGGGAGGCTTGGAGGCATTGCCAAATAGTAAGCTACAACTCCAATTCATTCTAGAATTTTGAAAGGTCTGATGTACATGGGACTTAATTTATCACTCTTACCAAATCATATTACACCCTTCCATGGAGATACCTTGAAGAAAACATAATCTTCTTCTTGAAATTCCAAATCCTTCCTTAGGTTATCAGCCTAACTCTTTTGCCTACTTTGAGCTTCTTTGATGTGAGTTTGGATAATCTTCACCTTATCCCCTGTTTCCTCAACAAGTTCTTTGCCTATGAGTTTTCTTTCACCAACACCATCCCAACAAGTTGGTGTACGACATATATTTCCATATAACGCTTCATATGGTTCCATATGAATACTTTAATGGAAGTTATTGTTATAGGAAAATTCTTATAGAGGTAAATACTGATCCCATATACCTTGAAAGTAAAGTGAGAAAGATCTAATCATGTATTCTAAGGTTTCAATAGTCCATTCTTATTGTCCATTAGTTTTTGGGTGGTAGGTAGTGCAACAACAGAGTTCAGTATCTAAGGACTTCTTAAGAATTTTCTAGAATCTTGATTTAATATGGGGGTCACGATCATAAACCATCGATAAGGGTACTCCAGGAATTCTTACAACTTCATTAATATATAGTCTTACTAAACACTCAAGTGGTAAATCTTCTCTTATAGAAAGAAAATGTGATGACTTAGTAAGACGATCAACAATGACCCATATTTCATCATTCGTTCTAGGAGTCTTTAGTAACCCCATGATAAAGTCCATCGTAACATCATCCCATTTCCACTCAGATATGGGAAGAGGTCACATGAATCTTCTAAGATGTTGTCTTCCAACTTTAACATATTGAAAAAACATAAATCTTGAAACTAAATTAGAAATCTCCCTTTTCATGTTATCCCACAAAAAATTTTCCTCCCAATCTCTATATGTCTAAGTGATAGCAGGGTGTATAGAGAGATTGGAGCTATAAGCATCATCCCACAATTCATTTTTTTGATCAGGTATGTCAGGAACACAAAGTCTCTTCCCAAATTTCAAAATTCCTTTTTCATATACGAAGTCAATCAATCTCCCATCATTCAAAGCTTTACTTTTATTTTGAAACTCCTCAACATCAGTCTGAGAGCTTTTTATGCTTTCTAGTAAATATGTATTGGAAACCTTTTGAAAAAGTATCGATGATTCACCTTTCAGGATTATTCCCCTATCCATATTTACTAGATCCAAGAACATAGGATCCCTTTCAACTCTCATCTTATGGAAAACTCCATGAACCATTCTAATCAAAGCATCTTCCACCTTATTTTCCTTCCTCAGGTGGTAGTGTATTGTGAAATTATAATGCTTGAGTAGTTTAAGCCATCTCCTTTGCCTCATGTTGAGTTCTTTCAGTGATAAAATATCCTTCAAACTTTTGTGATAAGTATATATCTTACATTTTCACCATATAGATAGTGTCGCCATATCTTCAGGGAAAAGATTACAGTTTCTTACTCAAGATCATGAGTGGTATAGTTTTTATCATTAATTTTTAGCTGTCATGATGAATAGGTAATAACTCTATCATTTTGCAAAAGGACACAACCAAGTCCTTTCTTTAAAGAATCACTATAAATAACCAACCCATCATTCCCCAATGGAAGAGTCAAGATAGAATAATTGACTAATATTTTCTTCAATTCTTCAAAAAATTATTCACACTCTTTTGACCAAACAAATTTAACCCCTTTACATGTGATCTTGGTTAATGGGTTAGAAAATTAGGAAAAACTATGGGCGAACTACCGATAATAACCTACTAAAACAATAAAACTACGTACCTCATTTATACTCATCGATGCTGGCCATTGTTGTATTTCCCTTGTCTTATAAGGATCAACAGAGATTCTATCATTAGAGACAATAAGGACAAGAAAAGAAATCTCCAGAATCCAGAATTCACACTTTCTAAACTTCCCATATAATTCATTTCTTCTAAGAGTCTTTAGAATAGCGTGAAAGTGATTTTAATGATCTTCATAGATTTTTGGGTAAACCAAGATATCATCAATAATTACCACTGAAAAGTTATAAAGATATTCCTTGAAAACTTAATTCATTAGATCCATGAAGACAAAGGGTGCATTAGTCAGTCCAAAAAGAATTACTAAAAACTTGTAATGCCCGTACCTGGTTCAAAATGCTATCTTCGAAATGTCTTACTTCTTCACACACAACTAATGATATCCAGATCAAAGGTCAATATTTGAAAAATATAGAGCTCTATGAATTTGATTGAATAAATCATCAATGTGTGGTAGGGGTACTTGTTCTTTTTTGTTATTGCATTGATCTCCATGTAGTCAATGCACAACCTCATAGATCTATCTTTCTTCTTAAAAAAAGAATAGGGGCTCCCCATAGAGAAACCCTAGGGTGAATAAACACTTTTTTACTCAATTCCTCTAGTTGTTTCATTAGTTCTACTAATTCCACACTATACATTCTATAAGGGGTCTTCGATATGGGCATTGAACCAGGAATTAAATCAATGGAAAACTCAATTTCTCATTCTGGATGATGTCTAGGTAAATACTATGGAAACACACCCACATATTCTTGCACAATAGGTACATCATATATTTGAACATTAATTTCCTCACCCATAGGTATTTAAATCTCTTCCTCCCCAATAATTGAATTTAGTAGAGCTATTGGGGGTGGATCTAGGTAAGAATATGATGGTGACGTTTCTGATCTAAATATAAGGTACTCCTTATTATCATCAAAAATTGTAACCTCTTTCTTCTTACAATTAATTTTTACATCATCATTTGAAATCCAATCCATACCAAGAATTATATCGAATTCAATCATGGGTATGATGATGAGATCAGCATGTAAAGCACGTTTATATGCTCTAATGGGAACTGATTCACAAAACATTGTTGCAATGGTACTTCCCTTAGGATTTTTGAATGACAACTCCATTGTTAAATAAAATTGTGAATATTGTTTTTAGTAAAATAGAAAGATATGAAACAATTCAATGATATGAAATCAAATAAATCATTTGAAAAATTTTAAGAAACCATTAAATTAACTACCCCCACATCATTCATAGCTTCATCCTTAGTAGTAGTGATTTCATAAGCTTGGCCTTTCCCCCTTGGCCTTTTATAAGGTAAGTTTCCTTAGTGATTAGGAAATTTATTTTCATAATGACCCATTTCTCTATAATTGTATAATTCAACATTAAAAACCTCTTTTTTCCCTTGGAATCACGAGTTTGGTGGCCTTTTTCACCACACTTATAACCGAATCTCATTCCCTTCAGGCAAGTAGCGGGGTGTTTCTTCCCACATTTACTACAATATGGAAATTCAACTTTTCCCTTATTCCCCTTATTTCTATTTCCAAAGTGTTTAGCAGATCTATTCTTCTCTTTATTTGCTTTAAAGTCGTAAGACTTAGAGAATTCCTTTTATGTCTTGATAGCATATGAGACAATATCTTCGTACGATGAAAAGGATTGTGAGAGTAATGATCGACAGATAAATGGTTTTAAATCATCAAATAATCAAACAATATTACTCCTTAGGTTATGTATATAATATGATGCATGTCTTTATAGTCTTGTAAAGTTAGCCTCATACTTTGCAACATTTTCATCCATCATTTTCCTCAGACTCAGAAATTGTCTTTCCATATTCACTCGATGGTCATGAAGAAGGTATTTTTATAAGAAAATATCTTTAAACTCCCACCATTCCATATTTTATACTTCTTCATCCTCCTTTTTGTTTTGAATTAATGAACACCATTGATCTGTATCTTCTGTGAGGCGATAAGAATCCACGACAATGTTTTCCCTTTCACTACTCCCCAAAGCATGAAAGATTTTTTTCTAAGGAACTTTTCCATTTCTCACCTACAAATGGATTTGTAGTCCCATTGAATGATGTCGGTTGTTTCCTCATGAAGAGGCATAACATTGACCCTACACATTGTGGATTAGGGTACTCCATACGGGTAAATTTATTTTTCATAACCTGAGTGAGTTTTCCTAGTATGGTTATATGTTGTTCAGCACTAGTTGCATCACCAATACCACTATGATTATCTTGAGTAGGAGGGAAATCCCTACATGGATTACGCGTGTTGATACAGTTTCCATTACCTCCACTAGGCTCCATTTCTAAAAAATGACATACACTAGATTAGTTTTTGAATCAAATAACTCCATTTACTTACTCACATGTATATTCTACTAGTTGAATAATAACGTGTAATATCAATAGCTAACTTCATAATGAAGGATTTCCTAATATCGGACTTCGTAACCACATTGTCAAGGCCTCATGCCTAGAATAAAAATATGATTTTGTTAAGGAGTTATGTCAAGACACTATTTTGTCTCATGAGACCTACTGATGCATCAAGGAGCTATAATAGGCTCCACCTATCATTTACTAAGTCCACTACATTCCTCATATGAAACGTTTGAAACATAACATAAACATTCGTATTAAAACTATCATAAAAAATGATAATACTTTAACCATAAACCATAAATGTTATAAAAATAGCACATACATTGTAAAACATATCATACAAACTTAAATATAATATGGATGACTGTATCATTGATTCATGCTCAAATTTACCCAAGAGATGAAGGTAGAATGGTCCTTGTAGTTTAGCTTGGGTTATCGAATCCTCAGAGACCTAAGAAGAAACCTATAGAAATGTACATTCTATGGACTGTTTTTGGCTATGAAGTGGTCAACTTGGGTTGATTTTATATAGGTTTAAAGGATAACTAACAGACTGTAGTGAATTCAATTTAAAATAATGAGTTGATCCTAGGTTATAGCTCAGGGTAGATTGGACGTATTTCCTTTTCAATGATTTCAATTTCATATATTTGAGAATGGTTCATTTAATAAGATAAAGAAACATCATCACTTAGAGGTTTAATGCCTACACCCTTTAATACTAATCACTTATAGACTTTAAGGATCAAAATTTTTAGCACTTCAAGGTAAAGGTTCGTATAATCCCATGAAGTGTGTGACCTTAAATTCAACAAGGACGATGGAGTTTAAAAATAATCAAATAAAAATCTCAATTAACAAAGTGATTATACATTAATGGGGTGAAAAATAAAATCCAATACATCCCCTTGATACTCCCTTAGATCAACCCATAATTGGGTTATCCCTCCATTGATTCTATGGTTTCAATGGAAGCGGAAAGTAGACTCATGAGGGAGGAAATGAAGAAGTAAAAAAAAAATAATAAAAATAAAATGATCACTCCACCATTGTGTGAAAAATTTCACAAGATTTGGTGTGAATAAACTCACACCTTGAGGAAAAAATGTAAAAGTGAGATGAAGAACAATAGAATAAGAGGATAAGAATAACTTTTATTAAGAATCTAAAGTGAATTGAACAACTTACATGTGAAAGACAAACTTGAGACAACAAAATCGCAGCGTAACATTACAATTGAAAAAAGCACCAAATATGATAAAATCCTCCACCAAAACTGCCTTAAATAGGTATTTTTGAAGCCTTGGGTCGAGCCTCCAATAGTAAAAATAATCCCACTTGATTATTGAAGGCCTAGGGTGGTGGAAATCTTGTGGAACTTGGACTTTTCCACACTTGACCCGAGGAGGCATCCAACTTTCATATACCGTACCGAAGTGCTTGAAAGACCTTCTAGATGGCCAAATCAGAGTGGTCTATAGAAGCGGAAAATGGATCCCCAGACGTCTTCTAACCGACTGTAAAATTTGGGCCCATTTGGAGTTGTGGATGCTGAGATAAGAGAATATTGGTAGGATTTTTGTCTGGACCGCAGAATCTGGCCAAGAATTTTATCTCTAACTTGGGCCACCAAAATGACCAAAATGGAGGCTGAATTAGCACTTTATTCTGAAGAATGATTTTTCTTGTATATGTCTTATAGAATCACACAATATTTGGGCTTCATTGGGTTTTTAATTTGGGTCCCACATTCTCATCTGTGGGCTGGTGTCCAATCTGCCTTCTCTAGAATTTCTTCCTTTAATCACAAAATATACCCATCTTCTTCCATTAATTCTCCATTGATCCCTGAATGAAAAATGTTAAAATTTAAGTGTATATATAGTTCCAAAAATATCAAATTAAAATATGGATAATTACATTCCTTAAAATCAGATGAATCATTGGGTACTTCAAATGATGTTAAAAAATGTACCACATAATAGTGTATTTTAAGAAGGTATTACAATCATAATGCGAAATGATGTTAAAAGTGTAAAATGAACTAAAATGGTGTTTATGAATAATAAAGAACATTAATATTATATATATTAACAATGAATATTAGCCTCATTTAGTGGCTAATCACACCCCCAACTTGAGTTTTTCTAGTCTTGAGAAAAATATATCTCAACAATATGAAATTTGAATTCATTTTTCCAAAAACATTTAAATACACAATAATCACTAGAAACCATAATACCAAACAATCATGAAACCCATAAAAATATTTTAATACAATATAGTTTCATAAGCAGATCTCAATCCCAATCCCATTCCTTTGTTCAAATTCATTGTCATATTTCATCCAATACCAATTAGGTATGAGGATGTGTTGTGTATCACAATAGATTGGGGGTTCATATTTATTCAAGGGGGAAATGATGGAAGCTCTAAGTGGAATCACATTTCAATATTAAGACAAGTATTAATTTTTTTTTTGTAATATATTTTTTTTTGTTTTTTTTGTTTTTGCAATTTTTCTTTGGTAATTGAAATTGCACTCAAAAGATTCAACCCCTGTAGCAATACTTTGCCGATGACTCCCAGGCTCAAAGACCTTAGGGAACCAAGTGAAGCCCAAATACTCGGGCGTCATCTCGATTTAAATTAGTCAAAAAAATTCAAATTACCAAAAATAGAGATAAAATTACTAACTCTGGTTCAGACAACTATGGAGTCACTATCCCAAGTGCAGAAAGCCACACATTCGGTCATTTCATTGATCTACGCGCAAATTTATTATTATTTTTAAATTTTTTTATTGAATACTCATATTAAAACTAAAATGATCACCAAACATATGCTATTTATTTGGGGGACCCCATGAACTCAAACTAATAACCCACTATCCAAAGGACGTGCATTGTGATCTTTTTTTTATATTTGGATTAAAATATAAATGATGAAATATCACATTGGACAACCATAATTTCCAAAAATCTATGCTCACAAAATTATACAGGGATTAAAATCAGAATCAGGGCATGCTAAATTATTTGATATTCAGTTTCAAAGTGTGAAATGTGTCTTACCATGTTCAAAGTTAAAGTAATTTTTCCTTCCATTTACAATTTTTTTTCAAATTATTCATTTTTTTTGACACAAAAGCATTTTTTATTTTATCTTCCCCCCAACTTAAAATAACAATGTCCCTAGTGTTTAAACAAAATAAAATTTAGAAGGGGGTGGAGGTATAGAATGAAAGTTCAAAAAGGAAATTGAAAATAAGGATCACGGAATGAAGTCACCTGGTGGTTGAAGTTGAAATTCTTCCTACTCGCTTTTAATCCTTTGATATCCATGTCACTTGTAGAGTTCCCTAGTAGAAAAAGTAAAAACAAAACAAAAAAAAACCTAAAAAACAATATATATATATAATAAAGAAAGTAAAATATAATTATATATATAAAAATTATAGAATAAGGAAGCACAAAAATCCGTAGGTCAGTGGTTAGCGCACACCCCTGTCTGCCTTCGGTCCCAGGTACGAATCCCCGCAGCTTCGCCGACTGTGACGGGGTTTGACTCATGACCCACGATGTGTCCCTTATTATTATTATTATATTTTTATTTATATTTTTTGTAATTTATTTTAACCTACAAAAACATTAAAATAAAATAAACTGATGATACATTGTCTTCTTTTTAAATTTTTGGGTAAAGCATTACTCAAGGATCACACCACGTGACACGGATAAATATGGTGCTCCCCTTTCATACCCATCCATACTCATAATAGAAGAAAATGTCAACAATATATTTTTTTATTTTTTTTAAATATAAAAATGATTCATTAATCTTATTTAAAATATAAAGTTGATTAAAATAACAAAATGATTGGAAACTTGAAAACCATGTGTTGCCTCCCATGCAACGCTTTGTTTAATGTCATTAGCTTGACCAGAACCCCCCAACTTACCCAATACCAACTTTCAAAATTTTAAGGACCACATGTTTCACCACTTCTACTAGGTCGAGATTTATTCTATTTTTAGAATTTGTTTCATGCACAATCCTATGCTCTAAAATGAGTGGTAAAATCCATGAAATATCAGAAATGGTTGATCCAGTTTCCTCTATAGTCTTTCCTAAGACATCAATGATCATTACAACTTTTTTGGTTTCAAGAGAAAAATGAATTCCATCAGAAAGTTCATGGTTATACACCATGAAGTGATACTTGAGAGAGGAAGGAAGGACACTAATTTTGAGCTTGGTTTGGATAGGAAATTCATATATAGGTTTGCACTTTGAATCACACTCAATTTCATTTTCAAAATTTCTCAACAAAATTGGTTTCTTTTGAATAGAATATTTAACCACCAAATTTGAAAGATCAGTGTTTGGAATGGGTATGGACTCAAAGTTTGTGATTTCTCCTAGTGTTTCACTGATTGGTGTTTTTGAAATATCATAAATGGGGTTATACATAGGAGACTCAATACATGATGTCAAATTCTCATCTTTGGAGTCCAAAAAATCAATTTCATATTGATTTAAAGAACCTTCAATAATTACTTCATGCTCTTCAGGTATCCTAGGTTCAAAGGAAATTTCTTTAGCATTTTCATAAGATGTTTGTGTGTAACAATATCCCTCTATGAATAATGAGGAATGGACAACCTGACTAGGAATAGGTTCCATAACTATTTCAATGCTTTGTAGTTCTACTCTCAAGGATGAAACTTCAGAAGTAATTATATCCATTTGTTGGCCCAATTTCTCAATTAATGGATGCGGATCATTATGGTCAAGGTGTTGGGACATATGGTCTATTCCAAGAGGATAGTTAAGTTGTTGGAATTCCATAGGAGGATGTTCTGATTGGCCTTGTTGGGATTGGAACTCATAATAGGTTGGAATATATTGTGGATCATATGAATAAAAACATTGTGGTTCAGTAGGTTGTTGATGATCCCACAAGTAGGAATTAGGATGGTCATTGTACATCATACATGGGGTTGGGTGATCAAAGTAGGGATAGGTTTCCCATGTTTGGACTTGTTCAAAATTGACTTCCACAGGAGTGAGGAGTGAGAAAAGAGAAGTAGAATGAAAAAAGGATGATATTGTCTAAGATAACTTACTTAGGTCCCCAAAAACGATCCCAAAATTTGATTTACGCTCAAATTTACCCAAGAGATGAAGGTAGAACGGTCCTTATATTTTAGCTTGGGTTATCGAATCATCAGAGACCTAAAAAGAAACCTATAGACACATACATCCCATGGACTGTTTTTAGCTATGAAGTGGACAAATTGGGTTGATTTTATATGGGTTAAAGGATAAATAAAATATTTAAGTGAATTCAATTTAAAATAATGAGTTGATCCTAGGTTATCGCTCGGGGTGGATTGGACGTATTTCGTTTTCAATGATTTCAATTTCTTATATTTGAGATGGGTTCATTTAAGAAGAAAAAACAACATCATAAATTACTAGTTTAATGCCTAAACCCTTTAATACTAATAAACTATACAATTTAAGGATCAAAGTTTTGAGCACTTCAAGGTAAAGGTTCGTATTAGCACATGAAGTGTGTGACCTTAAATTCAATAAGGACGATGGAGTTTAAAAATAATCAAATAAAAATCTCAATTAAATAATTTATTATACATTAATGGGGTGATAAATAACATCCAATACAGCCCCTTGATACTCCCTTGGATCCACCCATAAGTGGGTTATCCCTCCATTGATTCTATGGTTTCAATGGAAGCAGAAAGTAGACTTATGAGGGAGGAAATGGAGAAGTAAAGAAAACAATAAAAATAAAATGATCACTCCATCGTTGTGTGAATAATTTCACAATATTTGGTGTGAATAAATTCAAACCTTGAGGCAATGGAATCAAAGTGTGATTGAGAACAATAGAATAAGAGGAGAAGAAGAACTTTTATTAAGAAACTAAAGTGAATTGAACAACTTACATGTGGAAGAAAAACTTGAGACAACAAAATCGCAGCATAACATTACAATTGAACAAAGCACCAAAGATGATAAACTCCTCTATCACCACTGCCTTAAATAGTAATTTTGGAAGCCTTTGTTAGAGCCTCCAATATTACAAAGCATCCCACTTGATTATGGTAATCCTAGGCTGGTGGAAGGCTTGTGGAACTTGGACTTTTCCACACTTGACCCGAGGTGGCAGCCAACTTTCATCCACCGAAATGATGCGCTTTGAAGACCTTCTAGATGACCGAATCAGAGTGGGAAATAGCAGCATAAAATGGATCCCCAGATGTCTTCTAACCTACTATAAAATTTGGGCCCATTTGGAGTTGTGGATTCCGAGATAGGATCATATTGGTAGGATTGTTTTTTGGGCTGCAGAATCTGGACACGAATTTTATATCTAACTTGGGATGCCAAAATGACTACAATGGAGGCTTAATTAGCACTGTCTCATGAAGAAGGATTTGTTCCTGTATATCTCTTATAGAATCTCACGAAATTTGGGATTCATTGGGTTTGTAATGTGGGTCCCACATTCTCATCAGTGGGATGGTGTCCAATCTTACTTCTCTAGAATTGCTTCCTTTCATCACAAAATATCCCCATCTTCTTCCATTAATTCTCCATTGATCCCTGAATGAAAAATGTTTATATTTAAGTGTAGATACAGTTCCCAAAATATCAAATTAAAATATGGATAATTATATTCCTTAAAATTATATGAACCATTGGGTACTTCAAATGATGTTAAAAAATGTACCACATAATAGTGCGTTTTAAGAAGGTATTACAATCATAATGTGAAATGATGTTCAAAGTGTAAAATGAACTAAAATTGTGTTTATAAATAATAAAGAACATGAATATTAGATATATTAACAATTAATATTAGCCTCATTTAGTGGCTAATCAATCATAATAAATCAACTTCAAACAAGTGTAAAATCCATCAAATACTGTTGACATAGATGAAATCAAAACTATTTGAGAGAAATATCTCTTTCTATTTTAAAATAATTTAAATGTAAAATAATTATAAAAGAAAAAATTTATTTTGAAAATATTTTTTCAGGCTTGTAAGGGAGGTTTTGAAGGTGTTGTAATGGAGGATAATAGAAGCACCCACCGTATAAGTTAAGAAAAACATTCTTACCTTAATTTGTCAAAAATGTCATAAAGTACCTTGTTTGGAAAAGGACAGAAAGATTCCATTCAAAAAAATTTATAAAAATTCCCAAAAGGGTATAAATGAATTTAAACCATACTATAGAAAATAGTAAAAATGTTTAGAAATACATTTTTAAGAAACACAGACTTGGAAGATAAATAAGTCCCAGTAGATACGTATAGAAAACCTTAGATAAATAAAGACATTGTAAAATTAACCCTTACCTTGTACTTTTACTTGGTTGAAGGTATGTTGACCTCATAGATAATAGTTAAATAATTTTTATTAAATTATAAAATAACCACATACATAATTATGAGATCATTTATGATATTCTAATATTTCTTTGTTAATAATATTTCAGTAGTATCATTGTTTCATGTGTTAATTGATTCATTTTCCTTTTTATATTTTGTTAAGTAAGTCATGTTTGTTGTGAATATGATGAATTTGATTCATGTCCAAAATTATATTAAGTTCTTAAACATTATTTTTAATCATAAAATTAAAATTATTCTTGAATGGTTATGATGAGAAAATGAATCTTATCGCATTCGTGGAGATGGTAATTCGTACGTATGCACGAGCGAAGATATCATTCTATTTATTTTCAAATCATATGTAATTGGATGGTATATCATATATATAGAATCATTAACATATTATATTAATTATTTAAATCAATTATAATCATTAAGATGCCCATCTATTAGGTCACCATATGTAATTGGATGGTATATCATATATACAGAATCATATATACATAATTTAGGTCACCATATTAACCTTATCTTTTAGATTTAACTCTTAGTTAAATAGTTTAACTTCTACCATGTATTATTGTATTATTATAATAAATGGTAAATAAAAATACTATAAAAAGAAAATAGAAACTCAACTGGTTATCTAAGTCCATTGGATGAACCTTATATTTTTAGGAATATTATATCAATTAATAATATAGTATTTATTTTAAAAACTCATTTATGTCAATTTTGACACTATTTATTATTTGTTTTTTGTGAAAGTAACAAAAACATGATTACTTAGAAAAGAATATATTAAATCAATACTAACATGTCATATTAACAAAGAAAATTAGTGGAATTCATCAAAAGTTTCAATTTACATTTATTTGGATATTTATAATATCAATTATTTTAATCATTCATTAATAAGGTAATTACTACATCATCATTATGTCATAAATAATTTTAATTATTTAACATCTAACAATTATAAATAAAATAACATTATGTAGGATATCTTATTATATTTCTAATGAATATTTATATTCGAATTTATCTTATGTATACCCATATATTAAAAGTGTTTTATTTATAAAAATTTGAATTTAACACTTTTAATTATATTTTAAATAAAATAATAATAAATGTCCTAATCTAATAGAATTCGATAAAAGGGGATCATATTTTATTACTAAGGTTTATTTTGGTCTAAAAACCCTTATCAAATAGAATTAGGACATGTGTTATGGTAATTATAATAAAATTTTTACCTTTCATTACCCAATTTACTTTAAACCGTGGTAAATAAAATTAAAAAGTTACTATTCAAAAAAATTATTTTCATCATCTTGAACCAAATTTCACTTACTGATGTCAACCATGTCTCTTGGTTTTTTTAAATTCAATTCATATAAGTGGTAAAATTATATTTTATGCAAATTTGTAAATGTGCCTAGTTAGTGGGTAAAAGACGTTAAAATGTTCCATAAAATTTTCTACACTTAATTTAATTATAAAATGACTCTAATGAATTAAATTAAACTTATATAGGTATTATGTATCTATTTTAACCTAAAATAAATTTAAATAAAATAAATAATTATTTAATTAAAAATTAGGTTTTAAACAATAATACAATATTTTTCACTATTCATCAAAAAATTGAAAGTTCTCAGAAAAATACCAAAAATTCTCCCTAAGCTAATTTTGATATTCTCAATCCAAAAATAAAGTCCTTTTTGAAAAATAAAATTTATAAAATTCAAAAAAGTGGGTATTATTACTCATAAATGCTAGTTTGATTTGTTGTGGTGTGCTAGAACTCGAAGTTGCGTATAATGCAAGCTATTGTATTATTCAAAGAGAAGACTACCATGTAAGCTTGAGGTGTTATAGAAAATATTATTTTTAATTAGGAGAAATGTCTTTTTACGATCATTGTGGGGATTTTACTTGTTCACAAAGTGTCTAATAAGGGAATAAAGTTGAAACTACCAAGCTATTGGTTATAAAAAATTTACTCCAACCTAAAAATGTGAAGGGTGATAAAAGTTTCCCGGGTTATTCTATTTTCTACTAGAGGTTTATAAAAGACTTTTTTAGAGATCACATGGAACATATTCTCTATTTTATTCAATGATATACCATTTTTATTTGATGATAATTTCCTATAATGTTTTAATATTCTAAAAAAATTAATGACTTCTTCACCCATCATCACCACTATTGATTTCAAAATTTCCTTTGAGATTATGTAAAACTATAAGGAAATGGATGATAGGAAAGTTCTATTCCATAGAAAATAGATATGGCTTCAAATAGTGTATTATGATAGTATATTTATATATTATTCACAAAAGAACAACACCATAACTGAGATGGGATTTTTAGCTATTGGGTTTGTAGTTGAGAATGTTAGGCAGTACATGATTGGGTATAATGTCATTTTTTTACTAATCATTCATCCCTAAAATTGAATTTTCCTTAGAAAAATTATAACACTTGACTCATTAAATTGATACTATTGATGAAAAAGTTTTATTTATTGACCATAGATATGAATGGTATTAAAAATTTAGTTTTTTATCATTTACATAGGTTGTCTAGTACTCAAAATAGCAATCCTTAAGAGATTAATTCACTATTTATAGAAAAACTTTCCTCATGGTTTCATTAAAATAGTATCTTGTTTCAATGATTATTTTATTTTCCTACCCCAAGGAAATATTCTTATTTTCCTCACTAAAGAACAAAATAATAAGTTCACTTTAGACATAAAACACTACATATAGGATAATTCATCGCTTTTTAGGAGGTTTGATTATATAATTTTGAAGAGATTTATTCCCACATGATATATGATTACTATTTTGTAGAGTCATAAACGTTCACCATGGGACCATTCCTATATTGTCATGGAAATGTGTATAATTTTTCTGTATCCAATTATATCTCTAAGTGGGTAGTAGTCATATTACTTCAAAATAATCTAGCTAGTAGTGTCGTCAAATTCTTTAAGAAAACATTTTCCTAAGATTTAAAGTTTCTAAGGATTTTATCATAGATAATGGGACCCATATTAGGAATTAAAAACTCAAATATTTTATGGATTAGTATGGATAGATGCATATAATAAGAAAAAAAATACCACCCTTGGTGTCAAGAGAGTTGGACGAGATCAGGAGATAATGATATGAAAATAATATTTTTTACAAATAAAGAACTAAATATTTTCAGGGCTCAATATTCCAATATAGTTATTTCCAGACTGGTCAGATTGTTTTACTTTTTAATTCATGATTAAATATATTTTCAGAAATGTAAAGTATAAATGGTCTTGAACTTTCACCATCCTTAGGGTATTAATTATTGTCTTTTTTGACTTATTTGGTGAAGAAAATATGCAATTCCTAATTAATGTATAGAGAATAAAAAACACTTTTATAGGAATCTAAATGGATTTCCTACAATATCTATGCTTGAAAACTGAGAATACATTGAGTCTAATTGAATACCTAAAAGTTAGTGTTTCTTGGGAGAAAAACCACATTTTTATATATTTTTATATATTTTTCTTTTCTTTGAATAAGTATTAAACTACTAATATGTTCTACTTTTTAAATGGATAATGATTTAATGGGAAATATTCAATTTAATACTCATTTCCATTATCTTGAATATCTTTTAGTGATTTTAATAGTTGGGTACTTGAATTATGATTCTATTTGGTGTTTGTGAAGAAATACAACAAACTAAATATTTCACATAATGTGTAGAGATATTAAACCTATAATATAGAAACTTATTTTTTTAAAAGGAAAATAAGATATAAATGATAGAGAGACTTTATCCTCCTTTCTTTAGACTCAAAATAATTTTATTTTTTATGATATTTAATCATTTAATACTTATGTTTATTTATTTGATCTCATGGGAGTAAGAATTAGAAAAAATAAGGACTATTCTATACTATAAAACAAGGGAAGTATTTTTAATTAAACTCAAAAGAGTAAATCTTTACTCATAATGGAGATTTTGTTTAATTTTTCCACTTTCTTTTATATCCTTACACTATATAAATTCTTGATTTCTGTTTAAGTAATTATAATTTTTTAAGGGGTTGTTTCTTCTTGAAATCCTAAGAAAAATCTATGGGTTACCACTACAATTTTTTTTATCTTTTTCAGTTGATATTATAGCCTTTTCTACTTGTTTTTGTGCATAACTAAGCAATATTTTTGAACTTTATCTTAAAGAATGCACTTTTATTGAAAATATTTAATTTTAAAAAATTTTAATGTTGTCTCTAGCTATAAATGTCATTTTATCCTCTAAAATTTTAGATGATTTTATATTCTTCAAAATTTTCCTTTTGAATTTATTTTTCCCCATTTAACATTATTTTGAACAATTAATTTGAAAATCATTTTGAGATTAAAATAATTTTAACTGTTTTGTCGTCTATAAACATCAATATTTGGGACAATGTTTGATTTTAAGTATAGTTTGGGTGTATTCAAGTGCGCTTAACTATATTTCATAATGCACACACCAAAAATACCATAAAATATTTCAAAATTTATTTTTAAAGCCTCACTTGAAAAATTAGTGGTCAAAATATTTTCAAAAATATATATATTTACCACATTGATGTGGTTGATCATTTATATTTTCTAATGAATTCAATTTGGTAATATTTTTTCTCTTTCTCTCTTAATATCACTAGTTTTTTTTTGAAATTTTGGGAAGAACATTTTTTTTAAATTGAATTTAAATCACTTGACTAGATTTAAACTGATATTTTTTTCATTCAAATTGTATGATAATGAAATACTAATCCTCTTTGTGTTATGTTTATTAAAACTATCAGATGAATTTAATTACACTGATATCGTAAATCTTGTTTCTTCACACTTACGCATCTAGTTTTTTATAATCATGAAATGATTCTATGTTATATGTGTTTTATCACCATGAATGAAATTAGAAATTTATAAGAGTAATTTATTAAAAAATGAGTTTGGTTAAATTTTATTCATCATTGAAAATAAGATCATCTTATCAAAATAATAAGTCAACCTTTAACCAAAAAAATTTCTTTTAAAGAAAGAAACCATCCATTTGTATTGTATAGAGTTCTAGGGGGAAAAAGATTTTAAAAATCACTTCATTATTGGCATTATAATTATTTCATTCTTGTTATTAATTATAATTTACTTTATATTTTTGGTTGTTTTTATAAAGAAAATCAATGTATTAAGTGTGGAATAATTTTATGGGGATTAATTTTGATACATGTTTTCAACATTTATCTTATAAAATTATTTTTCTTGGCTATAAATGTGTTTTTCGTGAAAATATTTGAATCTTAATTAATCATGATCAGTAAATTTTATTTTATGAATTTTTAAATAAAATTAGGTTTTTTGTTGTTTATTGATCAACCTTTCTTTCCTTTAAATTTTATATACTTTTAAAATAAATAGTTTGGTTGTTTTGGTGTAATTTTTATTAAAAAATTATTTTGTATAATTTTTGGTGGGTTTTGGTTTGGAATTAAAATTTTAATGTCTGATGATTTTTTTTAAATTATATATTTATTGAAATTATTTTTCATCTTATTCTATTTATTTGGAAATTTGCTGAAGAGTATGAAATATGTATATTTTATTGTACTATGTTAAAAAATAATACAATTTCAAATCATTATGAGTAGATATTTCAGAATTTGATAAAGGGGATCCATTTCCAAATAGATTCTGTCATCATGTAAAACATACTTCTAATCAAAAAATAAATTTTTACAGTGTGAGGTAATAATTTAGATGATTCCTCATTTCATAAGGTTTTCCCCATTTCATAATAATTTTTCAGTTTAGTCAGATTTAAAATTAGTTATGTAAAAAAATTTAATACTTTACCATCATTCTATTTTAATTTTAACTACCCATGTGAAGACTTCTCCAATTTCATATGACTTTTGTAATTTCATTAGACTTTTTTTCTATATCATTATAATTACCATGTGACATAAGACTTTACCCAAAAAGCATAATACTTTTTACTTTGAAAAAAATGGAGCTGAGTTGACATAAATTTTAAATTTAGAATTAAATGACACATGTTCTATAGTTTTTTGATTAAAATTAAAGTAAGGGGGAGGCCTAATCTTGATAAACTATGCTTTTATGAAGCAATTAGTTAATTTTAAGTGAATCTATTTCAGATCGAATCATGATTAGAGATAAGTCTAGGTGCGGTATGCATGGATTTGATTCCTTATTAAATGGGGTAGTGATAAAATTGGTGTGTTGTTTCTCAGGTCACATTATAGATGATGAAGAATAATGAAAAGATTCCAAGGGTAAATGTATATGTAAGAAAATTAGTTGATGACTGTGATGAAATAAACTGTTGATTCCTTCTTTTTAGGTGACAAATTCATTTGAGGGGAGTGTCATACATTATTAGTAGGAGGAAGGCATGTAGATACATATCAAGAATTTTATGTTTTTTTCCAATAGAAGGGTCTCTCAGGAATATAGATCCAGGGGAGGAGTAATCTTGATAGAGAATATTACTCTCTCCCTTCTTCCTTTTCCTTTGTTACTATTTATTTTGAAATTTAAATTGTGCATTTTATTAAATTGAAAATACATGTCAGATAAAAAATTCTTGTGGAATAATATTGTTCTGGTCTTTTAATTTTTACCTTTTTTCTTCATTTATATTCTGGGTAATTAAGATATTTACATTTTTCTTTTACATTAATCTATTTTTAATTTTTTCGATAATTCATGATGATTGATCTTGATTAAATATAAAAAAATGAAAGAAGTTTTCCTTTTAAAAACAATCTGATAATAATTTTTCTTTTGAATTCTTGATATTAGAAAACCAATATCAAATCAAAATTTTATCCTCATGGAAACTATTTCACCATTTTTATGTTTAGTTGAATCCTAAAATTAAAAAATCATAGAGTTTATCAAGCTGTAAGCTAATAAATGGACATATTTAGTGTCCTATAATTCATTGATTTCAAGATTAGTTTAATTATACTTTTTAGGGTTAAAAAAATATTCTTTTAATTACCATTCATTCTAAATTCCTATATCTCTCTTAATTATTTACTTACTACTTCTTGTTTGATGCTTTGAGGGTATTTTCAACCGAATTTTATTATAATTCCATTAAATTTCACATTTTATCACTCCCATTTTTAGATTGCACCAACATATATGAAATTTCACTTGTTGATTCCTTTTTTAGGTGTGAGGTTATTTTTTTGGATTTCACATAATTTTTTCCCTATGGGTTTGACCATTATTTATACTATACTAGAGGTAAAAAGGCATATAAATAAAGATTCTGATTAGAAAAAATAATTGATCAATATATATATATATATATATATAACTATATATTAAGTATATAATTTCATCATAGGAGATGATTTTTGAAAAAAGAGGTAGTTTTCAGAGTCATATCTCCATAAATTATACTTTTTATAATAATTATTTCTATGGGTAAGGCACCCATGGCGGAAAACTTTTGGGTATACCCCCATTACCATGGGAAGGCTCCCATGAAAATTATATCTCCGTAACCAAAAGTGATTAACATATCCATATGTCAGTGTATATGGCCATGAGAGCAACACCCATGACCATCATCATAGTTTCAAAATCACTGAGGATATATCTATGGTCCATTTCTATGAAAAAGTACATGGAAATAGCCTAAGGTGTTTTTTCCAAGGATTGATCCACCACAGACACCATGACCATGGTTGTAGTATTTTTTACTTGTGTGGAATAATAATTTATTTGATAACTTATAACTCATTAAAGTCAAAACATACTTCCACTAGCCTCAAAGGCTTTGATGGGTGGTAGGACTATATTCCTCATATTTTAACAAAATTGGTAAATTTATTTATCCAAGATAAAATAATTTTATACTTTTTCTTATTCTAAAAAAATTATAGAGTCTGATGAATTATAAACCATATGTATTGAATCTATCATCATATATTTCTTATAACAAATATTTATTAATAAAAAAATTCTATTCTAATATAATAGAAATGGGATAACTACACACATCATTTACAAAGATCCTAATGATCTTGATATATTATTTTGCATCCATTACCTGAGTTATAATCCCTTTAATTTATTATTTTAATATACACTATAAGTGATTTCTATTATTTCCTTGATAATAAATATACATCTCTTTGGAAACATAAAATTGGTATCATATACACTTTCATAATTGAACAATTGATTTCTTTAACACCAATATCCAACATGAGTTGTTTCTTGTAAAATTTTAAACCCATTTATATTTCCCTAATAATTATAACCTATGGAATCTTTAATCCTCTTTATAAACACCACATTTTGGTTTCAATGACCTAGACTGAATTCTAAAAGAAATAATTTTGGACTTTCTAACTAAATTTTCTTCTTCTAGTTCAAAATTTTACACAGTTGTCCTATCAACAAAATACCAATTACTTGACATCAAATTTCATACTCATTTATTATAAAAACTTTGAGAAAATAGGCTAAACATTTGTTGAAATTTTTCAAATTTTCAAAACCCTCCCAATGATTATTTTAGAATAAATTTTTTAACCTGGATAAACCTTATAAGAAGCATTTAATCTCACCAAGTAATACCCAATAATATTAATTACGTGAGTGGAAAAATAAACATACTTAAGGTTATCATGCATATAATTATTTTGAAACATTGATTGAATAATTCTATGATTCTCATAAGAATCTGTGTTTAAGTACTGAAAAAATTCACTAATTTTTTCACAGGCAAGGGAGATTCCTAAAACATATTATTTGATTCTTTCTTAATAAGAATTATTATGTTTTATACATGTCTAAATTTCTTTTACATTAAGAATATTATTTATATAAGGTTTATATAATATATGAGTAGGATAATGGTGATAAATTTATATCTATAACAAAAGATTTTAATATATGTGTATCTACATTTAAGAAATATTTTTATTCAATGTGACCCCACAAAAAAAAACTATTTTATCCTTTATAATTTCCTAATTCTAAGAATTATATTGTATTAATTTCATTTTTACATACATAAAAATAGTTTATATCTGATAAAACCATTTTTTAATAAAAAGAATCTATATTAGAGAGACATTTTCAATATTCATCAGATGAAGATTTACAAAATTTCTGAATTCTTTGTATAAAAAATTTCATCAAACGAATTTATAAAAAGACCATTAGATAAAAATTTTTCCGATAAAGTTAAACATGATCTATAAATGATCATTTCTATATCTATAATTTGAATAAATATCATTTTTGTTGATGTAAAATTACTATTCTTCTAAAATAAATCCAAAGACAATATAATGGTGTATAAACATGATAAAAATAAAATGAAGAAGCAATGAAGAACCTTTTATGTGAAGGAAGAGTTCATCCAATGATTTTGCAACCATCTTTGAGGAATAAAAAATATGTCCATTAGAGGGTTTCTTATAAATAGTAGTTTTATTTTAAGAGAAGGAATATTTTTCATCACCGGTGATATAAGAGTTGATGTGAATATTTTTAACGTATTATTAATTTGGGTGTTGTCTTCATTATAATTATTTAGATATCTTTTAATTAAGTCATCCTCTTTGTGAGGAACTTTGTAAATTCGCTATTTTTTTTATTATTGTAATTTTTTTTCTGATTTGGTGTGATCGATAGATTCTGGGGATAAGAAGATAGATTTTTTCTGATCATAGTTATTAAGGGTTACCACGGTAAGGGAAACTGATTTATTATGATCTTTGTGTTTAAATATTACTTACCTAAATAAGGAAGACCTGTATAGGTTGGTTTTAACTTTGGATACTAAAAATCTAGGTTATATAATTCCTTAACGCTAAATTTTGAATCATGGATATTTGATATATAATTTTTGTAAATTTTTCTTAGTAATTTTATAAATATATTTATTAGTTGTTTTATATGTTTCTATTTGTACTGTCTATGTGTTTAATGAATGTTATATGTTATAAGCTTTCAATTAAGTTTGTCAAATTAAACTACATAATAGGGTTATGGAAATTAATGGTTTTATTTTATAATCTAAAATTAAAAGCACCTATTTTAGTGTTTCTATGTACTCTTATGATCTTATATTTGATATTAGAGGGGGTTATATAACATTTTATAGTTTATTAATTTGTTAAACTAATATATTTTTTATTTTTATTATTTTTTATAAAATGTTTTCACTAACATGTATTTTTCAGAGAGAGTATTCTTCTTTTTAAAAATATGGAAGGTTTAAATGTTGGATATTTATAAAATCTAAATCCCAGAATATTAATTTTTTTTGATGGTACTAACTATGAGTATTAGAAAGATATGATGAATTCTTTTTTCATGACTAATGGATCAGACATTTTTTTTATTTTTATAGAAAATTAAAAATTTTATACAAAAATGTTTCTACTTTTTAAAAAGATAAGAAGTCACAATATCAACTTAATTACAAAACCAAAAATAATTTATTATGTTATATGACAAGAAACATACATAGTACGATTTATTCTTGTGCATCACCTAATAGTATATGAAAAAATTTGAGATTACTCTCTTTGGAACCTCCAAAGTTATCATAACTAAAAGGGAAATTTTAAGAGAGGATTATCAATAATTTGTTTACACAAATTGTATATTGAAAAGATACAATAGTAATTTATGAAAATTTTAAGTAGTTTAAAATATTTGGGATATAAATATATGACATATAAAATTGTGGTTGAAAATATTATTGATAATATTCCCAGTGAATAGGAATCAATGAGAATAGAAGTTTGAAATAGTGTGGGATAAAAATTTCATATATTTTAAATATAATGAATAAAATTGTTGTAAACAAAGATTTAATATATATATATATATATAAGTAATATCACAAGGAAACGATTAATAAGAAAGATTCTTTTGAGTTGATATATTAAAAATTTAAGAAACCCACTTTTATTTGACTGTATTTTTCAAAGATAAAAAGGAATGATAAAGAATATAGAAACTTTAAAACGTTTTACAATCACAAAGTAAATAAAAGTCTGAAATATTCAGACACCTAGAGTTCTAGTAGTGGTGATAGTTCTTTAGAGAATTATACTGATGGTAGTTCTAAAAATTTTAATGTCATAGAGTTTTATATTGTAATTCTGAAGAAAAATGAACGCTTCATGGAAAAGGTATTGAATTAATACCATACTAATACTGATTTAAAATAAAATAAAATTTATTTTTAGTATGATTTTGATTCAAATTATTATTAAGAATAAAAATATAGTTCATCTGAAGAGGATGATTCTTTACAAAGATTTAGAGAAATATATAGATTATCAATGTTATTATAAAAACAGGATTACAAATTTTATAAAATCAATGATGTTTATAAGGAAAAAATTTCAAGGGAAATTAAATATTTTCTATTCTTACTTTAGATATATCAATTTTTATATTATATTTATAAAAGTAATATTTTTATGAAACAACTAGTGAGGATAAATATTTAGTGGAAATGGATTTATTTGGTAAAAAAAAACTATAAGTATTAGTGGGAAATAATATTTACATATTTTATTTTATGACTAAACTAGATACCCATGGGTCTATTTTATAACAAAAAAGTTAGAACCCATTTTCAATTTGAAGAGTTTTGTATCACAAGTTAAAAATTATAAATGTATACCTTTGGTAACTATTTATAGTGACCCTGGTGGATAATTTTTAACTTCTTAATTTGAAACATTATTTTAGTAAAATAGACATAATAGATAACATCTTAGCTCATAGAACACATCAACAAAATGGTTTAGTTAAAAGAAGAAGTATAATTATTCAATAAATTAATAGAACCATGTCAAGTGAATACAAAATTGTTAATTTTTTGGGTATAATAAGTTAGTAATGTATTATATATATTAAATTGAGTTTTACTTTCTCCTCTTATTAATAAAACTTATTATGAGCTATAGACAAGAAGATATAATTTTTTTTATTACTTTAGGGTTTTTGGATGAAAATTATTCATCTTGATTACTAAAGATAATTAATATAAATTCACCCCAAAATATGATGAAGGAATATTTATAGGATATTATATAACTAGTAAGTCTTATAGAGTTTTTAATAAAATTACAAGCGCTGTTAATGATACACAACCGGTAATATTTGATAAAACAAATCATGTTTTCTTTAAGAAATTAGAATCCAGATCTTCATATGTTTAAAAAAAAATGGTTTTCATCCAATGATGTAAAACTATTCTCATGATATAATAAATTTAGAGTTTTTTTGATGTTTTATCTCAATAATAAATTCAACAGGTTGTTGAAGAATAACATTTTTCAAATCCAAAAAATCATATAATTTATAGTAATTTTCATAGGGGAAATATCATTATTGATATATATATAAATCAGTTAAATATAGATGATACTTAAGTAATTTTTTTTGAATATTTTACATTTATATCATAATTCAAACAAAATATTAATGATGAGGCTTTTTGTGATGAATATTGGAGAAAATAAATGTTGGATAATATCAAGGTTTTTTATAAAGGAATCAATTTTGGGCTTCTGTAGAACTCCCAAAATATATTTCTATTATTGGAGTATAATAGGATTTTAATAAAAAATGTGATGAAAATGGATTAATATTTAGAAATAAATATATACTTGTTTTAAAATATTATAATCAGTAAGAAGGATTAGATTATGTAGAAACCTATTCCCTAGTAGCTTGAATTGAAACTATTTATATAATTATAGAATATGAAACATTTATAAATTTTAATATTTTGAAAATGAATGTTAAGTGTGATTACTTAATTGATATATACAATATGAATTTTTTCTAGAAAAACCACCAGGTTTTGAAAATAATAAAATTCTAGATCATGTTTTACACTTACGAAGGTACTTTATTGATTTGGAAAATCTATCAAAACCTGGTATGATAGATTAAGCATATTTTTGTTACCTAAACAAATTTTTTAGGGAAACTTCAAATCCAACTCTTTTTATAATTTTTTTTCAATTATATATTCATTTTTCATTTTTATATTGAAAATTTTATATTTGGGTTAACTAAAAAATATCTTCATGATTCCTTTGGGAATACTATGAAATATGAGTTTAAAATGAGCATTATGGGAGAATTGACGTTTTTCCCTTGGTTTTAAAATTTATCAAAAACCAAAAGAAACGTATATATCTCATCAGAATTATATTAATTAGATTCTTAATTTTTTTTGGATATGAGAATATGGAAATTATTAGTACTCTTATTAGGATCTAAAAAACTATTGATATTGATGAATTTGGGAAACCAATCGATGAATTGTTTTTAGAGGAATGATGGGTAGTTTTCTATATCTTATAGTTAATCATACAGAATTAATTTTTTATGTACGCTTATGTTCAATATATCAAGAAAATACAAATTAGTCCCATCTTAATGTAGTAAAATTAATTTTTCTTTAACTTAATGGAACTATAGATCATAGATTTTTTTATTCTTCTAGAAATGAATTTGTTTTAATTTTTCTTACGAATATTATTTTTATAGTTGTAAAATAGATATAAAAAACACATATATTATTATTATTTTTAATAGAAGATTTAGTTTTTTATTTTAATAAATTACATTATATATAGTTTTTCACTACTAAAGAAGAATATTAGGTAGATGGATGTTGTTATTCTCAAATATTGTAGATGCAACACACACTCACTGAAATTGGTATGAGTTTTAACAAAACTCAAATATTGTGTGGTAATAAAATTGACATAAAATTATGTAAATAATAATAAGTGAAAGTAAATGTATAGGGTTATAACACCAACTTTGAGCTAGACCACATACCTGGTCCTTATCCATTTCCAAACTACAGAAACCAAATCAGAATAACCACATGAGCAACTCCACTTGATTTTAAAATTCTAGACCTCAACCCTATCCACCATGCGACTTGTTATTAACTTTAAAAGTATAAAAAATTTCTACATCTACACCAAAGTTCATGTTTAGGGGTGATAAATAATCTTAGTAGGCCACCTGGACAAGAAACTTATAAATGTGCTGTTATAAGTGTATGAAAAACAAACAACTCAGCCTAGCTGGGTCACAACTGAAAAGAAAAGTAATGTCAAACAAGAGACAACAGTCGAACCTGAGGTCCATAATCCAATTAACTAGGTAAGTTCTGCTATGGATTATCTATATATATAGGTGTATGTATATATATTACCATACCTATACATATAGACATAGATTTGAAATTCTTGCATAAGTGAAAAAATAACAAAAATCCAACAATAGTTGATCCTTGGGTATGTAATCCCGCCCATAACTATATATAATTGGAATGGGGTAAAATTTCCTCCCACTCATAAATGTATGTAACTAGAATGGGGTAAAACTTCCTCCCACCCATTAAGGTATATAAGTTTCATGGGGTAAAACTATCTCCCACCTATAAGTGTATTTAACTGGTATGTGGTAAAACTGTCTCCCACCTATAAACATATATAACTGTCATGGGGTAAAACTTACTCCCACCGATAAGCATATATAACTGGCATTGGGTAAAACTACCTCCCACCTATGAATTTATGTAATTGGAATGGGGTAAAACTATCTCCCACCCAAAATCAATAAAAATCACATGAAGCACATTCTGACATCCCAAAAGAAAGAAAGGCGCCTCATTCCAGGATCAACAACCACAAACTATGAAGCACCTCTAGTAAACATCACTACAACAAAAATAAACACGTTAAAGATATAAACAAATGAGTGAGGGTGGCCCGAACACCGAACCCAACAATCCTTCCATAGACCCACGAGCTTACCAGTTCGGCCCAGGTTCTAAGGTGCCACCCAAACACCATCGCTACCCAAACTAGATGTACAACTCAGAGTTGGTCAAATAGAGGGAACCCAATGGGTCCCCCAACTCAAGCAGTAAATAATTATACTACATGGTATCCTCGATGATATCACGAGCGATAGAAGCATACTCAAGATAACTAGCTGTAAAAGGCAAAGGAGGAATCCTACACAATTTCCTCTAATATTAAGAAAATATAGGAATACTACATGGGATCCTTAGACTAATACACATGTATAAGTATCCTAAAAGGGACTCCTAATATTATCATATAAGAAAATTCATCATTTATGGGATCCATAGAAGCAACTGGTCTCACGACCACATAGAACAGAATGAAATATCTCATAAGGGGAATATACTCAAAAGCTTTGGTCATGAGAGGTATCTCATAGCTCATCTCAGATCAAATGTCTCAAATATGTTGGTCCTAACAGCCATCCTACCACTCATATTCAAGTCTCACTCTCTATAGATAACTGGATTTGATTACTAGAGGAAAAACCTCTCCATTTAGATAAAAACCCTAAAACACCCATTAAGAATCCTCATATCTCTATATGGATTTCACCATCATGATATACGCAAAAAAATGATCAGAATGGACTACTCATGGGTCCAATTCCAATAATGGGGCCCAAAACAAGAAAATACCCTCAAAGGGTACCAAGGGAGGAGTACATGGCATGTAGAGTCCATACTTGACGTGTACCCTGAGATTGCCACATTTGTGTGTACTCTCACTGGACGGGGCGTGTAAATACCACATGTATATAACATTTAAGGTGGGTAAAGCTGTGTACCCATCATGGGGTACATGCCCATGTCCTTCAACTAGCCTATCCAACCACTTGGACAGGTTGTGTACCTTTACACGACGTGCTACCCACACAGGGTTTGGCCATGTACGCTATACGACCTTGTACCCCTACACGGGTAGCTGTGCCAAGGTACCCAGATACATGGTCGAGTTATAGTAAATGGCGTGTACACCCCTATACAAGGCGTGTACTCAATAAACTTAATCTTCCCCCAATGGGTAGAAAACATGGTGTGTCACCTTGGACTACACATTGTGTAACTTGGTTTTCCCAAATGAGAAACCTTTAAATTTCCCAAAACCCTCGTTAAAGCCTCTAAATCCACAGATCTGGACTCAAATGGCCATAAAAAATTATAATAGAGGATTATATTTATAAAATTATAATTTAAATGGAAGTTGCGATAAATTTTATAAATATCCTACCTTGGGGTGGAAACAGCTGAAGCTTCATTTGATTCGGCAGTCTATGACTGTCACCCGATGATTCAGTGCATCGAAGGCTCTTTGATAGATCCTCCCTCTATTCCAATCTCCCCCATTATTTCTATCCATATTATATCTTGGTTTCACAATGTAGGATCCTTTTTAGGTGCATAGGTGAGAATCATAATGAATAAAGTAATAATAGAAAAGGAAAGGAATGGAAAGAAAGAAAAGAAAAACGAAAAGAAAAAGGGTCCTGTGCTGGTGAAATCGCTCAACTTGAGTTTATGCCTCACCTAGGGTAAAATCCCAATTCTAGACTCAACAGAGAAGATACAATCTCAATCCAAAACCCCATTCAAACTATATCACCAAACGAACAAGTGTGAACAATTTATATTTAATTTATTAAAAACTAAAAATTATTTATTCCGCTAAACTTTGAATGGATCAGATTTATACCATACTTCTATCCTAGGGTAAACACCATATTGTAGGGCCAACATAGTGGTTAGAAAAATTATATGAGGTAATATTCTATAAAAAATACCATCTTACCCCTTTACAATGATGTGACAAAAAAATTTAATTTTTTGCTAAAAAATGACGTCCAAAAAAGGGTCTTTACAAACTCTAAACTATATACCTTCTCATCCTAGAGAAGTCTAGTGAAAAGGCCTACTGCAATGCTCTCAACTTGTGAATCTATACAGCCAATCTATTTGTATTGTCTAGTGAAAAACTTCATAGCATCAGAAAATTCCTTCTATATAGAAGATATTTAACTGCGACCAGTCTAGTACTCCCCATTATAGAAATACCATTGTCATCATCTCACAAGAAAACTATGAGCCCACATGACCATGAAAAATAATCAAAGTTCAAATAAAAATGATGGTCACCACCTTTAAAAAACCAATGGTGTATTTCCCACCGTTTGAGTTACCTTACACTACTCCTTGAGTGATACCTCATCATGTTTCTTCCTCTACCAGGGAAGAACATTTAGAAAGGAATAAGTGCTCAGCGTAGGGATGATTCTCTCTCAGCTTAATCAAGATGAATAAAGACAGAGTACGATCATATCTAATAGGAGTACACTAAGATTCCACCAAGGGGTGTGTATATATCCCTCCAAGACACACTCACCATTTTGTTAAAGCCTGAATAGGATTCATCCATGGGTCAACCATCTCACGATACCTAATTCATTTCATGATGTCACTTATAACAAAGTGTGACATTCTAAAACAACTTCTAGGATCAAAGCCCACATAAATCCTTGAAAAATTGGTCCCCAACTGACACCCATCCACTCACTGATTTAGATTCAATTGATAATACATACAATGAGTGTGTATCTTTATCACTCGAATTGTACTCCATAGAGTCTTCCATTACAAAGCTACGCTGACCATGCTATAAAACACATTAGTCTCATTAAGCCAGAAGTTACCTTCAAAATCCTCCTCAAAATGTAGAACCAAACTTATAACTCGATCCATAAACGATCATGAAACCATGATCACTTCCTAAATAGGCATGAGAAAATAAAATCCAACCTCTCACACAAGCTACCATTGGAAAAAAGGAACGTTGACCAACACGGGTCATAGTTAAAACCAAGGGCCTCAAGTTCTATCCCAACTGAGTCATAAGGTCTAACCACATACCCCAAAATATACAACATATCAAAAGAAGTTAAAGATCACATCAACCTACAAATGTAAAAACTGAAAACAAGGCCTACAAGTGCCTAATCCTCACTAAGCATCTTTAGAAGGAACTGCTCCCTGGAAGTCACGATACAAAAAAAAGGAAAACTAAATTGACACTAATTGGGTATCCAAATACAAAAATACCCCATTGTGGTCCAGTTCACAAGAAAATTCCTAGTATCCATCAACACCATACTAAGAGATATGAATAGAGAACTACAGAACTAAGAAACAATACCCTAGAATGGGTTCAATAGAAAGGCACCAAGTTCCATATCAACTTACTAGGGTCACTACTCCTCCCTTGCATGGGGACTGAGTCATCAACCTAAAAATAAAATGGCTCAGCAGAGATCCACACAACCTTCCATCAGAAGAAAATATATCAGTAGTCCCAAATGAATAAGCCCCAGTCGTTAGTAAAAACACTCTCTAACAGGCCTATATGACGTGAATTTTATATTCCAAATATGATGCATGATACACCTCTTTTCAATGCTGGCCAAGATTCAATACCCATCCTTGGCCTCTTTCCAATGTGAAATAGCCCGAGATCCATAGTAAATCATAACATCCACACAACATGTGTGTCGCTCAAGGAGAAAATCATATAAAACTATAACATCGAAAATGAGAACAATAATCTCAACCCTTGAAAACTAAGAATTCTTACCGGAATAGGTGTTCTTGATGCACCAACCCGATATCCATCATAGGTTCCTATGAATTCCTAATAATCTTATCTACCATATCCCAAATAGTAAATACTAGGAAAGAACCCACTTTGATACCACTTTGTCACATCCCAACTTGGATGCCACTGAAACATTTCCCTAAGCCAGTTTGTTACTAGACCTCAAGTGTGCCTTCTTGTATTCTAGAAGTTTCCAATTAGCAGCGAGGTCCTAGGGTGTGATAGTGGGGAGAATATGCCCTCATATACGAGTGAGAAAACAATGGAAAAAGACGAAGTATCATATAAATTATTAAACAAATAGAGTGTGAAAGTACCAAATAAACTAAAATAAAACATGTTGTAATAATAAATGTAAATCCATAAAATCCCGAACAACTATGTCATAAAATACAAAAATGGTAACCCATTGGGATAACCATAAAGATACAAGAGTATAAAATAAACTTAAGGTAAACATACAAGGATATACTACTAAATCTTAGATAGACCACATACCCAGTCTCCAGAAACCGCCGAATTTTAGTAGCCCAATCAGAAGAACCACATGAGTGGCTCTGTTTGATCATACAAATTTTGGCCTCAACCCTATCCACTATAAAACAATTAATCAACCTATAAAGTATAAAAAAGGTCAACATTGTCTACAAGTACACTGAGGTTCATGTATATTGGCGAGAAAGAATACTAGTAGGCCACCCTGACAAGAAACCTATAAATGTGTTTCTACAAGTGTATGTAAAATCAATTGCTCAGCTTAATTGGGTCACAACTGAAAAGAAAGGTAGATTCAAACATGTGACCATAGTCGAACCTCGGGTCTATAATCCCAATTAACATGGAAATTTTCACCATAGATTATCTATTTATATAGGTGTATGTGTTTATTGTACCACACCTATACATACAAAGATAGATATGAAATTCATACGTAAGTGAAAGAAATAACAAAAAACCAACAATTGTTGATCCTTGGGTCTATAATCCCAAATGACATATATTGAATCAGCCCATGGATGGGATGTATGATGAAGTTAACCTTATATATATAAATAGATATATGTAGATAGATATTTTTTGGGGTGGATCAGGATGTACCACCACCATCCAATTCCAGGGGAGCTCACATAATCTACCCCTAATCGATGTCCAAGATCCCTAAGTGTTCGTTAACCTTTAAGAATATTTATATATTGAAAACATAAATGGTGTGGGGTAAGAATTACTACCATCCATAACATTTACAACTAGCATGTGGTAATAATGCCTTCCACCCATAACATATATAACTACCATGGGGTAAAATTTCCTCCCACCCATAAACATATATAAATGGCATGGGGCGAAACTACCCCCACCCATAAGTGTAAATAATTTTCATGGGGTAAAACTTTCTCCCACCCATAAACATATATAACTGACACGGGGTAAAACTGCCTCCCAACCATAAGAGTATAAAACTAACATGATATAAAACTACCTCCCACCCATAAATGTATATAACTCGAATGGGGTAAAACTGCCTACAACCCAAAAACATAGACAACTGGAATGTGGTTAAACTAACTCCCACCCATAATCATATATAACTAGAAAGGGGTATAACTGCCTCCCACCCATAAACATATAGAACCAGCATTGGGTAAAATTTCCTCCAACTCATAAGTGTATATAACTGGTATGGGGTAAAAATGCCTCTCACCTATATATGTATATAAATAGAATGGGGTAAAACTTCCTCACACCCATAAATGAATATAACTGGCATGGGGTAAATCTGCCTCCACCTATAAAAAAATATAACTAGCATGAGGTAAAATTTCCTCCCACCCATAATCAGTACGAATCCCAGGAAGCACATTTTGGTATCCCAAATGAAAAAAGACGTCTCACGTCAGGATCACCAACCACCAACCAGAAATCACCTCTGGAAAACTTTAATTCAACAAAAATAAACATGTTAGAGATATAAAAAATGTGTGAGGGTAGACCAAATGCCCAACCCAACACTCTAGAAACAACCCCCATAGGATTACTAGTTAGACACGAGTTCTATGGTGACACCTGAACCCCGTCTCCACCCAAACCTAATGTACAAATGATGGTCGGTTGAACAATGGTCATCCATTTCATCACTCAAGTTAAGAACTAAAGAGGAATACTAATTGGGATCCTTAAAGTAAACACAAGAGAAGGAATCCTACTCAGTATTCTTAGCTGTTAAAGGTGATGTATGAATCCTACAGAAGATCCTATAATGGTAAGAAAATGGTTGGATCCTACATGGGATCCTCATAATGATACACAAGTACAAGTATCCAATAAGGGAATCCTGATATCTTTATATAAGAAAAGTAATCCCTTAGAGGATCCTTAAAAGAAACTGGTCTCATGGACTCTTAAGCCAGAAGGGCACGTCTCACAAGGGGAATGTCCTCAAAAGCATTAGTTATGAGAGGTACCTCATAGATCATCTTAGATAAAAGGTCTTAACTAGGTTGGTCTAAAAACTAAACCTATCTCTCACATTCAAGTCTCTATCTCACGAGGCAAATTAATTAAATTACAGAAGGAAGAACCTATCTATTTAGATAGAAAACCCAAAACAACAATTAGGAGTCCTTAGATTTCTCCACAGGTTTCACCGTTATGATATACATGGAAAACTACTCTAAATGGAGTACTGATGGGTCCAATTCCAACACTAAGGCAGAAAACATGGAAAGACCCTCAATGGGTATTATGGGAGGAGTAAACGATATGTACCCTTAGATCGTCACATGAGCATGTACTCCTGCTAGCCTTGGTGTGTAAACACCCAAAGTACACAGAATGTAAGGCAGGTACATGATGTGTACCCAACATGGGGTGCATGCCTATGTCCCAAAACCATCTTTGATGCCCACTTGGGTAGGTCATGTACTTTTACACGACGTGCTACCCACATGAGGTCCGGCTGTGTACACTACACGACCATGTACCCCAACACAAGTAGGAATGCCTGAGTACATGAATACATGACTGAGTACCATCACACGAAATTTACACCACTATACATTATATTTACTCATTAAAATTCATCTTCCCTAAATGGGAAGAACACACAGTGTGTGACCTTAGACTACACCCTGGGTAACATTGTTTTCCCGAATACAAAACCTCCAGATTTCCCAAAACCTCTGTTAAAACCTCCAAATCAATAAATACGGCCTCAAGATTTATTAAAAAAGTACAATAGTATATTATATTTATAAAATGATAAATATAAAGTGGTTTTTGTAGTAAATATTAATAAGGTCCTACATCTAAGTGGAAACCACTAAAGCTTCATTCAATTTTGTGGCCCACGACTATCACATGATGATTTGGTGCATCGAAGGATCCATGATGGATCCTAACTCTATTAATATCTCCCTCTCCTCATACCCCTCCCTCTATTATATTGGTTTCATGGAGTTTGAGCCCTGGGAAGGTCATAAGTGAGAATAAGAAGGAAGAAAGAATGAAAATAAAAGGAACAAAAGAAAAGGACGAAAAGAAAAGGACGATAAAAAGGGGTTCAGGCCAGCCCCATCACCCTACTCGATTTTATGTCTCTCCTAGGATAAACTATCCATTTTGGAATCAATGAAAAATATATAATCTCAATCCTATTCTCCATTAAAAATATAGCTCCAAACAAACCAATGTGAACAATTTAATATTTAAATTATTAAATATTAAATATTTTCTATTCTGATAAAATTCAAACGCCTCAAATTTACACCAAAATTATATCTTAGGATAAAAAACGTATTCTAGGACTAAATAAGTGATCATAAAAATTATATGAGGTCATAATCCAATGGAAAAAATACCATATTAACAATTTAATAGCATCTGATAGAAAAAAATAAAATGTCAGCTCAAAGCTGCAGTTCCTAAAAACATAGGTCCTTGCATAAAAAGTTTTGAACAAGTGAATTAGAATATTGAAGTAGAAAAATGGGGATAAATTCTCTCAGTTTATCCTATATTTTTTATATAACTTGGAGTTTCTACGTTAGTCTCACTAGGTAGACATAAAGTCTAACAATCAAAAGTTATTTTATAAATTGAGAAAGATGAAGGAAATATAATCCTTGTTAAAAAATATCAATATAAATAATGTGCTGAATTTCTTATAGTTATTAGGAAATCTGGAAAATAGAAGCCTAGATTCAAATAAGGGATTAAAAAAGAAAAAGAAAAATCTATGGAAGTTGAAGGAGAAAGTCACGGAGAATCTTCAAATTTTATTTGACAAAAAAATCATAAATGTAAAGATCATGAAGAGTCACAAAAAGATGAAATTTCTAAGTAATAATAAGATAATTATTTTTAAATAATGTTTTCAGAAAAATCTTAGTCAGATAAACAAGTTCCAGTTGTAAAAGTTAATAATGAAATTATGGTGTAAAGAAGGAAGAAGATGGTTTTTATAGACTTCCTATTCCATCCTTTCTAGATGTTTCATCCAATTTAACTTATTATAATCACTTCACATGTTCACAAATAAATGAAATAATGTTGAATTAATTCAATGAATTTTTGATGAATCTCGAAGATGCTATTCATTTCTTCCCTAGTACTTAAGCAAGATAGAAATATATACAAGAGAGGATTGATATTTTGGAAAGAGATAACTCTTTAAATAATTGATAGAAACCATAATTCAAAATGAAGCTGATTTTAATGATTTTAATGTAAAATAGAAAGAATAAATAAGAAATATGAAACAACTTCTTTGTTCGGTGAAACATGATAAAAATGATATGAGTTTTTTGATGAGTAAGTCACTTTTTTAATAAATTCATTAAAATTAGTCTCAAATATTACAAGAGAAGTTAAATATTATGTTAATGAAAATAAAATATCTATTTATAATCTCAAATCACCCACCGTGGACGATTAATATTAATTTCATGAAAAAAATAATATTAAAATATTGAAAGAATAAATAATTAAGTTAGAAAATGACAACCAACAATATTAGTTTTTGAAAGAAGAAGTATTGAAGCTCAAATTTCTATTGAGGAAATTGAAAATTGAAAATTAGTTTTTTCTAATGATGATAAATATTAAAAATTCATAAATAAGATGAAATTTATAGTGAAAGAAATATCAAATAATGAATAAATTTATAAACTATTAAAAAATCTTTTTTAATAATTAAATTTCTTATTAGATGCATGTTTCAAATGAATTATCATCCTTATTTATTTTAAAATGATTCCTTTTTTACAATTTAATTGGATAAATATATTTCCATACATATTTTGGATAAAAGTTTGATGAAATATATAAAATTATTTTGTATATTTTTTCACTAACATTTCTTGGTAAAAAGGTAAAGATTATGAAATTAACGTGGAGTAAGTAGTTTCATTGTTTTTAGAATTTATTTTTTTCTCTTTGGACATTTTGTTTTATGATTTCCAAAAATGGGGAGATTTTTGTATATTAAACCCAACTCTATTAGCATATACCGATTGGTTAATTTAATACATTTCCATAAGATACAAGGGATCACATCTACAAGGATCGATATATTTAGTTTTCTTGATGTACTAGATACATATATGGTTACCTTATTACATTGGTAATAACATAGAACATAATTAAATAAAGTGAACAAAATCCTTGAACTCATTAAAATATTTCTTCTTCATAACCTCAGAATGAAAGAAATAAGGGTGATCTCAAATTCTCACTAAGGGTTAAGTACACAGGAATCTATCATGAATAAAAAGGATTAATAAACATGGTAAGGTAAATAATTGAATGCTTATTCCATTTTAATAATCTAAATATATTATTAAGATAATGAAAAATCATTATGGATAGTAAAATATCTGAACATGTTCCATTTGAATAATAACTGAGAATGAAATGCATCCATAGATAATATCATTTTAGAAATATCATGGATATTAATAATAACAAAAATGTAGGAAATGTTTAATTATTAGACATCATGTTTCTCAGGAACATGATACCTTTACCATCAATACCTTTCACAAGATAGTTTTATATAAAAGTAAAAAACCCTTTTATGCTATCTTAACATGATTCACATCATGAGACTGCCGATTCATTGAAGGGATATCATTAACTGGGCCCCACCAATATATTTCATGTATAAATCATTCCTCATATGTCGAATAGTCTATTTAATTAATGAATAAATAATATTTTAAAAAAAATATATGTGTTTAATAAATAATAAGGATTTGTTAATCTTTCCATAGTCAATCAAACACTTTCAAAATGTAAGACCATATGTGAAAATTTTATATAGGTTAGGAAATAGTTATATCCATGATACAAGAATATTGATATTTAAGAGAAATGTAATTTTCAATGGACGATGATAATATATAAATCAAATGGGAAATATATACACCCTATAAAATAAATTAGTTGTGTAATATTTAAATATGCCATAATAAAGTGAAATTGAGATGAATTCCCTTACCACTTGTAACCAGTTGAATCATATGCCCCATTAAAAAATAATATTTAACAAAAACCTTAAATATCATGAGAATAAAAAGATTCATGATATAACATATCAAAGGGGTTTTATATACACCTCAGTAAAGAATAAAGGTTCATAACATTAAAATTTGTTTTCAACGAATGACAATTGAGACAAAGTCCCTTAAAAAAATATATCATTCAATTGAGAGTTAGTCAAATGAATTGATTATGTATATATAAAGTAAATAAATAAAAAACAATTTTAAATACAACATAAGATAAAAAATTCATTTCACACATAGCCTTATCATGATATAATCAATGAAGTAGAAGTTTAACCCAATGAATGGAAATTGAGTTATGAAAGCCATGACCTCAGATTAGAATTCATAAAAACTCAATCAAACCTCATGGATAATGGTTTTAATCAAGTTATTCATACATACTAGAACCATATTCATATATATAACATTTTATATGATACTTTTTTGACATCTTACCACCCTTTCATTAAGAATAATTCATTATTTTAAAAATATCATATTTAACCATTAAATTCATTTTTAGAACCATTATTCATTCTTGATCATGGAAAATGAATGACATTGCATCGTGGAGATGGTTGGCCGTACATATGCACAATTGACGATATCATTCCATTAATGGGTGAAATGGTAAGGAAGTGGATGATATATTAATTATACGTAAATAATATCTTTTAATATATATTTTATATATTTATTAATTCTATTATTATAACCATCCATTTAAAGTGGAGATGAAAAACAAATTACACCGTAGCGTGGAGACAATAAGTTGTACAAATGCATGCGTGATAATTTTTTTTTCATAGGATGGATAAAAGATAAAACATTACTATATCATAATAATAATAACATACCAGTATATATATTATACTAGATATATTATTTTATTATAGAAATAAAACATGAGTAAAATGTAAAATAAAAAATAATTTTGAAAGAGTTGGTAAATAAGATCACCTCTTCTACGAAGGAGATCCTTTATAAATTATCTTAAGGGACCTTGGGTAGGTATTTTTGAAGAATATTTACCTCTAGAACATGGATAAGGATGTTAGTAAGAGAAAATTTAAGATTTTTTTTGATATATATGGTTTAATGTGGGGTAACTAAGTGAAGTAAGGGGTGCCATTTTATAATTGAGGTGAAGGGAACTTTTGGAATCTATCAAAAAATTAAGATATAATAAGACAATTATAGATCCAAATACTTTGAAATACCATATAAATTCACCTAGTATGACTTTTTATACAATATATTATAATAATGGTGATTATTTAATATTTTAATAATATTTAAATAATTTTAAAAAATATTTTATTCATGAAATAACATTATTGTTAATTTTGAAAATATTATAATACCCAATAATCATAATTCCTAATGGTCATAATTCAAAATGGTTATTTAATATTCATATTTACTCTTAATTCCTATAAATTAAATCAGAACTATCCCCTAAATAACACTTATAATTTTTAGTTCTCTCAATATATTGATTATATGGATTTTATTATTTTTATTTTTTACTATAATGTTTTAGCCAGGATGTTTGTTTGAGAATAAAAACCTGAATACATATACATTGTACTTGAATTATTTATTTTTCTCAATTTTCCATTTTTAGTTATATTAGTGTTGTTAAATTTTTATCCTTGATTTATAGTACATCATTTTTAATGAAGTATTAGTTTTTTTGGAATAATTTCTTGGTTATTATAGATTGGGGTTGACGACACAACTTTCTGACTGAGGGAAGTTGAAACTCACCACCAACTTGCAGAAAAAACAACGTATGATTTTTTTTAATTTAATTTTTTATTTTATTTTAATAAAAATATATTGTTTTTTATTTTTTATATATGTTATTCGAATATAGAAGGTATGAGATTAACCCAATAGAAAAACAAAATAATGAGGTTTTATATCTCTATCCCACAAGTTTTTCTTTTCCTATATTTTTTAATTTTTAGATTTAATGAGGGTAGTAAAATTCCATTGTGTGTGATGTCTAAATTTTTGTTGTTTTTTGTGTTTTATTAATTTTCATTTTTTTATTTTTTTTATTTTCATAAGTGGATTTGAGTGATTTTACCCACTTGAGTACCAACTATTCTTGAGTTCTCTTGAAGAAACAATTAATTTTTTTAAAAAAAAATATGAATTTCCATTTTTTAAAAAAATTGGATAATCAATTTCAACTGGAAAAGGATTTAAGTGGATACAAATTTAACACACATGTTTTTGTTCTAAAACTTTCATCAGATCGGATCAATAACTAAAAAAAATTATTAATTAAAATAATCATTTCTAATCTATTAATTACATAAATTCATTCAAATTATATTATTTTGATATGTTAGGATCAAAATAAATGTTTCTTTAAATGATAAAAAGAATAATGTGTGTGTATGTGAATAATAAAATCTTTTAATGAATAGTATGAGGGATTTGTGAGAGAGTTGTACAAACCCCTCTACCATGACATGACTATGATAAATATCCTCAAAGGATTCCTATTATTTATAATTACTAGTCCTAGAGAGTTTTAGTCATCCAATAATTTATTTTCATATAAATTGATTCAATACAAAAATGTGTGTGAATATGTGATTGGTTTAAGAGAGATATAAAAGTGATAGAGAATACTAAATTTGGTAGAAGAAAAGAAAAATGGATTTATCTAATAAATTTCATAGTAATGAATTAGTTTACATGAAATTCTACAGTCTATTGAGAATCTTGAATAAATTAAAATTGAAATAGTAATTTAAATTTTAAATTTTTATTTAATTAAATCTTTAAAAATTAAAATTCATTAGACCAAGTCATGAACATGGGATGGAATAGTTTCAAGGTGAATATAATTGTTAAGATTCCTTCCATATCACATAGCCTGGACTTCCTGTCTAGTGGTTTGTGGGTTTGATTTTTGTATTTTTAATATTTGTTGTCTTGTGTTTTTTAATTTTTATTTTTTGATGTGTGGGTGGTTTGTTATTTTATGATTTTTTTAGGATTTAATTTTTTCTCACATAACCGAAACCGAATTTCTAAAAAACTAAAAAAATGAGATATGGATGGTAATAAAATTTTCATTTTAAAATGTAAGTAATATTCTTAATACGAAGGTGGATTAAATTTAGAGTTTTAATAGTTTTATTAATATTAATATTTAATTGGTTGAATGATCATACCTTAAAGTTGTGGTTTTCATGTATTTTAAGGTGAGTATGGTAACTTTACATAGTTATTAGTTCACTTGTGAATAATTTGTGTCTCATTGTAATTAAATTTCATTATTCACAATTACATATTATTAAACCAAAATTCAAAAGTCTTACATCAGATTCACTCATCAGACTCCCACCTCACCTCTGAATAACTGCTGTGATTGAAATAAAAACAATGGATAAAAGGCATGTGTAACCTCACATAACAATTCTTCTAATGAAACTCAGGATTATGTTAGATTAATATAATGGCCCATGAAATCATGTTAAAATAATATATCCAATTTTATTTCAACTCTATAATAACTCTATAAGAAATATAAGTTACCTAAGATATTTTCCCTGAGATGGATGATATGTAGGATATTCTATCCTGGCTCAGCGTAACTAAGTACCTATGAACTTCAAAGTTGATATGTAATAAATTAAAAAACCTACATGGGATTAAATGAGTTTCCTAACCAATCACATAAGTTTTTATAAGTGTCATGTAAGTTCTTCAAAAACTAATGTAAGATATTTTCCTAGCCAAGATCATGTAAAATATTGTACTTTTCTAATAAGGATAAGAGATCCACAACCTTCTTAGCTACACTCGAGTAGTCTATACCATCTATTTGTGATGTGGAATCTATGCATGGATCTATTAAAAAAAGGAAACAATACCACATTACTTCATGCCAAAATTAGTTATCAACAAGGAGAGAAATACACATGCACTTCATCCATGATTTTGAAGAGATAAGGATCGAGGTAGAGTAACCATCCCGAGTGGAAGAATCATGAAGTTATCAATGTGGAGGAAACCATTTCTCAAAAAAATCAATACTAATCACATATCATTCCCATAAAAACTGACCCTTTTCTATTTTAGTAGTATTCATCTCTATTTTTTTGGTTTGATATTGTCCTTTGTCCACTCTATTCTTTAGTATAGATTTAATATCTTCATTGTAATGTTTTTTTTCACAGCTAATATATTTGTTTATTTATCTATCTTATTCATTTATATTTAACTGAGATATTATTTATATTAATTGATACAAGATTAATAACTAGTGTATTAGATCATTTTGGGAGTTGTGGTGTTTCTAGAGTTTACACATTCTTTTTCAGAACATTTTAATTCACTTTAATAGTTATAATTGAGATCATTAGGAAGAATTTTGGTGATTATTATTCAAAATTTTAACAATATAAACAGAATCTCTCTTATCCACCATTTCTTCTCTATACGATATAATAGATATCCCTTCCATTGATGGAGTTGGGTATTATTGAGGTTTGAATTTCATATGTGAATCCAGAATACATAACGGTGTTTCACTCTTTATTGAGATGTGAACTACCCTTGCATTTTAGAGGGGTTGGGGTTTTTCTTATTGAAGGAGTTCTTATTAACTAAAGCCTTTTGTATGTGATTAAATTGGGTATATCAAATTTAACAGTATTTTATATCATAAAGGAATGAAATGAATGATTTCTTGTTAGTACACATCTCAATCATAATGTATTATTGGATTTATATCATAAGGGATACTTCTCATGCATTCATTGAGAATGATTTCCTATATTTTATGGTATGGTTTACATGGCACTATCTTTGTTGTTCATTGAATATGAACATTAAGAGTTAATGTTTAAATCAGTATTCCCTGGAATGATATATTTTAAGAGGAATTATTCGAGACATAACGTGAGAGATTAAATGTATTAATGCATGTTATGCATGAAGTAGTTAATTCATTTACTTGTGAATTATAAACACATGAGTAAATGAATGGTTTGTTGAGGATCATAATCAAGGGATTTATAAATCCCCCTCACATGTGATAAAATTTGATGTCCTTAATTAATTATCAACCATGTCACTGTCACATGATGTGTTATTCTCCTTCTATATTTACCAGATGAGGAACAATCAAGTTGTGTTGGATGGAAAATTCCACTCATACGATAAGCAATTCTATTCAGCCTATGGATACCTCCATAGGTGGGAGTCTTTTGATTTCTATTCTTTTGATCTTCCTCAAATTTATAAAATGATGAATGTGATGTAGTTTTAGTTATGGGGTAAGGTAAACATGCTTTCATTTTTCTTTATTTCTAGTTTTTCAAGGTATCATTCATTTAGAATGGTATAATCTTGGATTTTGTTTCGATTTTCATTCACAGGATAAACATGAATTTTTTAAATATTGTAATTCCTTGTTGTGGTATCAAATATTACCATGCATTTAGATTTTATAAATTAGTTTGTTAAATGAAGAACTAAAAAAATGAAAGCGGATATCATATCCCACATGTAAAATATGACTCATAGATTGATTCTGTGTGGTTGAGTCACAACTTATGATAAGGAGTGCCTCAATATAAATCCAACAGTTATTTATTAGTCCTAATATATGGATTATTTATATCATATCCTATTATATAGATTATACTGTGTATCAAAAATAGAGATCACTAATGTGGTATTGTGTCGATTTTTAAAATATAATATATCATATAGTAGAGGAAGACCCTAATATTAGTCATAAAATAAGACTTGTAGTTAGTGCTTCTGTCTTATCTATAATAGATTTTAATTTCCATTGGATTATAATATATGAATATTAGTCTCAATCTTTGACATGGTTGGATGCTAAAATATGATTCGATGAAAGAAATATTTCTTTATAATTCAGTGATGGATTGGATTTTATTATTTATACATTGTTTATAAATGATTATAAAAGATATTTTAATGTTATTTTATAATTTATAAATTGTTTATAAATTAATTAAATATAAATACATATAAATAATTAATATTTTTTTATGAAAAAAATATTATTAAACAATAACAATATTAAATACTAATATTATAAGTATATTATACCAAATTATATGGAATTCCTTATGACTTATAATTTAAGAGTTTATTTATAAATCATTAGTATAATTTATTAATTGTTTATAAATTACCAAAATATAGTAAAAATATAAAATATTAATATTTTAACACTATGACTTGTTTGTAATACTTAATTTGAATTATTAAAATTAATGGATATATACCACATCAAAAAAAATTTGATGGTTGATTTAATAAATGTTTAAATAATATTAATTATGTGAAACTTAGATTATGTAACGCAATTACATAATAGAAATTGGATTCTAAATTTTTTTATAATTTATGAAATATTTTATATTTAATGTCAAATTTTATATAATCGATTATACGAAGGAGTTCATATTATAAAATGGATAAAAAGTGTTTATATTTAAGATAATGCAATGTCTATAATTTATATCTAAATTATAATGCATTTATAATTAGCTATTATATATATATATTGTTTATAAATATTTATCACACGTTTAAATATATGTAATTTTTATTTTTTTTAAATTTATGTCGTTTTTATTATTCATGGATATAAATTTTTTACATTGTGAATATGTTTATGATATAGTTTAAATTTTATAAATGATTGATAGAGATTATCATTCATGGATCTTTATAGTTATGTTCTAGGTATGATAATGGATTTTATTTTCATCTACCATGTATTTGGTTTTTAATTAATGTTATAATCTTCAATTTAGTTATTTAATATAGTTTATTCATATTTGGTTTTAGAGTTTTAATAAATCAGAATATCCATTGAGTAAAGTGTCCGTGGGGAGAGGGATTTGGCTTAAATTTCCCACTTTCTTGGAGGCTAATGCCTTATTACAGTATGGTGGAGGTTGGCTACATATGACTCCATACTTATTCATGTAGATATTTTCAATTATATATAAATTTTAACCTTTACAAGAAGTTTTATATTCCTTATACATGAGATGAATTGGGATATGTGTTAATATGTTTGAATTATATTTTTTGGTAACACAAACTTTTGGTTGGGTAATGTGTTTAACATTAATATGGTTTGAACATATTGATTAGGAAATAATAAGATCCCTAGACCAAATCATTATAAGCATGAATACATGTAAAGTGAATAATATGTGATAACATGGTGAGATTTAAACTTATTCTAAAATTCTAAGCATTAGATTCCTCCTAAAATGACACTTATTAAGACCTAGATCATTAAATATGGGTGAGCCTAATTGTTTGGTTCTTGTGGATTATATTTTTTAAGGGAAATAAGAAATTAGGTGATCCTAATAGCTAGGTTATTTATTCTTGGTCTTTTATTTAGGTCACACATTGCTCAGTAAAACCAACAACTAGGATACTAGAGGAATAGAGTTATGTTTTTATCCATATAATGAATTTCGATAAAGTGTTATCCAATCATCCATCCAATAATCATATGTGATATAGTTGGAAATTGTCTTCTACAAGATATATTCTTTCCTTATTTACACGCTCAAATTTATTTAAGTCAGGGTTAAATATGAATGTGGACCACTAATAGATATGATGAATTTAAAAGTGGTCATCATTTTAGTGGGACCCCATTTAATAAAAGCCATTATTAATTATTTAATAATACTAGATAATCATATAATAAAATCTTATATATTAGATAAAAAAATCATCATCAAATTTAAATTAGGGATCAATCCATAGGAAGAAGAATAATTGTGTAAGAAAATCCTATAATTGGTATCTTAAGAAGAGTTCTTAAGAAATGGGAAAAAATATATGGGTTATAGAAACAACTTCCTGAGTATCCAAGTATTAAAGTTGTTCATTAGTTGATTCAATATTCGTTTAGGATGAATTTAATGATTCAATTTGGTTTTCAAAGGAATTAGATAAAAATATTCATAAGGATTTTACGCTTCTTATACTCATTATTATTGAATATGTTAACGATATTCAATATTATGGAGTATACTAATGACATTTATATAATGTGGATTTATTATAAGGAATATACTAGTTATGAAGTTAATTATATTTTCATCTATGAAAATGTTCTGAAAATATGAATGTGTTCAAGAATAATTTACTTTATATTTTCTAATGCTGAGAGTAGATGAACTAGGCCTGGGACATATGGGTTCTTATGCTATATAGAAATTAAAATTTGGATTTTTTTTAACAAGAATATGGAATTTTAGTTATAGATTCTAATAATGTTTATTTTAATAATTAGTCCAGGTCATTGAAACACGAATGATTTATAAGAAAGGGTAAATGATTCTATAGGATTGAATTATATGAGATACTTGAAGGTGTTTTGAAAAATCCATAGAATTTCAATGTTATCTATCAATGTTATAGAATTTTATATTTTATATTTGAAGGGAATGTGATACCAAAGGTAAAATTAATTAGTTTTATAAATATAAGAGAATTCAATGTTAGGGGAGTATTTGATAAATGTATCATTTTGCATTAAAATATAGAAGAAAATAGTTTTTAAATAAAATATTTGAATTTGAAGGAGTATATTAAGATTATATGGATCAATAATGGATGTAAATCTCCATCTCATTTCTATTATATGATAATAGAATATTTTCATTAACTAATAACTGTTGAAAAATATATAATTAATTGTTTACATATAGTTTAAAATTCATTAGATTTTATAAAATGTTTTTTAAAATGAGATAATGATAAAAATGTTTTATATATGATAGAGTGTTTATGCATATATTTATTAAAATATGAGGTAATATGTTCTTGCCTCCCATCACTAGAATATTTAAAAAAATAATGTCTTCTTTTTGGATATAAAAGATCCAAACACATAATATACTATATTTTATATAAAAATTAGTTTTATTTGTTGAATATCCACTTGAAAGAAAAAATTGTTATTTTCTAACATAAAAGAGTTTGTGTGACTTAACAAGATATTATTAGAAAAATATAGTGTCTAAGAGTTTATTCGTAGTGTGTTTGGACTTAAGAAGTTAAAAATTAACAAAAAAAAGGTTTATATTATTGTAAAATTGATTTTCGGTTGATATCCCAAATAGTTTAGGATATGTGTTGGTAATAAAAAATATAAAATTTACATTTAGTTAGCATATAAATGTGGATATCACTATTCCCTAAAGGATTATGAATTTCAAAATAAAAAGTGAATTTCACACAATATCCTAAAATGTGTTTTGGGTATGGTGGTAACGAGGCATGTAAAGTGTTATATTTAGTTGAAGTAATGTAGAGGATTACAATTTATTGAAAAGTAGTTTAGGATGTGATGGTAAGTAATAATGTATATAGTTATATTAATTACCATTATATATCAAGGATTTTTTTTGGAAATAGTTTTATGAATTATGATTCTAAATATGTAAAAGTTATATGTATAAATAAAAAATTTACTGACCCTATAAAACTTGATTTTATTGAGTTTTAGGGTTTGGATGTGTTCATGGATTTAAACATTGGGAATGTGATTCCTAAATATCACCATTATTAAAACTTGTTTTCCTCTTAGATGTTACTCCCTAAACTGTGTAGTGGGAGAGTTTTATCAAATTTCATTTACATATATGTGATAAGTAGAATATGTAGATATAATGAGTTAACATATCACTAGAAAGAGTTGAAAATATAATCCTGATCCAGTACTCTTTATCTACGATATGATTGGAAAGTACTTATATCAGATCTTATTAAGTATTTTTAGGAATATTAATGTCTCATATGAAATTAAATATTTACTTTACCATTATTTTACATAGGATTCATATATGCATATATTGATATTCATTTTACGAAATATAATGATAATTTACATCTAAAATACGACTTTGAGTTATCTATAACATATTCTCATTATGGAGTATTATAAGATATAATAAAATTTTAAGGCTAGCTTGAATAAGATTATTTTATGAAATACTATATATGATATTGAGGCCTGAAAAGTGTATTTTTCATTGTATGCCACTTAAGTACAACATATAGAGAGTTATACACTGTGTATTTAGTATACTAGGAGTTCTTAGATCAAATAGAATTCCCTACTAGCTGGTGTTTTTGAGATATATTTCATGAGAACATTCATATTTTGATGCCATTATTATCTAAGCCTTGAGGTTTATCTAATCCGAGGTGGTTGTGTATGTTATATATCTTGTATTTGGTTGAATATCTACCAAGATGAGACTTTTCCACTCTTATAATGAGTATTTAATATTGGATATATATTTAGATATATGGAGGAGTGTGAAACTATAGATTGACAGTTCATATCACGTGCTTATCTACTTGGGTGATGGAAATGTGCTGTGATCATTCATAAATGTAAATAACATGTGGTGTATTCATCAACCAAGAAAGTATATAATCAAACAATTGATAATGTTTGAGATAGATATATGGGATTGACATTATTTTTGTTCCATGGTTAGTCAATTTCATTGATAAAGGTAATGTATGAGAATACATGCTATCATGTGATGCGACTGGTGGGAACATGTATAGGTATACTTTTGCTTGATAGAGATCACACCCGATCCATTTATCAATTGAGTATAATTGATGGTTTACCAGATGACACTATTATATTACATTTATTAATATAAGTATTTATATTTATTTTTCCATTATACAGTGGCCCATGGAGTCACACATTTTTATTAACTAAATAGGGATTGAGTTAGACTTAGAGAGCTACTCCAACAGTGATTTGGATGGGTTTTAATAAGGTATTGAATATTATGTGATATAAAGTGAAGCTGATTGTAGGTTCTAAAAATTATTTTGGAAGATATTTAAAATAGATATAGATATTATTTCATAAGTTATTGAAAATCTTAAAATATAAGGTGAAATAACACAAAGTATTTTAAGTTTTAATGCAAGCTGGAGATTGTAGGAGTTGGTGTAATCTAAGGAATTTTGTTTGGGATACAATTGAATATATCATATTTAAATTTATATTATATCATAAAGACTTATAATTCATGATTTAATGTCATTACTCATTTTAAGCACACAATATGATTAAATTCATAACGTAAGGCATACTTTCCATGTAGTTGCAGAGTATGACTGCCAATATCATAGGGAATGGATTATATGAGATTGTATTTGATATTAATGGAATTAAAATATTAACATTTAATGTTAAAATCAATATTTAATTACATTATATCAATTTAAAGTTATTTTATGGGATAAAAAATGAGGTATTAGATGCCCTCATGCATACGATGCATGCTATGGACAATACATTTACTCAAATGTTTTAAATGTGGGATTTACTCGGGATCATCCATACTAGTCTTATAATTCCCAATACTATGAAGTGATAGTGGGTTTTATTTCTTGGTGGTCCATCAAATCACATCAAATTTATTCTATCTTCTCCTACCATATTTATATTGAAAATACTTATCCAACTTCAACCAACCGTAAATAGTTCATCAGAATGAAAAATACATAATCATGTTCCAAAAGAAAATATCAAGACGTTATTGTAACTAAACTATGAAGAAACCATTAAACCTAATACCAATAACGAGTCTCCTATAATTTGAAAATTTCTCTTCCAAATCACAAAAACATTCCTGAAAGAGGTGAAAAAATTTACAAAACAAGAAAAAACAAAAATTGTTTGTAGGGTTTGGACTATTAGTCATACATCCATCAGTAAATCACTATAACATTTCATTTATTAGAAGATTAATATTTTTACAATAAATGTGAATATGTATCAATATAGATCAAGAAATATCCAATAATAATGTTACACATCAATATATTGTCCCAACCAATTATATAGAAGGTTACAACTGATCAATTTGTTTCACCAACCTCCTATATTCATGAGAGTCCGTCCATTGATATAGTGACTACTAATCTACTATAATAATTATTTACCTCACCATCTATCACTAATAGAAGGATATAACACCAATTTCTCTCTAAAATGATGCAACAAAATGAAAGAGTGATTTAAATATAAACATTTCCTACTTTTGATGAGCTAACTGTCACCATACATATCCATAGGAAAACATCACTATCCAATTACCCTTTCCAATCCATTGAAAGTGATAACTACTACAACACAAAACATTAGTTTGAACTTTCATCCAGAGTATCTCCATAAAATAGATATTTTTCTAGTAAATTTAATAAAATTCACATTCATACAATCTACCACATGAATATTGATCCGTGAAATCTATAGAAACCTCTAAAAATTTGGAAAATATCACACACTTTGGATTCATGTAGTGCTCATACACCTCTATCCGATCATCCAAGTTTACAAAAGGCATAATATTTCCTTATATTTACCTGGAATAAACCCCTTGTAGACATATCATCTTGATTTTGTTTATCAACTATCTTTTATAACTGAAATTCTACATATCCCAATATATTTTGGATAAAGTTTCACTTAAGATCCATTTTATTCATTCGAACCCAGAATAATTTATTTTTAGCCAATTAAATTAAACTTAAACTATCATAGTAAAGTATTACACCTTCCCAATTACTTCCAGGATCCTCAATTGTACACCCCAAGAATATAATTTCAATTATTTATTAATTTTTTACCACAAAAACTATTTTTTTGGAGAGTGCAATCACTAGTTTCAGTCGTAACATCCAAATAATACTAATTTCAATAAATTTTAAATCATACATTGTAGTAATATTTAAATTATTTGAGTCAAATCCAAAGTATGAATTAATAAACTCCTAAAATGAATCATCTTCTATGAAAACAGGGAAATATGTTTTTTGATGTACCAAATAATCCCCCCTAATTCCATCCCAATGATCTTTTCTGAGACTTAACATTTACCAAAAGACTATTCCCACTACATTAGTTATGTGAAACATGCCTATCATGGGGAGGGACAAAAAAATTATTTCCTAAGTTAAAACAAATTATAGTGGTTAACCTAGGTTGTCTCTAGATATAATTGCTTAATAATAATGTTTGTAACATTATATTAGAGAAAGGGGAGTTTTTAAAATTGGTTGATTCTGAAAAAAAAATAATTAAATTAAGAAATATATTGAAAACAAATTTATAAAGAAAGTAGGTAGAAATAATGTTATGAGAAGTGTGATTAGGTCAAATTTAGTGTTCCGAATGCAATGATATTATAGTTATAGGTTATTTAATACCCTTCTACTAAGACAATTGAAGTGATATTCCATAGTAAATTCCTCTCACTCCCTATCCAATTTGTATTGGTGAGAATGATACTTTAAAAAATCTATTCTTGGTACACACTCCTTCTAGTGCTGACATTGTTACAGTTAATACCCTCAATTGACTTAGGAAACACATTATTTGTATGTTTTTATCCCAAAATATAAAAAGTTTCCACTACCCCTCCCACATGTACTAAAAATCATAGATTACTTAACCAAAAGGCCATAGTATATTCCATTTTATAAAAAGCTAAACCTAGTAGAGGGATATAATTATCATTGATCAAAGTAATAATAATAACATAATTTAAAACAACATACGACTATTATTGATCATAAAAATACTATTAGAATATTGAAACCAACTTAATAGAATATAAAAAATAATTTTATTCGATGAAGTACAAGAGATCAATAATTAAAAAAATAAAACTTCCCCTTGCTCAATCAATCATAAATTTTCCCCTCCATGTCAATAGAAACTGAGAATAATAGTTAAGAAGAAGGTATTACCGAACTAAGAAAATATAAAAGGTATAACATAAAATTTTTCTCTAAAATTATTCTATTGAATGTTTTCAAAGTTTTTTCCCACATGATATATGAAACTATCCAAGAGTTATACTTAATAGTTTTTAGTTATTCATTTCGATTTTAACCAAAAATGTTTTCAATATTTTAGACATTTTTAAGAACCATTATTTGAAAATTACTAAAGCCATTTTTATGGATGAAGAGACTTTTTATATTCTTCAACTTTAATGAATGAATAGAATAGATTAATGATATAATTTATATATTAAATTTAATGTAAAAATTTTTCTTGGTGTAATATTTAATATACTACTATAATTACATCATTTTCACCTATATTATGAGATATGCCTCATTTGTCGAGGAGTGTACCATTCTTTTGGCCAAAAATACTATCCATAATGATTAATTTATTTTGTCTCAATGAATTTAGAAAGAGAAATGGGTGTATTTGAAGAATTTAATGACCATTAATAATGTAATACTAAAAAAATTCCTCAGTTTAGATCAATGTTAAATTTTTTTTACTCGAAATATAAAGTGATAGAAAACAGTGAAAATTTCATAATTTGTTTTTTTCCAAAATTTAGCTCAAAACATACCTAAAATACAAAAAATGATGCAAATATTTTAAAATTGATAAATAGTTTTGGGTAAAATAATTAAAATACAAAGTTAAAATAATGGAAATATTATCTTTATCAATTCCACCTCACTTATAACTTGGAATCCTAGACAAGTACGCATCAAAATAAAATCAAATAAAATAATTAAACACATACACATGAGATGAGCCAATTAACAGAAAAAATAGGAGATATAATTCCTCATAAAAGAATATTACTTCATATTCTCTATTTAGATCATTAAATACATTTCAACTTCATAATTCATCCCATGTACACAAAACACTCACCTTAAATAAATTTTCTATCAGCACTAAAATATTAATTTTTAACATGGATTTTCTCATCCAAACACACAAAAAAGCCACCATAGGCTTGGTACATTATGATATCACCACCATTAAAAAGTAGCACCATATGATATATAACAACACAAGATAGATTTTCCACACACTTAATTTCAACTAGATCATGTATTTTCAATTCCTTAGTTGTTTGCGTAGGTAAATTTGGCTTTTAATGTGGCTAACCTAATAGATTATTTATGGATACTAAGGGATACACGTCCCAAATGGAATTTTATTTTATCCTCAGACCCGACTCGTGCCAGGTTTCAGTTGTTTTTATCAGGAACTGGGTGTGAGGGGTTTGAGGTTTCAGGATACTGTTGTCGATGTTTGGGGTTGAGCTCGGTTAAAAATTTTGATGTTTTGAAAATTTTGTCCATTTCAGGCAGGTGCGTGGGCCCCACATAGTAGCAGAAGCCCTAGGGTCATCTTGGGTACCAGTGTGGGCTCTTTTTGAATGCTAAGAGACAATCGAACGGTCCACGCATGGTTAATGATCCATGTGGGTTGACCGTGTGGCCATGCTACATTAAAAATAATTAAAGAGTTAAAATGTGAGTAAAATAAAATGATAAATAAATTTATGCGAAGGAGCGATTTGAATAAAATAAAATAAGCAACGTAAAAGTTAAATAGTTTTTATAATAATAATAATAATATTATTATTATTTTTGAGAGTATTATTATTGTTAGTATTAACAATATTAATGTCATCATTAATATTATTAAGATTACATTTTTTTTTAGATTTGAGAATATAATTGTTATTAAGTTATTATTTTTGGGTATTATTATTACTATAATTGTAAATATTAGTACCACTATTATTTTTATTAATATTTAATTAATTATTTATTTAGGGTTTAACCCTTTCTCCCTCACCCCCTTTCCAACTACCACGCACACACCCCTACCCTCTGTTTGGTCGTGACACACACTCCCCCACCATATGCACAGTCCCCCTCCTTTCTAGCCAACCATTCTCCAGCGTCCCAACAACCCTCACTCTTCCCTACTCTCCATCGTTCCATTTTTTCAATCGCGACCCCTCCTTCCATTACACACAACCTGACCTCTACTCCCTTTTTCCACACACCCCCCGTTGGTTCGATTTTGAATGCCCCGCTCCCCTTCTCTAGTGTGACTCCCCTCCAACAACCCCCTTTTGAAAAACCATCCTCACCTCCACCACTTTCTTCTTACCGAGGTAAGGGTTTGGATTCCATTGGTTTAGAGATTTGGTTTCCACTGTGAGTGGGGTAGCATTTTTATTATGATGTCTAGATTTTTTGGTTTCAGTCATGTGGTTTTGGGTCCATTGTGGGATACTTGATGTGAATCTGTGGTTTGGTTGAGGTGGGAATTGGATTTACATTTTTTCTTGTAGAATCTTGGTCCAGGTTAGGTTATTCTATTCTTATCCATCAATTTATGAATTGAGTTGCTTGATTGTTTAATTTGGTATATTTTATGAAATATATTTGGGGTGTATATATGGTTTTTAAAGAGTTCCAACATGCATTTGACTTGAATATATATATATATATATAAATTTATGTGAAATTGGGTATGTGGTAGGTGTAAACCCCTATTATGAATTTTGGAAATGTTTTTTGGATTGTTCAATTGATTTTATTAAAATATATAAGTGGTAAAAATCATATTTTAATACTTTTATGTTGTGTTTTTGGTTTTGAAGTTTCATTTAAAATGAATTAGGGTGTATTATGAGTATAATTTTTTTTTCACAATTTGTTAATGCTTTATAAAGTACGAAAATGGTTTGTTGATTTACTTTTGCTGTGATAACGTAGTAATTAGAAATATTGAGCATGCATTTAATTATTAAAGTGACATTTTTTTGTATAAAAATGTGTATTTATCAGGTGTAGTCCTTTGCGTACCACTTGGTGTCATTTTATAAAGCATGACATTAATTTATTAATGTATGTGTATGCTAAAAATTCCATTTTGGTATGGTAATGGTGTGTGTGTAAATTATGGGAAGCATGATTTAAAGTGAAATTGGTTTATGTGAGGATTTGAAAGGGGATTGTGTTTCAGATATAGTTAAATGGATTATGTGATTTTATTTTAATATTTCCAAATGGGTTTTAAGAGTTATGTAAGTGATGTGAAGTCTATTTTCAAGTAGTTTTAGTGTGAGTTTTATTTTAAAGAGGATAATTTGAGAGTTTTTTTCGTGTAAACCTTTATGGAGCTCACCTTGATGTATTTCCTAAACTATTTTATTGATTTATTAAATTATATGTGTAGTGCGTGGTACATACATTAAGGTTTCAAGTCACTGGGTCTAAGGAGACTCGCCTGTGTGTGCATAGGAACATAAATTTATAAATGTACGTTCCCCCATTAAATGTATATTTATCCATGGCATTTAATGTACATGTATGTGGCTAGGTATTTCTATTTGTGTATATAAAAATGCATTCACAGTTGAGTGGAGACAGGTATATGCATATAAAAATACCTGTAAGGATCCCCTTGCACATGTTCATGGGCCATGAAAATGTATGCATAGGTTCTAGGTGTCTTGGCATGTATGTGTAGGCGCATATGCTTTGTTGGGGAGCACATGATTTTAGTTAGAAAGTTCTAAGAGCCGAAGTGGATGGATTTGTTCCACCTTTAGGTTGGTCCCCCATTCCCAATCCTTTAATTAGAATTTCCAAAATTTCTTGGTGTTCTTTTAAAATCATGTCCCTTTCTTTTATATGAAATGCATATACAATGTATGTAAATATATATATATATATATAACTAGATGTGGTTCTTGAAAAGTAACTTCCTAGTTGTTTTGAACATGAAACAGGTATTTCCAAAGACATGTAGACTTTCAGTCATTTTTTATAAAAGTGTAATGATATGTTTTATTTTCAAAATAAATTCCAAATTGATTTCCAAAATGGGTTTTGGTGTAAACAAGAGATTAAAAAGTGATTTTGCCTCATTAAAATGATTTCTTCTTTGTAGGCATGGTTTTAATCTTGTTGTAAATAGGTGGTACCTTGATTGTTTAGTTAAACTTTAAAATGGTTTTGGAAATTGGAAAGTGTTAGGTGATTATGTTTTCTAAAATGAAAAACACTCCTTATGAATAATTAAGCCTATTTGGAACTTTAATAATGGTTTTGAAAAAAACACCTCTTTTGACATTCCCCCTTGTTTTATAAAATTATGTGTATGTTGAATGTGTGGATTGTGATATGTGTCGAGTAAAGAGTCTTTTATATTTTCTATGACAGAAGGGGGGGGGATGTGCTTAAGGAGTGAGATCAGTGGTGAGAGTGTGAGTGTGTTTTTGAATAAAGATAATGATATGTTCATGTACACTTTCTTGATAAAAATCACCACCACTTGAAATGATGCACATGAGAAGTTGTGGTATCAAGGTGGGTAGACTTGGACAAGTACGCTAGATAATAAAGATGTGGTTCATCTTGATTTTTTTCAATAAGATGGACTCTACAACACTAACTAAAAAAATGATGATTGGAGACAACTGGGTTATGGGTGTGTTCCCTACTGGTGGACTGTGCATAAGGACATTGATCATTGGGGTTCATATACCACATTTACACTGAGATAGGAGGATCCTGGGTCCCTAATTAACACTATATACTTATGGATTTTCCATGGTGCATCTGATATGATTTTGAATTTAGTTTTTTCATGCTTGCTTCCTCTTTTATAAAAAATATATTTAATTATAAAGTGATTCCATTTCATTTTGAAATGTGAATGCACATTTGGATTCTATTTTGAAAATGTAGTGGTAGGGAAATGTTTTTATTAAAATTGTAAATCTGTTACTTGATTTTGAAAATAATGAAAAACAATATTTTAATGGGTATTATTTTCAAACTAGCATGTTTTGGGTATCTTTTTAAAGTTAATGTCATAGGGTGTTGTTTTACTCTGGCATTACTACTGAGCATCTCAGTGCTCATGCCTACATTATCTTTTAAGTTTTAGGGTCAAGTTTTAGATTACTTTGGCAGTTAGTGTGGTTATGTTCTGTGGTGACCCATGAGGTCACTTGAGCTATGTCTCATTACATAGTTTATTTCATTTTCTAAATCAAGTTTATCTAGTTCATCTTCTTTTATTTATTTTTTTCATTCAGTTTATGTTTACTTATTTATCATTTTTTATCAGGTAAATCATTCCCAAATGTTCATTTTATACCCAAGAACTTGTTCCATCTCTTGGGGATTGGGAATGCCCCTCGGGACTTGCCTCAGATAGATTCGGGTTCCCGGTCAGATGGCGACCTGGCCTGGTTCGTCGAAAAATGGAATCAGAGGAGGTTATTCTCTTTTGAGTCTTACTCCTTGGGGTAGAGTCCAGGTAGAAATGAGTTAGGATTGTCAGGACATGACATTATGGTTATGATTAGGGTGCCTATCCATCACACCTCATGATGGGACTTGAGTTACCAAGGGAAGTCAGGTACCATCTTAGTTCATTGGCCTTTGTGTTCTCATGTTATTTGGGAAATAAAAAGGGAGATGGGTCCAAGGTCGCCGTGAGCTAGCAAGGCCGGGAAAGCCATTTGGATCCGGGGACATTGTCCTAGAATACTCTCAATGATGGTTGATTTATTAGCATATGGATACCAAACATGTGTCTAAGTCACCAGCTGACACTAGTTTCCTTTTGCATCATTCTTCGTCTCTTTGATTTGGAATCATGGTAATATGATCTTTAAGTTAAAATGATTGGGTTTTGGGGATACAGAATGTAGATTTTCAGAAAGTACAAAATGGAAGTTTTGTAAGATTGTTTTAAACAAGAATAATGAATTATTTATTAAATGGTTGATAATAAAGGGAGGTTTTTTGTGCGGTAGAATTTTTTTAAATGTAATGTTTTGAATGATAAGGTTTATGGTTTGAAAAGTGGGGGTCACATGTTTTGTTTTTTAGAAATGGAAAGGATTGGATCTGATCCTTGGTGTTCTCATGGGAAACACCATGCATGGGTATATATGATAAGGCGAATGGCCAATGACATGAGTAGATGAATGCTTGGATGGAAACAAGGTGGGTGCCCAATATGGCACGAGAACATGCATTTTTGAGGCGCATGGGACACCATTAGCATTTGTGAAATTGACCAACATTATTTATTTTCGAAATGTGATTTAAAAGGAAATTTTGGCGTTTTAATAACTAGTGGTTGTGTAGGATGTCCTTTGTATTTTGGGAAAGTTGTTTGCAAGGATTTTCAAGATGAGGACCATTTCTAGTTGACTTGTGTCTTGAATTTGAGTTCAAGGTTTTCATTCTTGGATATTTCATTCCCCTATAAGGAATTAATGCACGTCTAAGGTGTGTACACAAGTGATTCATTGTTGGTACAACCTCTGGTTGATGAAAGTAAAGAATTACTTCAGTTAATCCCTTTTCTCTTCTCTTTGGTTAAGAGATTCTTATTGCAGATTTGAAATAGAGGTTGTGGAGGGCTAAAAGCGACCTTAGTTCCTTAAGTTTCTTGAGTCATCGGAGGCGAAGTTTGATTACATCGTGTTTGATGGTCCTGTTTGATAGAAGTGAAGGGAATTCGAGTGGGGAATGGTGAAAGCATTCTGGTTTGTTGATGATGGATGTGTTAGAAAGAAACTTTTTCCTCTTGTCAGGTTTATCTAAGAAAATGTTCATGTTGGGCCACTAATGTGGAAAATATAGTTTGGAGTCGAAAGGGGTGATTCACATGAATCTTCTAGGCCTCTATCTTTGTGAAGGTTCCATGTGGGAGTGACTGGTTTATGGAATGTATTGTATTCTGTTGACACCGTTGAATCATGATATAGTTTCTTGTGGCACCAGTAGGGAAAAGTTTTGATTTGGGGTTTTAGTTCTTTTTTGTGAGGCTAGAGAGGCTTCAACCATCAGAGCTCGAGCTATAGGTCTCATAGTGAAGCTGGTGCATAGTCTGGAAACTCCTTGGGTTGTGACGGATTTTAGTCTAGTGTTTATCTTCAGTTTGGGTAATGAAGACATTTTAAGTGTTTTTTTGAAGCCATTTTATTCTAAGCGGTCCCATTTGATGGAGGGGTCGTGAGGACCCTCTTTCTCGATGGGGTATTTGGTTGTGCGGGAATCCCCCATGTTAACTCCTATGAGTCGTTATATGCCAGTCCATACTAGTCAGTAAAGCTAGTTGGTCTTTATGGTAGAAAGACCCACTATGGGTCTCACTAAAATTTACCCTGATGTAAATCAATGTTATCCTTTTGATTATGGTGGGGAGTCCATTCGGGCCTCCCCATGTCAGTAATTCAGTTTCGTCCTTGGTGTTGGGTTGGTGATTGGTAGTCTGATTCAGGTCTATCTAACCCCAATATCATTTATTAAGAAAATGTTGGGGTCGACGTGCTCCTTGTGGGTTTTTGAGGTAAGGTTATATTATCCTCATCGAGTTCGTTGTATGTTTCTCGTATAATGTGTGGGAATTGTTGAGAATGTGTATGGTGTTTTGTCTCAGGATATTAAATGGTACATTTTGGGAGTTTCTATAGTTTGATAATCAACTAGAGGTGTCTTGGTTTTTGGGGGCAAGAGTTACTTGGTGGTGAGTCCATTTTGGATCTCCTGAGTTTATTTGGAAGGTCCATTTTCTTGGATGATAGTGTTCTTGGTTCTCTCTAGTTTGTTGTTTGTTAGGTACCTATTTGACCTAAGTGGGTGTACCAGTTCTGTTTTCTCAGTATTCATGGTTTGTATTTCTGGGGGTGGAAAGTGTTTATGGTAGGTATAATTGTCACACCTTGATTTTTATTTTAGCCTCATACCCGACCCAGGTTGGGTTTCAGTTGTTTTTCTCCAGAACTGGGTGTGATGGGTTTGAGGTTTAATAAAATTTTTATTGAAGTTTTGGTTTGAGCCCAATCTAAATTTCTGTTGTTTGGAAAATTTTTCAGATTTTAGGCTTGTGTGCTGGAACCACACGGTAGCAGAAGCCATGTGATCAGCCCGTGTACCCATGTTGGAACTTTTTGACTGGGCAGAGACAACTACATGGTCCATGCATAGTCATAGAGCCATGTGGGGTGATCATGGGGCCACACTTTATTAAAAATTATTAAATTGTTAAAATGTGAGTAAAATAAAATGATAAATAAATTTAAGCGAAGAAGTGATTTGAATAAAATAAAATAATTGAAGTAAAATTTAAAGAATTATTGTAACAATTATAATAATAATATTATTTTTATTAATATTACTATTATTATCGGTATTAACAATATTAACGTTATCATTAATATTATTAATCCTACATTTTTTGTGTGTTAAGAATATAATTGTTATTAAGTTTTCAGTTTCAGGTATTTTTGTTACTATAATTTTTAATATTAGCACCACTGTTATTATTATTATTATTTAATTAATCATTTTTTTTGGTTTTAACCCTTTATCCACCACCCCCTTTCCACCTACGATGCACACACCCTGCCGCCACTATAAGTGATATCCTCCTCCCTTCTAGCTAGCCGTATGCCAGCATCTCGGTGGCCCTTGCTCCGCCCCGATCACTCTCACACCATTTTACCCCATCATGACCCCTACATTCTAGTGTTAATGACCCTACCACTGATCCCTTTTGGCATGCTCCCCCTGCTGGTGTGATTTTTGGTGCCCCGCTCACCTTCTCCGGCAGACCCATTTTGCCTGACCAGCCTCACCTCTTCCACTCGCTTCCTCTCTGGGTAAGGGTTTGAATCCCAATGGTTTATTCATTTGGTTTTAAATATGGGTGGGGTTGCATTTTTAGGATCAAGGATTGATTGTTTCGTTTTGATCGTGTGGTTTAGGTCGATTGTGGGCTTCTTGAGGTGCGACTACAGTTTGGTCAAGGTGCGAATGAGTTTTACACCATTTTTTCAGAAGTGTCTTGGTGTGGGGTAAGTGATTCCATCCTTAAACATTAATTGATGAATTTCATTGCTTGATTTTTTAACTTGGTATGTTTTATGAAATATATGTGGGGTGAATATATAGGTTTTAAAGAGTTTCAACATGCGTTCGATCTAAAAAAAATATATTATTTATGTTAAATTGGGTATGTGTAAGGTGAAGACCCCTATTATACATTTTGGAAATGTTTTTGGATTGTGAAATTGATTTTATTAAAATATATAAGTGGTGAAAATCATGTTTTAATACTTTTATGTTGTGTGTTTGGTTTTAACGTGTCGTTCAAAAGGAAGCCGGGTGTATTATGAGTGTGAACTTTTGTTGAACCATTTATTAATGCTTTATAAAATACTCAAATGGTTTATTGATTTATTTGTACAGTGAAAAAGTTTTAATTATAATGATTCAGAATTTTTTTAATTATTAACGGGACATTTTTGTATAAAATTGAGTATTTATCGGGTGTTGTCCTTTATGTGCCACTTGGTGTCATTTTATAAAGAATGAAACAAATTTATTAAGCTATGTGTAAGCTATGAATTCTATTTTTTTACGGTATTGGTGTGTGTGTAAATTATGGGATTCATGATTTAAAGTGAAATTGGTTTATGTGAAGATTTGAAAGGGGCTTGTCTTTTGGAAACTATTAAATTGATTATGTTGTTTTCTTTTAATATTTTCAAATGGGTTTTATGAGTTTTGTAATTTTTGTGAAATGTATTTCCAAATGATTTTAGTGTGCATTTTATTTTATAGAGAATAATTTGAGAGTTTTTTTGGTTTAAACTTTTACGGTGCTAACTTTTATGTGTTTCATAAATTGTTTTTTTGATTTATTAAATTATATGTGTAGTGAATGGTCCTTACATTGCGGTTTCATGTCACTAGGTCTAAGGAAACTCACCTACATGTGAATAGGTAAGTAAATATATACATATAGGTTCCCTCGTTGAATGTATATTTATACATGACATTGGATGTACATGTATGAGGATAGGTGTGCCTATGTGTATATATAAAAATGCATATGCTTGTGAGTGAAGATGGGTATATGAATATAATCATACCTGTAAGGATCCCCTTGCACATGTTCATGGGCCATGAGAATGTATACATAGGAGATAAGTGTCCTTGAATGATGTTAAGGCCCATATTCTTAATGGTGGAGAAGCATATTTTTGTTACAAAGTGACAAGAGTTGAAGTGGACGACTTAGTTCTACCATGAGGTTGGTCCCCTATTCCCAATCCTTTAATTAGATTTTCCATAATATCTTGGTGTTATTTTAAAATCATTCCCCTTTATGTTATATGAAAGGAATTGAAATGTATATAAATATGTATATATATATATAAATGGTTTCAGTTCTTTAAAATCGGCTTCCTAGATGTTTTGAAAGTGAGTATTTCCAAAGATGTGAGGCATTTCAGTTGATTTTTTTATAAGAGTGTAATGAAATATTTTATTTTCCAAATAAATTAAAAATTGATTTAAAAATTGGGTTTTGGCATGAACCTGAGATTAAAAGGTTATTTAACCTTTTTAAAAGGATTGATTCATTGTAAGCGTGGTTTTAAGATTATTGTAAATATGGGGTACTTTGGTTGTTTAGTTAAATATTAATATAGTTTTGGAAACTTGAATGTGTTAGGTGATTATATTTTCTAAAATTAAAAACACTCCTTGTGAATAATTAAGCTCGTTTGGAACTTTAATAATGGTTTGTGAAAATAACCATCTTGATACATGCCCCCTTGTTTTAGAAAATGATGTGTATATTGAATAAAGAAATTGATATGTTCATGTACGTTTTCTTGATAAAACTCTCCAGAAATTGAAATGAATCACCTTGGAAATCGAGGGTATCTAGGTGGATGGACTAGGACTAATACACTAGATGATATGAAAGTGGTTCATCCTAGTTTTGTCTAGCAGGATTGATGCTACGACACTAACTAAACAAAATAATTATTAGAGACTATTACATTATGGCTGTGTTCCCTACTAGTGGCTCATGCATGATAATTTAGATTTTTATGGTTCATAATCCACATTTACACTAAGGTAAAAGGATCCTAGGTCCATAACTAACACTAGCTTCTTAGGGATTTACTATAGTGCCTATGATATGATTTTCAATTTATTTTTTTCATGCTTGTTTCCTATTTTGTGAAGACTACATTTAAATTTAAATTTATTCAGTTTCATTTTGAGAACTTAATACATGTTTGGATTCTATTTTGAAAATTTAGTGGTAAATAAATGTTTTACCTAAAAAATTTAACCCGTTACTTGATTTTTAAAAGAATGAAAAAAATATTTTAACGGGTCATATTTTCAATCTAGCATGTTTTGGGTTTCATTTTAAATGTAAGGGAATATGGTGTTTTTGTACATTGGAATTCCTACTAAGCCTCTCAGTTATCATGTCAAATTTATCTTTTCATTTTTAGGATCAAGTTTTGGATCACTCTGGGAGAGAGTGTGGTTATATTATGTGGTGATCCACAAGGTAATTTGAGGTATGTCTCGTTAATTAGTTTATTCCTTTTTCCATAGCCAGTTTGTTCGGTTCAACTTATTTTATTTATCCTTTCCATTCAGTTTATATTTATTTATCTATCTATTTTTATTAGGTAAGTCATTCCCAAATGTTCATTTTATACCTGGGTAGTTCTACCAGCCTCTGGGGATCAGGAACACCCCTCATGCCTTGCTGTAGACCGGTTCGGGCATCGGGTCAGATGGCGACTCGACTTGGGTTGTGATAATACAAGGATTAATTACATAGGAATATATAAAATATAATGGATTATATTAAAATTTGGATTTTGAAACCAATGAAATTCCTTAATAATTTAGGAGTAAAGTACCTTAAAAACTCATTTTCTGTAAAAAATAAATCAAATTATGGTTAAAGAAGGAATGGAATGGTTCTCTAAAAAATGGGGTGAATATATATAATATGTTGAAAACTAGTTTGTAAGCCTCATGAGAAGAATATTTTTAAGATAAAGATAGTGATATGTGGCATTGGATTCAAATATTAGAGGTATTTACATTAAATTATAAGATATTTGAACTTGAAAAGGTCATTTTCAATATTCATTTATGTTTTTTTCATGGGATAAATTATTTCAATCAATGACATGAGTTTAAAAAAATAAAAATGAAAATAATTTGATCTTTCAAGTTTTAAAAACCCATAAAAATGTAAAAATAAACACACACAAATTTCAAAAAGGCACAAATATTTTGAAAATAGAAATTTTATATTATAAACTACAAAGGTCCTCTAAACATAAATGATGCAGTGTCATCAATGTATTCATATATATTTAATATATATGAATATTTTTTTATTGAATAATAATTATAAATTAAGTGTTTTGTAGAGGTACAAACCAATGTATTTTATTGATAAACTAGTTGGAGGAGTGTGATCTCCTCTGCCGGATCTAATGGAAACTTCCCATAGAATTTCTTCAGACTATATTCACAAAAAGAGAGTGAATCTTTCTCTTATTTCATTATAATATATAAGACATCGAAGGGATATACATTAGAAACTATAAATGTACTTCCACATATTTAATGATGTTTTTTTGAAATTATCTTGAATATTGAGTTTATTAACAACATTATGTCTCTAGGATAGTAGTATTTTAGATGGATCAGTTTGTTTTGAGCCACCCTTGTTCTATCTTTATAAATCATTGAATTTTCAAAATCATATATTAATGTTTTATCCCACTCTTATAGTTTTAATCTTCCTATTTTTAAAGCTCTTTCAAGTTCAAACTCATTTCTCTCACATTTCAGTATTCCTTATTCTCTAATTCCATAGGTAGGTGAAAATTTCCCATAAAATAGCCTATATGTGCTCATTAAAATATGGGTTTTTAGGATATATTAGAATAACATTAGTCTTATTTCAACATTTGGGTCCATTCCTTCTTGTTGAGTTTAATTGTATTTTAAAAAAATTCCCTTGATTTCCCTATTAGAAACTTAGACATAGCCATTGGTTTATGAATGATGGGGAGTTCATGTTTCATTATGCACCACATACTTTATCTGCAAAGTCTCTATTTTTCTATTTCAAAATCAAGTACCATGATAATTAATGATGGATCTGAGAACTATAAATCTACATAATATGTTAGACTTGACAAAATGACAAATAGCATTATCATCATCAGTTCTGGGGGATTTCTCTGCCACCAATATTGAGACATAATCTATAACATGGAATATGTAATAATTTCCAACTGACATTGTGAATGATCCCATAAAATGTATCCCATAGACTTCGAAAATTTCAAAATAATTAAGTGTATTTTGTGTAATTTCTTGTCTCCTTGAAATATTTCTATAAAAATAGAATTTTTCACACCTTTTAAAAAAATAATGATAATTATTAAAAATTTTGGGATGAAAAAGTATAGATTTTAAAACCTTCCTTGCCTTCATTTGATGTCAAAAGATACCTACACAAGATAAAGTATAATAAAACTCAAAAAACATATTCACTTTCACTTTAAATCAAGAAACTTATTATCACTTGGTCATTAAAATTTTCCAAAGAAGTGGATCCTCCAAAATTTAATATCTGGATTTAGATGTCAAATTTTGAATTTAGGGGGAATTTAAATGAGATGGTACTTGATATGTTACTAGATAATTGGCCATGTTAGTGTAATAAAAAAATATTCTTCAATAATTTACAACAAATCTCCTCGACTGTGATCATTCTATGGTTCTTGGTAAGAAATTTCAACTTTAGTGGTGTTGGAAAGTGTAATGACCTAGACTTTTTAAATGATAGTTATTTCTTGAATAAATATTTGTTAAATATTATAACACATTATACAAATTAAAAAATGAAGGTAAACCAACGAAATTTTATCTCATTAACAATTATATTTACGTTAGTCAGCTATGAAACGAGTTAAAATTCCAAACATTACATCTGGACAAAAAATATAAAATAGAATTTCTAAAAAGTCAAAATATATATCTCCCTAGTTTGCTAAAATCATCTCACCCATAATAACTTCTATATAATTTTTTTTAATAAACCATCAAAATATTACGAAATGAAAATATCTCCTTAGGGAGAAATTTCAGTGAATTTTGAATGAAATAATGAAGCGGTATTTATAGGGTATAAATAAAAATGTGACTATGGGGATTTGGCTATATACAAGAATTGGTTATTATAACTATTGTCTAATATAAAAGTTGATCAATATGGTAGTTGGAAACTATACCATTGGTTGACTATTTTACCATAACAATTAGTGTTTATAGGTAGTAATGAAAAAGGATAATTGATAACAAAATGAGAATCGATGTACGTAACTAGTATATTTTTTCCATTTGAGGATAATTTGTCCAATCATGGGAGGGTGGAATTTCCAGAGAGGTTTTCCCATGACCAATCCCAAGTTAAGCAATAATAAGTGAATCTTGAATTAAATATTCTATAGGAGAAGTTTAAGTTAGTATAGAATGCCACTTAGTCGATGGTAGTCGATCCACCCCATTAAATGACCACCATCACACACCTTACCTTAGGGTATATATAAGTGTAATAAGGTGTTATGTGTCCATAACATAGTTACTTAAAGTATAAATTATTTTTTTATAATTTTTTATTCCATCAAATTCATTTTAATAATATTTTTTCTTAATAAAATATATTTTTAATTTAGTTGAATTTGATAAATTGATTTTTGTATGCAAATGAAACAAAATTATATTTTTCTAGAAAATCTTTACAATTTTATAATAGACTCATTTATTTTGAAGAATATTTTTTTAATAAAATATTCTTTAATAAATATCCCTAGAAAATAAATGAGAAAATAATTTTATAATGGCCTAGAATTTTTTTATTTGTGTCAGAAATTCGATTGTTCCCTGAAAACTCCTATTTTTAAATAAATAAGATTTTTTATATTTAAAAGTTAAAAATATAAAATTTAGAAAATTATTAATGAAAAATAAATATTATATTTGAAATTATCATGTCAAAATTAGTTTAGGGTGAATTTATATGAATTTTCTAAAATAAATTATTTTTTTGTTGAATTGTAAAAAATAGAGTTTTGAGTTTTTGGTTTATTTAATGACTTCATATTTATGTTATAATTATGAAATAGATAATTAAAAAAAATAAAAGATATAAAAAATTTTATTTTATTAATATTAATCATTTTAATAAATTTTAATCAATTTTTAAAACAATGAGTGAATTTCCAAAGCACAGAAAGGAAAATTTGATTTTTAAAAACATCACTATATAGAATCTTTACTTTTTCATGCGACAAAAAGTATTTAAAATGGTCTTCGGTATTAGTGGATTAAAATATCATAAAATGTGACCCAAATTTCCAAAACCATTAGTAATATACCATGGGTAATCCAGTGGTTTTTTTTTATTTTCCCCAACCTAGATTTCCAGGTCCTATATTTCGAAATTATTAAATAATTCATCCACCTTTTCTATAAATAACCATCTGTTTCACCATTACCATTAAATATCAATCCACTCTATATGAATTTATGGTGATTTTTTCACCTAAGGAGTCCCCTAAGGTTTCCTCAATCCCTAAAGGTTCAATTCTCAAGTTTTAGAAACAACTATTAATGGTAAGGGAAATCTTCACTTATCTTTTCTATTCAAGTTCTCTTTTAATGTGGTATATCTTATAATTTAAAAATAATTTATTTTTATACTTTCTATTATCCCATTACTATAATAATAGTCTTTTATAAAAGTTATACCCATTTATCATCTCATTTTAACATTTTTAAAACTATGTTTTATACCCATCATATTATCGAATTTACATCTAAAATTTCCCTCTTTTATATGATAAATTATTTTTTCCTTTTAATTTGAATAATCGAAACTCTTTTTTTAAATGGGTATCAGAATAGATTTAAAAATTATTTTTTATTTTTTTATTTACATATATGAAACCCATATTTACTTTTGTGGGTTAAAAATAATGTAATGATCATGACTTTGAGCACTTTGGTATGCTATGATTTTGATAAGAAACCCATTATTTATTATCGAAAAGTTAATAAATAATTGACTTATTATGATCTATGTAAATAAAATAAAATTAATAAATATGAAAGGTGCACCATGATAGTGCTCCAAATAATTGGTTAAATAATTTAATCACTAGAAAAAACATTTTTTATGATACCTTAATGAATAATGTTGGTAATTTTTATTTATGACACCTTGGTGATAAAAGTTGGGGATATGATTATGAATGTATGATTTAAATGTTGTACCCACATATATATGTTATTATTCATGTTCTTATTATTATTTTATGAGTCTTTTTGATGCCTTCTTTTCATTCCTAATGTTTTAATTGATATTTCTCAAAATCACATGCTATATGTATCTCTTGATAATTCCATTAAGGAGCCTCATGCTCACCCCTTTACCTTGATACACGTCCCTAGAAAATAATATGTAGTAAAATTAACTTAGGGTGAAACCATAAATATGTCTTTTATGTGAATATAGAAGAATGTTTTATGTTTGCATGCACTATGTACCTTATTTCCAAGAAACTAATCATAAATGATCCTCTGTTTTGTTCCATGTAATTAAAAGTTATACCATAAAAAGGAGGGATTACATAGATGGTATAAAAGGATGGTTTAGTTATTTGTAGAAATTAGGACATGAAAACAATATGATGATACCTAGGGAAAAGTCTATATATTGGAAAAAATCATGGTATTTTGGTAAGTATTAATTAGGTGGTTTCCCATAAAATTCATCCCTTTCTGGACACTATAAGTGGATGTAGCTATGGAATAGATATACATTGAGATGAATCTCAAAAACACCACATTGAGATAGACTTGATGAAGAACTGGTGCACGATAACCAGATTTTCTATAAACTTATTTTGACACTACAGGGAGATATGTTTGGTTAAGCACAACATTTTTTATAAACTATTATAAATGATATATAAAAAATGAAATTGTTATTAGAGGAGATTAATAAAAGATTTAAGAATGATGTTTTAAGACATAAAATCCCTTTATAATTATAATATTCCTAAAAGTAACATGTTTCTAACTAAGGTTTTGTTCTTTTAGAAAAAAGGGAATAAAATCGGAAGAACCACATTAATGATTAGTTCAAGAGGTGATACACTATTGACACTCTAATTGAAGATGGAATGTAAAACTTCATGAGGATGATAAATCAACTAAGTTGAGTTATGAAAAATAAATTGAATCATGTTGAGATTATTTAATCTCCTAGAAAGGAACAAATATCCATTGATCCCTTTATGCATCAACAAACACCTTCTTTTATTAGATATACAGAACCATTGATTACTGAAAAATTTATAATCTCTATAGAAAATGATCCTTTCTATAATCCGTTTATCATAGAAAGATAAAGTGATCCTAGTAGTATAACACTTAGAAATAGATGTTTATTAGTGGTGAAAAAATATTAAAAACATGAATCCAAGAAGAGAGATTGATGTTGTTGAGTGGGAAGAGTTCATAGGAATATTTTTCAATAAATATTTTTAATAATTATACTTGAAAAAAAAAATGGAAAAATAATACTAGAGTAGAATCAAAAGGAAAATAAATCTATGGGAGTATATGAAATGAACTTTACAAGACTTTTTCAATACACCTCTTGTGCGGTTATGGATTCTAAGGGAAATTTGTTAGATTCTTTGGTGTAATGAGACCTCATAGGTGGAGGAATATAGAAAATAGAAACTATGAAATCTATGAGGAGACAATATGGAGTGATATGAAGATATATTTGGAGTTTTAAGAGATGTAGTGGTAACATAGATCTAATTAAAAGAAGTGATAAATGGAGAAAAAATCAGGGAAGAATTTCTATTACATAAGTGAAGGAAAAGAAGTAGAACTTCCCACATGCAGTAAATTTGAGAAGAATAATTCTGGGAATTTTTTTATTCAGAGTGTAATGTCCTAAAAGTGAAGAAGATATGACCATATCACTCAAAAATATTGTGGTGAGGCAAATCATCAACCTCTAAACACTAATAACAAAGGGAATATGATGCATTACCTACCAAAAGTGGAATTCTTCATGTATGGACTACTTGGGAACTTTTCTAATAAATTTTCAAATCATGTGATAATGGAGGGGAACCACCATCAACCTTATCATATTGCAAGGGAGAAATTTTGAGAAGTTTCTATCATGATAGATGTAGTAGAGTCTATAAATGATGTGATGGAAGGCACTCTCATTGTGTTCCCAAAGCTATCAAGTACATAGTTTGGTTTTAGTTCTATGTATTCCATTAATTCATCTAATGTTTGAAATGTTTATAAAAACAAACCCTAAATTTCTAAATATAAATTTATCAGTCAAGAATCCTAGAAGAATAATCCCCACATCAACAGTGTATAAAAACTCTAGTTTTAATTTTTTTAGTATAATGTCATCACAAATCTAGAATTCAGTCTCAATGAGGAATTCGACACTATACTAGCGATTGAATGGATATTAAAGTGTAATGATAAAATCAACCATTGAATAAAGGATATTTCACTAGTATTGAATGGAAAACCTATTATTATTTTTAATGAGGGGATATCTAGGCCTATTCTTCATCTAAAAACACCTCCCATAGCCTTATTTATGTATATGATTTGTGTAATAGGAGAAGGAAATGAATGTATAAATATATAGAATTTCATAATTGATCAGGAATACATTGACGTATTTCCTAAAGTGTTTCAGGGACCTCTCCTTGAAAGAGATGTAAAATTCTCCAGTTAACTTATACCTGGATCCAAGTCGATATCAAAGAACTCATATAGAAAAAAGAAGATAGAGTTATAGGAATTGAAGAGACAACTTCAAGATCTTTTGGAGAAGATATTTATCTGACTAAGTTTGTCTTCTTGGGGAGAACCTATTCTCTTTGTGAAGAATAAGGATAGATCAATGTTGATATTCATTGGTTATATAGAACTTAATGGGATCATGGTGAATAAAATCACCCTCAACCAAGTATCGATGATTTATTTGATCGTCTTTGTGTGGCTCAATTATTCTCCAAGATTGACCTCTTATTAGGGTGTCATTAATTATGGGTATAGAAATAATATATTCAAAATATTTTCTTTCGAAAAATATATGAGAATTATGAGATTTTATGACCTTAAACTTAAATAATTCTTCTTATATATTTATGGATTTGATGTATAGAGTCTTTAAGGAATGCCTGGAATAATTTATGGTAGTTTTTATTGATGTTATGATGATATATTCCAAAATTAATTAGGAGTATTAGGATCATATTATGGTTATACTGGGATCTATGAGGAATGAGAGATTTTTGGAAAATTTATAAATTTTAAATTTTACTTACTAAAAGATGTATTATTGTGAAACAATGTAAACAATGAAGAAATCTCAGTTGACCCTACGAAGATAAAGGACATAGAGGAGAGGCCTCATCCTATAATAGTATTTGAGATTAATAGTTTCCTTGGTCTAGCAAGATATTATATGAGGTTTGTGAAACAAATTTCTCAACATTCTAATCCAATAACAAATTTAACTTGAAAAGGGGTTAAGTTCATCTATATAAAGGTGTGTGAAGAAAGTTTCTAATAACTAAAGAAGATACCAGTTACTACACCTATGTTAACTCTACCCTCAATCAAAGAAGGATTCATTATTTTTAGTGATGCATCTCTAAAAGGGATTGACTGTGTCCAAGAAAAATGGAAAGGTATTTTCTTATGTATATCAAAAAGAAAATCCATATTTGCCTAATTATCCCACTCATGAAATATTGTTTGGTGCAGTTATTTTTTTATGAACATATAGAGACACTATCTTTATATTGAGAAATGTTATATATACACAGAACAAAAAAATTTAAAGTTTATTTTCATTAACATGGAATTAAATATGATATAAAGGTGATGGTTGAAACTTCTTAAAGACTATAACTGTGGGATTAATTATCAACCTGAAAGACCAAAAAAAAGTCGATGATGTATTAAGTAGGAAAGGCCATATTTTTTCTAGTAATGATGAGGATTCATACAACTCCATTTGTCAAATAACTAGTAAATTTTTACCTGGGAATCATAAGGGATTGAAAATCATCAATCCTATCCCAAATTATTTTTCAACCATCATTAATATTTAAGTTAAAGAGATATCAAAGTAAAGATTATTTGATATAAAAAATATAGAGGATGTGAAGAATGAGAAGTTTTTGGAGTTTAATATTGATCAAGAAGGTGTAATGAAACTTTGTACAAGGATATATCCCCCATAAATCCTTGAGATAAATAAGGAATTGATGGATGAATCTCATAGATCTACATTATCAATACATCCTGAAACCACTAAAATGTATAGGGACCTTCATGATAATTATTGGTGAGGTAATATGAAAAAGATATTACTGAATATACTTCAAAGTGCATGGTGTGTTAGTAAGTGAAGGAAGAGTGAAAACTTTTGAAAGGGGTATTACAACCACTACCCATACCAATATGAAAGTGGGGAAATATCACTAAATTTTTTTCACTTCTCTCCCAAGAACATCCATAGGAAAAAAACTTGATACGGGTTTTAGTGGATCAACTCACCAAGACTAACCATTTCATTACTATTTAGGAATACTTCTCTCTTGACCAACTTTCCAAGATACATGTAATGGAAGTGGTGATGTTTCATGGGGTGTAAATTTCTATAATTTATAATAATTATACAAGGTATATATCAAAATACTGGATAAGTATTTGACATTATCTAAATATTTAATTTAATTTAAATATATTATATCACCCCAAACTAATTGAAAATATGAATGGGCTATTTAGACACTTGAGGAGATAATTAGAACATGATCAATGAAATTTAAAAGTGGATGGGATTAACACCTCTAATTAGTTGAGTTATTATATAACAATGGATTCAAATCGAGTATTCAAATGAAACTATATAAACCTCTATATGGGATGTGATTTAGAACTCTTACATGTTGAGATGAAGTTGGTGGGAAAAAGCTACTCGGGCTTGTTCTTGTGCAAGAAAAGATAGAAAATGTTTGTTCCATCCAACAATATATAAAGGCTGGTTAGAGTTGGATGAAATGTTATTAATGAAACCATCAAAGGGAATTGTATTTTGATATTAGAGACAAATGTTTTCTTTTGGATATTACCATGGATGTGAGTCATGAGTTTTGGAAAGAAATTGTGGATTAACCCTAGGAACATTCTCCACTTTGAAATTATTGATCACATAGAAGAAGGGGAATATGAGCTAGAACTTACATTAAATATTTCTCTAGGTCATTATGTATTCCATGTATCTCTATTGAGGAAGTACATATAGATCCCTAACGTGTACCAAATTTAGAGGTGGTTAAACTAGAACATGACCTCCCTTATGAGGATCAACCGGTGGAGATCTTGGATCATTGAGACATGATTCTATGCAACAAGACATCCAAACTAATGAAAGTTTTATATATGAACCATAAATATGAATATGAAAGGTGGGAACCATATGTGAAATTGAGAGAGAAGTACCCCCACTATTTCTAAACTGAGGGAAGGAGTATAAATTTTGGGGTTGAAATTTCTTAAGGGGGAAAATTTTAACACTCGAGAATTTTTAATTGATTTTGATTTCCCAAATAAATTTTTGTTGCATATTATATAATATTATACACGTAAAAAATAAATAGAAACCAACAAAAGTATACCTCACTAAAAATTAGCATTAAATTAGTTAGCTATAAAACCAATTAAAATACTTAACATTTCAACTAGACAAAAAATATAAAGTAGAATATTGGAAATGAGAAAGTATGGATCATCCCAATCTACTAGAATCGTCACCCCCATAGTAAATTCTATAAAAATGAAACAAAATATTATTAAACTAGTAAACATCTCAAGAAATAAAATTGTAACATTAGGGTTAAATTGTACTGAATTTTTAATGAAAGAGTGGAGTGGTTTTTATAAGGTATAAAGGGAAATGTGGCCATTGGGAATCGACCATTATATGAACATTGGACAAATATGACTATTTTTCAATATGACCGTTGGTCAATATAACCATTGAAAATATATCCTTGGTCAATTGATGGTTTCAACCACTAGACTTGTTCCATTTGAAGCCCGTTTTCCTAACTTGGGAGGGTGGTAGGATCATTGGGGTTCACCCTTGACCAAGACCAAGATCAACTTTAATAAGTTAATATTGAAAGAAATCACCTATAAGAGCTATTCAATTTAGTGGATATTATCACTTAGTCAATATTAGTCGGGCCACCCCATAAAACTAGAACCACCACAAACCATACCCTTAGGGTGTATGTAGGTGTAATAAGAAGTAACATATCCTAACCCTTGTTACTTAAAAAGTAATTTCGATTGTTTAAATAAAATTTTTATCCAATAAATTGTATTTTAATAATTTTTTTAATATATATATTTTTAATTTAGATGAATTTGATAAATTGATTTTTAGAAGCAAATGAAACATGTTTATATTTTAAAAAAAAATATCTACAATTTTATAATAAAATAATGTAATCTTAATTTTTTTAATCACTCTGATCGAAAAAAATTATAAAATAATTTTATAATGGCCTAGGAATTTTTTCGTAAGGCTTGAAAATTTGACTGTGCCTTAAATACTTCTATTTTAAAATTAATAATTTTTTTTTGTATTTAATAGGTAAAATTATAATATTTATATAATTATTATGGAAAAAATATTATATTTTAAATCAGCACTTTGAAATTAGGTTAGGGTGAATTTAGGAGAATTTTCTAAAATACTTTATTTTTTTTCTGAATAGTAAAAAATAAAATTTTCTTGTTTTCAGTATATTTTATGACATCATATTTATTTCATAATGATTTAATAACTAATTATACATAATCCAAGACCTAAACAATGTTATTTTATTAATATTAATTATCTTTATATATTTTAATCAATTTCTAAAACTCTAAGTGACTTTCTAAAGTCTGAAAAGGATGTTTTTATTTTAAAAAATATGACCTTGTCGAATCATGACATTTACATGCCAAAAGAAGTATTTAAAATAGTGTTTAGTTTGGGTGGATTAAAAAATAATAAAATTTGACCCAAATTTCCAAAACCCGGAGAAAAAACCATGGGAAAGCCAATGATTATCATCACCTAGATTTACAAGACCTATTTTTGGAAATTATTAAACAATTACTCTACATTTTCTCTTTCCCTTTTTATTTGAATACCCAAAACTATTTTCTTTACAACAGGTATATAACTAGATTTTAAAATGACTTTTTTAATTCATGCATTTACATATATAAAACCAATATATCTTTTTGGCAGTTAAAAATAACCTAATAATCATGTTTTTAAGCTCTTTTGTATGCCAAGACTTTGATATGAGACCCGTTCTTTATTCTACATGGGTTATTATTAAAATTATTTGTTATGATATATGTAGATCATATGAAATTAATAAATATAAATGGTTTTCCATAATAGTTCTTGAATACATTGGTTACATAATTTAATCTCTTCATACGAATTGTTTTACAATACCTTAGTGAATAACCTTGGTAATTTTCATTTATGACTCCTTGGTAATAGTTCTCTTTCATATTCTGTTACAAGGCCTCAAGCACACCATTTTCATCTGATATATGTCCCTAGGAGATGAGATGCAATAAAAGTAACTTATGGTGAACCCATAAAGATGTATTTGAAGTGTATATAAAATAATATTTTGTTTTTTAATGTATTATGTACCTTATTTACAAGAAAATAAACTTCAAAGGATCCTCTATTTTATCCCATGTAACAAAAAGTTGTGTAATTAAAAGGCAGGATACAATTGGATGTCTAATTAAATTACCATTCATATAGTTCTTATATCCCTTATTGTCTTTTGTTTCTAACTTTAACTGTTATAATATAATCATTCATCTCATTGGACTCAATTTATATTCATCTTACATCAATTACCTAAGAGCTTCTTGATCGGAAAACACAATTACTATTGTTCAAAGAAGATATGGTCTAATTTATTAAAAATAAAAAAATATTTCCAATTTTTTTCTATGGTTCAAATTAGGCCAAATTTAATGTTATTGAGACATAGGAAATGACATGAGGCTTTACCTTAATTATTTTATAAATGACTACTCTAGCTATTTGGTTAGAAGCATAAGAAATTATATCAAATGGTTCTTCCAAATTTGGTGGATGTATCATTGGTGGAATTTTTAATATCTTTTTTAACTAATTAAAGGATTCATTTCACTCACCATTAAAATTTAAATTATAATCTTTAAAAATTAATCTATATATATGGAGATAAATATTATTGAATGATTTGATAAAACTCATATTTAATCATGCATGTTCAAAAAATGATCTAACATGTTTCATGAAATTTGGGTAACAAAAATAAATTATCTATTCAATTTAAATTTTATTTACTTTAATGTTTTTTAATTAAATACCCAATAAATATTCCCCTATAAACCATGAAGTTTCACTTTTAATTTTTTTTAAAAATATTCATTTCAAAGAATGTTTTCATGAATTTTTCTATATTTTTCAAATAATGGAAAAAATAATTTCCAAATGATGTGTAATCATCAAATAATACCTCCAATAAATCATTAAGGTGATAAAAAATATAATTACCATGGATCTCTAAAATTTACCTGGAGCATTACAAAATCCAAATGTAATCCTTTTGTAAGAAAATGTGACAAAGAGACAAGTAATGGTATACTTCCATTGAACCTTGAGAGAAATGGGTACCTGTAAATAACCTAAAAGTACATCCAGAAAACCATTTATGAGTTCTATTAGACAATATCTCTAACATTTAGTCAATGAAGGGGATATGTAAATGATCATTTTAAGTGAAAGAATTCAAATTCTAAAAGTTTATACACAGCCTCCAGCTATTCTAAATTCTCACATGGATTAATTCATTTCATTAATCCCTCACAGTGATTAGGATAGTTTTAGTAGGAACAAAATAGAATAGAAAAAACCATTGAAATTTTGAAATGGGATATAAGATATATACTTACAAGATCTTCTCTATTTCCTTCTTTAAAACATCCCTGAAGGTGGGATTCAGCCTCCCTTGGGTCTATCTAACCTATTTGACCCCCCCCCTCAACTAGAATTATATGAAAGAATATTTTTGGATTTATTCATGAGATATTACCTAACATACAACTTATTTACTATAAATTCTCTCTCAAAATATCAATCAAATATTTTTCTTTTGTTTCAGGAAGATTATGAACAATCATAACTTATAATGTTTCTCCTTCCATGATGTATACATATTTCGAATTAGTGGGAAGTGGTTTTAATTACATATTTTGGGTCTATTTAAGGGATGAAATTAAATTAAGTTTCTCCACTTCCAAATAATTAATATTATATGCGAAACAAATCATATATTCTTATTTATTATTTCAGAAATCATCATAGAAATCAGATGGTACCTCTTCTTATAACATGTAATCACAATTTTATGATTTTTGGACACTCGCATATTGAATTGTATTTTCAATGTATAAGTTATCTCCTAAGGATAAGAATTCATGAGACATACATAATTTTACAATAGTTTTAGTTCATTATTCATGGGAGAGTGGAAATAGTGAGTTATCATTTTAATGGTGCCTCATGGATTTAAAAATATTAAAGTGGTGAGAGATGTCTCCAAACTATATGGTGAGTGTTACTTCATAGAAATTGTTGATGGTATTGGATATATTTAACAATGGTTTTATGAAAATTATTCTTTAGATTTACAGGTTACTATATAATTCCATATTCATCACATAAATATCATTTGGGAATAAGATATCTTTGAATTTCAGAAGGACATCTTTCAAATCCCATGCTGAGAGAAAACAAGGATCTATTTTAAATATGGATCGAAACTCTTGTAGGATTTAAGTCTGTCATATGAAAATAAGTATATAATGAGTGAGAGAATACATTATTTTAATCTCATAGATTATTTAGTCATTATATAAATTTAAATATCCAATGATTCGAGAAATGAAAAATTCCTTAGATCTTGAAATTTGGTTGGAAACTATAGTGTGATAAGGGTCGACATAGTTTTTATCAAGAAGATCCTCTCATTAACATGATGTATCCTCATCTTAAAATAATTATATTTGATAAATTTATCATCCCTTGGGATTTTTTTAGTGCTTCTAGAAGAGTATGATAATTTTCACTTTTTGGGAAGGGTTTAATGTTTTATGATGTGCTTCCTCTTACATTTTATTTGATATATTATCCTTTATGGAAATGGTGGGGATTAAGTCTTTATTATATTTGTTTATTTACAAAAGTGATTATTATATATTCTTCATTGGGATATCCATCACCACTTCTTTTTTACTTTTTTTTCTTTTGGATTTTTCATAAAATTTTTTAATTCTCAAATTCATTGTCCTCCAGCCTGGATGGAACTTTTTCAAGTTCAACAGTGGATGGTGGTGGGAACTCTTTTCCCCTTATTTTCATTATCATAATGAACTTATACTTAGGTTTTAGTACTATTTGGGCTCATAGTTTTCATAGAATCTTTGGATAGAAAATCCACATGACTTTCCACTATATTTTCCTGCTTATTCATATTATCTTCAAGACCCTCAAACTTGAATTATAGAAATTAATTCATAGTTGTATGTTCTCTTGTTTAAGTGTTATAATAAGTATTTAATTTTAAAGTATGTGGTTGTTGGTAATCAATCAAGTTATAAGGTTATTTTTGTTGAAATGGTGATGGGTTTTGAAATTGATTCTTGAATGCAGGTTGGTTTTGTACCAATATATTGGGAGTTCTGAGCAATATTATCAATCAAGAACTTGGATTCTGTTGGTGAATTTTCAATAATAGATTCTACATGGGATGAATCATTTTTTTTCATTTCATTATCTATTAATACTTTGTTAAAATAAAATAAGGAGTTATGCTCCTTAATTTTTTAATATTTTTTACTGGCTCATAGATTTTAAAACCTCTCCCAGTACTCATATAGGGTATCTCTAGTTGAATATATGATGGAATAAATCCCATTTTTGATGTTTGTTCTTTTTTATGGGGTAAAGAATATTTTTTCGAATCATTAAATTCGGTCATTCGAGTTATTTAAATCACCTGGTTGTAGTCTATATAACCATTCTTTGGTATCTCCTTCAAATATGATTGAGAATACCTTCCACATTACCTACTCTTATTTGATTTCTTGATGTTAGAAAGCAGGGAAGACATATGCGAACTCTTTAATTTGTTTAGTTGGTATTCAGCTAAAAATATATGAAATTTATTAAGTAATTAATTTATGTTAGGTTTCATCAGAAATTCATTTGGTAAACCTAGCATGAAAAATTTATTGTTTTGATTAACTAATTTTGATGAAAAATTGTATCTATGGGCTTGGTTCCTATTTCCAACCCTGATGATAGACACAGATTAAACACTTTATGTTTAACTCAAGCCATCAAAGGAAAGTTCCTCAAATTTTGGTTACAAATTAAGGTTTCTATATTTATTCAAGAAAATATTTCTATTTGAGATTCCAGGGGGTAAGGATCAGTGTTAATGCAATTAGTCATAAAATTTAAAAATTAGATTTTTGGAACCAACTTCAAAGAAATGATGAAAATTTTAAACATGTTCCTATCATTGGGTTTGGAAAAAATAATTATTTAATAAGTTAAAATGCAATATAGTGGGAAATGTAGATTTTTCCTTATAGAGGAGTGCACAACAATAGAGTTCTTTTTTACTTTAAATTAGATAAAGGGGAGTTTTTTAAATTTTTTGATTTAAAAATAATCATGAAATGAAGAAAGATATTTAATGAACATTAATGATTAAAGTGATTAAAAACAGTTATAAGAATGGAAATCGGGTCATGTTGAGTCTTCTAAATTCAATGCAATAATAATTTTAAGTTATCCAATCATTTTATTTTAAGGTCAATAAAGTGATACTCCAAGTGTCATCCTATCACTTCCTTGGTCAAATGGTGATAGTGAGAATAAACCTTTCCAAAATATCATCTTGGTATACCCTACTTCCTATGCATGAGAGAGTTGTAATAAATACCCTCAATTAACATCATCAATACTATATTGTGTGTCTTTATCCCAAAAAATCAAGAGTGTCCACTATCCCTCCCATATATTCTATAAATCACTAAGTACTTCACCACTATGACTTGGTCTATTCCATATTATCTAAATAAAAACCTACTAGAGGGAATTAATGATCATTTACCAAATCAACACCAATAAAAAAAAATCCAAAACCATATATGATCTTACTTGATAATAAAAAATACTATTAGAATATTGAAAAATATTAATAGAAGATATAAAAGGACTTTATTCAATGATGTTTATGAACTCAATTTTAACAAAAATAAAACTTCCCCTTATAAAAGAACTCATAATTTTACCCCTCCATGTAGCATCACATGTTTTGGACAGGGTTGAAATTTTTTGAAGGAACTTTAATTTTCAATTTGGTTGATGGACCAAGTTGTAAAATGATATTAAGAATAAAATTATGAGAGTTGAGAAAATTAAATGTGTTTTTTTTACTTGGTTTAAGGTTAGGAGTTTCATAAGGTGTACATTTGAGTTTCAGGAGCACTAGGCCCTAGAAACTCAATTTTTGGAGGAACTGGTAAGGGAACACCATTTGTTTGCAATCATGAATCCCATAAGGTGAAACTATATATACAATAAAATGGAGTTATATGTCTTTAATGGGTTAATATAACCATACGAGAAGATCCACACAGTCCAGATGTTTTTATATGTTCCCTGACAGAGGGTAATTACACGGTTAGCACATAGTTTCTCAAACCATGCACATGAACTGTGCAATCCTCCTTCTTGGAAAGTGGCTCAAGAATATTCATGCATAGTTTGGAAAACTATGTTACCAAACAATGTGAATCGTTAAAATTGTTTAAATTACCATTTCCACTCCATAATATTTTATTCCACCTCCCTATTTTATCCTCCTCTACATGCACACTAGAGGAAGCCTGATCAATCTCCTTTCTCTCCTCAAAGGTTGGATTTTAGCTACCTCCTCCTTTCAGATTCTATTTCCTTTTCAATCAGTTGTATTGGATATACCTCAGTAAGATCTTAAATCCTATTATTACTCTTCTGATTTTCTCTCTCCATATTAAATTCAATTGTGGTTAAATCTTACTCTCTCTTTTTTCTAGGTGTTTTTATGATTCTAAAATTTTTCTCAAATAAGCTCATTTCAAGCCTCGATATTGGATGTGTACACCATTCTAAGAATTAGGTATGTGGTCAATATATTTTCCCTCGAAGTATAGTTGGTTTAAAATTTTTGCCTCTATGTCGTGAACTAGTATATCCGTGAGACTCCTCTTAAATTTGAAATTTTATTAGTATAACCTAATAACCTAGTTCTAGAATCCTGTGTATATTATCTTAGAAATGTTAATGGCTATGGAACTCATGTTTTACAGTAGTATTAAGTATTGTTTCCTTGAATGAGCTTAATTTGTCAACTTTTTTTCTAATAAAATACCTCATTGAGTTGCACTATCATATAACATGTAAGGTGGTCAATTAAATGGAATAAATGAGAAAGTGGAAGAGTGTGTTGATCAACCATATTATCCACTAGTGACTAAACCCCAACTAAAGTAGTCGTAGCCTTCTTTTATTGAAGTAACTTGATGATTATTATGGTTTGCTTGTTATCATGGATTATCTTATACCCTTTAATGCACAATGTTTACTGGTATAAAAAATTGACATAGCCCCTAAGATTTTTTTTTCTACTTGGTCCTATTTTAAAAATTTGAATTATGATGGAATGATTATGGTTATTCATCCTTTTACAATTTTAAAATTAAATAGTGATGTGGAATGATTTTGAGAATGGGATTTTCTTTTTTCTAATGGAATTATTTTAATGTTCTAGGTTAACACATGGAATGTTAATAAATGAAAAATAATTATATTAAAAAGGGTCCATTATGACTTGAGAAATGAAAGTTTTATATTTATATAATGTCTAACTAAGGGATTATAGGTCAAATGGTTTAACTTATATTTCTTAATGATAAACAAAGACCTTGAGTAGGGTCATTGGACATGACCTGCCACTCCAACTTGGTAAAGGATGTTGGCACGACATCTATGTAACTCAATTTTCTGTGCATTTCATTTCATACCCCCTTGATTAATAGGTTGGGTATTAACCACCTCATTAACATTTTTGATACTCGGAACAATATCCTACAATGATTATGATCCTCAGGCATGATGACCCATACTTATTACTATGATATTTGAATTATTATCATGAGTAATATTATACATGGATGCCTGAGTTAATTATCGAGTCCTGGATAATACTACATATCCATATATATGGATATAAACATACCTACATCTATATTTAATATATATGTATATTCCCATATATGTATATATATTTATACTCGGAGATATTCTAGAACAGTATGATGCTGGTATGGTCAAATGTGTGTCCTTGAGGGACCTAATCCTAACTTGTTACTTTATTAACTCATTTACTACTTTAATTATTATACAATCTCATTATAATATTTATATTCATGGAATCTATTATGCTTTAGACACTATTAGTGGTGGCATACTAATTATATATCACACACTGCTTAGGCTTCTATTTCCCTGGGGGTACCTGAGAAAACCTTAGGTTTTTAGGTATATGGATTAATGCTTGTGATATAAATAATACCTGGGATTTAAGAGCACATGACTGATCTAGAAATCAAGAATCTCATGGATATCACCATTGGGGTTATTATTATTTTTCTAATACATATTTTTTATTATACTACCTGCTTTATTTTTTCTACCTGCACGTTATAAGATCATCTGGAAATCCATGCATAGATTTATATTTAGCATTTTCCATTTCAAATATTTATGTAGTATATTATTATTCCTCCACTTTGTTTCATTTATTATTAATAAATATAATATTTTCTTTGATTCATAACTAAAACAACATTGTTCTACTCAGATCATGTTGTTATAGCCTCCCCACCATTCAATATTTTAACCCTTTATTTTAGTTGACAGCCTCTAGAAAACGAGGAGGCGTGCTTGAGTTCATGGGGTGATTAGTTTGACTAATGGTTTAATAGTCATTCTGGATAGTATTTTACATTCCATATAGAGGTTTAATGTGAAGAAATTGGAATAAAAATGAACTATGAAATAAATAAAAAATAAGAGGAAGAAAGCAAAATTTATTCTCCAAAATGTTTCCTTGAGCAGTTTCATAATATCTTCCCACCAGATAGCCAAAAATCACCTTGAGGTCTTCTTAAGATCTGTTCATAATTTTATCATGATTCAACCCTAAAATTTTTAAATCTTTTGGCACATGTAATAAATGTTATTCCTAAATTTTGAAATACCTATTTGACTGGATGAAGAGACCCTTCAACTTTCTCCATTTTGATGCGTGAATCTAATAGATTAATGAGGGAATATATATATATATAATTTAATTTACACATGAAAAATTGAGTCCTATTTTATATCAAACTAGAATCACTTTATTTTTTTGTATTTATCGTAATATATGCCTCATTTAGTTGGGAGTGTTGAATTCTGGCTACCAAAAAGATTTTCCACATTGATTGATTTATTTGGGCCCTACGGAGTTTGAATAAGCATTGGTCCTAGTTGAAAAATTTTAATCCCATGAATAAATGAAGTCTAAATATATTCCTCAATTTGGATCAATATTTTTTTTCTCAAAATATATAAGTGATAAAAAATAGTTAAAATTCCTTAATTAGATATTTTCTCAATTTTTCTCAAAACATCCCTAAAATCCAAAAAATATGAAATTAAACTTGAATTGATAAATTAGTGGTGAATAATTCATTTCAATACAAATAAAAAATTATGGATATATTTGGTCTATCACTATGTCTATAAAATTCCACACCATGTCATACATTAGACTATCCTACCACCGATGTAAATGATAATTTAACTATGTAGTTCATTTTTCCTCTATTGATGGCACCTTTTATTTTGAATGTTTGATGAGTCAATAAAGAGTAGTTGAAACTTACTTATATACTCCCATTCTGAATTTTATAAAAATCATTGAGATATAATAATTCTAAGATTGAACCGATATTCCAATATTTTTATCTATCTCGATTATCAGGTGTTAGACATTCTTTGCTTCCCCAAGACTATTCATTTCAAACCTGCCAGAAAAGTACTTTTTCCTCTTTTTAATCCCTTAAATATATAGATCAAATATATTAATACCTTCCATGAACTAAAACAAATGATAAAGTATCAATGACTATACTCCATATGATGACATAGTGGTATGAGTTTTGTCACTTGAAAACATAATCCATCATAAAAGTATCAAACTTTCAGACCCATTATCAAGGTGCTTTTTTCAAACCATAGATAATTCTCTTGAGCTTTCAAACTAATCCCTAATTCTTATAATCCATGAATCTGATTGGGTTCTTCATGGAAATCTATATTTCTAATTATCTATAAAAAAATCCATATTCACAACCATTTTTCTTGAGATTAAACTCTTAAGAAAAAAATATAATCTCTTTTTCACTAGCATCATCCTTTATTACTGGTGAAAAAATTTATGAAAATTATATTACCTTCTTCCAATGATACCCAGTCACTACGAACCTCACTTTGAACACCTTCATTTTTAGCCTTTCCTTTAACAAAAAATCATTTATTTTCTAGAAATCTCCATTTATGTGGTAGTTCTGTTAGCTCCCATGTGTTATTTTAATGTAGTGAATCTAAATCATCCTTCATATCCAAGACTCATAAACTAGAATCATCAATACTAGATTCTTTATAAAATATTTCATAGTTTTCCACATATTTTATAAAATCAAGAAGTGGAAGTCAACTCCATTCTTATGTACCAACTGCCTAACTGTGAATGATCTATATATTTCATTATATTGATCTACTCATTCCAGAAGTGAAAATTATAAATTAACACTTTTTTATACTCTAATACGAGGCTTACTAGTACCCTAAATTTCAAATATATCTTTCCCTATTTTCTTTTCTGAATTTTGTGTGCCCACTAAACTTTTCATTAGAACATGATAGATTTTGGTAGATTCTGAATCATATGATCTCTTTAGAAATTGAAAATATCTAGAACCTCTATTAAAATAAATTTAGACTTATGATGATTCTTTTAACTCATCATACATATCATATAAGTTAACATACTTCCATATAATTCAGTCCTTAAATATAATATTTTCACATCAGATGACTTACTAATTTTAACTATCCCAAGGTCTGAAACCAAATTTCTCTTCTACATAATTCACAATGAAACATTTGTGAATTATTTGATTAAATTTGTATCAATATTTAGAATCTAAAAATATGTTTCATACACTTTTAAATAATTTTATATTAAAAAGTTTTTATGTTTTACTAGGCCATACTAGTTCCATTAAGTCCTTCCCTAAGGGTGATAAAGTACTTTAGGTGATTAAGTATGACACCATATTCATTGTATATGACCAAATGCCTTTATCATTATAGTGTATAGTATCGTAATCCCAACCTTTTACATTAACATTTGGTTCATCCTCTAATCAATTTTTTTATTAGGAATTATTAGTACTTTCAACCCATGTTTGATTCCCTAGTTCTTGTAATAGTTCCAAAAAACTACTTTTAGTGTACTCACCCCCATTGTTTGACCATTAACACATCTGATTGTTCCTAGAATAATTTTTGATCATATATTTATATTATATATATATTCTAAACACTTCATATTTATTTTTTAATAATTATACCCATAATTTCCTTGATGATTCATCAATGAATGTCACAATGAATTGTGATCCTCTATGAGATTTTTTTGGGAATGATACCAATACGTTCTTATGACTAAGATCCAAATTATAAAACATTATTGTTTTTCCATTAAATTTAAAAGACACCTTTCTTTACTTAAAAAGTACAAAAATATAATAAATTTTGAATTTGTAATGACTTAACAATAACCTAGCTTTTTGGTAAAACCTTCATACCCTTTATCTTGAGGTTCTTGAGGTGAAAATTTCATAACATGGGGATTTTAAAAGTTGATGCTACGACATGTGTTTCTTTATATATCTTTTTTTTATATTTTTTTCAAAATTTTTAACTTATAAATTTGATCAATGAACATCATGTGATTTTTCACTCACCTTTGGTGAAGCTTATTCAAGACCCAGATTAATCTAGTTATCTAATGGAAATTAGATTCTACCAAATACTTGAATGTGATAAACTGCCATTAACTCCAAATATATTCCATTATTCATCCATACACATCCACCCCCCTTTCCCACAATATCCCAATATTTATGAACCCGTAAATTCACAGTTTAATTTTTTTTGATACATAGTTTACCATGTATTCTTTATCTCCATTAGAGTGGAAGGATTATCTAGAATCTATAATCTACAATTCAACCAGAACATTGATTTTCAATAGTAATTTGGAAGTAATATTAGAAGCTATGTTCTTGGAACTTGAAGATTTGGAATATTCACTTTCATATTTCACCCTATAATCTTTATAATCCCTTTGTGATAACACCCATTTCCATAATATCAACATATAGGCCTCATTTGAGTATATTTACTTCTAATTATTTCTATGAATTTATCTTCATATGTTTTTATGATTCCCTAAGACCCACACTTCTGAATCTGGAAAAAAATTCTGTATATATAAATATATATTTATAAAATGTAACCAGAAAATATACAATCATTTACATATTTATATATTTTATGATCTAGGATTTGGAGGAAAAATACAACTCTTTCAAATTATCAAAGTTAAATAAATAGAAATTAGTGATAGAAGTTTTCTCACACTATCTTATTATCGAAGCTAAACTCCATGAAACCTATATATGATCATAAAATATTTTTATAAAATATAGTGAGAGGATAATTTCCCAGTATGGGGTTTTTAAAACTACAGTGAAAAACCTTTCGAAAATAAAATTTTAAAATACCTGTTGAATATAACATTGAAAATACCTTTGAAAATTCTTATAAAATACATTTTAAAATAATATTGAAAATAACTTTGAAAATAATTTTGAAATATCATTTATATCAACATAGTTAGTTGATATATATACTATTTTAAAATATATATATTGAGAAAAAACTTTTAGAAAAAACATATAATATATAAAAATATTTTTTTATAAAAACTTTTCAAAATATAATAGATTTCATAATTACTTTAAATACTATTCTTAAAATATAATTTTGAAACTTCCCTTGAAAATACTTAGGCCTTTGAGAACATTATATTAATCTTTAAGTAAGTTAAAAGTGACAAAAAATGAGATTTATAAATATTTATTTCCCATATGAAATAATTTCATTAGAAAACATAAGGAAACATTAAACACATAAATATGTCTTTGAAAACATGGAAAAATCATATAATGATTACATTTATATTTATTGTTATTTGATCATATATAATAAATCATTTTCACATGAAAACACACACAAATTTCTCTCAAAGAAAATAATTAAAAATAACAGAAAGCATAAATAACAAATAAAGGTATCTTGGTAAATTATTATACTTTTCATTCTTATAAACAAAATAACCATGCAGTAAACATTCATACATGACCCTATTAAAAATGGAATATCCTTACACACGACTTCCATACCTACGGCATTATAGGGATATCACATACCTAACCACAATTGGTTTATCATGAAACCACTCATCATTGGTTTATCAGAGAACCACATATCATTGTTTTATCACGTTACCACCCATCAAATGTCCATGTACTATTATGGAATCATAACACATAAAAAAAAATACAATTTTCAACATTTGACTCATCATATATCATTTGTACTTATAAGAAATTAATTTTGGATATAAAAATACCTGTTCCTTTTTAAAAACAAATTTGTAAAGAAAATACTATTTTTTCATTTGAAAAACATTTCCAATAAAGTAAAAAGAATTGAAAATTAATTTCCAAATATTTACATTCTTATATATATATACGAACCTTAATAGGAAAGAACTTGTTAAATTTGGAACAACCAAATATCATGACATTTAGTCTTTATATTAATGGATGGAATGTTAATTAACATCCATGTATATAAAATTATTTCGTAATCCAATAAAATTAATTTTGTTGAAAAAGGACATAAAATGTTAAAATTTACCTTTTAAAACGCATCCTTGAATAAGATAATTAGATACCCGTTTACTTAATTAAAAATTTGATGCTTTCATATATAAAATAATGTTGTAAATGTATAAAACCTTCACATAATATAATTTCAATTATAAATTACTATTCACATAAAATTATAGATATATAATTTTAATTTCTTAAAATAATCATAGGAAAATATATTTATATAATACCCATAAGATTATTTTAATTATTATTTTAAATAAAAAATTTTATACATGCATAATTTGAAAAAAATATCAACTTGTGTAAGAAAACCAAAAACAAATTTTGGTACATGATTTCAAATCATGAATTAGTAGTTAATTTTGTGCCTATGTGTATATATATATATATAGACACACACACACATAAATAATTATGTATAAAAACCCTTTCATAAATATTAATTTGTTCCTTTCTAAATTTGAGTCTAAATAATAAAGGTTCTTGAAAATTGAATAAAACACCCACACACTTATATGTATATATATTTGAATAAAATAACTTGAAACATTGAAATTAATATAAAAATAAAATATAAAATTCCCCACATTAATTTTAATAGGAAAAAATTTTCTTAGGAAGACTAAAAAAAATTGAAAATGAAAGTATTACATGAATATGTACGTTATAAGAACTTGGAGTATATAAATATATACACCCTTATATAATTATAGATTTGTAAAGAAATATAGTTTGATGAAAAATAAAATAATCCCCTTTCCTAAATAAAGGTCTGGAAATAGATAAACTTGTAATAAATATATGAAAATCATGAATTTATAACCTAAAAATGTAAAATTTAGTTTATAAAAATATTAAATATTTATATTTATATCATTGAAAAATAAAATTTTGGAAATTGAAATACATAAATATAACAGTTTTAATTTTAAAAATATAATCCCCTTACATGTAATTTAATTTGAAAAAATGACCAGATGAAATATAATTTACATTGAAAATAATACATATTTTCTTTAAGAACAAAAACTTGAAACATGAAAATAATATATATATATATATATATATAGACACACACACACACACACAACCTTATAGAATTAAAAACTCAAAATGAAAAGACTTAAAAATAAATGTTCTTGAAAACTATATGAAACACATATATATGAATATATTTTTGAATAACCTATCATGTAACTTGAAGATAATATATACATAGATATGATACACACTTACATAAAAATAAACTCATAATTTTAAAGAAATAACCATATTTTTAAAATAATACCTATATATATGTTTTGTGAAATAGAAACTTTAAATTACATATATATAATAGTTTTAAGAAGCTAAAGAGGTCCCCATATATAGATATAAAAAAGAATAATTTATTTTATAATTATAATACTTCAAAAATTATTTTTAATTTGAAAATAAATATAATTTATGATAATAAATATAGTATAATCCCTTAACTTGAAGGATGGAATCCAAAAACGGTGGAAAAACCTTCTCATTGTTGAGTCTTCAAACCTATGGTTTGGAGTGGAAAAAGAAAAAAGTCTTGGACATAGAAAAGATGTACATTGAGGTGGAGTTTAGTTTATATAGGGGTTCAGATAAATGTATGTGGGTTCAACTTGTAGGAGGAGTCGAGATTTTTAGTGAAGGTGGAAAATGAAAACACTTAAACAATATGCCTATTAGAATATTCTATCACCCACTATTAAAGATTCCTCATCACACCATTGAAAATCAGGGGATATTTTTATCTTTATTATTATACTACACATAGACATAAACATAGAGATAGGAGTGGTGTGTGATCAGAGAAATTCATGGATGTGACGATGTAGGGTGTTCGATGATTTTTCAACAGCGGGAAATGATAGTGAGTGTTCGGGTGGCATTGAGGGGGTTCACCGATGCTGGTTTATAGAAGTTAGTGTGGTTTTCGGGTGATGCATATCTAGTGGGGGTGAGGATAGTGGTTGATGAAGGCTAGTGGGAGGTTGGGCATGGCTAGTCTGAAAAGGGCTGATGAGGCATGGGAGGAAGATGGTCCCCCTTCTGCAAATTACATTTTTTCGGTTTTTTGTGCAATGATTCTAAAATATTCATTAATATATATATATATATATAGTAAAAAACATATATTTATATAGATTATTTAAATACCATAGTATTTATGTGTCAAAATTATAATTATAATTTGTATTGTCTTTGTTTAATTACCCACTAATTTTTACTTAAGAAATTAAAATTCTATATATTTAGTATTATTTTAAATCTTCGTCTATTTTTATATAATGAAATAATAATATAACAATAATAATTATTTTTCTATTCTATGTTTTTAATCATTTTTATTATTTATCTCAAAAATTAATTTTTTAACACATTATATATATATAATTGTGTGTGTATACGTTAATATTTCATTTCTCATTTCAATTATTATATCATCATCTATTTTAAATTAGTAAAATAATTTTCATTTAAAAGAAATATTATTTCATATATTGCTGTCTAATTTATTTTGGGTTATTGAATATATTTATATTTGATTAGTATATTAACCTTTATATTGTATTATATTTTCATTCAGTCATCATATATATATATATATATGCATGTTCATAATACTTCTATACTTATTCATTTCAATTCATGTTATGTAATGTTTATATTTTGAAAATTCTAGTACTTTTATTTCTATTTTTTATACGGTTGTATTTTACAATAATTAATATGTTATAATTCTTGAATTGTAAGATATATTTTAACTACCATTTTACCTTCTATATTTATTATTGTAATTGAATATAATTATTTATAAAATAATTTTAAATATAGATAAGGTAGTTATGAATAATTTTATATGACTTATTCTATAATTATAAGGAAACATAAAATTAAGAGAATAAATTCATACTAAAATTCTAGGGTTTTAAATTATACCCCCTTAAAATTAATTTTGTCTTTGAAAATTGTTTATCATACTTCAGAAAAAATAATAAATTCTATTTTTATAATTTGGAAAAATAGAAATACCATAGTTATATATTCTTAAATGTCACTTAATTTTCAAGGATTTCAAAAGTAGAATCCCAATTGTTATATTTTTCATCAAATTAAAATGTTATAAAACAACAATTTTTCTAAAATAATAAACTTAGAAACTTAACCAATTTTTTCTCCAAATAGTCCAATATTTAAAGTTATTTAAAGATTTCCTTTGATACCAACATTTATTCCCCAAGACCCGAGCTTTTGAATCTAGTAAAAAAATGATGAATTTAAATATTTTTTATAAAAATTAACTATAAAATATAAAATATTATATATATGAGGATCTTTTCCTGTCATTGATTTGAAGAAAAAGGACCACTCTTAAAAATTATCAAATTTTACTAAATCAATAGGTAGAAATAAAACCTTACTTGTGGTAGTAACTTATCAAAGATAGACTACATGAGACCTATAAATGATCTTGAAATATTTTATGAAACAAACGGTGAACTTAATTTCCTCTTAAAGTGTTTTTAAAAATCCATTGAATTTTTTTTTGAAAACACTTTTGAAAAATACCTGTTTAAGATTATTTTAAAAATACATTTCAAAATACATTTGAAAATAATTTTTCAAATAACTTTTAAAATACGTTTTAAAACACATTTATATTAATATATTTATTTGATATATATAATTTTCAGAAATATACATTTTTTGGAAATAAATTTATAAAAATACATATAATTTTGAACAAATCATTTTAAAAACACTTTTAATATTATAATAGATTTAGAAATACCTTTAAAAATACTTTTGAAAACATAATTTCAAAAATTCCATTGAAAATACTCACACCATCAAAAACATTATATTACTTTTGAAATAAGGTAAAAGTGACATAAAAAGAACTTTAAAAAAATTTATGCTCATGTGTAAAAATTTCATAAGAAAACTAATGGAAAAATTAAACACATAAATGTGTCTTTGAAAACTTGAAAATATCAAGTAATGTTTTATATTATCTTCAATGTTATTTGAGAATATGGTGAAAATAAATTTTACATGAAGTCAAATAAACATTTTACTCAATGAAAAATCATTAAAACTCTTGGAAATCATAAATAACATGTAATGGCATCTTGGGATATCATTAAACTTTTCAATATTATAAATGGAATAATCATGTGATAAAATTACATTCGTGACACTATTAAAAATAGAATAGCCATAGGGATGACTTCCATATACAATAAATTGGAGGGCTATCACAGATCCACCCGTCACTGGTTTATCACTGAACCAGCCACTGTTGGGTTATCATAGAATCACCCATCATTTTTATCATGTAACCACCTATCAAATTTCAATGTTCCATTATACAATCATAACACAAAATATAATACAATTCTCAACATGTCACTCATAAAATTTCATTTTCAATCGTAAGAAAATAAATTTTGTATATCAAGATATCCATTCATTTTTAAGAACCCATTTTCAAAGAAAATAACATATTTGATTTGAAAACCTTTTTTAATAAATTAAATAAAGTTTAAAAATAATATATATATATTTAAATTATTATATTTATATAAATAAATAAAAATAAATATGAACTTTTATTAAAAAGCACTAATTAAATTTTTTATAAACAAATATCAAGACATTTAGACATTGCTAAAATGCATGGAATGTTAATTAACATCCATATATTTAAAATTTCTTCTTAAACACATGATATAAAATTTATAGAATTTTTTTAAACCCTACCTTTTAAAATTAATCCATGAATAAGATAATTATATTATCATTTACTGAATTAAAATTTATATGTATTCATATATAAATTAATGTTGTAAATATATAAAATTTTCACATAAAATAACTATAATTATAAATTAATATTCACATAAAATAATAGATATATAACTATTCTTTCTTAGAATAATCATATTTAAAAATATTTATATAAAATACATAAAATTCTATTAAGTATCATTCTTAAATAAAACATTTCATCCGTGCATAATTTGAAAAATATTTCAAATTGTGCATGAAAACTTAAAACAAATTTTGGTACATGGATTCAAATCTTGAATTAGTATTTAAATGTGTGTGTATATATATATAGATACATAAATAAGTATGAAAACCTTTAAATAAATATAGATTAAAAAATACTTCTTTTCTAAATTACAACTGTTAGAAATAAAAATACTTGAATATTGAATAAAACACACATAGACAAACATAAATATTTGAATAATATAACTAGAAACTTTGAAATTAATATATATACATAAAATATAAAATTCTACTTATATAAATATTAATTGAAAAACACATGATTAAGTAGAATAAATCAATTGTAATTGAAAATAATACATGAATATGTATGTTTAAAGATCTTGTAATATTAATATATTTGTATACACCCATAAATAATTATAGATATGTAAATAAATATAGTTTGATAAAAAAATTAAAGAATCCCCTCTTCTAATTAGAGGTCTTTAAATAGATAAACTTGTTATACCTATATAAAAATTTTGAATTTAAATCCTAAAAAAATAAACTTGATGTTTTTGAAAATATTACACATATATATGTATATGATTGAATAATAGAAACATGGAATTTTAAATAAGTAAATATAATATTTTTTTTATTTTTAAATTATAATTCCCCTTACATGTAATATAAATTGAAAAAACTTTCTTAATTAGAGTAAAAAGCTTGTACTTTGAAAAAAATACATTAATTATTGAAGAACAAAAACTTAAAACCCGAAAATAATATATATATATATATATTTTACACCCTTACATAGTTATAAACAAAATATTATGTATTAAAAATAAATCTTCTTGAAAATTTTATAAAATAAATATATTTTAATATATATTTTACTAACATAACCTGTAACATTAAGATAATATATACAAAGATATGATAAATCATTACATAAAAATACTATCATAATTTGAAAGAAATTATCATAGTTTGAAAGCAATACTAATATATATGTTTTATGTAATAAAAACGGGAAATTACATATATATAATAGTTTAAAGGAAATTAAGAGGCCCCCTTACATAGATATAAAAAATAAATACTTTATTTAATAATTAGAAGATTTTAAAAAATTGTAAATTGATAAAAAATATTCTTTAAAATAAATATAGTAAAATACCCTTACTTGAATAATGAAAACTAAAAAGGGTGGAAACACATTATCCTTGTTGGGTAATTTCGCCAGTAGTTTTCATAAGAAAAGGAAAAAAAAGTTTTAGTTTAGTAAGGCTGTCTAGTATGGAGGAGTTCAGTTTATATAGGGGTTCAAACTGATGTACATGGGTTGAGCTTCTCTGAGAATTTGGTATTTTTATTAAAGGTGGAAAATAAATATTTTAAATAGTTTTCCAATCAAAATATTCCATAACATACTATTAAAGCTTCCACATCACACCATTGAAAATAGGTGACGATTTTTCTATTTTGTGTTATCCTAGAAGTAGGTGTATACCAAGAGAAAGGTGTGGAGTGGGATTGGATAATGAATAGGTAGTGATGACCTAGGGTGGTCTATGTGGGTTCGTTTGGGGAAACAATGGTGAGTTCTGGAGAGGTATGGAGGGACTTCACTAATAATGGTTTGGAGAAGTCAATGTGGTATCCCTATGATAAGTATTTGGTGGTGGCGAGGACAATGGTCGATGTTGACTAGTGGGAGGTTGGGAGTGGCTAGTCTGTAGAGGGTAGATGGACCTCACGGGGAAGGTGATCCTCCTTCTTGAAATATATTTTTGTTTTTTTGTGTGAAAAACATCTAAAATATTCATTAATGTGTATATATATATAATTAAAAAATATATAGTTATATATATTAATTAAACACTATAGTTATTATGTATCAAAATTATTATTATAATTTTTTTGTCTTTGTTAAATTACCTAATTATTATAACTTAATAAATTACAATTCAACAAGTTTACTATTAGTTTTTCATTTTAGTCTATTTTTATATAATCCAATAATAATATAATAATTATTTTTATTTTTATATTCCAAGTTTGTTTAAACATTTTTTTGTAAATTTATCTCAAACCATCATTTTTAAACATTTATTATATATAATTATGTGTGTATATATTAATATTTCATTTCTCATTTTAATTATTATAGCATTATTTATTTTAAATTGGTGCATATATTTTAATTTTTTTTAAAAAAATTTCATTTATCGCTATTAGATTTCATTTTGGTTGTTGAATATATTTATATTATATTAGAATCTTAACCTTAATTTTGTCTTATAATATATTCCAATTATCATATATATATATATATACATAGATGTTCACAATACTTCTATAACAATTTATTTAAATTTATGTCCCATAATGTTTATATTTTGTAAATACTAGAACTTTTATTTCATTTTATTTGTATAAGGTTATATTTTCCATTAATAAATATTTTATATTCCTTAAATTATATTATATATTTTAATTATCATTTTACTATATAAATTTATAATTTTAACTAAATATACTTATTTCTAATATAATTTCAAATATAAATAAGATTGTTATGAATAATTTAATTAGACTTGTTCTGTAATTTATAAGGAAAACAAAAAATTAAGAGAATAAATATATACTCAAATTCTAGGGAGTTATATTCTATCTCCCTTAAAATGAATTTTATCCTAATTTTTTTATCACACTTAATGAAAATTATGAAATTACATTTTCAAAATTTCGAAAACTAGAACAACTGGAGTTATACATTCTTAAAGGTCACTTAATTTCCTAGTAGTTGAAAAGAAGATTCCAAATTCTTAGATTTTTCCTCAAATTAAAAGTTGATAAAACTAATGTTTTAATAAAAGAATAAACTTATGAGCTTAATTTAATTTTATCTAAACATTATAATCTCCAAAGCTATCTAAACCGTTCCTTTGATAGAAACTTTGATTCCCTGAGGACGTCTCTTTTAGATTCGCTAAAAAAATTATTCTTATATGTATATTTATAAAAATTAACTAAAAAATATTGAGTCATTTACATTTGAATATATTTTAGGTTATTTTATTTAGAGTAAAAGGACAACTATTTCAAATTATAAAAGATATTAAATAAAAATAAATCTATAGAACTTTCCTCATGATAGATCCTTATCGAAACAATACTCTATAAAACCTCAAAATGATCCTGAAAAGATTTTATTAAACATACAATGATCATAATATCCCTGTAAGGGTTTTTTTAAAATCCAATGAAAATGTTTTTGAAAATACTTTTTGAAAATATTTTTTGAAAATTAATTTGAAAATAAATTTGAAAATACATTTGAAAATAAATTTGAAAATACCTTTTAAAATACTTTTTAAAACTCATTTATTTCAAAATAGTTATTTTATATAAATACTATTTAAAAAATATATTTTTTTGGAATATACTTTTTGAAAATACTTAAAATTTTGAAAACATTATTTAAAAAATACATTTAATATTATAATATCTTAATAAATAACTTTAAAAATACTTTTGAAAACATAATTTTAAAAATTCCCTTGAAAATAATTACACTTTTGGAAACATTAAATTACTTTTTAAATATTGTAAAAGTTACATAAGATTAACTTTATTAATCTTTTATTCTCATATGAAAACATTTCATAAGTTAGTGTTTACCTTTATCTTAAATATTCTTTTAGAATATGAAAGGAATCTTTTTCACATGAATAAACACACTCATTATCATAAAAGGAAAATCATTAAAACTCATAGAAATCATAAATAACACATAAAGGTCTTTTGAGACATCATTTTACTTTTCATTCTTATAAATGGAATGAATATGTGGTCGAATTACATACATGCCAATCTTATAAATGGAATAGCCTTACGATTTCCATTCATACCCAATTCATTTGAGGGATATCATGGAAACACATATCATTGGTTTATCAAAGAAACATCCTTCATTGGTTCATCACATAAAAACCCATCACTGGTTTATCACAGAACCACCCATCATTGGTTTATCACGTAACCACCCATCAAATTTCTATGTACCATTATATAATCAGAACATATAAATGACTGCAATTTTCAATAGGTCACTCATAATATTTAATTTACACTTGTAAGAAAATCACTTCTGGATATCAAAATACCCATTCCTTTTTAAAAATCCATTTTCATTGAAAATACCCTTTTTCTTTTGAAATCCATTTTTAATAGAGTAAAAATACTTTACAGTGTATTTCTACATATTTATATTCTTATTATTACTTATGTAATTATATAAATATGAGTTTTCATAGGGAATCCCTTATTAAATTGGGTACAAAATAAAATCATGACATTTAGACTTTACATAAATGAATGGAATGGTAATTAACATCCATGTATTTAAAATTACATTTTAAACCCATGAAATGAATTTTATTGAAAAATGAAATTAAATGTTAAAATTTATCTTTTAAAACTCATATTTGAATGATATAATTATATTCCCATTTACTTAATTCCATATTTTATGCTTTGATATATAAAATAAATGATTAAATGTATGAACCCGTCACATAAAATAATTTTGAATGTAAAATATTATTCACATAAAATAATATATATATATATATATTCTTTCTGAGAATTATCATAAGGAATTTTTTTTATCTAAATCTTATAAAATTCTATTAAGTAATATTTCTAAATAAAACATTTTATTATTGCATAATTTGAAAAAAAATTCATCTAGTGTATTAAAACAAATATTTTTGGCATATTATTTAAAATCATGAATCATTAGTTAAGTATTTATATATATATGAATATATATACACATACATCATTATGTATAAAAACCTCTTCATAAATTTAGATTTGAAAATACTTCCTCGATAAATTAGAAGTCTGAAAAATAAAGGTACATGAAAATTGAATAAAGAAGACACACACACACACACAAACAAACACACACACACACATATATATATGTGAATAATATATCTTGAAACTTCAAAATTAATATACACATGAAATAGAAAATTACCCTTACATAAATATTTTTTGGAAAATACATGATTAAGTAGAATTAATAAATTATAATTGAAAATAATACATGAATATATATTATTTAATAACTTGGAATATATATATTTATATATGCTTATATAATTATAGATCTAAAGACAAATATAGTTTTATAGTAAATAAAATATTCCCCTTACCTAATTAGAGATCTTGAAATAGATAAACTTGTTATACCTATATAAAAATCTTGAATTTAAATCCTTAAAATATAAACATGATGTTTATGAAAATCTTACACACATATATATGTATGTATATACATGAATAATAAACACTTGGAAATTGAAATACATATATATATATAATAGTATTTATTTTAAAAAGACAATTCCTCTAACAAATAATATAATTCAAAATGCTTTCTTAATTAGAGTAAATACTTCTACGTTTAAAATAATATATTTATGCTTGAAGAACAAAAACTTGAAACTTGAAAATAATATATATATATATATATGTATATATATATATTAATATATACACCCTTACATTGTTATAAACATCAAAATAAAAGTCCTAAAAATAAATGTTCTTGAAATTTGTAAAAAACACATATATGTGCATATATGTTTTGATAACATAACTTGTAACTTGAAGATAATATATACATAGATTTTATACGCCCTTACAAAATAAATAAAATAATTTAAAGGAAATTATATGAGTTTGAAAATAATACTTATATATATGTTCTGTGAAATATGAACTTGAGATTACATTTATATAATAGTTTAAAGATAATAAATAGCCCCTTATAAATATATAAACTAATAACACTTTCTTTTGTAATGGTAAGACTAAAAAAACCATAATTTTAATGTAAATATTATTTTTGCAAATAAATGTAATAGAATCTCCTCACATGAAAACTAGGAATTCAAATGGGTGGAAATACCTTCTCTTTGTTGGGTACTCAAATTAGTGGTATTAAGAAAAAAAGGGAAAAGATTTCTTCTTATTAATGGTTTCCAGCAAGGGGGGGTTTTGTTTATATTGGGTTTTGGACAGGTGTATGTCAGTTCGACTTCTGGGAGAAGTTGAGATTTTTATTGAAGGTTCCAAATGGTGAGCCATAAACAGCATGCCTATCAAAATATTCTATCACCTACATTGGTGTCCACCTAGAATTAGGAGTGAGATGTGATTAGGAAACGACTTGGAACTGATGACGTAGGGTGTTCGACAATTTTATTTAAGGGGAAACAGTGATGAGTGTTTTGGTGGCATGGAGGGGCCCTGTAGACACTATTTCAAAGAAGTTGGTGTGATTTCCGTGTGATTCAGCTCTGGCTGTGTTGAGGGAACCAGTCAATAATGGCGTGAGGAGGTCAGGCTTGGCCTCTTTGCAAAGGGTCAGGGAGGCTTGAGAGGAAGACGACCCCCCATCTAAAAAATTCTTTTTTTACTTTTTTTGTGTGAAGAGCATCTCAAATATTCCTTAACATACATACATATATGTATACATATATACATATATATTGTGAAAAATATAGTTATATATATTAATTAATCACCATACTTATTATATGTCAAAATTATAATTATTGTTTTTATTATTTTTTAAAATTACCCACTAATTATAACTTAAGAAATTACAATTCAATAAATTTATTATTCTTTATTCATTTAATATATTTTATATAAAATAATAATAATAATAATAATTATTATTTTTATCTTCAAAGTTTTTATATATTTTTTGTGACTTTATCTCAAGTTATCATATTTTAACACTTTTGTTATATATATATATATATATTTTATAGCATAATATTTTATTTATCATTTTAATTATTTCATGATCATCCATTTTACGTTGGTGAAATTATTTTAATTTTTAAAAAATTACATTTTATGTTTCCTTATCTCATTTAATTATGATTATTGAATATATTTATATTAGACTATCATCTTAACCTTCAAATTGTATTGTATTACATTCTAATCATTATATATATATATACATGTTTGTAATACTTCTACAATAATTTATTTCAATTCATGTTCCAAATAATTTATATTTTTTAAACCCTAGCACTTTTTTTTCACTTTATTTTTACAATGTTATATTTTCCATTAATTAATAATTTATATTTATTAAACTATGTTATCTATATTAAATATTATTTTACAATCTAAATTTAAAATTGAAATAAGATATCATTATTTCTAAAATAATTTCAAATATTTATAAGGTAGTTATGAATAATTTAATTTGACTTATTCTATAATTTAGAAGGAAAACATAACATTAATATAATAAATATATTCTAAAATTATGGGGGTGTTACAGTCTTCTGCTTCTTAGATGAGGTGACCATCTAATTCCTTCCATATTCATTTTATTTTTATAGGATCCTTAGAGTTATCATAGTTTAAGTTCATTATTTATAATGAGTTCTTTAACGTCCTCAAACACTAAGTCTTTCTTTCCCAAAATATTACTCATGTTTATTACAATGGAATCCCAAATCTATTGTTACAATCAAAATAAGATCAGTTCCCTTAAATCTTTTGAGAATAAGACATTTACCAGCTATAGTTTTCTACAAATCATGTTCAAATAGTTTAAATGATCTTATCATTAGGTTTTATTATAACATATGAATGTAGAAGAGCCCCCACCAGGAAATAAATTTTTTATTACCATTAGTTTTTCATACATGTTTGTAAGAGAATTCATATTCTCTTGTGTAGTCTTTATCCCTAGATGTTATAAGGCATATTCTATGTTAATAACAACCATATCAAACCAAATTTATTTCTTTATAGTCTTTCTCATTTTTATTTCTATATTTCCTTTGAAATGACCCTTTTCAACATAACATTTAGGTAATTTAGGATAACAAAATCCTCCATTTTCATCTTCCCAAATAAAAAAACCATCCCATCAATTTCATTGATCCAAAAAATTATATTTTCTAATTACATCCCATATGAGGTCAACAATACCTAATGAAAAAATATGAGTGATCAAGTAATAATTTTTTTCTGGAGTTTTTTCTAAGAGAACTATTGAGATTTTGTTGAGAACTTATGATATAAAACAAAATGTTAAGAATATTGATTCAAATTTAACCACTTAAATCTAGTTCACCAGATATAGTAACATAGAATAATGTTTTATGAGGAGTTATCTAAATGTCAAAATACTAGAATTGGGATGAAACGGTTAACCCTAATCACCATACTGAGTTACATATACTGTATAACGTTCTCTATGTACTCACACATATATTCAAGAAGTTGGGATAAAACTTTATAATATATGAATGAATACAAATGGTTTTTTTTATTTTTACGATCATTCATATATCCACATGAGAAACACTATTAAATTTTATTTATTATAAGTTCAATGTATTTATGATCACTTTGATTAAGTTGTCAAATAGATATATCAACATTAAATGATCACAATTGAAATTAGAATTTGGTTCCACTCACAAGTATTGAAAGTCCTAGCAAGTCAACTAATTATAATGACCTCATATATTCATAAGTATCTATCTTATTGAAACTGTGACTAGAAATATCCTGTATTAATCCTTAACGATACCAAAAATCCATGATAGAAGGAAATTAATACTAACATCTCTATCCATTATTCTAATTCCATCCATAAGTGATTAAAATTTAATCATGTTCTCATTTTGGTGAACCAACTACCACCATTAAAATCAATCAAAGAATATTACTATCTAATCAACTTACTTAGGCCACAAAAGGTGACAACTATTATATCACTAAACACTAGGCTAAACTATCTTCTAGAGTCTCTTTATCTAGTAGAAATTATCCAATAAACTGAATTTTAATACATACAAAATCTATAAAATATGAATAAAAACATGACATTGTGGGTTTATAATCGCTCTCATTTTTTGATTGATTATGTTTATCTTTTGGATACCTATAGAGGTTGGAGTCCTTTCATTTCTACTCTTATGATCACCCTCAAACCCATTTAATGATATATATGATGCAGTGATACTACTATGTAATGTATACAATTTTATTCTTTCCCTAATTTCCATTTTTATATAACTTAACTTAAAATTCATGTTTTGATCTTGTATTATGTTTTTATTTTATTTTTATAGTGAATAAATATTTTTTTTATCTCTTATGAAACAAATAACATAACTAGGATATATTCCATGTTTTTTGAGTTTTATAACATATGAATAAGGATAGTATCCACTTCTGTGGATTTTTTTTATTTAAATTAAAAATATACAAGACATATTCCAACCAACTTCACTCTTTTTCTTTAAAAAAATAACAAAAATATGAATAGGTGAATTAAAATGACGAGTGATTGACAAATCTTATCAAGATACAACCTATGGTCATACTACATGGATGATCAATTAGGAATTGAAATACAATTTTTACCCAATTTCTTTGATAATTTTTGAAATCCATCATATAATTTTTCCACCAAGTCAATATGATCAAACCATATTGATTCACAACTATTTACACAACTCATTTCAAGTGTTACTAATGCAAATAAATTTCAACTATATTCATACATATCCAAATATATCATATACATAGGGTATATTAAATGAATTAAAATAAATGATTTGAATAATATGAAATAAAAAATCCTCAAAAGAGTATGTTTGGAGTGATATATAAACAACTGTCACTTTTGAAGACATGACAAAGGCCTTTATGATAGTGAGCAGTCTGACCGAATTTGTCTTTTCCTAAGGATACTTTACTCAAGAGAGACCATAATTTCATCATAATTCTAACACTTAATACGTATAAAATATAATAAAACTCTAAATTCTTGCCCATGACGTAATATAATTCAAAATCAATATAGAAGGAAACTAAACCAATTATCAAACCTAGAATTCAACTTCTTATATACATGTATGACAATTTGTAAAATCATTATAAATATTTTAAACTAAATCAAACATTATAATTCATAATATATAAATTATAACTATAAATAATGAATGTAATAAACGAAATAAATGAAAAAGCCATATATTTAAACAATAGATACAAAATTTATGAACAATTAATATATAAATCAATTATAAAAACATCACAATTTATTTATACATTGTGGATACTATATAATTAAATAAATATAAAAACTTTATATTTATATCTAAAAAGAACTCCATTATATTATCCTTTTATATGGAATTTTCTTTTAATATATGATATCAAGAATATATACAAAATATATATGAACTATTGTTATTTTATATAAATATTCCTAATAACAGAAATTTTATATTATTTATTCCTTGATCATATCAATTATCAAACCTTTTTTTGACAGGATTTAAATAATTTCCTAAAATAAATCACCTTTTAATTTGAATAATTCAAAATAATAATCATGAAAAATTCATAATATTATATATAAACTCTTTTAGATTTTTTATTTCATTTTTTATTTATAAAAAACTTTATAAATTTCACTTATAATTTACATGTAAATATTTTATATCTAAATTATGAGTTATTCAATTTAAATTTGAAAATTTATTTCATAATAACAATTAATATTTATGGAATATTTATTTTTTAAATGTTTCAAAAACCATTATAATTAATTTTATACCTTTTATAATTAATTAATTTATAAATAATAATTAAATTTAAAAAATATCCCAAAATACCTTATTCATTAAATAATTTATTAAATATATAATCAATTCGTAATTAAAAAAAAGAAAAATGTAATTTTTATTGGATATTTGATTTAATTAAATGATCTATATCTCAAATCATGGAATACCTATATATCTATCATATTTGATGAAAAATTATAAAAAAAATAGGATGTATCCTTTCAGGGATTGAGAGTCATAATTTTGAATAGGCAACATATCACTATTAAGATATGATGTTTTATTATTATATTTGGAGGGGTGCTTTTGTTGGCCATGATCCTCTATATCACACACAATGATTTTATGTAAATTCAAAGATATGAATTGTGTCTCCACCTTAAATATCCCATATCATTTAGAGTGACCCAATCACGTCTTATGATATCACATATCATATAGCTAGTTACATTTGATATTTGATAGCATTTTTGGTGATATAGAAATTGAAAGCACTACAATATACAATTTTCATTATTTGTCAATATTATTTTGATATAAAAAAATATAGCATGGATCAGATACCATTGATGGGTTTCTATGAATTGATTAAAATTTAATGAACATAGTAAAATATAAGAAAATTTTAAACCCTAGATCAATGATTATTGAATCCTAAAGAATTTTAAAATTAAAATAGAGAACACTGTGTACCATCCACCTGAGATCTCTATTAGATCATTATGAAATTAATAAACCACAATTATAATAAATCATCAAAATCATCTGCAATGGTGTATCCACTGGTTTTCTCAATCACTCATCACATTGGTAATACCATACTCATACCTACTATATGTTAGTATGTCTTGGGACTAAGGGAATACAGGGAGAGAGATTCATATATTGAAAAATTATTTTCCATTGGATTTCATAAGGTTCATACATACATCCTCAATGGATGCCCACTTTATATAAGATATCAAGTTTATTCCCCAAGAACCCAGAACTTACTCATCTACTATAATGAATGTGTAAATGTATTTGACTATACATGAATTTATTTTATGAATGCATCGAGAATTTTATTTTTTTTCTTATTTTGAAATATTTACATTTATGGATATCCTATCATTTAGATATTTAGATTTATTTCAATTATAATTCAATTATCATGAAATTGTAAGTGGTTAGTTTATATCATACCATATGATTATAAGAATAACAAACTATACGATATTGACCAATTGTAAAATATAATTAGGTAAGGCAGTGTAATGATTTCTACTTGAATAACTTAAAATATTCTTATTGGATATATATTAAAATAAGGGTGTATAATATTTTACAATTTACCACAGTTGTATTATATAATAGTCATTTGATGAATGTCAAAGGATATAATATGATTGCATAGTAATGAAGCATGTGATGTGTCTATTATTTATATTGTATCATATAATTTAAATATGATATGATTTATATGGTATTAAAATAGATATAATAATTCAAAATTATTCCAAACAGTTTCATCATTAATAAATCAATGATATTGATTTATTTATGGATTTTCATTCTAAATACATTATTTAAGTCTTCAATGAAGGATAAAAATCAATAGGTAGTAAACCAATGAGATGATATTTCCCCCCTCGCTTCATTAAATTTAGAGTGTATATAAATGTTACAAGATCCCTCTTATTAGTGTTACTCTCACTGAATTCCTTCAGAAAATTCAAAATTCATCCTTGTTCTTCACTTGTCTTCACTAAAATCCTTAATAACCCTTTGAGTAGTAAGAATACTTCTATTTTAGGGGAGGATCCAATGGTCAGGGTAAATCTCTTAGAGGCAGGTTGTATTCAACCTTTTCCTAGGTGATCAAAATTAAGAATACAACAAAGAGTAAAACATTGATTAATTATTAGTGACGATATTCTTATTTATGTTCCTTATTTCGACATGATGGGCCAATTAAAGATAGATCAAGAATATCATAGGTTTATTCTACATATAATGATTTATGGATGATCTTCCAAAACCCATGATTTTTATAAAATCCGAGTTCTAAAATAAATTGACGTTTTATTATTATTTTAAAAGAATTATTATCATAAAGAGTTTGAATCCGTGCCATAAAATAAGATATGGATAATTTTTTTGATTGGCATCATCATAGTGTATGATAACTATATATAGTACGATATGATTAACATAGTTGCTATTTACTAATGCCTATTGAATTTGATATAATTTTCTATTTCATATTTAATGATATGGGATATCATAAGGTCATGAAATTCTTTATTTCATATCAACATACTTCATAATCATAAGGTATTATTGGGGTCGTAGAATGAAATAAAGTAAGATTTCATGCCATGATATTCATCATTCTATGAAATCATAAAGTATGATTATCCATGTTATTGAGAGACACTTACTATGAATATAAAAACTTATAAGAATAAATTTTTTATTGAATATTAATTATACTAGTTTTAAAGGTTTGTTTGGATAAAATATCCTAAGATGGATATCATCTAATGAAACATTACATAAGATGAAAAACAAGTTCATGTATCATTCAAGTATGAGATGAAAGATTTAACTGAAGCATATTATCATTTGTTATAACACATGAGTAAATGAAATATACCTTGAGGAGAAACCTTAGATCTTTATAAATCACACATACATGTGATAATAGTAGGTGTGAACTTTCTTGATGCTCGGTCAAGGATCCCCATCTATAGAATCTCTCTTATATTTATCCACTTTTACTCCTTATGTTTCTAACATGATTTGGAGGATGATGGGTCTTGTTCAAGTGTCTATTGGCACTTTGTGACCCGTTTATACCTCTAGAGGTGGGAATCGTATGATTTCCACTTTTTTATCTTCTTAAATATCATTTAAAAATTTAGTAGTGGGAAGAACTGTGAAAGATATGTTGGTATTTTCAGTTTTTCATTTACTATTTACAAATATTTAATTTATCTCAGGAAAGAGATATTTCGTATTTAATTTTTTTGGAATGTTATTATTCTAATATGTTTTATTATACCTTAATGAATCTTAGCTACGTTAATACAGAAATTTATACCATTTGATTCGTGAAATCTTAAATGAAGAATCAAAAATTCATATTGCGTATCATAGTCCCTATCCCAAAACAAGATGGGATTTTAGTAATATAGATGATTATATAATATAAAATATCATAATATGTGAGGTAGTATTACCCTATTATATGATATATTTTTTCATCAATATAGTATACATCCTTTGGTATTTCAAATATCCTCGCATAAGATATATGGATGTTGTAAACCATGATAATTGTGGTGTATATTATGAAAAAGTACCTTACCACATGTATGATAACTTTATATATCGTAAACAATGATATGATATATCCTAGAGCGATGATGAACTATAAATCAGAAAATATGATTGATAGTCAATGCTACTATTTTTATCAATCACAGTAGATAACTTATCCTAGGCCATTTAATATAATTCACTCTTATCCTTTGATTTTTTTTATATTGTAGAATACGAGTAGAGTAGAAAAATGTATTTTTTTAATATTCAATTATTAATTGAATATATTATTTATAATGTTTTTATGAATAACGAGGAAATGTATTTTGCTGTTATTTTTTAATTTATGAAGAGTTAATTAATTAATTAGTTAATGATAAATAGTTTATCAATTAACTAATTATAAAGAGTCTAAAATTAGTTAAATAAATGATTATGAAACATTTTTTAATAAATATTCCTTAATATTAAATTTTAACATTAATAATATCTTTTAACATGTTATATGGAATATGTTGGGATCTAGAAATAAAGTGTCAATTACGAAACTATAAGGGAAATTTATAAAGTGTTTATAAATTAAAAAATAAGGTAAAATATAAATGTATATATTTATATTTTTAATTGTTTACATTCAATTAATTTGAATTCTTTGAAATTAAATTTGTATTTATTGAAATTATTTAAACCACATCAAAAGAGTTTTGATGATTGATTTGATCAAAGTTTTAAATAATATTAATTTTGTGTTATTTTGGTTATATAAATTTGGAATATAATTAAATTGGATTATAAAATGATTATAAATAATAAAATATCTTATATTAGAAGTAAAATTCCATATAATGAATAATATGAAATGTTCATGTTATGAAATGAATTAATTTTTTTATATTCAAAATTATGGAATGTACAAAATGAAAAACCTACAATTATAAAGTGTTTATAATTGGTTATTTTTTATAAATTGCTCATAAATGATTATATACTATTTAAATATGGAAACTATTTATATATTTAATATTATTACCTTATTTATTTTTCAATATTATAAATATTTTAAATTGTTAATGTGTATATGCTTTAGTTTGTGTTTTTAAACTGATTCTTATAATTTGAGAAGCATTGTATTATCTTCTAATTATGATTACATGAGATTTAATTTTCATCTACATTGACCATAGTTTATAATTAATTTATTTATACTGAAGTTATTATATGAATATAGTTTATAAAAAATAGGTGCTATGGTAATGATTAATTAGATTATCTCTTGAGTAAAGTATCTCTTGGTAGAGAGAGTTTGGATTGAACTTCCCAATAGCTTGTAGTCTTATACCTTATTCTAGAATGTTGGGGTTTGGATATTTGTGTCTCTATGGTTAATTATATAAATAATTTCAGTCTCATATAATTATAAAATTTAACATGAGGAGTTGTTGTACCATATACATGAGATATATATATATATGTGTAAATATATTTTGTAACTATCATTGGGTGTCTAAAATAAACCAGTGGTTGTGTAAAGACTCACACATGAATATTTTATAACACATTAATTCTATGGATGGTATATGATTACAAACTAATTCATTAAAATCACACAAACAAACACATATAAATATAATAACATCCGATAAGATGATGAGACAAGACCCCCTTTAAAATATAAAGTGTTAGATTACTTTAAATGTGGCATGTGCTAAGTCTTTAATCATTCTACTAGAATGGATTTTCTCACAAAATTACATTTAGTAAGGCATAGAGGAAGTGGGAATCCTTAAAATTTGGTTTACTAAATCCAATTGTTTACTTTGGGTTACACTTACATGGAAAACCCTCAAAATCAAGATTCTAGAGGAATACATTTGTGTTTAACAATATATTTCCAATTTGGAAAAGTGTTTTCTGCTCAATAATCCTATAATCATATCTTATATGATTATGATGACTCCCCACCTAAATACATAAGTGGTGAGTGGAATTACATAAAAAACTCATTTCATAGAAAAAATATTGATATTAGACCACTAATGGATATGGTGGATTTTAAAGTGGATCATAATTTTAGTTAGACCATATTTAAAAAATTTCCTTATTAAGTGTTGATAAAACATTATACTCATCTAATAAAATATTCTATTTAAGCTAATAAAATCATTATCATCATCATCACCAGACATAGAGATTATTCTATAGGAATTATAATCATAATATATAAAACTCCTTAGAGTGGTAATTAAAGAAAAGTTATTATATAAAATAAATTGTATGTGTTGTAGAAACATGTTATGGAGTAACCAAGTGTTGAAGTTGTTCAGTAGGTGAATCTATATTATCATAAGAAGTTTACAAGGTATTCATAAGGGTATCTAAGGCATTATACATATCATGACCTAAGTAATTTCCGTCTCATATATTCAATGTGATTGGGTTGGTTAAATGAAAATAAATATGAACTATTATTCTAATGACTTGGTGAGAATAAATGTTTTTATAGATTATTCTATTTTAGGATATAATTCTATTTTCATTGGAAATGTTCTGAAAATTTGAATGTGTCTATAAAAAGTTTAGTCAATATTCTCAAAATTGCCGATTGGGTGAACTAGGGATGTGATATCTAGGTTCTTGCATTTTATTATTTTCAAGATGGTAACACTACAGGAAAAATGCCCATTTATGACAGGCTATTTGCGGCGGGGCAGGAGCCCGTCCGAAATAGCCTACAGGAAGGGGTTATTTGCGGGGGGGGGGGGGGGGGGGTGTTATGAACCATCAAAAAAGATTTGGCACCAAAGGCGCTCTAAACTCTAGGCATATGTATTTGCGACGAGTTCCTATTCCCATCTCAAATACCCCTTCCTGTGATTTTTAGTATTTGTGATGAGATACTTGTCTTGTCACAAATAGTTTGTCGGCAGGTACCCATTTGCGATGAGACCCATCAAAAATACTTTTTTTCGATCGACTGTATTTAATGCGGGCAATGGGCCTTTGCAATGGGCTTACCATTCCAAATAAGCCCGTCGCAAATAATCTAACCTATATATATAACCCCCTTCCATTTTCCTTTCATTCTACTTCTTTCCCAACTTCTCTCTCTATCTCTTATGAAGAATTTTCTTCAATTTTTTTTTGATAGTTTAAACTTTTAAATATTTTCATAATCTGCAACATTTATAAATAATTAGTAATAAATAATAATAAATTGTAATAATTAGTGGAAAATTTTAATAATTAGTAATAAAATTTAATAATTAATAATAAAATTTAATAATTAGTAATAATTTTCAATAATTAGTAATAAATTAAAATAATTAGTAATAAATTGAAATAATTAGAAATAAATTGAAATAATTAGTAATAAATTGAAATAATTACTAATAATTAGGATTAATTTGCAATAATTTGGATTAATTAGCAATAATTAGGATTAATTGGTAATAATTTGGATTAATTAGTAATAATTTTGATTAATTAGTAATAATTAGGATTAGTTAGTAATAATTAGTTTTAATTTGTAATAAATTGTAATTACAATTAGTAATAAATTATAATAATAATTAGTAATAATTAATAATAAATTGTAACAATTAGAAATATATTGTAATAACTAGTAATAATTAGTTACAATTAGTAACAAATTGTAACAATTAGTAATAATTAGTAATAATTAGAAATATTTAGAATTATTTAGTAATAATTAGTAATAATTAGTAATAATTAGAAATAATTAGTAATAAATTGTAATAATTCGAAAAATACTGTAATAAATTATAAAAATTTGTATTAAATTGTAATAATTAATAATAAACTATAAAAATTAGCAATAAATTGAAATTTTTAGTAATAAATTGAAATAATTAGAAATAAATTTATATAATTAGTAATAATTAGGATTAATTAGTAATAATTAGGATTAATTAGAATTAATTAGGATTAATCAGTAATAATTAGGATTAATCAATAATAATTAGTATTAATTTTGAATAATTAATAATAATTAGAAATTATTAGTAATAATTAGTAATAATAAGTAATAATTAGTAATAAATTGTAATAATTAATAATAATTCGAAATAATTAGTATTTATTAGTAATAAACACTAAATAATTAGTATTAATTATTAATAAATTGTAAGAATTAGTAAGAATTAGTAATAATTAGTAATAAATTGTAATAATTAGTAATAAATCCAAATAATTAGTAATAAACTGTAATAATTAGTAATAAACTGTAATAATTATTAATAATTAGTAGTAATTAGTAATAATTAGTAATAATTTGGATGAATTATGATTAATTTGAAGTAATTTGTAATAATTTGTAATAACTTGTAATAATTTGTAATAAATCTCAATAATTTGGATTAATTAGTAATAATTATCAATAATTAGGAATAATTACTAAAAACGATCAATAATTAGTTTTAAATTGTATTAATTAGTAATAATTAGTAAAAATTGTAATAATTAGTAATAATTAGTAATAATGAGTAATAAATTTTAATAAATTGTAATAATTAGTAATAATTATTAATAAATAAGATAAAATTAGTAATAATAGAATTAATTTGTAATAATTAGTAATAATTTGGATTAGTTAATAAAAATTAGGATTAATTAGTAATAATTAGAAATAATTAGGATTAATTAGTAATTATTAGTGTTAATTAGCAACAATTAGGATCAATTAGTAATAAATTGGAATAAATTTGAGTACATTGATAAACTAGCTCAATTTTCAGTGGTTTGGAAGCATTCCTTTTAATCGATATCTCGACCCCTTTCATCTATTTCCCACTAAAATTAGTATGAAAAATTTTCTCTAACGTATGTCAGTGTAGATTATTCACAGTGATTTAAGATGGAGAATGTTTCAAGGAGGTGAGACATCAGAAAAAAGAGGCTCTTTTTCTGGGCGACACTTATCCTTGGAACTATTGTAACTAAAATTATTATGAATAGTATACTCCAATGTACGAATATCAATTTTTGTATGCATGAGTATGGAGAGAAGCACATCAAGGCCTCCCTACTCTCCATCCTCGTATATACGAAAATGCATAATCGTACGTCAGAGCAGAATTTTTATGCTGATTTTATTCATAGAAAGTTGCAAGGGGATGAGTCGTGCTTGGTTAAATCAACATATTAATCCACACAATTTTGGTTTAAATCCTGTATATATTGAGGTTGTTCAAGCTTTCTTAATATTTTCATCCTCAGAATAAAAATTTGTCTCAGAAGGGACAATCAAGTTTCATTGTAAAATTTTTACTCTGGGGACATATGAAACATTTGACAATGTTAGAAGTCATTTATTGTGTTTTGGTTTTCAACCATATTATATTTTTTGGTATCAAAATTGTGATCTTCATTCCAGAGAGGATACAAATAATTCGGTTTCAGATCTGGCACTATTTCAAAATATAGTACATGATGTGGTAGGTCTATCTTTTCAAAAAATTGAAACTTAGGATGATATTGATTTAACTTGGAGTTGGAACCATATCATTTATATGAGTTATTGAAGTCTACTGAGAATTCCTTATATCCTGATTACAAAATAAGAATGTTTGAAGAAGTTGATAAATTTATGTCTATTAAATCAGATAATGGAATGTAAAATAATGGTTTTGATCAGATATTCTGTTTGTTAAAAACACTACTACCTTAAGGAAATGTGTTTCCTGTAAACTTATAGGAGGGGAAGAGGCTAGTTTGTAATCTTGGTCTTAGTTATCCGAAGATTCATGCAATTTGAAAGGATTGAATCTTATATTATGGTTAAAATTATTTGATGGACAGTTTTCCAACATGTGGAAAATCAAGGTATAAAAAATCTCAACCAGGGATGTTTGGATTTATTCCTATAAAAAATTGATATATTTTCCACTCACACCCATATTAAAACGTTTATTTACGTATCAAAACACAACATCCTGGATGCCATGGCACAAAAAAAACATTTCAACTGGTAAAAGATTAAATCATCCCTTTAATAGTGGTTCATGGATACATTTTGACCAAGTGCATCTATCTTTTTTTTAGAAGCCAGAAATATGTGATTGAGTCTTTCTACTGATGGTTTCTGTCCATTTGGTTCTTACTATAGTTATTATTCATGTTGGCTAATATTTATAACTCTGTATTATTTAAATATATTGATATTGATGAAGGAAGCATATATCTTTTCGATCTTATTAATTCTAGGTCATCTGGAAAAGAATATTTTTGTTTATTTGAAACCAACGTTTGAAGAGTTAAATTCACTGTGGAGTAATGGTGTTAGTACATATGATGCTGCTTCAAAACAAAATTCCTACTGAAAGATGCATTGATATGGACAATTAGTGACATCCCATCATATGGCATGTTATTTGGATGGAGTAGACATGGTCTAAAATCATGTTCATACTGTATCAGAAACAACAAAGCATTTATTCTCATTAATGGGAAAAATCTTGTTTTTCCACTGTCCTAGCATATTTCTTCCAACCAGTCATCTTATTAGAATAAGAAAATATCTTTTCAAAAAAGGAGAAGATAAAAATAATGGTACTAAAATGATGATCTTAGGTACCAAGTTAAAATAAATTATCTCTTCATTACCTTTGATCACATTTGGAAAAATAATAAACCAACAGAAAATTTATAGGTTTGGAAAAGAGAACAACTAGATAAATTAGAGATTTTTTTTGCGATTTTCCATAATGTTGGATGTGATGTATATTAAGAATAACTTTTTTGAAAATTTATTTTATAAAGTTTTAGACACATAAGGTAAGACCAAATATAATGTAATGACATGAATAGATCTTGAAAAAATTTACAAGTGATTAGAACTTGAACTGTTTGAAAATGTCATATCAAAGAAGTTAATGAATCCAAAAGCATGTTATACTCTATCCAAATAGAGTTTCTTATTACATTGTAATTGGATTTCATATTTGTGTCTTCCAGATGGTTATGCTTCCAATATAGGCAGATGTGTCAGAAATGGTCATATTATCAGATTTAAAATTCATGAGTGTCACGTTTTAATGGAAAGAATTATCTCGATTGGATTATAAGGTTTGTTAAATCCTATGATTTGGGATTATTTGATTATAATATCATAGTTTTTTGAGATATTTTTGCATCGACAACAGACTGTAATGCAGAAAGAAAATTGTAAGAATATTTCATTTTAATTTTATGTGAACATGAAAAAAATCTTCCCACCAGGTTTGTTTGCCTCAATGGAACATTTGATATTAAATTATCTACATGAAACAAAATATTGAGGTCCCATAAAGTTTTGATGCATGTACCCATTTGACATATGCATGCAAAAATTGAAAAAAAAACAATGTAACAAAGCAATAGTTGGAGGATCAATTGTAGAAGCTTATTTTCCAGCAGAAATTTCTTTTTTATGATCTCTTTACATTCAATCTGAATATCCCTAAAATCATAACCACATGATTCATAATGAGGGAAATGTTAACAATGATATGAGAAATAACTTATCAATTTTCAATCAGTCTGAACTTGGCTTCAGTGGAGTTCATGAATGATTTATTCCAGATGATGAATATCATAGAGATTGTACATATATTCTGCTCAACTATGAAGAAATGATGACATCAGTACTGTGAGTGCTCCTATCACTTATTCTATAATTTTGGTAACATTACATTTATATTATTTTATTTGTAGGTTACATGATAATCATATCAAGAAATAGATTACACAAATTACAACAGCTTCTCTTGAAGAACTTCATTAATATTTTTCCTTCTGGTTTCAAAAATTGGTAGCAAAAATTATTATTTTTTCAAATAAAAAATCAATTCAATACTTCTTTTAGTGATATTTTTTTACAAATTTTCAGGTATCTCAACATGCTGATATAATTGATAATCGATTGTGTGTATTGAGCAAACCACCATAAAAATGGTTAAATATTATAATGCATATGTGGTGAGTGGTTTATAATTCCCTATATGTGAATATAGGGAATCAAAAAAATAAATGCAAAATGGTGTTTTCTTGAGAGGATCTAATCATAGAGAAATTGAATTTGACCTTTACAGTATGCTGGAAGAAATCATTGAACTATGTTATCTGAGACAACATTACATAGCAATATTTAAATGTCAGTGGTTGGATACTGAGAGAGGATTTTGTGTTCATCAGATCCATCGAATCGTTGATATTAAAAATAAAAGTATTCTTGTAATAAATGAACCATTTTTGTTGGATCATCAGGCACATAAAATTTATTATGAAAATTAATGTTCTACTTACAGAGAGTTCGGATATTGGTGGAGTATAATAAAAATGAAATCTTAAGAGAATCAATTTACTAAAAGTGAATTTGGTTTCACTGAAGTGAAAGGAATTGAAAATTTTCAAGAGACTACTCCAAATATATATTTTTCACGAAGATAAATGGATATCATTAATGAAATCCCACAGTTAAGAGCCGCTAGTAATGGTGATGTTAATGATGTTTCAAATGAATTTGAAATTAAAATAGATGGTGAAACTAAAACTAATATGAAAACTAATGATGCTGAGAAGGAATATGAAGAAATTAAAATCAAAATCTATGAATATGATAATGAAGATGGACATTGATATAGTTAAATGCTGGTTATAATAATATATAATATAAATCTATATATAATAGTTATCATAACAAATTTTTCAACTAGAATCATTTCATGTTTCAAATGAATAAGGATATTTATCTTCATTTTTAAGAGGTTGATCTACCTTTGGATGAGCAGGATGTCAGATCATCTGTCCCTCAAACTACTGGTGGTTTAGGCAGCACAGGGAGGGGGTGTGGTCTTTCCCAACTGACGATTCCTGACCCTATACCCGAGCGACGTCCACATCTTTGGCTAGATCCATGCATTTAGAACAATTATTTTTATGATGAATGGGTATCATGGGATCAGATTCATGTTGATGTATATCACCACATGTTCGAGCATTGGTTGGTTCATATGTCACACATGGTTTTTTTTCATGTCATGGTTTTGATCTGGTTCATTGAAAATACTGATACTTTTATTGGGTATTGAGTGAGATTAATTTGGAGTTTTTAACTTCCATATATGTCTAATCACCCTAATTTGGGTCCCCCATTGCTTCCATAAGAGTTTTTAGAGAGAGGGTGGTTACTTTATGATTTGGGCCAACCGTGATCCCATTTCCAGTTTTGAAACCCAAATTTGTTTCTTTTATAACTACTTTGTTTTAAAACAATTTCACCCATTAAACTTCCTAAATTTCTTACACTAACATATTAAATATACCATATCCTTTTGGAATTCTTATAAATTTATAATCCTGGTGAATTTGGTTTACTTATTTAGGCATTGGGCCAGGCTGTGGGCCGATTTCCAATTTTAAAAACATAATTTGTTTATTTTATATATTTTTTATTTTTTAATATTTTTAATTTATTACACCTTCCAATAGAATACAACATAACAATAATCATCCCAATTATCTTCTTTACCTATTTGGAGCTCATTTTAATCGCATATTAGGGAAAATTTTCTCAGGTTTCCTTAAAACGTCCAGAATTGAGAAGCTAAATAGTTTCATACAAAAATCATTCAATTCGTACTCTTTTTCCCACAAATATTTTTTCCCTAGTTTTTACAGACCATAGTAGACTCTCCAAAAAGTTCCAAGACATTACCTTCACTCTATGAGTGCATATCTAATGGAATACGAAGAGTTATCTAGGTGGAAAGGTTCAATTTATTCTACTTTCTCTTTCCTCTTCCCCCTCCATTCATTATTTCTTGGTTATATATTCTCCCATAGTCTTTTTAGACCTATAGTTCTGTTATACCATGATTTATTATTGGGGTTTTGTTCATTTGGGGCTGGTCGTCATATGTTTAGGGTTTATAAACCCTAAGATGGTGATATTGGGTGTGCGATTCCATTACGCCAAGGATTTGAGGTAAGATATCACTTGAAAATGTCTTTATAATTTAATTTTTATCATTTTATTATTTTTAACTTCTGATATATATTTTTATAATTGTTTTTGATCCTTTGGATAATTTTATGGTTGTGAAAAATGGTTGTTTAAGCCTTGTTTTGTGAAAGGTAGAGTTGTTTTGTCATGAAAGTTTACACCAAGTGTTTGTTTAAATGTTCCACTATCTTCTGTAACTTTTTTGTGATGTTAAAAACATTTTTATGGTACTATTTACATTTTATAGTATCTATAATAAAATATTTAATGAAATTTTTGTTTTATTCATTGTCAAGTTCTTAAAATAAATTGTTTTGTTTAAAAAGGGCATGTCATGTGTTCTATAATTTCCCGATTGGATTTTATGTGTGATGTGTGATTTAAAAATTATTTCATTGGATTTTTAAAAGAATTGGAAGAATTTTAAATGGTATTTTTGGGTCCTTATATATCTTTCAAATTTACATTTTTTTACCAACAAATGTGTTTTGGTTTAAAACATGTTTTGACCAGAGTTATTGGAAAATGGCTCATTTCACATCCTTATGAAAATGGTTGTGTTTTGAAATTTGTAACCTGAGTGTTTTAAGGGACTTATGAATGTGGTTTTCTGCTTTAAATGGTGTTTATAAACCTATTTAATTAAATTGAAATGCATACCTTGGCCAAATGTTAGTTTTGGAAAGTCTTAAAGGCACGTTTGATATTTTTTTAAAAATGCTTTCCATCTGATTTTTATGATATATCTTTTGGGGCCATTTTATGATCAATGAAAGTTATTTATTAATTGGTTATGGGGAATTCAAATGTTTGTAGTTTTGTTATTTATGTTTTTATGGCCTTAAAAGATCATTTTTAATGGATTTTATGTGCAAGGCCTCATTATACTCCTTCAAATAGTTTTACGAAACTTTTTAGTGGATTATTTATTCGTGAATGAAATGTGCAGCATGTTTGCTGGTTGTTTGTGTGATTATGGTTTGGTAATTGAATTTGTATGTGAAAATTTTATTTTATAATATGTGTAACTTTATTGAGCACCAAAGAGAGTCCCGTGTATCTAAGTGGGCGGACGTCTACTAGTATGCTAGTGATCCCGTAAGGTTTGGCCCCTATTTCACATAACAAGTTTGAAGATGAAAATAATAACTAAAATATGATAATGATGATGTTGTGGGACCACTTAGTTATGGGTATTTTCGCTACTAGTGTCTTGTGTGCATGAGAATAGATATTTATTATGGTTACTTTCACTGAGATACAAGGTACCTGGGGCTCACAACTAACTAGTGCCTAGTGGTGTTCCTATGACTTATGCTCGTTGGATATTTTGTACTCACCTTCAGCATACGGTGTGTTTGGTTGGTAAATTCATAAGTGTGTGTGATTTATTTAAAAGTGTACATTCTTTAAGGAAGCCCTCTTGAAAACTAGTTTCATTTTGAAGTTGCACCTCTTTTGAAAATTGTTACTAGCATTTTTGTTTATAAAACATTCATGTTTTTTTCTGATAATTTTTTTATATCATGTGACCTCATTTGGAAAACATACCATTATATTTTTATTTAAAACTTCAAATTGATATTTATTTTATTTTAAAGGATGTTCATTGGGAATAGAATATCCGGCTAACCTACTGAGTTTTAATACTCACGCCTATAGTCTTATTCTATTTTTAGCCCTTGTGCAGGTTTTAACTTGAGTTCAATCGCCTTGGGAGACATTTAATTATTATGTTAGAGAGTGAAAATAAGGTCACATAGAGTTAGTTGGTTATCGTATTTGGTCAGTTGAGATATTGGTTTAGTTATACTTCCATTTTCTTGTACGAGTAATGTTTAGTTCAGTTTTTATTATAATGTATTTTGGGAAGTCCATTTCTTTCCACTGTTTGTTTGATTTTTTATATATGGGAGAAATTGTTTCCTTTTTTACTATATTTATTCCATTTGTGCTTGTATCCATCCTAGGAGGATAGGGAACACCTCTCGAGACTTGTCGTGGGCTGGCCCTTGTGACCGGTTCAGGGCCGACTCGGGCTGGTTCACGACAAAATGGTATCAAAGGAAGTTTTCTATTAGAAGACCTTTTTTTGGACAACCCTTTTTATTTGGGGGATGTCGAGGTAGATGGAGTAGGACTGTTGTGACTTTAGGGGTAAGTGTGGGAAGAGCGTCACGAACTCTTGCTCATTCTGATCCTTGAGTTTCCACAGGATGTCCGGTTTTATTAGTTTCGTTTGTTCCTGTTGATTGTTTGGTGTTGGGATATGACATGGGGAGTCTAACTAATGGCCTCTATGAGCTCGTAGGGCCTGGAAAGCCATGTGGAGCTAATTAATGATCCTAATAATTCTCTCTATGTTGGTGTTGAGATTGACTTATGGCTGCCAACCATATAGTCAAGTCACCCACCGACACTAGTTCCCTTTTGTGGGTTTCTTGGACCTTTCTTGATTTCTGATTTTTTTTTTGAAAATAATTATTTCAGAATTATGGAAATGGGTTTTAAAGGAAGGATTGGATTTTGAAAAGTGGAAAATGGGTTTTCAAAAATTAAATATAATAATGGTTTTGGGAAGGTTGTTTTTTAAACAATTTTTTTGGATGAAGTGGAAATGATTTAATGAGATTAGATTTTTCCTAATCTAAACTTGTGGTTTGTTGAAATAAAATGTGTTGAAAGTGTGAATCATTTTAAGGTGATTCTGAATCTTTGTTTTAAATGGGGTGTTTTGGGATGTTGAAAATTGTTTTAATTTGATTAATTGGTTTTGGAAATTTGTTTTGAGGAGTTGGTGTTTTCGTAGAAAGGGTATTGGTCTCAATGTCTATCAGATTATAAAAAAAATATACCTCACTAAATTTTAGAAAATTAGATGGGGTTGTTTTGAGTATCTTGGTTGGTTTGAAAGTTGTTAAAAATAAAAATGGGTATGTTTTTAAACAAATGGTTCTTGATGAAGTGTGGTTTGTTTTTTGAAATCTGAAAAGGGTTTTGAATTGGTGGTTAGTCTTCCATTTGAAGGTACATGATTTTTGGAATGATGTTCTTTTGTTCAAACCTTTAGTGCTTTCATGGGTGCTCACATGCATGTTTTTATTGATATATGAAAGGATGTCCTATATTTCATGTTGTTTGGGTTCTTTTGGTGTCATGGAAATGTGCATGTGGTTGAGACTTGATGAAACACCAATATTGAATGTGGAGACCCCCTAAGTTAGTTTTTTTTTAAAATTGTTTTGAGCTAAAAAATTATGGAATTTGTTTAAAAACGGATGGTTATGCGGCAAGTTTTTTTTATGTCTTAGAAGAGTTTCTTGTTTAGTATGCTTACTTGTTATCTATAAGTCGTACTCTTGTTGTGTCTTGAGATGATATCTTGTTGGTGCCTCAGTTTGTGTGTAATGTTAAGTGGGTTTCTAAGGATGTCTTGTATGTTGTGATGAGGCCATGGATAGTTCTCTGTTGGAAATATTTTATTTTTAATCAACCTAATGATTCATTTAAAATGTCAAATCCACCTATGTAGATGATGCCTCATCCCATTTTTTGGAATAGAGAGATTTTTGTGATCCATTTTACATGCTTTCCGGTCATGAAAATACTTTTGGACATAGTAGTCGTGTTCAGTGATGTTGATGTGTTTCGCTGTATTCCTTGTCCATTCTGCTCCTCGTTCGGAGTGGGTGTGAATTTTTATATGTATGTTTGATTTACTATTTATATAAAGGTGTTTTATTGAGAAAGTGAGTTTTTTTGAGTGGTGTGTTCCTTATCACCTGACAGTGATGCAACAGATGCTTCAAGAATCAAGGATCCAGCCATTGGCCACAGAGTGAATCTTTCCACGCATTCAAGAAATCGCCAGAGGTGTGGAGTGCTTGTATAGGATCCTGCCTCTACCTTTTTGGTAAGTTAGTTTCTACTGTATTGTGGTTCCTTATCACTGCGAACTTCTTTTTGTCGCAATGATCTTGGTTGACTTACCCCTTACATAGTGTCAATCGTTATGCCTTCATGGATGTGGGATTTTGAATAATGTCCCTGTGTGGGATGCCTGTGTAAATCAGGTGCGGTCTTGGTATTACCCATTAATATATGGAGGCTGTTGGGTTGTTTATCTTTTTTTTTGTGGTTTTATTGGCCCAATGATTTTACCCTTACCTCCCTGTCCCATGTGGTGGGGGTGTTGATCTGTGCGGAAAGTGTTGGCCTAGTTCTTATACCCTCAGTTTAGGAGTGGGTGGTTTAAATGTTCATGTTATAACCCTCTTAACATGGGTTAATAGGTTATTATGGGATATTTTTGGTGGACTTGATAAATTGACTCCCAATTCTAGTTAATTTTTAATTCTTGTTTGTTCGTTTCAAGTTGGGTTCTAATGGTGGGGAGACCCACCACGGGTCTCATTGATTTTTCCTCCTAAGAACTTATGTAGTTCTAGTTGTTTCTTAATGGTGGGGATTCCATCCCATAATTAACTGGAATCTTTGATTTTCGTGAGTTATCTTTGGTTTGGGTGATTTTTGGGTTCATTGTTAGAATTCCCAACAACTGGGTTCTTGGTTTGGTTGTGGAGGTAGTGGCTCGATCTTTCAGTTGATTCTTAGGAAGTGGTTGAGAGTTGGTGTTTTGGTTGAGGTAAGAGGATTAAGTTCCATTAATGGTTGATGGTGTGTGATTATATTAAGAGGATGGACCATTTTGATAAATAATACTTAGGTGTTGATCATTAGGCAGGAAAGTGCTATGTCTTTCCGAGGGTGTAAAGGTTTAATGGTGGGGAGAATTGTCACACAGTTTTTTTCATGTCATGGTTTTGATCCACTTCATTGAAAATCCCAACTCTTTTCTTGGGTGTTGGGTGAGATTAATTTTGAGTTTTAACTTAAATATATGTCTAATCACCCTAAATTGGGTTCCCTATTGATTGTTTAGCAGTTTTTGGAGAGAGGGTTGTAAAGACCCGTAAAATTCAAGGAAATTTTTTTCTTAATTTTCTTTAGAATTTTACAAGAGCGCGGTTTCAGACGGCACCTGATTCCGAGGCCCGGAGTGCCCGGAATTAATTTCCGAAGTTTGGCTCGGGTATGTTCAGTGAACGAACGAGCGGGAATTCCTAACTTTTGATCCGGTGCTCGGAATTGAAATCCGAGGGCACCGATGAACTCGCAGCGCCGATATTCGCTTAATGAGACCTTTTCGGGAGTTGCGTTTGTTGCGGGTTGAAAGTTACGTTTTGGGGTTTTTCAGTTAAGTTAAATAAAATTGTGTAAAACAAATTTTATTTAAACTTAATAAAAAAAAACCTACCTAAGGGGGTTGGAAGTGGGACCCACACCCACTTAACCTCCCTTGGGAGGATTAAGTGTGGTGGGGCCCACACGAACCCCTAAATCTTTTAATAACCTCTCAACTTCCCCCTTAAACTCCTCTTTTAATAACATGACAACTTTGTTAATTAATGGAGTTGAATTGTTTGAATTGTTTGAATTTCAAACCTTTGAAATTCAAATTGATAATTGTGTGAATAAAATAAGTCTTTAGCTTATTTTATTTGGGTTAGAATTCTCTAGCCACCTTGAGAGAATTTGGAGCCTTCATCTTCTTCTTCTTCAAGCTTTGACGAAGAACGCGAAGAACCTTCGAACATCGACGAAGAACGCCACGTTCTCGGGAATCGTCTTTCGCGACGCCATACCCGCGACACCGACGACGTCTTCTTCCGCGTCATCTCTTCCGCGACGATTTCCCACGACGAAATCGTCGTCAAAGAACTTCGAATCCTCGCTTCACGACATCGACGTCCTTCTTCCGTGACGCCGACCACCGCGACGCGTCTTCCGCGGGTCGTTGACGATCATCGTTCTTGAAACCAGAGGTAGGGGATGTTATTTATTGATTATTTTATTCCATTCTTGAATCATGGATTTTAGCATGACTAAACGTGAGGCTTTTGGATTTTCTTTAGTTATGTTATTATTTTAACGTGAGGGGGGTCGGACCGCATGAACACGGCCGAACCCCCCCTCCTTAGTTCTCGTTTTATTCATGCGGGTGGAAGCAAGTAGCGTGGTGCCGTCGCACCACGCGGATGATCGTTCAATTAATTTACGCGGCGCCGTCGCGCCACGCCGAGGAGAGTCTTCAAGAACGCGACGCCGTCGCGCCGCGTTGGAAGGATTCAAGCACGGCAAAGGGGCGCGGTGCCGTCGCACCGCGCCGGACGACGAACGCCGCGGCCGGTTCCGGGCCGCGGCGGAAGATAAGACCGGCGGCCGGGCCGCCGGCGTCGGAAGCCGAAGAGGGGACCGGATTTTCCGGTCCCGTTGGAGAAAACCAGCCGGCCGGCTGGCCGGCCGGAACCGGGGAATTAATTCCCCGGCCATCTGGCAAAACCCCCCTCTTAAAGAGGGGGGCGGTTTTAATTTAAAGGGAGGGGGCCGGCTGCCCCCTCGGATCCGCTCAAGCAGGCCCCCCTCATGTGAGGGGGGGCGGTTTAATAAAAATCGGCGCGGCATAGCCGCGCCGCCACCCTAAAGAAGCGGGGGTTTAACCCCCCGCGTGCGGCGCCCCGTGCGGCACCCGCTGCCGCCGCCGGCGCGGCCCGCCGCCGCCGCCGGCGCGGCCCGCCGCCGCCGCCGCCGCGGCCCGCCGCGCCGCCGCTCGCCGCCGCCGCGCGCCGCCGCCGGCCGCCGCGCCGCCGCCGTCCGCCGCCGCCGGCCGCCGCCGCCGGCCACCGCGCCGCCCAGGGGGGGGTCGGGCCGGGTCGGCCCGGACCCGGACCCCCCCGTTCCGGACCAGATTCGGTTTTTGGCTCATAACATGAGCCTCGGACCTCCGAATGACGAACCGTCTGCGGCAACGCGATCCTTGGATCGAGACGGTCGTTTCGGTATATCGCACTCAAGGTTTCGGTTTACTTTGAGTTCGGCCGGGTTGGTTCGTTCACGAAACCAACCGGGCCTTCGGAGCGGAAACGCTCATATCTTGAGCTACGGACGTCCGATTGACGTGTCGTCAGTCGCGTAGTGATCCTCTTAGTGAGACGGATCTTTTGGTATACTCCGCCCGAGGTTTGGACGCAGGTGGAGTACGGTCGGGTTGGTTTTGCCTTAAAAACCAACCGGGCCCCGGAGACGAAAATGCCTATAACTCTCAGACCGGGCGTCCGATTGACGCGCCGTCTGTTGCGTTGAGTTCCTGTTGACGATACGGAACTTTTGGATACATCAACATCGGTCTTCGTGACAGTTGATGTATCAGCCTCTCGGCTCGTGGAGCGGACCCTCCGTACGAGTTTGCTGTGTGCGGGAACCCTAGTGCTGGCTGCGACTGTTCTACTGCTACGACTGCTACTGTGACTGCGACGACGACAGTACAGAGATCCTGTGTGGATTTGACGACGACAGTACAGAGATCCTGTGTGGATTTGACGACGACAGTACAGAGATCCTGTGTGGATTTGACGACGACAGTACAGAGATCCTGTGTGGATTTGACGACGACAGTACAGAGATCCTGTGTGGATTCGACGACGACGACTACAGCACTCAGCGATCCTACGTGGATCAGTGCTACAGGTTCTGTGTGAGCCCGATCCTGTGTGGGTCCTTGCGCTCAGCGGTTCTGTGTGAGCCAGCGCCTACAGGTTCTGTGTGAGCCCGATCCTGTGTGGGTCTTTGCGGGGGTTAGTTACCTTTCGATCCTTCGTGGGTCCGACGACTTAGATGGATTAGTGATCATCTTTATCGTCCTTGAAGAAGTATACCTGTGTGAGCTGAATCCTGTTGTTTTCCTGTGTGGATTGTGTTGTGCAATCCTGTGTGGATTATATTTTGCTTTCCTATGTGGAATACGTATACTTTCCTGCGTGGACTGAGTTGTACTTGGGCTCGGAGGTTGGAGCGTATTTGAATTGATGACTTAGGTATATGTATGGGCATATACCTAAGCAGTGTCGGTTGTTACTTCGTGATTGTACTTTTCTTCGTGGTTTATCCTTTGTGGATTTGAGAGACCTTCAGGGGTCTCGGGGTCCCTACTGAGTAGCTTATACTCACCCCTGCACGGGCTTTGCCCGCACTTCGTTGTGTTGGTTGCAGACGACGGACAGCGTTGACCTTAGCTGAGGCTTGCAGAGCGGGACGGTACCCGGAGGTGGACCACTGGGCGGGACGTGCTCGGAGCGGACGGCGGGACCCGTGGAGCAGAGGAGCTATCTGTACCCACCCTTCAGGTGGGATTTCCAGTGGACAGCTCGGAGTAGCGGCTTTACTTTTCAGTTGCTGTTTTTCCCTTTTTGAGTTGTACTTTACTTTCAGTTTGGGTTTGTATTCTGGCCCATTTACTTTTCCGCACTTTCAGTCGTACTCTGTTTGCTTAGTGTTTACTTTCCGCTTGTTTACTCTGTGGTGTGTGTTTACTTTTCAAAGGAAATGCCTTCCCTTTTACCGGGAATTACGCCTTGGTGCTAGTCGCCAGCCCCTGGCCTATGGAAGGCGGGCTTGGGGTAGTCACGGCACGGACCCCGAGGGCGGGTCGTGACAAATTGGTATCAGAGGAGTTCGGTTCTACCGCGAACTCTGATCTTTTCTATGTGAAGCAATAATGTTTAGCGTATTGAGTGTGGTTATCAGTCCAGGGAGTCCAGTGTTGGTGCGGCGGCTGACGTATCCGTACACCAGGACCCTGACTTCTGATTTCCGACTTAATGCACGAAAACATTGATTGCGTGTGTGTTTCAAAGTTTTCTTTGTGATTACTTGTGTCAGCTCACCGGGTATACTGAACTGCTTTATGAAAGTCTCAAGTTTTCCTTGTGATTACTTGTGCCAGCTCACCAGGTATACTGTTCTAACCGTGGCGCACCTGTTTCCTTTTCAGGATGGCCCCACGACGACAGCCAGCTAGGGTTCCGAGAGTCGAGCGAGACGACAGCCCACCGAGCGACGAGGCCTCGGTGCAGGGCCCTTTTTTTCAGTAGTGGCACCGGCGGTAGCTTTACCCGCCGAGCCACCGATGCTTCCAGCAGCAGCCGCTGACGATGCACGTCGCCTCAGCGCACTGCATGAGTTTCAGCGACAGCGACCGCCCAGGTTTCGCGGGGAGACGGATCCCCAGGCAGCAGAGGACTGGCTGGAGGCAGTAGTTCGAGTGTTTAGGCTAGTGAGGACACCAGCAGACCTCATGGTGATCCTCGCTGCAAGCCTACTACACGCAGCAGCTGGACGATGGTGGAGCTTGATGCTCCAGGTGCACGATGAGGCATCTCTACTTTGGACGGACTTTGAGAGCCTCTTCCGCTCGGAGTTCGTCCCAGCCACCCTTCGTGCGGTGCGTATCCAGGAGCTTCTACAGCTGCGGCAGGGCAGCATGACGGTCGCTCAGTACTCGGCGAGATTTACCGATCTCTCGCGCTACTCGACCGACATGGTACGGGACCCATTCTTCCAGGCCCGGACCTTCGAGCAGGGTTTGAGACACGAGATCAGGGCATCGCTGATCTCCCTCAGCATACCGACTCAGACAGGAGTACTGGAGCGGGCCCTTCTGATCGAGAGCTTCCTTGCTGAGTCTACACCAGCACAGAGACCCACCGCAGGACGACACGTGGCAGAGTCATCTGCAGCTGGCAGTCGGCGAATGACTCAGGGGTCCAGACAGACCAGACCTCAGGGCACTGGCTCAGCAGTGCAGGGCACACAACGCGGAGCCAGTCTTTCGAGTGGAAGACAGTGCTATGCATGCGGCGGGCGAGGCCACATGGCTCGTGACTGCCCGACCCGCCATGCGGAGGAGCAGCAGACGGTTGAGGAACCACCTAGGCAGAGGAGCTGGACGAGCAGCTGGTGGTGGCCGACGCTTTGAGGCTCTACCACCACCACCACCAGGAGGTCCACCCCGACCGCAGGGGAGAGCTCAGCTTCAGGCAGCCGAGGCCTTCGATCATGGAGCCCTGGGAGCCGATGGACAGGAACAGAACTAGTGGATACATCCTTTGTACTTCTGGTTCCTTGTTGCTTTTGTGTAGCGTCTTGTATTATGAGCTGCAATAATAAAAGACGCATACCTTGTGATGTTTACGTTCCTGTCCTCTATCGTAATGTTACTAAGAGGTTCCAGTTTTGGCTGTTGACTTGACCCTCACTTGTGAGACATCTACTGGAGGAGACCCAGTTACCACACACTGATGCCGACAGTGTGACTCAACCCTTGGAGGCGAGAGTAACGGTTGAATCTCTTAGTAGTAGCGTCGAGGCCTTACGACGTCATCCTTAGTATGGATTAGTATCATCCATGTTAGGATTGACTGTTTTAGGCAAAGAATGTGGTTCATCCAGGGGATGATACCAGATTTCTCTTTTCGGCAAAGGAGAAATCTTGCAGCTCTGATGGGACCGGAGATGGTCCAGGCCACGTCAGAGGAGGTCCATGTCATCCAGGAGCGGGTCCTACATGGACGATCGATTCCTCTTGTGCGCAACAGATGGCGGCACGGGAATCTCCAGGAGAGCACATAGGAGCGGGAGGCTCAGATGCGTGCTCAGTATCCTCTTTTTGTTTCCCTAGTTTTTGATGTAGCTTTACGGGGACGTAAAGCCCTGAGGTGGGAGTAATGTAAAGACCCGTAAAATTCAAGGAAAATTTTTTCTTAATTTTCTTTAGAATTTTACAAGAGCGCGGTTTCAGACGGCACCTGATTCCGAGGCCCGGAGTGCCCGGAATTAATTTCCGAAGTTTGGCTCGGGTACATTCAGTGAACGAACGAGCGGGAATTCCTAACTTTTGATCCGGTGCTCGGAATTGAAATCCGAGGGCACCGATGAACTCGCAGCACCGATATTCGCTTAATGAGACCTTTTCGGGAGTTGCGTTTGTTGCGGGTTGAAAGTTACGTTTTGGGGTTTTTCAGTTAAGTTAAATAAAATTGTGTAAAACAAATTTTATTTAAACTTATTAAAAAAAAAACCTACCTAAGGGGGTTGGAAGTGGGACCCACACCCACTTAACCTCCCTTGGGAGGATTAAGTGTGGTGGGGCCCACACGAACCCCTAAATCTTTTAATAACCTCTCAACTTCCCCCTTAAACTCCTCTTTTAATAACATGACAACTTTGTTAATTAATGGAGTTGAATTGTTTGAATTGTTTGAATTTCAAACCTTTGAAATTCAAATTGATAATTGTGTGAATAAAATAAGTCTTTAGCTTATTTTATTTGGGTTAGAATTCTCTAGCCACCTTGAGAGAATTTGGAGCCTTCATCTTCTTCTTCTTCAAGCTTTGACGAAGAACGCGAAGAACCTTCGAACATCGACGAAGAACGCCACGTTCTCGGGAATCGTCTTTCGCGACGCCATACCCGCGACACCGACGACGTCTTCTTCCGCGTCATCTCTTCCGCGACGATTTCCCACGACGAAATCGTCGTCAAAGAACTTCGAATCCTCGCTTCACGACATCGACGTCCTTCTTCCGTGACGCCGACCACCGCGACGCGTCTTCCGCGGGTCGTTGACGATCATCGTTCTTGAAACCAGAGGTAGGGGATGTTATTTATTGATTATTTTATTCCATTCTTGAATCATGGATTTTAGCATGACTAAACGTGAGGCTTTTGGATTTTCTTTAGTTATGTTATTATTTTAACGTGAGGGGGGTCGGACCGCATGAACACGGCCGAACCCCCCCTCCTTAGTTCTCGTTTTATTCATGCGGGTGGAAGCAAGTAGCGTGGTGCCGTCGCACCACGCGGATGATCGTTCAATTAATTTACGCGGCGCCGTCGCGCCACGCCGAGGAGAGTCTTCAAGAACGCGACGCCGTCGCGCCGTGTTGGAAGGATTCAAGCACGGCAAAGGGGCGCGGTGCCGTCGCACCGCGCCGGACGACGAACGCCGCGGCCGGTTCCGGGCCGCGGCGGAAGATAAGACCGGCGGCCGGGCCGCCGGCGTCGGAAGCCGAAGAGGGGACCGGATTTTCCGGTCCCGTTGGAGAAAACCGGCCGGCCGGCTGGCCGGCCGGAACCGGGGAATTAATTCCCCGGCCATCTGGCAAAACCCCCCTCTTAAAGAGGGGGGCGGTTTTAATTTAAAGGGAGGGGGCCGGCTGCCCCCTCGGATCCGCTCAAGCAGGCCCCCCTCATGTGAGGGGGGGCGGTTTAATAAAAATCGGCGCGGCATAGCCGCGCCGCCACCCTGAAGAAGCGGGGGTTTAACCCCCCGCGTGCGGCGCCCCGTGCGGCACCCGCTGCCGCCGCCAGCGTGGCCCGCCGCCGCCGCCAGCGCGGCCCGCCGCCGCCGCGGCCCGCCGCGCCGCCGCTCGCCGCCGCCGCGCGCCGCCGCCGGCCACCGCGCCGCCGCCGTCCGCCGCCGCCGGCCGCCGCCGCCGGCCACCGCGCCGCCCAGGGGGGGGTCGGGCCGGGTCGGCCCGGACCCGGACCCCCCCGTTCCGGACCAGATTCGGTTTTTGGCTCATAACTTGAGCCTCGGAACTCCGAATGACGAACCGTCTGCGGCAACGCGATCCTTGGATCGAGACGGTCGTTTCGGTATATCGCACTCAAGGTTTCGGTTTACTTTGAGTTCGGCCGGGTTGGTTCGTTCACGAAACCAACCGGGCCTTCGGAGCGGAAACGCTCATATCTTGAGCTACGGACGTCCGATTGACGTGCCGTCAGTCGCGTAGTGATCCTCTTAGTGAGACGGATCTTTTGGCATACTCCGCCCGAGGTTTGGACGCAGGTGGAGTACGGTCGGGTTGGTTTTGCCTTAAAAACCAACCGGGCCCTGGAGACGAAAATGCCTATAACTCTCAGACCGGGCGTCCGATTGACGCGCCGTCTGTTGCGTTGAGTTCCTGTTGACGATACGGAACTTTTGGATACATCAACATCGGTCTTCGTGACAGTTGATGTATCAGCCTCTCGGCTCGTGGAGCGGACCCTCCGTACGAGTTTGTTGTGTGCGGGAACCCTAGTGCTGGCTGCGACTGTTCTACTGCTACGACTGCTACTGTGACTGCGACGACGACAGTACAGAGATCCTGTGTGGATTTGACGACGACAGTACAGAGATCCTGTGTGGATTTGACGACGACAGTACAGAGATCCTGTGTGGATTTGACGACGACAGTACAGAGATCCTGTGTGGATTTGACGACGACAGTACAGAGATCCTGTGTGGATTCGACGACGACGACTACAGCACTCAGCGATCCTACGTGGATCAGTGCTACAGGTTCTGTGTGAGCCCGATCCTGTGTGGGTCCTTGCGCTCAGCGGTTCTGTGTGAGCCAGCGCCTACAGGTTCTGTGTGAGCCCGATCCTGTGTGGGTCTTTGCGGGGGTTAGTTACCTTTCGATCCTTCGTGGGTCCGACGACTTAGATGGATCAGTTATCATCTTTATCGTCCTTGAAGAAGTATACCTGTGTGAGCTGAATCCTGTTGTTTTCCTGTGTGGATTGTGTTGTGCAATCCTGTGTGGATTATATTTTGCTTTCCTATGTGGAATACGTATACTTTCCTGCGTGGACTGAGTTGTACTTGGGCTCGGAGGTTGGAGCGTATTTGAATTGATGACTTAGGTATATGTATGGGCATATACCTAAGCAGTGTCGGTTGTTACTTCGTGATTGTACTTTTCTTCGTGGTTTATCCTTTGTGGATTTGAGAGACCTTCAGGGGTCTCGGGGTCCCTACTGAGTAGCTTATACTCACCCCTGCACGGGCTTTGCCCGCACTTCGTTGTGTTGGTTGCAGATGACGGACAGCGTTGACCTTAGCTGAGGCTTGCAGAGCGGGACGGTACCCGGAGGTGGACCACTGGGCGGGACGTGCTCGGAGCGGACGGCGGGACCCGTGGAGCAGAGGAGCTATCTGTACCCACCCTTCAGGTGGGATTTCCAGTGGACAGCTCGGAGTAGCGGCTTTACTTTTCAGTTGCTGTTTTTCCCTTTTTGAGTTGTACTTTACTTTCAGTTTGGGTTTGTATTCTGGCCCATTTACTTTTCCGCACTTTCAGTCGTACTCTGTTTGCTTAGTGTTTACTTTCCGCTTGTTTACTCTGTGGTGTGTGTTTACTTTTCAAAGGCAATGCCTTCCCTTTTACCGGGAATTACGCCTTGGTGCTAGTCGCCAGCCCCTGGCCTATGGAAGGCGGGCTTGGGGTAGTCACGGCACGGACCCCGAGGGCGGGTCGTGACAAGGGTGGTTACTTCATGATTTGGGCCAACCGTGAGCCCATTTCCAGTTTTAGAAACCAAATTTTTCTCTTTTATAACTACTTTGTTTTTAAACATTTTCACCCATTAAACTTTCTAAAATTACTCCACTGACATATTAAAACTACCATATCCTTTTTGACCTCTTATAAATTCATAATCATGGTGAATTTGGGTTACTTATTTAGGCATTGGGCCAGGCCGTGGGCGCATTTCCAATTATAAAAAAATAATTTGTTTCTTTTTTATATTTTTCATTTTTAATATGTTTTAGTGATTCCACATCCCATTATATTCCAAAATACCTAACCTCATACCCATTATCTCATTTACATATTTGTTACTCATTTGAATCACATATTTGGGTGAATGTTCTCAGGTTTCTTTAAAACGTCCAGAATTGAGGAGGTACCTTTTTTCATCCACAACTCATTCAATTCGTACTATTTTTCCCAAAAATATTTTTCCCTAGTTCGTCCAGACCTTAGGAGACTCTCCATGAATTTCCAAGACATTACCTTCTATATAATTGTGCATATCTAATGGAATACGAAGAGTTTTCTAGGTGGCAAGGTGAGATTCCTTCCCCGTTTTCCATCCTATCCCCCTCTATTGATTATTTTTTGGTTTTCTATTATCCCCTAGTCATGTTAGACCTAGAGTTATGATATCCCATGATTCATTATGGGGGTTGTTTTCGTTTGGGGGTTGTCCTCACATGTTTATGGTTTATAAACCCTCATATGGTGATATTGGGAGTGTGTTTCCATTACGCCAAGGATTTGAGGTAAGATATCCCTTGAAAATTCCTTTATAATTTATGTTTTATTATTTATTTATTGTTAAATTATGATATATATATGTTTATTATTTTTTGTTCATCCTTTGGATAATTTTATTAGTGTGAAAAATGGTTGTTTAAGCCATGTTTTCTGATAGGTAGAGTTGTTTTGTCATTAAAGTGCACACCAAGTGTTTGTTTAAATGTACCTCTATCTTCCACAATAGTTTTGTGATGTTTAAAACCTGGTTTATGGTATTTTGAACCTGTTACATTAGCTATAATAAAATATGGAATGAAATTGGTGTTTTATTCCATGTCAAGTTCTTAAAATAAGTTGTTTTGTTTAAAAAGGACATGTCATGTGTTTGGTAAATTGCCCGATTGGATTTTATGTCTGATGTATGATTTAAAAATTATTTCATTGGATTTATAAATGAATTGGAGGAATGATAAATGGTATTTTGGGTCCTTATATGTCTTTCCAATTTAGATTTGGTTTTACCAACAAATTGATTTTGGTTTACAACATGTTTTGGACTGAGTTTTTGGAAAATGTCCCATTTCACATCCTTATAAAAATGGATAAGTTTTGAAACATGAAACCAGAGTGTTTTAAGGGATTTATGAATATGGTTTTTTTTCTTTAAATGGTTTTTATACACCTCCTTAATAAAATTTAAATTCATACCTTGGTCAAATGTTAGTTTTGAGAAAGGCTTAAAGGACCGTTTGGGTTTTTTTTAAAAATGGTTTCCATCTAAATTTCATGTTCTATCTTTTGGGGCCATCTTATGGTCCATGAATTTGATTTATTAATTGGTTATGGGGATTAAAAATATTGTTTGTTATGTTATTGATGGTTTTCAGGCATTAAAAGATCATTTTTGGATGGATTTTATGTGCAAGGACTCGTTATACTCCTTGAAATTGTTTTATGAAAATTTTTAGTGGTTTATTGATTCATGAATAAAATATGAAGAATATTTGCAGGATATTTGTGTGATTGTGGTTTGGTTATGGAATTTTGATGTGAAAAGTGTATTTGATAATATGTGTAACTTTATTGAGCACTAAAGGGAATCCTAGGTATCTAGGTGGGAAGACGTGTACTAGTATGCTAGTGATACCGTAGGGTTTGACCCCAATTTCATGTAGAAATTTTGACGATGAAAACACTAACTAAAATACAATTATGTTGATGTTGGGTTACCACTAGGTTATGGGTATTGTCCCTACTAGTTGTAACGTCCCGGTTCTGGAAGCCACCCCGAGGCGCCTCGTACCTGGTTGGTCACATAGCCTCAAGCGCATTTTCGCAAATGCCAGAGGCTGCTGACTAGCAGCGAGGGCCTTGGCTGTGATAGTGGGGAAACTATACCCTCATTGGCAGAGTACATATTGGAAGAAACAATACATACAATAGTGGAAGCAGTAAATATCCAACAAGATTAAATAGCGAAAGACTAGAATAATAAACAACTAAAGCACACATATATATGAAATGATGCATGATACATATGTCTAGGAAAGCAACCAAACAAGTCAATATGCTGAATACAGTACTAAACAAAAGTACAAAAGAAAAACAGATAAGCCACACCTCAGCATCGCAAGCCTCGGCTAGGTCTAATGCCCTCTAGCTCCAATGCAATCAAGTACTAGAAGTTGAAGGGTGCGTGCCCGTGTCTATACATGCAGCAATATAATCTGTTTGGGCCCAAAAGCATCACCCAAACAGGGTGTGAGACTAAATCCCAGTAGGCAACCACCCGAAGATCTATGCCTAATAGTCAGTGAGTATATGGTAGGTAAAAGTACAGTAAACAGTAAACAGTAAACAACAAAGTACTCAGGAGTAAACAATCCACATATCAATCAAGCAACAGTGAAGCAAACAGCTAACCACAACTGGTAACCCTTTGAGAAGTGCTCACAACCATCCCCTATGGTCCTACCTAAGAAGTAACAACAACCCTCTGGGTAGTAAACTCACCCTAACCCCTCTGGTTTGGTTATACGAAAATTATAAGAATCTCTGAGGAATCTCACTCAGTCAATTCCACTTATAGTCTAAGGTAGTCAGAGACTCTTTGAGGATGGTCACACGGTCAATTCCCATTATAGACACAAGGTCAAGAGACTCTCTGAGGAAGCTCACTCGGACAATTCCTCTTATAGGCTTAGGTCATTCATAGACTCTCTGAGGAAGCTCACCCGGTCAGTTCTTTATATAGCCTGGAGTGGTTCATGGTAATTCAAGTAAAACAAAGACTCTATGAGGAAGCTCACTCGGTCTAACCCCTTATAGTATATAAAGATCAAAGACTCTTTGAGGATTCTCACTCAGTCTATCATCCTATAGTCTTTAATGTCTAAAGAATCTCTGAGGAAGCTCACTCGGTCTATCATCTTATAGTCTATAATATCCAAAGACTCTCTGAGAAATCTCACTTAGTCAGTCCTCTTATAGTCTACAACAACAGGTTCTCACGGACCCATGTAATTTAATGCATAATAATGTTATATGGACAAAGTAAATAGATCAAATCATTAGAAGAAAATCCAAGGTTTGGAAATCAACCCAATTCATACCAAATAACCTCTACACAAGCATACAAGCATGGAATGCAATCAGCAGGGGTTAAACGGTAAACACACAATACCCCGTTCAAGGGTATTGGTGGAATTTGCACATAAAACTAAAGGAATATTAACGGAAAGGAACAAACCACCTAACTTGGGGTTAGGGGATCAATATACTTGAACAATGAGGCTTGAATATACTTATAACAACATAGATCTACGAAAACACATAAAACATTTAACCCATGATAACATGGAAAAGAGGAGGAATTGGAAAACGTTGTTCTAGAAGAAGGAAGATCTTACCGTTGTGGTTCCAACACAATCAACGACAGTTGATTCGGAGAACAGACAGAGGCTCAAGGGCTTGAAAAAGTTTTGGCACCGTACGGTTTATCTCGGTCGAACGAGACCTATAAGAAGACACCTCTGGAAATCAGACGCGAGCCTCGTCCTTTTAATGGAAAGAAAGAAAGTACACGATGTGTAATTTTGGAGTACATGGCGTGTATTCGCCTTTTCCGTTCTCCACTTTAAGCAGCCTCCACATCACCCCACACGGCCGATTGTGAGGCCAAGACATGACCATCACGTGGCCTCGTGCAACAAAGAAGTACACGACGTGTACTCATAAAGTACACGACGTGTACTTAAAAATATTCTAACTCCTATTTTCTCAAAAACTCTAGAAAAAGGAAAAACAAATCTGAAAAGAAGGTATGAGTTCTTACAAACTTCTCCCCCTTAAAAAAATTCATCCTTGAATTTCCCTAGCGAGGAATAGAAGAAGAAACCCCGAACAGCTCAGCCAATGTGATGGTACATCAGCCTCCCTCTCCCAAGTCTTGTCTTGTACTTGCCCGTGCTGCCATATCTCCCATACGAGAGGAAAATACTGGCCACGAAGAACCTTCATACTGCGATCGACAAATCGGATAGGATGCTCTTCAAATGATTCATCCGCTTCGAGCTCAATCGCCTTAGGTTGAAAGACATGAGACGGGTCTGAAAGGTAACGTCAGAGATGAGAAACGTGGAAGACGTCATGCATAGCCCGGTGCCTCTGAGGTAACTGCAACTGATAGGCAACTGGCCCAACTCTCTCCAACACCTCAAACGACCCGATGTACCTCGATGAAAGCTTACCCTGTCTCCGAATCCTCTTGTATCCCAACCTCAGTGTGACATGTAGGAAAACCTGATCCCCGACCACGAGCTCCAGATGTTGTCTCCATTAGTTAGGATAAGACTTCTGACGATACTGCGCTGTATCCATCCTCTTCCGAATCAACTCTATTTGCTATGAGGTCTCCTGAACAAGATGAGGTCCCAGCAAAACTGCCTCTCCTACCTCCAGCCAGCATAAAGGTGATCAGTATAGCCTACCATACAAAGTCTCATAAGTTTCTATCTGAATAGTTTCTTGAAAACTATTGTTGTAGGAAAACTCCACAAGAGGTATATGTTTCTCCCAAGAACTTCCAAAATCTAGGGTTCATGCTCGGAACATGTCATCAAGCACATGAATCATATTCTCGGACTAGCCATCTGTTTGGGGATGGTAAGCTGTACTCAAAAGTACCAGTGTACCCAAAGACTTCTGATTCCACTGCCAAAACCGAGAAGTAAAACGTGCATCCCTATCTGAAACAATGGAGTATGGAACTCTATAAAGGCGCACAATCTCTCGGATTTATAACCCCCAAGTTCATCAACACTGAAGGTCTCCTTGATTAGAAATAAGTGAGCAAACCTTGTGAGTGTATCAATGACAACCCATACTGCGTCGTTCCCTCAAGGAGTCCTCGGCAAACCGGTCCCGAAGTCTATCGCGATGTCATTCCACTTCCACTCGGTAATGGGTAACTACTGAAAAATACCTGCTGGTCTCTGGTGCTCTACCTTCACTTGGTGAAAAGTGGAACACCTCATGACAAACCCAGCAAAATTCCTCTTCATACCTGGCCACCAATACTGAAGGTGTAGATCGAGGAACATCTTGGTGACGCCAAGATGAACTACTGAAACTAAGGTATGAAAGTCCTGCATCAGCTCATCACGTATATCTACTGGAACCCATACTCGTCCTTGGAATCATAGGATCCCATCCTCGCCTATGGACCACCCAGGAATATGGTCCTCTCCTGACACACTTTCCCATAGGACTAGGCCTTCAGAATCTGATATTTTCCTCATTTGTACTCGATCAATAAGGGTAGATGTAACACCTACAGAAGATAGTAAAGTCTACCCATGTCTATCGTGCACCTCAAAATGCATCTCATAGAACAGAGCCATAAGCTGCCACTCACTGCTGGCCTCCTGAACTACCTATATATGAGTCCTTCTGCTCAGTGCATCAGCCACAACATTGCCTTTCCCAGGTGTATTGGAATGATCAAAGTCAAAGGACTGAAGGTACTCAACCCACCTTCGCTATCTCAAATTTAGATCACGCTGAGTGAAGATGTAATTGAGACTCTGGTGGTCAGGGAACACCACAAAGTGCTCTCCCAAAATATAATGTCTCCAACAACGTAGGGAATGAACAACAGCTACAAGCTCCAGATCGTGCGTCGAGTAATTCCTATCATGTGGCCTTAACTTCCAAGACCTGTAAGAAACGACTCCATATCCCTGCATAAGCACAACTCCCAGCCCGATACCTGATGAATCACATTAAATAGTATATCTCTTTCCCAGCTCTAGAAAGACTAGTATCAGTGATGAAGTCAACCTCCCTTTTATCTTCTGAAAGGCTGACTCACAAGAATCTGACCATAAGAACTTTACCCCTTTCTTGGTCAGACCTATCAGTGGTGCTTCTAGGAGTGATAAGTCTTGTATGAAATGTCTATAGTATCCAGCCTGCCTTAGAAAACTCCACACCTGAAATACATTCTTTGGCTGCTCCCAAGAAACTACAGCTCTCACTTTCTCTGGGTCTACTAACACTCCTGTATCTGAGATAACATGAGCCAATAAGTGAATCTGGTCCATCCAAAAGAAGAATTTTGAGATATTAGCATATAACTGATGCTCCCTTAGTGTACTCAAAATGATCTCAAGTTGGGTAGCATGGTTGTATTAGGTGTGAGAGTATACTAAAATATCATCAATGAAAACAACCACGAAGGAATCCAAGTATGTATGGAACACTCAGTTCATCAGTGCCATGAAAACTGCAGGTGTGTAAATGAGACCGAATGGAATAACCATATACTCGTATAGACCAGACCTATTCCGGAAAGCTGTAAGAGGAATATCAGATGGTCTAACATGAAACTGATGATAATCGAATCTCAAATCAATCTTTGAGAACACCCGGTCTCCTCAAAGCTGATCAAAGATATCATGGATCCTTGGAAAGGGATATAAGTTCTTGATCGTAAACTGCTTCCACTTCCGATAGTCCACACAAAGCCTGACAGTACTATATTCCTTTATCGCAAACATGACATGTGAACCACAAGGAGAAGTTCTGGGTCGGATGAAACCCTTTGCCTATAACTGCTCCAACTACTTCTTGAGCTCCTGTAACTCAGGTTTAGCCATCCTAAAAGGAGGAATGGAAACCAGTGCCACTCCTCGCACAAGATCAATAGAAACGTCTACCTCACGCTCCTGAGGGAAACATGAAAATTCCTCTAGAAAGATATCTCTAAAATGATCCATCCCTGGAGGAAAGTCTAACTGTGAAGTTCCCTGGTCATCTAGATAAAGACTAGCAATCTGGGTTGTAACTCCTCCCAACCCATGATGCTTTGGACCCGGTCTACTTTCATGGACATCCCATTCACTCCTATGAAAAAAGTGTAGGTTCCGGGCGCAGTAGAAGCGCGTTGGTGGGATTTCCCAACATTAATTTTAACGTTAAACAACGTTCAATCCGAGATTCATCACGATATAAAACGATGAATCTTTGGAATAGAACGAAGAACGAAAAGAAAAGAAGAGTCCCGGAACCCTTGAGGAGGATCATCATATGTTGATTATAATTAATTTAATTAATTCATAAGAATTACCTCGATAGAATTATTTCTTCTTTGATGCCTCCAGTCATGATCCTGTGATCCGTCGTTGCGTCGTAGAAAAGTGCAGGATTCCTCTAGCGGTGATCCACACATGCTCCACGTATCTCCGGACGTCGCCGAAGGGAACTCCGGGTGCTAGCGTGGAAGATCCTTCGCTTGCGATGTTCATCTTCGATCGCCTTGATCCGGTGGAGGATCTTGCTTTCGTAACTTGAAAGCGTTCTTGGTGGAAAGGGAATTCTCTCTTGGCTTGAGAGTATTTTCAATCTGTTGTGCACAACCAAAAATGGCTCGATCTAATGAGAATAATGTAATAGAGATTTATAATACTTAGAATAATAAAATGAATTAATTACCCAAAAGTATTTAATCATTTCATTTAATTCTTAACAATAACCCATGTCATAATAATGATAGTTGAGTATCATTATTACTTGACATGCGCCTAGCGTATTACATTTAATATCATTTAATTAAATAAACAATATTTTATCCTCAAAAATCCCGACTGAAAAAATACACGGCGTGTAATAATTAATACACGATGTGTACTTGTTTTCCATAAAACTACACGGTGTGTATATTTAATATACATGGCGTGTACTTTTATTTTCCATTTTTCTCCACCACAATTATTAGACCTTGAGTAATGGCTATTTATTTCATAAATAAATGTAACTTCATTACTCGCTAATAAATATATTATTTCGCCCACAATATATTCTCTCGAATAACTAGTGTCGAAAGAAATGCGATCAAGCATCCTTAAATAATTATTAAACCACAGTCGGGAATAATATTTATTTAACTTGTTAAATTAATATTTAACTGAGATAAATGGACACACTTAGTGTGTGACCCTCTAGCCCTCTTTCTCAGTTGCATTAGGTGGAGCCTACCTAAAGTCCAAGGTTAGCGTCTTTCAACACGCTAAGGCACCCATAGACAAAGAAGTTAACGCCGCAATGACATGTCACCTCCTACGAACGCTTACCGTGTAATATAATCCCTTTGTCTCGATATCTTTAATCATGTGGGTTGTATGCTAGTGAAATCAACCCATGTTCATGATTATTCTTTCTTTGACTTCCCGGAATTGAATTCGCCCATACCTTGCCATGGCCATGGATTTATATAGGCTATATGAATTCCATCAAAGGGCCTGAGAAATCTACTTCCATTATGGAATAGAAGTGAAAAATCCTTTCTCGCATTATCTATTAATGCAGTACTACGCGTAACACACCCAACGTATCCTACCTCGCTGCGAACAGTGTGTCATCACAGTTTTGATCAATACATCTAAGTGCGTGAGTTGTAATACCCATTAATAATAATCTTAAAGTCTAAGGACCAATACACACGCCCGCAGAAAGGAACATATAATGAAACTATGAAATGTGGATTTGCTACTGGCGGGTCTCGTTCTCATAATATCCTCCTGGATATTACCAAGGGCGCACACCATGAGAAGGTGTCTCAAATTTTTATGAGTCCTCACCCCTAATGACCTGTATTATTTATGTCCCTCAAATAATATCATCCGGCCATAGAACATTTATTCAAGAATAGTGTTATGACACTTCCGGGTTCTCATCATAGCAGGGATCCACTATGACCCTTTAATGCAACAATTGTCCTTAGGAAATTATCACATACATTGTCACGCAGAAGAATAATCAAGATGTGATAAATCTTTAATTAATGAATAAAGTATAAACTAGTTGGTTCTAGGCCACCAACTCCAATAGACTCCCACTTGGGCTAGAGCCAACTGCTAACAACCTTTAACCCGCTAGCTCTCACATGATATTCATCCTTCTACTGAGATAGACCTTTAGTCATGGGGTCTACCACATTCTCTTCCATAGAAACTCTGCTCACTGCAACTTCACCCCTCTGATAGAAATCCCTCAAGAGGTGGTACGTACGGAGTACGTGCTTTGTCCGTTGATGTGACCTTGGTTCTTTTGCAAGAGCCACCGCTGCAGTATTATCACAATACAATGTAATGGGATCTTTACTACAAGGCACCACATCAAGCTCTTGGACAAAGTTCCGAATCCATACGGCTTCCTTGGCTGCATCAGAGGCTTCTATATATTCGGACTCCGCTGTAGAATCGGCGAAAACTGTCTGCTTTGAACTCTTCTAGCTCACAGCTCCTCCATTGAGACAGAAAACATATCTAGATTGTGACTTCAAATAATTCTGATCTGTCTAACAACCAGAATCAGCATAACCTCTAATGACAAGTTCCTCGTCTCCTTCATACACCAGGAACATACCCTTAGTTCTTCTGAGATACTTAAGGATAGTCTTAACAACAGTCCAATGGTGTTCCCCCAGATCTTCTTGATATCTGCCTACCATGATCAGTGCATAGGAAACATCAAGCCTGGTACATAACATGGCATACATGATGGATCCTATAGCCAAGGCATATGGGATCTTGCTCATCCTATATTTCTCTTGTTGTGTCTGATGAAACATTTTCTTAGAAATATATAAGCCATGTGACACTGGAACCAATCCTCTCTTGGATTGTTCCATACTAAATCTCTTTAGTATCTGGTCAGTGTATATACCCTGACTTAGTCCAAGAACCCTATTGGATCTATCACGAATGATCTTGATCCCTAGAATGTAGGCTGCTTCTCCCAAGTCCATCATAGAGAAACACTTGTTCAACCAGTCCTTAACTGACTGTAAGGATAGTACATCATTTCCAATATGAAATATGTCATCAACATATACTACTAGGATAAGGACTGCATTCCCATTAAACCAATTATAAACACATGGCTCACATTCGTTGTTAAGGAATCCAAATTCCTTTATGGCTTCATCAAATCGAATGTTCCATGACCTGGATGCTTGCTTCATTCCATAAATGGATTTCTGTAACTTGAAAATCCGTTTGGCTTCACCTGGTGTCACAAACCCTTCCGGTTGTGTCATATAGGCATCTTCCTGATGGTTCCCGTTAAGGAATGCTGTTTTGACATCCATCTCGCAAATCTCGTAGTCATGTTAAGGTGCTATGGAAAGTATGATTCTTATGGATTTAAAAATGTCAACTGGCGAGAAGGTTTCATCATAGTCAATTCCTTGACGCTGTCTAAATCCTTTATCCATAAGCCTTTCTTTATAGGTTCAAACATGACCTTCCATGTCCAACTTTCTCTTGAATACCCATTTGCATCCAATAGGCTTTACATCAACTGGCTCATCGACCAGAACCCAGAATTGGTTCTGATACATGGAATCCATCTCATAATTCATAGCTTCTATCCATCTTGCAGCTTCTGAGCTTTCTACTTCTTCATTGTAGGAGAGAGGTTCATCATTGTCCAACAATAATGATTCACCATCCTCGGTGACTAAGAAACCAAATCTCTCTGGTTCCCTTATATCTCTTGAGCTCCTACACAATACTTGTGTTTCTGGAACCTCTTCCACGGGGACCTATGGAACTTGTTCTTGTACCAACTACTGTGTATCTTGAGCATCAACTTCGTCGAAGTCAATCTTTCTCCCACTATCCTTCTTGAGGATGTGCTCTCTCTCAAGAAAGACGACTTGTCTGGTGACAGTCACTTTCTTGTCTTGAGGTTTGTATAGGTAATATCCTTTCGATTCCTTAGGATATCCTATAAAGATACTATTTGTTTCCTGGGGTGCTAGTTTGTTGCCTGAGAAGGCCTTAAAAAATTCCTCGCATACCCATACACGTGTATGCAACAAAATGGGTTTCTATCCATTCCATAATTCGGAGGGAATTCCATTTGTTGCCTTAGTTGGTACTCAGTTTAAAGTGTATGCTTCTGTTTGTAATGCATTTCCCCAAAAGGATAATGGAAGATCCGCATGACTCATCATCATCCTCACCATGTCCAACAAGGTGTGGTTCCTCCTTTCACTAACACCGTTCCACTATGGTGTATAAGGAGGAGTGAGGTGAGATAGAATCCCAGACTCCCGTAGAATATCAATGAACTCTTGGTTCAGATATTCTCCACCTCGATCCAATCAAAGCTTCTTTATCTTCTTACCAAGTTGATTCTCTACTTCATTCTTGAATTCCTTAAATTTCTCTAAGGCTTCTGACTTATACCTCATTAAGTTAAAAAATCGGTATCTACTCAAATCATCAGTAAAAGTAATGAAGTAAGAATTTCAACCTATAGATTCTACTGGAAATGGTTCACATACATCCATTTGTACCAATCCAAGAAGCTATGTGGCCCTTTCACCCTGTCCACCAAAAGGCGGCTTGGTCATTTTACCTTGTAAACAAGCGTGACATCTATTACGTGGTTTTAGCTCAGTAGAGTCTAAATAGACATCTTGGCAGAGCTTTGTCAAGCGCTTCCCATTTACATGACCAAGGCGGTGATGCCATAACTAGGTGATGTATGAGTCATGTGAGTTTGTTTCGTTATCGATTTCCAACACTTGGTTTTCGTAATTTAATACATACAAAACATTATTCAAATGTGCCATACCATAACATACATTGTTATTATAAAAGAGAAAACCCTTATTTCTGAACTTGAAAAAAAATCCATCCATATCTAAACAAGATATAGAAATTATGTTCTTGGTAACACTAGGAACAAAATAACAGTTATGTAAAACAAAAATCATCCCAGTTGTCAATGAGAGGTGGTAGTCTCCAATAGCCAACGCAGCCAGCCTTGCACCATTGGCAGCTCGAAGATCCACCTCTCCTCTGGCGATCTTTCAAAATCTACTTGGTTCTTTCATTTGAATACAGATGTGATCCCCACATGCTATATCTAATACCCAATGTGTAGAAATAGAAAGATTTCACTCAATAATGAATGCACCTTTAGCGTCCCCACGCTTCTGGGTGCAGTTCCTCTTCCAGTGGCCCTGCTTGCCAGATAAAAAACACACTGCCTCCCATTCCTTTCCCTGCCTCTAGATCTTCCCCTTCTTGGAGGGACGATGCTCAGGGGCTTTAGACCGTTTATAAGTCTTTGGCCCCTTTTCCTTTTCCTTCCCTTTCTGGTTCACCATAAGGACTGTGGGTTTGTCACGCCCCATGTCCTTATCTACCTGGCGAATCAAGGTCAGAAGCTCTAATAGACTCTTCTCATTTCCACTCATATTATAGTTGACAATGAAGCTAGAGAAGGTCTTGGTCAGTATTGATAGGATGAGATCTATACGCAACTCATCCAGGAATTTAATCCCTAAGATGTCCAGGCGTTCAATGTAGCCAATAAGCTGGACTACATGGGGCCCAGCTGGCGCAAAATCTCCAAGCTTTGTGGTGAACAAAGAATTGAAGATCTCATACCTCTCCTGTCTCGCCTTCTCTTGGTAGAGATCCTTAAGTTGAGACATCATGCTATATGAGTCTATGTTTTTATGTTGCTTCAAAAGCTCATTAGACATGGCTGATAGCATGAAACACTGGACATTTGTGGCATCATCCATGTGTTTCATATAGAGATACAATTCCTCATCACTGGCCTCTTTCCCAGGTGCAACTGGAATAGGCTCTTCCAGCACATACAATTTCTTTTCGTGGTGAAGGATGATGCGTAAACACCTCTGCCACTCTTGGAAATTGGTGCTGGTGAGAAGTTTTCCTTCTCGATTATGGTGCACAATGATATGTTTAACGTATTTTTCTTTCCGTTTCTACAAATTATGATGAGAAGAGGTTTAGTATATTATTAAAAAATTTAGACAAATAAATAAATTAATACTTATTAGTCTCCCACTATTTTATTGAAATCCAATAGCCCTCACCATTGTCTTCAGAATATTCTGTTGCCTGAATATTCTTGTGGAAAGGATCCATATTTCCCTTCACATTAACCCAACTAGGGTTGTTCAATCAACTTTAATGGTTTTAGGTAGGTATTCCAAATGCCAACTGCATTAACTCACATCTCCTTGATCCGCTGAGTGGACTCCCCAATCCTGAAATCCTTTTATTTTGGATTTCCTCAACCTTTGCCTCTTGGTGACACCATGTCCTGCTGTTGCAGTCAACCCTTGATGCGAACCAAGTCAAGTCAACCCAAAACCTGGAATTAGAATTCCCCGATAATTAAAAGCACCCCAACTAGGGTTGGTCAAGCACTTTGAACTATGGTTCGATTCTAACCAAGATTATGGAAGGCTATACCAATTTAATATTTCTTTTGAGGGATTTTATCTTTATACATAAATTTCCTTTTTATTATCTTTGATTACATGCTTTTCAATATTAAGTGGGATATACTTAACTGATTAACCATGTCTAAGATAATATTTACGTATAAGACGGTTTTATTTTAGTTCCATCTTGCATTCTCTTTTAATTCATTAATTATGTGATCGTGACAACACACCCACAATAAATAAACCATGAAACTGATAGAAATAAAATAAATGGTATGATCATGAGCTTTTCTATTGGTTAGTTTATCTAGCGGTTGACAAACTAACCCAAGACCTAGGGGAGAAACACCTCGAACCTTGTGGGTTCGTGTTTACAGCTTTCCACCTTTCCACCTTTGTATCTCCTTGGATTGGTTTCACCTCGACTCCTGACTTGAGCCGCCTTCACTAGCTTGGGATCTCCTTTCATTACATATTCATTTATCTCACATGGAGGTGAGGGGTAAAAAAGGGGTTTTTACATAAAAGAATCCTTGGGCACGCAGGCCCTACATATTAATGAAGAGATGGATCGCAGGCCCAAAAATTTAATTTAAATAAATAAACTAAAAGAAACCATTAACATAAAAAGGTCTCGGCCTAGCTCATGATCAACCATACATGAAACTATATGTATGAATAAATAAAACTATCATTTAATTATTTAATCGTTCATGTTTAAGATAAATCACACTTGAATAAATTAATTATCTTTAATTAATCAATCCTTTTATCTTAAACCCTATTCTGAACTTCCTTGAGATTCTCATCCATCATAATTTTAAACAAATAAATTCATTTAAAATTATCCTTGTACGTAACTTGTACCTTGGAGGCAACCCGGTGAATTCCTGTTCATTATGCGGATGTTAAATTAAACTCACATATATATAAAACACCTATCACGTGTTGTGCCTCAGCTTTATGCCTTCACTATGGTACTCATATCAAGGGTTTGTATAATATAATAATTAAATTTTAATAAATCTGCATAATTTGGGTGAGTACACGACGTGTAGTTCCAACTACACGGTGTGTACTTTTCTTCACCGTCCATCTGAAGTACACACCCGAGGATATGGCATGTAAATGTACTTCAGAAATTTTCGAAGTACACGACATGTTCTTTTCGACACACGCCTTGTAGTTTCTGCATTACACGGTTTCTAGCCGGGCAAGCCGTGTACGGGGTACAAGACCCAACCCTAACCCGAAGAGACTACACACTGTGTTCAGTTGGACCACATGGCGTGTAATCCAGAAACCATGTGCCACTTGTTTCTGGTCAATACATGGTGTCATAAATGACCTCAATACACGACCTGATTTGGCGGATCGGTCAATTCATTGAACCTAGAATACATGATGTATACTTCTGAATACACTCCCTATATTCTGGTGTTGTACGGCCAGAAACGTTTGGATCCTTCGGACGAGTTCCTCTATTTAATTTTAATCAAAATTAAAAGAAAAATTCATTTCTGTGAGGTGAACGAGAAACGAGGGAGGAGGAACGGATCTCGATATTCAGATTTACAGAACGATTAATCTTGAATTTAAACAACTAAATTATTAAATGCATAAACCACCGACAAAAAACTAAATAATTATAATCAATGATATGACCCCGCTCTGATACCACTTGTAGGTTCTGGGCGTAGTGGAAGCACGTTGGTGGGATTGCCCAACTTTAATTTTAACGTTAAACAACGTTAAATCCGAGATTCTTCACAATATAAAATGCCGAATCCTTAGAATAGAACGAAGAACGAAAAGAAAAGAAGAGTCCCCGAACCCCTGAGGAGGATCATCATATGTTGATTATAAATAATTAAATTAATTCATAAGAATCACCTCGATGGAATTCGTTCTTCGTTGATTCCTCTGGTCACGATCCTGTGATCTGTCGTTGCGTCATATAATCCAAGTGCAGGATTCCTCTAGTGATGATCCACACATGCTCCACGTATCTCTGGATGCCGTTGAAGGGAACTCCAGGTGGTAGCGTGGAAGATCCTTCACTTGTGATGTCTGTCTTCGATCGCCTTGATCCGGTGGAGGATCTTGCTTTCATAACTTGAAAGCATTCTTGGTGGAAATAGAATTCTCTCTTAGCTTGAGAGTATTTCCAATCCGTTGTGCACAACCAAAAATGGCTCGATCTAATGAGAATAATGTAATAGGGATTTATAATACTTAGAATAATAAAATGAATTAATTACCCAAAAGTATTTAATCATTTAATTTAATTCTTAACAATACCCCATGTCATAATAATAATAGTTGACTATCATTAATACTTGACATGCGCCCAACGTATTAAATTTAATATCATTTAATTAAACAAACAATATTTTATCCTAAAAAATACCGACTGGAAAAATACACGGCGTTTAATAATTAATACACGGCGTGTAATTGTTTTCCATAAAACTACATGGCGTGTATATTTAATATACACGACATGTACTTTTATTTTCCATTTTTCTCCACCACAATTATTAGACCTTGAGTAATGGCTATTTATTTCTTAAATAAATGTAACTACATTACTCGCTAGTAAATATATTATTTCTCCCACAATATATTCTCTCGAATAACTAGTGTCGAAATAAATGCGATCAGGAATCCTTAAATAATTATTAAACCGCAGTCGGGAATAATATTTATTTAACTTGTTAAATTAATATTTAACTGAGATACATGGACACACTTAGTGTGTGACCCTCTAGGCCTCTTTCTCAGTGGCATTAGGCGGAGCCTGCCTAAAGTCCAAGGTTAGAATTTAGAAACACGCCAAGCCACCCACATAAAAAGAAGTTAACGCCACAATGACGTGTCACCTCATATGAATTCTTACAGTGTAATATAGTCCCTTTGTATCGATATCTCTAATCAAGTGGGTTGCATGCTAGTGCCATCAACCCATGTGCTCGATTATTCTTGCTTTGACTTCCCAGAATTGAACTCGCCCATACCTTATCATGGCCATGGATTTATGTAGGCTATATCAATTCCATCAAAGGGCCTGAAATATCTACTTCTGATATAGAACAGAAGTGACAAATCCGTTCTCGCATTTTCTATTAATGTAGTACAACTCGTGACGCACCCAACATATCCTACCTCACTACGAACAGTGTGTCGTCACAGTTTTCATCAATACATCTAAGTGTGTGAGTTTTAATAGCCATTAATAATAATCTTAAAGTCTAAGGACTAATACACACATCCGCAGATAGGAACATCCAATGAAACTATGAAATGTGGATTTCCTACTGGCGGGTCTCGTTCTCATAATATCCTCCTGTATATTACCAAGGGCGCACACCATGAGAAGGTGTCTCAAAGTTTTATGAGTCCTCACCCCTAATGACCTGTATTATTTGTGTCCCTCAAATAATATCATCCGACCAAAAAACATTTATTCAAGAACAGTGTTATTACACTTCTGGGTTCTCATCTGAGCAGGGATCCGCTATGACCCTTTAATTCAACAGCTGTCCTTAAGAAATTATCACATACATTGTCATGAAAAAGAACAATCAAGATGTGATAAAGCTTTTATTAATAAATAAAGTATAAACTAGTTGGTTCTAGGACACCAAATCCAACAGAAAGGATCTGGCCTCTGGAGATATGAAACTCACCCTATAGTGATAACAGTTGACAACTGCCCAGAAGGGAACTAAACAGTCCATTCTGATAATTACATCATAGCCTGTCATCTCTAGGACATAGAGATCACAAAGGAAGTGACACCCACCAACCTCAAGAGGGAACTCCTTTCACTGACGTACACTAGTTGTCCTAGTTCTCGATGGTGTGTCTAGTGTCAAGATGTCAGCAGAAGAAAAGATAAAGAGACCAAGTCTCTCCACCACAATGTCAAATATAAAGCTATGTGAAGCCCTTGTATTGAAAAGAGTTGAAGATAAAACTGTGGCTCCAAAGATCGTACCATGAACTGTAGAGTGGCCGAGATCCTTCTCTTAATGGGCCTGTTCCACTACAAAGGTCTGGCCTTCTTCACGACACTGTGACCCTGCCTGACTACTCTGAGCTAATCCACTCTGCTGTCACTGGTAGCCTGGTGGCTGAACACCATGTCCACAACCTCCACCTTGGCCCGAACGTCTAGAAGAACTCCAGTTCCCAGACTGGTGAGAAACTGGTGATTCATATCCGGAATGCGGAGTCATAGAAGAACCCCTACCACCAGCTGTAGGTGAGAAGATCTAATAGAAATGATGAAGATGGCCCATCTTGCAGAAAGATCGGCACTCCATCGGGTCTCTCTGTCACTAAGGCCTAGTATGACCGCTCCTCCTGCATTGGTATCATACTAACTGGCTGACCGAAGATACACTCTGCCTAATCTGATCTCCTCAAGAAGACTCCCTACGGCGCTTCCAGCAATCAGTAGGAGGAACACTAACTCTGGATGTCAAACTGCCCTGGTTGACTGCTCTTGAATCCCTCAGATTGCGCTTAGTGATCAATGTTTGGTTGACGATAGAGGATATCAATGTCAACCTGAAGATGTTCACCTGTGATAGGATGTCGTGCCTCATTCCATCCTTGAACTTCCGCGCAAGGAATAGTGCATCACCTCCTGGAATAGGTGTGAAATGCTACAGCTCAGTAAAGCGAGATGAGTACTCCATAACAGAAAGAGTACCCTGCTCCAGACTCAGAAACTATCGAGCTTGATCAACCCTCAAGGTATCTGGGTAGAAGTAATCCTAGAAGATGCGTCAAAAATCATCCCAAGTCATACTCTTATGGCGCCCTGACTATGAGATAACCTCACACCACCTCTTGGTGGAGTCTCAGAGTATATATGTAGAAAGATTCACCCTTTTATCTAGAGGTATCTCCAGATGCTCGAAGACTTTCAGCGTGGCCCCTAGCCGTGATTCTGCAGCCTGGGGTCCTCCATCCCTAGAGAAAGTGGGAAGATGCTCCTTCTAGAAAACCCGCGTCAACTATGCCATCGATGGGGAAGGGGGAGGCTCTCCCTGGAAGGTTTTCATCATCCTAAAAAAACCTTCCCCAAACTGCACATCGGTTCCTACAACTAGTATAACTGCTAGTGCCAAGGCTGGCACAACAGGAGGATCTAGAGGAGGTCTCTGATCAGCCATATCCCATGTCTGATCACCGCATGGAAACTGGCGTACAACTAGAGGATGTATCGGTGGCATAACTCTGAAAGGTCCAACGCACACATTAGATCAGGATTGTCAAGTACTGAAACATAAGTGTACAAGAAGGGAACAAGGCAAATAAAGATTCAAGTTTTACAAACCATAACTACACAACGTGTATAACACTACAAATCATGTTCTTTTAATCCATTCACATGGGCGTGTACTTCTGCCACAACTGATCGTGTAACGCCCCAACCACATGGCGTGTTTCCCCCACAAACGACATGTACTTGAACTCTATTCCCCTACCCGAGTCTCCTTACACAGCTAAACCACAAGGTCCTCTTAATCCTAGAATGCACGACATGTATAAACACCACACGACATGTACTAAACAAGTTTCAATGACTCGTGTTGTTAGTTACATGGCCGGCTAATCAGTTCACTCTACACGGCGTGCTCCATGTGCACAAAATGTTTACTTGAAGGGTTTCCCCGACCCGTATTGTTCGTGACACGGTCGAGTACCTGGGTTACAGGACATGGTGTGTGAAATCAGGGAACAACGTGTATAGTCTAAGATTCATCCATCAGTGTCTTTAGTCACATGGGTAGACACACAATCACTACAACACAGCATGTAAGTACCGTATACAGTGTGTTCCTGAAATATTTTTCACAACCCCATTTCCCTACCCACATGGTCAGTGACATGGCCAAAAACTACACGGTGTGTATTCATAAAGTACACGCCGTGTATTCTGGGTTTTTCTAGGCAGTAGCCTCTGAAACTGCTCTGGTGCCTAGAAAACACAAAAAACAAGCGTTAAGGTGCCAAATTCTGATCTGTGAGGGCCCATACTCCCCGTGAATCAAATCTTGGCATCTAATACATGTCATATACAAGGGAAAAAAGTCAATGATCCACCAAGTTCCGATTCATGTGGATCCATAACACCTCTATAATCGAAATTTGGCATTCATTCAAACAAGACCTTACATACAACAATACTTATTAAAAACAGGTATTCAATCAAGAATCTATCACAACAACATTAATATTCTACACAATATCTATCAAAAGAACATGAAATCGCTAATGCACCCTAAAAGGCATGGAAAAAATGCATGACATGTGATTTATAGAGAGTTTATATATGATGCATGAGATGGAATACCCTCATCTCATTGGTATGCGATAGAAATAGAACCCCAATAATATCAACATTAATAGAACAAAACATGTGAGTCACCCATCAGTGAAAATCAGATCAATCGTAAACTTGCAAAACCAGAAGAAATTGAAATAAATGAGGTAGATTGGTTTTTCCCTGTACACGGGTTAGCTACTCCCAAGCACAAATGATTAATAACTACCTATTCTATCCTATCCCTAGATATTGGCTCTAAATAGTAAGTCAAGAGAAAATAATCCCTCTGATACCACTTTGTAACGTCCCGGTTCTGGAATCCACCTAGAGGCACCCTGTACCAGGTTGGTCACATAGCCTCAAGCGCTTTTCCCTAAATGCCAGAGGCTGCCGACTTGCAACAAGGGCCTTGGGTGTGATAGTGTGGAAACTATTCCCTCATTGGAAGAGTACACAACAGAAGTAACAATACATACAATAACAGAAGAAGAAAATATCCATCAATAGTAAACATCAAAAGACTAGAATAATAAACAAATAGAGCATATATATATATATATATATATATGAAATGATGCATGATACACATGTCTGGGAAAGTATCCAAACAAGTCACAATGATAAATACAATACTAAACCATTGTACAAAAGAAAAACAGATAAGAAACTCCTCAGCATCGCAAGTCTCGGCTTGGTCCCATACTCTCCAGCTCCAATGCAATCATGTAACTGAAGTCAAAGGGCGTTTTCCCTTGTCTATACCTGCAACAATATAATCTGTTTGGGACCAAAAACATGACCCAAATAGGATGTGAGACTAAATCCTAGTAGGCAACCACCCGAAGATCTATGCCTAATAGTCAGTGAGTATATGGCAGGTAAAAGTACAGTAAATAGTAAATAGTAACCAATAAAGTACTTAGTAGTAAAAAATCCTCAGATCAATCAAGCGATAGTGAAGAAAAAAACAAAACACAATAGGTAACACTCTTGGAAGTACTCATAGCCATCCCATCTGGTCCTACCTAAGAAGTACCAACAACCCTCTGGGTAGTACACTCATCCTAACCCCAATGGTTTGGTCATATGAAAATTATAAGTCTCTCTGAGGAAGCTCACTCGGTCAATTCCCCTTATAGCCCCAAGGTCAAGAGACTCTCTCAGTAAGCTCACTCGGTCAATTCCTCTTATAGCCTTAGGTCGTTGTTAGACTCTATGAGAAAGCTCACCCGATTAATTCCTCTTATAACCTGGAGTGGTTCACGATAATTCAAGTAAAACAAAGACTCTCAGAGGAAGCTCATTTGGTCTATCCCCTTATAGTCTATAAAGTTCAAATACTCTCTATGGAAGCCCACTCGGTCTATCCTACTATAGTCTATAATGTCTAAAGAATCTATGAGGAAGCTCACTTGGTCTATCCTTTTATAGTCTATAATATCCAAAGACTCTCAGAGAAAGATCACTCGGTCTATCCATATATAGTATATAACCCCAGGTTCTCACATCCCCGTGTAAGTTAATGCATAATAATGATATGTGGCCAAATTAAACCTACATAACTACTTGGATAACCAGTCTACAACATTTCAAGCAGGTTAGAAAACAACACTCCATTCTACGATCACAAGGAATGGAAAACAGGTAAATGACCAATAGGTTTAACAGGACCAAACAGTCGTATGAGAAGAATATCCATGGTATGGAAATCGACCCAATTGAAACCAAATAACCTCTACACAAGCACACAAGCATGGCAGACAATTAGCAGGGGTAAAACGGTAAAAAAAAATCCCGTTTAAGGGTATTGGTGGAATTTGCACATAAAACTCAAGGACTTAGAATGGAAAGGCACAAACCACCTACCTTGGGGTTAGGAGATCAATATACTTGAACCACGAGGCTTGAATCTCTTTAGAAAGTCGTATATCTATGAAAACACATAAAAAATTTAACCCACAATATCTAGGAAAATAGAAGGAATTAGAAAACAATGCTATAGAAAAAGGAAGTTCTTACCACTACGGTTCCAACGCAATCAACGATGGTCGATTTGAAGAATAGATGGAGGCTCAGGGGCTCGAAGAAGTTTCGGCACCATACAGTTTCTCTCAGTCAAACAAGACCTAGAAGAAGACACCTCTGGTGATCAGACGCGAGCCCAGTCCATTTAATGAAGAAAAGAAAGTACAAGGCGTGTACTTTTGGAGTACACAGTGTGTACTCGCCTTTTCTGTACTCTGCTTTAAGTGGTCTCCACATCACCCCACACGTTTGTGTGTGCGGCCAGGGCACATCCAACACACGGCCTCATGCGACAACGAAGTACATGGCGTGTACTCATAAAGTACACAACATGTACATCAAAAATTTCCAGAAACTCCTCTTTTCTCAAAAGCTCTAGAAAAAGGAAAAACAAACCCGAAAAGAAGATCCGGGTTCTTACACTAGTGGAACATGTGCACGAGAACTAATATTTATTATGGTTACTTTCACCGAGATATGAGGTACCTAGGGATCACAACTAACTAGTGCTTAGGGGTGTTCCCATGACTGGTGCTCATTGGATATTTTGTACTCACCATCGGCATAAGGTGTGTTTGGTTGGTATATTCAGAAGTGTGTGTGATTCATTTAAATGTTTACATTATTTAAAGAATCCCTCTTGAAAACTAGTTTCATTTTGAAGTTGCACCTCTTTGAAAATTGTTACTAGCATTCTTGTTTATAAAACATTCAAGTTTTTATCTGGTAATTTTTTTATAGCATGGGACATCATTTGGAAAACATTCCTATATATTTTTATTTAAAACTTGAAATTGATGTTTCTTATATTTTTAAGGATGTTCATTGGGAATATAATATCGGGCTAACCTACTGAGTTTTAATACTCACAATTATAGTATTCTTCTATTTTTAGACATTGTGTAGGTTTCAACTTGAGTTTGATCACCTTGGGTGACATGTGATCATTAGGTTGGAGAGTGACCAGAAGGTGACATAGTGTTAGTTGGGTATCAGGTTTGGCCAGTTGAGTTGTTGTTTTAGTTGTACGTTCAGTTTCCTGTACAAAAAATGTTCAGTTCAGGTTTTATTTAAATGTATTTTGGGCTGTCCATTTCCTTCCGCTGTTTGATTTATGGTTTATATATGGGAGAAATAATTCCTTTGTGTACTCTATTGATGACCTTGGTTCTTGTCACCATCCCGGGAGTATCAGGTACACCTCTTTGGACTTGTCGCGGGCTGGCCCTTGTGACCGGTTCAGGGTCGACTCGGGCTAGTTCGTGACAACGTAAATTAATCATATTTATTTTGAAATTAATATAATTAATAACTTTATATAATAAATTATTTTTTGGGTTTATGGTATCTAATTGATGGGATAATTCATGAGGTGATCTGGAAGGCATGGTAGGCAGCTATGCATGTGTGTTGCACTAATTTTTTGCACAATTTGAAAAGGAAAGAAATGGAGAAAGCATGAGTGAAAGAGTTTTATGAGGCATGTTACATCCACCGACCTAATTATATTTAATCTCATGTTTGGGATGGATTACGTACACACTGTTTGAGTAGGCAGTTTTAGAGTAGATCATCAGCAGATCAAAAAAATTAGTTGAGACATTGTGAGCCATTGAGCTGGTAGTCGTACATTCAGTACACATAGGGATCATATGGTAAGTACATTTTTTTAAATATTTTATATAACATTAAATATAGATGGTTATTTTATATTTATATAGGCAGTCTCATAACCAGATATAACGGAGTATGATTTTTATAGGTGGAGGTACAATGATCCATCAACTAGGGAGATTATAGGTGATCGACACCATTAGATTGTGGTCAGTATAATTTCTTTGTGAGTTTCAAATATAAATACAGATTATATTTTAGTTGTTTTAATTTTAAATTGAAATTGATGGAGTCATATGTGGCTACGATGTCTCAAACACATAGTGAGAGTCCGGATGAGACTCATGGTCAGACCAATGCTCCCAGATTTGATGAGGCAACATAGATACAAGCAACCCGGTATGCCTTAAAGGAAATGCCAAGTTGTTCGTATCATCTCTCGATTGACCCATGGGGGTTTTTATGGCACCTCTACGATGTCAGCATCCAACTCGAGAGTACCTCACAAATAGTCATCATCATCTCATGCACTGTATAAGAGCAACTGTGAGATCATAATGAGCTTATTGAGACTATGAATTGGGAGAAGGAGGAGATGCATCAGTGGCAATACCAGGACGAGTTCTTACGACAGAAGTAGTAGCAGAAATTTGAGATGTAGGATGAGATCTATCAATGAAGACATCAACAGAAGAATAAGTAGATGGTGTACATGTGATGGCCGACTAGCAGTTTAGTTATGAAGCACCCTCTAACATCTCCTCTAGTTCTTCCAAACGACCCTCCCCCTCAGTGATATATTTTTATTTCATAATGAAACATTTGAATGTAATTTTTATAATATTAACCATTTAATGTTTTAAATAGTGTGTTTTTATATTATCTCGAATATTATTGTTTTTATTATTTATTTAAATTTTTTATTATATTTATTAAATTATTAATTATTATATTTTTATATTTTTGTGAATATTGAGGTTTTTGTTATAAGACTAATCTTAATATTATTATTTCATTAATATTATTAATAATAATATTATATTATTTAATTATTTTATAATTAATTATATTTTACAAATATTAATATTATTATTTCATTTATATTAATAATATTATTTTATATTATTAATTATATTATATTATATTATATATATTTTTTTCAACTATTTGAGACGGAGTCATCACAAATACTAATTATTAAGGTCCACCACAAAAGAGTTTATTTTTTTTATTTTCCACAGTATTTGAGACTGTCTATTGCAAATAATAATTATGAAGGTTTGTCATGAAAAAGGTTTTTTAAATAAATCAGGAAAACTATTTGGAATATGTGGACAACCCATCATAATAAAGTTTTTTAAAAAATTTCCAATCCTATTTGCGACGATGCCACTATTCGTTGCAATGGCCCGTCACAAATAAAACCTTTTTCCAGTAGTGTAATGTTCCATTGAAGGGGAAACATTTTTTGGAGTTTCTAAAAAAAATTCATTATATATATTGTTGAGGAAAATTGAACATAAGGTTTTTAGTAATAAAGAAGAGTAATAATTCCATAAGATGTAATTGTTTATATTCCTGAATTTTTTTTTGAAATTAGATGGAATGTTCATGTTTTGTTTTAGTTACATATAAATAAATTATTTGATTTTTAATGGTAAATATGAGGTAAAAAAACATTTAATATATTAATATTTCATCGTTATATGAATATTCAATACATTTATCATTAATACATGCCTAAGTACTGTAAAGGTTTAGTGTGTTTGGAGATTAGATATATAATTAACTTATTTTATAAAATATCTTCATCATTGCCCACAAATTTGTTCTATCAGAGTACCCTTCAAAGAAATTTATTACTTAATAACTTTTTTAATAAATTGAGGAAAATAGGAACATAAGAAATTGTGAGTTCAGGTGCTCAGTATTGGAAAATATAAGAGATATCAATCAATGAACATAATTGAGTATAAGATAAGTATAAGCATATGATATCTTTATAATTACAAATGAAATTATAGCCAATGATTCATATATCATAAATCACAATTAACGAAATATATCTTTATAACATCAGAATAAATAAGTCATAAGAGTGAGGAATCCACATTAATTAATAACTATCCATTATAACATATCATTAACATAAGAGCATGTTATAATAATAGTGTGGCTAAATCCCAATCATATAAAATCATAATAGTTTCTTGGGAATCATACATTCACTATGAAATTATCTAAATATGATAATTCCAATATTCTCTTAGGAGTAACATATATCTAGTTAAATCCATTACATATTTTTATTTTATTAACTACATCATATCTTAAGAGATTTTTAACTCTGTTGTCTCTTAAGAGTTTCTTAACTGTGTAATCATTAAAAAATGCATTTGAGGTCTATAAAAGACCCACCCATTAAATAATGACAATATATTCATATGTATTCCTCAATATCATGAAAATATATTTAATTTATTCATAGATTAATCAATGGAAAAGAAATCATATTCATAAACATCTCACCAACACATTATCATAAGCTACCTTGAAAAGCAATTAGATGATGTCATAATATAATTCATTATATCTTCATTAATTAATTTACCCATGGGAAGGAAAAGAATTTTATTGAATCATCCTAAGACCATCATCATAACAATTCACCTAGAGAAGTGGATAGAATCATTAGAGTATATCCCAAGTGGAATATAATAATTCATTAAGGATGTTGACAAGGATGAAAAAAGTGTTTGAATTATATTTTCCAAATAAGTAGAAAAAATCCCTTTACCTTTGGAAATGTTTCTAAAAATAAATTCAGAAAATATCTAAGAAAATATTTTGTTTTAAAATAACCATAGAAAAATTTAAAGGAAGATTCAAAGTAACGTATAGTTTGATTAGAGGGAAAATTATTTTAGGTAGTAAATGTTAAAATAATTATTCCTTTGACACTTTTTGTAAAAGGTAAAAACTATCCAATTTGATAAAAATTGTAAAAACTACATTCTAAGGATTTTGAAAGGAAATTAAAATTAGGTTGAAAATGACCACAAATAACCATTTCATCTTATAAAATAATATTCTAAATAATATTTTAATGAACATGTACAAGAGATAAAATTTTCATTGACTAGAGAATACATAATTTTTTCTTTTCTTAAAAACATATTTTCAATAGTTTTATATGAAATTGAGAGGAAAATAGAAATAATGCATAAAAATTAAAAGAAAAACCAGAGTAGAATAAAAATATGGGTTTTAAAGTACAAATCCATGAAATTTTCCTCAATATAATTTTATCATATACAATCTTGAAAATAAATAATGGTGTAACACAAACCCATATGTCAAGTTCCATATTTCTTCATATAGTTTTAAAAATCATATATTATAAATATGTATTTATTATAAATATATTTTAGAACCATATTTGTAAATAAATCACTATTTATAATTGATTTATAATTCCCAATTATCCTTTTATTTATATTTTTTAAAATGAACACTTGGGCGAAAACTAGTATATTTTACATGCCTGTTTCAGTTCAGTGGTTCCTATACTTAAACCTTGGTAATGGTTTCATCATATTAATAATATTAATAAAAATATAAATATCATATTTATTCATTATATAAACTTTAATAACTATTCATAGAAATCAGTTATTAAAAATTAACCACATCACTTAATGGAGACTGTATTCTGTATATACACATGGGTGATGTTTTAACATTTCTATTTTTGGAATTAAAGAATGATAAATAATAATTCACAATTATAGAATCATAAGTATTTCATAAATAAAATATTTATTCACTAAATATATCCTTGTAACCATCAATGAAAATATTATATGAAAAATGAACCGCATTTCTTTGTGGAGGTGGTAGTCCACATGTACGCATGAGAGATGTTATCATTTTCCCATGGTTGGGAATGAGATAGAAAGTAGGTTACCGATAATAATAAAAAAATATTATTATATTTATTATATTGGATTTATTATGTTATAATTGATAAAAAATATTTAAAGAAATTGGAATAATAAATAAACTTTGTACAATTATGGTAAGACAATTAGCTCTTTCTTGAGAGACCTCCTTTGGATTACACATTAATCCTTATTATAAAGGAATTTGGGAAAGCAAAAGGGAATGAAAAATAAGTAAAGAAATATATTATGTATTTTGGTTATGTATTGGTTGATATAGAGGTCACAATTTTTTTGAATAAGGGATGATAACATGTACTATTTTATAAGTGAGCATAGGGACACACATAGAATTACATAAAAGTTTTAAATAATATGATGTCACTTTATTGTTCAAGTGGTATAGAATAGAGAATAATTAAAAGTGTTGGTAATATAATGTAAAAATATTTATAAATAATATTATTTATAGAAGTTTATGTTTTATCTTTACTCTTTCTGGTAGTTTAACCCCTGGTAAACCTGCTTTAAGTCTAACAGTGGTAACAATTTTTTTACTGTTTTTTACATTCATTGTGAAAAAAATTATGTTGACATAATTAAATTATATTAGTTATTATAATTAAAAATATGAAATAAATTTTAAAATATTCAATTTATATAAGGTAAAAAATATCATTTTAAAACAAGTGTATGAAACAAAAAAAATATGTTTTAGACAAATGCATTTTTGAGCATAATACTGAGTTTACATTCATTTATTTCCTTGTATAAACTATTAGATGAATGATGAAATATTATATTGAATGTATAAACTAAAAATTTAATTATATTAACTAATTTACACTGATATATTAAATTTATCAGTCTAAAAACAAACTATGATAATAAAAATAGTGTTATAAAAATTAAGTGGTTTTACCATAAAATGATTTAATCTTTATTTAGAACCAACTGATAACCAATCAATTCATTTTATTCACGTGTAAAAATTCATTTTTTCATAAATTAGATAGTCCTATTAATATCTTCCAATAAAATAGTTTCAAGATAACTGCCACATTAAATAATAATAATATAATTTTATATCACAGTTTGATTAAACATGGTGTTGTAAGAATGAGAGGGTATGGAACCTACCATACCCTTTCACCATAGCAGAAGCTAAACTGATTGCAATAATGAGAGGGTATGGAACATGCCATCAGGAAAAGACTATACATGTACAAAAAATCATAGCCTAATAACCATGAGAATGTGGATATCTGATTTCACGATGATGATGCTGGTGAGGAGCAGTTCCAAGTAGTTAGTCTGCGTTGTATGTAATATTTGAAGCCTTCGGGAAATGAATTCCTCTAAGGCCTACAGTAAATTTAACCTTGTAAGGGTTCCAACACACCCATTGAAATGTGTATTATCAAAAAACAATAAAAAATGAAGGCCTTAGGGCCATTGGAGGAGTTGTATGTAATGAAATCCATCAAAGAAAATAAAATTTATCTAAAGATAAGTATATCATAAAAAATTGATGTGTTAAATTCTAAGAAATAATAAGAATTTTACCCTTGAAATTTCATCACTATTATATAAAAAATGAGGATACTTCTTCCTCATCACATCATTGGGTTCCCATATAACAAAAAAAATTATGGTCATACTATAAAACTTTGACCATGTGAGTGGTCTTTCCCTAATGCACTTTAACTATAAGATCCAGAATCTCTATCCATTGTTCCCCATTAGAGACATAATTCTACAATAGTAGGATATTTGAGTTTATTACACATTATATATTAGTTGTGTACTTCCCTTAGAGTGATACATGGAAGACATCATGAAATTGAGAGAGATTCAATAGAAGAGACAATCGATAATCAAACATACCAATATGATCTTCAATTTCAAAGGGACCAACATATATAAGGTTACAATTTATCTTCTTCCCATATCTCATATACCTATTCCAAAGAGATATTCATAAGAATATATTTTCACAAACATCAAATTATATAACTCACTGAAGATTGTCAATATAACTTTTGTCTTGACACTGAGATTCCAAGTTGTTTCACTAAATAGATTCAAACATATTTTCTATTTAATTAGATGTCTTACGTCAAAATATATTTATTTTTACATAGTTATCCTAGAATTTTAGAGTTATACACTTCCTACGATAGAGGGATTCATAAAAATCCATCTGAATTCTTGAGTGTACTCTATAATTGTATGAGAAATAAACCATAAAATTGTGTTGATCCAAAATGCATTGAGAATCCATAGAACATGCTCTCAAAATATATTATAGGGTATTAATGGTCTGAAGTGACTAAAAATATTTCTAATGATTATATACAATTATAATGTTATTCTCTATATTTTATTTTTACTAAAGACTTCTCCAAATATTTCAGGTAAACCTCAGACCCTGATCAAATATAATAGAATGTGGTACTCCATGAAACCTTTCCACTTCCATAATTTATATCCTGGAAAGAAGATAAATAGATAAATATTCTCTTATTTCAAATTAAATTTGGTGACATTGTATGGTGTTTAATTATTACCCAAATAGTATTATAACATTTAAATGTTTTGTGGAGTTTTATGATTAAATCCATGATGATATTTTAACATTTATATTATAATATGGTTAATGGTTATAAAATCCCATTAGAATTTTTTCTCTCAGTCTTAACTCATTGACACACTAAAAATCAATATATAATCTTTATTGTATATATGTTCATGGTATCCCACTAGAAATTATCTTTAATATATTTATATATCTTTTTTTCTTCATGGAAGGATAGAGAATGATGAAAAATGAATTTTATCTAATTGCACCTCATTAAATTATGGGTTTCATGGGACACATACTCTATTATTTAACCATATAATTTTCCCATAATCCTGGTTTAAATTATTAAGATCATATTCCATTTTTGTAGTTATATATCATCCTTATGCACCTCTTTAATCTTCACATTAATGGATGGTAGAAAATTCATCTAAGAAAGATATGATATATTCCAATTAATCATTATTTTAATATTTATCTTCCATAGATAAAAAAATATTGGATTTCTTTTAGACCACATCATGGAAAAATTAGCTTGTTCCTTCCAACTTAGAGCATCATTCACCTAGTTTTCCTTCCCTGGAATTCAGTTTATTTAGAAGACATAATCATTAATAAATTCCAATTATCTAATTTAATGAATATTCATATCTTATAACATGAACATATACTATAATATTTTATTATTCGTACATATATCACACCTTTCTAGATAAAGATAATGCCAAAATATTTTCTATGAAAAAATTAAATCTTCCTGGTCTAAAGTATGAGTAAGATTAGTTTTATTATGGATTTTTAGTTAGTGGGTGGAATAATCTACAACTATATCATTAAATATAAGGACACATCCTATTTTATTATTCCTTTCATCATTATTGATCACAGGCCACTCTCTACTATTAGGTTGTGTGACCATAGTTTCACTGACCAAACTTCTATTTAGTTCCATCAAAATTTCTCCACATTCTTTTTTCTAATGGAACATGAATCTATTTTGAGTAAACATGGTTATTGGATTAGATAACCATGATAAATATCTCAAAAGGAATCAGTAGTATCCATCCAACCCAAGAAATGTACAAATCTGACTCACCATGGTTGGTGTGGACCATTTTTTCAATAACGTTTTCCGTGAAAGATCCTCTGATATACCAAAACATTGTATTATATGAACTAATAGTGAAACTTTCTATAGTTACAGTTCATACTTACTGAATTTGGTATGCAAATTGTCCTTCCTCAAGGTCATGAGAAAATCTTCAAATAATTATCTTTATCTTCATTAATCCTGAAATATATAAGAATGTCATCTATAAATGCTACCACAAACTAATCACGATTATATTTAACGACTATATTCATTAAATCAAAAAATATAGAAAGGGAATTGGTTATTCCTAATAGAATCACTATAAATTATTTCATACTATACCTTGTATGGAAGTTTTTTAGATATATCCTTATTTTAACCTTCAATTGATGATTCCGAGAATGAAAATCAATCTTAGAAAAATACTGAGCACTATGACGTTGATCAAACAATTTTTAAATATGGGGGAAAAGATATTTTTCCTTGATAATGATATTGTTGTGTTTCTGATTATCAATACAAAGATGTATTGAGACACATTTATTTTTAAAAAAAATATTGGCGTATCCCATGGTGATTCACTGTAGTATGTAAACATCTATAAATATTCTCTTGGAATTTATTCTTTAATTATTACAATTCAACTAAGGAAATTCTCTATTAACTATTTGAAATAGGTGTTTCACAAATAATGTGTTCTATTTAGCAGTCTACTAGAAAATTGGAAGTAATAATGGGAAAGTATTCAACATATATATCAATATATTTCTGGAAAATGGGAATATATTCAATTTTATGTTTCTCCCCAACCATTAGAAATAAATATCCCTAATGAATTGGTAGTAATACCCATGAAATAAAAGTTACTCTATAGACATTTCATGTTCATTTTGACACTATAGAATGATCATAGGTTGATTTTGAATATAAAATAGGATTCAAATTCTTTGGAAATTGTTATAGTGTTTATATAAAGAAAGGTAATCTATTCCAAAAAAAAATCAAACTCCACTAGAGGGAGAATCACAAGACTTACAAGAAGAACATTATGAATTTTTTTTACTAGAGAGTACCAATAGACTAGATATTTGATAATCTTAACATTATAAGATTTTAATACTTTGTGAATGTATACTCATTGAGGATAATAATTGATAATCCTAGATACATTGAATGATATAAATGAATTAATAAGAATAATCTAAAATAATATAATTAAATACTTTGGGATAACTATGACAATATCAAATCCATCATTAAATATTTAATACTTTAATAAAACACAAATGGTAAGCATTACTATCAAGGATCATTAATCAGAGTGATCAATCATATAATAATAAAATCATTCCAAAATATCTTAATTTATGGAACCATAATTAAACGCATGAAACTTGAAGTTCATCTCATGTAAATATTAATTGTCACTATTGTTATAGGTTCTATCTTTTTATTCAACATATTGGTTAATAAAGAGAATATGGATTTACATATGCTTATAACCAAAGAGTCTCTATCTAGGTGTGTAGTCTCAGGCCTCCTCATCATATTCCAATGGTGATTGAGTTAATACCAAATACACCCCAATAAAATATATTACGCCAAGGTGTATCTATGCTACAACCGTTTCAAATTTACAATATCCATTGAAAGTTTAATTTCTAGAAAAATTACACTCCTTTAATTACCACATCCAAGGATGTTATCCTATACTTAGGCTTATCCCAAGGGACCACCCTAAATATTACTACTCTTTATCTCTAGAAATAAAAAAACATATCTCTAATACCAACTAAGGTGAACTCTGTATTTTATATATAAATATTTCATCATTTTAGATGAATATTCAATGCATTTCACATTAATACAAACCCAAGTACCATAATAGTTTATTTTCAAAAAATATATTTAACATCTCCCATAAAGTTATTCTCTCATAGTACCTTTATTATATATTTCATCCTTAATTCCATTCTTCATAACCTATGGAAAATGAAAACATAATAATGGGTTATATTAGATTATAATTAAGGGTAAAAATTATTTTTCAATCAATTATTATAATTTGGAATAATATAAGCATAAGGTAATGAGATTAGGATCATAACTAATGAAGTTCATACTTAATCTGTCATAGTTCTTAAATCATTTATCATGATATAAAGATTTATCATTTCAAAATACATGAGTTATAAGAGTAAGGAATCATCCTTAATAAATAATGACCAATGAGAGTATATTGTAATCATAATAACATTTTATAATAATTTTATGTATCTATAATGAGAATAAACAATCATAATAATAAATTGGGCATCATACATTCATAATTGTACTACCAAAAAAAGATAACTCCAACACTATCTTTAGAGTAACTTTTATATAGTAAAATCCATAACTACTTAAGATTTTATTAAATCCATCATGATTTAATATTTTCTTAACTACATGATATCTCAGGAGTTTTGTAACTCTATCACCATTACCCAATGCATTAGTGGACTATAACAAACCCATTGATAACATAATCATAATTCATTAATATATATTACATGATATTATTAAAATATTTATAATTTTTTCATAGCATAGCCCTAGGAAAAGAAATATGTTTTTTAAGAAACTCCTCACAACATAATCAGAAGACACCCATATAAAGGATGTGGATGGAATCATAAGTAAATTTATTATCTGATCATAGATTAATTAACTCAGGAGAAATAAATTTGTTTTATGTAATCATCATAATAGAATCTTCATCATAAGTCATCCATAAATTTGTATATAATCATAAGATAATATAACCAATGAAATAAAATAATCATTAATGTATATTTGGATAATGATAAAGTCTACCGACACATTAAAAATTATAACAAATATTTTAGTCGTACGTTTTGTAAAGAGTCATAAATAACCTCCTAAAGAAATATTAGAAAAACTAATTAATAAAATTTTTGAAAGTAATATAAAATAAGGTTGAAAATTTATTCAAATAATTATTTCATCATATAAAGGAGTGTTATTAAAAACATTTTAAATACCCTGTATATGGATTAAAATGTTCTTTAACCAAATGGGAAATAAGGCTGTGTTTTTCTTAAAAACGTTTTCTTGATCATTTTAAGTTCTAAATATAAGAAAATATTACGAACACATAATTTTTCCAAAAATAAATATAGTATAATATAATATATGTGGTTTAAAATATAATATCCTTATAATTTACCTAAGTATAAATTTAATATAAAAAATATTGAAAAGAAATGAAATTATAAAATATACCTTTACATAAAGTATTGTTTAGATTTATACACACTGAAAACTATAATATATTAAATATTTGTTTATTTTAAATATATTATAAAAACTTTTTAATAAATAACTTACAATTTATTATTCGTTGATAATGTATAATTATCTTTTTATTAAAAATTTCTTCATTAAAAAGAATATTCGGGTGAATACGGGTTCATTTTATAAGCATGTGGTTTGAAGGTTCCTATAATCACACCTTGGTCATGGATTAATTTTGTATAGAATATTAATCGTGATATTAATATCATTTTTATTCATTATATTTAGTTTTATAAACATCTATTTATAAATTAAAGAAAAACGGATTACATCACTTCATTGATACAGTAGTCCGTATATACACATAAGTGATGTTTAAAATTTCTAATGGATATAATAAAATAAAGTTAAAGAACAATTAAACATTATAGAATAATAATTATATCAAAAATATCATTTATATTTAATAAATATTTCTTTAAAACTATCCATGTAAAGAAGAAATGAATAATTAAGCACATCGCTTCATAGAGGTGGTAGTCAACACGTACTGATGAGTGATGTTATCATTTTCCAATGGGTTGGAAGGTGAAATAAAATGTTTTTCCAATAATAATAATAATATATATGTATATTTATGTTATCAGAGTAATTATTTCAGTTTATAGAAAATATATTCAGTGAAATTAGAAGAATAAATAAACAGTAAAGAATTTAGGATACATGATTACCTCTTCATTGAGAGTGCTCCTTTGACTTACACCTTAACACTTCTCAAGATAGTCTTCGGTTATGAAATAAAGTTCTATAATGAGGGGAATGTGTCATGAAAAGTTATAGATTGGAATTTTCTAATACATAAGTCATAAAATAACCCAATAAACCCATCCAACTGAACTCCAGAATAGACCACAAAAAGACGTAAAGGGAATTTCTGATCCCCATGGGCTGGTGGAAAGTACCAGGGAATAAAAGAATGACATGAGGGAGTGGTTTAACCAACCCATAACATGATACATTGCATATATATTGAAAAATATTACCAGAAATTAACATTACATAGTCAAAAAATAATTGTGACAGTGATACACCTAAAGAAACTAGCCAAAAATCAAGGAATATATAAAAAACAAAAAAATAAAACCCATACCATAAACATACACTCCATCTGATACATGGAAAATATCCCACCATCTCACCACTATATACCCATAACCAGCTGATATGAAACCTCAACACCTCTATGCGACACAATTTCCATTCAAACATCATACAAAACAAGGTCTACACAACCCTAATAGAGTGTGTAATGTGTGAGATAAAAAATGTTAGTAGGATCACACCCAAGTGATTTATAATATTTATTCACCAAATAATGTTGGTTTGGTTAAAACATAAAAAAATACGTGAAAAAACATTTTCATATTTTCCCCTAAATCATGGTAAAACATTTCCATTATCTTTTAAAATTATAAAATAGATTCTAGATAATATAGTTTTAAAGAACATTTCAAATAAACCAATTACATTTATCGAAACATGCATCATATATTGTATCAAATTCACAATAACTAGAAGACAAATTGAAATGGAGATCACCCCTATGATAACATAGGTCTAGGATAGCTAGGTCACTCGTACCCAAATACGAAATAAAAACTAGTACATAGATCAAGTTCCAAGAGTAAATAAATATATGATCTAGGGATGGAGGGAAACCCTAGAAAGTGAACCACCTTACTGTGTAAATATAAAATTCATAAATTCAATGAATATATAATATTTTGATAGAAGAATACCCTAGAAATTGATCCCCCATACAGTGTCAAAGGGATAAGCCCAATCCATATCCCACTTCTTGGGACCCAAGGCTCCCATGGAATGTATGTGTCAAATCATTTTAAAAGGGATTGATATATTTCAATAGAAAAATTACATAAAACCCCTTTCCATCTCAAAATCGTGATTTGAAAACCAATTTCACAAACCATATCATAATTCATTGAAAACCATTTCTTTTACTAAAATAAGGAGAAACCATATTTTATCAAAATATAATTTATTCACGAATATCAAAAAATCAATGATCATTTAAATTATGGTTTTGAAAACTATTTATAGTACCAATAGTTTTCAAAGATCATTAAACATTGGCTAGATATTGAACTATCTACCTCACACTTGGTTCTCATGCCAACCATAACAAGATCCATATGATGGAAGGAAATGAAACAAAAGAGAAGTCAAAAAATGGACCTAAACATTTATTCTCACATTTTAGAATCAAGTTACCACAAGAATAAGGCTAGAGGAGAAGATAGATCAATCTATAGCTCAATTTCCATAAATTCCACACCAAAATCAATTAGAGATCCAAACTGTTGGTAGACAAACAGATAACGATTCTATAAGGGGTTGAGAGAGATCATTACATGATAAATAGTCTATAAAACAAAAAATAGAACCAATTCCCATTCCAAGATATATAGAGGAATAGAGAGGGATGTAATAATACATTCCAATGAGTAACAACCAATCAACCAGAGATCAATAATCCAATAAAACATGATGATTAGATGCCATGTCATCCCTAAGGACACCTGGATTTTATTAAGTATAAATAAGGTTTAAAGAGGTTATTAAGGGTGATAAATAGGGGTTTTAGGAGTAAAAAAAATACTAATATGCCCCTTGTAAATTTGGCCTAGGTCAAGGCCACTAGCTACCTGGTGGTGCTAGGCAGTGAGCATGCACTTATATAAGTCTCCTCAATATGCCAGTGTGCTTACACTAGTTGGATAATTGAGTTCATATACCAAATCTAATATCACAGGATGATTCATTCTGGTTAGTGGCTCCCATCATCTTCTCAATGTCCTTCGTCATCCATCATTGTCCCTACTTTGGTTTCCCCTCCTTCGAACACCCAAAACCAATTATAAAACCTTAAAACATGATCCAATACACTTGAAAAGAGAAAAAATGAAACTTTAATAGGATCAAAACTAAGGGAAAGGGTGAATGTTACAATTATCCCAACTACATGACATTATGTCCCAATAAAGTCTTATAAAAGAATGAATATCTAAAAGAAGGCGAGGCAACTGATCACTCACCAATGATTTACTCTCCCAAGTGTTGAGAGAGTCTAATCCTTAACACCATAACACTTGAACCAATGAGGTGGAACCCTATGTATAAATTTCACAAAAGGGTCAATGATCTCCAACAACTATTCCACAACTAAAATGCCATAATTTAACTCAACATCATCCCAATTCAGAATATGGGAAAGATCAAAATGATAAATCTTATGTTGATATATGGTGAAAATATCATGAATTCATATCAACTGAGTAGGTAGTTCCCACCGATAAGCAATATTTCGAACCTTCTTAGTGCACTCAAAATTTCTAACATATCTCTAAGTTATCTTCCCCTATATACCAAGATGATAATTCCCTAACTATGGAGAAACCACTAAAAGGGCCATCCACTAACATAAATCCCCAAAAGATAGTATCAACGGTCCACATTATATTTATAATAACTATGAGCAGTAACTATGTGTCAATATATATCTGGAATCATTGGTGACATCGTCAAAACAATATCTAGTCTCACAAGAGTGGCCCTACCCAGTTCTGAGCATCAAATAAGTGACATGGATGGGTGACAATAAAATTTTTCAAAGGGATCCATTCTGATAAATGAATGGTAACTATTATATAAGAAAACATGAGTAAGCCCAGGTTTCTATCCCATGATCCTTGGAGATTAAAGACACAAGCACAAATAATATCTTCCATAATTTGAATTGAGTTCTCTATCCTGATATATTTATAAGGATGGTAAGCTGTAATCAACCTAACCTGAATTATTATCTTCTTGGATACTTCTTTAGAATCGAGAAGTAAAACTTGGATCCCTATGAGGGATAATGGTTGGATGACCTTGTTAAACCTCATAATTTTCTAAACATACAACTTTGGAAAATATTCAACCTTGGGTATGTCCCTAATCAGAATGAAATGATCTGATTTTTTCTTCTGACCATTCACCACATAGAGAGATTTATTTCCTTATGGATTTTTTTAAAATCATTCAATAAAGTAAATGGAAAATTCATTCCATTTCTTTTTTGTAACTAGAAGAGGCTGGAGTAGGCTAGTAGGATTCATGATCTCTATCTTCATCTATTGGAAGGTGTAACAGAGAGATAGATAATAAAAATTTTCATGCATTATAACAAACACTATAAAATCGACCTCATGTCATAATACATCTTCATTGATCCTAGATTAAAGGACCATGAATAACTATGGAAATCATGCATCACTAAAATCCTGAAAGATGAAATGAAGACAAACCAAACCCCAAAAGTGAATAATTTATTTATAATGGAGTGACCAACCAAGAATGGTCTCCCCACCATTTAATAATTCCATAAATACTTTTAATTCATTTTCATGATTCTAGTGTCATTGAATATAATCAAGGAGAGATGATAAAAACTAAACCCTAGTCAAAACCATTCCCGATTCATCATCGTATGAATCTAGATGTAAATAAGAAAAAAATCCACATAAGGTTCCTCTCATATTTCTCTTCCAAGGATTTCTATTAATTTAATTTTCTATTAAGAGTGTTATGGATTTTTTCATCTGTTCCATAGGTTTAGGAAAGAACATAATCAAATGTTTAGAGGTACTTTACCCATCACCTATACCTATGGTATATTTCTTTTGGAAAAACATATAACTGTGGAAATTTTCATCAAAATAGATTATGAAACTCTCCTTAGAAATATAGTGTCTCCAGAACATAAGATTATGAATAACATAAATGAACTATATGTTATATGTGGGGTAATCTTTCTCTTGCAGTTGAAACTGACTAGAACTGTATAAAAAGACATGACCATATAATATAAGAATAAATCCCAGCCTATCATAAAAAGCATCTCAAAAAAACATTTATCCCAAACCATGTTCCATAAATATCAAGGTAAGATTTTAGACATCATTTCAACTCATTAAAAGAATCCTGATACTTAGTATACCACAATAAATTCTCCTTTTTTATGTTAATAAAATTCAAGGGTGATACAATCTTTAAGAAATCCTTAATGAACCACTAATGTGTAGGCTAGATAAAGGTTGTGGAATTATCTTGGTTCTTTTGATTCAAGGTCTTATCTATGGTTCCCAAGAAGTTATTTTTATTATATTCAATATGTATTATAAAATAAAGTAGGAGAGACATGTTTCATGAAGTCTTGAAATTATTATTTTTTGGTTTGTATCTTATGCTGGACTTGTGGAGGGGATACACCGAAGAACGTTTCACATAGTTAAATGACCATAAGGCTAACAAGAAGATGTGGTGTTTCCTAGAAAAATTCTTCTCTAATTTTCATGAAATATCCAGGCATCCAAATGATTTTATATTCCACCTTATGTAGGATTTATTTAACCATTCCCCACTGCTTATTAAGTTATATAATGTGGGTTGTAGGTGTTTTTTCTTCCTCCTATCTAATAATTGGTCCTCTAATCCTAGTTTCAGGCCAGAGGTGTGGGCCTCTTGTGACCAATCCACACATGGAATGTCACAGGTTCACCAACAAAACAAGACTATATGATTTAAATGGGGCCTTATAACATGGAATAATAATAATCCCACCCACTGGATCATGTTGCATGCTCTCTTGGAAAATATTCTTCTCTTTTAGTTTCATGTCAAGGATGACTGGGATGATATGCTATCAGAATCTATTGGGATAAAAAACCAAACTCTAAGGGATGCTATTAGAATAGGAGAGGGAGTCTTGGGCTATGTCCATGTAAATATGGATCAAAGAGGGATATCACACTCCAACATACATTAATGATATCACCAAAAAGTGGATATGCACTATCAGCCTGAATATATGTAAAGAGGATGAATCATACACAAATGACCCAGACGTTTTTGGGGGCATGGATGATGATTTTTTAGAACACTTTTTGTTTATTACAATCCTTATAGGTATAGGGGTTACTCAAGAAATAATTTAGATATACATTATTATATTCCTTAGGTAGTGTCTAATCTCAACAATTCCATTGTTGAAGGTGTTCCCAAAGGGAATGAAAAATTAGAGGCTATCAAGATCCTTAATCATGAGAGTTTCACCAATTTGGATGGATTCCATATCTCCTTATATGTGGCTTCATAGGATTTGGTTAAGCCTGATCTTTTTTCAGAAATCTATGATTATTTTTAGGGAAGAAGTATTCCTTGGATGGAAATTTCTCTACATTGGTGCTTACTCATAAGGTGAAGGACTCATCCTATCTTATTAATTTTAATCCCATTAGTATGGGTAACTTCACATAAAAGGATGTAGAAAGAATTATCAATAAAAGGCTCTCTTGGATTATTCTTAGATGATTTTTTGCGGGGAAACATGAGTTCCTTCATGGTCACTCCATTCAAGGAGCCATTGATATTTCATAAGAGAAGATGGTGGATATTAATTAAAATTCTCCCAAAACCAAAATTGTCATTAGAGTTGATATAGAAAAATACTATAATAGTCTAGAACAAAAATTATTTGTCTAGGTTATGAGATGCATGTGATTATCTATTTTGATCTCTAATATCTGCTTCAGATTCTATATCTTCACATGGCTCTCCATTTATCTGATGGGTAAGAGGTATGGTTTTTAAAGACAATCAAGGGTATGAGGTAAGGGGACCCACTCTCCCTTAGTTTATTTATTATACTGTATAATTTCATTAGAAATAATATGATTCAAAGTATTTATATTGGAGATATTCAGTCTTTCAAAAGAATGGGATCATTTATAAATGTCTCGTATCTCATATTTACTGATGGAATGGTATTATTTGTTAACAGAAGTAGAAGATAAATATGAGAATTTAATATGTTTATGGAGGAGTATTATTGATGGAGAAGACAAGTTTATCCCTCGAGACAAGTGTACTATTTACCTTTCGATCAATTGTTCAATGAGGCATTCTAAGATGGTTAAATAATCCAAGGGAATTCACATGAAGGTCTATCCCATAGAGAATCTAAGCATTCCCATATGACTATAAAGGATTCATATACATCATTTTAATGGTATCATAGACACTATTTCCAATAGCAATAACAACTAGAATAATTGGTTCCACTCTTTTTGTGGAAGGAATACTTAGATAAATTATGTTCTCACCTGCATACCTTTGCATGTTCTATTAGTTTAGAGGGTTCCCATGGTGGTTATTAGGGATATTGGAAAACTCGAACTATCCTTTATTTAGGAAACCAAACCTTATAGTTTATACCATTGGGATTCATGAGAGAGGCTTCAAAATCATAGGATGAAGGCAACATCAACTTAAAATATGTTTCAGAAACAATTTAGGGTATGTTAGAAAAACTAGACAAGGAAGCCCTTGTATGGAGATATCTATGGGGAATGTTCATCATGAAAAAAATAAGGTCAATATTTATGTCATCTAGTGGGTATACTATCTTGTTTTTGGAAAAAAAAATTCAGGAAAAATCCCGGTTCGTCTGAGAAACTCTTGTTGGATAATTAGAAAAGGATATATTTGTTTTTATATCCATAAGTAGGCTGATAATTTACATGGTTTCCTAGGTTTTATGATCCTTAATGTCTCATTCAGAGAATCTAGGGACCTTGCAACATTTATTAATTCTTTTATTAACCATCCAAAGTATGTGTTTTACCTCACTATCAACAATAATTAGGATCTTAAAGTCAGAGTGTTTATCGACTCTTTATCTGGATCTTTCTCTGTGAAGACTTATCATTGGATCCTGCTTCCCAATGTGATATAGGATGCATTGGGAAGTATCTTTTGGTGTAAAGATATCCATACAAAATATGACTTTCTAATTTGACAGATACAAAACCATGTAGTCCCCATAGATGAGGAGGTTAAATCCAAAGGTATCAAACCAGATTCATGGTGCACCTTCTATAGGAACCCCCATGAGGATACAACCACCCAACTATTTTTTTGAAGGATATTGTGATACAGCCATATGGTCCATGTTTAGGGGTTTTTTTTTTATTTTGATCCCCATGTGTCTAGAGGTAACATATTTCTCAACTTCTAGTTCAAGATTCCTATAAGTTAAAACCTGACTGTAAGGCTCATCTGTTTATCTTAGAAGAAGTTTTCTGGTGTTTATTGGATGTAATAATCAAATCCCGTCATGAGGGTATTGTAGGGTTATGTAGATCCTTGGTGGCCCATACTAGATGTGTGGTGGGTGACCTACTGATTTTTGTTAAACTTTGGGATAATTACCCTAATATTAGGTCAATCATTCTTGTCTATGACCCCCTTATTCTAGATATCATTCATCCACCTAGGGACATTGGTTCTGTTGGATCCTCCCATATGTAGCTTAAAACTAAATGTTGATGGGTATTACTTCTCAGGGTTTATGTATCGATGTGGAATTGGTTGTGATCATGGTAACTTAGTGATTATCATATTTAGTACATCATATGGTTCCATAGACTCTATAAAAGTATAATAAAAGTTTCATTAGATAATACAAAAGATATGGATGGTATAATAGAATAAAATTCCATTCAGGATGGGATATAAATGTTCAAAATGGAAATCATTGATCTATATTTTCTAGAATCCTACTATGCAATCAGAAACAAATCCTTCGAAAGGTCAGACCTGTGTCCTTGGTCTATCACACACCATATTCATTGTTGAAAATCATTGATCAACTACAATACTACCATAACACACATTGGTCATGAAGGGAATACAGATTTGAAGTATTTGGATTCAAGAGTCTATGATGCAAACCGTGTATTTATTATTATAGTCTTGGATCTCTTCCTCCATGGTGTGAAGATATTATTAGGGGTTATGCACTCTGGGTGCACCATATAACCCCGATTATTTTTCATGGTGTTTTATTATGTATAACTAATGTATTATTGAACTAGGAACCAGATAAATGGCGAAATATACCAACCCCTCTAGATGAAGGCCATAAAATTCATCTGTAAAATGTTTGGGAAGTAATGGGAAACTAATGGAAGATCATCATGGGAAGAACCATCATTGAGATCAACAACAAAAATATATAAAATAATCTTAATCTCCATGCATAAATGTCTTAAAAAACTATACCTTAGATCCCACTCTCCTTGAAAGACATGATATCTCTTATCACTAGATGATAATGAAAAACACCAACGATAATAATGAATCTCAAATTGACGATAAACTTTATAATCCATCCTATTTATAACATAAAAAAGATCCATGTCAAGAAACAGAAATTCCCATACTAATTCAACATTAGTTAGTAGAAGATAATTTGAATAAAATGGAAAAACATACTCATTACTCTTCTAAAAGGTGTTTATATATCAATAAAACAGATATAATACAAATTTAGAGTTTAACAAATCCATGAAACAAGAATATATAAAATAAGATGAGGAACCTGTATCAAATAGATCAGTTTATATAAAAGATGCAACCAAAATTGTACCTCTCACTATAGTTGGAACCACATTTACTTCTACTATAAACTGCTAAACTATGAGAAATTTCTTTAGTCTTGGGTCCTATGATTAGAGGCCTATTGAATTTTATGTTTATGATTGTGACACTATTTCATTTTAAGGTGATGAACCCTGACCATAACATGGAATATAAAGAGATTTGGAGAATCTATATAGATGACCATATTGACAGCATAAAATGTTGTTATATAGAGGCACAAAAAAAAAATTGTCGGGTGTTACCTAAATCTATACAATGATAGAAAGTCATGGATACACTTCTAGATACTGATGATATAATAGAGGAAGCCCGTTATTGAAAACTACCACCCTTTTGACCATCATTCCACTTCCACTTCTTCCCATGTGTGGAAATAAAATTTCGATTGAGTGGAAGGGAAGACCCAAAAAAACAATCTTGCCTACCATATCAAACAACATCAAACCCCTATCAACCACTACAACTTAGGTGGTGAGATTAAAAAATATATTGCTATGATCATATATCAGTTCATAAGTATTACATTTATTTTTGAGTTGTCATATTATCATTGATTTTCAAAACCTGTCCTAAATGGGCCATTGCTGCAAATCACCAAGCCCGCCCAAAATATGCTAGGTGCTAGAAACTACTGTCAAGTTGGAATATCACTAACATGGAAGGACATAGCCTATGTACCTGTACATATTCCCACATCAACAAGCCTACAAAATGATGAAATGTAAAAAAAAACTAAAAAAACATGCCTGCATACATCTAAATTTCATAACTAGAGCACTAAATGATGTAAAGAAACGTCAGTTGGGATAAATAAAATCCCACAAAAAAGAGTCCAAAGACTACTCCAACATGAAAGAAAGACATGGAATACTCTCAAAATGTCATAGAAACACCCCTCATTCTGCCCAGTCCCCTTAAGCACCATCTAGTCATGGTTCGTCTAGGACTCTAGAAAAGGGTCTATCATAAGCATAAGATACAAAATGTGTTGGAAAATATCATACATGGGTGAGTAGAACGACACTCAGTAGGACACCATAAAACCAAAAATAATTCAATAGAAGAAAATAGTCATATCAACATAGGTATATGTCTACAACACATATGATAAGAATATCTAGATATACTCAATAAGACAGATAGTATAAAGGTAAGTCAAAACTACAATTCCAAAATAGGATTCCTGCTTGAAGGTTCTATAAAGTACTCATCTAGGAGTACATAGTCATATTTTTGATAAAATTTATTATTTCCATCCAAGAGGTAGTGCTCATCGAGTCTCACCATTAGATGTACACACTATAAGTCTGAATAGATATCATATATAGATGAGGATCACTCCCAAATCCATGGGGTATACTAGAAATGTAATCTATATTAACCAAATAATTAGAGTATCAACACCCACATAGTGTTAGTCAGGATGATACTAAGAGCTCCAATTAGGGAATAAATATGAATAAAAGATCTCACTCTGGGCCTCATAGAGGGATTACAAAAACTATATACATGAATTACTAAAGGAGGGATCACTTTCCTTTGAGTAATATATGATTGTATACTTACCATCAATGAATGGATATGGGTAACACACCCTAATAAAAAATTTCCAAGATACCGAGGGCAATGGATCCTAGCCAGGTTTATGAAAGTATACGGTGTGTATAATGGATACAAACCAGGTCCCATGACCTCATGTCCTTCCCATGTAAAGGGATTATGTATCATACCCATGTCCATGTAATAGTATATAGTGTGTTAGCTTCCCATGTACTCTGACCATGTTCCCATACATGACTTAGCTCATGTACTTTGTTCTGGGTGTGTCTGTGTGGGGGAAGTAAATAATGTGATCCAACCCATGTACCCCATCCGCTGTCCATGTATCCTTTGAGGTACACACCAAGCCACTAGGGATAGGTCACACACTACGTGACAGGGTCACACACCGTGTGATAATAAAAAATATCTTGCAACCCTAGACACCATTAGGAGGGACCCTCATGCAATTTAATCTCATATTAAACAAAATTTGGATCATGTTTTTCTTTAGACCCTCATTATTCCATCAGCACTTGATCACACAACCGTTGAAATTTATTTTGGTTCCAATCTTTCTAAAAATCAAGGATCTACCAATACAAACCTTTCCATGTACATTCACCATATTTCTTCCCTTCAATTCACTTAGAGATCTTCCACTTTCTTCATTCTTCATTTCACACAGAAGAACACAAAATACGGTATCCAAATCCACCCAATCTATCACATATTCCATCATCGCACTGACGTCATGTCATCCAGATCCAATGTCTAAAATATTAAGTCATTTCACCAAGATACACGTGTGGAACAATCAATTCATCCGAATATGTCGAATCTTGATCCAAATTAAGAATGCATGCGATGAATGGATAATCGAGGGAGAAAATTGTAATAAAAAACGAGGAACAAACACTGATCAATGTTCATGTTAACCTCGATTATTTGATATTATAATGATGAATGATGAGTTAAAAATTTTAATCGCAAAAAAATTGTTCCAATAAATCTACAAAAATAAAACCATCCTGTAAAATGAACAATCCATGAATCAGTACATTGGATGAATTATTCATGATAATCATAGAAATTAAGAACAAGGAAATAATTCAATAAAAACCAACATCATACCTCAATTTGGATGGATCAATGATGAAGATTGAAGAGGCATCCTAGTCATTAGAGAGATCCTTCCATTCCATTGCACACTGATGACCGATCCAAGATTTGATGAGAGTTATTTTGAGAGATTTCTTCAAAATATCTCTCCAATGGATACATGGTTATAAAATGACACCTAGATTTTTGTCATAACAGTCTGATTAAAGACTCTTCAGTCACTACATTAGTGAAATAGAAAAAATAATTTGTTTTATAATTTTATTCATTTCCACTCCGATGATGTCATTTATAAAAATTCCTTGTGTCGACCAAGTTTATGTTACACCGAAGGTAAACCCCACATTCTAAACTCAATGATACCCTCATATTTCAAATACATGATCCCTTTTAAGAGTTATTCCACTTTTTTGATAAATATTATAGCATTTACAATTTAATATATTTCAAATATTTATTCTGAGCACACTATGTCTCAGAATTTCAATACGTCTCAGCACATGGTCTCAAAAATAGTCAATATAATATTGAAAAATAAAACATATAAAATCCAAGTCATGAAGTTCTCCTTACTTTCTGAGTTTATGTCCCAAAAATCTAAAACTAGGTCTATACAAAGAGAAGTGTGTATAAAGTATTATTATAATCCTCTGACTACGAGGAACTCTCTTAATGCTTCCCATAATTCCACTAAATACATACTAAAGGAATCACTCTCCCACAAAGGATCATATCTTACTGATCCTCAATCTCTATCGGGTACTCCATAAAGGTGTCTCCATCCTCAATGTTCATATTACCCAAGTTGATAACATGTGAAGGGTCATGAATATACCTCCTCAACAATGACATGTGAAATAAGTAATGCACCCAGTCTAATTACAAAGGTAGGGCTAAGAGGTACACCACATCACTAACCCTGCAAAGTATCTTGAAAGGTCCAAGGAATATTATAGATAGTTTTTTACGCAAAAAAATTCCACTTTGAGGTGAAACTAGTAGGAAAACATTGTATCCATCCTTGAACTATAGAGGCCTCCATAATATATCCACATAAGACTTTTTATGTATCTTTGTAGTGTTCATTTTATCCTAGATGATCTAAACCTTCTCGGTAGTTTCTCGTACCAACTCCGGGCCTAGGAGGGCTGAATCTCCTAGGTCATTCTAATAAGGTGGTGACCTGAAGGGTTGCCTATACATGGCCTTGAATAGAACCATACCGATGGTATAATGGAACCTTTTGTTTTACAAAAACTCTTCCAGTTGATGGTGATACTCCCAGCTATACAAAAAGTCCAACATAAAATCTCACAACATGTCCTTTAGGACCTGAATTGTCTACTAAGTCTAACCATTAGTTTAGGCGTGAAATATTGTCCAGAAGCATAACTGAGTCCCTAAAACATCCTAAAATCTCTTACACAACTAGGATGTAAAGTGAGAATCACAGTTATAAATGATAATTGATGTAACTCCATAGAGTTAGACTATATACTGCAGATAGAGGCATCATAGGATCTCTACTAAAGTGTGCTCCCGAACAGCTATGAAGTGAATCAACTTGGTGAGTTAATATATGATCACCCATATTACATAGTTTCCCCAATATTTATAGTTTAATCCCATGAAAAATTTCATGGATATCACATCCCACATCCACTATGGAACATCAATGTGTCGTGAAAAACCCGCTAGAATTTAGTGCTCAGCATTCAATTGCCAATAAGCTTGGCATAGAGATACAAACTCTACAACTCCTTTCATCATCCCTGGACTCCAAAAATAACATCGGAGGTCCTATTAAAATGTTTCCACACCTAGATTTACCATCAAAGGATATGTATGAAACTATCTGAGAACCTCCTCCCATAATGTCACTCATACCATCATATATCCTGTTGAAATGATAGGATAATCTCCACCTTTAGAAAATCCATCAAGAGTATGTCTATTGGAAATCTGAATACATTGGGTCTCATATTAGGCATCCTCAATCTATGCTTACCTGAATAAATACAATAACGTATGTGTGAAAACCACCTACTAGAGTTAAGATACTTTATCTATATCCCTAAAAGATAAATACAATGAGACCAACTACTCCGACGCCTCATCTAGAAACTTCAAACAATATCTCATGATGAGAGAATCTGCTACCCCATTCCCCATCCCTGAAGTATTAACAATATAAAAGTTATAATCCTTGATAAAATATATAAATCACCTCTATCTAGAGTTAATATTCTGCTGATAGAAGATATACTTGAGACTTTTGTGATCAAAATTGATGATAAACTACTATTCCATCAGGTAGTGTTTTCACATATTTAGTTTAAATACTACCCCTAATAACTCAAGATCATGGGTTGCGTACTTCTTCTAATGTGATATAAACTAACATGAACCACAAGAAATCAAAACCTAAATCTACATCATAACACGACCTATCCTAGTTATTGATACATTATATAAAACTACTTACTCGACACCCTCCTCTAGAAATCTCAATATGGGAGTGTTGTTCTATTTTTGTCTCAACTATTGAGAAGCCTACTCCCACCTTTTTTTCAATATAAAAGGCTTCCCATTTCAGGTCAAAGATATCATGGGTACTGATGTAATGAAGAAATAAGGTATGAATTACCCTTAATATCCTCCCAACATAAGAAATCTCAACACCTCCATATCACTTTTGGGTGGGTCCTAATCTAACAATGCATGAACCTTGGACATGTTCACTTCCAATCCATCTTATATGATAATGTTTCAAAGAAAGTGGACCACCTAAATCCAAAAATGGAACTTCGATAGATCATGGTAAAGCTGGTGCTCTCAAATTATGCCCAAAACCATCCTCAAGTGTCTGCGTGATCCGCCCTAGATGACGAGTACCAAAATATATCGTCATTGAATACTACCATGAAATAGTCAAAGAAAGGTAGAAAGATCTAGTTCATGAGTCACATAAAAACTAATGAGGTGTTCATCATGACTAAGGGAATAACCATGTACTCATAGTGACCATAGATACATCTAAATTCCATATTTGGTATTCCCTCATCACATACTAATAACAGGTGATAGCCCGATCCGAGTTAAATCTTCTAGAATAGTCATTCCCCACTCAAATGATGAAACATGTCATTGATCCTTAACAGTGGATACATGTTATTCATAATCAAATAGTTTAAGAACTGGTAGTCCACACATAACCTCAAGCTACCTTACAACATTTTGGCAAACCATAACGGGGATAACCAGGGTGATACACTAGGTATAATAAAACCATTCCTATAAAATCCTCCAAATGAACCCTCAGCTCATGAAGCTTTGTGGGTGACATTAATCATTATAAAATAGATATCAGTGACACACCAGGGTGTATAAATTTCAGAATTCTATCTTTCAATGATAAGGAAAACCGGGAACATCCTTAGGGAAGACATCACCAAACTCCTCCACTGTTGCAAGAAAATGGTAACTCCAGAGATACACTACACCAAGGGTTAAACTTTAAAACTAATATATAATCAGAAGGACCCTCCTATGAATGAGTCCATCCTATGCTAAAATTATTTCCTTTTCACCCAAAAAGGAGAACCAAGTTCCTTCACTATGGACACACTACATCCTCATCCTAAATCATACAATCAAATATTGAACTATAGATAAATTTTCTGTTCTTAAATTGATGTAGTAAGGACTCATGAATACTATAATTATATCCCAATAGAAACTATAACCTTTTAGATTTTTGTCAAATTATTGGAATGAGTGTGTGATCGTTGAGTCTTCCTTTGTGTGAGTCTCCAACCTTAAGGGTCGAGCCAAGGGTTCGACAAGAATCTCTACGTCTCAAACAAGATATGTGTTATTAAAGGAATGAATAGAACCTATCGATATTAGTACACAATCTATGGTAGAAATGACACATATCATATCTCATATCATTCTTGGAGCCTCTTGGTTATAATCTTTAACTGCCTTCAGCTATCCCCTCCCCTGTCCTCCTGCTCCCTGAGCCTAGAATGGACCACCTAGGGGTAGTGGTGGTGAGGTTCCAAAGCGTTTACCACCTCATACAACTCTACCGACTCCTCTTCCACATCCTCTAACCTTAGAACCTGCCTGATCCTTCTACTACCTCTAACTTAGTTGACCATCCATAGTCTCTTTGTCAGCTGTACATCAGGACGAACAATCTTGGGCAAGATGTCCCCTACTATCACATTAATATCACCACCTCTCTCTAGGATGACTGGACCCACCATGTGAGCCCTAAACTTTAGTTCCTTCACCTTATGACCCTAACCTAAAATGTTTCACTTGACTATATACCAAATGATGAAATCAGATCCCTACTACCAAGGTCTTTTCCCTTGGTTTCCCACTATTTCAAACCACTGGTTGTATCTAATCAACCAAAAAACTCTCAATGACCAAAGCCCACACTATCACCATATCATATGTAGGAATGAATAGAGGGATAACACTGGCTTTCATGTTTCTATTCACCCCTTTCTCGAAGGTATGATCCTTAAATAATGGTTGAAAAACTATTTCCATCAAATACTAGGATAGTTTGGTAAACCGTAATGAATACTCAAGTACTCCAGTGGAGCATTACTGGATCTATAGAAACTCATGGATGCATATATCCCTTAGCATTTCTGGAGATAACTCCTTTATGAAATCGTGCTTAGACTATGACTATTTTAGAGTCACGTCATCGTTTAACTAGGTCTAGAAATCCCAATATTGTCCCACTAATCCATGAAGAAGGCTCGCCACCAGGACCACCATCTGATCTGCTGGGGTCTTGACCAGAACAAAAACTCAGCTCATCACCTCAAGTCAGTCTATAGTCTCCTTTGGGTTGGGATCTCCTCATAACATGAGGGGTTTCTATCAATGAAACTCATTATGTGTTCTCAACCTACATACCACATACACTAGTACTACAGGAGCCATGTGCTTCTCTAAATGTGGTGGTATATCTAGTGCACCACCTCGAGGAAACATCTATGAAACAGATCCTTGTATTGAAACCACATAATTAATGGTGTTCATCCCCATGATCCTAATGCTATATCCTAGTGGGTATAAATCACAAAAAGAATCTTAAAAATAAACAATATGTACCATTTTTAATGAGTGATCTGGAGAGCTGACTTAATAAAGATATGGAAACCAAAACCCATTCATATATGATTCATCTGACTTTATTTTCCATGAAACCAATTTTATCATGTAACAAGTTGAATTTTTCATGATGAGAGTCTTATTTTATGGATGTATCTACTCCCACACAAAGACTAGGGTCCCTAGTCTGACTTTAAAACGCGAAACACTTAACACTATTTTCCGAAAACTATCTCATAGACTCTAGTACTAAGGTAGAATAGACTAATATGATACCGCTATATCATTAACCATTCCAAAAGGGCCCATGCTATGACTCCATAAGTCCACGTCTAATAGGTTAGGGCCTTGAGACTAGAATTGAGTAGGAATATAACTAAAAAACAGGCCATAACCTAATAAATTGAAGGCATTCCCTCATATCCAAAACTATACAATGATTAAATATAAATACAACTGATCAAAAATTCATGTGTACTTCTAAATTACATAACCATAGTATGATAGGACATAAAGGAAAGTAAACTAGGCCACATAAAAGACCTCCCCAAAGAGACTGAAAGCAACTCCAACCTCAAATAAAGATAAGGAATGTTGTAAAAATTCCGTAGTAACACACCATTTTTTCCCAGTCTAACTAATCACCATCTAGTTCTCGTCCATATTATACTATGTCAAGGGGTCGTGTTGAGACCCAGTTGAGTTTTGGTTGTATTGGTTATTAGTAGGATAATATGATTATTATGTTGAAGGAAGAAAATATATAGAGAAGGTAATAGAAATATGGATTGAATAATGGTGTGAGTAAAGTTGTAAAATCGGATCCAGAACCATAGGGATGATAATTATAACCTGGAGGGTCTGATTCAGAATCATCGACATCGGATCCAAACATCATCATGAGTCAACAGATCTATGAATTGTGATGTGACTTTGATAAAATTTAAGGAATCATATTGAGCCTGGAATAAAAGTGGTGATTGTGATGAGGATGTTTTTTTTGAGTCATAATGTCTCCAATATAAATGCAGTGATGGTTTTTTGGTCTTATATTTCACATAAATCACAAGTAAGTTGTAAAACTTATGATAAAATCTTTATAATGAAAAAGGCGAGGAATGAAAAGTTGTTTATGAGGATTAGGAAGACCAAGATGTTTATGATCATGATGATAAAACATTTTCATTCTCATATTTTTAAAATAAGATTTTGGTGCTAAGATTTTCATACTGATATTTTCATATTGAGATTGTCATACTGGTATTTTCATACTAAGAGGTTCTCACTGATATTTTCATACTTAGATTTTTATTCTGATATTTTTGTACGAATATTTTCATATTGATATTTTTGTACTAAAATTTTTGTATTAGTCTTTTCATACTGGGGAAACCATACTAAAGAATTCATACTGATGAAATCTTACTGAGAAATTCAAATAGAAGAAATCATACTGAATATTTTATAAAAAAAATCATATTGGGATTTCATTAAGAAAAAATCATACTGGAATTTCTTAAAGAAAAATAGTATTGGTATTTCTTAAGGAAAAAATCATATTGGAATTTCTTCAGGAAAAAATTGTACTTTTTTTTTCTAATGAAAAAATCATAATGGGATTCATTAATGAAAAAATCATATTAGGATTTCTTAGTGAAAAAATAGTAAGAGGAAATCGTAATGGGAAATCAAGGAGATTTAAATATTCTAAAAGGAATTTAATGAGTCAAAAGGTGATATGAAAATCAAGGAGATTTAATGATTCAAAAAGGAATTGAATGATTTGAAGATAGACGCAATATTTAAGGAGAATTTAAGATTCACGAATTTTGGTTAAGAGGGAAAGGTTTTAAGAACCTCGCCTAAACCAATTTTGAGGTCCCTATAAAAGGAGAAATATTTTCGTTTTTAAATGTGACCATAGGATGTTTAAGATCTCTAGCTCCAAAAATTGTGGGACATGTATTGAGTACCCAACCAAAATTTTTGTTTTAGGTTGAAGATGAGGAAGATCATTGGATTGACATTGAATATAATTATTCAAGGAAGATTCATCTAAGGAAGTTCATCATACTGAGTTCCATTAGACGCAAGAATTGTGAGCATCTGATTGAGTTTCTACTTAATTGATGAAGGAAGTGAAAAAGGAGAATAAGGCTGGACTGACCATAAGACATAGACAATTGCGTTTGGATTACTAGTCTGGAAAGATCAGAATGACCTTGTTGTAGAAGATTTCCAAACTGAGGTTTCTGAAAAATTTTCAAGATAAACTAGCTACTTAGTGAATTATTGAAGTTCATGAAGGTTGTACATAAGTATAATTTGATTTATCTCACTTGTGGAGGAAGTGATGGATATCTTAATTGGATTTGAAACGAAGAAGTAAAGTGAAGCTTGCAACTCTGGATAGTTTCCAATTGCTAAAAAGTATTTTATGTTGGAAGTGGATACTAGAAATCATAGTTGGGGGGTATAAGTGACCATATTAGGAAAGTTTCTACTAGGATTGTCAAATTGTTCTTTTCTTATGCCATTGTATTTAGAAAAAAAATATAGTGAAAAATACTTAATATTGGAAATATCCAACATACAAAGGTGTAGGTATTTTTACAAATCCTTTTAAATATTGTGTGAATAATTCTTTTTATATTTGTTGCAAACTAATGAAGAGGATGTGAGTTATATTTGAGTGGGTCACAACTCTAAAAAGTATAAAAGGTTAACAATGCCGTGTTAATGATTTAAGAATCTTTATTTTCAAAGAAAAAAAGAACCACTAATTCACCCCCTCTTAGAGATCTCAATCTTACTTGGGAACACCAATTGGTATTAGAGAGAGGCTTCCTATGAAAGATCTATATCAAGAATGGAGAATTTAAATTTTATGAACTATAAAGGGATTCCATTTTTCAGGGGAAAGAACAATCATATCTATACATATATAATGATTACATATCTTATTTCCCTTGGGTAGGATGTTTTTGAAGGTATTACAAAAATAATTTCTCCTAGTATTGACAATACTCCTCCTACTGTGGCTAATAAGAGAAATATTGAGAATGATGGAAGAGAGAAACATTCATTACACTCATCACTTACTAAAAGTAATTTTTTTCAATTAAAGGGATTTGGAATAGCCAAAGGTATTTGGGAAAAGGTGAAAAAAATTTATGAAGGCAATAAAAAGTTGAATAAAGAAAAGTTACTACTTTGGAGGCTGAATTATTAATATATGAAAATATCTAAGCACAAATCTATTGGTGATTTATATACTAGTGTAAATGATATTTTTAGAACCATAAGTTGTTTGGGTGAGAAATTGGAAGGCTCAACTATTATTGAAAAGATATTGATAATTATTCTTTATAAATTTGACAAAGAAATTTCATCATTGGAAGATATATATTCTAAAACTTCATCTCTAGATGAACTACACATTATTCTTATTAATTATGAAATGATATGAGAGAATTTTATGGAAAATAAAGAAAAGTTTTACCAAGAAATTATCTTCAAATATTTAAAAAAAAGGGAAAAAAGATAAGGAAATTAAAGAAGAATATAGTGATTCAGTAGGAGAGGAAGAAGTTGGATATTTCAAAAACAATTGTTTCTCTTTTTTAAATGAAATACAATAAGAAAAAAATGAAAAAGTAAAACTTTCAAATGTTGTCATTTTGAATGGAAAGGAAATTTCACAAAAAAATTTCATATGAAAAAATTGAATAATTTGAGTTCAATGATGATGAAGAGAAACATTATAAACAAAAGTGTAAGAAACATAAGTAATGATTACCTTAAAACAAAAGAACAAAAGTTATTCGAGTAGAAGAGAGAAGAAGCATTTATCATATGATGATGGATCCGATCATCAAATATAATTTATTTATCATGTTAGAAATGAAATTTACTCTCTAGGATGTAATGATAATGATGAATAGATGATGGAAATGTAAAGGATTATTAAAAATATTTTGGAGGAATCACTTATAGAGAATGATGAACACAAGAAATAAAGAAGGTAGTTGAAGAAAGATATTGAATTCATAACATTTTAAAATGGTAATCTTGAAAGAAAAGTCAAGTTTTATAAGGAAAAGTGATCTGGAAATTAGAATCTAAATAATATAGAATCTAAAATTGTGGAATAAAGTAAACAAAACAATTTAAAGGTAGACTAATTCAAAAAAATAGATGATTTTTTGAAAAGTAAGTTGGCTATGAATGAAGAAAAGTTATTAAAAACAAAATCAATGATTCTTACAGAACAAAGTTAAATAAGAATGATGAGATACTGTGGATGTTGATGTTAAATGTGAAACTTATAAAGAATTTGAAAAGAAAGGATTATGAAATAAGGTTTGTGAGAAAAAATATTTCATCAAGAAAGATACGAATTCTTCAAGAAAGTATTCTCATGAGAAAAGTGGTCCACAATTTGTGAAGACACAATAACAAAAGATTTCTGATTGGTTTTACTCTTAATGTGAAAGATCAAGATGAATAGGTCATTCTTGGTGTTGTGGAATTTTCGGACACATAGTTTATTCCTGTTGGTATAACATGTATCAACATAAAAATATAAATGAATCATGGGGGAGCTATGATTATAAAATTAGATCAATTGTTCCAAAAATTTATATGGAACTAAAAAAGGAGACTCAGAAAGTGATGAAATATGAGTATGTTAAGAAGGTGGGAAAAAAATAATAAATACAAAAGGAAAGGGTGCTTACTTATTTTTCCAGAACAAGTTAATATGGAATGAAAGTTAGAGGAAGTAAAAAAATTAGCTGAAGTAAAGGAAAAGAAAAATAATCTTGAAGATGTTAGAAAAGTTGATAAAAGGATATCAAAAGATTGTTGTTTGAAAACTCAAGAAAATATGTAACAGATGTGAGCAAGAAGAGTATTTTACTAAAATTTGTTTGAATATCCTTCCAGAACAAGAGGAATACCTGAAAGAGTTGTTACAAACTCACTACAACAAAAATGTTTGAAAATTGAAAAAGTTGATATCCTTATCAAAAGAGTCTATAGATAAGGAGTAACTTGTTAAAAAAATTTATAAGGATGAAGAGAAGAAAGAAAATACATTAAATTAAAAATCCAAGAAGAAGAAGAAAAGGTTAAGAATGAGAGAATAATCTTAGTAAAAAAACTATTTTTGAGAATCTATGAGTTTCATTGTTATTCTAAAAAAACTTTTGTGATTGTACTAACTTTCTGGGAATTGAAAGACTTAAACTAAGGAAGTTGATGGTGAGTCTCTTATTATTCATACAAAATAGAGTAAAAGGTTTACAAAAGGGTTTTCTTGAATGTTTTGTTCATACTCCTAATCATTATGATATGTTTTTTTGAGATGTGTTCATGTTACTCTTATCTTAAATAAATTATTTTGAAGATTTCCAAAAAAATGACAATGTTGAAGGAAATATGAAAAGGAATTACATGAAAGTTCTGTAATGAAAAACATTGAAAAATTTAATTATGAACTCTTATTTTATACACCAGATTATCCCACATTGACTTAGAGATGTTTAGTTAATGGATCTTTCTTATGAAAATCATGTGATTATTATATTCTCCTATAGAATATTATTTGGGTTTTAATATGTAAAGATCCAAATATTTGGAAAAGATACCATTTTTAAATAAGGAAGGAAACTTTCTATGATGCCCCATTTGAATTTTATTGTTAATATAAAGGATATAATATATTTAGGGGGAGATACATGAAATATGGGGAGAATATAAATCAAGAAATAAAGAAGAAAAAGTGGGAAAAGAAAAAAATAACACTTATTGTTTTGAAGTGGTTAAATGTTGGTATTGAAGTGGGTATTGATGAAAAACATAAAGTGGAAGATTGTTGGATTCCAGTTGAGTTTTGGTGGTATTGTTTTTGTCAATAGATAAATATGAAGATTATGTTGAAGGAAGAAATCATGCTCAAAAGGTAATATAAATTTGGATTGAATAAGGGTGTGAGTAAAGTTGTCAAATTAGATCCCGAACCATTAGGATGATAATCAGATCCCAGAGGAACTGATTTAGAATCATCAACATCAGATACAGACATCAACATGATTCAATAGATCCAGGAATCGTAATGAGACTTTAATAAAACTTCAGAAATCATTTTTAGTCTGTAATGAAAGTGGTGATAATATTGAGGAACCGGTTTTAGAGTTAGAATGAATCTAATATAAATGTGATGATGATTTTTTGATCATATATTTCTTATAAATCATAAGTTATTTCTGAAACATATGATAAAATATTTATGATCAAAACATATAGTATGTAAAATATGTTGAGGAGGTTTAAAAAGAAATGAATTTTCTGATCCTATGGATGAATGGTTTTAGTACTTGGATTTTCAAACTGAGATTATCTTACAGAGGTTTTCATACTGAGATTTTTTGTTCTATGATTTTCATACTGAGACTTTTAAACTGATATTTTTGTACTGAGATTTTTTATATTAGGATTTTCATATGGATGAAATTGTACTAAAGAATTTATACTAATTAAATTGTACCGAGGAATTTATACTGTTGAAATCATACTAAGTAATTTATTCTGAAAAAATAATTTTGGGATTCTTTAAGAAAAAAAATCAAACAATAAGTTATTAAAATAAAAAACATACTGGGATTTATTAAGTAAAAAAATAATACTGGGATTTATTTAGGAATGAACTATACTGGAATTTCATAATGAAAAAACCATACTAGGATTTCTTAAGGAAAATACTATAATGGGATTTATTAATGAAGAAATCATACTCGGAAACCATAATGAAAAATCAAGAAGATTTGAAGATTCAAAAAGGAATTGAATGAGTCAAAGGGAGATTTAGAAATAAATGAGATTTGAAGATTGAAAAAGGAATTGAACGAGTCAAATATATATCCTCTATTTATATAGAATTGAATATTTGAGGAAATTTGAATAAGAGGGGATGGTTTTCAGAATCCCGCCAAGACAAATTTTGATGTCTCTATAAAAGGGGAGCTGAGTTCATTTGTAAATGTGACCCCAGATTGTTCCAGAGCTCAAGCTCCCGAAAATTGGGGACATGTATTGAGTACCCAACCAAATTTTTTGGTTGAAGCTGAGTAAGATCATTGTATTGATGTTAAATATGATTATTTGAAAAAGTTTCATCTAAGGAAGTTCATCAGAATGAGTTACAATGATTTCATAAATTGTGAGCTACTGATTGAGTTTCTACTCCGTTGAATATGGAAGTGCAATAGGATAATCTAACCAGATTGGCCATCCAATAGAGACCATCATATTGGAGTTACCATACTGGGAGGATCAGACTGACCTTTCTGAGGAATATTTCCAGGCCAAGGTTCTGGAAGAAGTTTCAAGATAGGCTAGTCCCTTAGTGAATTATTTATGTTCTTTGAGGTTGTACACATGTATAGTTTAATTCATCTTACCCAGGGAGTTATTTGAGCTATTTTGTAGTGGATTAGAAATGAATAGATAAATTTAATATCATGACTTTGGATGATTACAAGTTACTGAAAATGATTTTCTATGGGAAGTTGGTTCTAGAGAAAATTGTTTCGGGGTCTAAATAACTGTAATAGGAATGCTTATAATAGGATTTTAGAATTTTTCATTACATGTGCCTTTGTATTATGGAATGTATACAGTTAAAAAATTCGTGTTGGTGGGACTATTCAACATGTTAAGGAGTATGTCTTTTTATCAAAACTTGTAAATATCACGTGATTCCTTCTCTTTATATTTGTTTCATAAGAAACGTGAGGTTGTGAGTTATATTTGAGTGGATTGTACCTCTAAATAGTATCATAGGTTATGAAATTTTTTTCATGGAGTTAAGATAATTGCCTATAATAGAAAAAAATAATTACTTTAATACCCTCTCAGTGGTATCGATCCTACTTGGGAACAATAGGTCGATCGTATGCACAAAAAAAGACAGGTTTGGGAAAATCCCGTGCATGGGTGTGTATAACAATTCTTAGTAGGACACCCCAAAACCACAATGTAAAATATAAATTTTATAGTTCACTCCGAACAAGTATATTTCTATAGAACATATAAAAAAATATCTAGACATAATCAATAAGACACATAGTCTAATGCTAAGTCATAATTTTATTGCCATCCAAGTGTTCTGGTTTGAAGGTTTCACAAAACACTTGTATGGGAGAACACACTCCTAAATATGTTAACAATGATGATTTACATATGATAGGTAGTGGTCATTAGGTCTCACCATTATAATTACACACAAGATGTCTGAAGAGATATGATTCACGGATGAAGATCACTTCCAAGGCCATGGGGCATACCAAGAACTCAATATATATAAACCCTCAAAGAAGAGGATTGAGGACTATGTAGTGTTGGTCATGGAGATACCTAGAACCCCACCTAGGGAACAAATATGAATATAGGATTTTACTCTGGGCCCCGCATAGTGATTCCAACAACACTATCCATGAATTCATTGTGATCGGATAGTTTTCCCCGGAGTAAGAGATGAATCCTTTCTAACTCTCAAGTTATGGATACGGGGAACAAATCATAACAAGACATGTTCAAGATACAGAGGAAAAGGTCTCCAATCTATATCATATAAATTACATGGCTTATAAAAGGGTTTCCCAACGTTTCCTTTAACCCCAGGTCCTATTTATGTAAATGGACCACACCTTATGCCCGTGTTCATGTAACATCTCATGGAATATCAGATGCCTTCGTACTCTTCCCATATACCAGTACACAACTTATCCCATGTACTTTTTTCATCCTATGACCATGTGAGGGAGTACATGGAGTCCTCTAACCTGTTTAGTACAACTAGTGTCCATTCACCCTATGAGGTATATACCGATATACCGGGGAGAGGTCACATGCCATGTGATAATAAACTATCCCCCACAACCCTAGACACCTCTAGGGGGGACCGACATGTTTTGTAATCCCAGATTACATACTGTGTGGATTTCATTTTTCTAGAAACCCTTATTCTTCCATCCACATGAACCCATAACACCATAACCATGAATTTCATCTCTAACATTATAGGAAATCAATGATCTACCACTATGTAACCCCACCATGTCCATTAAACGAATTTCATCCCTTCTATACACTCAAAAATTGACCTCATTCATTGTTCTTCAATATGCATTGAAGAACATGAAATATGGTATCCAATGTAGTTTGATAAGTCTCCTCTTTCATCAGAACACCAAGGTCATATCATGATGATCCTATATCTATAATATCATATCTTTGTGCCAAGAAATTAGTGCACAAATATTGATTCATTAGGATATTTCAAACCATTGTCCAAAAAAATAATGCCCATGTTGAACAAAGAATCAAGGGAGAAAATAACAAAAAACAAACAAGAGGAAGATACTCATTCAATTTTCATGTCGAAATTGATTCGTTTATATTATAAGAATGAATGGAGAGCTAACAATTTTAGTCAAAAATAATTTATCCCAATAAATCTCCACAAATAAATCCATCCCATTGGATGATCGATACGTGAATCAATCTGTTGACTGAATGATTCATGTTCATCGTAGAAATTAAGAATAGGGAAATAATCCAATAGAAACAAAAACTTGACCTCGATTTAGATTGATTTATGATGGAGAACGATGTGGTATTAGAGTCATTGGTGAGATCCTTTGATTCTGTTGCACATCAATCATTTATCCAAGATCAAGAGGAACTTATTTTAAGAGAGATCCTATAAAGATCTATCCAATGGCTCTAAGTTTATACGACTAACCCTGCATTTTTTTTATAAAAGTATACTTAAAATACTCTCTAGTTGTTGCATCATTTAAATAGAAATAAAATAGTTTATTTAATTATTTTATTCATTTTTTCACCCTCAATGACTTTTCTAAAATATCCCTACACGAAACAAGAAAATGTCTCACCTTGGGTAAACCCCTCATTCTGAACTCAAGGTTGCCTTCAAATTTATGATATGGGCTCTCATTTTGAAGTTATCTTATTTCTTCAGGAAAAATACACTTGTGTGCTTTTGAATATATCTAATATTTTTAAATTATTTATCCCTGGTACACCGGGCCTTAGAATCACACACTTTATCAATGTGTGGTCCTGAAAATAATTCATAAGATATTTGAAAATAATACATGGAAAATCTATGTCATGAAATTCCTCACATCAATGAGGAAAAACCAAATAAACAAAAATATTTGGTGTAATTTTCAACTGAATGCTCTCTTTTCTTAAAATAGATTAAATCCATAGTCTTTTCCATTATCGAGGATTATTAGATGAATAACTAATATAAAGGTTTCTTGATGTCTTTTCACTTCATGCCCATGTGTTGGATCACCTGATCCATAGAGTCCCACAACCACTTTCTTGGATTCTCAAGCATAAAGGATCCACTTCACCTTGATAGATTCTGGAATCTTCTAAAAATAAATTACCTAATTGATTTTTCTATCCATATAGTATACCTCTTAAGGGTCACTAGTACCCATAAAAATTTGTGCTTATAGATTAGTAACTCAAATGATTTATCCTTTTCACCTATCACTCTGGGTTGTTCCTCAATATCATGATTATGAAGAAGAGGTTCATTTGGGTCCTTATAAATATCTATACAAATGATTACCTCTAGAAGATTCTGATCGGGATAAGGATTACATTGAGGATAATTTCCACTACACCCTCTTGAGGAATCCTTGGATAATGTATCATAGGCATGATTCTATATAGCATAAACTGAAGAAAATGATCAGACAATGATATAATCTCAGTATACATCAAAATAATATAAGAAAAAGAAAATATCTAGATCAAAAATCAATATAAGAGTCCTAGAAAACAATATATTATGGTAACATGAGTCTCGTTATATTGAGATATGGATGAGACCTCACTTATAACAAACCCATTATGTCTGAATAATATTATATCCTCTCTACCTACATTTGAATATTTAGTACAACATGGGATTTGAAATAGAATTATCACAACACAACATAAACAACCCATTCCCCACACTAGGTCTTGAAAAATATAAAAGGGAATTCCCAATCCTTATTAGTTAGTAATAAACACCCGAGCATCCAAAAATGACTATAGGGAATAACTTTCCCAACCTAAAATAATATACATGACATGCGTTTAGAGAAATATAACCAAAAAGAAATATAGAACAGTGAAAATTAATTAAAGTTGTAGTGATATAATTAAAGAAAAAAGATATACATTAAGGTACATGTCTACGATATACCAAAAATACAATCCAAACTATCAACATGTACTCTATATGATACGTGGGAAACATTCCACCATATCGCTACCTACTACCCATACCAATATGACAAGATATCTCCATGCCTCAATGTTATGCCTTTCCCATTCCGATATCAGAAAAAACAAGGTCAACACACCCATAATGTAGTGTGTAGGTGTGATATAAATAATATTAGTAGGATCCCACAAAAGTGTTCCATAATAATCAGGTACCAAATAATCATGTTATGATTAAAATATGAAAACAAGGCATGATGAAACATTTTCATAGTTTTCACCAGTGCATGGTAATAAATCTACTTTGTTACAATTATAAAATATATTCCATATATTACATTTTTAAATTAAATTTCAAATAATACAATTAAATTTATCAAATCATGTTTTATATATAATTTAAAATCCAAAAAATTTAAATCCAATGCACAATGGAGATTGACCCTAGGATAACATAGATCCAAGTTAGATTGGTTACTCATAACCTAATAGAAATCAAATATAATGAGAACATTATGTTCCTAGAGACAATATATCTACTTTATAGGGATATAGGAACACCCCATAATGTGTACCCCTTTTTGGTTTCAAGATCAACTTCTTAGAGCCAAAGAATCCACGGTATAGGTATGGTGTAACATTGGAGAAGGTGAACCCAATTACGATGTCAATAGAAAAGGACTAATCCATAATCACCTTATAGTTACACAATTATCCCATGTTTTTCATCTATCATGTCATTTTATAAGGTATCATGAAATTACATAAGAAAATTTACAAATAATTATTTTCCCTAAATAAATCATTCTTTAAAAACCAATTTCACAAAGCATTTCATAATTTATTGAAAAGCTATTTATTTTAACAAAAAAAGGGTAGAATAATTCTTTTAGATAAATTCCATTTACACACACATATTAAAAAAATCAAGGATCATGACAATTATAATTTATAAAATCATTTAGAAATATAATATAATTCATAGTTCATCCAATGTATTATAGAAGAAAAACAAACTACCAAATAGTTGCGTCGAATAAAAACTATAAACGGATCCACAAAGTAGAATGAATGTAACAACAATTTAAGTGAATATTAATCCTTAAACATCTATTCCAACAAATTATAATTGTTTTTCCTTAATAATAATATTATCGAAGAATATAAATCATCACCTAACTCAAATGTAACACGTGATGCATGAAAATCAATAAGAGATCTGGAATCTGGAAGCCAAACACATGATTAATCTTTAATAGGTTGAGGTGGATAATAACCTAACCAATATATTTCGAAAATATATCCGAACACCATGGTAAATTTCAAGATAAAAATGGTAAAAGATATCGATTTGATCGATCTTACCAAAGGAGGAACTACAAATCCACTAGAGATTAATTAACCAATAAAAGACAATGGAGAGATGACACACCATCCCTAGAGAGCCCCTAGATTTGGAAAAGATGAATTAGGGTCTAAGAGTGTGACTAGAGGTGATAAAAATGTGTTTGGGGGGAAAAGTCTAATATTTCCGTTTTTTAATTCGACCCCAATATAGGTTATCATCCACCCCATGGCTACCATCAGCTAGCCGGTGGGGATAGGAAGTGAGCCTACACCTCTAGAAGTCCCACCAACGGACTGGTATAGTTCTCTAAGGAAGAGAAATATTCCTGGAATCTTTCAGTGGGCTAGGTTTGTGTCCTTTTTCATCCATTATTCATCCCACTTTAGTTCCTCCTCTAATGGACACTCAACACCCATTATTAAACCTTCAAACAAGATCCAAAACACCCTTAAAAAAGAAAACATAATACCTTAAAGGTCTTATACATATGGAAGTAATGTGATTTCATACTATAGAGCTCATTTTTTTTTGAATAATATAGGATAATAGGTTATCATTTACATGTGTTGGGAGGGACACACATGAAATTACTTAAAATATTTACATAATAGAAAACCACCATCTAGTAAAATTATATCCAAATGGATAAGACTAAGAAGGCAGGATAATATGAGGTCAAAATATATTCAACTAGAAATAATTTGACAAGTTTAAGTGTCATTTATACCCTTATCTCTTTGTTTAAAACCTAGTAAAACCATTTTAACCCCAATAATGATGAATTTTTTTTCCATTTTTACTTCTAATTATGAAAAAATTATGTTGACCAGATTAAATTATATTAAATTTTCAGATTAAAAATATTGAATCCATTCTACAAGATTAAATTTATCAAATTTTCATAAATTCATTTCAAATATTTTGTTGAATATATAATATAAACCTTTAATTAATTTCATTAATATGAAATGATTTATTTAATTTATTAGGTTTAAAACAAATTGTACACAAAAAAACCATTTTCTAAAAAAATCCATTTTTACCTCCAAATGATTTTATCTTATTCCCTAAAAAATGATACCTAATAAACTAATTTTATAAATATATAAATAGTAATTTTTCATAATTTGGTTAGCCTTATTTATTCTCTCCGATCAAACTTCTAGACAATAATTAACTCATTGAATAATAATATTTTAATAGTATATTGTGGTTTGTTTAAAGTTAGTGTTGTGTATTAATAATACAATAAAAGAAATAACATTTATTTAAAATGAAATATATCATAAAATATAGGTGTGTTAAAATATGATTCCAAATGTATACTTTAAATTTTTTATAAATATATAGATATTCAAAATGAAAGTAATAATTAATAGAGCTTATATGTTTCATCCAAGTGATGAAGAAATGAGATTTTGAATCAAAGTTTTTAGTGTAAAAACGTTTATCAGGCTCCGGTGGATCTTTATAATGGAAACACATCTTTATTTCATTTCTATTATATAATAATATATGTTTTTCATTAATTTTTTTATTAATAATATTATATGATTAATTATATACACTTGGTTTATGGCTTATCATATTCTATAACATGTTTTAAAAAGAATATTAAGGAAAAAATGTTTTTTCTACAATACTTTTTTAATCAAGTTATTTTTTAAAATATGAAGTATGTTACCCCCGATACCAATTAATGGAATAGTTTAAAAAATAATCTTCTTTTTAGAGGAATATGGGCCACACACTTAGAATAAAAAATGTGATATGGAATAAATAGTTACTTTGTTAAACTTCAACAATAAAATGAAATAATTTTTATTTTATAACACAATAGATTTTATGTATCTTAGCATGATATTTTCAGAATAATATAGGGTCTTATAGGATAGTGAGAGAATTTTTAAACAGGAATAAATTCAAAGTTAACAAATATAAAATTATACTAGTTTATAAATAAAAGAAACTCAAGTAAATATCTATGGAGTTTAAGATATGTGATAGTAAAAATTTAAAGTGTTATATTTAGTTATCATGAAAAGTTAATATAAAGATTTCCAAAATGAATTATTCCAGTTCAACTTAAAAAATGGAATTCAATTAATATACTTGTTGAGTTTTAGGTTATAGTGATAAAAATATAGAGTTACATTTTGATTCCATATCAAAGTGAATGATAATTTATAATAAATTAGTTTTCGATGTAATTGTATGTAATAATGTATATAGTTAGATTATTTTCCAAAATGTTTCATGGGAAAAGTTTGATAAAGTTGTTTTCAAGTATGATGAAGTTAGAATTAGAATATATCATCTAGAAATTTTCTTAGTTAAATTCCCTTTTAATGGAATATATTCCTTATCAAATAATGTTGTTATATATAAAAAATGTAGTTCCTTGGTTTTTTAAGACCATGATAAGATATATCCCAAAAGATTTTATATACCATTAATAATCATAACTATTGATAATATATTCATTATATAGTGAACATTATGATTATTATATATTAAGGGATATTATAAATTCCAATTGAACCAGCTGGAAGAAGTGATGGCATCAACTAGTGGGATCATACCCTAAGAATCCCACATATGATAACTTGTGAGATAGATGGTATCATAAGGATTTTCCCTTGAAAAATTCCATGTCATGATTCAACAACTAAATCAGGAGAGAAAATATTTATCAGAGAAGTCTAGTTTAATATCCATACCTTTCTAGAGATTCCTCATGATCATTTTCACATACTTCTTTACCATTGTTCTGGTTTTACCTTGGTTGGGTTTTTATTTGGGGTTATTTTAGGTGAAATTGGATAAATTTGGAAGCCTATGTGGCTATGCACAATTGGAACATTGTTAGGTAAAACCATGTGGTTTTCCCTAGGAAATAGTGTTCCGATTTTTGGAGCCATAAGAGGTGGAAAACAGTTGGTACATGGTTTGGCCAAACTGTGTGGCCTCCCTCCACAAATCATGATCCCTCAAAAAGAGTGGATTTTAATGGTGGATGCACGGTTTTTCAAACCATTTACACTTAATAGAAACTATGAACCCCTAAATTATAGGAGCATGGATATGTTGCATCGTTTGGAAAACCTTGGGCCTCATCCTAGGATACCATGTGCCCGAGTTTTAGTCCTCCTAGAAAATTTTATTAAAATTTCCAAAATGGCATATTTCTATCCTTATTCACCCCCGATTGAACTAATATGATTTCCTTTGTTTATGAAGGCCCTGTAAAGGATTACAAGGCTCCAAAATTTTATTTCTTAGTGAATAAAATATCTATTTGAAGGATCATATTTTTATTGGAAAGTGATTTCATCTCAATTTGGTTTCCTCCATCTACTTTATCACTTTACCGATGAAAAGGGATGATTTTTACTCTATCGATAAATGTTTATATTTAGGTTTTAATGTATAGTTTTTCCTTTGGATCTTGATCTTAGGTAGTGGTCCTAGATCTCTAGCACCATTTTGATTTTTACTATTAAAAATCAAATTGTGGATTTTAGTTTGGTGAATGTCTTTCAAATATCACAAGGTAGGTGGTATAATAATCAATTCCTCTAGTCTTGATTTAATTTGAGTGTATGTTATTATGAAATTTTAATTTCCACATTAGGAAACACATTTTATATTTAATTAATTAATTTATTGATTACTGTTATTTTGAAATTTATGGATTAAAGGAATTATGAAATAGATTGATTAATAGAATTATGAAATTTATGGAACCCCATGGGGTGGACCAATTTGATAGAATTGATGATTTTTAAATTATGCGTGGTTTATAAATGAATTTATGAAAATGGAGAAATAATGAATTATGGAAGTAGTTTATAAATTAGTTGTGAATGTGGAATCTTGAGAAGTTATATTTATGACTGAGTTGTGGGACTAGGAATACAGCTCCATATACCCATGGTGTTATAGGCTACCATTATTAGCCCCAATATATATATGTATTTCATGTGATAATTGTGTTGTTGTACATGTAATTGTTTTCTAAATACCCACAGTGTTGCAGATTTTTGCTCGATGACCACATTTTACAAATGTGAAATGAATATTAAATGATTAATCATTACAATGATATAATGAAATGTGATATCCCTTTGGTGGATGGTACATACTATGACACAATCCGAAATATATAATGTTGGTTTGGGTTTCATCATGAACCCAGGGACCTATGTGGTTAACTAAAGAATAATTTAATGTGGATATTGTTTAATTTATCAATTGTACTTTATTCATTATACAACTACATATTCTTTTATATATTGGATATTGTTTTAGATGCCATTAGTGCTGGACTACTAAGTTGAACTCACACTCTACTCAGGATGCCTGATCGGTACCCAAATAAACATCATGTTTTAGGATAAGATAAGTGCAAGATCCATGAGTTTTATGGTTAAGTTGTGGCTCTAGATGGAGAATGGATGAGGGATTTGTACATGATTTCCGTACCGGCATGGGGATTTTTCAATGTGTCTTTATTTTTGGGTTTCTTTTGACACATGGAATTTATATGGTACGAAATATCTACATATTTGGTTTATATTCATTCATCCATGTATTGGTATTATTAGGTTATATTGGTCCTCATTAATTATGTATAATTCTAGTTATTGTTTGTTTTCATTTGGTGATTGTTTTTTGATTTCTGCTATTGTGATTCTTTGATAATGAGGTTTTAGTCACCCCATGATATATATATATATATATATAAATATATATTATAAATTGAATGCTATTAGAAATCCTTTACTGTATGAAGAGGCATGGTTAAGGTCACCTAACCTACTGGTTTGGGGCACTGACATTTGACACCTAGGTTGGGACATTAAAAGTTTGTATTAGGGAGCTTTTCATTTTCTCTATTCAATTTTATTAAAATTTAGGAAAGATATATAGGAGACTAGAAATATTCTGGCCCTAGTCATGAGCTCCTACAATGGAGTAGATAACCCATGCATGGGGTAGAAAATAAGTTCCAAGGGTGGAATTTCTATTATTATTGTTTAATGTTAAAAAAATAATGTTATTTCACCTTGGGTGAGGCACTTTTTGTGTGATGTTATTGTTTTCTGAGGTTTTACACGTTTCCAAGTATGGCATGTAATTTGAGTATAAAAGCATCATTCTAGGCACTTAGAAAGTTTTTGTGATAAACATTATTTTAGGAATGCATGAAAAAGAAGAATTTTGGTATGTTCTATAATGAAATATGATTTTACATGATTGTGATTTTTATAAAAAAATAAATGGTTCATATTAAAAAATAGGTAATTTGAAATGATGATAACTCTAGTAATTAAAAATGTATAAATTGGGTGTATAATGGTAAAATATGAAATATAAAGGAGTTTTACCCTGTTTAATACATGAACCAAATGAGGGATGGTTGAGGGTAGTGATAGGTCCTTGGTTTTGACGTTTTTGTTGGGTATGGGGGATGAATTGTTATCTCATTCAATATTTCTCTCATGTTAAACATTGTAAATGATGTTTTTTTTGACATAAGATGTTTGTTTGTAACTTTATTGATATGCATACATTACGTAACTTGTTGATAGGATGACAAGAGAAAACTGAAAGAAATGTGCCTCCAATAATGGATCCAGAGACCATGACAGTTCCAGGTGAAAGATCCGGTGAGCTGTTCAATGAGAACTTTTCATTCTTATGTAGTTTATAGAAAGTGAACTAGGGAGGTTTTTGTGAAATATGTCTGACATCATCGCCCTATTACATTTACCTGAGAGTGTGGACTTGAGGAATATGAGTTCAGGATTGAGTGTATTTAGATGACCCTTGACCTTGTAGAGTCTCTTATAGAGAGTAGAGTAAAGATGGTTTCTTATATCTTGTGAGGATTAGTGATGTAGTGGTTGGATATTCATAATCTGAATTATCATTTGGAAAACATTTTTTGGAAGGATTTTTGTTATAGGTTTATGGATTACATTTACATTGAGATGCTCAAGTATGAGAAAGAAGCCTAGTTTATGCGGATGACCCAATAGACTATATCTGTGATGGATTATGTGGGTTACTTTTCTAGTTTAATGCGATCTGTTCTAGTATTGGTAGAAGACGAGTCTACTACATTGAAGCATTTCTAGGATGGAATTAAATGTGAGATTAAGTCCCAAGTTAATATCTCTTAGTTGAAGAAGTTTTATGAATGAGTGAATTAGGTTCTCATTTCTATGGGGATCCTGATGGAGTATTTAGGTTAAATGAATGTGGTTTCATTTTGATGACTAGGAGGAATCTATTGGGAGATTTGGAAGAATTTATATGAGAACAACAACTAGGGAATCTGAAAATAGTATGGCTAGAGAGAATGACCAGTTACTCAAAGAAGTAACCAAATATACTGCCTCTAGTGTGTATGGTCGGGTCACATTCTTAGCCTGTATCCTCAACCACTGGGGGAGTGCTGATCCTATGGTAGGATGGGTAACATACCAAGGTATTTTAGAAACCCTCAAATGATGGGTAGTGAGAGTTTAACAATTATAAATTAGTGTAATAGAAGGGGGTATTCTACCCTATATTAGTTTTTTAGTTGGAGATATTCTGGTCACGTTGGTTCTAGTGGTGGGTGTGGAATGTTAGGGAAATAGCACCCATATTAGCACAGTGGTGTAGCTCAGGGGACTTAGACTGAAGCATAAGAGGGGTACGATTGTTTCATGTAGTTTAACATGCAGTTGTGGATAATAAGGATAGTCCATCAATTGTCAGAGGTACTATTATTGTATCTTCTAGACTTTTTAGTGACTTATTTTATATAGTATCCTCTCATTATTTTGTATCTTCTCAACTTGTGAATAGTATGAGTATGGTGGTGGAGTTTATGAGTGGGGTTATGAAGATCGGAGAACCATTAAGAGTATTCTCAAGGGTTGTCTATTTATGTATGGGGTGTTCTATTGAGGTTGGGGAGTATCATTTCTATTGGGATCATTACATACTTGATAATTTAGGATTTAACTTGATTATATGTATGGAATATATAATATCATACCTATCCCATATCAATTTTTACTATAGGAGAGATAAATTTACATCTCTAGTGGGAAATATTTATATTCTTCCTGGAGAGTGGGATATCTAGTCTGGCTATGCATGGTGTGTACATCAGCAACCGGGGAGCTCACCTCCCAGGTTGAAAGTATTTTTCTTGTTGATGGGAGTGTGAAGCATGATGCCTTTCCCCCTTTACTAGACTGATTCTAGGATGATTTTCCTAAGGATTTCATAGGGGTTCCACTTGAGGGGGATGTTGAGTTTACAATTGAGCTCATGTCTGGAGTTGAACCAGTTTTTATTCCACCTTATAGAATGCCACCAACATTACTTCAGGAACTTAATAATCTACTTGAATAATTGATGGACAAGGGACTTATTTTTTCGAGTAAGACACCTTGAGGTTATTTGGTTCTGTTTTATAATAAGGTTGATTATACTATGTATTTATGTGTTAATTAATGAAAGTTTAACCAAATGAGAGTGAAGAACCAGTGTCCTAATTTTTCATATCGATGATTCTTTTTTGACAAGTTGAGAGGATCTTGTGTCTTCCCTGAGACTGACTTGAGGTTGGGGTATTATTAGTAGATATTTAGAACTTATGATATTCCAGAAAATGATCTTATAAGAAGGAATAGACTATATTAGATCATTGTGATGATTCTTGGGATATGGAATGCTCCTATTATGCTTTTGGAGTTAATGAATTGAATCATTCACCCGTAACTAGATTAGTTGGTGGTTATTTTTTGGATGACATATTAGTGTCGTCCAAGACTCATGGGGATCAATCCAAACATCTTGAAATTGACTTGAATAAATAGAGAGAATATCATATATACACATTTATATCTAGGTTTCAATTCTAGATTGAAATGGTATATTTATTAGGTAACATCATCTTTGAGAAATGCGTGTCAATGGACCTAGATAAAGTGTAGGAATTGGTTTCATAGGATCCTTCCAATAAAGTTTTTGATATCTACAGATTTTTTTGGGGATAGTGGGTTGTTATGAAAGGTTTATCCAATTTTTGGTACATCAACATATATTTCATGATTGAAGAAGAAGGTAATTAAGTTGAAATGATTTGGAGCATGTGAGAATTCTTTCTAGGAGTTGAAAATGCGTTCGAATACTGAACAGATTTGGATCCTACCTAAGATGGGTGAGGACTATTCCATGTTTTGTAATGAGTGTAGAATTGGACTTGGTATATCATTTATACAGTGAGATAAATTTGTGGCATATGGTTTATGGTAGTTGAGGCCCTATGAATGAAATTACCCTGCACATGGTCTTAAGTTAGCTATAGTAGTTTATGCCTCATTGTGTTAGAGACATTATATATTGGTAATTTGTTTTACTATACATAGAGACTAAAAAAGCTAAAAGTGTATAATATTTAGTGAGATTTTAGCCTCTGATAGTAGAGATGGGTTGGTTATATGTAGTATTTTGATTTTAATCTATAATATACAACAAATAACGAAAACTATGTTGCTGATTATTTGAGCTAGAAGAGACGGACTCAGGAAAATCAGGAGTCCAATTCTGAGTGTAATATGATGAATTTTATGGACAATATGTATATTGAGGTTTAGTATGTACAAGATTAAATTAACTTGTATCCTTATCTATTGAGTCCAAACTTATGAGATAGATTAGGGAGATACAGTATGAGGATCTAGAGTGTATGGATTTGAGGTAAATCTTTGAATGTAGGGAGTTACCTTCCAATCGAATCATAGGTGAGGATGAAATCATATATGTCTGGAACCATGTCTTTGTGCCTATGTATATTTATGATAAGATAATCCGTGAGATTCAGTCCTTGAAGTGGGAGGTAAATCCTTGTTTTACTAAAATTTACCATAGCCCATATCGATAGTATATGGTTGTCTATGGATGAAAGAAAAGATTGAATGCTTCATGAAGTGATGCTACACTTATTATTAGGTAAAGTATTAAAAACAATTACTTGGTGGTTTACTACATCCATTTCCCATTTCAAAATTGAAGTCGGATGATGTTACCATTGAATTCATGGTGGGTCTTCTAAGGATGCCTCAGAATAATGAAGCTATATGGGTGATTATAGACCGAATACCAAATTTATACAATTTAACTTATATATAAGTGACATTCATAGTAGATTAGTCAGGGAAATGTATGTTTATAATATATTTTATTTACACGGGGTAGTAGAAATTATTATTTCTGAATGTGATGCATACTTTATTTGATTCTTATAGAAATTATTAAGGAAGGTGTTGGGTTTTCATGTATTTATAACTATAGATTTCCATACACAGATATATGGACATTAAAAATGTACTATTCATGTATTCAAGGATATGATTTGGGTATGCGTCATAGTCATTGGTTAGTCTTAGGAGAAAAACATATCAATCATTGAGTTTTCCTATAAATAATGTTTTCAGGAAACTATTTAGATAGTAAAATATGAGGACCTTTATGATAGGCCTTGAAGATCAAAAATACAGTGGATTAACGCAGTTGAGTAAGAATTACAGGGACTAAGATGCGTTTTAGAGGCATCAGAGTAGGTCCAATTGATTCAGAAGATTATGGATATTGCTCAGAGTATGAAAAATTAATATAATGATCAATGCTAATGAACCCTTGAGTATACAATAGGATAGAATGTGTTCCTTTGGGTGTTTCCTAGATTTGGTCACCATAAGATTAAGATATATAGAAATTTAGTGCCCAAATTTTCTGGACCATTGATATTTTGGAGGTAATTAGGGTTATGGAATGCAAATTTTCTCTTCCAAAGAGGTATCAGGATATCTATGATCTTTTTCATGTGTCTCATCTCCAAAAGTATCACCCAAACCCATCTTATGTGATCTATGTCCAGGTGTTGATCTTTAGGCTAATGTTTCCTTTGGGGAGCATCCAGTTCATGCTATGGATCAAAGTGAAAAAGTATTGTGGGGAAATGATCTGATGATAGTCCGAGTGTTGTTGAAATATGGAAATGTTTAAGAGGAAACACGGGATGGGAAAGAACATGTGTGGACTTGATGTCCTGACCTTTTTACCTCAGAATCAAAGAGATGACTAGGAGTATAGTTCGAGTAAGAGATGTTATAAGGTGGATAAATTTTGATATCTAGACCATTCTAGAGATTCCCCTCATTTTAGGTACTCCTTTACAGTTATTTTGGTTATAAAATGGTTGGGTTTTTATTTGGGGTTTTTTCAGGTGAAGTTGGAGATATTTGGAACCCTATGAGGTATATCATTGTTGCCACACAATTTGTGAAAACAGTGCACTTTTCCCAAGGCAACAGTGAACCCCCTTTTGGAGGCACAGTAGGTGGCACAAGGCTTGGAAAAACCGTGCGTCCTCACTCCCCAAACTGTTCATTCTCAAAGGGTGGGTATTTTTATGGTGGGAACATGATATTTCAAACCATGTGACACTTAGGAGAAATAATGCACCTTCTAAGTAGAGGCACACAATTAAGGGGTATTGTTCGATAAACAGTTCACCTCCTCACATGAAACCATTCATGCGTATTTTAATACCCTCCTAATTTTTATTAAAATTAATGAACACATTTTTTTATCCCCATTAACCACTGTTCAACCTAAAATGATTTCCTTTATTTTTTTAAGTCATAGAGAGGATTCTAAGGATCCAAAAATCTATTTCTTGGTGAATCAAATATTTAGTTGATGGACTGAATCCTTATTGCTATATGATTAATTTCCCATTAAGTTTCACCTCCCTCTCATCTCTCTTTTTGGATTAAGAGGTATTACTTTACTTCTACTGGAGATGGTTTAGATTTTGGTTTTGGTGGAACTTTTTCCTTTGTATCTTGATCTAAGGTATTGTCCCAATATCCCCCACACCATTGTAATTTTGACAATTCAACATCAAATTGTAGATTTTTGTTTGGGAACATCTCTCAACGATCTTAAGGAAGATGGTTTAATTGTCAATTCCTATAGTATTGATTTTATTTGAGATTATGTAATTGTAAAATTTCAATTTACATTTTGGGAAAATATATTTTTGAATTGAATTAAACAATTGATTGATTAATGGGATTATGAAATTTATGGATTAAAGGGATTATGAAATTGCTCGATTAATAGGACTATGAAATTGATTGATTAAACAATTTATGAAATTGATTGAAACATGTAGGGTATGATGATATGATTGATATGATGATTTATAAGTTATTCATGGTTGATAATTGAATTAATGACATGGTTCAAATAAAGAGTTATGGAAGTGGTTTATACATGAGTTGTGAATGTGGAACCTTGATATGTTATATTTGTGACTAAGTTATGGGACATGGAATGATTCTCCAAATACCTTTGGGATTCCAGAATACCTCTCTAGTTACCCAATATATATATATATATATATATATGTCCTTCATTTAAACATTTTGTTTTCCAATAGGGATTGAGGCTCCAAATACCCACAGGGTGACAAACAACTACTCTAGGCCCCAATTTATGATTGTGATTTTGATGTTGAATGATTAATAGGTCCCATGATATAATGAATTATGATATCCATTTGGTTGATGGATCTAACTCTAGAACATGCCTAAGATAGTATGGTTGGTTTGGATTTCATTTTAAACCCAGGGGCTAATGTGGAAAATTAAAAAATAATTTAATGTGAGAACTCTTTACTTTGTCTTTTGTAATTTATTTTTTATGCATCTTCATACAATCTTGTAGAATGGATCATGTTCTAAAATTGATTGGTAGTGGTTTACTGAGTTGTAATCCCACATACCTTTCGATTCTTGATAGGTACATTAATAGACTTCATGTTTTCAAAACAAGGTAATGTAAAGATCCCTAGGTTAGGTGGATGATTTGGGATTCGGGATGGATCATGGATTAGAGAACTCGATATGATGTTAAAAACCTCTTGGGGATTTTTAGTGTGTATTTATTATTGGTTTTACTTTGACACAAGAAACTTATATGGAATGAAATATCTACAAATTGGTTTTTATAATCATTTATCCTTGTTTTTGTATTATATTTTGATGTTGGTTTTTATTGGTTATATATTATTCTGGTTATTATTTATTATCATTAATTGATTTTTTATTTATTTCCTCTCTTGTGATGATTTGATAAAGAGGGTATAGTCTCCCCAAAATATAAATATATATTATACCCTCTCTTATTGGAAATAAATAATGAACTCTCCTCTCTTTTTATATAAAACCCCACTCTACCTATAATGAAAAAAAATTTAAATGAAGTTCCTCTTTTAAATGATTAGAATCTTTACTAAGAAAAGTAGATATAGAAAACACATGAGATGCTTTGGTTACTTTTATATTATTATGTGGTATGTAATATTTAAAATTACATTAAAAATAATATATTTCGATAATATACCCATTTTACAGTGAACATTAAGACAAGTATATTAGAGTGTATTAATAATTTATATTTGACACAGAAAAAGGAAGTGATAGTCTCAACTAGCAGGATTATAATCTATAAATTCCATTTACTAGAGATTACAAGGGAGATATCACCACAAAGGTTTTCCCTTGACCAATACAAAGATGATATTATATAAATGAATCATGAGAGAAACTGTATATGGAATATTTTTAGGCACATCAATATCATGACCAAACTATGTTTTCTGAACCCCCCGCACATGAAAATCTCACCATCAAACACCTTATTGTTAGGTAATGCACTTGTGTAATAAATGTATATCTATATATACCCATACAGTGTGAAATGTTATATTTTATTTTTAATAAAACAATTATTAGTTTATCCTTTTCTTATATTAAATTTTATATAATAATTATTAAATATAAATTATAACATAATTTTACAAAGTCTTATTTAATTTTTGTAATGAATACAATTCTATTACTGATAAAAAATAAATAATTTTCAATAAATGTGTATCTTTGATTTAAAATTTAAAATTTTCATGTTTATATAATTATTTTTATAAAATAAATATTATTTTTGAAAAAATTATGTTAAAATAATCCAATAGTTGTTTTTTTTATAATTTTATATGATATTCTATTTTTTTGGGTAAATATTAAATATGGTAAGTATTATGACATCATAAAATCCCAAAAGTGATGTAATAAAGAAAATAAAGAGTATAAATGACAAAAATTATGTTTTACCTTTAAAATAATGTGATTTTATGATATTAGATTAATTTTATAAACCCTTTATGAATCATCCAAAAGTGATATTATATTTTATGGTTTTAAAATAAAATCTTTATAAAAATGAATGCCTTCCACATCAATAATGACATTATTTTAATTTTTTATGTTACCATAATTATAAAATTATTAAAAAAACTTTTCTTGGGAATAAACCATGGTCCAAAACCATGAGAAGGTTTTTGGTTTTGATTACTTAATCATAAAGAGTCCCTAACCTATGTTTAGAAATTTATAAAGAATTCTCATATATTTTTCTATATAATCCCACCTGGCCTCCCTTCCATATTCTATTAAAACTCCTTGATCTTTAGGTTTACATTCTTTTTCTTCTCTATATCCAACAATATGTTCCCCATGATCTTAAGGATATCCTCTTGTGATTTTAGTGGTTCCCTCTCAAGGTAAGGGATCCTCTCATTCTCCTCATTATTCACGCCCTATCTTTATTTCATGTATTTTTATTTCCAATTTTTCAACATGGGATATGTTTTTAAACATACCAATTTGTTCGATTATTATTCACAAGTAATGGTATACCCATTTCAATCTCATTAATCCCTTATATAAACATTTATGTACACCCTTTATCCTGCTAAAATTATCCAATTATTTTCCCTGCCAAACATTTGTGTAGTGAATACCCATCTCTATTTCAACTCAATGGTATTCAAATTGTTGTAAATATCCTTAATTTAATTGTTATTTATAGGTATTTGATCCTAAATCCATAATAACGGGGTTAAAATTGATGAAATACATCATTATGTCATAAAATCAATTCGGCACACTAATGTATGTATGTGAAATGAAGGTGATGAGTTGGCCCAAAATTAAATATCCCTCCAATGCATTGAGAAATGTTTTTATCTTATGAGATGTAATTTATGGTGAATGATAATTTATATTAATAATGTTTTGTTATGTTTTCTTGGATACTAGGCTAGAATTATGTTTATGATGTCATGTTTTATGTTGTTTCCACGTTCCACTGATTTCATTAAGGTATCATGTTATATCATGCATAATTGTCTTAGACTATGATTATCACCCCTATTATGACGAATTTATATTACTATTAGATAAAATGTACAAATTTACCATATTCTATGTTTTTATTATTCCATAAGTAGGATTTATATCTCACCATTTTTTTTACGTTCCCAAGTTATCCTATGCCGTTTTTGAAGATCCAAGGAATATCTGATAAGGTTTTAGAGTTTTTAAATAATTATGTTAAACCCATGTTTCTTCTTAATAATATATATAAATAATTTCATAAACAAACTAGTCCTCACGATCATCTTGGGTTCCATTGGGTGTATATTTATGTAGTAAATCATTAGTTAAGGTGTAATAAAGTTTGGGGTTTAATACAAACCCCATTACTCTTCTCCCCAAACCATTCGATCATGATGTTACTATACCCTTTCTTATATGGAGCTATCCCGTGGTGTCCCAAATATCTTAAGAATCTCTTTACTTTCTTTTAGAAGAACCCTCTCAAGGTAAGGGATCCTTTCATTGACTTTTTAATTCAAGAACCTTCTTTTTATTGTGCCTTTTGATTTCCAATTTATCATGTTGGGGTATGTTTTTAACAAACCTATTATTTTACATTTGATTTTCAAGCTATGATAAACTCATTTCACTCTAATTAAATCCTTGAAAAAATCATTATGTATCCGTGTTATGCTGCCAAAAGTATTCCATGATTTTCCATTCTAAACATTTGTGTTGTGAATAACCATCTCCATATCCACTCGAGGGTATTCTCCTTTATATATATATATATATATATATATATATTAATAATTGTTTATGAACTTTCATATATGTAATAAAAACCCCTTAATCATGGGATTACAATTGGTGAAATAAATCCTTATGTTTTGTGATACTCATAAGACACTTATTCATATACATGATATGAATATGATGGGTGGGACCTGAATTATATATCCCTAAAATACATTGGGTAATGGGTTTATATCATTATATGTCATGTATTTTTCATGGGAGGTTATGATAATCACATTATGTTATGATATATCAGTGTTCATCCTAGACTTATGTTTATGATTTCATGTTTTATGTTGTTTCCACATTACAATGTTGTATTTATGTCATTATGTTATATCATAAATCATTATTAAAAATTATGATTACCAAACCTCTTATGTCATGATGATATGCCTCTTGAATCACATGTACTAATTTACCTTATGATATTATTTTATCATTCCCTTATTAGGCATTACATATCACCCCTTTCTTTTGTATGTCCCAAGGATATCCAATGTAGTTTTATAAGATTAATTAAATTTTAATGGATTGTTTTAGAGTTTTTAAATAATGTTTCCCTACCATTGGTTTAGGGTGTTATGATATGCATATAATTTACCACTAAAAGAAGACCTCACAATTTTATATTCTTGTATTGTTTATAACTTTAAGTAATAAATCATTAATTAATTTGCATTAAATTATGGGTTATCATATTTAAAATAAAATAAATGTCTAGATATTTTTGTGATTAGGATTAGAAAACCCCAGTGAAAGATTTAGGGATAATATTAAACAAAAGAAAATTTCCAGAGAAATTGTTAAACATTAGAGTAAATGGATTCCAAGAAATTTTTCCCTATATTGATTCTAGAAGTGAATTTGGATCGAGCATAGTTGTACCTAGGAGAAATAACCCAAAAATGACACAAAATGGTTGACTCGATCATAACTTGGTGCATGCTAATGGGCCTTGCTACACACCCGGTTTGGAACTCTTTTGGGATACACTTTGGTTAATTTACAAGAATTGTATGAACCATTATGAAGGGAAATACAATTCCTATAACATTTAATTTTAATAAATAGTTCATGGGTAAATTAGATTGAAACATAGAAATTAATAGGATAAGAAATATTTCCCATTATTTAATTATCCTTTGAATATTCATAAATTCCCTTTTATGTGTTTAATAGTTTTAAACTGTTGATCCCAAAGTCAGTTATGGATTATATAAATTATTAGAACTAGAATCAAATTGTGAAATTCAAGCTTATCATACATGGTTTAATGGGTTCTTTTATATCATGAACGTTTTGTATAACTATTCAAACCCCACATCTAAACATGGATGTTGAGTTATCAGTGTAGACATAAAATGGGTCAATTGTTTCTTCTAAATTATATTACTCATCCCCTACCAAAATGTTTATGATGAATTTATGAGAAAAAATTACTGTTCCCCCTTTAGATGAATTTGATGCTATTCTAGGCATAGATTTGAACTCCATGTATAGAAACAACATAAATAGTTGAGGGAAGGAAATAAAAATCCATATTTCTAATTTCCCTATGATTATTTAAAAGATCAAAGACATGGATGCATATCTATTGGTAATATCATCACAAGAATAGATATTGTTAAATTTTAAGGAAATATATCTAGCTCAAATGATTGTGACTATGGAAAATATCATCCTTAATGACATGCCCATTGTAAATGAATTCACTATTGTGTTTTCTGAAGAATGTCCTAATCTTACTACTATATAAGAGATTTATTTCTCAATCAAAATTTTTCCAAGAGCATTTCCAATATTCATGACTCTATATAAAATGGTTATTTTTTAACTTGAGAATTCGAATAAGAAACTATAGGAAAATCATGATGAAGGGTTTATACACCAAAGTAATTCAATGTAGAGTACAATGGGATTATTCAGAAAGAATAAGGATAGGTCGATACACCTCTGCATTGATTATCATGAACTAAAAAAGCCATGATAAATAGATTTTATCATCTTTCATAGATTGATGACTTGTTCGATCAGCTAGATAGAGACCTACACTTCTCCAAGGTAAATCTTTGGTTGGAAAATTTTCAAGTAAAGGTGAAGAAGGAGGATATATCCAAGATTACCTCTCATATAAGTTAAGAGAACAACACGTTCATAGTGATACCATTTGGACTCACTAATTATCCAGCTATTTTTGTGGACTTGATGAATAGATCATTTAGATATTAGATCCAAATATTTTTTTTTAGTATTTATAGAAGACATTATTATTTAATCTGAAAATAGGGAGGAGCATGAGGCATATTTTAATACATTACTGGAGACATTGTTGAAAAAATAGGTATAAAAAGTATAATAAATGTGAGTTTTTGGTAGAGAAATCATCATTTTGGGGCATGTAGTCACCAAATATTTATATCTATGGATCCTTAAAAAACAAAAAAAAATTAATAATGTTCAAAACTATTATGTTTGATGAAAATAAACAGTTTCCTAGGATTATCTTCTTACTATCATAAATTTAAGAGAAACTAATAACAAATTTCATTCCCCTTAACAAAGCTAACTATGTTGGGAGTCATGTTTGTTTGTACTGATGAATGCAAGGAGATATTTAAAGATTTAATGAAAAGGATAATCACAACCTCTATTCCTACATTACCTATATGTGGGGAAGAATTTGGGATCTATGGTAATGAATTCAATAGGGGAATTTTTTATGTACATATAAAATATGAAAAAGTGATTTTATATTCTCCCACCAATTGAAGATTAATGAGATGATCTACCCAATGCTTGATCTTGAATTGTATTCATTGTTCGTTGAATTGAATATTTGATGACATTATCTCTATGAGGAGAAGTGTGAGATATATAATGATAAAAAAATCCTCAAGTATATATTCGCACAAAAGGAGATCAATATGAAAAAACAAATGTGGTAATATATTATCAAGGATTATGACTGTTTAATCTATTAATAACATGATAATGAAAACAATGTGGAATATTAACATAGTAGAAAGGATCCTACAACCCTATATATGATAATTATTTCAAGGGATACAATATTCTTGGATATACAAAGGATGCGCATATGAATAATAAATGGATCTTCACACAACCTTTCTCAAATAACTTCTTAATGATCTATTTTTGAGAAGATCAAGGAGGTCTAGAAAAATAATTATGAGCTAAAGACAAAGATAGAGAATATTTTATAGTTCACATTTTCAAATGATGGAGTTATAAGGTTTGGAAACTAAATATTTGTCCCATTAAAACCATATTTGAAGAGGGAACTTCTGGATGATTCACATAGCTCATCCTTATCTATTAATCATGGGATCAACAATACATATAGAGATATGAAGAAAAACTTACAATGGGATTACATGAATGAGAGTTTTTCAGATTTTTTTATTGATTTTTGGTATTTAAGAAAGTCGAGGATTAATGGTAGACGTTTAAGTGTATGATAATAACATTCCTCATACTAGAATGTAAATAAGAAAGCATAACTATGGAGTTTGTCATAGGACTCTTGAGAAAGTATGAAAGAAATAATTTCATATGGGTGGTAGTCGATAAACTTATAAAGTTATCACATTTTATTTCTTTCAAATAAGATTTTTATCTTGACCAATCGATAATGATATACATAAGAGAAGTGATAAGGCAACATGGAGTTTTACCCTCCATTATATATAATTTATATCTATGGTTTACCTTTAGGTTATAGATAATCCTTAAATAAGAATTGGATATGGAGTTGAGTTTTATTACCACTTATGACCCTCTTACAGATGATTAATAGAAGATAAGCATTCAAACATTAGAGGATATACTAAGATCATTGTTAATAGACTTATAAGTATATTGTTATCAACACATTAACCTAATAAGCTTATCATATAACAGTAGTTTCCATTTAATAATTCAAATGGAACCAAATGATGATTTACATAGGAAGTGGTGTCAAACTTCGATATGATTGGATGAAGTATGAGAGAGAAAGATGATGGAACTTGATCTTTTCAAAGAGATGAAAGAGAATGTTTAAACCATTTGATGTAATATGAAATCCATAAAAATTTAATAGAAAATATACATAGAAAATAATCATCATTATCAAGATTTTGAGTTAGATATTAAGTGTTTCTTAAAATATCACTATGAAATAAAGTCATGAGGTTTGGAAAGAAGTTATATATTAGCCCAAGATACATTGGCCCCTTTGAAGTACTTGATCACATTTTTTATGTGGCCTATCAAATAGAACTCCCAAAAAACCATTATCAATCACATGATGTGGTCCATTTATCCCTATCAAGAAAGTAAATACCAAACCCCTCACAAGTTCTAAATAAATAGGTGGTACCATTGGAGAGTTATCTTTCCTAAATGGAGAATCTAGTGAAGACCTTAGATTATAGAGACAAAGTTCTACCAAATAAGACATCTCACCTGGTCAAAGTTATGTGGTGGGAATATATGTTTTTTGAAGAAAACTTTAAACATGGAGACGAAATTAAATATATATACACTGAATTTTTATGATGTATGAAATGAAAAATTCATGGGTGAAAATTATGAAGGAGGGAATAATTTAATGACCTGAAATTTAATTAATGAAATTACTTTTTGAATGATTAAATTTTTTATTAGGTAATGTAATTAAAAGAATATCATGAAATACATTGGCTATTTTTTACCATTAGAAGTTATATCCTATCAGATTTAAAATACCATAAATAATCATAACATTTTCTAATATATCAATTTTATAGTGACTATTTTAATTATAATGTATTTATGGTTACGATAAAATCCAATTGATACTCATGGAAGAAGTAATGACTTCAAACTGTAGGATTGTACCATATGAAAACCATTACCAGAACTTCTGATGCAGATTGAATCATTGGTATTCCCCCCTGATAAAATCCATCTAGATATTCAACAATAAAAGAATGAGTGAAATCATTTACATGATAAGTTTACGCTTATCTAGATCATAATCCAAACCCAGTTAACTGAATGAAATTAAGAAATTGCCACGATCAAACACATCACAAAAATATGTTATTTTAATACGGGTTTATATATCTAGACCCTAATAATAAGATTTCTTATTTGTTTATTATCACTTTATAAATAATTAAATAATTATTTTGATAATATTTTTATTTATATACGATGAACATAAAATTGTATTTTTGGTTTTAGTCAAGACACTATTTTTATTGAAGTATATAATTTTTAAGATAAATTTTATTTTTATAAAATATTCTTATTATATAATATTTATTTAAAATTAATTTATAACCTAATTATATTATGTCAAATGTTATTTTTACAAACATTGAAAAACTATTATTGTCACAAAAACCTGCATTTTTCAATATATAAGTTATTTTTATTAAAACGTATAAATTTTTATATTGAGAGACATATTTTGATAAAATAAGTATTATTTTTTAAATTATCATTTCAAAATTATCAAATTTTGAATTTTCTATGATTTTTGGAGAGACTCTATTTTTTGGGTAAAAATTAAATACGTTAAAAATATACATTGTGTATTATGACATCATAAATTCCCAAAAGTGGTGTAGTAGATACTATAAGGAGTATCAAAATTTAAAATTAAGTTTAATATTTAAAATAAAGTTTTTTATGTTATTTGATTAATTTTATAATCCCTTAATGGATTCTTCATAATCTAAACTATATTATAAGGTTTTTAAATTAATTATTTAAGAACATAACTAACTTCCAAACCAATGAGGTTATTATTATTTTTATTTGGTTTCCTAAAATTATAATAAATTTAATAACACTTATATTTGGTATAAAACTTGGGAAAAACTATGAGTTTTTTTTGGTTTTGATTACTTTATCATATATTGTCCAAAACCAATGTTTGGAAATTAATAAATAACCCCCTCCATTTTTCCTTAAAAACCCACCCAAACTCCCATTCCTATTCACTCAAAAACCATTTTATCATGAAGTTATTTTTACCAATTTCTTATAGATACTTCTGAAGGTGTCTCTGATTTCTTAAGAAGCTCCTCCAAAGATTTTACAATCACCCTCTCACGGTAATGGGTCCTCTCATTCTTCTCTTTATTTAGGATCCTTATTTTTATGTTTTCCTTTATATTTCAATTTTTTTATTGTTATATGTTTTTATAGATCCTTGTTACTATAATTATTCATTAAATAAGATTATATACCCATTTATTTCTCATTAAGTCCTTCCATGAATCTTTTTGTGCCCCTGTTATACAACCAAAAGTATCCTATGATTTTTCATATTAAAAGTTTGTGTAGTGAATACCCATCCACGTTTCCACTCAATGGTATTCACCTAAATGTATCTCTACTTCATTGATTGGGTACTTCCATGTATATAACCCACACCACTTATTTTTTTGGATTAAAAGTGATGCAATAAATCCTTATGTTGTATAATCTATGTGGCACACATAGGGATGTACATGATATGTGTAAGAACTAGGATCTTCATTTTAGGTATGTTTTTCTTTTTTTGGTGTTCTTGTGAAAAAGAGGAGTTTCTATAAATTTTTGAATTACATGCCTTGTACTTTATGAGTACACGCCGTGTACTCAGTTATTGCGGGTAGCCTGGTGATGGCTGTGTAGCGGCCTTGATCACGTCTATGTGTGGTTACCTAGAGCCAACTTAATGAGGGGGATGGTGAAGGAAAGTACACGATGTGTACTTTTTTTCATTAAATACACCTTGTTCACGTCTGATGGACAAAACAACCTTCTTCTAGGTCTAGTTTATCCGAGAGTGGGAGAATGGCACCGATCTTCCTTTGAGCTCCCAACCGAGCATCTGTTCTCTAAATCAACCATCGTCGATTGTGTTGGGATCTCCTCGGTATGCTGATCATTCATCTAGAGATTTGTTTCCTGATTTATCCTCTTTCATGGGTTATCTTCAGTTGAGCATTTTTGATGATTTTATATATCTATGGTGTTATTGGGAAATTCAAGGCTTGAGGTTCACGTATATCGATCCTAAAAAATTGAGGTAGGTGGTTTGTGACTTTTCATTGAAAATATTTGAGTTATATGTGAAAAAGTGCCCAATACCCTTGAACAGGGTATTGAGTATTTTCTATTTTAGCCCCATTGTTTTCCTTCCATTCTTGTATGCTTGAGTATAGGGTTAATTGAATGTGAATAGGGTGAATTACTATGCTTTGGAAGTGTTTTCCCATACATGTTGCTTGTTTAGACCATTTGGTCTAGTTTGTCTGTTGGGATGTTGTTTACTTTCCATGCCTAGTATTATAGGATAGAGTGATGATTATATGACATGCTGTTATGCTGTAGACTGTTATCCAAGTAGTTCTTGAGGTTTAATTTGGCCGATATGCATTTCCATGCTTCCTTGATTTACACAGGGCCGTGAGAACCTTGTGTAGTAGACCATAGAGAGAATGGACGTAAGGGATTCTCCAGAGTGTCTGTTTTTACTATTACGATGCGCGACCACATGGGGAATTGATGTATGTGCTTCCTCAGAGTGTCTATAGTTCTTTTATGTGGGCCACAGGGGGAATGTGACATATTTTCTTCCCCATAGCACCTTTAGTTACCGAAACAAGACTATAGGGGGAATTGCCAGCAAGTTCTTCCCCGGAGAGTCTATGATAATGCTGAAGAAGATGGGTTAGACTTTGTGTACTTCTCAAAGGTTTTCTTGTTTTACTAGGTAGGAACAGAGGGGATATTCCGTGAGAACATCCCAGAGGGTTACCTATTTTTGATTAGCTTCTTGCTTGATATGTGCAATTGAATGATTTGAGACTGTAGGATTGTTTACTACTGATTACTTCCTTGTTTATTGCTACTTTTTACTTATTTCCAATCATATATATTCACTGACTATTAGGCATTGATATTTTTGTGGTTTCCTATTGGGATTAGTCTCACACCCCATTTGGGTCATGATTTTGGGCCCAAACAGATTATATTGTTGTAGGTATAGATAAGGGAAAGCGACCTTCTACCTCAGGTACTTGACTGCTTGGAATTAGAGAGAATGGGACCAATGCGGAGACTTGTAATGCGGAGGAGATTTTTTCTTGTTTTTCTTGTACTTTGGTTATGTTTTTTAATCATTGTGACTTGTTTGGCTGCTTTTGTAGACAGATGTACCTTGAATCATTTATATATATGTGCTCCAATTGTATCTTCTTCACTCTTACGCTGTTTTATTGTTGTTTGATATTATTACTGCTTCCTCTATTTTTATCTGTTTCTATTTCTCTATTCTACTCTACCAATGAGGGCATAGTTTCCTCACAATAACAGCCAAGGCCCTCGCTGCTAGTTGGAAAAATCTGGCATTCTGGGAAATGAGCTTGAGGCCATGTGAGAAACTTGGTACGAGGCGCCATAGGGAGGCTTCCGGAATCGAGACGTTACAAAGTTGTATCAGAGGGATTATTTTCTCTTTAATTCTATTTGGATCCTATAGATAGGGATAGGAAGAAATAGGTAGTTGGTAATAAGCTGTTCTTGGGAGTAGCTAACCCGTGCACAAGGAAAAACCAATCTACCGTGTTTATTGCAGTTGTTTTTGGTTTTGCAATTATTACAGTAGATTTGATTTCACCTTGGGTGATTCACATGTTTTGTGCTCTTATTGATTATGTTATTGAGGTTATGATTCTGTTGCAACCTGATGAGATGAGGGTATTCCATCTCATGCATTATATAGGCACTTGATATAAATCACATGTCATACATTATTGCCATGCCATTTAGGATGCATTGCGATCGCAAGTTGTTCTGATAAATGTTGCGATAGACAATAATGATGTTGTGATAGATGCCTTGATATAATACCTACTATTTGATAGGGTATTTTTTGTTTAAGGTTTTGTTTTAATGAACGCCAAAATTTGGTTCTTGAGGTGTCATGGGCCCTCATGGATTTGAATTTGGTGGATCACTGATCTATTATTCTTTTTATGACATGTATAAGTTGTCAAGCATTGATTCATGGGGAGTATGGGCCCTCACAGAACGGAATATGGCACTTTAAGGTTCATTTCATTGTTTTATGGGCTCTGGAGTAGTTTCTGAGTCTTACTATCTAAAAAAACCAGAATACATGCCGTGTAATGTTGAATACACTCCATGTGTTCCTCTGTTCGGGAAGAAACTATTTTTCTTAAGTACACACCGTGTACTATATGTACATGCCGTGTAGTCTCTATCCATTTTCTAGACTGTGTGGTCAGATACATGGGGTTTGGAATCTTTGGTAGGACACACCATGTACCGGATGTACATGCTGTGTTATAGAACTATGTAACCAGCTGTGTCACTAACAACACGGGTCAGTTGAGTCATTTCAAATACACGTCATGTCCTTATGGAACACGCCGTGTAGTTTAATCCCTAGAATTTGGCCGTTTTTCTAACAACATGGGATGGTTGGGTCCTTTATAATACAGATTGTGTCCATCTGGAACACACCGTGTAGTGCAAACCAAGTATCTGGCCGTGTAACGAGCAACACGGGTCGATTAAATATTCTTGTACATGCCGTGTTAGGAACTAACACGCTGTGTCTGGTCAGCCTTGTGTTCACCTATGTGAATAACAACATTGGAAGTTGAAACCTAAGAGGTACACACCATGTTCATCTAGAACACGCCGTGAAGGGTGTTCCATGTAACCGGTCGTGTGACTAACAACACGGGCCGATGAGGTTCATCTAGTACATGCCATGTTTGGCACTAACACACCATGTAGTCTTGTTCTAAGAGTACCGTGTGGCCTAGCCATGTAAGGGAACTTGGGAAGGGGAAGAGGATTCAAGTACCCACCGTGTGTAAGGACAACACGCCATGTATGGGGTGTTACACGACCGGTTTTGGCAGAGGTACACGCCCATGTGAATGGCTTAAGGGAACACGCCATGTAGAAATTATACACATTATGTATCTTTGTTTTGAAAAACACGAATGCTTTCTTTATCCTATTCCCTCCTTAACCTTCTAGTTTTCAGCCCTTGATAATATTGATCTAAGGTGTACGTTTGACCTTGAAGAGTAATGCCACCGAGACGTCCTCCAGTTGTATGCCAGTTATAGGGTAATGATCAGACACTAGACATGGCTGATAAAGGACTTCTAGAAGATCCTCCTGTAGTTCTTGTCTTGGTACCTACCGTCATTTCGGAAACTTGTGCTGATGCGTAGTTCTGAGAGGGATTTATGAGGTTCATGAAATATTTCAGTGGAGTTCCGCATTCTACCCTGTCTATGGCAGAGTTGACATGAGTTTTCTGCTAGCAAAATCCTCCGACTTTCATATGGAAAGGAGGACCTCAGACTGCAGAGTCTTGGTTAGGATTCATGATATCTATCTTCGAGCATGTGGAGATGCCTCTAGAGAGGAGGGTCAAGATCACTACATACATGCTTTGGGATTCCACCAAGAGATGGTGGGATGTGATCTCGTTGGAGGGATACTAGCAGGTCATGGCTTGGGATCAGTTCCATCAAGCCTTCTACGACTACTTCTATATGTAGACCTTGAGGGCCAATCAAGCCTGAGAGTTCATGAGTCTAGAGTAGGGTACACTTTTTGTTATGGAGTATTTTTCTCATTTCACTGAGCTGCAGTGCTTCACTCCTATTCTAGGAGGTGATGAGTTATTCTTGGTAATGAAGATTGAGGATGGTCTGAGGAATGACATCTGATCTCAAGTGAACATCTTTTAGTTGACTTCCATCACTTATATTATCAACCAGGCACTGATCATAGAGCAAAATTTGAGGGATTCTGGAGTTGTGAGCCAGGGCGGTTCGAAATCTAGAATTAGTATCCCTCCTACTGACTGTAGGAAGGGCCATAGGTAATCTTCACATGGTGACCCAAGGAGGCGAGCCACTTCTTTTGGTAGCTATGTGGTGTGCTACAAGTGTGAGAAGAACAGGCATATGAGGCCACATTCCCTGAGAGACCCATTGGAGTGCCGATCTTATGGAAAGATGGGTCATCTACATCATTTCTATCAGATATTCTTACCATCATCTTGTGACAGAGGGTCTTCTATGACTCCTCATTCAGGAGCAGCGCCACCAGTTTCTCATCAGTCTGGGAACTAGAGTTCTTCCGACTGTTTAGGCTGAGGTGGAGGTCGTGGACGTGGTAGTTAGTTGCAAGGATTTTAATGACAGTAGGGTGGATCATCTTAGATTAGTTAGGTCGGGTCATAGGGCCGTGGTGCAGGTCCGACTTTTGTAGTGGAGCAGACCTAGCAGGAGCAGGATCCCAGACCCTCTACAGTTTGAGGTATGATTTTAGTTACCTTAGTTTTAGCTTCTGCTCTTTTCGATACAGAGGCATCCCATAGCTTTATATCTGTTGCTGTTGTGGAGATCCTTGGTCTATGTATCTTTACTTCTACTTATGTATTGACGTTGGACACACCGTTGGGGACAAGAATGACTAGTGTACATCAGTTCAAGAAGTACCCTATAGAGGTTGGTGGGTGTAACTTCTTCCGGGACATTTATTTCCTATAGATGGCAGGCTATGAATTAATTCTTAGAATGGACTAATTAGTTCCCTTCTAGGTAGTTGTCAATTCCTATCGCCGTAGGGTGAGTTTCACATCACTAGAGGGCATATTTTTTATTCATAAGGGCGAATGGGATGTCTAGATGAGCAGAGAAGGACCCGAGCATCATGGGTTGAGAGGAGTTAAAACCCTTATTACTAGTAAATATCTAGATGACCAAGGGACTTCTCATATGGACTTTCCTCCAGTGGTAGATCATTTCAGGGACCTCTTTCCAGAGGACTTTTCTGGTTTTCCTTTAGAGCGAGATGTAGAATTTTCTATTGATCTTGTGACAAGAGTGGAACCAGTGTCTATTACTCCTTATAGTATGGCTACACCAGAGTTACATGAGCTCAAGAAGCAGTTGGAGGAGTTTCTGGTAAATGGTTTTATCAGACCCAGTACTTATCCTAAGGGTTTTGCTATCCTGTTTGTGAAGAAGGTGGATGGTACTCTCTGACTTTGTGTGGATTATTGGAATCTGAATAGTTGATGATCAAGAACTAATATCTCTTGCCAAGGATTGATGATCTCTTTGATTAGCTTCATGGAGCCCGGGTGGTTTTGAAGATTGACTTGAGATCCGGTTACCATCAGTTGCACATTAGACCATATGATATACCTCTTACAGCTTTACAGAGTAGGTATGATCTGTACGAATATGTGGTTATGCCATTCAATCTCACGAATGAGCCTGTAGTATTTATGGCACTGATTAACTAAGTGTTCCATCCAAACTTGGATACTTTCGTGGTGGGTTTTTTGGAAGATATCCTGGTGTACTCTCACACTTAACAGGACAATGCTACCCATCTTGAGAACGTTTTGAGTACAATGAGAGAGAATCATCTATATAATGAGCTCTCAAAATTCCACTTTTGGATGGATTGAATTCACTACTTAGGTCATGTTATCTTGGAGAAAAGAGTATCAGTAGACCCAAAGATAGTGAGAGATACAGTTTACTGGGAGCAACCGAAGAACATATTTAATGTATAATGTTTTCAAGGGCTAGCTGTATACTACATACATCTCATACATGGCTTTTCACGCTTAGAAGTTCCATTGATGGGCCTAACTATGATGGGTGAAAAGTTCGTGTGGTCAGATTCTTGTGAGTCATCCTTTCAAAAGCTGAAATAGAGGTCGAATTTAGCCCCGATACTAGTTTTCCCAAAGCCAGACAAGATCTATACTGTGTACAGTGATGATTTAAGTATCAGTATTAGAGATGAGATTATGTAGGATGAATCATTCATGGTGTACGAATCTCAATAGTTGAGGCCACACGAGAGGAATAACCCGACACACGATCTCTAGTTGACTGCTATTGTTCATGCCTTGCACAGTTAGAGACATTATCTTATGAGAGAGCATTTTGTGGTTTTTACGGACCAAAAAAGTCTCAAGAATATATTCACTCAGTGTGACTTGAATTTGATATAGATAAGGTGGGTTGAGTACCTTCAGTTTTTTGACTTTGAGCTTGACTATACGCATCGGAAAGGCAACACAGTGGCTGATGTGTTGAGCCAGAGGACTCAGATACATGAAAATCAGGAGGCCATTAGTGAGTGGAAGCTTATGGATCTATTCTATGAGATGCATTTGGAGGTGCATGATAGGCAGGGGCATCCGTTTCTTTCTTCTGTAGCTATTACTTCAACTTTTCTTGATCTAGTGCGAATGAGGTAGCTATCAGATTCTGAAGGCCAGGTCCTATGGAAAACTGTGTCCGGAGAGGACCCTATTTTTGGATGGACCATAGATGGGGATGAGATCATGTGTTTTCAAGGGTGCGTATCGGTATCAACAGACACACGTGAGGAGCTAATGCGGGACTTTCACTCCGTAGTTTGGGCAGTTCAACCTGGCGTCACTAAGATGTATCGTGATCTATACAATAAGTATTGGTGGCTAGGTATGAAGAGATATGTTGATGGTTTTGTGATGAGGTGTTCCACTTGGAAGTAGGTGAAGAAGGAGAATCAGTGACCAAAATGGATTTTACAGCAGTAACCCATGACCATGATGAAATTAAATGATTTTGTGATGGATTTCGTCACAAGTTTGATGAGGTATCCTCGAGGGAATGATGTTGTTTGGGTTGTCATTGACAGACTCACGAAGGTTTCTCACTTCTTGACAATCAGGGAGACCTTCAGTGTTGATGAGCTGGGAAGGTTGTACATCTGAGAGATTGTACATATACATGGGGTTCAACAATCCATTGTTTCAGATAGGGATGCATTTTTTACTTCTTAGGTCTGGTAGGGATTGCAGAAGGCTTTGGGCACCTAGGTATTTCTGAGTACAACATACCACCCCCAAACTGATGGCCAGTCCGAGCATATGATTCAGGTGATTGAGTACATGCTTCGAGCATTTATCCTGGATTTTGGAGGTTCTTGGGAGAAGCACATACCTCATATTGAGTTTTTCTACAATAATAGTTTTCAAACAACTATTCAAATGGCACCTTATGAGGCTTTACACGATAGGCCATGTCGATCACCTTTATGTTGGATGGAGGTAGGAGAGGCAGCTATGCTGGGACCTTATCTCGCCCAGAATACCACAGAGCATATATAGTTGATTCAAAAAAGGATTGCTACTACACAGTCTTGACTGAAGACTTATGATGATCAGTGGAGACGACCTTTGGAGTACGAAGTCGAGGATCAGGTTTTTCATTATGTCACACCGAGGTTGGGGCACAGGAGGATTAGGAGATAGGGTACGTTTTTGTCGAGGTACGTCGGTCCGTTTGAGGTGTTGGAGAGAGTTGGGATGGTTTCTTATTGGTTGTAGTTACCTCAAAGGTACCAGGATATGCACAACTTCTTCCATGTTTCACATCTATGACATTACTTCTCAGAACGATCTCATGCTTTTCAACCCAAGGAGGTTTAGTTAGAGGTGGATGACTCGTTCGAGGAGCATCATATTCGGATTGTTAATCGCAGTACGAAGGTTCTCCATTGATGGTCTATTCCTCTGGTATGAGTGCAATGATACAAGGGCAGGTACATGATGAGACCTGGGAGAGGGAGGCTGATGTACAATCACATTGGCCGAAACTGTTTGAGGACTCTTTTTCTACACCGCCTTCCTAGGGAAATTCGGGGATGAATTTGTTTAAGGGGAAAGTTTTTAAGAACCCAGATATCTTATTTCAGGTATGTCTTTCTTTTTATGGTGTTTTTGAGAAAAGGAGGAGTTTCTGGAAATTTTGGAAGTAAATGCCATGTACTTTATGAGTACACGCCGTGTATTCAGTTAACAAGGGAAGCCGGGTGTTGGACATGTAGTGGCCATACACGCAGATGTGTGTGGTAACCTAGAGACTGCTTAATGCGGGGGCCGGTGACAGCATGTACACGCCGTGTACTTTTTTTTATTAAACGAACCAGATTCACGTCTAACAGAAAAAACCACCTTCTTCTAGTTTTGATTCATCTAAGAGAAAGAGAACGACCCTGATCTTCCTCGTAGCTCCCGATCGATCATCTGTTTTCTGAATCGACCTCTTTCGATTGCATTGTAATCTCCTCGGAAAGCTCTTCCTTCTTCTAGAGTTTCATTTCCTGATTTCTCCTCTTACAAGAGTTTTCTTTGGTTGTGTTTTTTTGACATTTTTTTAGATCTATGGTGTTATTGGGAGATTCAAGGATTTGGGTTCACGTATATCGATCCTAAAACATCGAGGTAGGTGGTTTGTGCCTTTCCATTTAATTTCTTTGAGTAATATGTGAAAAAGTGCCCAATACACTTGAACAGGGTATTGCGTATTTAGTGTTTTAGCCTTGTTGTTTTTCCCTGCTTGTATGCTTGAGTAGAGGGTTAATTGATTGTGAATAGGGTGAATTTCTATGATTTTGAAGTGGTTTCCCATAGATGTTTCTTGTTTTGACCGTTTGGTCTAGTTTTCCTGTTGGGCTGTTGATTACTTTCCATGCCTAGTATTATAGGATGGAGTGATAATTATCTGAAATGCTGTTATGTTGTAGACTGTTAGCCAAGTAGTTCCTGTGGTTTAATTTGGTCGATACACATTTCCATTCTTACTTGACTTGCACAGGGCCATGAGAACCTGGTGTAGTAGACAATAGGGAGAATGGACTTAAGGGATTCTCCCGAGTATCTGTTTTTACTGTAATGATATGAGACCATAGAGGGAATTGACGTAAGTTCTTCCTCATAGATTCTGTAGTTCCTTGACACAGGACATAGGTGGATTGTGATGTAAGTACTTCCCTAAATCTCCTTTAGTTACCGATACTAGACTATAGGGGGAATTAACGGTGAGTGCTTCCCCAGAGTGTCTATGCTAAAGCTGAAACAGAGGGGTTAGACTTTGTGTACTTCCTAGGGGGTTTCTTGTGTTTCTAGGTAGGACTAGAGGGGATATTCCATTAGTACATCCCAGAGGGTTACCTGTTTTTGATTATCTTCTTGCTTGATATGTGGAATTGAATGCTTTGAGACAATGGTAATGTTTATGGATGAGTACATACTTGTTTACCAATTCTTTTTTAATTATTTCCTGCCATATATATACACTGACTGTTAGGAACATATCATTTGGTTGTTGCCTACTAGGATTAGTCTCACAACCTATTTGGGTCATAATTTTGGGCCCAAAAATATTATATTGTTTTAGGTATTGATAATGGAAAGCACCCTTCTACTTCAGCTACTTGACTGCTTGAAGTTGGAGAGAATGTGACCAAGCTGAGGCTTGCGATGCTAAAGTGTCGTTTACTTGTTGTTCTTGTACATTGGTTTAGTTTTGTATTTTAGAATTGTGACTTGTTTGGATGCTTTCCTAGACATATGTATCATGCATCATTTATATATATGTGCTCCATTTGTTTATTCTTCAGTCTTCCACTATTTTCTTGTTGTTTGATATTATTACTACTTCTGCTATTGTTATATGTTTCTCTTTCACTGTGTTACTCTGCCAATGAGGGCATAGTTTCACTACTATCATGCCCAAGGCCCTCACTTCTAGTCGTAAGCCTCTAGCATTTGGGGAAAGGAGCTTGATTCCATGTGACCAACCAGGTATAGGGAGCCTTGGGGTGGTTTTCGGAATAGGGATGTTACAATATGAACGTGATGGATGTGATGAAATTATATTTCCCTCCAATTCATTGGGTAATTTTTTTATCTCGTGATATACAATGCATGGTTCATGCGAGTTTATCCTAATAACATTATGATATGATACCTTGGTATTTGTCCTTAAATTATGTTTATGATGGCACATTCTCGTGCCGACTTAATGTTATCATGTTATATCATGCCTCATTGTTCAGGATTATGATTCCCACCACTCTTAGATTATTTTCATATGGCTCTTAGATCATGTTCACTAATTTATCTTATTTTATGATTTGTTTATTCTATTAAGGGACTTTAAAAATAACCTCTTTATTATGTTTATCCACATCTTATCGCATTCATTTTTATAAGTGAAAATGAATTTTAATGTCCTTTTGTAGAGTTTATAAAATAATTTTCTTTTACCCACAATTCTTGCTTTTATGACATGTACCAAATTTAAAAATGGAACTAAGCCAAATGATATTCTTGGGCTGCATAATGTGTATATTTTGGAAACAAATCCTGAAATAATTTTATGAAATACACGTGTTTTCATATAGGAAGAGTTATAAGTAGACAATAATGGTTTATATTGTTACACATCATGTTGTGAAGTTAATACGATTGAATATGTTCAAGGAGTTGAACATCAGGAATATGTTTTTTCAGCCACACCATTATTCAAATTTTCATTCTCCATATATATTTCATATTGAAGAGTTTAGTGGTAGGGTTTTATCATTTAACAACCTAGAAATGTGGTAAGAATTACATATAGATGTAATGCATGAATGAAACCCTAGAAAGTGAAATAAATATAAGGCTGATTTGGTAGTTTATCATATATGATATAATAAATAGGTGATTATATTGTTTTTCTATTTATTCTTAATTTTTTTTACGAATATTTAATTTATCATATTGATGGTAATATCCATTTTTTCATTCAATCACATTGACTTAATAAATGTATATAGAGATATTCATTTCAGGAAGTGTAATTATAATTTACCTATCAATGTAAATCATTGAGTTATCCATAATCAATTTTTTTCATTTAGTATTTTAGGTTTTGAATTTTTTTAAGGATAATGTGATTATTATTCTTGTAAGAGAAATTAAACATACTAATGACACATAAAAAGTGATTTTGTGTACTGTATGTTTCACTAGGTATATCATAATAAGTGTCACACACTATGTATTTTCTATACTAAGGGTTTATAGATGATATATTAGTCCCCATTAATTATGGTAGGTGTGATACCTATATCGAGAACATTTATATTATTTTATGTTTCTTATATAATCCATTAATGATTACTTAATTATTGGTGATTGGGTATATTATTGATCAATCCATTAGCTGGATCTCAATAAATATTGGATTTATCCTGTCATATGATGAGTATGACATCTGGTCCCATGGTTGATATAAACTAGGAAGTGTGTGACCAAAACTAATTGGTAAATATGATGTGATTATCTATTCATATAAGGGACATGTGATGTGATTGACCATAAAGATGAATCTCATGTGATGTATTAGTCAACTAGGCCAGTCTATACATAGATAATAATTATTGTATGAGTTGGATAAATTGGAATGAATTCCTCTATTCCCTTGGCCGCACGATGCGTGGACAAAGGTAACATATAATAATGCACTCTATCATGTGATGCAACTAGTATGAATTTATATAGAGATACATGTGTTTGATTGAGGTAATATCAGATCCTTTCATTGATTTAGTAGTAATTATTATTTTCTATAGGATACACTTTTATTACCTATGTATGTAAAGAGGATCATATTAGGGGTCAATACTATAAAAGCCATGTGGGGTCAAACTTTTCAATTTTCTGAATATGGATTGATATTTAATAATTGATTTTCTCTAAAATTATCTTAGAGTTAATTCAAAAAATGTACTGGATGGTTATTCATAAGGTATTATGTATAATTTTACACAAGGCGAAGTTGGTGATAACTTTAAAATATTTTTTTGAAAGATAGCCAAAAGAATTTTGAAATTTATTTCCCAAGTTATAAAACATGATACAATATAAGGTATAATGGAAAAAAAATTAGGCTTTTCTGAAAGTTGCTGATTGAAGTATTTGGTATGACCTAAATCCTTTTGTATTTTATATTGTATGATATATCTTATTTGATGATGATAAATATCACATTGGTATAAAATGAATTCTATCTGGTCAATTACCAGCATAATTGTAAGGTGAAATTGTAATATAAATAAATCATTAAATAAAATTACATTCCGTCATCTTCATCAATATATAAAATCTAATGTTTGATTTCCTAGGTTTCTGAGAGCCACTTCCATTTTCTATCATATGGTATGAGAAACCATATTTCATGGATTATCTATACAGTTAACCTTGATGGTTTGAGTGGCTAACATCATCCAATATGGCTATTATTTAATTAAAAATTACATAAGATGTAAAAAAATGGATTATATCATTCATTCATGTGATACATGAGTTGGTTGAAGAATTTAAATATGATATATAATTGCTTAGTAAATGAAACAATGCTTATGAAATATCATTTTCTCTTTTTAATGCTTCTTCCCATGCAATAGAAACATATGTGTGTTTACATGATGTTCAGCTAAGACTCTGCATCTCCTGAATCTATCTTATCTTTTACCACCATTTATCCATGATGTGTTATCATGTTGTGGGGGGATTAAGTATCCCAATTGAGTCTCAAATTATTTCGTCTAACCCATGGATACCTCTTGATGTGGGAATCCAATAATTTCTATATTTTTTTTCTATTTTTTATGTTTTTTTAAAGATAAACGTATGGAAATGATAGAAAAATGGCACATTAGTGTTTAGTTATTTATTTTCATATTTACACATATTTTATTTATATTAGTATGGAGATCTTCGGGTTGGGATTTTATTGGCTTCTACTGGTTCTAATAATTGTTATTAAAACACTTTGAATCCAAACACACACACACACACACATATATATATATATATATAACTATCGAATCTATACAATGCTATAGGATACAATATGCGATATAGTAAAATATCACCCATTCCTAAGTTTCTAGAAACCAGAGTAAAAAATTGAGACTACTATATCATTGATTTTGTATACTATGATAAGAGATTTACGAAATCACCGATCATAATCCTTGATCAAATTTATAGAGTATAGTTTGATTTTTAGCATAAAATAATGTATTTATGCATTGTTTATCTTATGAATCAGTCATAATTTTAAACTAATAATTCCTGTTATAAGTCTTATAATATGATATGGATAAAATATGGTAAAAATTATTATTTTGATATAATTTCGTATAGTTTACTAAATGTTTATATTTTGTAAGTAATATACCAAGTAAACATTTTTCATTACTAGATTAAATATTAAATGTTCATATTGGTATTTCATATTTTAGAAAATAAATAAATAGTTTATTTATTTGTTTATTCTTTTGGATTATTATGTTTTATGAAATATTTAAAAAAATTTAATATCATGTATGCTAAATTTATGTGATAAATTAGTTCTTGTTGATTATTTTCCTTTAATTACACACTAGGTATAATAACATAGTATTTAATTTTATTATACACCGACCTCAATTCATCATTAAATATATGATATTTAATATAATTGATTAATATAGTTTGTGCGCATTAGGTTCTAGTGTTATTATAAATTAGACTCACCCTTGAGTAATGTATTCCTAAGTAAAGGTACTTTGTACTGGACTTATCACTATCTTGGAAGCTTATGTATTGTTCTAAAAATATTGGGGTTGACTATATATGTCTCTAGTATTATTCATGTGGATATTTTCAATCCCATTTAATTATAAACCTTTGCATGAAAAGTTCATGTACCTTATGCTTGATATGAATTTAGATATTTAGGAATATGTTTTTCTTCTATTTTTGGGAAAGTAACACAATCCTCTGTGTCGTGTAAACATTAATATATTAATATGGTGTAAACATATAAATTTGGGAGATGGAAAAAGTATCCCGAAACTAAATATTTATAATCTTGCATACACTAAAGAATAAAACATGAGATAATAAAGATTCCTTGATATAAAATTATTATATATTTAATATTAATTTCATTTATATGAAATTGGTAAGACATTTAAATGAAAACAAATCAAATACTACGCCAAAGTAACACATGTAAAGACCTCGATCTTGAAGCCCGGTACGTTATACCATTGTAAGGTTCCCATGCATTAACTTATATAAGTTCGGGTAGAAATAGAAAACTGTAAAATTTAGGTAACATAATTCCATTGTAATCATTGGGTGTATATTAACATGTAAACCCTAAGTGTTTGGACTCCCAAATCATAGAGTTGATTTTTTTATTACTCTTGGATATAGGTCATTTTTTCCTACTCAACTTTCCCAGAATAATGAATGTTATGATAGGGATTATTCCAAAATTTAATAACTTTTTTTGAGATAAGTACCCTATAAGACTCATTTATTAATGTAATATGGATATTTTCTCTCTAAATGGATATGATTTATGTGTTTTCTATTTTTTATGGGAGTAATTTAATTAACATTACTTGGTAAAAAGATATAAAACATGATACTCACCTACTGATATGTATTGTTTGCAGATTATATCATAATTAATGATACTTTTAATGATATCACTTATATGTATGACCTATAAAAGTCATAGATTGGTATATAGGGATTATAATTTTTCACAAGGAGAAGTATTGAGAGCTTCTGAATGTGAATATTGTAGAGATAAATTTCAACAACTTTAAGTCTTGGGTCTTTGGTACTGAGTGTGTATCACACATTCTTGTTTATAAACATTTAATCATATATAAAATGGAATTAAATAAGGATAAATTAGATATTTATATTTTTAATGGAGAAAGAGTTGCAGTATCTAGGGTCAACACTTATGAATTGAATTTACCATATTGATTAGTTCTAAAATTGGAGAACTGTTATTTTTTATACTATAACCATAAATTTGGTATTTGATTCTTGATTAGAAAATATATGAGTTTCATTAATATTAATTAAAAATATTTGTTATATATATAATAATGAAATGTTTAATGTAATTGGGAATATGGTAAATGGTTTATATATTCTTGATATGGATAATCATGTATATAACATTCATAATAAGATAGTAAAAATTGATTCTAATTCCACCCAACTTTAGCATTGTCACCTTATATGCATAAATAAGAAATTAATTCTATGTATCTATATATATTGATTATTGAAATAATTCAATTATGAATCATTTGACTTATGATAACCTTGTTTATTAGGAAGGATGACCAATGAAACTTTTAGTATAAATGGTTAAAGGGAAAGTGGACTATTAGATATTATCAAAAGTAATTTTATAGTCCAATAAATAACAAATCCAGTTGTATATGTAGTACATTTTTACATTTACCAATGAATTTAGTCAACATAGTTACATTTTTATTATGAGACAAAAGTATCAAAAAATTTAAAAGTTTAATGAGTTTCAGATTGAAGTAAAAAATCAACAAAAAATAGATATTTTCTTTAATCAGATCTGCGTGTTAAATATTTTATCCACATATTCACTAATCATCTATGTTATTATGGAATTATTCTCTAGCTCACTCCTCTTGGAACACCATAATGTAATAGTATGTCGGAGAGGGGGAATCAAACCTAATTAGACATGGTTCATTCAATGATGAGTTTGTTTGAGAATCTTATTTAATTATTGGTTTATACTCTGGGTATTTTTTCATTTATACTAAACTCTATTCCATATAAATAATTTATAAAGACTCCATATGAGAGATTTTATGGGAAACATACCAATCAGTCTTATATAAGGATTTAGTGTTACAAAAAACATATACAATGTTTTTTTGACATACTTGACCTTTAGTAAGAAAAGTGATTATTTTTTGGTTTCCCCAAGGAATGTGGAACATGAATAATTTATATTCAAATAAATAATTAATAATTCTGTGATGGAAGTTGAGTTTTTTCCACAATGATTTATTGAAGAAAAACCGATTCAAATAATATAATAACTTTAAGTAATTGTAGGATAAGATAGAAAACACACAGATAGGTATTTCTTATATAAAATTAGAAAAAATTAATTTTTATAGGAGTTGAACCTAGTACCTATTGAGAGGCCATAGAGATTTACAATCTCAAAAAATGGTTAAAATCAACGAAATTTGAAATGAAATCCAGGTACTTTACCCATGTTTCAAACTAGATGGATGCACCTAAATGGGTGATACCAAAAGGGTGAAATTGGATTTTCTAAAGTAAAAGAATTTGTATCATAGAGTGTATATATATAAATAATTCTAGGTGAGAAAGAGTCATAATAAAATTAATGGCATTGGCTATGAAGATAATTTTTCACTTTTTGTGATGATAAATTCCCCAAACATATTACTTATGTATAACAACTCATTTTGATTATGAGATATATCTCGTGGATATAAAAAACTTTTTTCCTTGGTTATAATTAAATCAAAGAACTATATATGATACAACCTAGTAGTTTTGAATTTTTAAATGAGTATTCTAAGGTGTGAAAGTTGTAATGATCCATTTATGGATTAAACCAAGATTATAAGAGGTGTAATATAAATTTTGATGATTCCATCAAAGAGTTTGGTTTTATAAAGAATGAAAATTATTCCCATGTATATAATAAGGTTATTGGTATTGTTTTAGTGTTTCTAATTATAAATTTGGATGACATAATACTTATAAAAAATGATTCTCTAAATTTATATTCAATAAATATATGGTTAAAAAATGCTTCTCTATGAAATACATGGTAGAACCAGCTTACATAATTCACATGAAGATCTATAGTGAAAAATATAAGATAATAATTGGACCAAGTCAAGACACATAAATTGGAAGATTTATAATATTTATTTTCCTAAATAATTTCCATATAGAGGATTAACAAATATTTCATGGAGAGAATGTTAAGAAGATTCAAAATAATTTTAATCATTTTGAAAGGATGGATAAAATTCTCAATGAGTCCTCTATAGTCTCTACCATGTATTTAAAGCTGCGTACCTGATCTAATGACGTGTATTCTCTTGGAATAAGTAGTTGATACAAATTAAATCATGGAGAGATTTACTGGATTATTTTTAATTAAAATATTATGCACTTGATATGGTCTGAGGATATGATATTGGTATTTAGAGGAGAGGTTGAGATTTGTGTAATGTTTTACACAGATTAAATTTTCTAATTTGATTAATACAATATGGTATCTCAATATGGTTTTGTATTTTTCCTATTTTCCTTTGATATCAGTTAAAGGAGTTAAAAAAAATCACCATTAGAGTCTTAAAAAAAGTTAATGTAAATTGAAACATAAAATGTCATGAAGGGATTTGTTTTGTAGAGTACCAAATTAGATGTTTATTATTAACTTCATCTTTAGATTTGAATTTAGAAGATACATATTTCTATAACAACCTAACATTTTTGTATATATTTCAATTTAATAAATTCATTTTGTTTTATAGACTATGATAGACATAAAAACCAACTTAGGTTAATAATTCATTAATAAAAATATAAAATGAATTACATTAATTTATAGATTAATAAAATTAATAAAAATAAATGATTTTTTAAAAGGCGAAATCCACTAAATAAAATACCATTGATATTTGGGAAATTATTGGGGAATATTTTATTTAATTATGTTTTTTTAATTTAATACCTTTTAATAATTATTTCAGTTAAATTTATTGATAATATTTAAGTAATAACATTCCTGAAATATTTAGGAAGTGATGAAGAGTTTTAGTCATGTAATTCCTAGATAAATAGAAATGTGTTTTTTTTAGAAACAACCTATTAAAATTTTATTTAGAAGATAGTTTTTGAGTAGTAAAATTTTTGAAAATATTTTTTTTCACATGTGAAAAAATGAGTGATCGTTTATATATCTATTATAATTTTTTTAGAAATAAGTATATAATTAATTTATTATAAAAGCGATATTTTTCATAAAGAATTTTTTTATGTGAGAAATATATATTTATATTAATTAATTAAATTGATCATTTTCAAGGAATAAATTTTATGAAATATGTATAACATATATTCAATGAAATATTTTTACATTCATTTAATGTTTTTATATAAAATACTGTTTTTATTTTTTAATAGTAAATATCCTAAAAAAAATTCGTTGTGTTTTTAAAGATGTTTTCGAAATTAATTTTCAACACCTATATAAAATGAATAATATTAAATAATTTCCATATTTTTAATCATAATAATAAATATTAAGTATTATTTTCAGCTAATCTTTATCCGTAATGAAATGTTACAATGGTAAAAATCTTATCACCACTATAAGGGTTAAAAGGGTTAAATAGGGTACTGAACATAGAGATAAGTATTAAATTACCACTAAAACATTCCTAACTATGATTCATTGAGTAAATATTTCACATTAAATTATATTTTATAGTACAATATTTTCATTTTGTTCAAAATTACCATGAAAATGACATTATATTATTTAAAAAAATTTGATTATATATAAGTGTTCCACTCCCCTCACTTATAAAAGGGTACTTAGACTTTTTACTAATTCACTAAATTTTATAACTATTTTTAGACCAAAGAATAACCAAATATCATACCAAATTTCTTACCCAAATCCTATAGTTTAAGGTATCCCCACAATTCCATACTAATAATGTTTAAACAATAAAGAAAATAAAGATACAAAAAGATGGTGTAATCTTTTGAACTAAGTTGTTTCAAGATTACTTCCTCTTCTAACTCCTTAAAATATTACATAACCATATTAATATGGTTAAATTACGATCTTAAACATAAAAAAATGTTTTCACATCAAATTTGAGACCATTTTCTATCTTCTTTTTATTTAGTGTAAATTGAAAGAGTCGCTCATAACTAAGTACAAAATACCTACTCAATGAAGTGAATTTTTTTATTTTCAATTTATGCCTCAATTGGATAGTTATAATGATAGATTTAACATAAATACAAGATAAAATTATTATTTTGGAAACATAAACCATTATTTACATTCAATTATTTATATTTATTTAAAAATAATAGTATCACCAATGCATACGTGCGGACTACAACCTCTACGAAGTGATGCAAATAATTTTTCATCACCACCAATTTATATTTCTAGAAAAGTACCTATAAATAATAAATATTATATTTATCAAATGATTAAAACTATATAAATGATGACAAAATGACCAATGTGTAATGAAATGAATAACTGATTTGAAATATGCATAAAAATATAACAATTAACACCTAATAATTATTAATAAATGGTTGATTGGAAATTATGAATGAATAATAACAGGTATGAATTTTTTTTAATATTGTTGTTATATAGATTTATAATAAATTTATATTTATTATATTGGATGTTAGAGCATGTCTGAATCATGTTTGGACATGAGTTAAGAGTTTATCTTACAATCTTAATTTTTATCGAGATTGGTTATGTTTTAATTTTCATCTGGGGAATTTTATATACTTTATATATCAAACCCCATAAATACCCATATTCTACAGTTTTTTTTTTTCAATTTTTATTTCAAATGTTCATTTCATTGGTATTTAAAATTACTAAAATAATGTTTTTAAGAAACATATACCTTATTTCTAATTTTTTTGTCTCGAATTTTTCTCCCGCCTATCCATGATATTAAAAATTGGTTTATAGAAGACATTATCTAATTTTAAATGTTTTAACTTGTTATTTTTCTAATATATTTTTATTACTTTATAGATATTTTATTGAAATTTTCTTTTAGTTTTTCAAACTAGTCATTTTGACTTAGAAAAGGTGGGAAAATAAGATTATTCAAAATATTTACTACATGAATGATTTTTCCCATATTCATGTACTTTTTTCAGGATATAAATGCCTCTAAAAGCATACATTATTTTACAATGAAAAAACCATTCTCTTATTGTCTAAAATTTTTTAGTATTGTGAATGTTTATGAATGAGAGGTATGTTTTCTCTTGTTTTTTTGAGCATATATCCAATTAATTTATAAAATTACTTTCCATATATGTCAACATAATTTAATGAATATTATACTTCAATAAGAATATTATCTACTGATTCTATCCATGTTATTTATTTATATGGATTATGATTTTGTGAAGAATAAATCTTTATAAAACCCTTTTCCTTTCTATGGGTATGCAATGATGATGTTATGAATGTTCTTATGATCACATGGAACACATATCTATGGTTTTTATTATGTTAAAATTACGAATATAATTATATATCCATACATTTTACTAGGTAAATATTTATATCTCATTAGTTAATATGGAAGGTAAAGGGGATTAAACCCAATATAATATGTGACTCTATCTACCATGGAGTTAAACAAATACACTATGGGATTTGATCCACTGTGTTACAGTTATGCTGTAAATCATCATTGGCTAATGAAATGATTTTATATATTTATGATTATTCTAAAATGTTATGACATTTTAATTCTCTTATGATATTTTTTCATGGATCATGATTAATTGTTGGCGATTTTCACTATTTTTACTCATTCATTTTATTATAAAAATTACTTATTTGATGACTCATTATTTGTGTTCTATGACTTATTTAGAATATTTTCAAAATTCATGATCATGTTACCATATTATTATTCTTATGTTATACTCACTTATGATATATGATTGTTATCTCCCATGTTTACCCCTTTTGAGCATTAGAGCTCACCCTTTCTTTTGTTTCCATTTTCACCACGCTATGAAGAATAATATTATAGTAGTATACATATAAAACATATAAAATGTGACAAAAAAACCATTACAATTATAGATAATTATTTACTATTTAACATATTAAGTTTTTTTCCAAAATGATGAAATATGTTTTTATGTTTTTCTCGGGTCACCTCACTTACTATTCCTCCTGACTTATAATATTTCTTCATTTCCTTCTTGGAAACATCTTCTTATTCTCACCTTATTTAGGGGATTATTTTATGTACTTTACACATCTTTTCATTTGAGGATTCCAATCAAAAATATCATTATATATCTTTCAATCTATATAAAATTAATGGAAAAATACCCAATATCATCAGAACTAAAATATATAAATGGTATTTTACCTTTTTTATGTTCTTATTGTTCCTTTGGATAGGTAACATAATTATATAATGTTCATTATCTTTCTCATATTCAAAGTTCGTGTCACTTGGTTCTTTACAAACTTTATATTTTATCTTCATCTACCTCATTACTTTAAATGCCATTTCATCATTGTATTTCATTTTAAATGGTAGATCCTTTCTCATTTTATATCCAATAATGATTTTATATAATTTATCGAGAGATATATTCTCTCTATATTCTAAAGTTAAAATATTAGGATCAAACCTATCTAACAAGTTTCTCCAAAACATCTTGATAGTAGTATAATCATCTTGATTCTTAAAATACCCAATGATGTTATAGACTATTACATTCAGCCTTATTAACGAGTCATCATTTTTTTCATCATCATTTATCTTGGTGTCATTGAATAAAATTCCTCAAATTTAAAAGTATATATTTTTTAATGTAATATTTCCATCAATGATACTCTAAATATTATCCTATATTTCTTTTGATGTTTATAATCCCCTCACCTTATCATATAATTTATAAAATTAGTATATTATAAATTCATTTATTTTTTTACCATCTTCCTTTAAGTTTCTTTTTTTCAATAAAATTACATTAATCAATTTTTAACACTTGGTGGGAAACTATCCATAACTACACCAAAAACTTCAAGGATAAGTAATGAAATATATAAGGAATAATTTTCTTCCATGAATCATAGTTACTTACATTGATGTTTGTAATACCACTTATATTAACCAAATAGATATTATCAATAAGAAAAATTCTAGAGATCTGATAGTGGGAACTTGGGTTCTTTGATACCACTTGAAATGTCAGAAGAATAGATAAAACAATTAAAAGGTGTGGATGAATCATTGGTGGTTGAATTTTACAATTTCATTCAATTTGAAATAATAATATACTAACTATTAATAAACTATCCACTCAATATTTTAACATAGTCATACTCATATGGAATGAAATGTTAAACAAGAAAATGGGAAAGTAATTTTTATAAGATTCATATCTAATATGGTTTCATAGTCATTAATATGTGTGAATCACACTAATACAATGATTTTGTATTAAATTTATATGAAAGAATAAAATTAGAAAAGCTCGGTATCATCCTGTAAAATTATTCCTCAATGACTTTCTAAAATTTTCACTATTTTCTACCAGTTAAAAAGTGTTTAGAATGAGACAATAATTTTTTTTTCAGAATTCATTTTCTCATAAATTATTGATGATATTTCCATTGAGATTTGAATCATATGTTGAATAAAATTATAAATACATGCAAAAGTAGATGAATATTTTCTCTTAAATAGTCATACTTAAAAATTATTCACATAAATTCTCAAGTTATAACAGATGAAGATAATTTATTTAGAACATTGATGTACCAAAATTATTCCACTTCTCTGAGTTTTAGGAGTATCTATTTTCTATACTACAAAATGAAATTTTTTTATCTCACTTTGATAGATCCTCATACTGACCAAATTAACAAATAAAAAAAAATTGTTTATGAGAGTTATATTCGAGCTCAACATTATAAAAAAAATTTATAAATAATTATGTAACAAAATCTACTGGTATTTTTTCATTAGATTAAGCTGAAGTTCATGCCCCAAAAAGTTAAAATATTATTCATATTATTAATTTACTATCTATATAAAAATTTTACTTATAACCTTATACATTATATGAATATTGAAGAATAATAATTAAAAAATAAATGATTTTTTGAATTGTAGGAATACCAATAATTTTATTCCCACCATCTCTGCTTGAACTAATCTCTTTCCATCTTGCATCATGACGAACTGCTCCATAGTGTAGAAATCAACAATTCAATATCTTGTAAATCCAAAATAAAAAACTATAGATTTAATAATTTAATTATTATATTCTTTAGATTATTATTAATCTAGAATAGAATAGTATCATCACATTTATTTATAAGATTAAATATATAGTGCTTCTCCATGAGAATTATTTTCTTCAATAAATTTCTACGTTTTCATTTGAATAATAATAAATGATTCAAAAAGATATGAATAATGATCACAATTATCGAAAACTCAAATGAAACATCTTGAATCACATTTTAGATGTGATGATTTATAATTTTAATAATTATTTACAATTTTAAGAATGGTTTGGGAATCATCTGTTTCATTACATTAGAATGTTAAAATTATGGACACTTGATTTTTGTTTCTATAATTTTTTTGAAATATTTTTATGTGTTAAAGAATTATGTTGGGGAATTCCAAAGGCCTAGAATCCGAAAAAAATTTATTTAAATAAATCCAATCATAAAATATTTATTTTGATACGAATTATATACTTTAGAGTAGGAATGTTATAGTATATAAAATGGACTTCATACATTTTCAATGATTAAATAAGATACTTTTAAGAACAATTACAACTAACTAATAGTCAATTTTATAAAAGATATAATAAAACACAATGAACCATTACTAATAAAGTTATTCACATTCACCCAATGTTTTTATTGTGTCTTTGAACCATTATTAGGGTGTTCACAATTATAAACCTATCGTATGGTTTTTCTTCCAACACCATAGAGGTCCTCAAACAATAAAATAGGAGAAATATATGTCTCCCTATAACTGAGATCCATTAATCATAAAATCATAAAAAGCTTATATCTTTTTATCCATGTGATCCAACAATCACATTATTGGAAAGAAAATAATATCAACATTCAATACTTAAATCATTTACAAGAATTCATTACAAAATTATAGTTTGTGGAATCTCTTTAAAGATTTAAATTGAAGAACGCCCAACAAAAATTTGTTACAAAACATCAAAGAAATATTTAGATAGTATATTTTCATCATGATTATTCTCTTTATAGTTACAATACTGTTTATATTTTATTTTCCAATGGGAATATTATAAACTTATCTATATTAATTTCAATGGAATCAAAAAAACAAATTCTTGTCGAGTTTAACATAAAATAACTCTCTCTAATCTATATTAGGTAGGGAACAAATAAAATTACTTTTAAAGGTTATCTACAGTAGAAATAATATATCATTTTCTAGGGTAATTTATATATATTTGACCAATATTCTTAGTAAAACATCATCTTATAGACTTTTTAGGTCTTCTTCTGATGATGCATTCTAAATAGATATTTTATAACACCATCTAATTGATTTTTTAAAAAAAATGTTTGATTTACTTTATAATCCTTACATATGATATACTTTGTATTGTTATTTTTGATGTACTTTGTATTTGTCTATTTGAAGTACATGGTATATGTTTATCTGATATATATGATATATATCTATGTAATAGTATTGGATTTATCTGTATGTCAAAACTGATTACCATCTGATAATAACTTTATAACATGGAAAATGTAAATATTATAAATATTTAATCACTTAAAAGTGTGAATTATGATTTTAAAATTTAAAGTTATAAGGACTTATTTAAACTCAATAGATATATTACAGAGTCTCCGGAAAATAATTACAATGTATTGTCCTCCAATCCAGAACTTTATGATGTGGTTAGAAAGGGTTTGTTATGAGATCTCATTCATGCATCCCCGTATTCCATGGGTTGTTGACTAGAAGTGAGGATGTGAATAGTAAATTAGGGAGACTATACACCATGGTATAAAGTGATATAGTAGTATAAAAAATAAATAATAAAATGAAAATAATCAATTTAAATACATAGAGGAAGAAAATAATAAAAGACAACTAAATAATATAATAAATAAATAGGAAAATGTAAGGAAATGTTGTAATGAAATAAAATGACATGACAGAATAATATAAGAAACTGACTATCAAATTTAGTTAAATACTCCAAGTGTCATTCCCAAACCCCACATCGGTCCCATCTCAAAACTCCATCCCTAAAGAAAAAAAATGAAATTAATACCAAGGTTTTTTTCTCTTGTACACAATTGTATACATGAAATTTTATTGAGTTAAAAATGGCGGGCCAGATAGTGTGTGAGTATATATCAATAGGTCGACACCACCATGTCTAAACAACACTAGTTTGATAAGAAGTGTATTCAATAAAGCAGAAAACATGTGTATTAATTAATTAAAAAATTTATATATTCATCAAAAAAAGATTCACATCCATTCTTAAATATATATGAGAATGTCTTACCAACATTCCAACCATAGTAATATAACCAAGCTAAAATAACATGTTGTGGCACCGTGATGGAATATTTCTGAGCATGTGTTATGAGAAATCCAAACACCACAAAAGAACTAAGGTAAAATATCCTTCTCCAGTGCCATGCTGGAGTATCTCAGAGAATGAATTTTGACCATACCTACCACCACCTTATAACCATGGTATAGTCACAAAACAAATCCCGGTCAAAGAAAAATAAGCATTACCACATTCATCGTCAAATACCTATAAGAATGACAGAATAATATAGGGCATCAATCACTCTCTATAAACATTATATCTTGGGACTAGGTCAAGCCCACTAAATATCAACATTACATCATATAAGTGTTAAATTTATCGAGATGATCTCGTTATATAAGTACTATATCATGGAACACATTCAATATCTTACAACTTGGATATCATAATTTCACATCACAATTCTCAATAGTTAATTATGTGATTTAAAATTATTATTTTATATTCAAATTTCAATTTAATTAATAATTGATTAAAATTTATATAAAAAATATATAAGCGAAAATTTAGGGACTTTATAACAAGAAATCATCCAAGGTAACATTTCTCACTAAACATAATTTATTCTATTTTATAGTTCAATTATAATAATGGTTAGCTTACCCCATCAGTAGCCATAAGTTAGATCATAATATAATTACAAACAAAGGAATTCAATAAATAAATCCATTTTTTATTTAATTAATTGGACACACACAATGATGGAACAATCACAACATCTTATAAACATGGAATTCATAAAACCATAGGGTTAAGAGATATACCCCATAACTATAAATGATGATTCAACAAATATTCCAACGACCAACACCCATGAGGATGAAGGTGAAGATGATTGAAAAGTGGTTCCTATATCAGAAATGATCACGATTAAAACTAAGAATTCAATGGGTCAAAGGATTCCCCCACAACAGTTGCAGAAGAAGTATTAGAAGGGAGAAAGAGGACCAAAATACATAATAGGGATTTCTCAATAAGTTGTACATCCATATGTGAAGATGGAACACCAAAATCATGTAGATAATTCCCCAATATTGAGAGGTGAGAAGCTATATTAAAGTATAATTAAAACCTACCACACAAAAAGTATTAAATATAATTTTGGGTATTTATACGTTGTGTAAAGGGATTTCACGTCGTGTAAATGTTTGTAATGGAATAATCCATAAAACTTATCATCACATATTTATTTTATTAAAACCCATTCTCAATTACATGAAATTTAATCGCTATACACTATGGGAATATGTTCTAGAATTTATTTTTCATCCCATTTTTCTTTTAAATAACTTGAAACCTCTTTAATGCTTCTCAACATACCAAGAACCCATGAAACACTAAACCCATTATACCAAAACACCATTAATTAAAACTTGAATATATATTTGAACATTAGATCATTTTCTACAATAAAGGATCTTTGTCTCTGAACAAGACTTTTCCACTAAGGTGAAAATGAAAAACATAGAGAGAGGCATACATGAAAAAATATGCGATCTTAAAACCTACCCACATTATAACAACTTGTCCATGATCCTCTTAAAGCCCCACTGTGAGGTCTCAGGGAATAATTCTAACCACAATTTTCTCATATTAGACTCTCTATCCTAGGTCTCCTATTGAACTCACCCATGACAGCACTACACCTCATCCAACGGTACAGTATGACCCTGAATGTAATGACCCATAATTATATCAATGATATTTTCCTTCTCATATTTATTTCATAGAATATAGATAAAATAAAATCTCTTATAATTAAAAATATTATCATTATAAATTTATAATAAATGAAATAATATTTATTTCTATAAATTAAGGATCATATACCAATGATATAGTAACTTGAATATATGAATAATAATATGACCATTATGAATACTAAAGAAGCCAAATGAATTGTAACCTCAACCATGTTCATATAAATAACATTTATTCTAATTATAAATTAATGTATGATATAATTATATCATAGTATAAGTAAGTTATTATTTTCAAAATTAATAATTAAGCGTTGGTATCTTTGTAAGTCATAAATATTTAATTTTAATATTATAATTAATAAAATGATATAAAAGAAAATTAATTTTCATGAAATGTATTCATGCATAAATATTTAATTTTATTATTATTTTAGGATAAATTTAAGGAGACATTAATAATTTTTTTAAAGAGGAATAAAATTAGTTATAAATTTAAAATCTTTATTTTTCAAGTAAATTATGGTTTTAATTAAAAATTAAATTTATAAAATTTATAAAATTATTTCCATAAAAAGGAGATAATTTTTGAATTCTACAAAATGAAAAATTGTTGTGGTGTTTTTTTTTCTAAAATTCGTGATTTTTTTTGTGAATAGTAAAATATTGTATAAATACATTATAATTTAAACACACCACTCCTTGAGCCAACAACGATGTAAGAACTATAATATCAAAATTCAGTTTATTATATTAATATATTTGATTATAATGATCAATATATTCATATTCATAGACTAAAATAATACCAAAATGAATAAAATAATCAAAAATCACCTCTCTCCTCCACTATAAATACAACCCATCATCACCTCTTCTCCTCACACCTTCCAAGCATTGAGCCTTGTCAATCAAGTTCATTTATTTTATTAATATATCCTAAGATCCTACATCCAAATGAGAATGATAAATCCTATATCATCTATATACTATAATGAAATAATGTTAATGGAATATACTTCCTCAAACTCATTTATCTCTCCCTTTTATTTGAAATAAAAATCATCATCAGTGAGGGGCCGATTTACAACCTTCACAGAAAAAATTTTTAATTCTTCAATTTATACATAAATGATGTTAATGAAACCATTTTTATGGTTAAAATAAACTATAATATATGAAATATAAAATATTTAATGGTCTAGGACTTGTATATTCACATAATTTTAATTCATATATCAAAACTAGTTGACAATGACATAAAACAACCAAAATAATCTAAATGATTATCGCTAATGTTTTATCAAATAAATCATCATAATACCATATAAAAAATGAATCAAATGACCATTTAATCTAGTGGATATTAATTATTATCGTATAAATTAAATCAAGGAGAATTATACCCATCCACATGAACTTTCATATTCATATACAAGTATACAGATCGTGAAAACCAAGGAAACAAACGCTACTGAGCAATAAAATTGTATATTATAACTCATCAAAAAGTCCATAAATAAACATAATAAATTTATAATAAATTTAATACTTATAGGTAAGGTAATTAATTAATTAATTAATGGATTTAATATTATTATCTAGGTGTTTATGGTCATGTGTTGAACATAATCAGACATAAGGTAAGGGTTTTCTACCCAAACCTCTGTTTTCATTCATGTTATAATATCTTTCTCTATACACTATTTAATTCTTTGTTAATTTTATTTAGTTATTATAAATTATATATAAATGTTCCAAAATAATATATCCATATCATTTCATCAATCTTCATGGGATAATAAATGTTTTACCAGGTTTCCTTCTCATTTTTTTCAATGCGCAAGCTCAATTAAAGGTAACATCTATATTTCATTCCCATTTTCAAGTACCATCCATTACATGTTTTAATAAACTATTTTTATAATGTAAATAATTTTATCATGACAAACTATATTTCTTCATCACTAGTCTGTACAATAAATCATGACAAATATAAATTATTTTCTAAAAGAACTATTTTTTGCAATGTAAAAGGGGTATTTCTCTCAAATATTTCTCGATGATTTTTTTATAGTATATTTATGTTTTTAAACTCTATTGAATTTTAAAATTTATTGGGATTTATCTCTTATTTTTATCATCAATTATATTTTATTAAATGATTTATGATAAGGTTGAATTTGGATGTGCTATCTTGATATAGCTCACCTTACTAATTAGAATGTTTAGTGATTATATTTACATATTAGGGAAGGTTATTTAATTTTCATTTGTATATGTTGTTTATGATTATCCCAATTATTAAGAGGAATGATTTATACTTACTATGTGATATGTGGGTCCATCTCTAGCCCCTTTATTCCTCAGTAGGTCTCATGAGACAAACTAGATTGGGGGTATTTACCCATTATGTATGGTGTCTTGGAAGAGGCCTTGATAGTATGTTAATGATTTTTGGTATTATATATTCCCTCATTATAAAACTAGTAAATAATTTTACATGTTATTATTATAATAATAGAATATCCATGGTTATTTTTTATTATGGAATTTTTTAATCTATTTTTATTCCTACCATATTATACTTAATATTATGTTTTAATGCAATGTTTACATTTATTTATTCACCATGCCTTATTTTTTATGTTTATGTAGTATTAAATACCCTTACTGAGAACCTATGATCACCAATTTATTATGTTTTATTTTTTCCCTAGGATGTGAAGGTGAATATTATTAATGACTTATAATGATAATATAGGAGTTATGAATATCTCCAATGAAATTTATATATAGTTTTTCCTTTCAAAGTTATAATATAAAACTTATGTTTGTATATAGTTTTCCAAAACTACTAAAATATTCTGTCCTTTGGGATACAAATTTCTTGTTTATTATTCCAATATAAGGAAGTAAGTAACGAGATCCGAGACACTAGGATTGAGATATTTACAATTGGTATCAGAGGAAGTTTAATAGAAATGTCAGAAATTAGATTTATAAAACATAGATTATGGAAAAAACTCTAATATAGACTTTGAGGATATACATACAAGAACATACTAGAATTTTGATAAGGTAGTTTTTATTTGTATCTTCTTAGAAATACATCCATATCTTGATAATACCAGTTGATGTGGTTCTCGCATAGATTTTCCTAGGAGTGACAACTCTAAAAGGGGTCCCGGGCCTGACTATGGGTAACTTGGTACACGATAACAGACCTTCCTACACACCTCATTTGAAACTCCTGGGGGATATGCTTAGGATAATTCACATTTTCATTATAAAACCGTATGATGGATTTAAAGGTATATAAGTCTCCAAGGAAAACTTGATTATTATTTTTGGAATAACTTTTCATATAATTTCAATTTGTGTTAAGTATTTTTCTAGTTTGAGATTATACATTATGATTCATAACCCAATATAGTGTATCCCATTATTTAGAAACGGCCCCTAGTTGATGCAATGGAAAATATATCAATACAAGTATCTCATGTAGGGATTTCACTACTATTCTAGATGATTCTATTAGTATTAGAGCTACGAATGGTTCTGAGAAACTTATAACTATACTTGGACAACTAAATCAGGTTATGAACAAAAAACTTACCCATACGGAGCATCATAATCCACAATGGGGAGGATAAATTTTAGAATAGTTTATGATAAAAAAACCTTTATCATTAATGGAACTAAAATCCAATTTGTAAGAAAGTCGTGGATAAGTTACATAGAGTAGATATTTCTCTCTTTGGGAAGTAACAAATGGAAGAAGGTTGTCATGGATGTTTATCTACTACCCAGAGATGCAGATCAATGGTGGTTGTTAATTCAGAACTAAAACTAGGAGGAAGAAATTACTAATATGGAATGGAGGTATTTTAAGGAATTTTTCCTAGAAGAAATATTTTTCTCATGAATAACAATGATATATGGAGAGTAAATTATTGAGTATATGATAGAAAAAAGGATAAAAAATTGTGATGTATAAATCCAAATTTACAAAGTTAGAAAGGCATGGGGCAGAATACACACACAATCCAAGGAGAAAGATTGATCGGTTCTTTGATGGTTTAAAAAATTCCTTTGAAGGACACTTGTATCCCAAAATTTCTCAGCATATGAATATATAGTCACATGTGGTATGAAGAAACAAAAATAATTATCTAAGTCTTATGAATGTAAATAAAATCAATATAAGAAGAGGACTGATGAACACTTTGGGAATAGAAATAAAGAATAGGGGAATAAAAGAAATTTTATTTTGCATCATGTGATAATTTTTAGAGGATACACCATGGTACATTCTTGAAGTGAATGAGTGTTTTTTTGAATGTTTGGATTTAAAAATACCAAGCCTACTATTTTAAGGGAAGGAATGAAGATACCAATGTTCAATGATACAATTTAAAAGCACTAATACATTATGAAAATGATTGTCTTAATTGTCAAAGAAACTTTCCATTAATAATTAAAAGGGAGAAAGGCCAAGTATATACATTCACAAATGATGAAGTTGAAGTTCATAAGGATTTGGTGATAGTTACCTAAATCATTTCATCAATCTTATCCCATGCTTTATTTGATTACGGATCATCAAATTCATTTATATCTTCCTAGTTTACCAAGAAAATTATACATTTTCATTTTTTTAATAAAGGATTTTATAGTAAAAACTCCCAAGGGAAGTATCATTGTAATGAAGATGTGTCGGTCAGTCTACTTTATGACACATAAACATGATTTCGTTGGGGAAATATTCTTCATATTATTATAACAGAAGAAAAATCTAGTGGATTTGAGTGGTGAATGATTTATTAACCCTAGTGTTTCTCCATGGGTAACCCCTATTCTCTTTATCAAGAAGAAACATGGATCCATGAGGCTGTTTATTGACTATAGAGAAATCAATGCTGTTACAATAATGAGTAAGTATCCCCTACCTTTCATTGATGACTTATTTTATCAACTTCATGGAGCTCAATAATTTATGGATATTGACCTTCGATCTGGATATCATCAGTTTCATTTGAGAAAGAAAGATATATCAATGACAACATTTCAAAACAGGTATGAATATTATGAATTTATAGTAATTCCATTTGGGATGACTGATGGACCCTCTATTTTTAGCGATCTAATGAAAATAGTTTTCAAGGAAAATATTGATGACTTTATCGTGGTATTTATTGATGATATATTGGTATACTCAAAAATTTAAAGAACATGAAAATCACTTGTAGATTGTTTTGAAGACACTTAAAAAAAGTTAATTATATGGGGAATTTTGAAATTTTAAATTTTAGCTTCAATAATTTTCTTTTCTTAGACATATTTTCATAAAATATGGAATATCATTTGATCCTATAAATAAATCTTTTTTAGGAATTCTCTACACCAAAGAACATAACCGAGTTGAGGTACACAGTTTTATATATTTAGCAGGTTATTATCAATGTTTCATTATAAAATTTTATTTATTAACAAACTCGTTATCCAATCATACTCTTAATGGGGTTATGTTCATATAGAAAAAATAATGTGATGAATGTATTGAATAACGGAATAGAATATTATCGAATGCTATGATCTTGAATCTACCATTAAAAAAAGATTGATTTATGATTTGTGTGATGCATCAACGAAAGGAATTGTGTGTGTCTATATACATAAAAAGAGGGTAATTTCCTATGCATCAAGGTAGTTAAAAATTAATTCAATGAACTATGTAACTTAAGATATAGAGTTAGAAAATGTAATATTATATTTGAATATATAGAGAGACAATCTCTATGGAGGAATATGTGAGATATATACTGATCAAAAATGCTTGAAATATATATTCTTATAGAAATAAATGGACGTGTGGAAAAAAGTGGTGGTTCAAAAAACTCAAGGATTTAGATTTTTCAATACCCTACCACCATGGGAATGAGAATAAGGTAGGAGATGCATTGAGTTGGAAGGACGACGAAGTTATGGAAAAAATATGGATTGACAAGGACCCTGTGTCCAAGGATCTATGAAATATGGATATGAGAATTATCAAGAAAGGTAAAACATCATTACATTTTCAATTGGTATACAAACCATCATTATTGGAAAGTATTAAAAGTTCTCAGTCTGGTGGTGAGAATATTCAAAAGAAAATTAAAGTTTTGAATTACAGGAAGTTGGTTAAATTTCTGTATGAGAGTGGAATTATGAAATTTGGGAAGAGGCTTTGTGTTCCCTCTATACCCGAGCTAAAAAGGGATACATTGTATGATTTCCATAGTTTGAAATTCTATATACACCCTAGAGGAACTAAGATTTATAGATACTTGAAGGAACATTTCTACTGGCATAACATGATGTAGGAAATTGCTGATTATCTATCAAGATATTTAGTCAGTCAATAAGTGAATGATAAATGAAAACACACTAGAGGAGTCATGCAACCAATAACTATTCCGACATGGAAATGTGATGAAATCTCCTTATATTTTTTCACTATATTAGTGAAATATTTAAGAATGAATGATGCAATATGGGTGATTTTTGATTGAATTACCAAATCTACACATTTCCTCTCTATAACAGAGTCTTTTCCATAAGAGTTCCTTACATGACTCTATATTAATGAAGTTGTAAGACTTCATGGAGTATCTATCTCAATTATATCTTATTGTGATCCATTATTTACATCGAAATTCTAGAAAAATCTACAGAAGAAATTATATACTAATAATCATTTGAGTATTTCTTATCATCCACAAACTCATGTGCATTCAGAAAGGATAATCAAAACCTTATAAGACATGTTGAGGTCATGCTCACTTAACTTCCAAGGTCTGTGGGATCATTATATACCTCTGGTGGAGTTTTCATATAATAATATTTTCTATTAAAGTATTAAAATTGCACCATATTAAGCATTGTATCAAAATAGATGTCGTATACCAACTTTTTGGGATGAAGTTAGTGAAAGGAAGATTGTGTACCTAGTGTTTATAGAGGAAACAACAGAAAAGGTAATGAATGTTTGAACCCATATTAAAGGAGATCAAAGTATGAAAAAGTGATATAATGATAATCAAAGTAAGTTTTCGGAATTTCATGTGGGACATAATGTTATCATGAAAGTATCTCCATGGAAGGGTGTTATAATATTTGGGAAGAAAGGGAAATTGAGCTCTAGGGGCATTGGGACTTTTGAAATTCTAGAGAGAATTTGAGATGTTTCTTATCATTAGAAAATGCCTCCTATCCTATCTAAAGTACTCAATGTGTTCCACATCAATTTTTTAAGGATGTATATGCCAGGCCCACCACCTGTACTCACTTATGAAGGAATTGGATTAGAACCTAATTTATCTTACTATATAGAGCCTATCAAAATTCTAGGCCCAAAAGAATTGGTGTTGAGGAATCAGATGACTTAGCTGGTAAATGTAAATTTGATAAATCATAAAATTGAAGAGGTTATATAGGACTTCAATGATATTAGGATGATTAACTTCCCAAATATTTTTATGTAGTGACAATCTAGAAACTTCAAGGGTGAATTTTTTATAGGAGGAGAGAAGGTAATGACCGATAATTATATAAATGAGATTTACCTTATGAAATTGATTTAATATATTATATATCACAAAAATTAATATTTATAACATAATAAAAACTTTATAAATGAATAATTAATTAAATAAAATGCATTTCTAAAAGTTAAGGAACATATCGATGAAATAGAAACTTTACTTTAGGATTAGTAATATGAGCCTTATAAATAGTAAATCATCTAAATGAATGTTATCCTCACCCATGTTTGTATAAATAAAATTTAGGAATATTATAAATGAATGTATGATATAATTATATAATATTATAAGTAACTGAATATTTAAGAAAATAATAATCAAGTGTTCTCATTTTTGTGAGACAAAAATATTTAATTACAATTTTACAATTAATAAATTAATTAAAAAAATCACTTTCCTAAAATTCATTCATAAATTAATATTTTTTTGTCTTATAATTTTAGGAAAAAATTTATGAGACCTTAGTTAATGTTTGAAAGTGTTATTAAATCAATAATAAATTTAAAATCTTTATTTTTCGTGTAAATGATGGTTTTAATAAAAAATTAAATTAAAAATATTTATAAAATTATTTTTAGAAAAATAAGTTCATTTTTTAATTCTACTTGTCAAAAAATGGTTACGGTGAATTTTTCAGATTTTTATAAAATAGCTGAATGTTTAGTGAATAGTAAAATATGGCAATTTACAGCATAAATACATTATAAGTTAAAAAGACCATTCCTTGAGTCATCACTGATGTAAGTGCCATATTATATAAATTCCTTTAATCATTTTAATACATTAGATGATAATTCTAAAATAATTCATAGTATTGAGCCAAAATAATAAACAAATCAATAAAATATTCAAAAAACACCTCTCTCCTTCACTAAAAATATCACCCCTCACCACCCCTTATCCTCACACCTTCCAATCTTTGAGTCTTTCCAATCAAGTTATTTAATTTTATTATTATCCCCTCTCCACATATTTGAAAATAATCTTGATAAATCCAGTATCACATATACACTAGAATAATATCATGTTAATGGAATATACTTCCTCAAACCCCTTTCTCTCTCTCTTTTATTTTAAAAACAAAATCATGGTCTTTGAGGTTCCAATTTACATCCTCCATGGATGGGGGATTTTCGTTATTAAATTTCTCATTAAAACAATTTTTATGGTTAACCCAAGCTATAATATATATACTGAAACCTATTTAAAGATCTACAACTACTCTATATACATAATATTAATTCATAGGACGAAAATATTTCATAATGATCGATAATCTTCCAAAATAATCAAAATGATTATCACTATTGCTTTAGCTAATGACTCATCCTCATACCATATAATCCAATAAATTATATAACCATTTAATATAACATATTTTCATAAATATTATATAAATTAAATTATGAGGAATTACAACCATTCGACATTAACTTCCATACACATATACAATTATACTGATCTTGAAAACCAAGGAAACAAACACTCCAGAGAAATAAAATTGTATCTTATAAATAATCCAAAATTCATAAATTTACTTAAAAAAATTATATTAAATTCAATACACATTGATAAGGTTCTGAATTATTTTATTAATGGATTTAATTTGATTACCCCGGAGAATAAGGTCATGTGAAGAACACAACCAGACATATGGTGAGGGTTTTCATCCAGATCCTCTATTTTCATTCGAGTTATGCTATCTTTCTCTATAAACCAATGTGATTATTCGTTATATATATATATATGTATATATTCCAAAATCTTATGTCCAGATCAGTTCCTCATTATTTGATGGGATAATAAATGTTTTACAAGGTTCACTTCTCTTTTCTTCCCGATTTACAATCCCTATTAAAGAGAATATATAAATTTCTTACCCATTACCATGTACCATCCATAATATGTTTTAAGAAACAATTATTTTTATAAAATATTTAGTTTTATCATGAAAAATTATATTTTTTCATTTCTTGTTTCATACAAATAGTCACGAAAAATATAAACGATTTATCCAAAAGAAAGATTCTTTGAAAAGTAAAAAGGGGTATTTCTCTCTAGAATTTCTTGATGATTTTGTTAGTGTATTTTAATTTTTTTCCTCTAATATATTTAATTTTATTCTGTATTGAGATTTATATCTTATATTTATCAACCACTATAATTTATTAAATGAATTATGATAAGTTTGACAATGGATGTTCAATATTGATACCATTCACCACAATACTCTGAATAGTTAATGAATATGTTCACAAATTAGGAAAATTTATTTACTTTTGAAATGTATATGTTTTTTATTTTTATACTCATTCATATGAGGAATGAATTAGACTTAGTAAGTTATGGGTGGGGCCCTCTATAGCCCCTAGATGCATCGGTAGGTCTCATGAGACAAACTAGACTAGGTTTTTTCCCATTATGTACGGTGTCTTGGATGAGTCCTTGATGACTTGTTTATGATGTACATAATTATACATTACCTCATTATGAGACTAGTTATTGATAGTCCATGTGATTATTTGACAAGTATAATATCCACAGTTATATTTTATTATGGAATAATTTACTTAGGTTTTATTCTATCTATATTATACTCAAGGTTATGTTTTAATTGCAAGTGTACATTTAGTTATTCACCATGCCTTACTATTTTTGATTCCACTGTATTACTTACCCATACTGAGAAACTTATCTCACCCATTTCTTTTGTTTTCTTTTCCCCCAAGATGTGAAGATGAATACAATGAATGACTTGAAGGGATGATCTTGGAGTTATGAATCTCTCCAATGAAATTTTTGTATTGTATTTATTTTAAAAGTTCTAATGTAAAAATTTTGTTTGTATCTAGCTTTCCAAAACTACTAAAATATTAGATCCTTTGAGATATGACATCCTTGTTTATTATTCCAATGTAATGAAGTAGGGCACCGACACTGAGTAATTGAGGAATGGATCTTTACACTTGGGATATTTATCACCACGATCTACAACACATATCAGATTCTATTTAATGAAAACATCAATAAAAAACCTTACATATACTAAATTTATAATATAGTAACAATCTGGATGACATTTTCTTAGTTTTGACATGTGAAACACTTCGTGCATGGAACTATAGCACTATGGAAGGGATAAACGGTATGCCACTAGTTTGAACCTTTAAAATATTTCAAATGACCCAACAAACCTGGGTTCCAACCTCCCATATTTCTAGATATGGTGCTTCCCCAACATAGGAGACACTAGAAGAAACATATAATGAATAAAAACAAATTCTAGAGTTCATCTCCAATGGTATGCAGATGATTTTTCGTGCTCTGTGTAGTCACTAATCGCTGTATGATCAACTAGACATGCATAAATGTATCATGAAAGAGACTAGTACCAACAAGTGTTGTCTGACTTTACACCATCCAACAAAGCGGCGAACAAAATATCCTACCATACAAGGCCTCAAAAGGCGACATTTTGATTTATTCTTATAATATATTTTTATAAGAAAACGTTATGAGTGCTATATTTTACTCCCTTAAAACACAAAAATCTAAAACATAGGCTCGTAACAAATCCTCCAGAACTTGAATAGTTTTCTCAGATTAATTATTAGTATACAAATGATAGGATATTCTTAAAATAACTCGTAATCCCAGGGATTTAGGAAGACACTTCTTGAAACATGATGTGAAATGAGGATCTATGTCTGAATCTATAATCTAAAAAATATTGTGAAACCAAACCACCTCATGCATGTAATGATTTCCCAGATCACCAATTTTGAAGGTTTTCCTAATAGGTAATAAGTGGTATACCTTAGTTATTCGATCCACAATAGCCCGTAAAACATTATTTTTCATGGTTATCCTGGGTATTCATATCACAAAATCTATCGTGACATCATTACATTTCCACTCCATAATGGGTAAAGGTTGAAAAACCCCTACTAGCCTTTGATGGTTAGATTTCACATATAGACAAGTGAATCTTCTTGCCATGAAGCCTTCCACATCATTCTTAATTCTTGAAAACTAATACTATGTTGGGAGATAACGATACATCTTTGTTAAACCAACATAAACCACCCATCAAGTAGCATGGACCTCCCTCATTAACTCCTCATGAAATCCCTTAGGAAACCATACTCATCCGTAGAAAAGAAGCGAACTACCATTGTTGGGAGACCATCTGGAGAGCGTATCCACACCATCAAATTTGTCTCTTATAACTGATACCTCTTGATTAGAAAACTATCCATTTTTATTCTGATAAAAAATATGGGTATAATAGATTTTGAAGTTAGTTCTACTCACCCTTGAGAATCCTAAACATCCAGATCCATGTATGAAATGAGGGACATTATCCACCACTCATCACAAGACTCCCATACTTCCTTTGTTTGAGTCAATCTGCTAAAAAAATTGGAAAAGACATAGACATTTCCAAATTATTTAGACAAATAAAATTTGAAAGCCTGAATATACTCGACCCACCTCCTCTATTAAAGGTTTAGGTCTCGTCGAGAAAAGATATACTTGAGACTCTTGTAATCTGTGAATACCACAAACCTATAAACCATGAGATAATATATTCAAAATATTTGGGCATATAACATTGCCAATAACTCTAGATTATGATTTTGGTAATTCTCCTCATGTGATCATAGGTTCCTAGATCCATAAGTAACCACATGATCCTCCTGTACTAGAACGTCTCTGAGTGCAACTATAGGTGCATCACAATACATGGTATATGATTTACCCATAACATGTAAATATATTATAGGTGTTGTGGTAACCCTAAATTTTTTCTCTTAAAAATATCTTTTAAAAGCATTATACCAAACAAACATCCCCCCTTCTCTGGTCAGCCCAGACATTGGTGCTTCTAAATAAGAGAAATATTTCTTAAAATGCTGGTAATAACCTACAAAATACAGAAAGCTCTAAATTTATAAAAACTTATCAGGTTGGTCCCAAGATACGATGATTGTAATATTTTTTGGTCTACTAACAATCCTCCCTCCGAGATGACTTAGCCTAAGAATTGAACTTTGTTAATCTAGAAACTGCATTTTGCTAGCTTGATACAAAGCTTATTCTCTCTCAATGTACTCAGGATGATATCTAGATGTTTGGAATGATCATCTGTTGAATTAGGGTACACTAAGATATTTTCCAAAAACTACCACAAACTAATCTAGAAAATTTTAAAATATATTATTAATTAAGGCCATTAATACTACAGGGGAATTAGTCAACCCAAACAACATCACTATGAATTTATATAGGCCATACCAACTTTTAAAAGATGTTAGAGGTACATATGGTAGTATCTCCTTTAACTGATGATTTCTTGATCTCAATCCCATATTGAAGAAGATAATAAAACCTATAAACTAATCAAAAAGACCATCAATGCAGGGAAGTGGATACATATTCTGGACCGTCATCTAGTTCAGCCTTTGATAATCTATACAAAAGCGTATTGATCTGTTGTCCATTTTCTGAAAAAAAACATGGAGAATCAGAAGGATATGTACTAGGACACATGAATACTTTTGATTCTAGATTTTCCAATGAAAATTTCAACTCCTAATGATTTCATGATGCCACATGATATGTTGGGAAATAAACTGGTTCTTCTCCTGACACCAACTCAATCATGAAGATGATCTATAATTTGGGTGATAAGCCATTGAAATAATTAGGAAATACATAATGAAAATAGTATAAAACTATAGGAGAAGAATCATAATATAATCCACCATTTTTTAGAGAAATAATGGAAATTTTATCCATGAGAAAATCCAATATGCATTGAATAGGTTCTAGATGACCAGTGTAACAACTCAAGCTTCCATGGTACGTTTCTCTTTGAATAACGCAATATCTTGCATTGTACGCAACTTCGAGATTCTAACACACCGCGACCAATAAAACTAGCTATTATGAATAGTAATACCCACTTTTTAAAATTTTATAAAATTTATATATACAAATGGACTTCATTTTTGGATTCTTAATATCGAAATTAGCTTAGGGTGAACTTTTGGTATTTTTCTGAAAACATTCAATTTTTGATGAATAGTGAAAAAATTGCATTATCATTTAAAACCGACTTTTTATTTAAATAATTAATTATTTTATTTAGTTTCATTATAGGTCAAAATAGATAAATAATACCTATATATTATCAATGTAATTCATCGGATTCATTTTGTAATAACATTAGAAATATAAAATTTTATTGAACTTTTCACAATCTTTTACCCACCTCCTAGGAGAATTTACAAATTCACATAAAAATTAATTTTAATGCTTCTTTAAGTATAATTTACAAACTCTGTGAGACATGGTTGATATTAGTAAGAAAAATTTTGTTCAACAAGATGAAAACAATTTTTGGTGAATGGTAACTTTTTACGTTTATTTACCACCGTTAAAAGTAAATACGGAAATTAAGGGTAAAAATGATATTATTATTTCCCTAACTTATGTCATAATTTGATTGGATAAGTGTAATTCGACCAAAAACAACCTTATGAATAAAATATGATCCTTTAGGCCCACTTGGATTAGATTAGGACATTTAATATTATTTTATTTAAAGAAGAGTTAAGAGACTTAAAATCAAAGTTTAATAATTAAACCATTTTTAATATAGGGTTATACATTAGAAAAATTCAAATATAAATATTAATTAGAAATATAAAAATATTTCATACATAAAAATATTTTATTTATAATTTTTAGACATTAAATAATTTAATTTATTTATGACACCATGATGACGGAGTGATTACCTAAATAATTAAGGATTAAAATAATTGATATTATAAATATCCAAATAAATGTAATTTTAGATTTTTGATGAATTACAATAATTTTAAAGGTTAATATTAAATTATATTCTTTAAAATATGAATTTTAGTTTAATGTAATAACATTTTTAGGACTTTAACAAAAATCATTTTTTAAATAATGTCAAAATTAACACAATTGAGTTTTTTTAAAAACAATTATATTATTGGTTGATATAATATTCATAAAAAAATAAGGTTCATATAAAGGACCTTAATAATATTATATATGTCATTAATGAACCTATTTTGGTTCTCTTGACAGTTTATAGTAAGTTTATTAACCATATAATATAAAAATACAAAGAGACATGGTAAATGTCAAACTATTTAACTAAGATTTAAATCTAAAAGATATGGTTTATATGGTGACCCTAACCTTTCTAAAACCTATTTTTTGAGTTTTTTTAGACCAATCCCCACCTTATCCTCGAAATAAATCATATTTGATCCATTAGGAACCGAAAATTATTTTATTATAATATAATATTTCAATCTTTTACTTAGGTTCCCCTCACCCCTCTTATAAAAGGGAAATTGCCATTATCTTAATTTAAGACCTCCAAAGCATTTTGGATCGACCAAAACCTATCCAAATATCCTCCCAACCTTCCTACCTTTATCCTAGAGTCCTTCCTTTAGTCAGAAATCTAACCTATGTAGCCCTTTCGATCAAATCAAAATGAGGAACCAGAAGAGGATGTAAATATTTCATCACCACTTTCTAGTGCTTTTCATCTTCCACTTCCTCTTTCTTTATTGTTTCCATTATAAAATAACAAATCGAGTATCTTCTATATACTGTGATGTTATTATAAATATGGTAAAACCATATTCATTATTCTATCCATCCAATAAATGAAAAAGTCACCTTACATGTGTACGTACGGATTACGGTCTCCAAGTCGTGGTGTAGTTTGTTATTCAAGCACTTCATCATTTGGATGGGTATAATAATGAGTATAAATGAAGTAAATAATAAATATAACATTATAATTATTCTGTATATATGATATACCCTCCAATTATATATGATATTAATATCAAATGAATGATATTGTCTGTCGTGCATACATATGGATTACAGTCTCCACGAATGTGATGAGATTCTTTCCCCATCATAATCATTAAATAATAATTTTCATTTCATGATTAAAAATAATGTTTATGAACATAATATCTTTATATATATGAATCAAATACATCATATCCATAACAAACATGGCTTACGTAACCTAGCATATAAAGGAAAATGAATCAGTTAACACCCAAAACGATGATACTACTAAAATATCATTAACAAGTCAATATTAGAAGATCATATATGCTATCATATTAATGTATATGGTTATTTTATAATATAATAACAATTATTTCACCATTATATAAGAGGTTAACCTACACTCTACGATGGAAAATTACAAGGTAAGGATTAATCTCACGATATCTTTATTATCTGAGGTTGTTTTGACGTAAGTATCTACTGGGACTTCTTTATCATCAACATACATGTTTCTTAAAAATGTATTCCAAAACATTTTTACTATTTACTAGAATATTGGTTAAAGTAATTTATACCCTTGTTTGAATTTTTATAAAATGGGTTGAAAGGAATCTTTCCGTCATTTTCCAAACAAGGTACCTTATGACATTTTTGACAAAATTAAGGTAAGCATGTTTCTTTAACTTATACGGCTGGAGCGACTATATTTCACCATTATAATATCGTCAAAGTTTCCCTAACAAGCTTATAATAATATTTTTAAAATCAATGTTTTCTTTTATAATTCTATGACTTTTAAATGATTTCAAAGTAGAAAGAGACATTTCTATAAAAAAAGTTTTCATTTCATCTATGTCAACATCCGTTGATGGATTGTGAGTTTATTTGAAGTTGATTCATTATGATACAAAACTTTTATATTGTATTGATGTTTTTGTGATATGTTTTACTATGGATGTGTTATTTTTATACCATTCAGAGTTTATGGATTAATTATTGACATTTCATATGCTAGTTTTAATACGAATGTTTATGTTATGTTTAAACCATTTCATATAAGTAATTCATTGGAATTAGTAAGTGACAAGTGGAGCCCTCTATATCTCCTCGATGCATCGGTAGGTCTCATTAGACAAAATAGTTTCTTGGCACAAGTCCTTATAAAAATATTATTTTTAGTCTTGGAATAGGGCCTTGACTATGTAGTTATGAAGTCTGGCATTATTCATTCCATCATTATGAAAGTGGCTCTTGATATTGCATGTGATTATTCGACTAATAGAATATCCATGTGAATATGTAAATGGAATTATTTTATTTTATATTTTCCACATTATGATGATGTTAATGTTTAAAAGGATTTTCTTTTAGTCTTACATTGGATTAAATGTTTATGATTATTAATGAAAGTTTCCCTTATATTGTTATCCTTACTGAGCATTTGAGCTCACCCCTTTCTATGTATTTTTTTTTGAAAGGATGCGAAAAATTATATCATGACTGATAGGTAGAGATAGTCTAAGGTATATGAGTGTTTCTTATAGAGACTATTTTTTGTTTCTTTCCATTTTATAATTTAATTTAAAACATATTAATGTATCTAGTATTTCCAAGGCTACTAAACTAATCGGTATTTCGAGACTTGATATTTTGTGATCATGCCAATGTTATGTAATAATGCACCAACTCTGGGTAACTAGGGTCGGGGAGTTACAGTTTGTATTAGAGGAAGTTTAGTACTATCCTTGGAATCTCGATTTAGAAAAACTATAATTAGATAACCTTACCCTAAGATAGAATTTGAGGATTAGAATAGAAGAATTTCATAGAATTTTGGTACGATAGAGATTTTAGAGTTTTCCAAGAAATACATCCCTATTTGGATATGAGGAGGTAGAGGCTACTCTGGAACAGACGTAACTTAGGGAAAACCTGAAAACACCTCTTTGAGTTAGACTCGAACGGGAACCGGTGCCTAACAATGGGCCTTGTGAAACTTTTTGTTATGACACACTCAAGAGATATTCTTAGGATAATTCTAATTTTCTTTACAAACCATTATGATGAGTTTATGAGTATACAGATCCTCAATGAAAACATTTTTTATGATTATGGATTATATCCATAAACTGTTCAATTTGTGTTAAGTGTTTTACAAGTTTGGATTTATGTATTGCGATTAATAAACTAATCTAGTGTATTCCATTGTTTAGACATGGCACCTAGTGGAAGGAATGGAAACTATATAAATACATGTAATATATATAGGGATTTCCCTCCTACTAAAGATAATTATAGTGGAGATGGTGAAGCAACTAGTGCTGATCAACTTATCACCATATTGGGACAACTCACTCACGTTATGAATAATAACCTTACCCATATAGAGCACCCTGATCCACAACGCGGAGGATCAATGTTATACCACTTAATGGGGAAACAACCACCAACATTCAATAGGAGTACAAATCCATTGGTAGATGAGTAGTGGATAAATTCTTAGAGAAAATATTTAATGCTTTGGGGAGTAGAGAAAATGATAAAGTTGTCATGGCAGTTTATCTCCTCACAAGAGATGTAGATTAATGGTGGTCATTGATTCAAAACACAACGGAAGATGATGAAGTGTTAAATATGGAATGGAGGGATTTTAAAGATATTTTCTTAGAAAAATACTTTCCTCGTGACCATCGAGTGGATATGGAAAGACAATTTTTGAGTCTGAGGAAAAAAGAGGATGAGAATGTCGCAGAATATGAGGTTAACTTTACAAGGTTAAAAAATCATGCAACAAATTATATATGTAACCCAAGGAGTAATATTTATCGATTCTTTGAGGGGTTAAAACCATTTCTTCATCGATCATTAGTCTCACAATCATTCTCATCATACGAAGATATTGTCTCATGTGCTATCAAGACAGAAAAAAATTCTCTAAGTCTGATGACTTTAAAGAAAAGAAATAGAAGAAGAGATCTGATGAACACTATGGAAATGGAAATAATGAGAATAAGAGAAAAGTTTAATATTTATCCTATAGTAAATGTGGGATGAAACACCCTGGTACTTGCATGAATGTAATTGGAATATGTTACAATTGTGGTGAAAAAGGCCACCAAGTTCTTGATTTCAAGGGGAAGAAAGTGGACGTCAATGTGGAATGCTACAGTTATAGAGAAAAAGGGCATTATGGATATGAATTTCCTAAGTGCTAAGGGTGCTTACCTCAGAAAAGGCCAAGGGAGAATGGCCCAACTTCTACTATCAATACTACTGAGGTTGAAGCTTTGAAAGATGTGGTGGAAGGTAATTTAATAGTTTCCTCATGTTTTGAAAATGCATTATTGGATTCTGTATCATCGCGTTGTTTCATACATTCCAAGTTTTCTAAGAAAATTAGATATTTTCAATTTGACGTAACAAGGGAGTTTTCAGTCAAAACTTTTAAGGGAAGTATCATTGCAATTTTTTTTGAATCTATTCCCATTAGAGCATATAAATGCTATTTATGTGCTGATGTCATCATCATACCCATGATTGAATTTTATATAACCCTCAAAATGGATTGGATTTTGGACCAAGATAAGAAACATAATTATAATAATAAGGATGTTACAATTTTTTTATGATTATTAGGAGTACCTTATCTTTAGAGAACAAACGTCACCACTTGATTCTTATCTAGATCCACCCCTAGTAGTTCTATTAAGTTCAATTATTGGGGAAGAAGAGAATGAAATAACTATGGGTGAGGAAAAGAATGTTTGAATATAGGATGTACCTATTGTGCAAGAATATGTTGATGTGTTTCCAAAGGATTTACCTGTACATCCTCTAGAACAATAAATTGAGTTTTCCATTGATTTAATTCCTGGTTCAAGGCCTATATTGAAGACCCCTCATAGAATGACCACTGTAGAATTAGTGGAACTAATGAAAAAACTAGAGGGATTTAGTAATAATGGATTTATTCTCCTTAGTGTTTCTCCATCGGGAGCCCCTATCCTTCTTGTTAAGAAGAAAGTCAGACCTATGAGGTTGTGCATTGACTATAGGGAGATCAATGCTGTAACAATAAAGAACAAGTATCTCCTACCACGCATTGATTATTTATTCGACCGACTTAATGGAGCTCAATATTTTTCAAAGATTGACCTTCGATGTGGATATAATCAGGTGTGTGTGAAGAAGGAATATATTATGAAAACAACATTTCGAACCAAGTACGGTCATTTCAAATTTACAGTAATGCCTCATGGGATGAGTAATGCATCCTTTGTTTTCAATGATCTAATGAACATAGTTTTCAAGTAATATCTTGATGACTTTATTGTGGTTTTTATTGATGATATCCTGGTATACACCAAAAGCTATGAAGATCATGAAAATCAGTTGTGCACCATTCTAAAAACCCTCATAAGAAATGAATTATACGAGAAGTATAGGAAGTGTGAATTATTGCTTCAAGAGATTTCTTTTCTTGGTCATATAGTCTCTAAGGATGGAATATCGGTTGATCCTTCAAAGACCATGTAAATCCAAGAATATACATCACTGATGAGTATAACTGAGGTACGCAGTTTTATTGGTTTACCAGTTTTTTATTGGCGTTTTGTCAAGAATATTTACCGATTGGCTAACCCATTAGTAGATATAATATTTACTCAAAAAATATGGAGACACTATCTCTATGGTTAAAAATGTGAGATTTATATTGATCACCAGAGTTTGAAGTATATTTTCTCACAAAAAGAACTCAATATGAGGCAATGGAAATGGCTGGAACTACTCAAAAATTATGATGGCACAATACACTACCACTTGAGGAAGGAAAATAAGGTGGAAAATTCTTTGAGTAGAAAAGTTCATGGTGTTTTGAACAAGATGAGAGTTTAAAGGGATCCTATTTTCATGGATCTAGTGAAAATGGATATGGGACTAATCATGGAAGTTTAAACATCAATAATTTTTCAAATGGTTGCCAAAAAAAACTTTACTATAAAGTATAAAACGTTCTTAGGCTGATGATGAGGAGTTTCAAAATAAGACTAAATTTATGAATGAGGGGAGATTGAGTGAATCCATATATGAATATGGGATTTTGAAATTTGGGAAGAGACTTTGTGTACCCGATATACCAGATCTAAAAAGGGAATGATTAGATGATGCTCATTGCTATAATTTCTCTTTACACCCTGGTAGCACCATGATGTATAGATAATTGAAAGAAATTTTTTGGTGGGACAACATGAAGAGGGAGCTTTCTGATTTTCTGTCAAGATGTATGATTTATCAACAAGTGAAAGTTGGAAGGAAACAGTCGGGAGGAGTAATGAAACCTCTTCCAATACCTAAGTGGAAGTGGGATAATATTATGACGGACTTTGTCATGGGGATACCAAAGACTCCTAGAAAGAATGATTCAATATTGGTCATTGTTTATTGTCTTACCAAGTCATCACATTTTCTTTCTATAAGAGAATATTTAACATTTGAACATCTAAAAAGAATATATATTAATGAATTTGTAACACTTCATGGAGTAACCTTATCAATTCTTTCTGATCGTGATCCCTGTTTTTACATCATGATTATGGAAAAGTCTTTAGAAAGTCCTGGATACTAAACTTCATTTGAGCATTTCCTACCACCCTCAAACTGATGGACAATCAGAACAGACTATTAAAACCTTATAAGACATGTTGAGATCTTGATCACTTGACTTTTATGGTTTCTGGGATCAATATTTAACTTTGGTAGAATTTTCCTATAAAAATAGCTTCCATTCATGTATTCATATGGCACTATATGAAATGTTATATAGAAAGAGATTTCACAAACCAAATTGTTGGGAAGATGTCGGCGAAAAAATACTCCTAGGCCCAGAACTTTTTGAGGAATCAATGGAAAAGGTGATGGTTATCCAAACCCACTTCAAAGCAGCCCAAAATAGGCCAAAGAGATATGTTGATAACCGAAGGAAGGATTTGGAATTTCAAGTAGGAGATCATGTTTTTTTGAAAGTATCTCCTTGGAAGGTTGTTATACGATTCGGTAAGAAGGGTAAATTGAGTCCCAGGTACAAGAGACATTTTTAAATTCTAGAACGAAACTTATCATTTAGAAATGACTCCAAGTCTCTGCAAAGTTCATGATGTGTTCCACATATCACTATTGAGAAAATACATGCCTGACCCAACACATGTACTCACCTATGATGAAATTGAACTGGAACCTGATATGTCTTATTGTGAATATCCTGTCAATATTCTTAATACAAGAGAACAAGTATTGAGAAACCAAACAACTTGTCTAGTAAAAGTTATATAGAGAATATATAATATGGAAGATGCAACATGGGAACAAGAGGAACTTATGATGAAGAACCACCCAAATCTTTTTGTTCGGGAGTATTATAGAAAATTTGAGTATGAAACTATTTGAATGAGAGAAGAATGTGATACCCCAAGCTTCCATGGTACAATTCACTTTGAATAATGCAATAGCTTGAATTATACGCAACTTCAAGATTCTAACACACTGTGACCAATCAAACTAGTCTTTATGAAAATTAATACCCACTTTTTGAAATTTTATAAAATTTATCAATCAAAATGTACTAAATTTTTGGATTCAGAATCTCGAAATTAGCTTTGGGTGATTTTTTTGGTATTTTTCTGAAAACTTTTAATTTTTGATGAATAGTGAAAAACACTACGTTATTGTTTAAAACCGACCTTTTATTTAAATACATGATTATTTTATTTAAATTAATTTTAGGTCAAAATAGACACATAATACCTATATATGTTCAATTTAATTCATTGGACTAATTTTGTAATAATATTAGGTATATAAAATTTTATTGAACTTTTCACCATCATTTACACACCTCCTAGGAGAATTTGAGAATTTGCATAAAATTTAAATTTACCACTTCTATAAGTGGAATTTTAAAAATCCGATAGACACGGTTGATATCAGTAAGAAAAATGTGGTTCAATAAGATGACAATAATTTTTGGTGAATAGTAACTTTTTACTTTTATTTACCATGGTTAAAAGTAAATAGGGTAATTAAGGGTAAAAATGAGATTACTATTATCCTAACACATGTCCTAATTCTATTAAATATGTGTAATTCGACCAAAAAAAATCTTAGGAATAAAATATGATCCCTTAGGTTCAGTTGGATTAGATTAAGTCATTTATTATTATTTTATTTAAAGAAGAGTTAAAGGAGTTAAAATCAAAGTTTAATCATTAAACCATTTTTAATATAGGGTTGTAAATAAGATAAATTCGACTATAAATATTAATTATAAATATAAAATATTTTCCTATATAATGATATTTTATTTATAATTTTTAGACATTAAATAATTTAATTTATTTATGACATAATGATGACACAGTAATTACCTGAATAATGAAATATGAAAATAATTGATATTATAAATATCGAAATAAATGTAATTTGAGACTTTTGTTAAATTCCTAAAATTTTATAGGTTAATATGACATGTTAGGATTGAACATATGAATTTATTTAGAAGTAATAAAGTTGTTAGGACTTTAAAAAAATCATTTATTAAATAATGTCAAAATTGACATAATTGAGTTTTTAAAACTAATATTATATTATTGGTTGATATAAAAATCCTAAAAATATAAGGTTAGGAAAAAGGGTATTAATAATATTATATATGTCATTAATGAACCTATTGAGGTTCTCTTGGTAGTTTATACTATGTTTATTAACCATATAATATAAAAATACAAAGAGACCTGATAAATGTCAAACTATTTATCTAAGAGTTAAATCTAAAAGATAAGGTTAATATGGTGACTCAAACCTCTCTAAATCATATTTATTTAGTATATGTAGACCTATACCCACCTTCTCCCCAAAATAAATCATTTTTAGCCATTATAAACCGAAAATTATTTTATTATAAAATAATATTTCAATCTTTTTCTAAGGTGCCCCTCACCCCTCTTATAAAAGGGAACTTCCCATTTTCTTAATTTCACTCCTCCAAAGCCTTTTTATTTTCCAAAACCTGACCAAATATCCTCCCAACCTTCCTACCTTCATCATAGAGGCCTTCTTGTAGTCATAAATTCGTCATATAGTTCCCTTTTGATCAAATCAAATGGAAGAATCCGAAGAAGACGTAAATATTTCATCACCTCTTTCAAGTTCTTTTCTTCATCCACTTCTATTTATTTGTGGTCTTCATTATAAAATAATATCTCAAGTATATTATATATACTGTGATGTTATTATAAAAATGGAATGACCATATTCATAATTCTATCCATCCTATAAATGACAAAGTCACCATATGTGCATATGTACGGATTACCGTTTCCACATCATGTTGTAGTTTGTTATTAAAACACGTCATCATTTGGATGGGTATAATAATGAGTATAAATGATGTAAATAATAAATATAACATGATAATGATTCTTTATATATGATATACCATCCAATTATATATGATTTTAATATCAAAAGAATGATATTGTCGCTCGTGCGTATGTACGGATTACCGTCTCCACGAACGCAATGAGATTCATTTTCCATCATAATCATTCAAGAATAATTTTCATTTTATGATTAAAAATAATGTTTATGAACATAATATAATTCCGTATATGAATCAAATATATCCTATCCATAACAAACATGGCTTAGGTAACTAATCATATGAAGGAAAATGAATCAGGGAACACCTGAAACGATGATACTAGTAAAATATCATTAAAAGATAAATATTAGAAGATCATATATGATATCATATAAATGTATATGGTTATTGTATAATTTAATAACAATTATTTAACCATTATATAGGAGGTTAACTTACCCTCAACCAAGGAAACTTACAAGTTAATGGTTAATTTCACAATCTCTTTATTCTCTAAGGTTGTTTTTACCTAAGTATCTACTAGGACTTCTTTATCATCCACATCCATGTTTCTTAAAAATCTATTCCAAAACATTTTTACTATTTACTATACTATGGGTTAAAGTCATTTATACCGTTGTTTGACTTTTTATAAAAATAATTGAAAGGAATATTTCCGTTGTTTTCCAACCAAGGTACCTTATGACCTTTTCTACAAAATTAAGGTAAGAATGTTTTTTAACTTATACGGCGGGTGTGGTTATTTTCAGCCGTTATAACATCGTCAAAGATTCCCTTACATTCATAAAAGAATATTCTAAAATTAAATGTTTTCTTTTATAATTATATTAATTTTAAATTATTTCAAAATAAAAAGATAAATTTCACTAATTTTTTCTAATTTCATATTTGTCAACGTCCTTTGATGGATTGTGGGTTTATTGGAAGTAGATTTATTATTATAAAAAACTTCTATATTGTATTAACGGTTTTGTGATATGTTTGAATATGGATTTGTTAGTTTTATACCATTCATGGTTTATGGATAAATTATTGACATTTCGTACACTATTTTTAATACAAACGTTTATGTTATGTTTAAATATCTTCATAAGAGGAATGAATTGGAATTCGTAAGTGACGGGTGGAGCCCGCTATAATTCCATGATGAATCGGTAGGTCTCATGAGACAAATTAGTGTCTTAGCACAAGGCCTTCAAAAAATCTTATTTGTAGTCATGGAACAAGGCCTTGACTATGTGGTTATGAAGTCTGGAATTATGCATTCCATCATTATGAAAGTGGCTAGTGATATTGAATGTGATTATTTGATATGTAGAATATACATGTGAATAAGTTAATGAAATTATTTGATTTTATCTTTTCCATATCATGCCAAAGTTCATGTTTAAAAGGATTTTGTTTTAGTCTTACATTGGCCTAAATGTTTATACTTATTTATGAATGTTTTCGCTATATTATTATCCTTATTGAGCATATGAGATCACCCATTTCTATGTTTTATTTTTTTCCCAGGATGTGAAGATGTATATTACGCCTGAACTTCAGGGATAGTCTAAGGGATATGTGTGTGGCCAATGGAGACTATGTTGTGGTAGTTTTTCATTTTATAATGTAATGTAAAACTTATGAATGTATCTAGTATTTACAAGGATACTAAACTAACCGGTCTTTCGAGACATGATATTTTATGATCAATCCATTGTTTTGTAATAATAAACCTACTCTGGGTAACTAGGGTTGGGGCGTTACACCAGCCTAAGGAACCCACTAACCCTAGTGAGAATAGAGACTTCTATCTACAGATAGGAAGTAAAATATCATCTTATAATAGTCGATATGAGCCCAGTTTATAACTAACCATCTCATACCAATAATCATGCATAAGCCTATCTTTTTACAGTATGAGTGGTTACTAAAAGTAATAGTAACCAATGATCTCTATAATACATGTCTTGTTATATTTGATATTTTCATACTACACTCCTGATGTTATTTTTGGGGTTAAAACACAAAAAAATATTTCCTAATAAAAACCTAAATAATTTTCATAAAGTTCATATAGAAATTAATGAGATACTCATGTATCAGAGAAAAAAGATGATCAGGTAGAAGATACAAGAATCACACCTCTAATGATATATGGTCCTGAATCCCCATTAGTATGAGTAGTCTACATAACATGAAAATGAATTTTACATATTCCATGGTCTCTAGTTTGACTTCCTAGAGTTATTTACCCTGATTTTTTGCTTATACTCATGAACATGGTTTCCACGTCCTTTACCTCAGCCTAAACGGCAAGTGGAACTCCAGCTATAATCCTGCTAAGGTGTAGCTAAGCCCTTTCCCAACATAAGTGCCTATATTGATCCTCTTCCACTATTCTTCTATTGAAATTTCACATATAACCTCTAAATATGACCTATTATGCAAAATTTATTACACTTGACTATGGGGTAATCTCACTATGGGAACTAGTGGCCAAACATTCCACACTTATAGCATTAAAAAAGAACATGTTCTTGAGAGGGTTTTCCATCACCCTAATTTCACTTTCTACTATTTTTTTGGTGGGAACTATCATAAAGATTATTCTTACCATTTGAACAGAAACTCATAGATTTACCTCTTGAAATAGCACAACTACTGATCAATGCCTCTATCAGATTCCCTTCCATGATGAGTGCCTGATTCATCACGTAATTTAAGATGATTAAATAGAAAATAATTATTTTAAAACCGATCTCATAATGAATACCACCATGGAAAACTTCCCAACCTAGAGGTTCCATCAGCTTCCAAAGATGGCACAAACCACTTCAGGCCAGTAAAATGTCTAGTGTAGTCCAGTAATGACAAATCCTCCTTTGTCAGATGCTTGAAATCATGAGATTTTTTATTCCTCAATTTATCGGGATATAAATGGATATATAAATTCATATTTAAGTCCTTAAAAGATAAATCATCACATTTCCCAACATCCTCTAAAATATCCCACAAATGTTTGGGAGTTCCATGAAGCATATACATAGCAGGATTCACCCAACTATCCATGGTTGTCTGGAGATTCTTAATGATTTTCTAGAATGAATCATTCTAGAACTCAACTACTAGGGGTCCCCCTCCCCCAATAAATATAGGTGGACGTTGATTCTTAAAATCTCTTATCAGGCCAGACATTGAAGGAAAAATACAGATAGACTCTTTTTCAATGGATGACATGACCCTCAAGAATATTTCATGAAGATAGAAATCTATATGCTCCTTAGGAACTATAGGATGCTCTAGTTCAGCAACATTAGAAGCATGCTGATTTATCCATTCTAGACACCCAAGTCAAATATGATGAGTATTCATTTTCTCTACGAGATAAACACACACCGTAGATAATTGGATTGAAATAAGGTCATCCCAATTGGTGACTACAACATAAAACCACTAACTATTTCCCCCTATAAATAGGTATATAATTATTTTATCATGACATGAAAACTCATTTCATTTATCCCGTGAAATAGATTTATCAAGTTACAGTTTTATAGGCAAGTACACATCATATGAAAAAATAGACATGCCCATATCATGAAAAATGCATGTCAATGAATCCCAATGTGACTGTTATGATGCATTTATCCTTATATTAAACCATACCGAACCATGAGTACAAATATCCTGAAATAGTAACATCATAAAAAAATAACATCAAAAAACTTGTTAATCACCCAGGGTCAAATAACATCAACCATAATAAGAACACATCATAGACAATAATACCATACATGGGTGCTCATATTTCCCCCCATATAAGAGTTAGATAATCCCATGAACAAGCTTATTACTAGTCCTAAAACATCATAGTCTCCTTTCTACCTTTCCCAAATAGTAAATTTTAAAAAAGAAAAACCTACTCATCTGATACCGCTTTGCAATGTTCCACAATCTGACACTCTCTCACATGGGTTGAAAGTGTTGGTTACGTGACCTCAAACACACCATAAAAAATTCTAAAGGCTTATAAGTAGTAGTGGGGATGTGAATAGTATATTGGGGAGACAATGCCCCTAGTATAGAGTGTCGTAGAAGTAGATACAATTTTTAACAAAATGGAAATAATCAAAGGGAATACATAATGAAAGACAACAATAAAATCCAATTAAATAATCCAATAAATAAATAAGAAATATTTTAATGATGTACATGAATGTAAATAAATGTCATGATAGAACAATAAAAGAAATATATTAGCAGAATAAAATAATCCCTCAAATTCCTGGGTCTCGAAACCCGTGTGGGTCCCATCTCCAAACTCTATCCGAACAGTAAACAAGAAATTAAGTACAAGGTCCTTTTACATTTTCCAAACCCACATCCACAAAATCTACTTGGGTACCAAATGATGGCCTGAATTGGGTGTGATTAAAACTCAATAGATTGACACCACCGCATTTAAAAAAACATTTCTAATAAGAATTGCATGCAAAAACGCGATAAACATATGTATTAATTATTTTGGAAATTAACAAAATACAACAACACATTACTTTGTCTTTGTGTTGGAATATATCTGAGCATATTTGATCACCATATAAAACACAATAATATAACAAAGGTAAAATAACATTCTTCATCTCCATGATCAAATATCACTGATCATGTCTTATGACCATGCCAACCTCTACTATATAACCAAGGGAAAATAACCTTCTTGGGAGCTATAGAGGACGAATCTTGATGTTCATGGAAATTACATTTCTTTTGTGGAAAACATTATACATGACACAAACAAATGCCCAAAGATCGTTTTAGTTTAGTGTCTTTGGAAACTCAAAACAAAATCTTCTAATCATGGTTAAAGATCCTCAACATCTCCCATTAAGATCTTCCCCTTTTGTTTTCCTACCTAAAACCTTTCTTTATATCCTAGGGGAAAGATAACATAGAAAGGGTGAGCTCAAATGATCAGTAAGGGTAAACATGGAGTCCATTAAGCAAACCATAAACATTGGAATGTAAAAACATGAACATAAAGTTCAAACATCAAAACCTTGAGTCACGTAATAAATATTTGATGTACGTATGACATAGATCATAAAAGAAACATTAACCACGATAGAATAGCATTGCAAAAAAAATGTAATTGTGCAAAACTAATAATAATATAATATGATTTCCATAGTATCCAAGGAATTTATATGAATACCATCATATTATACATTTTCCATTAGTGAATTGGGTTTACTTTCCATTCTAGCCATTTCTTACTAAACCAGATGTACTTTCCATTCAAGCCCTATACTACTGAACTGGATTTACTTTCCATTCCATTCATGTCTATCTCATTCGATATACATCTTTACCCAAATCATTAGAGGGAGATATAGGTCCCACCCATCTGATAATTAAATCATCATTTAATGTGCCACAAAACAAAAATCATTCTTCATAGTATGACCAAAGAAATAAAATGTGTTTCTTAAACATCATTCCATCATAACACAATACATAAACATATATTTCCATAATTTACATAGTTAAGTCATTGTAACAATAGGGATAGAAACATAACCCTATTTAAAGAACATCATCTTTGATATAAAATATTTTTGATAAAACACGTAAACATAATTCTTAATGAAAATATCTTTTCTTCTTCAAATACAATTTCTTTTCTCAAAATCCAGAGCTATTTTAAAAGAAAAGAATTTATATGAAAATTAACTTGATATAGTGTAGAGGAAACATCATGGAAATAATGCATCATAAAACCATAAAATTCTATTCATTACATATAAGTTAAAAAACATTCTCCTCATTCTTTTGTTAGAAAAGTCAAAAAATACCTTGTTGTGTAAACAAAAGAAATATTCCTTCCATACCATGTAGTAAAATTCAAAAATGGATAAAAATAATTTTAAACATAGATAAAATAATAGTAAACATTTTATGAAAGAATTTTTGGAAAACATGGACATGGATGATAAATAAATACCTAGTATATACTTACATATAAACAATCTTAGTTAAAAATGATATTGCTATATTATCCCTTACCTTAGGTCCAATTTCTTCTACATGTGTTTAAAACTCTTGTATAGTGGGTTTAAATATATTTTAACTTGTAACGTATCCATAATAATATTTATGATATCATATATGATTCACTTAAGACTCTATATTACCCTTTTATCTATTAATTCAATGTTAAAGAAATGTTTTGGGTAATAATCGTTTTATTTATCATACGTGCTTTGAATTTTTATTCTTGATATTATGACTTATATCATGATTTACTTGCTTCCAAAATGTAAAACATGATTTATATATAATATGTACTAGGTATATAAATATATATATATATATAATATATAGATAATATAAATAAATAAACGTGTATATATATACACACAATAGATATATAAATGAAATAGAATACACCGTTCATGAAGATGGCAAGACGTACGTACACATGAATGCTATTTTCGATTCCTTGTTGAATTGCGTGGAAGTAAGTAAATGAAACAGACAGATATATATATATACACATAAATATAGTAGCATTATTATTTCATAAATTTTATGATTATTTAGTATATATACTTTATAATAATTCTTTAATTGTTAACATGGATAATAAATCTCATCGCGTCGTGGAGATAGTAAGCCGTATGTACGCACGAGTGATGATATTATTCCCATAGTTTTTGATGGTATTGAAGTGGATTGGTTATAATATCTCATAATTAGTATCATTTTATAATAATCATATATAGTTATTATTTCAACCATTTTACCCATCCATGTAAGGTTGGGGTGAAAAACAAATTAAACCACGACATGGAGACGGTAAGCCGTACGCACGCACGTGCGATGATTTCATTTTTCATACGATGGATAGAAGAGGAAATATGGATGTTTTATATTTATAATAACATAGCAGTATATGAGTGATACTGATGTAATTAATTTATAATGAAACAAATAAATAAGAGGATGTTTAAGAAGAAATAAATTTCAAAGAATCAGTATAAGAGATTGCATCATCCTCGACCTGTCTTCTTTGAAATTTCCTCTTAGGGCACTAGAGTGGGTCTTTTGAGAAGACCAGAGCCTCTTGAATGTAACTAAGGAATTTGGGAAGATAAATGGGATGAGTTTGGCAGAGCATGAAGTCTCAAAATGGAGTAAAGAGGATAGGGAGGAAGTACCCTTTTATAAGAGAGGAGTGGGGCACCTTAAGAAACTCTAAAAATATTAATTGATTGTTAATTCAATTTTGATTAAAAATGGACCAAAACGAATTTAATTACAATATAAGATGATTTTGGTTTGAATAAAAATCATAAAATAATTTTTATATAAACTTTTAAATTTTTTTATCCGTATATTTTTTGTTTAACCCTTATTTTATCCTTTTTAATATTACCATGATATCATGTTATTTATATATTGTGGGTTAATTTAATTACCATATCATGTCAAACGACCCCAAAAAAGTTATTTATGATATTTTTGGACTTATATTTACCATTTGGGAGAATATCAAATTTTTAGTAATTTAATATCATTTAATAAACTATTTTATGTTTTTAGTTATGAATTATGTCAATTTTGGACACTATTCACACTTGATTTTTTTAATTCATAAAAACCTGATTCCTTTGAAACAAATGAATTAACTCATCACTAATATGTAAATGGAATCCATAAAATTAGTTTATGGAATTAAAATTGTAACACCCCAAGCTTCCACGATACATTTCCATTTGAATAATGTAATTGCTTGCATTGTACGCAACTTCGAGATTCTAACACACCACGACCAATCATACTAGACGTTAGGAATAGTAATACCAAATTTTTTAAATTTTATAATATTTTTATATCAAAATGGACTTCATTTTTGGATTCGTGATATTGAAATTATCTTAGGGTGAATTTTTGGTAATTTTAAGAAAACTTTCAATTTTGATGAATAGTGAAAAAAACTATGTTATTATTTAAAACCAACTTTTTATTTAAAAAATTAATTATTTTATTTAAATTTATTTTAGGTAAATATAGATACATAGTAAATATATATGTTCAATGTAATTCATTTGGGTCATCTTGTAATAATATTAGATATATAAAATTTTATTGAACTTTTCACTGTCTTTTACCCACCGTCTAGGATAATTTTTAAAATAACATAAAATATAATTTTACCACTTCTGTAAGTGAAATTTCAAAAATCCGAGAGACACAGTTGATATTAGTAAGAAAAATTTGGTTCAATAAGATGAAAATAATTATTGGGGAATGGCCTTTTTACTTTTATTTACCACAGTTAAAAGTAAATAGGGTAACTAAAGGTAAAAATGATTTTATTATTACCCTAAAACATGTAATAATTCTATTGGATAAGTGTAATTCGACCAAAAAAAACTTAGGAATAAAATATGATCCTTTAGGTCCACTTGAAATAGATTAGGACATTTATTATTAATTTATTTAAAGAAGATTCAAAAGAGTTAGATTCGAAGTTTTATAACTAAACCATTTTTAATATAGAGTTATACATAATATAAATTCAACTATAAATACAGATTAGAAAGATAAAAAGATTTCCTAGATAATGATATTTTATATATAATTTTTAAACATTAAATAATTTATTTTATTAATCACACAATGATGACACTGTAATTACGTTAATAATGATTTTTTAAAATAATTGTTATTATAAATATCCAAATAAAAATAATATGAGACTTTTGATGAATTACACTAATTTTATAGGTTAATATGAAATATGTGGATTGAACATATGAATTTAGTTCGAAGTAATAAAGTTTTTAGGACTTTAACAAAAATCATTTATTAAATAATTCCAAAATTTAGATAATTGTGTTTTTAAAACAAATATTATATTATTGGTTGATATAATATTCCAAAAACTCGGAGGATCAGAAAAAAACTTTAATAATATTATATATGTCAATAATGAACCTATTGGGGTTCTCTTGGAAGTATATAGTATGTTTATTAACCATATAATTTAAAAATACAAAGAGACATGGTAAATGTCACACTATTTAACTAAGAGTTAAATCTAAAAGATAAGGTAAATATGGTGACCCAAACCTGTATAGAACCTTTTGGTTGAGTGATTTTAGACCTATAACTACCTTATACTCGAAATAAATCATTTTTTATCCATTATAAACAGAAAATTATTTTATTATAAAATTATATTTCAATCTTTTCTTAAGGTTCCCCTCAACCCTCTTATAAAAAGGCACATTCCATTATCTTAATTTCACACCTCCTAAGCCTTTTGTCTCGGCCAAACCTTACCCAATAATCCTACCAACCTTCCTCCCTTGATCCTTATGTCCTTAATTTAGTCAGAAATCCAACCCAAGGAGAGATTTTGATCAATTCAATAGGAAGAACCCACAGAAGAGGTAAATATTTCATCACCTCTTTCAAGTTCTTTTCTTCTTCCACTTACTCTTTCTTTGTTTTTTTCATTTTAAAATAATAAATATAGTATATTCTATATAATGTGATATTATTATAAAAATGTTACAACCATATTCCTTATTCTATCAATCCTATAAATGACAAAGTAACCATACGTGCGTATGTACGGATTACCGTCTCCATGTCGTGGTGTAGTTTGTTATTCAAGCACTTAATCATTTGGATTGGTATAATAATGAGTATAGATGATTTAAATAATGAATATAACATGATAATTATTCTATATATATGATATACTATCCAATCATATGCTATTTTAATATCAAAATAATGATATTGTCACTCTTGTGTACCTACAGATTAGCGTCTCCACAAATGCGATGAGATTCATTCTCCATCATAATAATTCAAGAATAATTTTCATTTTATGATTAATAATAATTTTTATGAACTTAATATAATTATGTATATTAAGAAAATAAATCCTATCCATAATAAAGATGGATTACATAACCAAGCATATAAAGGAAAACGAATCAGTTAACAGCTGGAACGATGATACTACTAAAATATCATTAACAAATCAACATTTGAAGATCATATATGATATCATATTAATTTATATGGTTCTTGTATAATTTAACAAAAATTATTCCACCATTATATAGGAGGTTAACCTACCATCTACCAAGAAAAAGTAAAAGGTAAGGGTTAATTTCACTATCTCTTTATTATCCAAGGTTGTTTTTACATAAGTATCTACTTGGACTTCTTTATAATCCATATCCATGTTTCTTAAAAATGTATTCCTAAATTTTTTTACTATTTACTATACAATTTGTTAAAGTAATTTATACCCTTGTTTGACTTTTTAAAATGGGTTGTATGGAATTTTCCGTCATTTTCCAAACAAGGCACCTTATGACCTTTTTGACAAAATTAAGGTAAGAATGTTTTTTAACTTATACGGCAGGTGTAACTATTTTACACCATTATAACATTGTCTAAGATTATCTTAGATTCTTATAAGAATATTAACAAAATAAATGTTTTCTTTTATAATTCTATGACTTTTAAATGATTTCAAAATAGAAATTGAAATTTCTCTAAAAAAGTTTTGATTTTATCTATTTCAACATCCTTTGAAGGATTGCGAGTTTATTTGAAGTTGATTTATTATGATCCAAAAATTCCATATAGTATTGAAGTTTTTGTGATATGTTTTACTGTGGATGAGTAATTTTTATACCATTCATGGTTTATTAATAAAGTATTGACATTTCGTATGCTAGTTTTAATAAGAATGATTATGTCATGTTTAAACCATTTCATATGAGGAATGTATTGGACTTAGTAAGTGACGGGTGATTCATGATATATCTCCTTGATGAATCGGTAGGTCTCATGATACAAACTAGTGTCTTGGCATAAGGCCTTGAAAAAATATTATTTGTTGACTTGGAATAAGGCCTTGATAATGTGGTTATGAAGTCTGGCATTATGAATTCCATCATTATGAAAGTGGCTATTGATATTGAATGTGATTATTGGACTAGTAGAATATCCTCATGAATAATTAAATGAAATTATTTGATTTTATCTTTATCATATTATTCTGAAGTTCAAGTTTAAAAGAATTTTATTTTAGTCTTACATTGCCTTAAATGTTTATGCTTATTTATGAAAATTTCTGCTATATTGTTATCATTAATGACCATCTAAGCTCACCACTTTCTACGTTTTATTTTTTTCCAGGATGCAAAGAAGTATATTATGACTCACCTACAGGGATCGTCTAAGGGATATGAGTGTGGCATATAGAGACTATGTTGTTGCAATTTTTCATTTTATAATGTAATGTAAAACATGTGAATGATGCCTAGTGGAAAGAATGGAAACCGTATCAGCACACATTATCCATGTAGGGATTTCCCTCATACTCAAGATAATTAAAATGGAGCTGGTGAAGCAACTAGTGCTGATTAGCTTATTACCATACTGGGACAACTCACTCAGATTATAAATAATAATCTTACCCATATGGCCCAACCTGATTCACAATGTGGAGGATCAATGTTAGATCTCTTCATGAGGAAACAACCAACAACATTAAATATTAGTACAAATCCATTAGAAGTTGAGCAATGGATAAATTCTTTAGAGAAAATATTTCATGATTTGGGGAGTAGTGAAAGGGAAAATGTTTTCATGACAGTTTATTGCCTCATGGGAGATACAGATCAATGGTGGTCAGTGATTCAAAACACAAAGGAAGATGATGAAGTATAAAATATGGAATAGAGGGAGTTTAAAGAGATTTTCTTAGAAAAATTATTTCCCAGTGACCATTGAGCAGATATGGAAAGATCATTTTTGAGTCTAAGCAAAAAAGAGGATGATAATTTCACAAAATATGAGGCTAACTTTTAAAGTCCAGCAAGACATACAAAAGATTATATACTTAACACAAAGAGTAATATTGATATATTCTTTTATGGGTTAAAACCATTTCTTCATCGAGAATTAGTCTCACAATACTTCTCATCATACAAAGATATTGTCTCATGTGCTATCAAGACAGAAAAAGAATTCTCTATGTCATACGACATTAAAGTAAAGTAGGAGAAGAAAAGATCGGCTGAACACTCTGGAAAAGGAAATAAGGGGAAGAAAGTAAAAGTTGAATATCCATCATGCAATAAATGTGGGAAGAAACACCCTGGTACATGCCTGAAGGGAATGGGAGTCTGTTACAAGTTTGGTGAAAAAGGCCACCAAGCACGTGATTGCAGTGGGAAGAAAGAGGCTGCCAATGTTGAATGATAAAATTGTAGAGAAAAGGGGAATTATGCAAATGAATGTCTTAAGCACCAAGGAAACATTCCTTAGAAAAGGCCTAGGGAGAAAGGCCAAGCTTATGATATCACTACTACTGAGGTTGAAGCTCCAAAAGATGTGGTGGTAGGTAATTTTATGGTTTCCACAAATTTAGAAAATGATTTATTTGATTCTGTATCATCGTATTGTTTCATATCTTCCTATTTTTCTAAGAAAATTGGATATTTTCAATTTGACATAACAAGGGTTTTTTCAATCAAAACTCCTAAGGGAAGTATCATTTCAATAAAGTTTTGTGAATCAGTTTCCATTAGAGCATATACAAGTTCTTTATCTATTGATCTCATCGTCATACCCATGATTGAATTTTACATAATCCTTTATTTGGTATAAAGTTCATTTTCTAATGAATAGTGAAAAATATTGTATTTTAATTCAAAACTACGTTTTAATATAATTTGTTTAAATAGTTAGATTATATTTTTAATCTGTTTTAAAGCGTAATTAGAATATATTTTTAACATTTAATCTAATTTTAGTCGTTCTAATTAATTTCACTTTGAAATTGGACATAAACAAGTGTCAATATTTTGATAGTTATTGTTTCTAAAAAACACGCTATTTGTTTTGATAACGGGAATTAATTTTAAAAATAATTAATGCCACTTATATGTTCTGAATTTTGAAAAATAGACATAATTTTTGAATTCTGAATATCAAATATATCTTAGGCTGAATTTTTGGTATTTTTTTGAAAAACTTCAATTTTTGATGAATAGTGAAACCACGTAGTAGTAGTAAAAAAAACGGACTTTTTCATTTAAATGAAATATTATCTCTTCTGTGAATTGAATTTTGAAAATCCTACATACATTGTTGTTATCCAAAAGTAAAATGTGGTTCAATAAGATGAACATAATTTTTGGGGAAGCGTAACTTTTGACTTTTATTTAATGTGGTTAAAGGTAAATATGTTAATTCAAGGTAAAAAGAATATTATAATAACTGAAAATTACCTTAACACATGTCCAAACCTTATTGGATAAGTAATGGCCGACCATGGGCATACATGGGTTGATTTTGGGACCGCATGGACCACTTATGAATGATAATGACACTTTAGATTAATAAATTTAAAGTAAAGCAAAAAATGACATAAAAAAATATTTTTAGTAATTGAATTTTTATATGGTGTTATAGAAATTATATTTTTGACTATAAATATTCAATAGAAATCTAAAAGGATTTCCTACGTCATGAATGTTTTTTTATCATTTTTAGACATCAAATAATTTAAATTATTTATGACACAATAATGATGCAATATTTACCTCATTAATAAATGATTTAAATAAATTAGATTATAATGATTAAAATATTATCCAAAACATGTCCAATTCGGATGGGATGATTTTATTTCGACCACAAGTCATCATATATTCGACTATAATGATTTTTGGACCTTTACAATCCAAATATCATTATATAAAAAAAATAATATTTTCACACTTTCCTAAAGAGCCCCTCCTCCCCCTTATAAAAAGAGACAACTTCTAACCAATTCCTCACACCTCTGAAGCCATTTGGCTCATCCAAGATCTACCCAATTAATCTCCCTCCATACCTTTCCTCCTTCTAGAAGCCTTACCTTAGTCAAGAGGCACTTCAAGAAGTCCTTTGGTTCAAACCGAAGGGAGTTACCCAAATTAAAGGTAACCGTTTCTCTTAGATTGTTTTATTTTATTTTACTTCTCCAATCCATAAACTCTTTTTATTCCATTATTTTGTAACAACACCAGTATACTAAATATAATAGAATGTAATTATGAGAATGATTCGGACTACACTTACACCCACCTCCATCTAATTGATGAAGAGCATAATGTTTCTCTAGATAGAAACCTAACGCCTCATGAAACAATGATTATTCAAAAATCTCCAACCACATCTCATGGGGGCCATTATGATGTCACTGTATTTATATATGATATATATTATATTTATGTTTTATTTATGCTTCTATATTTTCCATTGATATCATACCTTTATGGTTTCCATTATGGGTAAATGTGATAATTTCATTTGAGAAAGTGCAGACTACCGCCCCCTCAAAGTGATATGACTCGTTAATGCCATATGTGGGATGTATAAAGGATGGAGTTAATGGTATTATATATGATATTATATAAGAAATTATACAGGAATTATAATATACCTATGTGTCATTATGTTTTAATTCCATTAAAATAAGAAATAGAAATGAAAGTAGCGTTCATGCGTATGTACGGCTTACCGTCTCCATGAACGGTGCATTTCATTTCATACCTCCAAATGTTATGTAATATTATAAATACATGTATATACTGTATATATAAGATATATATGATATCTAAATCATGAATATCATTCTGGATATAATGGACTATTGACCACATGTACAACTTGTAATATAAGGTGTTCATTTCATACTCAAGTACCAAATATCGACAAAACAACCATTATTTATCATAAATGATTACATAATGCTTATAACATGGTAATAAGTGAAGGAATTATAAACTTGAAAAAGGTTCTTAAGAAAGTAGAAATTAACTTTAGTTTATTATTCAGGATATTAAAGAACGATCGAGTCAAGTCGGACACAAGGTAAGGGACTTCGTCTCAATCTCCTTTCATTGAGGCATATTTAGTTTTATACGCGACTTTATTTTAAATGGTGTATAAAACCCTTTTAATTTTCATTTAATTCAAAGTCAATATTTTTATACGAAGTGTTTTACTAAACAAATAAAAAAGAATGTTTTTTTAACATAAGCGGTGACAACGACCTTTTCGCCACCGCGAGTATTATTTGATATTTGGATACCTTAACAAGCCGTAATGTTGTTAACAGGAAAAATAAATACCATATACTCATGTTACATATTTTGGTATTGAAAATGATTTTGAGAATGGATTTATTATTTCAATATATTGAAATGATATTTTTTTATTGCAATGTGGAAATGTTATCTTTACTTTATACTTAGGTTATGTGTTATGATCAGGTTATAGTTGTTGGGAATTATTTATGTATATGGGTGGTTCCGTGATAAACCTAGGGCAAGTGAGCCCGAGATAGCTCTTCAATTCATTGGGTAACATGACAGAGGTAAACGTGAATGTTTCTCCTAAGAGATTTTGGGAATATACTGTGATGGGTATTCCAAAGTAGCTCCCTATGTAGCTGTTATAGCTACATTGTAAGTATGATATGGATACCACAAGTTACCTTTATGATTTATAATTTCTATGTGTTATTCATAAATAGTATGTTTTAATTAGTTAAGTAAAAGAGTTTATGTTTTGTATGTATTTATGAAAAAATGTTTTATTTCTTTGTTTTATAACCCTTACTGAGCATTTTATGTTCATCCCATGTTTTGAAATGTTTTCATAGGACTTAAAGATGAATTGGGTCAAATATGGGATTAATGAAAAGTAATATCGTCTAAAACCTGGAACTAGAAATGAACTTTTTTTTCAAGAGTTTTCATTTTATGAAAAAATGGAAACTGTGTAGAATTTTCTACTTTGTAATCTTTTGAGATGTAATAGTTATGTACTAATTCTTTAAAACTCTTAACCTGAAAATATCCCCAATGTGAATTATTCATTTAATTCAATATGATGTAATGTTTAAGGCCAAGTCCTTATAGTTGGTATCAGAGGTTGGTTTAGTTAACTTTAGGAGTTAGGGTATTGTTAAATTAATATCCATAAAGTAATTTATGTTAATATTGAAATCATATAGCATTAACAGATTACCATGTTGGTTTACCTAAGATATTTCGGTGTTCATAATGGTTTTCAACATAGGAAACAAGGTAGCTATGTTGGGACAACATCAGGAGGAAGAAAACCTTCCAAATCATCAACCTGAGATGGTCAGAATCGCGACTGAATAATTTGTTGCAGTGATGGAACATTTGAATCAGGAAATAAATGGTGGTAGTTTCCAAGCACGAGATCAGCCAGATCAGCCATAAAGGAAGATGTCCATAGTGGTGAATTTTTTAATGAAACACCCCCATCATTTAGGGGATAATATTACCCTGTGGTAGCTGAAGGGTGGATTAATGCACTGGAGAATATTTCCGATGTTATGGGGTGTTCATAACATCAAAAGGTTAGTCTTTCTAATTACCGTTTTGAAGGTGAAGCTGATCAGTGGTGGTCGATAGTGAAAAATATCAGGGATAGGTTGGAGATTGATGCTCTCGATTGGGATCAATTCAAAGGTATGTTTCTTGAGAAATATTTTCCTAAGGTGGTTCGTCTTAGGATGGAAATGCAATTCTTGGAATTGAGGCAGGGGGATGACTCTGTGGATGCTTATGAATAAAAATTCACTCGACTCGCAAGGTATGCTACAAATTTCATACTAGATCTTGATAGTAGAATCAATCATTTTTACTTAGGATTAAATCCAAAGTATCGAAGGGCTTTAGCTTCTCGTGAGTTCCAAAGTTATGAAAATTTTTTCGTTGTGCAGAGAAGGTGGAAATGGAGTTTACCGATGATCAACTATTCTATAAAAAACAACTCAATAAGTGGTCAAGGTGGCAGGATAACGGGAAGAAATCTCAAAAAAAGTCTGATGGTAAGAAACTTCACTTTACAGTTTTTGAAAATTGTGGTAAAAAGCATGCTGGGGAATATATTTCGAATTCTGGTAAGTGATACCGATGTGGTAAAATTGTACATAAGGATCATAATTGCACTGAAAAAGATCCGAGTAATGGTATCAAAAAATACGATTTACAGTCAGTAAAATGTTTTAAGTGGAATGAAATGGGACATTATGAAAATGAGTGTCCAACAAGGAACTCAACCGAAAAAAAGTATCCAGACTACAGGCAAAAGGGGCTGGTGAAATTCATTGCAACTACTTCAGCAGATCTTGGGCCATCAAATGAATTTTTATTGGGTACACTGTTAGTTTATTCAGATTATGCCAATGTGTTATTTGATTCAGGGTCTACACACTCTTTCATTTTTGAGAAGTTTTCTAGTAAATTGGGAATTCCATCTCAAGATTTGAATACCGAACTTACGTTAAAAACACCTGGAGGAAATGTTGAGAAAAATATAAAACATAAGAACATTCCTGTCCTATTGTGTGCGGAAAGAATCTACCTGAAAACCCTATTGTTTTGCCTCTAGAAGATTTTGATGTTATTTTGGGCATGTATTGGATTTCTGTTTATCATGCTAAGATTGACTACAGAGCTAAAGAGGTTTCTTTTCAGAATGATTTTCAGTTCATAAACAAAAATGAACCCTTGCTTTTGATAACATATCAGTAAGGTGAGAAACTAGTAAAATATTGAAATGAATGTTACCTTGCACATATTGTTGAAAATAAAGGAACTGTTCAGATTAATGATGTTCCAGTAGTAAATGAGTACCTTGATATTTTTCTTGATGAGTTTCTAGGTATTATACCTGATCATGAAGTTGAATTTATTGTTGAAATAGTTCCTGATTCTAAGACAATTTCAAAACCCCCTTGTCAAATGGCACAAATTGAACTTTTAGAGTTAGAGAAGCAATTGCAGGAGTTATTAGATAAAGGTTTCATTCGACCTAGGACATCACCATGGGGTGGTCTTATCTTGTTTCTTAAAAAGAAAGATAGATCAATGAGACTTTTCATTGATTATAGAGCATCTAATAACATCACTATTAAGAATAAGTATCCTTTGTCTCATATCGATGATTTGTTTGATCATATCTAGGGAGCTCAGTATTTTTCGAAGATTGATTTGAGATCGGGGTACCATCAGTTGAATGTAAAGGAAGCACACATTCTGAAGAGCGCGTTTCGTACTAGATATGTCCATTATGAATTTGTAGTTATGCATCTTGGTTTAACCAATTCACCTGCTGTATTCATGGATCTTATGAATAGAATTTTATGTGAGTTCTTGGATAAGTTTTTAGTTGTGTCCATTGATGATATTTTGGTTTATTCTAAAAGTAAAGAGGATCCAAAAATTCATTTAATGGTCATCTTGGAAACCTTAAAAGAAAATATAATTTATGGGAAATTCAGAAAGTGTGAGTTTTGGATACAACAAATTTCTTTCCTTGGTCACATTGTTTCAAAAAATGGCATAACTGTTGATCTTGCTAATACAAAAGCTGTTGAAGAATGGACAAGACCCACAAATATAATCGGGATTCGCAGTTTTCTTGGTTTGGCAGGTTATTAACGGAGGTTTTTTGAATCTTTTTCATGGTTATCTAGTCCAATGACTAATTTAACTCAAAAAGGTGTTAAGTTCATCTAGACAAAGGAATGTGATGATTGTTTTGAATAATTGAATAGGAGATTAGTGAATGCTCCAGTTTTGGCACTGCCATACAGAAATGGTGAGTTTGTTATCTATAGTGATGCTTCTTTGAAAGTATTGGGTTGTGTCCTAATGCGGAATGATCAGGTAATTGCTTAAGCTTCACGTTAGTTAAAACCACATGAGTTAAATTACCCTACACATGATTTCGAATTAGCTACTATTGTATTTTCTCTAAAAATTGGGAGGCATCATTTGTATAGAGTAAAATGTGAAATATATACTGATCACAAAAGTTTAAAGTATATATTCACTCAGAAATAAATGAACATGAGACAGAGGAGATGTCTAGAATTAATCATGGATTATGATTTCACTATCCATTACCATCTTAGATAACCAAATAATGAGGCAGATTATTTGAGTCAAAAAATTAATGCTTCATTAACCATGTTACATTTGGAACAAGATCCTTTGGGTTTTTGATTTGATAAACTTTGTTATAGTAATTTTTGGTGTAGGAAATTTTTCTGTTTTGTTTCATGTGTCAGTGAAATCATCTCTATCAGACAGAATCAATCAAGCACAAAAAGAAGACAGTGAGTTGCAGAAAAAGGTAGAGTTGGTTCTGAAGGGTAAGTTGCCTGATTTTAATGTTGATAATAATTGTGTTTTAAGATTTGGGAAGAGATTATGTGTGCCTTGTGATTCATAGTTAAATAATGAGTTGTTATGTGAAGCTAATAGTTCCCCGTTTTCAGTTCATCCTAGTAGTACTAAGATGTACAGATATCATCAGGAGTATTACTGGTGGGATGGAATAAAAAGATATATTGCAAATTTTAATATGAAGTGTTTTACTTATCAGCAGGTTAAAGCAGAGCGACAGTTACCGAAAGGTATGTTTCAGCCTCTAACGGTGCCAGAGTGGAAATGAAAAATTATATCCATGGACTTCATTGTGGGATTACCAAAGACATCTCGAGGTAATAATGCAATATGGGTTATAGTTGATCGATTGACTAAATCTTCTCATTTCCTTCCAATTCAAGATACATTTTCTGTAGATCAACTTTCTTGATTGTATGTTAAAGAGATAGTCAGGTTGCATGGAGTTCCCCTCTCTATTGTATCTAATAATGATCCCAGGTTTATTTCTATATTTTGGAAATTCCTTTAGAAGTTATTGGATACTGAATTAAATTTTAGTACAGCTTTTCATCCTCAATCGGATAGGCAGTCAAAAACGAACCATTCATTCCTTGGAGGATATGCTACGTGCTTGTTCACTGGATCATCAGGGAAGTTGGGACCAACATCGTTCTTTGGTTTAATTTCTATATAATAATGGTTTTCCTTCCAGTATATAGATGGATCCATTTGAGAAATTTATGGAAAGCATGGTCGAACTCCATATTTTTGGGATGAAGTAGGTGAAAGGAAGCTGGTGGGACCAGAATTGGTAGAAGAGATGGCAGAGAAAGTTCATTTGATTTAGAAGCACATGAGAACATCTCAGAGCAGACATAAAATTTATACAAATAACTGGAGGAAAGATCTTTCTATTGAGTTAGGTGATCATGTCTTTCCCAAAGTTTCTCCATGGAAAAGTGTGATGTGTTTTGGTATGAAGGGGAAGTTGAGTCTGAGGTTCATTGGACCTTATGAAATTCGTGAGAAAGTTGGATCAGAAGCATACAGAGTGGTTTACCTCAAAGTATATTCCAGGAACATATTGTTTTTCATGTTTCGATGTTGAGAAAGTATATTCCCGATCTATCTCGTGTTTTTAACCTAGAGGGAGTTCAGTTGGAAGAGAATCTCTCTTATGAAGAACAACCAGTTTAGATTCTTGACCGTAGAGAGCACGTTTTTCGGAATAAGGTAATTCACCAAGTAATTTTTTTGTGGAAAAACTATATGGTTGAAGAGGCAACATGGGAATCTGAAAATGTTATGAGGGATAAATACCCCCACTTATTTTGATAAGTAAAATTGTGAGGACGCAATTTCCAAAAGGGAGGAATGATGTAACATCCCAGGTAAATAAATAATAATACATATTTCATATTTATTAATATTTTTGAATTAAATATTAATTTTTCATTAAAAGGGTTGCTATGTTTGATAGCGTACCCGATACAAAATAACGTGGTTCTTTGAAATATTATGTTGCACACTAATTATATAATATTATTATTTTAAATGGTAGTTAACTCCTAGCTATTGTATTGGCAGGAATGAACAAAACTAACTACAATATGATTATAAATGTTTGTTAAATGTATTTACTTTTATCCAATAAAAGTTAGAGGCATAAAATATGAATGAATCCAATTTTAAGCATAATTTGCATTAAAAGGACGATTTACCGCCTTTTAATAGAGAACCATCATTAAATATAGTTTTGGTCACTTTAATACATTATAATTGAACAAATAAAATTTTTCTTTAGATTTGGGACATCAAATTTTACTTTGTGTAATTTTTTGGTATAAAGTTCATTTTCTAATGAATAGTGAAAAATATTTTATTTTAATTCAAAAATGTTCTTTAATCTAATTTATTTATATGGTTATATTATCTTTTTAATTGGTTTTAAAGTTTAATTAGAATATGTTTTTACCATTTAATCTAATTTTAGTCATTGGAATTAATTTCACTTTGAAATTGGACATAAACAAGTGTCAATCTTTTGATAGTCATTGTTTCATAAAAACACGCTATTTGTTTTGATAACAGGAATTAATTTTAAAATTAATTAATACCACTTGTATGTTTTGAATTTGATAAAATAGAAATCATTTCTGAATTCATAATATCTAATATAGCTTAGGCTGAATTTTTGGTATTTTTTGAAAAACATCAATTTTTGATGAATAGTGAAACCACTTAGTAGTAGTTAAAAAAACAGACTTTTTCATTTAAATGAAATTTTACCGCTTCTATGAATTGAATTTCAAAAGTCCAACATACATGGTTGTTATCAAGAAGTAAAATTACATTCAATAAGATGAAAATAATTTTTGATGAATGTTAACTTTTGACTTTTATTTACTGCGGTTAAAGGTAAATAGGTTAATTCAATGTAAAAAGAATATTATAATAATTCAAAATTACATTAAAACTTTTACAAACCCTATTGAATGAGTAATTGACGACCATGGGAATCCTTGTGTCGATTTTGGGATCCCATGGATCCACTTATGAATGATAATGAAACTTTAGATTAATTAATTTAAAGTAAAGCCAATAATGACATAAACAAAAATATTTTAGTAAATTAATTTTTATATGGTGTTATATAAATTATATTGTAAGAACTCGGATCTTCTTTTCAGGTACGTTTTTCCTTTTTCCAGAGTTTTTGAGAAAAATGAATTTTCTAGAAATTTCAGAAGTTTACGCCGTGTACTTTCTGAGTACACGCCATGTACTCTTCCCCGACTTGAATTTGTGTGCTGGCCGTGTCCGGGACACACACACGGTGTGTAATGCTGAGGTGGTGGCCACTTATTTTAGAGTATGGAAAATTCTAAGTACACGTCGTGTACTCAAAAAGTACACGTCATGTACTTTCTTTTTCTTTTTATGAAACGGACTGGGGTCGCGTCTAACCCCCAAAACCATCTTCTTCTCCAGTTTTCGTCCGCTTGGAAGCGATCATACTACCGAATGTTCTCCGATCTCCCACCCCACCGTCCGTTCTACGTTTTGAGCACGGTCATTTGCGTTGAAATCGCAGCGGTGAGTTCTTCCTTCTGCTTTAGCCTTGTTTCTTGGTTCCTCCTCGTTTTCAAGATATCAGGGGATGAACATTTTGTGCGTTTTCTCAGATCTACGTTGTTCTAAGAGGAATTTGTCATCAAGGTTCACATATATCGTTATCCTCAGATAGAGGTAGGTGGTTTGTGCATTTATATAGTAATTTGATGAATATTATGTGCAAATTCCACCAATACCCGTGAACGGGGTATTGCGTGTTACCGGTTTTCCCCCTGCTATTTGCCTGCTTTGCTTGGTTGCTTTAGTAGAGGTTATTGCATGTGAGTAGGGTAATTGTTTTGTGCTCAGGTTGCTTTGTCATTCTTGCTTTTCCATGCCTAGTTGTAGGATTGCGGAACTGTTGTTTTGTTGTTTCTGTTGAGCCGTAGAATGATAGCCAAGTAGTTCTTAAGGTTTAATTGGACGATATACATGCGCTGAGCATGTTTAGTTATACTCAGGACAATGAGGACCTAGAGTAGTAGACCAAAGGGAGAATTGACGAAAGGGATTCTCCAGAGTGTCTTTTAATTACGATGGGAGACTATAGGGGGTATGGGAGTTGAGTGCTTTCCCAGAGAGTCTGTAGATCCACGACACGGGCCACATGGGGAATTGACATTGAGTGCTTCCCCAGAGAGCCTTTAGCACGATACGAGACTATAGGGGGAATTGACGGTGAGTGCTTCCCCAAGGAGTCTGCTTAATTACGTAGCTGAACCTGAGGGGTGAGACTGTGTGTGCCTCCCAGAGGGTTGCTAGTACTATAGGTTGAACCATAGGGGTTAGGTTGTGGGAGCTACCCAGAGGGTTACCTGTTTGCTTCTTCTTGCTGATTGCTTACTTGTTTACTTTACTTGTTAGAACTGTGGATTGTAGGTGTTTGTGCTTTCCTATTTAGTGCTTCTTGTTCTTTTACTGCCATGTATTCATTGACTATTTGGCACAAATCATTGGGTGATTGCCTACTGGGATTGTATCTCACACCCTGTTTGGCCATGCTTTTGGGCCCAAGCAGACTATGTTGCTGCAGGTATAGATAAGGGCAAGCACCCTTCTACTTCAGGATCTTGACTGCACCAGGAGCTGGGGAGCATGAGACCGAGCTGTGGATCACGATGCTGAGAAGATTTTATTGTTTTTCTCTTACACTTGGTTTTAGTTGTATTCCAGCATGTTGTTGTGTTTGCTATTTTCCATAGATAATTGTACATGATGCATTATTGTCAACATTGTTATATATCGTCATTTCTTCCGCTGTTTGGTTTCTGTTTCTATGCATGTTGATTATTACTTCTGCTGTTTATTATTGTTTTCTTACATTGTATACCTTACCGAATGAGGGAATAGTTTCCCCACCGACTCACCAAGGCCCTCGCTGCTAGTCGGTAGCCTCTGGCGTTTGGGGAGACACGTTTGAGGTCATGTGGCGAACCAGGTACGGGGCACCAGTGGAGGGGCTCCAGACTCGGGACGTTACAAAGTGGTATTAGAGGAGTTCTTTTCTTTTTATTTACTGTTTGGAGACCGTAGCCCGGGATAGTATGGATTCGGTACTTGGAATTAAGCTGTGCTTAGGAGTAGCTAACCCGTGTAAAGGGAAAAGCCATACTACCTCGTTAATTGCAGTTGCTGATTCTGAGATTTTATAGTTGACCTGATTTCACCGAGAGTGATTCACATGGCTTGTGCTTTTACTATTTTGATATTTCGGTTCTATTTATGTCGCAACCCGATGAGATGAAGGTATGCCATCTCATGCATCATGTAGAAACTTGTAGGAATCACACGCCATTCATTCTTACCCAGCCATCTAGGGTGCATTAGCGATTGCATGCTGTTGTGATAGGCTCTGTGTAGATTATGCATGTTGTTGTGATAGACACTTGATAGATTCTCTGCTGTTATGTTATAATACTGTTTGTTTTGTTCCTTGCTTAAAAATGAACACCGAATTTTGGTTCTTGAGGTGTTATGGGCCCTCACGGATCGGAATTTTGCACTTTTTCACCTTGTTTTTAGTGTTTCTGGAATTCTGCGCAGTTTCTAAGCTACGGCCTAGAAAAACACAGAATACACGGCGTGTACTTTTTAGATACACACCGTGTAGTTTTCAGGCCTTGTCACTGACCGTGTGAGCATAACACGGTGTCATGGGAGTAACTTCGAGAACACGCCTTGTACCATTGGTACACGCTGTGTGAGTTCGGAGCCGTGTACCCAACCATTTTACTAACAACACATGCTGGGGAAGCTTGGGTAGAACACATTGTGTCCATAGGTAACACACCGTGTAGTCCTATCCAGGTACCCGGCCGTGTCACGAACAACACGGGCCGGCGTGACCTTCTTTTCAACACACCATGTTTGTTCGGAACACGCCGTGTAGTCTTGTCCAGGTACCCGGCCGTGTCACGAACAACACGGGACAATGTCACCTTCGCCTTTACATGCCGTGTTTGTTTGGAGCACGCCATGTAAGATCCAGCCGTGTAGACGGCTGTGTAATCAACAACATGGGCCGCCGAAGCCTTTTCTAGTGCACATCGTGTTTTTTTTCGAACATGCCATGTAGTCTCGGGTTGAGTCAGACCGTGTGGGTTAGCCGTGTAAGGAGACTCGGGCATGGAAATAGTTTCAAGTAGACATCGTCTGTGGTGGCCAACATGCCGTGTATTTTGAAGTGTACACGACTTGTAGGGTGAGAGTACGCGCCCATCTTAGTGGTTTAAGAAGACACGCCGTGTAGTTTTATACACGCCGTGTAGTCATGTTTTGTAATCTTGTGTGTTTTACTTTCCCTGTTCCCATTTTGTACTCTTGTGTTCTCTATCCTTGTTTTCCTGCTCTAAGGTGTGCTTTTGATCTTTTAGAGCTATGCCTCTGAGACGTCCTCTGGTCGTACATCTGTCTTCAGGCAGTGATCAGACGTCAGACTGGGCTGATCAGGGACTTCCTGTCGATCCCCCAGCCAAGCCAGCCTTGGCACCAGTTGTTGTACCAGTCACGGGCGCTGATGCGCAGTTCAGGGAAGGTTTCATGAGGATGATGTAGGCCTTCCAGGGAGCGCCGCCTCCTGCCTCATCTATGGCATAATTGATGCAGGTTTTTCAGGTGCAACATCCTCCCACGTTCTCAGGGGAGGGAGGAACTTAGGCTGCAGAGTCATGGCTAGAATCCATGCTGACCATATTCGAGAACCTGGAGATGCCTCCAGAGAGGTGAGTCAAGATCGCCACCTACATGCTCCAAGACTCCGCCAAGAGGTGGTGGGACGTGATCTCACAGGCGGGTCAACATCAGGCTATGGATTGGGAGGAGTTCCAACGTGTGTTCTACGACTACTTCTACCCGGAGACCCTGAGGGCCAATCGAGCCCGGGAGTTCATGAGCTTAGAGCAGGGTACTCTATCTATCATGGAGTATTCCTCTCGTTTGATAGATCTGCAATGTTTTACAGCCCTTCGGTATGGGAGTGGGGTGTTCTTGGCGAGTAAGTTTGAGGATGGACTCAGGTGGGAGATCCACTCGCTGGTGAACATCTTCCAGATGACTTCCATTACTTCCATCGTCATCCAGGAACTGATTGTGGAGCGCAATCTGAGAGACTCTGGAGTAGCGAGCCAGGGCGGTTCTGCTTCCAGAGTTAGCCATCCTTTAGATGATAGCAAGAATCGCCATAGGGAGCCTACACACGGTGATTCGAGGAAGTGAGACACATCATCAGGTAGCCAGGTGACATGCTATCAGTGTGGCAGGATAGGGAACACGAGGCCACAGTGCCAGAGGGACCCAGTGGAGTTTCGACTTTGCAACAAGATGGGTCACCTTCAGCATTTCTTCCAGGTTTTCTTACCTGCATTAGGTGACCAGGGTTCTTCTGTGACTCCTCGTTCAGGAGCAGCCCTGCCAGTTTCTCACCAGTCGGGGAACTGGAGTTCTTCTGGCCGTTTGGGCCGAGGTGGAGGTCTAGGCCGTGGCAGTCAGCCACCGGTTCCTCAACACCAGCAAGGAGGTTCAGCTTAGAGTGGTCAGCCAGGGGCGTTGGTCCGCGACACTGGCTAGTCATTCTCCTTGGGGCAGACTTATCATGAGAAGGATCCCAGCCCTTCTACTGTTCGAGGTACGATTTTAGTAGCCTCCGTTTTATCTTCATCTCTTTTAGATATTGGTGCTATGAATAGTTTTATCTCTGTTTCCATTGTGGAGAGACTTGGACTCTACATCTTTTCTTCTGCCGACTAGTTGACACTAGAAACACCTTTTGGAATGAGGACATCTAGTGTACGCCAGTGTAGAGAGTTCCCTCTCAAGATTGCATGGTATCTCTTCTAATGGGATATCTATGTCCTAGAGATGACAGGCTATGATGTCATCCTTGGAATGGACTGGTCGATTCCCTTCCGGGCAGTCGTCGACTGCTATCGTCACAAAGTCAGTTTCATTTCACCAGAAGGTGAATTTTTTCCTTTATAGAGGCGAATGGGACGTTCGGGCGAGTCGGGCAGGACTCGAGCATCTTGGGATAGGAAGAGTGACGACCCAGATTTCTATCCTATACCTGGATGATCAAGGGAATCCATAGTTGGACTTTCCTCCAGTGGTGGATTGCATCAGGACTGTCTTTCCAGAGGACTTTTCGGGTTTGCCTCCAGAGTGTGAGGTAGACTTCTCTATTGATCTCGTTCCAGGAGCGGCACCTGTGTCCATTCCTTCAGAAGCAGGAGCTCAAGAAGTAGTTGGAGGAGCTACAGACTAAGGGTTTCATCTGACCTATTACTTCTCCTTGGGGTTCGCCGGTTCTGTTTGCGAAGAAGGCAGACGGTACCCTTCGGCTTTGTGTGGATTATCGGAAGATGAAACAGTTGACAGTCAAGAACCGATATCATTTTCCTAGGATTGATGACCTTTTCGATCAGCTTTGAGGAGCCTTGGTGTTCTCGAAGATCTACTTGAGGTCTGGTTATCATCATTTGCGCATTAGACCATCAGATATACCTCTGACAGCCTTTAGGAGCAGGTATGGTCTATACGAGTATACAGTCATGCCGTTCGTTCTCACGAATGCACCAGCAGTTTTCATGGCACTGATGAACAGAGTATTCCATCCTTACTTGGATTCATTCATTGTGGTCTTCGTGGACGATATCTTGCTGTACTATCACACCTGACATGACCATGACACACATCTTGAGATCGTTCTGAGTACACTGAGAGAGCATCGACTTTCTGCTAAACTCTCGAAGTTCCACTTCTGTATGGATCAGATTCACTTATTGGGTCATGTAATCTCAGAGGCAGGAGTATCTGTGGACCCAGAGAAAGTGAGAGATGTAGTTTCCTGGGAGAAGCCGAAGAATTTCTTTGAGGTACAGAGTTTCCAAGGGCTGGCTGGATACTACAGATGCTTCATTCGGTACTTCTTGCACCTAGAATCACCTTTGAAAGGACTGACCAAGAAGGGGATGAAGTTCTCATGGTCAGATTGTTGTGAGTCAGCCTTTTTGGAGATGAAAGGGAGGTTGACGTCAGCACCGATACTAGTCTTTCCAGATCCATGCAAGAGCTACACTGTTTATTGTGCCGCTTCGGGTATCGGGCTGGGAGCTGTGCTTATGCAGGGAGATGGAGTCGTTGTGTATGGGTATCGGTAGCTGAGGTCACATGAGAGGAACTACCCTACGCACAATCTGGAGATGGAAGTTGTTGTTCATGCCTTGCGTTGTTGGAGACACTATCTTCTGGGTGATCACTTTGGGGTCTTCAATTACCACAAGATTCTCATGTTTATCTTCACTCAGCGTGATCTGAATCTGAGGCAGCGCTGGTGGGACAATTATCTTCAGTCTTTTGATTTCGATCTTGCCTATACGCCAGGAAAGGGAAATTCTGTGGAAGACGCGTTGAGAAGGAGAACTCAGATTCAAGTAGTTCAGGAGGCCAATAGTGAGTGGCAGTGGATGGATCTGTTCTCTGAGATGCATCTAGATTTGTATGATAGACGAGGACATACCTTTTTATCTTCTGTAGCTATTACCTCCATGCTACTTGATCAGGTATGGTTGAGGAAGCTATCAGACTCGAAAGGCTTAGTCCTGCGGGAGAGTGTGTCAGGAGGGGACCCTCTTCCTGGATGGATAGTGGGCGAGGATGAGATCTTTCATTTCAAAGGATACGTATGGGTGCCAACATACATACGCGAGGAGCTGATGTGGGATTTCCATTCCTCTGTTTGGGCAGTTCATCCTGGAGTCACCAAGATGTATTAAGATCTTCATCGCCAGCACTGGTGGCTTGGTATGAAGAAGGATGTTGCTGGTTTTGTTGAAAGCAGAGCATCAGCGACCAGCAGGACCTTTACAGCAGTTACCCATTCTGGAGTGGAAGTGGAACGATGTTGCGATGGACTTCGTGACCAGGTTGCCGAGATCACCTCGAGGGAACGATGTTGTTTGGGTCGTCGTTGACATACTTACTAAGGTTCCTCACTTCTTTCTGATCAAGGAGACCTTCAGTGTCGATGATCTGGGATGAATTTACATCAGAGAGATTGTTCGTCTACATGGAGTTCCATGCTCTATTGTTTCAGAAAGAGATGCACACTTTACCTCTAGGTTCTGGCAGGGACTATATAAGGCCTTGGGTACACAGGTAATTTTGAGTATAGCATACCATCCCCAGACTGATGGCTAGTCCGACCGCACGATCCAGGTGCTTGAGGATATGCCCCAAGCGTGCATCCTTGACTTTGGCGGTTCTTGGGAGAAGCATATTCCTCTGCTAGAGTTTTCCTACAACAACAGTTTCCAGGCGACCATTCAGATGGCACCATACGAGGCTTTGTATGGTAGGCCATGCCGATCACCCTTATGCTGGCTAGAGGCAGGAGAGGCAGCTTTGCTGGGACCTCGTCTTGTTCATGAGACTTTAGAGCAGATAGAGCTGATTCAGAAGAGGATGGATACAGCGCAGTCTCGACAGAAGTCTTACGCTGATCAACGGAGATGAAGTATGGAGCTCGAGGGTGGTGATCAGGTTTTCCTACGTGTCGCACCGAGGTTGGGACACAAAAGAATTCAGAGACATGGTAAACTTTCACCGCGGTACGTCGGGCCGTTTGAGGTCTTGGAGAGAGTGGGTCCGGTCGGCTATAGGTTGCAGCTACCTCAGAGGTATCGGGCCATGCACGATGTCTTCCATGTCTCTCAGCTCCAACGCTACTTTTCAGACCCATCTCACGTCTTTCAGACCGAGGAAGTCGAGCATGAAGTGGATGTGTTGTTCGAGGAGCGTCCTATCCGGATTGTCGATCGTAGTACAAAGGTTCTCCGCGGGCGGTCTGTTCCTCTGGTACGAGTGCTATGGCAGCACGGATGAGTACAGGATGAGACCTAGAAGAGGGAGGCCGATGTACGATCGCAATGGACGGAGCTGTTTGGGGTTTCTTCTTCTTCGACTCGTTAGGGAAATTCGGGGACAAATTTCTTTAAGGGGGAAGTTTGTAAGAACCCGGATCTTCTTTTTAGGTATGTTTTTCCTTTTTTTCGGATTTTTTCAGAAAAATGAATTTTCTGGAAATTTCAGAAGTACACGCCTTGTACTTTCTGAGTACACGCCATGTACTCTTCCCTGGCTCGAAGCCGTATGCTGGCCGTGTCCAGGCTACACACACAATGTGTAAGGCTGAGGTGGAGGCCGGTTATTTCGGAGTACGGAAAATTCGAAGTACACGCCGTGTACTCAAAAAGTACACGCCATGTACTTTTTTTTATGAAATGGACCGGGGTCTTGTCTAACCCCCAAAACCATATTCTTCTCCAGTTTTCGTCCGCTCAGAAGTGACCGTATTTCCAAATATTCTCCGAGATCCCGCCCCGACGTCCATTCTCCATTTTGAGCATGGTCGATTGCGTTGGAATCACTGTGGTGAGTTCTTTCTTCTTCTTTAGCCTTGTTTCTTGGTTCCTCCTCGTTTCCAAGATATCGTGGGATGAACGTTTTGTGCGTTTTCTCAGATCTGCATTGTTCTAAGAGGAATCTGTCATCGAGGTTCACGTATATCGATCTCCTCGGTCAAGGTAGGTGGTTTGTGCCTTTTTGTATAAAGTTGATGAATATTATGTGCAAATTACACCAATACCTGTGAATGGGGTATTGTGTGTTTACTGTTTTTCCCCTGCGGTTTTCCTACTTTCCTTGGTTGCTTTAGTAGAGGTTATTGCTTGTGAGTAGAGTAATTGTTTTGAGCTCGGGTTGTGTTTCCATTCCTTCTTTGCCATGCCTAGTTGTAGGATAGCAGAACTGTTGTTTTGTTGTTGCTGTTTAGCCGTAGAATGATAGACAAGTAGTTCCATAGGTTTACTTGGACGATATACACGCACTGAGCATGTTTAGTTATACTCAGGATTGTGAGGACCTAGAGTAGTATACCAAAGGGAGAATTGATGGAAGGGCTTCTCTAGAGTGTATTTTAATTACGATGCGAGACTATAGGGGGAATTGACGTTGAGTGATTCCCCATAGAGTCTGTAGATCCACAACGTAGGCCACATGGGGAATTGATGTTGAGTGCTTCCCCAGAGATCCTATAACACGATACGAGACTATATGGGGAATTGACGGTGAGTGCTTCCCCAGAGAGTCTGCTTAATTACGTAGCTGAACCAGAGGGGTGAGACTGTGTGTACCTCCCAGAGGGTTGCTATTACTATAGGTTGAACCATAGGGGTTAGGCTGTGAGAGCTACCCAGAGGGTTACCTGTTTTCTTCTTGTTCCTGATTGCTTACTTGTGTACAATACTTGTTAGAACTGTGGATTGTAGCTATTTGTGCTTTCCTATTTAGTACTTCTTGTTCTTTTACTTACATGTATTCATTGACTGTTAGTCACAAATCTTTGGGTGATTGCCTACTAGGATTGTATCTCACACCCTATTTGGGCCATGATTTTGGGCCCAAGCAGACTATGTTGTTGTAGGTATAGATAAGGGAAAGCGCCATTCTACTTCAGGATCTTGAATGCACCAGGAGCTATGGAGCATGGGACTGAGCTGTGGCTCGTGATACTGAGGAGCATTTTTTTGTACTTGGTTTCAGTTGTATTCTAGCACGTTGTTGTGCTTGCTGTTTTCCATAGATACTTGTACCTGCTGCATTATTGTCAACATTGTTATATATCTGCATTGCTTTCGCTGTTTGGTTTCTGTTTCTATGCATGTTGTTTACTACTTCCACTCTTTATTGTTGTTTTCTTACTTTGTATACATTACCAAATGATGTCATAGTTTCCCCACCGACTCACCATGGCCCTCGCTGCTAGTTGGCAGCCTCTGGCGTTCCGGGAAACACGCTTGAGGTCATGTGGCGAACCTGGTATGGGGCACCGGTGGAGGGGCTTCGGACTCGGGACGTTACATATATTTTCGACTATAAATATTAATTGGATTTCTAAAAAGATTTCCTACATCATGATATTTTTTTTAATAATTTGTAGACATCAAATAAATTAAATTATTTATGACACAAAAATGATGCAGTATTTACCTCATTAATAAATGATTTAAATAAATAAGATTATAATGATTAGAATATTATAAAAACATGTCCTATTATGATTTAATGATTTTATTTCTACCATGAGTCATATTATCTTCGACTATAATGATTTTTGGACCTTTAGAAACCAAATATGATTATATAATAAAATAATATTTTTACACTTACCTAAAAGCCCCTCCTCCCCCTTAGAAAAGGAGACCACTTCTAACTAATTCCTCACACCTCTCAACCCATTTGGCTGGTCCAAAATCTACCCAATTAAGCTCCCTACATGCCTATCCTCCCCCTAGAAGACTTACCATAGGCAGAAGGCACTTCAAGAAGTCATTTGGTTCAAACCAAAGGGAGTTACCCAAAATAAAGGTAACAATTTATCTTAAATTGTTTTCTTTTAATTTACTTATCCAACCACTAAACTATTTTTATTCCTTTATTTTGTTACAAAACCAGTATCCTCAATATACTAGGCTATTGTTATGATAATGATTCGAACTACACTTACACACACCTCCATTTAATGGATGAAGAACATAATGTTTCTGTGGATGGAAAACTAACGCCTCACGAAACGATGATTGTTCAAATATCTCTAACCGCCTCTAATGGTGGCCATTATGATGGAACTGTATTTATTTAAGATATATATTATTTTAGGTTTTATTTATGATTCTGTATTTTCCATTGATATAATAACTTTATGGTTTCCATTATGGGTAAACACGATAATTTCATTTGAGGAAGTGCAGACTACCGCCCCTCAAAGTGATATGACTCGTTAATGCCATATGTGGGATGTATAAAGGATGAAGTTAATTATATTATATATTATATTATATATTACATTACAATGGAATTATAATATTCCTATGTATCATTATGTTTTAATTCCATTATAACAAGAAATATAAATGAAAGTAGCGTTCATGCGTACGTACGACTTACCGTCTCCATGAACGATGCATTTCATTTTTTATCTACAAATGTTATGTACTATTATAAATACATGTATATACTGGATATATATGATATATATGATATCTAAATCATGAATATAATTCTGGATATAATGGAATATTGACCACATGGACAACTTGTAATATAAGGTGTTCATTTTTTACTCAAGTACCAAATATCGACAAAACGACCATTATTTAACTTAAATGATTACATAATGTTTATAACATGGTAATACGTGATATAAAAGGAATTATAAACTTGAAAAAGGTTCTTAAGAAAGTATAGATAAACTTTAGTTTATTATTCAGGAGATTTAAGAACGATCGAGTCAAGTCTGACACAAGGTAAAGGAATGCGTCTCAATCTCCTTTCATTGAGGAATATTTAGTTTTATACACGACTTTATTTTATATGGTGTATAAAACCCTTTGAATTTTCATTTCATTCAAAGGGAATCTTTTTATATGAATCGTTTTACTAAACTACAAAACAAAATGTTTTTTAACATAAGCGGTGACAACGACCTTTCCGCCGCCGCGAGTATTATTTGATCTTTGGCTTCCTTAACAAGATGTAATGTTTTTAACAGGAAATATAAATACCATAAACTCATTTTACGTATTTTGGTATTGAAATTTATTTTGAGAATGGATTTATTATTTCAATATCTTGAAATGATATTTTTTTTATTGAAATGTGGAAATATTATCTTTCCTTTATGCTTATTTTATGTGTTATGATAATTTTTTGTTTCTTGGGAATTATTTCTGTATACGGGTGGTTCCATGATAAACCTAGGGAAGGTGAGCCTGATATAGCTCTCCAATGCATTGGGTAATGTGACGGTGGTGAAAGTGAATGTTTCTCCTAAAATATTTAGGGAATATAATATGATCGGTATTCCAAAAATAGCTCCCTATGTAGCTATGATAACAACATTGTAAGTATGATATGGATTCTACAAGTTACCATTATGATTTTTGATTTCTATGTGTCATTCATAAATCTTATGCTTTCATGAGGGAAGTAAATGAGTTTATGTTTTTTATATATTTATGAACAAATTTTTTCTTTCTTTGTTTTATAACCCTTATTGATATTTTCATGCTCATCCCATGTTTTAAAATGTTTTCACAGGACTTAAATATGAATAGGGTCAAAGATGGGATCAAGGAAAAGTCATGCTGTCTAAAACATGGAACTAGACATGACTCTTTTTTTCAAGAGTTTTTATTTTATGAAAAAAATGGAAACTGTGTAGAAGTGTCTACTTTGTAATCTTTTGAGATTTAATAGTTATGTCATAATTCTCTAAAACTCTAAAACTAAAAATATACCCAATGTGAATTATTCTTTTAATTCAATATTATGTAATGTTTAAGGTCGGGACCTTATTGATCAATGCTATAACAACAAAGAAAAAGTATCACCTACCTCGCATTGATGATTTATTTGACCAACTTCATAGAGCTCAATATTTTTCGAAGATTGACCTTCAATCTGGATATCATCAGTTGTGTGTGAAGAAGTAAGACATTCCGAAAATAGCATTTCGAACCAAGTACGAGAATTATGAGTTTACAGTATTGCCTTTTTGGATGACTAATGTACCCTCTGTTTTCATGGATCTAATGAACAGAGTTTTCAAAGAATATCTTGATGACTTTGTAGTGGTGCTTATTGTTTATATCTTGGTATAATCCAAATGCTATTAAGATCATGAAAATCACTTGTGCACCATTCTAAAAACCCTCAGAAGAAATAAATTATACGGGTAGTTTAACAAGTGTGAATTCTGGCTTCAAGAGATTTCTTTTCATGGCCATATTTTCTCTAAAGATGGAATATCTGTTGATCCTTCAAAGGCCAAGGCAATCCATGAATGACCAGCACCAACAAGTATAACTGAGGTAAGCAGTTTTATTGGTTTACCAGGTTATTATTGGCATTTTCCCAGAATTTTCCCTAATTAGCTAACCCATTAACCAAGATCACACATAAAGGGGTTAAATTTTTTGGACAAAAGAGTGTAAAGAATATTTTAAAAAACAGAATATAAGATTAGCAATGCTCCTATCTTTACTCAACCATTAGGGAACAATGAGTTTTTTATTTACAGTGATGCTTCAAAGAAAAGAATTGGTTGGGTCCTTATGCAGAATGACAGAGTTATTGCCTATGCATCACGAAAACTAAAAATTCCTGAGAAAAACAATCCTACTCACGATCTTTAGTTAGTAGCTATAATATTTTATCTGAAAATATGGACACTATCTCTATGGTGAAAAATGTGAGATTTATACTGATAACAAGAGCTTGAAATATATTTTCTCACAAAAATAACTCAACATGAGGAAAAGGTGATGGCTGGAACTACTCGAGGATTATGATTTCACAATACACTACCACTTGGGGAAGGAAAATAAGGTGACATATGCTTTGAGCAGAAAGGATCATGGAGTTTTGAACAAGATGAGAGTTTAAAGGGATCCTATTTTCAGGGATCTAGTGAAAATAGATATGGGAATAATCATGGAAGGTGAAACATCAATACATTTTCAAATGGTTCCCAAACAATATTTACTAGAAAGGATAAAATGTTTTCAAGATAATAATGAGGAGTTTCAAAAGAAGTTTAAAGCTCTAAATGATGGGAGATTGAGTGACTTCATATTAGAAGATGTGATTTTGAAATTTGGGAAGAGAAATTGTGTTCTTGATATACCAGATCTAAAAATGTTATTTTTAGATGTTTCTCATAGATCCAATTTCACTATACACCCTGGTAGCACCATGATGTATAGATATTTGAAAGAACAATTTTGGTGGGGCCACATGAAGAGGGAGATTGCGGATTTTATGTCCTGATTTATGGTTTTTCACTAAGTGAAGGCTGGAAGGAAACAACCTGGAGGAGTCATACAACCTCTTCCCATACCTGAGTGGAAATTGGATAATATTACGATGGAATTTTTCTTGGTGTTACCAAAGACTTTTATAAGGAATGATGCAATATGGGTCATTATTGATCATCTTACCAATTCAACACATTTTATTTCAATAAGAGAAGATTTACCACTAGATCGTCTAGCAAGACTATATATTAATGAAGTTGTAAGACTTCATGGAGTACCCTTATTGATTGTTTCTAATCGTGATCCCCATTTTACATCATGATTGTAGAAACGTCTTCATAAATCCCTGGATACTAAACTTTGATTGAGCACTGCCTACCACCCTCAAACTGATGGACAATCAGAATAGACTATTAAAACCTTAGAAGACATGTTGAGATCTTTCTCACTTGACTTTCAAGGTATGTGGGATCAATATTTACCTCTGGTATATTTTTCCTATAACAATAGCTTCCATTCAAGTATTCAGATGGCACTATATGCAACGTTATATAGAAAGAGATGCCACACGCCAACTTGTTGGGATGATGTTGGTGAAAGAAAACTCATAGAACTAGAACTTATTGAGGAAACAATGGAAAAGGTGAAGGTCTCCCAAACCCACATCAATGCACCACAAATTAGGCAAAAGAGATGTGCTGATAACTGAATGAAGGATTTAGAATTTCAGGTAGGAGATCATGTTTTCTTGAAGGTATCTCCGTGGAAGCATGTTATACGTTTCAGTAAGAAGGGTAAACTGAGTCCTAGGTACATTAGACCTTTCAAAATTCTAGAAATAATTGGAGTTGTAGATTATCATTTGGAAATGACTCTAAGTCTCTCTAATGTTCATGATGTGTTTCACGTATCACTGTTGAGAAAATACATGCCCGGACCAACTCATGTACTCACCTTTGAGGAAATTAAAAAGAAACCTAATCTGTCTTATTGTGAAGAGCCTGTCAAAATTCTTGATACAAGAGAAGAAGTGATGAGAAACCAAATGACTAGTCTGGTAAAAGTTCTATGGAGAAACCATAAGATGGAAGAGGCAACATGGGAACTAGATGAACTTATGATGATGAACCACCAAATTTTTTTTGTGTGATAGTATTATAGAAATTTCAATGATGAAATTATTTGAAAGGGGGAATATTGTAACACCAAAAGATTCCACGGTACATTTCCCTTTGAATAATGCAATAGCTTGAATTGTACGCAACTTCGAGATTCTAACACACCGCGACCAATCAAACTAGCCGTTATGAATAGTAATACCCACTTTTTGAAACTTTATAAAATTTATCTATCAAAATGGACTTCATTTTTGGATTCAGAATATCGAAATTAGTTTAGGCTCAATTTTTGGTATTTTTCTGAGAACTTTAAATTTTTGTTGAATAGTGAATAACACTGCATTATTTTTTAAAACAAAATTTTTATTTAAATAAATAATTATTTTATTTAAATTTATTTTTGGTCAAAATAGATACATAATAAATATATATGGTCAATGTAATTCGTTAGAATCATTTTTTAATAATATTAGATATATAAAATTCTATTGAAATTTTTACCGTCTTTTACCCACCTCCTAGGAGAATTTAAAAATTCACATAAAACATAATTTTACCACTTTTGAAAGTGCAATTTCAAAAATCAGAAAGACATAGTTGATATGAGTAAAAAAAATGTTGTTCAATAAGATGAAAATAATTTTTGGTGAATAATAACTTTTTACTTTTATTTTCCAAGGTTAAAAGTAAATTGTTTAATTAAGGGTAAAAATGATATTATCATTACCCTACCACATGTCCTAATTCTATTGGATACGTGTTATTCGACCAAAAACATTATTAGGAATAAAAAATTATCCTTTAGGTCAATTTGGATTAGATTAGGACATTTATTATTATTTTATTTAAATATGAGTTAAAAGAGTTAAAATAAAAGTTTAATAACTAAACCATTTTTAATATAGGATTATACAAAAGATAAATTCTACTATAAATATTATTTAGAAATATAAAAAGATTTCATGAATAATTATGTTTTATTTTAAATTTTAGTCATATTATTATTTAATTTATATGTGACTCAATGATGACGCACTAATTACCTTAATAATAAAATATTAAACTAATTGATATTATAAATATCCAAATAAATATAATTTGAGTCTTTTGATTAATTAAAATAATTTTATAGGTTAATATGACATTTTAGGATTGAACATATGAATTTAGTTGTATGTAATAACGTTTTTAGAACTTTAAAAAAAATCATTTATTAAATAATATCAAAATTGACATAATTGTGTTTTTTAAACAAATATTATATTATTGGTTGATATAATATTCCTAAAAATCCAAGGTTTGGCATAAATGCCTTAATAATATTATATATGTCATTAATGAACCTATTGGGGTTCCCTTGGAAGCTTATAGTATGTTTATTAACCATATAATATAAAAATACAAAGAGACCTGCTAAATGACAAACTATTTAACTAAGATTTAAATCTAAATGATATTGTTAATATGGTGACCCCAACCTATGTAAAACATATTGGTTGAGTGTATTTTGAACTATACCCACCTTTCCTAGAAATAAATCATTTTGGAGACATTAGAAACCGAAAATTAATTTATTATAAAATAATATTTCAATCTTTTCCTAAGGTGCCCCTCACCCCTCTTATAAAAGCGCACTTCCCATTCTCTTAATTTCACACCTCCAATGCCTTTTGTATCAGCCAAACCCTGAACGAATATCCTCACAACCTTCCTCCCTTAATCGTAGAGTCCTTCTTTTAGTTATGAATCCATCCTATTGATCCCTTTTGATCAAATCAAATGGAAGAACCAGAAGAAGAGGTAAATATTTCATCACATCTTTCAAGTTCTTTTCTTCTTCCACTTCCTCTTTCATTGATGTTTCCATTATAAAATAATAAATCCAGTATCTTATATATACTATGATTTTATTATAAAAATGGTACAACCATATTCATTATTCTATCCATCCTATAAATGATAAACTCACCATATGTGCGTATGTACGGATTACCGTCTCCACGTCGTGGTGTAGTTTGTTATTCAAACACTTCATCTTTTGGATGAGTATAATAATGAGTATAAATGATGTAAATAATATATATTACATGATAATTATTCTGTATATATGATATAAAATCCATTTATATATGATTAAAATATCAAAATAATGATATAGTCAATCGTACATACGTACGGATTACCGTCTCCACGAACGCGATGGGATTCCTTCCCCGTCGTAATAATTCAAGAATATTTTTCATTTTATGATTAAAAATAATGTTTATGAACATAATTTAATTCTTTATATGAATCAAATACATCCTATCCATAAAAAATATTCCTTACATAACCAAGCATATAAAGGAAAACGAATCAATTAACACCCGAAACGATGATACTTCTAAAATATCATTAACAAATAAATATTTGAAGATCTTATATGATATAATTTTAATGTATATGGTTCTTGTATAATTTAAAATAAATTACTTCACTATTATACTAGAGGTTAACCGAGTCTTGACCAAGGAAAATTACAAGGTAAGGGTAAATTTTACAATCTCTTCATTATCTAAGGTTGTTTTTATGTTAGTATCTACTGGGACTTCTTTATCATCCACATCCATGTTTCATAAAAATGTATTCCATTGTATTTTTACTATTTACTATACTATGGGTTAAAGTAATCTATACCCATGTTTGAATTTTTATAAAATGGGTTGAAAATAATCTTTCCATCATTTTCCGAAAAAGGTACCTTGTGACCTTTTTGACAAAATTAAGGTAAGAATGTTTTTTTAAACTTATATGGTGGGTGCAATTATTTTATTCATTTATAACATCATAAAAGTTTCCCTTAAAATATTATAAAAATATTTTTAAAAAAAATATTTTTTTTAATAATTCTATTACTTTTAAATTATTTCAAAATAGAAAGAGATATTTCTCTAAAAAAAAGTTTTGATTTCCTCTATGTCAACATCCTCTGATAGATTGTGAGTTTATTTGAAGTTGATTTATTATGATACAAAACTTCCATATTGTATTTAAGGTTTTGTGATATGTTTGACTATGGATGTGTTATTTTTATACCATTCATGGTTTATGGATAAAGTATTTACATTTTGTATGATATTTTTAATACGATTGTTTATGTTATGTTTAAACCTTTTCATATGGGGAATGCATTGGACATAGTAAGTGACGGGTGGAGCCCACTATAGCTCCTTGATTCATCGGTAGGTCTAATGAGATGAACTAGTGTCTTGGAATAAGGCCTTGACAAAATCATATTTGTAGTCTTGGCCTAAGGCCTTGACAATGTGGTTATGATGTCTGGAATTATGCATTACACCATTATGAAAGTGGCTATTGCTATTTCATTTAATTATTCATCTAGTATAATATCCATCTGAATATGTAAATGAAATTATTTGATTTTATCTTTTCCATATTATTCTGAAGTGAAAATTTAAAAGGCTTTTGTTTTAGTCTTTCATTGCATTAAATGTTTATGATTATTTATGAAAGTTCCCACTATATTGTTATCATTACTTAGCATCTGAGCTCACCCCTTTCTATGTTTTATTTTTCTTCCAGGATGTGAAGAATTATAATATGACTGACCTATAGGGATAGTCTAAGGGACATGAGTGTGGCCTTTGGAGACTATGTTGTTGTAGTTTTTCATTTTATAATGTAATGTAAAACTTATGAATGTATCTAGTATTTCTAGGGCTACTAAACTAGTAGGTCTTTCGAGACTTGATCTTTTGTGATCATGCCAATGTTATGTAATAATTCACCGAATCTGGGAAACTAGGGTCGGGGCATTAGTAAAATGTTCAAATAAAATTTATTTTAATATTTATAAATTCATTTACTTGAATCTTTCATTAATGAGGTAATCACTACATCATTATTGTGTCATAAATAAATATATTTATCTAATATCTAAAAATTATAAATAAAATATCATGATGTAGGAATTTTTTTATATTTATAAAGACTATATATATATATATATAGATAAGTTATACTATCCAATATTAAAATCGATTTAGTAAAATCTATATGTTTTAGTTAAAATTGTCATTACATTAAATTAATTCTTATAAAATGTCATTTTCACATCCAAGAGAATCCATAGGGTCCCAAAATCGACCCGAGGAATACCATGGTTGTAAATATCTCATGAAATAGTATTGGACATTTTTTCAGGTAGTTTAATATTGTTATAATATTATTTTTTTACCCTTATTTACCAGATTTACCCTTTAACCATGGTAAATAAAATAGTTACTGAAGTTATTATTCCTAATGTCTAAAAATAAAAGTTACCTATTTAAACAATTTGAAACTTCTAATTCAATATAAGGAATGAATTTTTACAAATAAAAAACATAGAATGTAGTAATTAATTTAAAATTAATTCCCATGGGTTTTTTTAAAAAGTAATAGCTACCAAAAGATTGACATGTTCTTAGGTTCAATTTAAAATTGAAATTACTTCTAATGAGAAAAATCATATTAAATGATAAAAATATAATCCAATTACACTTTAAAACCAAATAAAAGTTAATCTAAATATATAAATAAATTGTATTAAAACGATGTTTTGAATTAAAATGCAGTTTTTTTCACTATTAATTAAAATTTGAATTTTATCCGAAAAATACCAAAAATTTAAAAAATTAAAATTTTTATGTCCCACTTCCAAATAAGAAATTTATTTTTTTAAATTTAACTTATAAAAGTGTCAATAACTATATTTAAAATGGGCGCGTCATCAAAAGGCGTTAAAGCATAATTTTTTTGGAAAATACTTATATTATCTAAGAAAAGTGTTATTTTCTCATCTCATATTCTAGAAAATGTGTAAGGTTAATTCTAATGTTATATAACATTCAAAATTTTATTAATACTATTCATAATGACTAGTTTATATCCCATTAAATAATAATATTTTAATAATATAACATTATTTAGTGAAACTCGGTATCACCTAAAACGAAAGCAATCGAGGAAGGTCGCTCTTGTGTGTAACATAAGCTGAGGGAGTGTTGCGTGTAGTGAAAGATTACATTCATAATTTATATAAAATAATCCAAATAAAGTTCATTTATACATTTAACAAAATCTATAGTAAGTGTTGTGTGAAATGAATTCTTTCAAAATAACTTGAAATTGTGTGCAACAAAAGACATAATTAGTGTTGTGTATACTACAAGTTAATATGATTTTATGTTTAATGAAAACTAATCTTGGTGTAGCGTACAACAAAAGAAATAAAATAAATTTAAAGAATCTATCTCATAAAATCTTGAGTTGTTACATTCTACCCCCTTAAAATGAATTTCTCACTCAAAATTCATCTGGGTTATAAATTGTTTCCTACTTGAAAGTTTCATTCCTAGAATCCCACATTGTAAAAATGAAATACTAAAACTTCATTTTAAAAAGGAAAGTTTGAAACATAACAGTTACCCAATGTAACCCATCATTGGGTTTCCCCATAAGATAACATAGGTGGGAAGTGAAAACATTGACATGGAAGAGAAATATAAAAATCAAGTTATAATTGATTGTGATAGAAAATAAAGTTGAGTGAAAGTTACCTAAAGAAACCCATAAATTTTTGATTATTTAACGAACTATATAATTCATCAGATAAGAAGGTTCTGGGATTACAATTTTGGTTTCAATATCTTTTTATAAAAGTTGATGAATTTTTACATGAGAATAAATACTTACGGGATTTTAGTACAATCTCACCATTGTTCGTGCCTCGAAAAAATTAAACTTCATCTATTATTTAAAATAATGAAGTATAATTTGTCATTCATGAAGTATTATCAGATCATGCGATAAAATGATAGGTTATTCCATCTGTCTCTATCACAAAAAGGTCAGCACAAGTTATTAAGTATACATAAGTCAATCTATGGTGAGATTAATCATATATGTTTCCCAAAATGGACTTATACTTTATTTATCATAACTCTTAAATAAAATAAAATTAATTTATACAAGCTAATGACTTATCTTATTCTAGTGGTAGGTGATAAAGGCCCATCACACTTCAGTTCTGGGTTTTATTCTTATAACCTTGTCTGAAGTGATGGGTTGTCACCTGTCCTGCAATTTTTCCTTTTTCTAAAACTATGCAATTATAACATTTTAGAAAAATTATTTTGAATTTAAAAATATTATCCGATGTCAAAAATAATCCATTACAACCTTTAGTCTTGTCCAAAATATTTCTCTCTAAACTCACAATAAAATAAATTACCAGAAATGTCATATAACAAGCATGTGAAAACCATCATTTATTCCTCATATATCTTAATAAATATCTTGTTGGTCACATTACAATCATTTGCATAACTTCATCCTGAATTATTATGAGTGATGGTAAAAACCTAAATTACCATATATCGTTTTTGAAAACATGCATGTTTTCTTATTCCAAAACATATTGGATATATTCCTTAAGTCCCAAAAATTTCTATACTTAATACATGATATCATAACCCATTTATCATTCAATCCAAAACTATCTCCCAAGATACTACCATTATGTAATTTACATATTCAAATCCAACATATCATTATCCATACTTGATTATCTCAACATATATGACATATTAAGGGTTATCATTTCTTTAATCATGTGTTCTTCAAGTATATCACCTTACCCTTGAATCACTTTTCTATCTGTTTAGAACTATTTATCATATCCTTTCCAATCCTTAATAAAAAACATAGAATGAAAACAATTATATATTTCATGATTAATATAACATAATATTTGAATTATGAAATATATACACCTCAATCATCAAACATTATTCTTAAACCATTATGCAGGATCTATTATCTTCATCTTACCTAAAATATGAATCATGAATTAAGGTTTCTCAACCTCAATATTCTTAGGTTTAGTGTCAACAATACTAGAAGAATGTCCCATACCTTTCACATGTGATTTAAAATCTCTTTATCATCAGTAGTATGACCGACACTTATACCATCGACATGATTCCCATCTTGATAGTTCCACTTAAGAAAATCAATCATCACTATTCCCATAATTTCCACATCTGATAAATTCAATGTATAACCATGTTATATAGTTATACTTACCCTTAGGTAAATTAGTAGAAATATATTGGAAATATATCTAAAGATATCACTAATGTTTTCACATCCTACTTTCCAATGGTTATCTAACCATTCGCTCTAATACAAACTATAGAGACCCAAGCATAATGTACATGGAAATTACATTTATTTTTCAGAAAAATTAATACATGACACAAACAAACTCCCAAAGATCGTATTAGTTTTATGTCTTTGATGTCCCGAAACAGAATCTTATAATTGTGGTGAATGATCTTCTACATCTCCCATAAACTTCTTTCCCCTTTTGTTTTATTACTTAAAAAATTTCTTCATATCCTGGGGAAAAGAAAACATAGAAATGGTGATATCAAATGCTCAGTGAGTTTAAACATTGAGAATATAAAACAAACCATAAAAATTTGTATGTAAAAACATTAACATAAAGTTTAAATATCTGAATATTGAGTCATGAAATAAATCTTGGTAGAATGTAAGGAACATATCATAATATAACATTAACCATGGTAAAATAGAATTGGAAAAAACAAATTATTATGAAAAAATAATAAGCACATAATATGATTTCCATAAGAGCCCATGAATTGCTTCTAATACCATCAAAGTGGATATTATCCATTACTGAATCAGGTTTAATTGCTTTTCCAGCCATGTATTACTGAAATGGATTTACTTGCTGTTGCAGCCCTGCATTACTAAACTAGATTTAGTTTCCATTTCAGTTATGTATATCTCATGAGATATAAATATTTACTCAATTAATTGGAGGAAGATATACGTCCCACCCCTATCATAATTAAACCATCCTTGCTTGTTCCACCAAACACAAATCATTCATCATAGTATAAAATTAGTTTCTCAAACTTAATTCAATCATAACCTAATCCATGAAAAATTCATTCCATGATTAACATAATAAAATAATAGTAACAATAGTGATAAAAAATAACCCTATTTAAAGAGTATCATCTTAGATGGGATTTTGATAAAACACATGAACATAATTCTGGAGGAAAATACCCTTTCTTCTTAATAAACGTTTTCTTTTCTAAAAATTTCATGATATTTGAAATGAAAATAATTTATTTGAAAATAAATATGATATTTTTTAGAGAAAACTTCATGGAAATAATGTGTCATGTGTAGAGACCCAAGATTGACATACATGGACATTTCATTACTTTTACAGAATACATAATACATAACAAAAATAGACACCCAAAGACCGTATTAGTTTAGGGTCTTTGGAAACTCAAAAAATAATCTTCTAATCATGGTAAAAGATCTTCAACATCTCCCATAAATAACTTCCCCTTTATTTACAGCATAAAACAATTTTTTATATCCTAGGGGAAATAAACCATAAAAAGGGAGAGATCAACTTCTATGTAACGGTAAACATGGAGAATATAAAACAAACCATAAACGTTTGAACGTAAAAACATGAACACAATATTTTAACATAAAAATCTTGAATAATGACATAAATCGTGAGGAGTGGATCATAAATTAACATTAACCATGGAAGAATAACATTGGAATAAAACATGTAATTATGGAAAACAAATAATCACATATTATAATTTTTGTAGTATCCTAGGCATTTCTACCAAGACCATCATAGTGGACAGAGTCCATTATTGAACCGGGTTTATTTGTCGTTCCAGCCCTGTATAACAGAACCACATTTACTTTCCATTCCACCCATGTCTATCTCATGTGATAAAAAGCTTTACCCAATGCATTAGAGGAATATATAGGTCCCAACCATATCATAATGATATCATTGTCACATGTTCCACAAAATAAACATAAACCATTCATCATAACCCAACAAATAATATAGGTTTCATAAACATCATCCATTCTTATCATAATCCATATAAAAAAATCAATATCATTTCATCATAAACAGATTCAAACCATGTAAATAATAGGGAAATTATACTTAAAACATAACCATATTAAATAATTCCATTTTATATAGAAAATAGTTTTGATAAAACACTTGAATTGAATTCGCGAGGAAATTATTCTATCATCTTAAAAATAATTTTACTTTCTCAAAATGCTATGAAATTTTAAAAGAAAAAAATATTGTTGAAAATAATAATGAAATATTATAGAGAAAGATTCCGGGAAACAAGGCATTATGAAATCATAAATATTTGTTCATGACGTATAATTTATAGAAACATGTGTCTCATTCTTTTTCTAGAAAAGTCAAAAAGTTCCTTGTATGGTAAACAAATGAAAGATTCCTTCCATACCATGTTGTAAAAGTTAAAAAAGTGTAAAAATGACATTAAATATAAATGAAATAATAATACATATTTTATGAAAACATTTTTCAAAAACATAGACATGGATGATAAATATAACCCCAATAAATACATACGAAAAAAAAATTTAGATAAGAATGATATTGGAATAATTATCCCTTACCTTAGGTCCGATATGCATTGTATGCATCCAAAAATCTTGTACAATTATTTAAATAATATCATTTAATTATTATTTAATAATAGTCATTTTTAGGATATCATATATGGTCATATTCTTATCTTTCTATTAGTAACATTTCATTGTTATTCGTTATTTGGGTGTTAACTGCTTTATGTTCATATTCATGTTTTGTCGAATAAATTCTTATTCCTATTTTTAAGATATAGTTATATCATTTACATAATATTATAAGTATAATATATATCATATTTATTCATTCAATTCATTTATATAATAATTCTGTAATCAAGACCATGTAAAACGAATCGCATCACATCGTGGTGACTATAGGCCGTACGTACCCACGAGCGACGATATCAATCCAATGGTTGTGGAATTGTATTGAATTGTATGATGTATAATAATCCATAATAAATATTACTTAAAATAATCATATTTTTTTTATTCCATCATTATACATAATCAAGTATGTTGGTGATAAAAAATAGATTACACCAAGACGTGGAGATGGTAAGACGTACGTACACACTCGTGGTGATTTCATTTTTCATAGGATGGATAGAATATGGAATATTAACATTTCATATTCATTATAACATATTAGTATACAACTGAAAGTTTAGTTATAACTTTATAATGAAACATTCTAGATAGAGGAAGTAGAAGATGAAAGAAGTTTGAAAGAATCAGTAAAGGATATTATCTTTTCTTGGACGTGCCTCTTTTAAACCTCCTCATAGGGAACTAAAGTGGGTCTTTGAAGAATAAAAAGGCCTCTAGTATGTTTATAGGGAAGTGTAAAATGGAAATGGACATGGTTTGATTGTGTTTTAAGGCTCAAAATGGAGTTAAGAGTAGAGGGAGGAAGTACCCTTTTATACGAGAGGAGGGGGGCACTTTTGGAAACCTAACAAATATTAATTTATAATAAAATCAAAACCAACTTAAAAACCTTAAAAATGAATAGACATAAAAGATTATATTATATAGCGTTGTAATATCATCAAAAAATAAAATTTAGACATGTTTTGATTTTATTTTAAACCTTATCTTTTTTATTTATCATTATTTAATCTATTTAATTTTATTTCTGGTAATAATATTCAAAATTTTAAAGGGTTATAAATACATACTTATCTATCGTTAATTGTCCATAATTGGATACTTTATGATATTTTCCACCATATAATTTTAAATTTGTATTTTTTAAATATATTTGTGAATTTTAAACAATTTAATAATATGTTATTTTTATAAAATATCAATTGTGTTAATTTTGAAACTATTCATTTATTTGAATTTAAATAAAATAAAAATAGAATATAGATTGAAAAATAAAATTTAATAGATTAATAACATGTCATATGTATCTATAAAATTCATGTATCACATTAATTAGTTCATATAATATTTATTTTAATATTTTTAAAACCACTTATTTGATATTCCTCTTAATAAAATAATAACTACAACATTTTTGTATAATAATTTAATATAATTATTTGTTGCATAAAAACTAAAAATAATATACTATTATGACGATAAATATAATATATTTCATAATAATACTTTTAGTATAAATTAACGTCTAAAAAACCAAACATTTAAAATTTTATATTTATTAAATTATGAAGGTGATAACATTGACATCATTTAAAATAAAATAATATAAATGTCATAATCACTTTTATATGGCTCAAAATGATCAAAAAGTCGACTTTTGGATTCTAATAGTTTATATATACTCGACCAATATGTTTTTTTCAAGTGGTTTGGCCTTTTGATGGGTATTATTATTATAATAAAAACAATATTATTTATTTTTCACTATAAAAATAATTTCTCCATCATTAATGTATAATCTCTTAGGGAAATTATATATTTTTAAAAAATTACAACTAAATTACCATGATAAAAAAATATATTTTAAATTAGTATTTATAATCAAATTTATATTCTGTATAACGTTATATTACAAATAATTTAATTATTAATGTTTGAGTGAGACATATTTCACTTTCCTTTAATTAAAAGAAATCAATGGTCTTAATCTCACCCAAGTGGGTTCCAATAGATTAAATTTCGACCCATGTCTATTTTAGGGAGAAATATAATAATCCCATTATATTAATACGAGTGTTAGGGTAATTTTATGATATTATTTTTACCCTTAATTACCTGAATTACCATTAACCATGATATATAAAATTTACCATTGTTACTATTCATAATTCCCAAAAATAAAAGTTTATTATTAATATAATTTGGAATTAATGATTACAAATATGAAATATATTTTTTTTTGAAATTCAAGACACATAAGTTTTATTAATTAATTTAAAATTAATCCAGTTGTTGAAAAAACTGGTTTTAAAAACAAAAACATTACAAAAGATTGAAATGATTTTACTAATGAATTCAAGGTAGAATTAATGATAATGGAATAAATTATATTAAATGGTAAAAATATATTCTATTTATACTTTAAAACTATTAAATATTATAATTTATTTATATAAATTATCTCAATGAAAAAAGTTATTTTTAATTAAAAATTTAGCATGTTTTTACTATTCATCAAAATATGAATGTTATCAGAAAGATATCAAAAGATTTTATAATTTAAATTTTTATATCATCATTCCAAATATAAAGTTTAATTTTTTAAATTGAACTTATAAACATGTCAAAAAATAGATTTAAAATGGGTGTTCCATAAAAAGGTGGAAAAACTTCATTTTTTGAAAAATAGTTCTTTTATGCGGAAAAATGATTTTGTTCTCATAAAATGTGAAAGAAATTATGTAAGATGAATTATAATGTTATTAAATTCAAAATTTGGTTAATACTATTCATATTGTCTAGTTTTTAATAATATTAAAATAATATATCATTGTTTAGTGAAACTCGGTATCGCGTACAACACAAGCTATCAAGGAGGGTATCTCTTGTGTGTAACGCATGCCAAGTTAGTGTTTCATATATTTAAAGATTTATTTGGTGTTTCATATAACATAATCCAAACATTTTTCATTTATACATTGAAAAAAATCTATACTCAAAGTTGCGTAGAATAATTTCAATCAAATGAACCTGAAATTATGTCTAACACGTGCCAACAATAGTGTTTCGTATACTGCTAGCTAATACGGTGTTGCGTACAGTGCAAGAAAATCTTGGTTTAGCTTACAACACAAGACATAAAATAAATTAATATAATCTATTTCATAAAATCTTGTGGTTTTACACTCTACCCCCTTAAAATGAATTTCTCCTTCAAAATTAGTCGGGGTTATAATTGGTTTTCTACATGAATGTTTCTTTCATTGCTTCACACATCGTAAAAAGGAGTACTAGAAAACCATTTAAAAAATGAAATTACAAACATAATGGTTACCTAAATTGACTATTCACTGGGTTTCCAAATAAGAGAAGATAGGTGGTAAGTGAAATCATGGATACAGAAGAGAAATATAACCCTCATGTTCTAATGGAGAGTGGTAGAGAATAAGGTTTGGAGGAAATTAACTACTAGAAAGCCATTAATCTGCGATGATTTAAGGGACTATTTGATTCTTAAGATTAGAGGGTAATTGGGTAACATTTTTAGTTTTCATGATCATTTTCCTAAGGTTGAAGATTTTTTGAATTAGAAGAAATATTTAATTGATTTTGGTATAATCTCACTATTGTTTGTGCCTTGAAAAATTTCCCCTTCATCTATTAATGAAATGAAGTTGAATTTTTCATTCATAAAGTGTTAGTAAATAATTCTATAGAATTATAGGCCATTACGTCTATATCCAAAAAAGGTTAGAACATGTTGTCAAATAAGCATATGTCCACCTATAGTGAGATAATAAATTAATCCTAAAATGAAAAATAACTTATACTACCCATAACTAGATAACACTACAATCTTTAAATATATAAAAATTAAAAAGAGGTTAACTAATTATACTTAACATTTTTCTCCCATATCTCATAAGATAGTTCTTTATTGTCACATTCCAAACATGAGAATACCTTAATCTTGTATTCTTTTGAAACATGAATTCTCATAGAACCTTAGTGAAAACATTAATGCTATCAAAAGTTAACACTTTCCATATACCAAAATCCCAAATATTTTATATACTCAAACCATGATATCACTTTGTCCTTATAACAATCCTGAGCTCATTAATAATATAAAACATTTTATTTTCTAATAACCAATTCATTATGCGCATATCATATGATTTCTAAAAATATTTCAATCACTTTTCAGGGTTACCAGTACAATATTCTTATGGAGAACAAAAATGGGCCATAGATATTACAATATTCCATAATACAATATAATTACCTCAACAAAATCATTCTTCAATACCCAGATATAAACACTTCAATCCATCCTCTTCTATGATAGACATGAAATTGGTCTGTCCTCGATTTAGAAGTAACCTATTAGGTTGGGTCATTGAGTTGGGTAAGGACCTTGTTCTCTACAAATAAGACATTGAACTCCATGATAGTCCATCACTTTAGGTCACTTTTCCCCACACAAAGATCATCTTCCCCTATATTTGAGGTATTCCTCAAGGTTCTTCTTCCCTTATTCTCGATATGTAGAAAGCTTCGTCTTCTTTCCTCTATGTTTATTACCATGCGAACATGCATAAATTCCATCTCCCTCTTATTTGATGACTTAGGAATACCATTAATGTTTACCATGTTAATCATATATCTCGATGACTGTTTCAGTATAATCCCAACATCTTTCTCTTTAGGAAATATGCAATTTTGTTGCTCATAGTCAACAATTTTTCCATCGGATTCAATGTTAACCTAATTCCTTATGGTTCCCTCCGTTGACTAAAACTATAAATCATAGTGTAAGAAACAATTAAAATAAAGAGGAACCACATAATCATAAAAAGTCACTTATAAGATTTCTAACTTATGACACCTTCTTTAATACATGACACCTTAGTTTCATCCTAGTTTATTCATTATCGTTTCCATAATTCGAGGACTATAATATATCGTTAGACATACCCTTAGGGACATCCCTAGACATACCTTAGACATATCTCTACGGATCTCACTAAAGTTTTCATATCCTTGCTTCCAAAGGTTAACTAAACCTTCACTCTGATACCAACTGTCGAGACCCAAGCTTGACGTACATGGTCATTACATTACTTTGGCAGAATACTTAATAGATAAAAAAAATAGACACCCAAAGACTATATTAGTTTACTGTCTTTGGCAACTCAGAAAAAAATCTTCTAATCATGGTGAAAGATCATAAACATATACCATAAAAAACTTAGCCTTTTGTTTTCCAACTGAAAACAATACATTATACCCTGGGGGAAAAGAAAACATAAAATGGGTGGGCTCATATTCTCAATAAGGGTAAACATGGAGACTATAAAACAAACCACAAACATTTGAACGTAAAATCATGATTGTAATATTTAAACATCAAAATCTTGAACAATGACATAAATCTTGGCAGTATATAAGGCATTGATCATTAAGGAACATTAACCATGAAAGAATATCATTTGAATAAAACAAGTAATTTTGGAAAACTAATAAGCTCCTAATATGATTTCTGTAGTGAAAAAGGCATTTCTTCCAAGAACATCATAGTGGACAGAGGCCATTACTGAATCAGGTTTATTTACCATTCCAACCCTATATTACTAAATCAGATTTACATTCCATTCTATCCATGTCTATCTCATGAGACATAAATCTTTACCCATTTTATTGGAGGGAGATATAAGTCCCACCTATCTCATAATGAAATAATTCTTTCATGTGACACAAAATAAACATAAATCATTATCACAACCCATCAAATAAAATGGGTTTTATAAACATCGTCCGATCATAACATAATTAATATAAAAAAATGGATATTATTTCATCAAAAACAAAATCAAACCATGTAAATAATAGGTAAATTATACTTGAAACATAATCATATTAAATTATGTCATCTTATATGGAAAATAGTTTTGATAAAACACTTTAAATTAATTATTGAGAAAAATATTCTTTCTTCTTCAAAATAGTTTTTTTTCTCAAAATGACATGAAATTTTAAAAGAAAATAATTTTGTTTAAAAAATTCATGAAATATTTTATAGTAAGCTTCATGGAAATAAGTTGTTATGAAACCATAAAAATCCGTTCAAGCTGTATAAGTTAAAAAAAATTCTTCTCGTACTTTTGATTGAAAAGTCAAAAAGTATCTCATATGGTAAACAAAAGAAACATTCATTCCATACTATGTGGTAAAAGAAAAAAAGTGTTAAAATTACTTTAAACAAACATGGAATAATAGTAAACATTTTATGAAAACATTTTTAGAAAACATGGGCATGGATGATAAATATAACCCCATAAATACTTACGAATAAACAATCTCAGATAAGAACGAGATTTGAATAATTATTTATTACCTTAGGTTTAAGATGATTTTTATGTGTCCAAAACCTGTTGTATAATGATTTAAATAATGTCATTGACTTATTACAGAGTCATAGATATTTTTATGATATCATATATGGTCATATTCTTATCTATTTATTAGTAACATTTCATTGTTACTCATTATTCGAGTGTTAACTACTTTACGTTCTTATGGATGTTTGGTCGAATAAATTATTATTCCTTCTTTTATAATATAGTTATATCATTTAATGAATGGTATTACTATAATATATATCATATTTATTCATTCAATTCATTTATATAACAATTATTCAATGAAGATCATGTAAAACGAATCACATAACATCATGAAGACGGTAGGTCATACGTACGCACAAGAGATGATATAATTCCCATGATTGTGGAGTTGTATTTAAGTGTATGGTGTATAATATTTCAGATTAAATATCAATTTAAAATAATCATATATAGTTATTTCTTCCCTCATTATACACATCGAAGTATGTTGGTGATGAAAAACAGATCACACTACGGCATGGAGACGGTAGGCCTTACGTACGCATGCGTGGTGATTTCATTTTTCCTTGGATGGATAGAAGATATTAAATGGTTGTTTCATATTCATAATAACAAATTAGTATACAAGTGTTACTATAGTTATTACTTAATAATTAAAAAATCCAAATAGATGAAGTAGAAGAATAAATAAGTTTGAAAGAATTGGTAAAGGATATTACCTTTTCTTTGACGTGCCTCTTGTAAACAGCCTCTTAGGGAAATAAAGTTGGAATTTAAAGAAGATAAGGACCTCTAGTATGTTTCTATGTAAGTGGATAAGGTAAATGGATAGGGTTTGGCTGAGTTTGAAGGCTCAAAACGGAGTGAAGAGGAGAGGGAGGAGGTTCCCTTTTGTGAGAGAGGAGAGGGGCACTTTTGGAAACCTAAAATATTTTAAATTATAATAAAATCAAGCCCCCCTTGAAAACCTCCAAAATGAATAAAATTAGAATATTATATGATATAGGGTTGTAATATAATCAACTAATAAAAATTACACATTTTTTGATTTTATTTGAAACCTTATCATTTTGCTTTATCATTATTTAGTCTATTTCATTTTATTTGTGGTAATAATATTATAAATTTAAAATGGATATAAATACTTAATTATGTGTTGGGAATTGTCCATAATTAGATATTATGAAATTTTAGACTATTTAATTTTAAATTTTTAATTTTGAAATATTTTTGTGATTTTTAAGCAATTTAATGATATGTTATTTTTATAAAATACCAATAGTGTCAATTTTATACTATTCATTTATTTGAATCTAAATAAAATACGAACATAAGATAGATTCGAATAAATATTTAATAGATTCCTAAAATGTCATATTCGTCTAGAAAATTTGGTTATCATATTAATTAGTTCATATAATATTTAATTTAATATTTTTAAAACCATTTATTTGATATTTCTCTTAATAAAATAATTACTACAACATTTTTTCTATAATTTTTTATTATGCATATTTTATGCTTAAAAATTAAAAGTAAAAAAATATTAGGAAGATAAATCTATTAGATATATTAATAATACTTTTATTTGAATTTATCTTTTAAAAAACCAAACATCCAAAATGTTATATTTATTAAATAATGAAGGGACAACCTTGACATTATTTAAATTAAAATAATATAAGTGTCATTATAACTTATATAAGGCTCAAAATGATCATAAGATCGACCCTTGGATGATAATGGTTTATATATACTCCAACAATACGTTTTCGTAAAGTGTTTTGGCTTTTTATTGGTAATATTATTTTAATAAAAAGTATATTATTTATTTTTCACTAAATAAATAATTTCTGCATCATTAATGTATAAGATCTTAAAGTAATTATATATTTCTTAAAAATTACAAATAAATTAAAATTATAATGAAAGAAATTTTATCTTTAAAATGAGTATTTATATTAGAATTTATATTCTGTATACCATTATATTAAAAATAATTTAATTATTAAAGTTTGAGTGAGACATATTACACATTCCTTTAAATAAAATAAATTAAAGGTTCTAATCTCATCCAAGTGGGTTCTAAAGGAATCCATTTCGACCCTAGTATGTTTTAGGGAGAAATATAATCATCCAATTAATTTAAGACAAGTGTTAGGGTAATTTTATTATATTATTGTTACCCTTAATTTCCTGATTTACATTTAACAGTGGAAAATAAAATTTACCGTAGTTACTATTCATAATGCCCAAAATATGTATCTTATTATCATAATTTGGAAATAATTATTCCAAATATGAAATCAATTTTACCAAATTCGAGTCAAATAATTTTTAGTAAATAATTTAAAATTAATCTCGTTGTTGAGAAAATGGGTTTTAAAAGCTAAAACATTACAAAAGTTTGAAATGTTTTTACTTATGAATTCAATGTAAAATTAATTATAATGAAATAAATTATATTAAATGGTAAAAATATTTTCTATTTACTCATTAAAACCATTAAATAATATAATTTAATCATATATATTACCTCGATTAAAAAAGTTGATTTTAATTAAAAATTTAGCATATTTTTACTATTCATCATAATATGAATGTTATCGGAAAAATATCAAAAATTAATCCAGAGGAAATTTTTATATAATGATTAAAAATAATAAGTTTTATTTTTCAAATTGAAATTCTAAACATGTCAAAAACTATATTTAAATTTGTTGTGCCATCAAATGGCCAAAAAAATAACATTTTTTGAAAAATACATCTTTTATCAGAAAAATTGATTTTGTTCTCATACCATATTCTAGAAAATATGTAAGATGTATGATAATGATATAAAATTTAAAATTTGGTCAATAATATTCATAATGGCTAGTTTATAATAATAATATAATAATATATTATTGTATAGTAAAAGTTGGTATTGCGTACAATGCAAGCTTTCGAGGAAGGTCGCTCTTGTGTGTAACACAAGCCAAGTCAGTGTTGCATATAGAGAAATTTTTCTTTGGTGTTGAGTATAATCAAATACAAACATAGTTCATTTATACATTGAAAAAAATCTATAATCATGGTTTCATAGAATAATTTCTATCTAATGAAATTGAAATTTTGTGTAACACAAGCCAAGAATAGTGTTTCGTATACTACACACTAATACGACGTTGCATATAGCTCAAGCTAATCTTGGGGTAGCGTACAACAAAATAAATCAAAAAAATTAATAGAATACATCTCATAAAATCTCAAGTTGTTACATCATGAAACCTTAAAAATCCATTTATGCTATATAAGTTAAAGAAACATTCTCCTGGTAGTTTTTTATGAATAGTCAAAAAATACATTGTATGGCAAACAATAGAAAGATTTCTTTCATACCATGTATTAAAATTAAAAAATAGATAAAAATAAATTTGAAAATACCTAGAAGAATAGTAAACATTTTTTGAATATTTTTTTTGACAAAATGGACACAGATGATAAATATTTCCCTAGTATATACTTACATATAAACAATCTGAGATAAAAATGTGATTGCAAAATTATCCCATACCTTAATTCCGTTTTCTTCCATATGTATCTTATACTCATGCATTGTGTGTTTAATCATATTATTAACTTGTTACATAACCATAATAATATTTAAAATATCATATATGATTCACGTATGACTTTATATTACCTGTTTATTTTTCAATTCCACGTAAAAGCAATGTTTTGGGTAATAATCTCTTTATTTGTCATACATGTTTTGAATTGTTATTCATGATATTATTATTTATATCATGATTTATTTACATATAGAATGTAAAACATGATTTATATATCATATATATTCAGTTAATATATATATATATATATATAATTGATAGATAAATAAAAAGGAATACACCATTCATGGAGACAGTAGGCTGAACGTACACATGACCACTGTTTTCATTTTTTTATTGAATTTAATAGAAGTAAGTAAATGACATATATAGACACACAAATAAATCCAGTAGAATTATTATGTCATATATTTCATTATTATTTATTATATATACTTTGTAATTATTCTTAAATTGTTAACATGGAGAATGAATCTCATCGCTTGGTGTAGATGGTAAGCCGTACGTACACATTAGCGATGATATCATTAACATAGTTGTTGAATGGTATTGAAGTGGATGGTGTATAATATCTCATAATTAGTATACTATTATAATAATCATATATAGTTATTATTTCCCCCATTATATCCTCTTATTAAGGTGGTGGTGAAAAACAGATTACACCACAACCTGGAGACGGTAAGTTGTACGCACACACTCATGATGATTTTATTTTTCATAGGTTGGATAGAAGGTGGAATATAGTTGTTTAAAATTTATAATAAAATATAATTATATTAGTGATATTTATGTTATTAATTTATAATCAATAAACTAAATAATGGGAATTAGAAGAAGAATCAAATTTGAATGAATTGATAGAAGAGATTACCCTTCCTCGATGTACCTCCTTTAAATTTCCTCTTAGTGCACTATAGTTGGTCTTTTGAGAAGACAAGAACCTATAAAATGTTACTAGGGAAGTTTATAAGAGAAATTTGAAGGGTTTTAACGAGTTTGAAGGCTCAAAATGGGGTGAATAAGAGATGGAGGAGGTTCCCTTTTATAAGAGAAGAGATGGGCACTTTAGGAAACACTCAAAATATTAATTTGTTATAAATTAAAATTTGATTAAAAATTGTCCAAATATTATTTATTTAAAATATCAGATGATTTTTATTCGAATAACCATCATCCAATAATTTTTAAACAAGTTTTGAATATTTTTTTATCTATATATTTTTTGTTTAACCCTTATTTTTACCATTTTTAATCTTACCGTGATATAATGTTATTTACACATTGTGGCTTAATATAATTATCATATCAGGTCAAATGACCTAAAAAAGTTATTTATTAAATTTTTGGACTTATATTAACCATTTGTATGAATAATTGATTTTAGGGAATTTAATGTCATTTAATAAACTATTTTTTATTTTTAGTTGCGAATTATGTCAATTTTGGACATTATTCATACTTGACATTTTAAAAAAAATTCAAAACAACCCGATTCCTTCAATCCAAATAAATTAAATCATCTCTATAATTTAAATTTCATATAGAAAAATTCGTATATGAAATAAAAATGTTCAAATTAAATTTATTTTAATATTTATAAATTCTTTTATTTGAATACTTCATAAATGAGGCAATCACTACATCATAATTATGTCACAAATAAATATATTTATCTAATTTATAAAAATTAAAAATAAATTACCATTATATAGGAAATATTATTATATTTCTAATGACTATCTATAGAAATATATATCAATTATATAACCGAAAATTAAAATTTATCTAGTAAAAGGCATATATTTATGTTATAATTTTCATCACTTCTAAATTAATTATTTTAAAATGTATTTTTCACATCCAAGTGAATCCATGGGGTCTCAAAATCTAAAAAAGGATGCCCAAGGTGTGAAATATCTCTTCAAATAGGAATATGACATGTGTTATGGTTTTTTAATACAATTATAATATAAATTTTTATCCTTATTTACCAGATTTTCTCTTTAACCATGGTAAATAAAACAATTACTAATGTTATTGTACATAATGTCTAAAAATAAAATGTACCTATTTACACAATTTCAATCATGTAATTAAAAATATTGAATCCATTTTTAAAAATTCAAAACGTAAAAGTTTAAATAATTAATTTAAAATTAATTGCCGTTGTGAAAACCAAAAATAATTTTTTTAAAAGTTATCACAATCAAAAGATTGACTTGTGCTTATGTCCAATTTAAAAGTGAAATTACTTACAATGAAAAAAATTGGATTAAATGATAAAAATTTAATCCAATTACACTTTGAAAACCAATTAAAATGATAATCTAATAATATTAATAAATTAGATGAAAATGAAGTTTTGAATTAAAATGCAGTATTTTTCACTATTCATTAAAATTATAATTTTATCAGAAAAATAAAAAAAATTAAAAAAAAGTAAATTTTTAAGTCTCTATTTCAAAGAAGATGTTTGCTTTCAAATTTAACTTATAAAACTGTCAAAAAACTATATTCAAAATGGGTGCACCATCAAAAGGAGGTAAAACTGCATTTTCTGAAGAATACTTCTATTATAAAAAAATTTATTTTGTTATCATATCATGTTCTAGAAAATGTGAAAGACTAATGATAATGTTATATAAAATTAATAATGTTGTTAATACTATTCATATGGATAGTTTTAATCCCATTTAATAATAATATTTAATTAATATATCATTGTTTAGTGAAACTCAGTATCACATACAACAAAAGATATGGATAAAGGTCGCTCTTTCTTGTAACGCCAGACAAGTCAGTGTAAAGCATTGTAGAAGACTCCTTCGGTATTGAAAATATCATAATACAAAATTAGTTCATTTATTCATTGAACAAAATCTATACTCAGTGTTGCATGAAATAGATTCAATAAAAAGAACTTGAAATTGTGTGAAACACAAGACAAAAATAGTGTTGCATATACTGCAAGCTAATACGGTATTGTGTATAGTGAAAGATAATATTGTTGTAGTGTAAAATCAAAGGCATCAAATAAATTAAAAGAATCTATCTCATAAAATCTTGGGTTGTTACATTCTTCCCCCCTTAAAATGGATTTCTCCCATGAAATTCTTTGGGACTATAAATGTTTTTCTACATGAAAGTTTCTTTCATGGAAACCCACATCATAAAAAGGAATACTGAAACTTCATTTTAAAAAGGAATGTTAGGAACATTAAAGTAACCCAAAGTAACTCATCACTGGGTTTCCACATTGGAGAACATAAGTAGGTAGAAAAAACATGGATATAGAATATAAATCTAACCATTAAGTTGTGATGTATAGTGATTGAGAATATGGTTTGGAGAATGTTAATAGCCATAAATCCATAAATATGTGATGATTTAAGGAAAAATCTGATTCGTCTGATAAAAAGGTACTAGGATAACACTTTTGGTTTTTAGATTTTTTTCCTAATGTTGATGAATTTTTACATGAGTAGAAATACTTACATGATTTCAGTACTATCTCACAATTGTTTGTTCCTTAATCAAATTCCACTTCATCTCTTTTTCAATGAAATGAATTCAAATTTGTCATTTTGGTAGTTTTAATAGATCATGTGATAGAATGATAAGTAATTCCATCTGTCACTATCACAAAAAGGATGACACATGTTATGAAATATAAATAAGTCCATCTATGGTATGATTAGTCATATATAGTTCAAAAAATGGACTTATAATTTATCTATCATGCCTCTTAAATACAATAAAACTAATTTATACAAACTAGCAACTTCTCGTAGGCTAGTGGTAGGTGATAAAGGCATATCACACTTCAGTAGTGGGTTTGATTCCCGCAACGTTGTCTGACGCGATGGGCTACCACCTATCCTATGGGTTGTCCTTCCTCTAAAACTATGATATTATAAAAATCCTGAAAAAAGGTTTAAAATTAAAAAATACAATCTGATGTCCAAATTAATATATTTCAACCTTTAGGCTTATCCAAAATATTTTTGTCCAAACTTATAGTACAAAAAATAATTCAAATAAAGACCATATAACAAGCCCTTGAATTCCATAATTTATCCCCCATATATCATAATATATATCCTGTTAGCTACATTCGAAGAATTTGAATGACTTCATCATGAATTATTTTGAATCATGGTAAAAACCTAAATTACTATATATCTTTATTGAAAACATAAAAGTTTCCTTATTCCAAAACATTTTGGTTATATTCCTTAAGTCCCAAAAATTCGAATACTTCATCCATGATATCATCACCAACATTCCATTAACTCCCCAATTTGATCGTTAGAAACTAAGATAATTCAATTTTTTTATTCAAATCCAACATATATTTTTCGAAACCTCATTATCTTCCCATAAGGGACATATTAAGGGTTATCCTTCCCTGAATCACATGTTCTATAATTTTTCAACTTAACCTTAAATCACTTTTCTATATCATTAGAACAATTCATCCGATCCTTTCCATTCCTTAATGAAAAACATATAATGAAAACACTTATATATTTCATGATTCATATAAAATATTCTTTGAATTCCGAAACATATACACCTCAATCATCCAACATTATTCTTAAACCATTAACCGTGATCCATTATCTTCACCATTCATAAAATACGAATCACGACTTAATGTTTTTTAACCACAATATTCTTAGGTTTAATATAAAAAATATGGGAAGAATGTCCCATACCTTTCACATGTCGTTTAGAATCTCTTTATCCTTAGTAGTACGACCAATACTCATACCATCAATATGATTCTCTTAATGATATTTCCACATAGAAAATTGATCTTCATTATTCCTATAATTTCCACATATGAAACATTAAATGGATCACTATGTTATATAGTTGGACATACCCTTAAGGACATACCTTGACATACCTAGGAAATATCTCTAGGGATCTCATAAAAATCTTCACATCCTTGTTTCCAAAGGTTAACTAAACATTCTCTCTAATACCAACTATAGAGACCCAAGATTTATGTACATGAACATTACATTTATTTTGTGAAGATCTAAACAAATGACATGAAAAGGCGCCCAAAGATCATATTAGTTTAGTGTATTTGTAAACTCAGAACAAAATCTTCAAATCATGGTGAAAGATCTTCAACATCTCCCATAAAGATCTTCCCATATTGTTTTCCTACATAAAATATTTCTTTATATCATAGAAAAAAGAAAACATAGAAAGGGTGAGCTCTAATTATCTGTAAGGGTAAACATGGGGAACATAAAATAAACCATAAAAATTTGAATGTAAAAACATGAACATAAAGTTTAAATAACAAAATCATGAGTCATGAAATAAATCCTCATAGTACGTAAGGCATGAATCATAAAGAAACATTAACCAGTATAGGGTAGCATTAGAATAAAACATGTAATTGTGGAAAAATAATAACAACATAATATTATTTCCAGAGTATCCAAGGCATTGCTGCAAAGACCATCATAGTGGACATAGTCCATTAGTGAACTGAGTTTACCTACCATTCCTGCCATTTATTACTAAACAAGATTTACTTTCCATTCCAGCACTATATTACTGAACTAGATTTACTTTCCCTTCCATTCATGTATGTATCCTGAGATACAAATCTTTACCCAATGAATTAGAGGGAGATATAGGTCACACACATATCATAATTAAATCATCTTGGCTTGTTCTACAAAACATTAATAATTTATCACAGCATAACCCATGAAATAAAATGAGTTTCTAAAATATCATTCTGTCATAACATAATACATTAAAATATCATTCCATTATTAACAAAATCAAATCAAAGAAAATATATGCATGAAAACATAAGCCTATTTAAATAGCATCATATCAGATGAAAAATAAATTTGATCAAACACATGAACTTAATTCTTAAGGAAAATATCATTTCTTCTTCAAAAATGTTTTCTTTTCTCAAAATGTCGTGCTATTTTAAAACAAAAGAATTAAGTTGAAAATAAACATGATATAGTATAGAGTAAACTTCATGTAAATAATTAATCATGAAAATGTTAAAGTCCATTCATTCCATATAATTTTGAAAAAACATTTTCGTCGTACTTTTGTCAGAAAAGTCAAAAAATACCTTGTATGGTAAACAAAAGAAGGATTCCTTCCATACCATGTAGTAAAATTATAAAATGTGTAATAATGACATTAAACATAAATAGAAGAATACTAAAAATTTTATGAAAACATTTTTAGAAAAGATGGACATGGATGATAAATATATCTCAGGTATATTCTTATATATAAATAATATCTCATAAAAATGAGATCAAAAAATTGTCCCTTACCTTAGGTATGATTTTTCCATATATGTCTGAAACTCCTATAAAGTGGGTTTAAACATATTGTTAACTTGTAACATAACCATAATAATATTTATTATTTCATATATAATTCAATTACGACTTTATATTACCCGTTCGTTTGTCAATTCAATGTAAAATCTACGTTTTGGGTAATAATCGTTTTATTTATCGTATGTGTTTTGAATTTTTATTCTTGATATTATTACTTGTATCATGATTTAATTAATTTGAGAATGTAAATAATGATTTAAATATAATATATATTCAGTATATAAACATATATAATAGATAGATAATATAAATATATATATAATAGATAGATAAGTGAAATGGAATACACCATTCTTGGAGACGGTAGGCCGTACATACACCTTAATGAAATTTTTGTTTCCTTATTTAATTGAATAGAAGTAAGTAGATGATATATATATATATATATATTTAAAACCATAAATCCATTAGCATTATTACTCATTATATTTCATGATAATTTATTATATATACTTTATAACCATTCTTGAATTGTTAACATAGAGAATGAATCACAAGGCGTCGTGGAGACTGTAAGCCGTGTGTACGCATGATCGATGATGTAGTTCCTATAGTTGTTGAATGGTATTGAAGTGGATTGTGTATAATATATCAAAATTAGTATAATGTTATAATAATCATATATAATTATTATTTCCCCCATTATATCAATCCATGTATATTGGTGATGAAAAATAGATTACACCACAGCATGGAGACGGTAAGACATACGTACACACACACAACAATTTCATTTTTCATTGGACGGATAGAAGGTGAAATAGGGTTGTTTCATATTTATAATAACATATAATTATATTATTGATATATATGATATTACTTTTTAATGAAAAAAATAAATAAGAGGATGTATAATAAGAAAGAAATTTTAAAGAATCAGTAGAATAGATTTCCTCTTCCTCGATGTGTATCCATTAAATTTCATCCGAGGGCACTAAAGATGGTCTTTTGAGAAGACCAGATCCTATAGAATGTAACTAGGGAAGTCAATAAGTGAAATTTGAATGGTTTGGCCGAGGTTAAAGGCTCAAAATGGAGTGAAGAGGAGAGGGAAAAGGTTCCATTTTATAAGATAGGAGGGGGGCACATTAGGAAACTCTCAAAATATTAATTTATTATAAATTCAATTTTTATTAAACGACCCACAAAAAATTTATTTATGTCACTTTGGACTTATATTAAACATTTGACCTAATATTATATTTTTAAGAAGTTAAAACCATTTAATAAACTATTTTATGTTTCATGTTATGAAATATGTCAATTTTGGACACTATTTGTAACGACCCAATCTTTTTGGGTAGTATATTAACTTACTCTTAATGATTTAATAAGATGTTAATGGTTAATGCAGAAAGAGGAGTCGATGGCTTCATCTAGTAGACTCGAACCATATGAAGCCCACTTATCAGAGCTTGGGAAGGAGGTAGCATCTGTGGGCTTCGCTTTGGACCAAGCCCAAGCCGAACTCCAGCGTGTCAAGCTTGAACGAAAATGCATGCGGGAGAAGTTCAAGTTAGTAGAGATTACTACTAGGGAAATGTTATCTGATCCTCCCTCAGATTCTATCACCACAGCACACCTTACACTTAGGTCATATGCCGGTGTTATAAGGGGTTATGTGATGAGACACTAGCTTCTTTGTGTAATCCTTTGGGATGAATGAATTAAGATTTCTTCCTTTAGTGATGTTTGTGAAATTTCAAATGTCCGGATAATTTTAGGATGTATTTTATTGATGAATTTTGAAAAAAATATATTTTAAAATATTTATGTAAACCCTAAATAATTAATGATGTGTAATGATTTTAAAAAAATGGTCTTCTACAAAAGTGTTCAGAAAAGAATTTGGAGTCTAATAAGATCAACTTAATTTTTCATGAATAGTAAATTATGAATAGTGAATTTACGCTTAGGATTAGTAATGTGACCAAATGGATTTGTAATTTCACTAAAAGAAAGTTTTAATATAATTTAGACACCTAGATTAAGTAATGTGATTAAATAAAATGAGTAAATAACTGTTTCATAAATTATTAGTCAAGTATTAGTTTTTTTGGGTGAATAGTGTTTTTTAATTAAAAATTTCATTAAAAATAATTAGAAAATTATTTTTATAAAAAGAACTTTATTTTTTGATCTCAGAGCATCGATATTATGTTATGGTAATTTTGGGGGATTTTTGTGAAAAAAAATGATTTCTCGATGAATAGTGTTTTTATTTAAAAATTAAATTAAAAATATTTAGAAAATTATTTCTATAAAATGGAGTTCATAAATGTAATTAGAGCATCGATATTTAGTTAAGGTGAAATTTTGGGATTTTTCTGAGAAAGATGAATTTTTAGTGAATAGTAAAAATGCAGTTTTAGGTTTTCGGTATGTTTAATGACATCATAACTGTGTCATGATGATTTCATGAGATATTTTAAGGGTTGGCCGGCCAAGGGTGATGAATTATTTTTTTGGGGTCCCCATGTGGCCTAACTCCATGGTAAAAGCCAAGGGAGAGCACATGGTTTTGAGAAAAGCACTTGTGAGGTGTCCCTTGGCCATTAATACCTTGTCCCCTCACTTTCCCTATTAATACCCACCCTTTCCTCCTTTATTTTTTACTCCCAACTCCCCCAACGAATTTCTGGTCTCTTTACCTCCAAATGAGTTCTCCCAAGGTGCCCCCAATCCCTCAAGGTCCAAACCATTGAGTTTTAAGAGTTACATTTTAAGGTAAGGGATCCGACCTCTCTCTTTCTTTTCATGTAATTTCTTTTATGTCATTCCTTTTATGATCCATGGTCTTATGTGAGGGTATGTTCTTTTATATTCACCTTACTTCCCTTTTCATGTTTATATGATGAGAGATCCCCTCTTACTCTCATCATTTCATTTTATGAATGTTTAAGTGACGCTGTTAGGCTGCCGAATTTTTAAGGGATTCTTTCACCCTTCTCATTTTTCAAGTTCGATTTTCATGTCAAGTCTTTCAAGTTCCTTTTTATTATGTTGCGGTATGATCTCTATATCTATCAAACTGATCTCTTATGATCATATTATGAGAGACCCTATTTGATCTTGTAAAATATTTTTTTATTGAAGTTTGAGTGACGCAGTTAGGCTGCCGAATTTTCATAAGAGAAATCTTATTTTTGTCTCTCTTCCATGTTTTTCATTTCATATGGTATATATTTAAAATTTCATTACCATGTTCTTAAATCCCTTATATTCTGTCCCCCTACTGTTTTATGGATCATTTATGAGTGGGTGACCCATGTTCCCTCTCTTTTCAATGTTTTCTAAAACCTTGTAACATAGCCGTTATGCTGTAGAATTTTCGTCTCAAAATGCCTCTCTCTTTTCTCAAAATTATTTTTATGTTATAAAGTGAATACTCAAAGCTCTTATTTCTACAAGGGTATTCACATATATATCAAAATTTTCTATTTTAAATTCTGGGATTTACAAACATGAAACCCGCTTCCCCTTTCCATGGGTTTAAAGTGACATAAAGATCATGTCTTTAAGCAGTTTTTAAAACATTATGATTATGAAATGAAACCCATTTATTTTATGATATATGGGTTGATTATGAAATGATTTATGATGATATATGTTTCTCACATGATAATAAAGACATGTCAAGGGTTTGCCCAGATATCGCTCTAATGCATTGGGTAAAGACTTAATCTCCAGGGATGACTTTTTAGACTGATACCTTGGTGAATAACCTTGGTAATTTTTAATGACACCTTGGGGATGGACCTTGGTGAAACGAAATGATTTTCAATATTGAATGTTGCAGCCACATCTTCATGTTATGAAATATGTTATTTTTATTATGATGTATCTCATGATTTCTTTCTCATTCCTTAATGTTCTTTTCATGTCCTTATTGAAGTATCTCAAGTTCACATGTAAAATGTTTCTTTTATTTCCCTTACTGGGCCTTCTGCTCACCCTTTCTTTTGATGTATGTCCCCAAGTTATGAGATGCAGTAATGAACCTAGGATGAACTTAAGGAGAAGCCTTTCAAGTGTTTAATAATAATGTTTTATGTTCTTTTCATGTATTATGTTCCTTGTTTCCAAGACACTAAACCATAAAGATTGTCAGTTCCGTGTAATGAAATGAAAGTTATGTTATAAAAAGACGGGATGCTATAGTTGGTATCAAAGGATGGTTTAGTTATTTGTGGAAATTAGGATATAAAAACTTTAGGAAGAACCCTATAGAAAAGTTTATATATAGGAAAACTTCCTGGTATTTTGGTAAGTATTAAGTAAGTGGTTTATCAAACAAATACATCCCTGTCTGGATACAAGCAGGTAGAGGCGGCTCTGGCACAGATGTACATAGGGGTAAAACCCGAAAACACCGCTTTGAGCTAGAATCGAACGAGAACTAGTTCACGATAACGGGCCTTGCTGCACTCTTGGTTACGACACTCCCAGGGGATATGTTTGGTTAATCACAAGCATTTTATGAATCATTATGAAGGAATTATAGAGAAGTGTAATTGTCTAAGCATGAAGTATTAGTTAAAAGATTCATAAATGAAATAAGTTTCTCACTAAGGTTGTATTCTTTTAGAAAATGGCGGGCAATAGGAGGAACCGTGCCGATGGTGACCGCAATGCACCATGTGCTGACGGCCCTCCGATGGAAGCCGTAATGGAAACATTCATGCGAATGATGAACCAACAGACTCAAGTTATGAGTAATAACTTGAATTAAGCTGAGAGACCGACCTCACCATGAAGGGAACAACACTCTATTGAGTCCTTCATGCGTCAACGACCACCATCATTTACTGGATCTACTGACCCTTTGGTTGCGGAATAATGGATAAGCTCCATTGAAAATATATTTTCTGTACTCCTTTGTTTAGAACAAGAAAAATTCACCCTTGCTGTTTATCGCCTAGAGGGAGAAGCTGATCAGTGGTGGTCACTGGTCAAAAACACGAAGCCTAGATGAGAGATGGAAGCTATGAAGTGGGAAGAATTCTAGGGAATATTCTTTAACAAGTATTTCCCTCGTTCCATGAGAACGATAATGGAGAAATAGTTTCTTGAGCTGAAGTAGAAGGAGAACGAATCTGTCAGAAGCTATGAGATGAACTTCACCCGACTTTCACAATATACCTCTTTCTTTGTCATGGATCCAAACTGAGAAGGTTGATAGATTTTTTGGTGGACTAAGACCTCATCTATGGAAGAATCTAGCCAACCGGGACTATGATAGCTACGAGGAGATCATGCGAAGTGCAATGAAAGTCGAGCTAGAGTTTGGTGAGACACAGTGGTGTCATAAATCAAATGAAAAGAAGAGATCGTTGGAGCCTAGTTTAGGGAAGAATTTGATCAGGGAAGAGGTGGAAGGCAAATGCAACTTAACAAATGTAATAAATGTGGGAAGAAGCATCCGGGGAACTGCTTGGTCGGAAGTGGCAAGTGATACAAGTGTGGAAGAGGAGGCCATATTGCTCGGAATTGTTGTAGTGAGGTGAAGCCTCAACTCCCCAACACTAACGACAGAGGAAAGATGGTTCTGGCCTTACCCGAAGTCCATTTCTTCCAGTGTGGACAGCTTGGGCACTATGCTAATCTCTATCCAAATCCAAGGGTAGATGAGGGGAATCACCATCAACCTCAGCAAAGGTAAGGGGAGCAAGGTCATGCTTTTGATATCACAACAACTGAAGTTAAAGCTCCGAATGATGTGGTAGAAGGTAATCTTGTGGTCCTCTCAAAACTAGCAACTACTTTGTTTGATTCTGATTCTACGCATTCCTTTATTTCCTCCATGTTTGCAAAGAATATAGAATCAATCCCAGAATTGCTTGAGGTAGAGTTGTCAGTCAAGACTCCAAGTGGGATTATCCATGCATCAATAGTGTTTAGAGACTCTAGTGTTTACTTTAGTGAGAACAATATTATCGCAAATCTAGTAGTCATTCCCATGTTGGAAATCGACGTTATACTAGGGAGGGACTAGCTCTCAAAGTATAATGATAAGATCAAATGAAGAAGTAAGGAAATCTTAGTAGTCTTGAATAAAAAACCTACAGTTATCTTCCAAGGAGAGATATCCCGAACTGATCCGTATCTAGAAGCACCTCCTATAGCTTCCTTTAAGGAGTTAACAGGTGATGATGAAGAAGGAAAAGGGAGCATACCAATAGAAGATGTTCCAATTGTTCAGGAATACATGGATGTATTTCCTGAGGAGTTACCTGGACCTCCCCCCGAAAGAGAGGTAGAGTTCTCCATTGAACTCGTACCTGGGTCTCAACCGATATCAAAGACTCCGTATAGAATGGAAAATGTGGATCTATAAGAGTTAAATAAACAACTACAAGACTTGTTGGAGAAGGGGTTTATCCGTCTGAGTGTGTCTCCTTGGGGAGCACCAGTTCTCTTTGTGAAGAAGAAGGATGGATCAATGCGGCTTTGCATTGATTATAGAGAACTGAATGGGATCACAGTGAAGAACAAATACCCTCTTCCAAGAATTGATGATTTATTTGACCAACTTCGTGGGGCTCAATTCTTCTCCAAGATTGACCTTCGATCTGGTTATCATCAACTGAGGGTGAAGAAGGAAGATATTCCAAAGATTGCCTTCCGATCAAGATATGGGAATTATGAGTTTATTGTTATGCCCTTCGGCTTCACTAATGCTCCTTCTATTTTCATGGATTTGATGAATAGAGTCTTTAAGGACTACCTTGATAACTTTGTGGTAGTTTTTATTGATGATATTTTTATATATTCAAAAAGTCGTGAGGAGCATGAAGATCATCTGAGGGTTATTTTGAAAACACTACGGAAGGAGAGGCTCTTTGGAAAGTTCAGCAAGTGTGAGTTTTGGTTACAACAAGTGGCTTTCTTGGGGCACATCGTGACCAATGAAGGAATCTCAGTTGACCCGGCAAAGACAATGGTTGTGGAGGAGTGGCCTCAACCCACAACAGTAACTGAGATTCCTAGTTTCCTTGATTTAGCAGGATATTATAAGAGGTTTGTGAAAAACTTTTCAGGGCTTTCTAATCCACTAACCCAGTTGACTCGAAAAGGGGTTAAGTTCATCTGGACAAAGGAATGAGAGGAAAGTTTCCAAGAGCTGAAGAAGAGATTGGTTACTGCACCTGTGTTAACACTACCCTCTATCGGAGAAGGATTCGTTATTTTTAGCGATGCATCTCTGAAAGGACTTGGGTGCATCCTCATGCAAAATGACAAGGTATTTGCTTATGCATCTTGACAGTTGAAGATTCATGAGCAGAATTATCCTATGAATGATCTAGAGCTGGCGACAGTTGTTTTTGCTCTAAAGATATGGATGCACTATCTTTATGGGGAGAAATGTGATATATACACTGACCACCAAAGTCTAAATTATATTTTCAAACAGAAATAATTGAACATGAGACAAAGGAGATGGTTGGAGCTTATTAAATACTATGATTGTTCAATTCATTATCACCCTGGAAGAGCAAACAAAGTCGCAAATGCGTTATGTAGGAAAGATCCTGTTGTTCTAGCAACAATGAGGATCCTAGGAGATCCCTTGATTAAAGATCTAGTAAAACTGGACATGGGAATAATAAGGAAAGGGACATCATCAACCCTATCCCAAATGATTTCTCAACCTTCATTACTAGAGAAGATCAAGAAGGCTCAAAAAGAAGATCCTTTTTTACAGGAGAAGTTGGAGGCTATAAAAGATGGGAAGTTCCCTGATTTCAATATTGATCAAGAAGGTGTATTGAAATTTCATACAAGACTATGTGTTCCATCTCTTATGGAGATAAAGAAAGAACTGATGGATGAAGCTCATAACTCTACTTTCTCTATACATCCGGGAAGCACTAAGATGTATAGAGACCTTCGTGAGCATTATTGGTGGGATAACAGGAAGAGGGAGATTACTGATTACACTACAAGATTCCTGGTGTGTCAGCAAGTAAAGGCAGAATGACAACTTCTTAAGGGGGTATTACAACCGCTACCCATACCAGTATGGAAGTTGGATAATATCACTATGGACTTTGTAACTGGTCTCCCGAAAACATCCAAAGGAAGCAATGCGATATGGGTTATTGTGGACTGTATCACCAAGACAGTCCATTTTATCTCTATTTGGGAAGATTTTTCTCTAGATCATCTTGCCAAGATATACGTGAAGGAAGTGGTAAGGCTGCATGGGGTACCACTATCCATCGTGTCTGATCGTGACCCAAGATTCACATCAAAATTCTGGAGAAGTCATCAACATGCTCTGAATACTGAATTGAATTTAAGTACGGCCTATCATCCTCAAACTGATGGCCAATCTGAAATGACTATTCAGACACTCGAAGACATGCTGAGATTATGCTCAATGTAATTTAAAGGTGGATGGGATCAACACCTCCCATTAGTTGAGTTCTCCTATAACAACAGCTTCCATTTGAGTATTCAGATGGCACCCTATGAAGCTCTATATGGAAAGTGATGTAGAACTCCTACTTGTTGGGATGAAACTGGTGAGAGAAAGCTTCTTGGGCCTGATCTTGTGCAAGAGATGACAGAACAAGTTCATTCCATCCAACAACACATAAAGGCTGCTCAGAGTCGGCAGAAGAGCTATGCTGACAATCGTCGAAGGGACTTGGAGTTTGGTGTTGGTGAAAAAGTCTTCTTTCGAATTTCTCCCTGGAAGAGATTCATGCGGTTTGGGAAGAAAGGGAAGCTCAGCCATAGGTACATTGGACCCTATGAAATCCTTGATCACATAGGAGCAGTGGCCTATCGTCTAGAACTTCCACCGAACCTAGCTCAAGTTCACAATGTCTTCCATGTATCTCTCTTGAATAAGTACATACCCGACCCTTCACATGTACTGAACCCAGAGGTGGTACAACTGGAACATGACCTCTCTTATGAGGAGCAACCAGTGGAGATCTTGGACCATAGAGACAAGGTTCTACGAAACAAGACTACCCACCTTGTGAAAGTGTTGTGGATGAATCATAAATATGAAGAAGCGACTTGGGAGCCTGTGGAAACAATGAAGCAAAATTACCCTCACCTTTTCGATTAGGCCTCAAGTATAAATTTCGGGGACAAAATTTCTTATGGGGGGAAGAATGTAATGACCCAATCTTTTTGGGTAGTATATTAACTTACTCTTAATTATTTAATAATATGTTATTGGTTAATGCAGAAAGAGGAGTCGATGGCTTCATCCAGTAGAATCGAACCTTATGAAGCCCTCTTATCAGAGCATGGGAAGGAGGTAGCATCTGTGGGCTTCGCTTTGGACCAAGGCCAAGCCAAACTCCAGCGTGTCCAGCTTGAACAGAAATGCCTGCGGGAGAAGTTCAACTTAGTAGAGATTACTACTAGGGCAATGTTATCTGAGCCTCCCTCATATTCTCTCACCATAACACACCTTACACTTAGGTCATATACCGGTGTTATAAGGGGTTATGTGATGAGACCCTACCTTTTTTGTGTAATCCTTTGGGATGAATGAATTAAGATTTCTTCTTTTAGTGATGTTTGTGAAATTTCAAATGTCCGGATAATTTTTGGATGAATTTTATTGATGAATTTTGAAAAAAAGATATTTTAAAATATTTATGTAAGCCCTAAATAATTAATGATGTGTAATGATTTTCAAAAAATGGTCTTCTGAAAAAGTGTTCAGTAAAGAATTTAAAGTCTAATAAGATCAACTTAATTTTTGATGAATAGTATATTATGAATAGTGATTTTATGCTGAGGATTAGTAATGTGACCAAATGGATTAGTAATGTCACTCAAAGAATGTTTTAATATAATTTAGACACCTAGATTAAGTAATGTGATTCAATAAAATGGGTAAATAACAGTTTCATAAATTATTAGTCAAGTATTAGTTTTTCAGGTGAATAGTGTTTTTTAATTAAAAATTTAATTAAAAATAATTATAAAATTATTTTTATAAAAATAACTTTATTTTTGAACTCAGAGCATCGATATTATGTTATGGTAATTTTTGGTGATTTTTCTGAAAAAAATGAATTCTCGATAAATAGTGTTTTTATTTAAAAATTAAATTAAAAATATTTAGAAAACTATTTTTATAAAATGGAGTTCATAAATTTAATTAGAGCATCGATATTTGGTTAAGGTGAAATTTTGGGATTTTTCTGAGAAAGATGAATTTTTCAGTGAATAGTAAAAATGCAGTTTTAGGGTTTCGTTATGTTTAATGACATCATAACTATGTCATGATGATGTCATGAGATATTTCAAGGGTTGGACGGCCAAGGGTGAGTAATTATTGTTTTGGGGTCCCCATGTGGCCTAACTCCATGGTAAAAGCCAAGGGAGAGCACATGGTTTTGAGAAAAGCACTTGTGAGGTGTCCCTTGGCCATTAATACCTTGTCCCCTCACTTTCCCTATAAATACCCACCCTTTCCTCCTTTAGTTTTCACTCCCAACTCTCCCCCAACGAAGTTATAGTCTCCTTACCTCCCAAGGAGTCCCCACAAGGTGCCAACAAGCCCTCAAGGTCCAAACCATTGAGTTTTAAGAGTTACGTTTTAAGGTAAGGGATCCGACCTCTCTCTTTCTTTTCATGTAATCTCTGTTATGTCATTCATTTTATGCTCCATGACTTATGTGAGAGGATGTTATTGTATATTCCCCTTACTTCCCTTTTCATATTTATATGATTATAGATCCCCTCTTACTCTCATCATTTCGTTTTATGAAAGTTTATGTGACGCCGTTAGGCTGCCGAATTTTTAAGGGATTCTTTCACCCTTCTCATTTTTCAAGTTCGATTTTCATTTGAAGTGTTTCAAGTTCTTTTTTATTTTGTTGGGGTATGATATATATATCTATCATACTTATATATTATAATCATATGATGAGATACCCTATTTGATCTTGTCAAATCTTTTTTTTTGTTGAAGTTTGAGTGACGCCGTTAGGCTGCCGAATTTTCATAAGAGAAATCTTATTTTTGTCTCACTTCCATGTTTTTCATTTTATATGGTATATCTTTCAAATTTCATTACCATGTTCTTAAATCCCTTATATTCTGTCCCCCTAATGGTTTATGGATCATTTATGAGTGGGTGACCCATGTTCCCTCTCATTTCAATGTTTTCTAAAACCTTGTAACATAGCCGTTATGCTGCAGAATTTTCGGCTCAAAATGCCTCTCTCTTTTCTCAAAATTATTTTTATGTTATAAAGTGAATACTCAAAGGTCTTATTTCTACATGGGTATTCACATATATATCAGAATTTTCTATTTTAAATTCTAGGATTTACATACATGAAACCCGCTTCCCCTTTTCCGTGGGTTTAAAGTGACATAAAGATCATGTCTTTAAAGCAGTTTTTAAAACGTTATGATTATGAAATGAAACCCATTTCTTTTATGATATATGGGTTGTTTATGAAATTATTAATGATGATATATGTGGATCACATGATAATAAATACATGTCAAGGGTGCTCCTAGATAGTTCTCTAATGAATTGGGTAAAGACTTAATCTCGAGAGATGACTTTTTAGACTGATACCTTGGTGAATAACCTTGGTAATTTTTAATGACACCTTGGGGATGGACCTTGGTGAAACGAAATGATTGTCAATATTGAATGTTGCAGCCACATCTTCAAGTTATGAAAATTTTTATTTTTATTATGAAGTATCTCATGATTTCTTTCTCATTCCTTAAAGTTCTCTTCATGTACTTATTGAAGTATCACAAGTTCACATGTAAAATGTTTCTCTTGTTTCCCTTACTGTGCCTTCTGCTCACCCTTTCTTTTGATGTATGTCCCCAGGTTAGGAGATGGAGTAATGAACCTAGGATGAACTTAAAGAGAAGCCTTTCAAGTGTTTAAGAAGAATGTTTTATGTTCTTTTCATGTATTATGTTCCTTGTTTCCAAGACACTAAACCTTAAAGATCCTCAGTTCCGTGTAATGAAATGAAAGTTATGTTATAAAAATACGGGATGTTATACTATTCATACTTGATTCTTTTTAAAAAATAAAAAACCTCATTCCTTGAAAAAAAGGCATTAAATCATCCCTAATATGTCAATGTCATCCATAAAATTCTAGTATGGAATGAAAATGTTAAAATTAAATTTATTTGAATATTTATATATTCATTTATTTGAATCTTTCTTTAATGAGGTAATCACTACATCATAATTGCGTCATAAATAAATATATTAATCTAATATTTAAAAATTTTATATAAAATACCATGACGTATTAAATCTTTTCCGCCTTATAATGACTATACATAGAAATATTGATCATTTATATTACCCTATATGAAAATCTACTTAGTAAAAGATATATCTTTAGGTTATATTTATCTTTACTTTAAATTAATTCTTATAAAATGTAATTTTCACATAAAAGTGAATCAATGGGGTCCCAAGATCGACCCATGGATTCCCATGGTCGGAAATATCACATCCAATAGGATTAGGACATGTGTTAGGGTAGTTTGAAATTATTATAAAATTATTTTTAACTATTATTTACTAGATTTACCCTTTAACCATGGTGAGTAAAATAATTACTGAAATTACTATTCATAATGTCTAAAAATAAAAGGTACCTATTTACAAAATTTGAATATTCTGATTCAAAATATAGAATCCATTTTCCAAATTCAAAACATATAAGTTATTGTAATTATTATAAAATTAATTCCCAATGTCAAAACCAAAAGGCGGTTTTTTAAAAGTACTAGCTATCAAAACATTAACATGTGTTTATGTTCAATTTAAAAGTGAAATTACATCAAATGAAAAGTATTGGATTAAATGATAAAAATATTATCCAATTACACTTGAAAACTAATTAAAAATTTGACCTAACTATATAAATAAATTATATGAAAAGGAAGTGTCAAATTAAAATGTAATATTTTTCAGTATTCATTAAAATTTGAATTTTATCACAAAAATACAAAAAATCAAAAAAGTAAAATATTATGTCCTAATTCCGAATAAGAAGTTTATTTTTTCAAATTTAACTTATAAAAGTATCAAATAATGGATTTAAAATGGGCACTCCAACAAATGGATGTAAAACCCCATTTTTTGAAAAATACTTATATTATCCAGAAAAAATTGATTTTGTCCTCATATCATATTCTATAAAATGTGTAAGATGGATGATAATGTTATATAAAATTAAAAATATAATTAATACTATTCATAACGGCTAGTTTATATCTAATTAAATAATAATATTTTAATAATATATTGTTGTTTATTGAAACTCTGTATCGTGTAAAACGTATGTTGTCGAGGAAGGTCCCTCTTATGTGTAACGAAAGCCAAGTTAGTTTTGTGTGTAGTTCATGATTACTTTTGTATTATGCATGAAATAATCTAAACATAGTGCATTTATACTTTGAGAAATATATATAATCAGTGTTTCGTGAAATGAATTTTATCAAAAGAACGTGAAATTATATACAATACAAGCCAAAATAGTGTTTATTATATTCCAAGCTAATACAGTGTTATGTATAGAGAAAGCTGATCTTCGTGTAGTGTACAGAAAAAAGAAATCAATGAAATTAAAATAATATATCTCATAAAATATATGGTTTTTACAGGTTCCATGCTAGAGTATCTCTATGTATGTATTTTGATGATGCCAACCACCAACATATGACCATTATATAGTCACAACAGACAATCTAGGTTGAATCCTTATAAGTATTACAACAATCCTGTTCAAATCCTTATAAGCATTACAACATGGGATTTGTTATATCCTTCTTTCTATAATAATTAAAACATGGGATTGGGATGATCCCACTCAATATTATAATTACATTATATATGTGTGCAACGTCCATATATAAGACCGATATACAAGCATTACAACATGGAACTCATTCCCTTTTTTGTAGCATGGATATCACCATATCACATCACAATCACCAACGAATAAATATTAATATTAACATTATTTATTAATATTACAATTTTAATTTAAGTTATATTTGATTAAAAATTATGTCGATAATCAAGAATCCACAATTTAGGGATTCAATAACAAGAAATCACCCTGGTCACATTTTTTTCGAAATATAGTTTAATCGGTTTTCTAGTTCAATTATATTCTTGGTTAGATCACCCCAAGGGTATCCATATTCTAAGTCAGAATCCAATTGTAAACAAATAAATTAAATAAATAATTTTATATGTATATTAAATTAATTTGGGAACCTTAAAAGATGACATAATCACAATACCCAAAAACACATCCATATATGAAGGACCATGAGGAAGAAGGTGGAAATGATAGAAAATAAGTTCATAGATAAAAAATATCAAGATAAAAAAAACATAATTTGTAAAATGATTTCATGAAAATGGTTTGAGATGAAGGAAAATAAGGAAGAAAAAAGACAAAAATAACTTCTGATGGATTTATTATACAAACAGGACATCCAAGATCAAAGTTGGTACCCTAATATCACCTAGATAATTCCCTTGGGTTGAGAGGAGAGAAGCTATAGTGACTTAGAATTAAAAATAGCTACATAACATGTTTAAAATAGTACGTTGGGAATTTACACATTGTGTTAATGTTTTTAATTAAATTATTAAAAAACCCTTCAACTCAGATTTATTTATTAAATCCCATGATCAATTTAATGATGTGTAATTGTTATTTAGTTTATTTTTTATTCCATTTTCCTTTTAAACAAGCAAAACCCACTTTAATACTTAATAAATTTCCTAGAAACCATGAAATATTTAACCTATGATACCCAGTCTCCATTAATTCAAGCAATAATACATCCCTAACTTTTAGGTCATTTTTCCAGCAAAGGAGCTCTGTCTTTGAATAATAATTTCCCACAATGGTAAAAACACTCAGAATGACACATACCCAAATGAACATAGGATCTTAAATACAAAGAGCACAAATACTAACAATCAAATTAGGAGGATTATTATCCAAAGAGGAATAAATTCGATGAAGTATTATGATGGTAACACAATGGATTTTAATATACATAAAAAACATATTCTTAGTGGAAGATACCTATATTGATTACTTCAAATAACCATGCTATTTTAATATGTATGATGGAGGCTTCCAAATAATTATGATTGAGGATATTTTATTTAAAATAATTTTAAAACCATATATGATATTTTCAATAACTTCAAATATTCATCAAACTAACTCCATCCACCCTCAAAAAAATTTCAAACACCTGAAAATATTAATTGACACCTGAACTAAATCTCAACCATGTTTCACAAAAATATTGAAATCAACAAAAAATATATAATTAGCTATAAGTGTACATCAATATCGAAAATAATAATCAATTACATGAAGTATATAAAAAATATATAAAAAATAAATTCATTTAGTCACGAAATTAATAATAAAAAATAATTTTAATATAAAAGAATAAGTTAATAAGATATATAGACAAAACAATTTAAATAATGGCCTCTATCCCAATTAACACTACCTCTTGGTGATAGCTTTTCCTCCATGCCAATGATTTGTAGGAGAAGATATCCCCCTCTAAGATACCTCACCCTATCTAGTATATAATAACAAAAAATTTTCCATACATTTATATTGAAGAATACACCATGTATATGGGTAGGTATGAGACTACAAACCCAATGTGATTCAACTACCATCTTCAAATACCCTAAGTGAATTCTATAAATATACATAAAAGTGAATTATGCAAGGGTGTCACTCCAAACCCCTTTAAATGAATGAAAAATAATAATGATAAACATTAAAAAAGTCCACACACATATATATATAATATAATTAAAAAGTATAATATTATTAAAAACTCACTCAATATAATGAGATCACAATTTCATGATGAGAGATAAATAATCATACATAAATCACAAGATAGACGAGAAATATACATTTGAAAACCCAAGATTAAAACTTTAATAATTAAGAATGAAAATAACATAGTATAGCGACCCATGATTAATATATATAGACATTAATTCATTTTTTCTGAATATTTATTCCATTACATAAACAAATTTATATGGAATGTAATAGTTTAGTGTCTTTGGAAACATACCAGCATAACACTTTTCCATAGATAAGCTATATAATCTCCCACCAAATTCCTCATATAAGGAATAATTCTTTTAAATGTCATACATAAAACATATCTTCATAACCTTGGGAAATGGAACATGAGAAAGGTTAAGCACAAATGCTCCGTAACGGTAAATAAGGGAAATTATTAAGCCTTAGAAGAAAATATGGTACAGAAAAATGAGAATAAAATTTCCAAAGAATACCCTACACATAAAATATAATAATCATTAATCATTTCAAAAATATTGGAATTTGATAAATAATTAATCATAATGAAATCAAAGAGTATGAGCCATGAGAGAATAACATTGATATAAGGAACGAAATTTTTGGCACACACATTTACATAGAAAATCATTTTCATATTAGTGAAGGCTGATTACCAAGGATATAATATTGGAATGTGATCAATCCAAAAAACATTATAGTTTTCGAGGCTCAGTCCTAATACAATAGTAGTGGAATAAGTACCTTTCTTAACTGAGTTTACTCCTTGTTATAGTCTTGTCAATCTTGTGAGATATAAATAATTACCCAATGCATTAGAGGGAGATATAGGTCTCACCAACGAAATAATGAAAACCATATTTATTTGTTCCATAAGGTCATAAAAATTCATCAAATCATAATACAAGAAATAAAATTGGTATGATAATCAATTTATTATATCATAACCTATAAAAAAGATAGGTTTTATAATCATTTTATCACAGAATAACCTATGGAAAGAAACATGTTTCATAAACAACTTATCATCAACAAAATGAAAAATTCAGAGAAAGAATAATAATGGAATACGTGTATTATATTTATAGTAATGAATATCAATGGGTGACAACTTAGATAAAATATAATTTTGAAGGAGCATTTAAGACATTTCTTGATGAAAATATCATTTACCCTTTGAAAAAATCATTTATAATATAAAGCATTATGGAAGCTTTTTTAATTTGAAAATAACCTTGAAAAATTATAAATTATTCTTCAAATAATTGATTACTCATGAATTCTGAATATTCAATTCACACCATAAATGTTAAAATGAATATGCCTTTAACATTTTCGGTAAAATCCAAACCAGCATTTTTTGGGAAAAAACATAAAGATTCATTTCATTTTTATAGAGTAAAAAATGGGAAAATTTTTATTTTTAAAATCATAATATTATTATAAAAAATATTTTAGATCCATTATAGATAACATTGTTTTGTAAGAAAACATATTTTTAATCAAAGAGAGAAATAATGTTGTATTTTATTAAAAACATGTTCATTATTAGCATAAGTAAAAAAGAGTGGAATAATGGTATCATTACATTAATATTTCATTAATAACTAGAGAATAATAAAATTAATCAAAATTATTGACATTTATATCATTATATTTCAATATTGTATACTTACTGATAACCAATCTCGATAAACAATGATATTATAACATTAAATCTTAACCACTTTAGTAACATTAAATCATAGTCTTCCAAAATTAATAACATAAAATGGATATTACAATATAAGTAGGATAATTATATTCATGTTATTATGTGTCAATGGTTCTGTAAATACAAATCTTAAATGAATATAGGTTCATAACATAACGTTCATCTTAAAGAAGTCAAATTGAGACAAAATTCACTTACATTATGTATTAACTTCAATTGCACACGTTAAACCTCTAGTATAATAAATTTAAGTTTATAAAAAATCTATTATATATCCATATTAATATATATCATACCATATATTGATTTATTTTGACCTTTTATTAACTTTTTATGAACAATACCATGTTAATGTCACGTTTCATGTGTTAACCGCTTGGCTTTTCATAAATGTTTTGATTTTGTCATTTTTTTGATACTTCTAATTTAATTCAAGTTCCATAATATAAATAATGATAAAAATAACATAAATATAATATATATTCATTATATATGTATTTAGAGAAACTCATGAAATTTAGTGATAGAAAATTAAATTTACTGTAAATGGAGATGGTAGGTTGTACGTATTTATGAATGTTGTTTTTCATTTTCTTTTAGATTTGAAAGAAATAAAAGTAAATGATATATTATCATTAAATAATACTTTATATTTAATATATATATATATATATATATATATATTAAAACCATATTTAGTAAATTACAACTAAATCATGAACAAATCTCCTAGCTTTCTGAGATGGTTTTTCTTTGTACACACAAATAACATTATCGTAATATGAAAAAATGGAAAGCATGAAGTTATGTGTCATATAAAAATTAAATAATCATAGTAATTTCATTAAGATAATAAAATTCATATATGAATAATATTTCCATCATTATTAATAACCTTGATTGGTGTTAATAGAAAAATGAAAGTCCTCAGTTCACGAGGCGGTAGTCGCTTGTACACACATACCATGATTTCAAGACCCATTTTATGGAAGTGTTAGCATTTTTAGGAAGTAACCTTTAAATAAATAAATATATTTATTTTTAATATAATTATTTTATTATATAATAATTATATAAAAATAATTTAATGGTTTTTTAGAAGAAATAAAATGCAAATTTTTGTGGATTAATGTTAACTTTTCTTTAGGTATCCTCTATAGATTTTCATTAAAAGTATTCCTAAGATATATTTAAAAAAAATTAGGATTCTAGGATGTGGGTAGATAATATTAGAGGTTATTAGTTTTGATAGTGTTTGAATAAAAGATTTATGAAGGTGTGATTAAGAGTGAAGAGGAGGTTTCCTTTTATTAGTTCGATGAGTGGAAAACCTGAGATTTTTAGAACGAATGATTCCGAGAACAGTTTTCATTTGGAAGAAGGGTCCAAAATAAAATATCGTATAACCTTATCAGTTTAATGGTATAAATATTTCCATAAAATCGTTTTTATACATGTTTTGGTTGATTTCTACCCTAATATTTTTAATATAAGCCCCCTTGTAAACCCATTTTTACCGTAATCACGATAATTCGTTTATACTGCATTCACTTTTAATTTTTATAAAAAATAAGGTGGATTTATTTTAAATTGTTAATTATTTGGATAAAAATTATGGAAATTTTTTTATAAATTATAATAAAATAAGTGGAAAAATGAATTTTAAAATAAATCTCTGAGAGGTGATGAGAATACGAGTTTTAAATAGAAATTTTTTTAAAGTTTGAAATGATTTTAAATATAAATTCCATATGAAATTGATTTAAATAGAACAAATTGATTTAATTTATATAATATTTATCTAATTTTACTTTAAATCCTTTTCAAAATATAATTTAACACTAGAAATTAATTAAGATAAAAGGCATTTTTCAATTAAATTTTAATTTTTTTCACCATTCATCAAAAAAATAATACTTTTTAGAAAAATCCCAAAAATTTACACTAAGTTATTTTTTTATAGTATGAATAAAAATTGAATTTTATTGTATCAGATTATGTTTCTAAAAGTGTCAAAAATAAATTTTATTATTTTTCATAAAAGAAATAAAAATAATTTCTTTGAGAAAATAATATCGTCAAACATATAAAGACTTTACCAAAAATTATATATTTTATTATATATATTTTTTTCAATATGTAAGAAAATTTAATTAATATTTAGATATTAGTTATTATTATTTTTTCTATATCTAAATTCTATGTTATAAGAGTCACGTTTGAATAATATTAATAATATATTTTCGTTATGTTGAAACTCAGTTTCATGTGTTACATGAGGTAACTAAGTGTTTCTTATAGTGAAAGATAACCTAGGGTTATGCGAAGCATAATCTCGAATTGGTTTCTCACGTAACATAATCCATCAATGAAATTTAATTTATTCAATTTTTTTTTTAAAACACGGGGTGTTATATTCTATCAACCGCAAAATGGAATTTTCCATTATAATTTTTTAATATAATAAAAATATAGGGATACTTCTTCTAAATAGTATTTTAAAGTTACCACATAGTTTTCCAAAACTAGTTGCTTATCCAAAAAATGTTTTCATAGTGAGTGGTCTTTTTTCATTGAAATTTCTTTGTACGGTCAAAAATCTCCCCCGATTGTTACTTATAATAAAGAACTTTCTATAGTGGTATGACCTCTAAGTTTAGTACATGTGAAGGGTGATATATACACTAATTTAGAGAAGATATATGGAACACATTAGGGACAAGATAAAGTTTGGTGTAAGAACCAAATGATAGGTTACCGTCCCAATAAAGTGAAGAATTTTAAAGGGACCGATATACCTATGACTTAGTTTTTATTTCTTCCTGAATCTCATAACCTTATTCCATGGGTAAATTCATAGAAAAACCTTATCACAAGATTAAAATGGTACACTATGTATGTGATTTTCATTATTAATTTTCTACCACATCAAAACTTCCTCGACATGCTGCTGAATTTCTATAACCTTCTCTACCATTTCTACAACTCACTCTGGTCCCAATAGCATTATTTATCCCACTCCATTCTAGGACTTTATAACTCAACATTTACTTCCATATAGTGATTAATTATGATCCATTTTATTTATTGTGTGAGTGATATTATTTTATGAAAAATCAAAGCGACATCCAAATTTTTTAAAGCGGTACAATTTAATTTAATTTCGGTCAATCCTCATAGAGTTTTATATTTTGGATTTGAATATAGAGACTGGGCCCTTTGGAATGTCAACTAGTCTATAAAAAAGATATTTTAGGGCAGCTATAACCTGTATGTAGACCTAATACTGGGATTTTATTAAATACTTGAGATGTATTGAATACGGGACATGTATTAAGATGTCCAGACCCATTCATGATGTGTAGAGGCCTCTTCCCTAGGAGGGAAAGGCCAAAAATTACATGATGTGTAATATTATTACATGCCATATAAATTCATAGATAGTTTTTAATAATAGTAAAGGTTTTATTTCAATACTTCCCTCATTTTCTCTTATATAGATGAGGTGCCACATGAGGGACCTCCTCTATGCCTAATCAAGAGATCCATATTCCTACTTTGTTCTGGCTCCACTCACTTCAATGTTAGGTGTGTTATATTAATAGTGGTAATATATCTATTCCTATAACTTATTTTCCTAGTTTATCCTCTTATATCATATTTTTATTTCTGTTTAAGATCAGTTTTACTATTATTATGGTTTCCATTAATTATTTTGATTTCATTCATTTGAGATTGGTATATGAGCTGACACAGAATGAATATGGTTATATGAACCTTAGGTAGGAGGTTAATCTTATTTTCACTAAGTTTAGTTGTACTTATATTACCTCCATTTTGCTGCACTGAATAATTTTCCAACAATATCTGAAATTTTTAATAATTTAAAATAATTGGTTTTCTATGCCATTTATGGTCATATCTAGTGGCGAATAAATACCCTGGATGATTTCTGTTACTTGAGCCACCCAAGTGGGTCTGATTTCATTTTAAAGACTAGCCTATCTTAATGTAAATTTCTAAATCACATTTAATAGGTATTTCCCATGTAATAAATACCTTGGAATGTGTAATTCACTAATGAGAATTGATAAGAAATATTTTTGGCTTCTACACTTTATATAATAATATAATTTCTGATTAAATTAGTTTTCCACTATATTTAATTCCATAGATAGCTGTAAAATAAATTAAATGATTTGGATAATTTGATTAATATTTAAAAAAAACAAGGACTTACAAAATTAATTGAATCATGCTTGTTAATCCATAATTTCATACCTAACTAAGGGAGATATAAGGTATTCTATTAATGGATCATCTGGGATTGGGTCTTCACCCTCTATAATTATAAATTATAAATCAATTTCCAATACACTAGGAGAGATACATACATGCCTTCGATGGGATCACTGTGATTTTTTTCGACCTCAATGTGAGTAATACCGATTCCCAAGGAAATACACGATGGATAAGCTCAAAGGATATATGATTATGATAATCCAAGAGTGATACTTCGTCCCCTATTTGAGAAACTAGGGATAGACTCAAAAGGAATAATAGAAAAATGATCATTTTTCAAGCTCCTAATGTGAAAATTGGGTTCCTAGATATTGTTTTCACTAGATAGTCTCATGTTTCCACTTAATTAAATTTCAGAGATTTTTATACAATTTCCTAAAAGTGATTTTTACAATTAGAGGAAATATATTCCATACCAAATAATGTAACACCCCAAGATTTCATAGTGTGTTATTTCTTCAAAATAATTCAATAACATGCACTACACGCAACACCGAGTTCAAGCGCACCATGACTCACCAAACAAGCCGTTCAAAAAAAGGTTATGAATAGTATTAACTAAAATTTGAAATTATATATATTTTATATTTCAAAATGGACTTCATTTTTGGATTCAGAATATCAAAATTAGCCTAGGGTGAAATTTTGGTACTTTTCGGATAACTTTTATATTTTGATGAATAGTGAAAATTACTAAATTTTAATTAAAAACAACTTTTTTTAATCAAAATAATTAATATTGATAAATTATGAATTTGAGTGGTTTTAAAGTATATTTAGAATATATTTTTACCATTTAATATAATGTTGGTCATTGGACATAATTTTACAATTAAACCGAACATAAACAAGTGTCAATCTTTTGATAGTTATTATCTCTTAAAAACACGCTTTTTGTTTTGACAGCGGGAATTAATTTTAAATTAATTTCTGCCACTTCTGTGTTTTGAATTTAGGAAAATGGATTCCATATTTGGAATCAGGATGTTAAAATTGTGTAAATAGGTAACTTTTATTTTTAGACATTTTGAATAGTTACTGTGGTAAATATTTTATTTACCATGGTTAAAGGGTAAATCCGGTAAATAAGGGTTAAAAAAAATAATATTATAATAATACAAAATTACCCTAAAACGTGTCCTAACCTTATTGGTGGACACATACCTGACCATGAGCATCCTTGGGTCAATTTGGGGACCCCTTGGAGCCACTTGTATATGGTAGGGACACTTTACATTAATAAAGTTAAAATAAAAATAAAAATGGCATAAGATTACATCTTTTAGAAGAACAATTTTTACATAGGGTTATACATGTTGGATTTTTGATTATAAATATTCATTAGAAAGATAAAAAGATTTCCTACATAATGATATTTTATTTATAATTTTTAGACATTAAATAATTTATTTTATTTATGACACAATGATGATGCAGTAATTACTATAATAGTGAACAATTAAAATAATTGATATTATAAATACCCAAATAAATATAATATGAAACTTTTAATTAATTAAACTAATTTTCTAGGATAATATGATATATTAGGATTGATTTAATTGACTTTGTTCGAAGTAATCAATCTGTTATGAGTTTCACAAAAATCAACTATTGAATAATGTCAAAATTGACATAAAAGAGTTCTTAAAACAAATATTATATTATTAATTGATATTAAATTCCTAAAAATCTAAGGTTCGGCCAAGAAACTAATATCATGATAGGTTCATCATTAAAGGACAACTTGGGGGTCTCTTGTATGTATATGGTAAGTTTATTAACCATATAATATAAAAATACAAAGAGACATTGTAAAAGTGAAACTAATTAACTTAGAGTTAATACTTAAAGATAAGGTTAATATAAGTACCCAAACCTGTATAAATTCTATTGGTTGAGTTGTTTTCGACCCATCACCACCTTAACCTTTGAATATTCAACTTTGGAGCCATTGGAAACCGAATATGAATTTATTATAAACTAATATCTCTAGATTTTCCAAAGGTGCCCCTCACCCCTCTTATAAAAGGGCACTCCTCCTTCTCATTTCTTCACACCTCTCAAGCCACTTGGCTCATCCAAACTCTGCCCAACTAAGCTCCCCACATCCCTCTCCTCCTCCTTGAAGCTTCCCCTTAGGCAGAAAGCATTTCAAGAAGTCATTTGGTTCCAACCAAAGTGAGTTACCTAAATTAAAGGTAACGTTTTCTCTTAAATTATTTTCATTTATTTTGCTTCTTCAACCCCCAAACTCTTTTTATTTCCTTTATTTTGTAACAAAACCAGTATCCTCAATATACTAGGATGTTGTTATAATAAGGATTCAAACTACACATACACACAACTCCATCTAATGGATGATGAACATAATATTTCTGTGGATGGCAAACTAACGCCTCACGAAACGATGATTGTTCAAATACATCTTACCGCCTCTCATGGTGGCCATTATGATGGAACTGTAATTAAATATGATATTAATGATATATATTTTATATATAAGCTTCTGTAATTCCATTTTATTTCATACCATTATTCGTTTCATGTTGTATATACATACGATAATTTCATTTGAGGAAGTGCGGACTACCGCCCCCTTAAAATGATATGACTCGTTCATACCACACATGGAACGTATAAAGGATGGTGTTAATGAACATAAGTAACATATATAAAATATTATATTATACTGGAATAGTAATATACCTATGTATCATTTGGATTCGATTCTTTTAAAATAAAAAATTAAATGGAAGTAGCGTTCGTGCGTACGTACGGACTACCGTCTCCACGAACGCGATGAGATTCATTCTCCATCGTATCCATTCAAGTATAATTATCATTTAATGATTTAAAAATGATGTTTAAGGACTTGATATCATTCTGGATATGAATAAGATACAACAAACATGACTTATGTAACAAAACATATAAAGAAAATGAGTAAGTTAACACCCGAAACGGCGATAATACTAAGATATTATTATCAAATCAATATTAAAAGATCATATATGATATCATATTAATTTATATGATTCTTGTATGATTTAGTAACAATTATTTCACTATTATACAGGAGGTTAACCTACCCCAACCAAGGAAAAGTACAAGGTAAGGGATTCTCTTATCTCACTTTCAATTCCGTGAGATTTCCATTGTTCGCTACTAAATTATTGAAAGTGGTGTATTGTGTACTTCCATTTGATATATATTATCATGATTCACTTTATATTCATGTTATTCTGTAAATCATTTGGTGGTTATTAACTTTTGGCCATGCGACTCAGTTGATTAACGTGGTAAGGGTTTTCTTATCTCACTTTTAATTCCGTGAGAATTCCATTGATCACCACTTAATTATTGCATGTGGTGTATGTGTACTGCCCATGATCGTATTCATTGTGTAATATACTTTAATTTATGGGTATTTACATCATCATGGTATGATAATTCTTTCATGGGTGTATGTTTCGTAAGTTACCTAATCGATAAGGGAATTTGAGATTTCAATTTCCACTCATTTGGATTTACACATATTTCATTGATTATATTACCCCAAGATTATGTGTGGAATCACTATTCATTTGATTATGTCATAATTTCCACTCCCCTTCCTGTGGATATAAGTTTGATACACATAATCACTCCATTGGTAATTCTCAAGTCATTGATATGAATTTGATAAGAGTAATTTTAACTCATTCTCCATTTGTTGAGTTAAACATCCAATTCGTTGGTATTGTTTTTACAAGAATATGTGTGAATGTCCTTTGATTGTTTTACACTGAATATCCAATCATATTTAGTGTATTTATATTTGTCACACATAATTATGTCATTGATTTATCCTTAACCTAAGGATACAACCTTTATGAGAGATTTCATCTCAATTTACATTCCATTGAGACTTCTTTGATGATATACACCAAATCACTTTTATGTGGTGTATATATAATGTACTTTGACATAGTATATCATGATTCCCTTTATTCTCATGATATTACAAAGTTTTGATCACCTCAATTATTTTTATTCAAGTGTCTCTTTTGGTAAGAATCTCTAACTAAAATACCATTTTTAAAAGTTTTAAAGACTTATTCATCTAAACCTTTCTCATTAATGTCCATGTTTTAAAAATGGTTTAAAGGATTTATTTATATGGACATTAAAGTTTAGAAATCAAAACTCCTTTTAAAAAGTTTCAAAGTGGTATGAGACACTTTGATTCAAAAATATACTTTTAAATGGCTTCTTGACAAATAGTGGGACTTTTAAATGTTTTCAAGAAAAGGGGGATATTTCTCTCATATAGTTTTGATGATTATTTTCATCTATGTCAACATCCTTCATTATTCTTGATTGAGGTTAATGTGATACAATACAATCTTCCATATTGTATCGAATGAGTTATGTTTGACTGTGGATGTGCTGTTTTTATACCATTCATGGTTTGTGGTAAAAGTATTGACATTTCGTATGCTAGTGTTAATATGAATGTTTATGTTACGTTTAAACATGTTCATATGAGGAATGCATTGGACTTAATAAGTGACGGGTGGAGCCCGCTATAGCTCCTCGATGCATCGGTAGGTCTCATGAGACAAACTAGTGTCTTGGCACAAGGCCTTGGAAAAATCTTATTTGTAGTCTTGGCACGAGGCCTTGGCTATGTGGTTATGATAGTCTGGCATTATGCATTCCATCATTATGAAAGTGGTTATTGATATTGCATGTGATCATTCGACTAGTAGAATATCCATGTGAGTAAGTAAATGGCATTATTTCATTTTACCTTTGCCATTTTATGCTGAAGTTCAAGTTTAAAAGGCTTTTGTTTTAGTTATAAATTGCCTTAAGTGTTTATGCTTATTTATGAAAGCTTATGCTATAATGTTATCCTTACTGAGCATCCGAGCTCACCCCTTTCAATGTTTTATTTTTTTTCCTCAGGATTATGAAGAAGTAATTTATGAATGACCTGCAGGGATAGTATGAGGGGATATGAAGACAAGATTTTTTTTTATGATGTAATGTAAAAATTTATAGATGTATCTAGTTATTCCAAGGCTACTAAACTAATCGGTCTTTCGAGACTTGATCTTTCTCATGATCATGCCAATGTTATGTAATAATGCACTGACTCTGGGTAACTAGGGTTGGGGCGTTACAGTTGGTATCAGAGGAAGTTTAGTACAAACCTTGGTAGCTAGATTTAGATAAACTCTGATTAAGGTACGTAGACCTAAGATGAACTTTGAGGATTAGTATAAAAGAACTTCCTAGAATTTTGGTATTGTAAAGATTTTGTGAGTTTTCCGAGCAATACATCCCTGTCTGGATACGAGCAGGTAGAGGCGGCTCTGGCACAGATGTACCTAGGGGTAAAACCCGAAAACACCGCTTTGAGCTAGACTCGAACGGGAACTGGTGCACGACAACGGGCCTTGCTGCACTCTTGGTTACGACACCCCCGGGGGATATGCTTAGGATAATTTACATTTTCTTTACAGACCGATTTAAGTAATATATACATAAGATGAGAGTAAATGACCTTGGTTAATCCTAATATGTTTCAAATTGAGAATATGGTGACATTTTAATCTCTAAATGATTTTACGACTACTATTACTCACACAATGCTTTCTGGTTTTAGTCAATGGATGGATTCCAAGGAAGTCATAGTGACTTTGAGAATCATGTACAAGGTGGGAACGGTGGTGGAAATGAGCAACAAAATGGAATGTTGATAGGCGTAAAAGATATCGTCTTTATGCCAAATCAGTTTTCCAAAAATATGATCAACAACATATATATTAACCAACTCCCAGACTCAACAAGGAAGAGAAAGGTGATAAATGATAAGATCTCCAGCAATGGAGACCATGGAGAAAAGAAACCTCAATTTTCATCATGCAGGAATTGTGGAAAGAGACACCCAGGAAAGTGTCTCAATGGGACAACGAAATGTTTTACGTGCGGGAAGGAAGGACATAAAGTGAAGAATTGCCGAAGAAAAATGAAGAGTACTATGGAAGAAGATAAAAATGGTCCCAAGAGTCCATTTACAGTCATTTGCCGTAAATGTAGGGGACCTGGCCATTACCCGAGTGAATGTCCTATTTTATAGGATATTTTCTTGCTCAAAGAAGAAGCTATGTGGAAATAAATGGTTGGAGAAAAATTTAAAAAGTATTAGCACTCCTTGTTGATGGGTTTACTTTGGAATAATTTTCTCTTGTATTTGTAACCCCTCAGTTTTCCATGTGAGAATGATATTTGAGGAATAATTGTCTCTTCTCTTGTGGATATAGGTATAAATAACCATTTGGTTTTATATGATCATTGGGGTTTGAGAAAATGATAAGTTATTATAATTTGGGATGAAAATCCAAACTATGATATAACATTTGTGGTTAAATTATGTTATTTTGAGGAATTTATCTCATTTTGGTAATATTATAAATATATTTTTTGAAAAAGGACAACACGTAGACCGTGTGACAACCCATCACGTCGGACAAAGCTGTGGGAATCGAACCCACAACCAAAGTGCGATTGGGATTTATCGCCTACCACTGGACTACGTGAAGTCCCTGGTTAGTATGACTATTTTTTTTGTTAAATGATTTTATTGATCAATAATAAGATGATTTGGGTTCTTATGTCTTATCAAATGAATACCCTTGGTATAGGAAAATGATTTGGTGATTAAGTGATAAATGTTATTTTGGAAGATGTTCGTTTTGTTAGGAACACTATATGCCCAAGGAAAATAGAATACAATGAGGTTTCATTTGTAGAGTAATGGTGGATTTTTATCTACATTTTTTATTGTTGATTTATAGTGATTTGGGTTATTTATGGAAATGATTAACCTATAACAGAGAATATGTGATGATGTTAATTACTTTTAAGTATGTGACTTTAAGAGTATTTGATGTCATTTGGAGATACAATGTAACATTGGAGACTACATAATCAAATTCTTCTATGTTTTGGGTTTCAATATTAGTTTGGATTATATTAAAGGATTTTAAGGACAATTGGTTATTGAATGGTATCTATTTAACTTTGGTGTATTGTTGGTTTAATTTTAGAAATTAAGATTAGTGCATATTTATCTCAATGAATATCCTTTTGGGGGATCATTAGATCATTCACTAACCATTTTGGTTTTGATTAATCTTCAAAGACAATGTAAATATATGGTTTATCCTGCATGGATCATGTGATTCTATAGAAGTTTATTCTAGCTCTTCCACTGTGACCAAGTCTTCTTGAATACTCATCGTTTTAAAAAAAATTGAGTTTGTGGTGGAAGTTTATTAAAGAATGAAAATCTACTTAAAATTTAAGTATATCTCATAATGTTCTTAGTCAATATCATAAATGAATTCCTCTTCCTTATGTAATGTAACTTTAAAAAAAAATGTTGTCCTAGATGGTACCTTAAATCATCACTAATTTATGGCTTTGGGATTGTTGGCCTTTTCATAGCCATGTTCTCTACCACTCTCCATCAGATAACTGATGGTTAGATTTCTCCTCCATATCCATATTTTCTTACATGGAACCCTAGTATGTGTTATTTTCGGTAATCTTCATACTTTCCACTCTTTATTTTAAATAGAGGCCTCATTAATTCATTTTTCGATGTGGGATTTCAACTAAGATATTTTGAAATGTCAAAAATGTGTGATCCCAATACCCTATATTTTGTTGAACCGATGGTACTTCAAATCATCATAGATTGATGAGTTTAAGGACCTCAATTTTATACTTGTTTGTGATTGATGACCTCAACCACTACCTATAAATATTTACGTTTTTCCTCCAATTATATGTCTCTAATTGCCACCATTGTTCTCCTAATCGAGATCATAATTTGGTGGTGACCCTTTCATTTCTCTTTTCCTCATATTAAGACTAAATTTTAGTAAACCAATTTCCGATGTCGGTTTTCCCACAAATATATTTTCTATTTTCAACCTTTTATTTTCGAAGAACAATTTCAAATTGTGAGGACGCAATTTATTGAAGGAGGGGAGAATGTAACACCCCAAGATTTCATAGTGTGTTATTTCTTCAAAATAATTCAATAACATGCACTACACGCAACACCGAGTTCAAGCGCACCATGACTCACCAAACAAGCCGTTCAAAAAAAGGTTATGAATAGTATTAACTAAATTTTGAAATTATATATATTTTATATTTCAAAATGGACTTCATTTTTGGATTCAGAATATCAAAATTAGCCTAGGGTGAAATTTTGGTACTTTTCGGATAACTTTTATATTTTGATGAATAGTGAAAATTACTAAATTTTAATTAAAAACAACTTTTTTTAATCAAAATAATTAATATTGATAAATTATGAATTTGAGTGGTTTTAAAGTATATTTAGAATATATTTTTACCATTTAATATAATGTTGGTCATTGGACATAATTTTACAATTAAACCGAACATAAACAAGTGTCAATCTTTTGATAGTTATTATCTCTTAAAAACACGCTTTTTGTTTTGACAGCGGGAATTAATTTTAAATTAATTTCTACCACTTCTGTGTTTTGAATTTAGGAAAATGGATTCCATATTTGGAATCAGGATTTTCAAATTGTGTAAATAGGTAACTTTTATTTTTAGACATTTTGAATAGTTACTGTGGTAAATATTTTATTTACCATGGTTAAAGGGTAAATCCGGTAAATAAGGGTTAAAAAAAATAATATTATAATAATACAAAATTACCCTAAAACGTGTCCTAACCTTATTGGTGGACACATACCTGACCATGAGTATCCTTGGGTCAATTTGGGGACCCCTTGGAGCCACTTGTATATGGTAGGGACACTTTACATTAATAAAGTTAAAATAAAAATAAAAATGGCATAAGCTTACATCTTTTAGAAGAACAATTTTTACATAGGGTTATACATGTTTGATTTTTGATTATAAATATTCATTAGAAAGCTAAAACGATTTCCTACATAATGATATTTTATTTATAATTTTTAGACATTAAATAATTTATTTTATTTATGACACAATGATGATGCAGTAATTACTATAATAGTGAACAATTAAAATAATTGATATTATAAATACCCAAATAAATATAATATGAAACTTTTAATTAATTAAACTGATTTTCTAGGATAATATGATATATTAGGATTGATTTAATTGACTTTGTTCGAAGTAATCAATCTGTTATGAGTTTCACAAAAATCAACTATTGAATAGTGTCAAAATTGACATAAAAGAGTTCTTAAAACAAATATTATATTATTAATTGATATTAAATTCCTAAAAATCTAAGGTTCGGCCAAGAAACTAATATCATGATAGGTTCATCATTAAAGGACAACTTGGGGGTCTCTTGTATGTATATGGTAAGTTTATTAACCATATAATATAAAAATACAAAGAGACATTGTAAAAGTGAAACTAATTAACTTAGAGTTAATACTTAAAGATAAGGTTAATATAAGTACCCAAACCTGTCTAAATTATATTGGTTGAGTTTTTTTCGACCCATCACCACCTTAACCTTTGAATAGTCAACTTTGGAGCCATTGGAAACCGAATATGAATTTATTATAAACTAATATCTCTAGCTTTTCCAAAGGTGCCCCTCACCCCTCTTATAAAAGGGCACTCCTCCTTCTCATTTCTTCACACCTCTCAAGCCACTTGGCTCGTCCAAAATCTGCCCAACTAAGCTCCCCACATCCCTCTCCTCCTCCTTGAAGCTTCCCCTTAGGCAGAAAGCATTTCACGAAGTCCTTTGGTTCCAACCAAAGTGAGTTACCTAAATTAAAGGTAACGTTTTCTCTTAAATTATTTTAATTTATTTTGCTTCTTCAACCCCCAAACTCTTTTTATTTCCTTTATTTTGTAACAACACCAGTATCCTCAATATACTAGGATGTTGTTATAAGAAGGATTCAAACTACACATACACACAACTCCATCTAATGGATGATGAACATAATATTTCTGTGGATGGAAAACTAACGCCTCACGAAACAATGATTGTTCAAATACATCTTACCGCCTCTCATGGTGGCCATTATGATGGAACTGTAATTAAATATGATATTAATGATATATATTTTATATATAAGCTTCTGTAATTCCATTTTATTTCATACCATTATTCGTTTCATGTTGTATATACATACGATAATTTCATTTGAGGAAGTGCGGACTGCCGCCCCCTTAAAATGATATGACTCGTTCATACCACACATGGAACGTATAAAGGATGGTGTTAATGAACTTAAGTAAAATATATAAAATATTATATTATACTGGAATAGTAATATACCTATGTATCATTTGGATTCGATTATTTTAAAATAAAAAATTAAATGGAAGTAGCGTTCGTGCGTACGTACGGACTACCGTCTCCACGAACGCGATGAGATTCATTCTCCATCGTATCCATTCAAGTATAATTATCATTTAATGATTTAAAAATGATGTTTAAGGACTTGATATCATTCTGGATATGAATAAGATACAACAAATATGACTTATGTAACAAAACATATAAAGAAAATGAGTAAGTTAACACCCGAAACGGCGATAATACTAAGATATTATTATCAAATCAATATTAAAAGATCATATATGATATCATATTAATGTATATGATTCTTGTATGATTTAGTAACAATTATTTCACTATTATACAGGAGGTTAACCTACCCCAACCAAGGAAAAGTACAAGGTAAGGGATTCTCTTATCTCACTTTCAATTCCGTGAGATTTCCATTGTTCGCTACTAAATTATTGAAAGTGGTGTATTGTGTAATTCCATTTGATATATATTATCATGATTCACTTTATATTCATGTTATTCTGTAAATCATTTGGTGGTTATTAACTTTTGGCCATGCGACTCAGTTGATTAACGTGGTAAGGTTTTTCTTATCTCACTTTTAATTCCCTGAGAATTCCATTGATCACCACTTAATTATTGCATGTGGTGTATGTGTACTGCCCATGATCGTATTCATTGTGTAATATACTTTAATTTATGGGTATTTACATCATCATGGTATGATACTTCTTTCATGGGTGTATGTTTCGTAAGTTACCTAATCGATAAGGGAATTTGAGATTTCAATTTCCACTCATTTGGATTTACACATATTTCATTGATTATATTACCCCAAGATTATGTGTGGAATCACTATTCATTTGATTATGTCATAATTTCCACTCCCCTTCCTGTGGATATAAGTTTGATACACATAATCACTCCATTGGTAATTCTCAAGTCATTGATATGAATTTGATAAGAGTAATTTTAACTCATTCTCCATTTGTTGAGTTAAACATCCAATTCGTTGGTATTGTTTTTACAAGAATATGTGTGAATGTCCTTTGATTGTTTTACACTGAATATCCAATCATATTTAGTGTATTTATATTTGTCACACATAATTATGTCATTGATTTATCCTTAACCTAAGGATACAACCTTTATGAGAGATTTCATCTCAATTTACATTCCATTGAGACTTCTTTGATGATATACACCAAATCAATTTTATGTGGTGTATATATAATGTACTTTGACATAGTATATCATGATTCCCTTTATTCTCATGATATTACAAAGTTTTGATCACCTCAATTATTTGTATTCAAGTGTCTCTTTTGGTAAGAATCTCTAACTAAAATACCATTTTTAAATGTTTTAAAGACTTATTCATCTAAACCTTTCTCATTAATGTCCATGTTTTAAAAATGGTTTAAAGGATTTATTTATATGGACATTAAAGTTTAGAAATCAAAACTCCTTTTAAAAAGTTTCAAAGTGGTATGGGACACTTTGATTCAAAAATCTACTTTTAAATGGCTTCTTGACAAATAGTGGGACTTTTAAATGTTTTCAAGAAAAGGGGGATATTTCTCTCAAATAGTTTTGATGATTATTTTCATCTATGTCAACATCCTTCATTATTCTTGATTGAGGTTAATGTGATACAATACAATCTTCCATATTGTATCGAATGAGTTATGTTTGACTGTGGATGTGCTGTTTTTATACCATTCATGGTTTGTGGTAAAAGTATTGACATTTCGTATGCTAGTGTTAATACGAATGTTTATGTTACGTTTAAACATGTTCATATGAGGAATGCATTGGACTTAATAAGTGACGGGTGGAGCCCGCTATAGCTCCTCGATGCATCGGTAGGTCTCATGAGACAAACTAGTGTCTTGGCACAAGGCCTTGGCAAAATCTTATTTGTAGTCTTGGCACGAGGCCTTGGCTATGTGGTTATGATAGTCTGGCATTATGCATTCCATCATTATGAAAGTGGTTATTGATATTGCATGTGATCATTCGACTAGTAGAATATCCATGTGAGTAAGTAAATGGCATTATTTCATTTTACCTTTGCCATTTTATGCTGAAGTTCAAGTTTAAAAGGCTTTTGTTTTAGTTATAAATTGCCTTAAGTGTTTATGCTTATTTATGAAAGCTTATGCTATAATGTTATCCTTACTGAGCATCCGAGCTCACCCCTTTCAATGTTTTATTTTTTTCCCCAGGATTATGAAGAAGTAATTTATGAATGACCTGCAGGGATAGTATGAGGGGATATGAAGACAAGATGTTTTTTTTATGATGTAATGTAAAAATTTATGGATGTATCTAGTTATTCCAAGGCTACTAAACTAATAGGTCTTTCGAGACTTGATCTTTCTCATGATCATGCCAATGTTATGTAATAATGCACTGACTCTGGGTAACTAGGGTCGGGGCGTTACAAATAACATTCCTTGTTATGGTCCATATCTTGATAGTTTATTTATGATGACATATTTATACACTATATCAAATCTTGTACATGTTCCATTCATTTAGAGACATCCAGCTAAGGCCAAAGAAGTTAGTTCATATCAACCAACCCATGAGGAACCCGATCTGATGTATTTATTTATTTATTTAGATGAATTTATTATCATTAGTATAATTAAAATTTTATATGAACATACTTGACTAATATTGAAATTATTGTTAATGGCCTTATGAGTATATCTGACACCCCTTCTGGTCCATGCTTTGAACCCAAGAAAAATTCATGATTATAGGAGTTGATAAAGGGAAGATTCTGTCCTCTGATGCTTGATTTTCAGTATTGTGGTGGAGTACCAAAGTAGAGGACTAATCCTATACTCATGATTCTATTAAGAATAGGTTGTTTATTTCTATATTTGGTTACCTTGTGTTATATTATTGTTTCCCCTAAATCACATGTGCTCATTTTGTATATCTGTATGACATAATCAACATTAGTTTTTATCTATTTTTAATCAACTTATTCCTTTTTTTTCTATTGGATGATTTATCATTATGTTTTCAACTATTGGATGTTTATTACTACTTATACTATTATCATTTAATACTAACCACTATGATACACACTGACTCATTAGGGAATTTAATCCCCATAAACACACCCTAGGTCCATACTGTTAATCATCAACTTCTGGTGACGGGGAGACACTCTTGAGGTCATGTGGCCAACTGCCCCAAGGAACATTTTATTGGCATCCAAGGCATGATACTAAAAATCGGTATCATAGACTTTTTCTATTTATCTTATTGATAGAGTATTAGAAAAGAGATAATTATATAATGAAATTTGGTAGTGATATTGTGCCTGGGAGTAGCTAACCAATGTATAAGGTAAACACAAATTTTATGGTATGGGTTATTACTATTCTAGTTTGAGCTAATTATAGTTGTATTAACTTCACCATTTTGCAATGCACAAGCTATTTGATTTTATTACTATTGATGTTATTATAATAAAATATATTCACCCTTTAAAAATTATATGAAGGAGTATCAATTAATTCACCATTTTAGGAACCCGAGGATTCACATGTCATACATTATAAGATGAGATATTTATGTTTTGGTGTGAATTTCCTGTATTTCATGCTTGTTTTTTTTCCTTTCCTTGATTGTCATATATATTGAAATGTATTAATGTTTCTTAATGGGATAACATAATTGGATTAATTAGAGTGCCTATATCAATTTAAATGGTGTTTTACCACATAACTTGATGATAAAACCTTAATTAACCAATTATTCCACATTTGATCCATGATCTGGTGGTTTAATAGGTTGACATATTTGTTTATTTGGTTGATGAATATTAGTTGAAATTTATGAAGTGAGTACTTCTATAAATTTCTAATGGTAGTTTATTTAACAAAATCACTATACATGGACTATTACACCCTCCTACAAGAAATAAACATCATGTCATATTTAGATGACATATAAATTCCAATTTATTAGGATTATGCGACCGTAATAGTTAGTAATGGTGACAAATTTAACTATATTGAGATATATATATATTGATATAAATAATAATTGACTTCAATAAATTATCCTTTTAATGTGAAATGGTTTCCAAAAAAATGGGATTTCAATTTCAAGTGTAATGGTGTTTTCATCTTTAAATTTAAATTGAATATTTATATACTATAGCCTCTACTATTTTATCAAAGATATTGACCATGAACCGACCTTAGTTGTGTGAAATAGGATGCATATATTATGGTTTTTCAGGTACGCTTCTATCACCTATACCAAGATTCAAGAGTTGTATTATAGGTGTGACTCATTTATAGAATGACCTTATGTATGTCCTTTCATACTTCAATTGTTTCTATCCACTGTTAAATAATATTTTAGGAACGTAGTTGGAAATTTTAGACCTATTCTTCCATGATTTTCTCACATTGTATTCGAGTAATGTGGAGAATACCATGATGTATAGGTGGTGGTCCCTGAGCCACCAGTATTGTCTCCTCTAGTGACCCATAATGATCCTCATGTTGATCTTCCACTAGTAACTGATTATAATTTCTAAGATAGTTTCTTCAATTTTATATAGTCTATATAGAGCACTATGTGACCTACCTCTACCATGGAAGATCTAACATAATTATTTCTGTGGTTACATCCCACCACATTCTTAGGGGATGACAGTCCTCAGGCTGTTGATCCCTAGATTGAGGCTATTTTATCTATTTTTGAGATCCTGTATATTACTCTGGAGGGGAGGGCGATGTTTTCTACCGACAAGCTATGTGTTTTTTCCAAATGTCGGTGGGATGTCAATACCCTGGCCAGACGCCATTAGGGTAAGGTTTAGTCAGGATTCCAAACAACCTTCTATGATTACTACTGTCCCTGAACATTACTAGGAGATAATTCCCATGAGTTTATGAACTTATAGTATGGTGCCATGTTAGTGGTGGAGTACTCAAATAATTTATTTGAGCTCTAGTTTTTTTTAAAGACCCTTACTGATGATGATCCAAAAACTATAATAATTTTTTATAATGGGATTTCATAATCTATCTGATCATAGGTGAACAGTTTAAATCTGACCATGGTTTATAAGAATATGAACTTGTCCCTCATCATAGAGTGTAATCGAGGGAAGGTGGAAATTTGATCCTAGGATGTTTAGCATCCAAGAAGAGAGACAATTTACCTAGTTATAGGAAACATCATTTTATGGGTTAACACAAGGGAGTTTCTAGCCAGATGACATGCATCTATTCTGATACAATGTTTTACTAGTGTATAAGGGAGGGTTATTAAATTGCCTTGTGTATGAGGATCCTGATCCAGTTCTACGATTACAGTTGGATGGCTCACTTACACCATTGTAGTGAACATTCCCTCCTATATTTGGTGATAAGGGATGAGTTCCAACACTTCTTTCAGGTATTGGATCCACATATCCATGTTAGAATAGGAGTTGTTATACTACCGACTAATCAGGATTAGAATGTGGTCTTGGTCAAGGTAGTCAGACATCTGATGTTCAATTCCAGTAGAGTTGACCTACCTAGGTTAGTCACGTTACATATTAGGGCCGTAGTTCGGGCCATATTTATGTACTGTAACCTACATCTGAGTAGATACTAGGGACCTATACTATAATAGGTACCTTTTAGTTATCCTATATAATATTTTCTTCCTTATTTTATACTGGTGCATCACACACATTCTTATCTTCTACAATTATGAAATGTTTTGGGAAAAAATGGCGTACTTATGTGGAGTGATGACTATCAAAACACCATTAAGGGTGTGATTAGACAATAATAACTCGTGAAAGGAGTTCCCCCTTGAGGTAGATGGGTACCATTTGGAAAATATTTTTCCTAAAGATGACCATCTTCGATGTAATTCTAATTATGGATTGGTTAGTTACTTATCATGCGAATGCTCATTGCTATAACTGGAGGGTGTTTATTAAGTCACTTGAGCGTTGTTCTTACATAAATAAGGGAGAATGGGATATTGAAGAGAGCCAAGATGGACCAAAGAATACTGGTCTAGGTAGGGTGACAACCCAGATGGATAGTCCCTTTATGAGTGATCAGTGAAAGTGCCTTATGGAAATACCTCTAGTGGTGGATTTCTTCAAAGATGACTTCCTTGGGAATTTCTCCACCATACCTCAAGTATGAGAGGAAATGTTTTCTATTCAGATAGTGTTTGGTACATAATGAGATTTCATTACTCCTTATAGGATAAAATCTACCATTAGCTATGCTCGAGACCACTTGACATACCATGTAATGAGTTACAGAGAAGATATGGCTTGACCGAGGTCCAGGTTAAGCCGTTTGGTCTTATGAATGAACCATCCATTTTAATTTCATTGTTGAATCAGAGTTTCCACCCATACCTATATTCATTTGTGGAATTATTTTTAATTGAAAGTTGTGTGTATTCTTACTCAAGACATGACCATACCAACCATTTTGATATTGTTCTAAATACACTAGGAGATAACTATATTTTTCCTAGATTATAAAATTGATATTTTGGATCAATAAGTTTCACTTCTTGGGTCACATCATTTAAGAGGAAGGAATGTCTATATACGTAGTGAGGTTGAGTTCCCTAGTTTCATTAGAGAATCCCAATAATGTCTTTTTCATATGCAGTTTCTTGGGCCCAGCTAGCTATTATAGGCAATTAATTTAGGATTTTTAGAGCCTTATAGTGCCTTTTATGGTAGTCACTAAGAAGGTTGTAAAATTATCACTATATGAAGCTTGTGAGAAACACATATGGATCATAGGTGAGAACCCACTGTCTGTTTGGGGTTTTGATGATAATGAGATCTTTCACTTCCACAAACACTTATGGATTCCTTCTCACATATGAGAATGGTTTTTGTTGGAATCTCCGTCCTATGTTTGTGAAATTTAATGTTGGGATTACCAAGATGTATCAATACCTACATCATTAATATTGGTGACTAGGTATGAGGTTTTAGATTTCAAGTTTCATTCAGAGTTCCACCTATATGTTTGTGAAGATAAAGCAGTAGTGACCTACTAAAAATTCATAACCATTATCCCTTTATTAGTGGAAATTGATTGAAATCCGCTCAAATTTTGTGACCGGTTTTCTATGACCCCTCTAAGGGAGTGATGTTGTATGGGTGATCATTAACAAGATGACTAAGATCACACACTTTATACCTTTATAAGAGACCTTATCATTTGATAATTTTAAAATTATTTATATCCTGAATATTTTGTGTCATCATGGTTTTCATCCTTTTGTTTTATTGGACTAAGTCACCCGGTATATATCACTGTTCTAAAAGGGGATATAAAAAGCACTAGGTCCATAGTTTATCTTGAGTACAAACTTTCAACCTTAGAACAATGTTCTGTTCGGGTGGATGATACAGTTGTTAGAGGACAAGCTCCATGAATGTGTCTTTGATTTCATAGGTTCTTCAGAGAATCATATACCTCTAGTAGAGTTTTCCAATAATAAGAATTTTTAGGGAATGCTTCAGATGGATCCCAATGAGACTCTTTATACTCGACCATGATGTGATCCTCGATGCTAGTTAGATATAGGTGTGAAAACACTACTGGGTACTCATTTAATTTAGGTGACTCTAGAGCAAGTAAACCAGATTCAAAAATGTATGGCTACATATCAGTCCATGTTGAAGTCTTATACCGATCGTTGATGTTGACATCTAGATTTTGAGGTAGGGCATCAATTCACTCTTATAGTATCACTTATATTTGTTAATATATGGATTTATACATAGGTAAATCTATCCTCTCATTATATTGGGTCTTTTGAGATAATACTGAGAGCCATGCTGAAAGAATATAAGTTGAAGTTATCTCAGAAGTACCATATCTTTCATGACGTCATCCATGTATCACAACTTCACCATTATCATTCTAACTCATATCAATAAATTTACCTCAAGGATATTATTATTGAAAAATATTATCATTTTTGGATCATCCAATACGTAATTTTTCTGGATCATGAAGGCTCACTAAGGTAGGTCCATTCCTCTAGTCTGGGTTCCATTAAAACACAACCATATACAAGACAAGACAACAGAGAGAGAGAGGCCGATGTATGTGCCCTGTGGATGTATCTTTTTTTAGATGATTCCTTACCACCCCAAATAGGGGAACTCTAGGACATGTTGTTTTAATATGGTAGGTTTTAACATCCTATCACTTTAGTGAGGCTTGTTTTATTTTAAATTCGGTAAAATATCATTGGGTTTTCTCTTTTAGATTAAGCCTTAGTGGCCGGGACCTTAGCCTGGTCAGTTAGCTTCTAGAAAAGAGGTTACAGGTTGGATGGAACCTTTCTACCTCTCAAAACCTAATGTGTTCATAACCCACAATTTGTCTTAAATATAGAATGTGTATTCTTCTGGATATGACCATTCACAACATTTAGAGGTTATTTCCCTAGGATGGAAACAATGAACATTACCTGATGTGTAATGAACTTCCACACTGTAGAAATTCAAATGCATGTTTTTTTTAAATGGGGAAGGGATCATTTTAATAGAACCCTCTATTTCTATCACATAGGATATGAGTCACAGGAGAGACCTCTAACATGCCTAATCTAGGGATCCTACTTTGCCCTCCATCTGAGATCCATTCTTTTTTTTCATTAGCTGAATTAGATCTGCAAAGGAAATATCTCCACTCATCATCCTTATTTTCCTTATTTATCTTCACATATCTTATTCTATTTTGGTGGAAGATAATTTTTCCAATTTTGTGGGGTTTCTATATATTCTTCTGAATAATACCGTTAGATCTCGATTCAAGTGATGAAACTGGAAAATGAAATTTCTACAAACCTAATATAGGTGGGCTAGCTTCTTTCCCACAAGTTTGGTTTCTTTTAAATTATCATCACCGATCCATGTGCCAAAATTATCCTGAAATTCCACTAAAATGTCTAATAGATAATATTCATTGGGTTTTGATTCCCTTTAGGGTCTCATGTATTAGTGAATCAATTCCTTGGTTGATTTACTTCACTCTAGTCACCCCAATGGTGGTTCATTCCTTTTAATTCCAAATTCCCCGTACCATAAATTTCTAAATCACCATTATGGTGTGTTTCCCTTGTAATAAATACATTGCAATGTGAAATTTGGTAATAATAATTGGTATGCCACTTTTTAAGTCCCAACACTTCATGCCATAATTTAATTTCTTATTAAATGTGTTGAACCATATTCTTAATTACATAAATACCCTTAATATAAATTAAATTATTTGGATAATTTGATTAAAATATCATATATCCCAAGACATTATAAATGAATTTAATTGCACTTGATAAGTCATAGTTTCATACCTATCTTGGGTGATACAAGGGATTCTATTTACAGATCGTGTAGGATGGGATCTACAAGATCTATAATTAAGAATTATAATAGAATTTTCTATATACCGAGAGTGATAAATGTATTCTATAGATGAGATCAACATGTATTTTATCTACCTCAATGTGAGTGATATTGGCTCCCTAGGGGAGACACCATGGAAAAACTTAGTGGCTAGATGGTTATATCAGGCCATGAGTGATACTCAATCCCCTATGTGAGATACTAGGGATGGACACAAAGTGTATTATCATTACACCTGTTAGGGGTAATAAAAGGGATTAAATTTATTTTTTTCCATAGATGTGATCCTGTGGAATCGAACATTTATTTTACTCATGGTGTGATACTCATGTTTATTGAAATAATTTATATTGGATGGGCCCAAGATGTTTCTTAATTAAATTAAAGAGATGAATTGTCATACAATTTTAAGAATGTGAATTCCTTCAATTAGTGGACATTCCCACCAAGAGAAATCACACTCTTGGGAATGGTCAATATCTTGATAATTTATTTATAATGAAAAATTTACACACTATTTAACATCTCTTATAGGTTACCTTGGTTTAGAGATATCTAGATAAAGCCAAAGTAGGCAGTGTCAGATGAGTTTCCGATGAGGAGCTGGTATAATCTATTTATTTATTTAATTCATTTCATTTATTATTTTTTGTACACTACTAATTTTATATTCCTAGACTGGACTGATCTTTACATAATTAGTGGTAGGATTCTGATAAAATCTCACACCCTACTTGGGCTACCCTCGGTTTCCAAGAAGACTTCATTATTTTAAGGGTAGATAAAGGGAATCACATATCTTCCTATTCTTGATTTTTAGTACAATGATTAAGTATGGGAGTAGAGGACCGATCCTATTATCATGAATCTAATTGGATCACATTTTTTTTCTCTTTGTTCTTTTAGAATGTGTTATATTACTGTATCCTATGTATCATGTGTTCTCATTTTTGTATAGATATAGTAAATAATAATTATTATGTTATATCTATTATTTACTTAGATTATGTATTTTCTTTTTGTTTCTCTTAGATGATTTTTCATTAGTATTTTAACTTTTGTATGTTTATTACTTATTTCATTGTAATCATTTATTAATTACCACTATGTTAAACTCTAAAACACGAATGAATATTCTCACCCATGGACACACCTTTGTCTATCATTGTGATCTGATAGCTTCTAGAATACATGGATTCATTATTGATGTTATGTGGAAAACTATCTCAGGGTACCGTTCAATGGCTTCTCGGTTGGGACGCTGAACTCAACTTGAGGAGTGTGTTGTTCCGAAACACCTTTGAAATCAAAAGAAAAATATATAAATACATAGTTTAGGGTTTGAATAATTATTTTAGAATGGACATCCTAATGAGGATGATCATTAGTGTGTGAAACTCTATTATGCATCAAGGGATTGCTAAAGACTTGACTAGAAAAATCAGGTAAACCTCAAACCCTAATTATATATAATGGAATGTGGTACTTTGTGGAACCTTACCACTTGTTTAATGCATATCTCGTAATTCTAATCTTGTGATGATTATTATATAATTGATATGAAGTGTTATAACATTATAAGGTGATCCATTTCCACCCATATATCATTATTCCATTTATATATTTTGGGGTGTCCAATGGGAAATTCCATGGTGATATTTTCCCATTTCCATTCTAGTTTGGTTAATTGATATAACATCCCCTTTGAATTTTTTCATTCAAACATTACTTACTTGCATAAAAAGCACCAAGATACAATATGTATTGTATTTTCCTTCATTCCATCCCAAAGAAAGTGCTCTTTAAAATATATTTAGACCTTAATAAATCCCAGATTAATATATAATAATGAATTATTTTCTTCCAAAAACATATCCTTCTTCAATTCTGGTATAGAAGGAATTCATTCCTAGTTCTTGAACCTTATCATTCCACCACGATCATAGTTAAACTCAAGAACATTTCTAATTATTTTTAAATCTCCATTGTCCATATAAACCTATTTCATATTTATATGGATATATGGTTGAACAATTAATTGAAAAAGATAATATTTTCTCCTTATATCGAAATTTCAATATCCATCCTTTGAAAATCGAAAAATATTTGATCTTTTTTTGTTCCTATCACAAATTAGCTAGAATTATCCTTTTGACTCAAAGAATCTATGAATTGATCTCTTTTGATTGGTGGTAATGTAATGAGTAGTCATAATCATTAATATTATCTATCAATATTCATTTTTTATCTTTAACCCCTTATATGTGAACATATTATTCAATTTTTTTGATCGGTATATGTATCATATGTTTCTCCATAAAGATAATTCATACATATATTTTGTACAAAACAACCACAATTAACTCCAAATCATGAGTAGGGTAATTTTTCTCTTGAGTAATTATATCACATGAGGTATAAGCTATAAACATGTCATTTTTCACAAGAAAACATCCTAATCAATTCTTGGATGCATCACTATAGATTAAAAACATTTCTCTACTATAGGGTAAAGTAATCATAAGTGTGCCGACTAATCTTCTCTTATATTGCTTGAAATTTTCATCACACTCATCTTTCCATAGTAAAATGTCTCCCTTCCAAGAATACATGGCCAAAAATTAGATATTCATGAAAAATTATCCAAAAATCATCAATAACATATAGATAAACCAAGAAAACTATGGATCTTAGTCACCATAGTTTCTCTAGGAAAACATTTAATAGCCCCCATATTTGATTTATCTACTGATATACCTTCCCATAAGATTATATGTCGAAAAAATGGATTCTTTTTTAGTCAAAATTATCATGTTTTAAATTTTTTCATATATTTTCTATTTCCATTAGGTCTTTAGTAATATTATAAAGTGATCTTAATAATCTTCCTTGTACTTTGATTGGATAAGAATATCATTTATAATGGCTACCAAAAAAGGATCTAGGTAATCTCTAAAGGCTATATTATTTAAATACATTATTATATAATGATACTTAGTAAGAAAAAATGAATACACTATATATTCATAGTGTCTATACCTTGTACATAATATTGTTTTTGTTATATACTCATTCTTAACCCACAATTAATGTCATCCAAAACATAGGTCGATCTGGAAATGTATTAAGATCCACAAAGTTGACCAAACAAGTCATAATTATGTTTATGAAGACAATTTTTAATGATTTTGATATTATTGAAATTCTGATAATAAATTCAAGGTAACATCAATCCATGTTTTTTTGAAAAAAAGTAACAGGTGCACCCCAAGGTGACATAGTTAGACAAATGAATCCCTTGTCATATTTTATCTGGTGTTGTTTCTTAAATTCATATAACTCAATTTGTGAAATTATTTACAGAGTATTGAATTTTATTTATGGAAAATATATGAATTCTATTGAAAAATAAGCATCACATTTCGATGGATGACTATGAAACAATTTAGGAAGGTCGTCAATAAATTTTCAAACAACAGGAATATCATCAACATCAAGTTTCTCCCAAACTACTTTAGATAAAAACCCAATTTTAATGGTAATTAATACCCATAAAATGGATGTAATGTCTATCAAAATTTCATACTTATCATCACATTTTTATATGATCATTTGTTGGTCTAGAATATTTAATGTAACTTACCTTCCTCAACAATTGATGTGGAATTTATTTAAGGAAATAAAATCCATTCCTAAGAAGAAATTAAATTAAAATAGACGAGGAAAGACCTGATTTAAGGTAATCAAACTCCCAAAATTTCAAATAGATAGGGGTCATAAAAGTGATATGCGATCATCATACCATTAGGGGGTTTCACTATTAATTCTATATCTTATCATTGGGGGGGAAAGTAGACACCCTTAGAAAGTTATTTAAATATGAACGAATGGTTACATCTAGATTCAAATTCAACATTAGAAGGTATATAGTAGATAAGTAAGCGAAACTTTCATCACATCATTATCACAACCCTGAATAGAAAAAATGATCACATGAGATTTAACCTCATCTCTCAGATTATGATGTTTTTGTTTTTAATCAACATCATTAAACCTTGGGTTTGGGAACTAGTTATCATATAACAATTATCCATATTCTTGAAGCACTAAAGTGTGGGAGGTTAATTATATAAAGCTTTCTCTCTATTAATAATGTTCTATAACTTCTTCCCATTACATTAGAAATCAATTTCTCTTTGAACATACCTTTCACCCATAAAACATTTATTAGTCCCTTTAAGATAATTTCCTATATGATTATTTTGTCACATTGAGCATAAAAAGTCTGATATTCTACTCTATATGTTTCTTATAATTTCCTTTTAACTCCATTTTACTTTTCATGTCCATACCATGTGATTGATACTAAACACCATCGTCCATTTCCACCAGGATAACACAACACACAATATCCTCATAGCTACTTAAGTATCTTATGGCTAATTTCCTTCATAAACATGGATTAAATCCATTTAATAATTGAGAAATCTTAATTTTCAGTGGGATGATAACAGTTGAATGGTACCTCTTATGTCTTGTAAAATTTTCCTCATATGAGACAACATATTCACCATCCTTTCTCATTAACTCAGGGAACTCATTCTGCATCTTCATTAGAAGAACATGAGAAAAATAGTTATTCAAAAAATATGTTATTGAACACATCCCAAACCATGGATTCAATGTCATCTCTTTTCCTTTTATTCTTCCTAAGAGTCCACCAATTATCTAATTCAGATTCCAAATAGTATACAACCAAAACAACATTCTCATTCTTAGAACACTTGATAACAAAAAATATATCTTTATTGGTATTGATAAATTATTTTAAACAATTTGATCAAAAGACACACTGAAATAAGGTTAAAATTGCTGAATGGAGGACTCAATAAGATGTTTTTCGAACCATTTCTCATTTTTATGTTAAACTTGTTTCATATCTAGAGAAGTATGTTTGAGTATAACAATGATATTTTTCATTCTATATCCTATAACATTTGGATACTACGAAGGACAATAATTGTGTTTTTTGTCACACTCAACATTAATGTGTTTCATTCGGGTTTTATCCATTGACAAAAACAAAAAATCATTGTTTAAGAAATAAAAATCATATAATGGAACCAAATAATATTGAAAAATAACTTATATGATGTCAAAATCATGACACCTTATACAATTTATGAAACATTTGGTTCATATGTGAGATACATCATCTCCTAGTACATTAATAATATCTCTAAACCTTATTATACATATCATATGTAATACTTATATTCATTATCTTGGGAAAGGAAACATAAGAAATGGTTAGCTCAGATGTTTAATGAGGGTAAAAAATAGATATACATAAGCATATCATGAACATATGGGCATATAATATCATTTTCATATATGTACAATATCATTTTAAAGGATATCATTATTGTTTGGTTTTAATCCCTAAACCATCATAGTATTCACAGTTCACTAAAAAAACCTACATAGTAGACAAATTACCTTACAGAACTGAGTTCACTCCTCGTTCTAGTCGTCTCTATATCACAATATTTAAATCTTTACCCAATGCATTCGAGAGATCTATAAAAATTCCAGAAGCATAGTAATAGAAAATAAAAAATGATATATTATCTTTAATTGAGTCCTTTTATGTCATATATATCACATATTTTTATAAAACCATCCTTAATAAATTACGTGTTAATCATAAAAGAATCAAATTTCTTCATGATTTGGTTGTCCGTTGTACACATGAACAACATTATAATATTCCTAAAAAATAGAAATCAAGAAGGTGTGTGATATAAAAATTAAATAAGAATAGTAACACCACTAAATAATAAAAATTTTATATAAATAATATTTCCATTATTATACCCAACCTCGGGAGTTGGTAATGAAAAAAAGAATGTTATCGGTTCACGAGGTGTTAGTTTTCTATAAACGCCAACGATGATTTCATAAACAATTTTATAGAAGTGTGTGCATTTGTTGGTCCCAACCTTAACATAAATAAATTTAAGTATATTAAATATAATCTTGTTTTTATATAAGAATTATAAAAACATAATTAAATGGATTTTTGTTTGAAATAATACAAAAAAATTTCATTGATGTACATTACCTCTTCTTCGAGCATCCTCTATAGGGTTGCCCTAAAATCATTACTTGAATGGATTTATTATTAAAATTAGGATTAGAGGATGGTTATAGGGAATTTGAGAGGTGATTTGAGAAGTTAATGTCTGAACCAAATGGGTTTAAAAGTTTGTGGAAGAGAGGATAGTTGGCGGCCTTTTATATGTTGGGTGAGTGGAAAACATGTGATATTTTGAAAGAGAGAATTCCAACCACATTTTTTATATGAAAAAGGGTCTGAAATGGAACATAATCAAATATAAATTAGTTTTTGATAAAAATATTCCCATAAAATTGTTTTTAGTCAAGTTTATAGGTGATATTTACCTTTATCATTTTAGTTTAACCATCAATAAACCCATTTTTACCTTAACTGCAACAATTAGTTTTTTCTGCATTCAATATTCCTTTTGGTAAAACATTAAGTTGGAATTATTAGAAATTAAAAAGTATTGTGATTTAAAATATGGAATCTATTTTTCTAAATTAAAATCTCATGAATGGAAAAAATTAATTAAAAAATAATCCCACAGATGTGATGATAATATAGATTTTTAAAGATAAATAGTTAAAAAGTTTCAAATTATTTTATATCTAAAATCAATATGATTTTTGTTCAAATGTACTAAATTGGATTAATTTATTTAAAATAGAAATAATTTTTCTTTAAAACCGTTTCAAAATACCATTTAACACTATTAATTAAGAAAAAAAATCAATTTTCAATTAAAATTTTGTATTTTTATTATTCATCATGAAATGACACTTTTCAAAAAAATCACAAAAAATCACCATAAGATAATTTTTAGTTTTTGAATTAAATAATGATGTTAATTTTATAAAATTAATTTTCTAAGATTTTCTATAATTAATTTTAGTATTTTTTATAAAAGAAGTAAAATAAATTTCGTTGAGAAAGTTGTATTTTTTAAAATATAAAGACATTAACAGAAATTATAAATTTTATTATTGATATATTTAATTTACGTAAAAAATTAATAAATAATATTAAAAAATTAGTTATTAATATTAATTTTTAAGTCTAGTAGATATTATATTATAATGAAGTTTGAATAATATTAAAAATATATAGTAGTTTATTAAAACTCACTGCGGTGTGTCACAAAAACTAACCAAGTGATACTTGAAGTGAATGATTAATTAGGGTTCTGTGTAATGAATGATTGTATTTTTTTTGGTGTATCATAAGACATTAAATAAATTTATTTTTTTCAAAAAAAGTTAAAAAAACTCATGGTGTTATACATTGTCTGAACCATAATAACCTTGAGAAAAAAATTTAGTAGAGATGAACAAAATATTGTATATAAAATGAAAAAAACTAATAGCTGTATTTATCCCTTCCCAATAACAATATTACTTTGAAAAAGTCATTTTTAATACTTGAATACATTTGTAGGTCAAGAAATTTACTATTGAAGTGTTTGAATTTCAATGGATACATATAGAGATCGACAAATCCACCTAAATATAAAAATTTTCATCACCATAGATGTTAGTGGAACCCTAGAAGCAGGTACACTTTTAAATGATCATCAAGTCAAAAATTATTTGACTAATAAGAGCTCAATTACCCACCCACCATTTATATATGGCATTCCTATGTATTCCATGACTATACACGGTTAAGGTTGGCCATCTATATGTGGATTAATAATAAAACTATAAAATTTGTTAATTTACATAACCAAAAATCCTATAATCTAATCATAATTCATCGATATTATCCAAATAAAAAAGTTAATAAAACATCCACTCTGAATTAATTATGATAAAAACACACTTCCAACCACATACACAAAAAATATTAAATGATTAGAGCATAAATTCCCATTCATATAAAATTTAACTTGAGAAAAACAATGTATTATAACAAATTATATTCAATCTGATAATTCAAAAGAACATTCAAATATATATCCATAAACAATTTCTAATAACAAGGCTAAATATACCACTAATAAATTTCAAAATATTAATATAAAATTGTAAATTATTTTTTCAAAACATTAGTAGTAAAACATTGTTAGAAACATAAAAATTGGGAGTTTAAAAATTCATATGCTTTATAGAAAAGAATTATAGGTCATTGAACATTATTCCATGAACTACATGGTTTGTTTTACCTCATTGTAAATCATATTCTAGTGCTAAATACCATGTTTTTCCAAATAATCATATGTTAAAACACAATTATAATAATTCTATCCCAAAATTCATTAGAAACCCTCTTAGCACCATAATACACCTAAAATAAAGGATGAAATAAATTTTTACCCAAAACATATCCCAAAAAACCATACCAAATCAACTGACTTCCAAAATAACAATAATTAATAAAATAAATGAGTTCTAAATAAATTATAATCACTAAAAAGTGATTATCTCTAAAAAGATAAAAATAAAAAAACATCAAGTAATTGAAAATTAGGAAAAACATAAAATAAATTACAATAAATCCATTTACATTACCTTCTTAAAAAACCCATAAATTAATATTTTTTTCAGAAAAACATCAATTTTAGAAAATATGATCCCTAAACCAATAAATTCATTACATATTACTGTAAACCTATATTTATTAAATAAAATAAAATATTATAATTGGATTAAAACCCTATCTTATTTCCCAATAAACCAATTAATAAAAACTAAACTCAAAACATATAACTCAGTAAATCAGACACACTCCACACATTAAAAAGAATCTCAAACCAATTTAAAAAACATTCCAATCCCATATTTCCTAAAAAAATCTATTCTCCAGAAAACAATTTTAGAAAAATGATACATTAATAATTTTTACATTATATATATATATAACTACCATATTTATATCTATTATATATCATTACATTTAACATTAAAAATTACAAAAATAACTTTACATTATTTTAATAATACACTCAAACTATTATTTTTATTTATACAATAAAAATTTTGATTGAATTATCACAATATGTTGTAAAGTGGACTTCCTGGGAATAACAAATTAGGTCTCTACCAAATGAACCATTTATCCCAATATATTTTATTTAATTTTTAATTTCAAATTAATTTAATGTCTTACCTGAGGTTAAGGCCACAAAATTTGTTGAAGGTTCAATAACTAGCCACCGGGACACTTCATAGTATTAATTATGTTTAAATATTAAGTAAAATCAAATACAGAATCACTATATTTAAACATTTCTAAATTAACAAGAAGAGAGAGTCTTCCCACCATAGATTACATCCATAATTCCATATATTATCATCTATAATTATATAAAAATCATAAAATACCTGAGATACTAAAATCTATAATTTTTATAAAATTCAAATTTAATGTTTTTTCAAAATAGAGAAAAATAAAAAATAAAAATTCTAAAAATTTATTAGATGTTTAATAAACCATTAAAGGTATGAAAAATTATATTGAATCCATCTCCAGGATCCCTGAATAATATTTCTATGCTTTTATTGTTTTATCCATCCTCTGATGAAATACTCAAGCCAAATACTGAGATTCATGACACTAATATTAAGAGAAAATTAATAAGAGAATAAAATAAAATCGGCAGAGGATATTAAATATCAGTTAGATAAGAAAGGAAAATAAATAGGCTCTGATGGATATCGACTCAAGGGATAATGAGGGGAGGGGTAAATGGTTTTCATTGGTTGAAATTGAGGAGAAATTAGGGGTTAAGTGTCAATTTTTTTTTTCTGAAATGTAATGGGATTTAATTGTAGTATAACAAGATTTATAAACTATATAACAAATCTTGATGACCTTATTGAGTAAAAATCTTACTTTCTACCTTTTTATCATTATTTTTTAAAATAAAAAAGCACTTAAAAAATTAGTTTTACTAATGTTATATTTACAATTTTTAGAATGTTTTCGTATAAAAAAACATATTATTACAAAAATAGAAACCAGTTTTAACTAAATGAATAAAGACATTTCATACATGTCCAATCCATCAGACTAACTAAACTCTATTCCATCAAACTGATAGAAATTTTGTCCATCAGATGGATAGAAGTATAGTATGTTGGAATGAAAAAAGTACATTATATTGGATTTAATTTATCATACTCCATTGGATTGACCACTTATGAGTTTATCAGAATGATCAAATCCCGTCTATCAGTTAAAATGAATCTATTTTATCATTATGAAAAAAACTAGTCTATCAGTATGAATGAATCTAGCTATTAGTATTAATATTTTTAGTTTATAGATGTGACTAATTTTAGTCTACCAATGTGACTGAGTTTTGTCTATTAGTTTGGTGAAGTTTATTCTACCATATTTATTGAGTATAGTTTCTCATAATGAAATATTACTATTATATTAGAATAATGAACATTATAATTATAGTTAGAAATATACCTATTGGTTAGAGTAAATTTTAAAGTCATTGTATTTGTTCCAGTAGAATGAAATGAGATGATAATATATTTTTCTAAGCTGTTAAGTGATGAAAATCCTAGGCCATTGCAATGAACTTTTAGAATAATAAAAATATGACCATTTTAGGAGGACTGATAAATAAGTGGTTCATTCAAGGACTTGGGATCTGATTATTTTGTGAAATGAATCAATATGAATATTTATCTACCATGACAACTAATTATGATTTTATTTCTAATATTTTAAAGAGTTTTTATCTTTAGATTCAATGTGATAATTGGAAAATCCGTAGAAAATATTTTTCTATTATATTACATGTTTGATTGATGTTATGATTGATGTATCCTAGGTTAGGAAGATTGCTTAATCTAATAAGCCTGATTGATTTATTTTGAGGGTTGGAAGGAAGAGTTGATTTCGATCTTAGTGATGGAGGGATTTATGGTAAAAAAATAGATAACTTACAGTTTGGTTTAAACTATGGATACCATAAGTCTAGTTTATTCTCTTTTTCACACTAAAGGTTAAAGGGTATTCATTTCTTTAATAATCAGATGTATTCTCTAACTAATAAATGAAACAAATATGATTGTGTTTTAATATGTTTAATTTTTTAACTATAATTCACCCACCTTTTGTAACTATTATAACTCTAATGTTCCAACAAAGTTACTAACCATTTTTGATACACCTACATGGTTTATTGACCCCCGCATGGATTAAAACACATCACAATAACCATATTTATTGGTTTTTGTAGGGGTAAACACTTCTCCAGATTTAGTGTAAATCATTAATCAAAACGATTTTTACATGATTATTCTATATGCTTGGACTGATAAAAAAATAACGAATGATGCACTATTTTTTTCTATACATCCAAATAAAAAAAATTATTCTACATTTTATTAATAGTAATCATTGAGAAATATCCACTACAATCCTTCTTCCATGGGTATCCAAATCTTGCATTAATCTTCCAATGTTTACAGAGGATTATATATTATATTTGGTCTAATAGAAAAACTGTTTTAATGGGTAAATATAATGATATAAAAAGATATTTGATATACTTAGTTTCTAAGTATTTGAATTCATAAATCATAATTCCATAAACCTAATCCTTAAAACCAGAAAAGATTTTTTTGACTATCCACGACCACTCATTGTAAATCAAATGTCTGACCAAAGAAATAAAACAATTCATAATTTTTTCCCAGGTTACAAATACATATAACCATTAACTCTTAAATACTTAACTATTAATTATTTTTATGTAATTTAAAACTCTTTTATCTATCATCACATGACGATAAAAATTGTCTTCATTACTTTAGGGTAGAAGACGATTGATCCATACACTTTCAAATAATACATGGACTTTCATGCACCACAAAATTAAAAGGTGTTATTTTCTATACCATATTATATCCCATCATTGATATATATAAGGTTTAAACCACTACACCATTTTTTCCTTTAATTCACATTTACAAAAGTCACAAATAGATATTAAATCCTAATATACATTATACACATGCACCATATGTGACATCTTATATAATAACATGTGAATAGTTTGCCTAAAATCATTCTGGATATCAAATTTAACTCCATTAATAACCTCTATCTTTAATTTTCAACACGAGCTACATCACAAGTAACATATTATGAAAACACATACAAAACTACTTTCTAATATCCTATAAATATTTGTTAGGGTAGCATTCAATGTTTTATACAAAATCTATATAAAAAACTCAATCCGCATTCTCAGAGTCCCAAGGTGTAACCTAATTGTATTTTATTACAATTACAACAATTATTAATTATATAATCTATAAATGTAATCAAATATGTCAATATAAAAAATCATAGATGCTACTAAACATATATTTGGATCTTTCAAAATATCAATTAAAAAATTTTGTTTTCTTATTTGTGTCCACTAAATATATCACATATACTTATGAATAATTATATAATCAATTTTTTCATGACATCAAGAAACCATAGGCAATGTTGTATGTTTATATTATATAGATAACTCATATATTATCAATTCTATGTGTATAGACAGACTAAACAGATGGACTCATCTCAAGGAATTCTCTAAAGAGGGTGTGCACATCACATAAACCACACCCAAATAGATAATCACATAACATGAAACTTATCTAGGTATGGATATTCAATTCCATATTTTATCTCAATCAATGAACCCAGTGTCATAATTTTCATAAGAGTGGAAAAATTCTATCATTACAATCACTGGACTGATAACATTATGAAAAATATATGTAACCGCCTATTGATTAGCTCATCATGATGGTTGGTGTATGAAAGGTATTAAATCCTGAAAATTATAATGAAAGTAATCTTTCCAAACTTAGGTATTAATATTTAATGTGAAACATGAACCCTTAAAATACCAAATAAATATTATATGACACATTATATGGTATATATACTAAGTCATCCATCAAAAAGTAATCCTTTTATGTGCCACAAGAATATAATTTATCTCTATATAAAATTATACCATTGATAACATTAATATTTTTTTCACAAAATTTAGTATGTCTTGATGTAGATTAGTTAGGGATAACTTGAATTCATTTGTTGAGCAGTAAATTACCTGTTCAATTGAGGAATATATTTAAATACTATGAAAAAATTATAAATTAGATATTGTCTTCTATATTACATTTGACATTTTATATTCATAAAATCTTTTATTAATGACACAACAACCAAATAAAAACACATTTCAAATCATATCTCATGTCATAGTCTACCAGTTCAACCATATGATTTCAATATATATAGGGTTTTGTTAAACTCATTACACATCTACGGAATTCTTGCCACATATCTATGTGATTATCTAGTAAAACTAACCACTAAAATCCTTTAATGGAAAAAATATATGATTTATTCTTGCTTAAAAAATTGTTAGACTATGAATGATATATCTGATGTTCAAAACATTGAACACGTATCAAAACAAATTTACATAAAAACATCAACTATTTTGATGATAGTAGCTTCTATCATCTATAAATAAATCTTCAAAGATCATCATTATAATCATCTTGAAAATCTTCAATGAATACTTTTCCTTTGTGATAATTCGGTAAAAAATGTTTCTCTTTACATTTATATCTTCATATAGAAATACACCATAAATAATTTTAGGATATAAAGTGACTTTCACCTTGATTCATTCTATTATAATATTTTTTTTCAATTTGAACTAATATAAATCGAAGCATACTACCATTGTTCCCTTAGAAACTATATTTTCTTTAAAATGTCCTTATAAAATAAACAAACTACTTCATGTTGGTATGTTAATATCATTTCATTTAGTGGGAATATTTAACAGCAAAAATATTAACATTGAAATCTTATTTGTTATTTTATGTTTTTATAAAAATATACTAAAAAGTATTTTTTTTCTTTAAAATTTTAATATTTTGGGTGGTGGGAACACTTTCCCTAATATTTTAACAAATATATTCATTAAAATATTTTATCCTGCATAAATTTTTTTATCCTTATCTTATTTTAAACAATGTTATATAATTGAATCAATAATAAGTATGTGTATTAAAACCATTATATAATTTATTTATAAGAAATAATTCTTTGAAAAAACCACAGTTATTAACAAGTTAAATTGAGAAATACCAAATCATTGTTATTATCCACTAATTAATTAAAGCAATAAACATTATCTAACAACTTGATGTAGTTACCCATTTATATATCCCATGAATTCATACATTAATATATTACCATCAAAACATTATTTATTTTAAACTCATATATGTATTCAAAATAAACATTTAATAAAAATATGGTATCATATCCCCATAAAAATTCAAGAGCTTAATTTTATAATATTAATACTCACAATGAATTCTCCATATATTTTATCCTCACAATCAGTTATTTTTTATAATTTATCCTTTTATATAATGTTTCCCAAAATTGAACACACAACCCTTACATGTAAAATCCTTTCTCAAGCATGGAAGATTGTATTGAATCTCCGTGATGCATCTTATTCCTTTTTTGGTCAAAATTTTTATATTTTTTTATATAACATCATTATATATTTTTATGTTGAACCTACTTTGTATTTCTCATTATCCATTAACCTATTAAGGGGATTGGTTAAACTTTTTTTAACTCATACATGATATATTTATTGTAAACCATTGAATACTTCTTAGAATCGATTACAAATTGATGATTGTGGCTTGATTAAGCATGAGTAGTGAACCCAATATCTATAAGTCATTTATGTAACTAATAATATTGAGTATATGAGTTTATATAGAAGTAACCTCAACTACATTGAAAAAATAGTGTCTTTATAAAACTATATATATCTCATGTACAGATTATTTATGATATGGTATTTTTAGGTTTCCTATGATCCCAAAATAATTCATACTCCTTCATTTCTTTTATATAATGGGATATTTGGTAAAATTTATTAATATACACACTTCAAGAGATTAATTGTTATTATTACATTGAAAATCATTCTTTTCTTGAATACATTCATCATTAATTTTTTTTACAGATATGTTTTATTCCGACACATAAATCATTACTAATTAAATAAGAATGATTCTTAAGTTTTTATATCAATCCAGAATGCTTGTTTAGTATAGATTATATTTTCATAAGATTAATCTCAAATTAAAGTTCGATGATAATGATTCCACTTTATCTACAAAATATATTTTATTCTATGAGTATCATGTTTTAAATTCATTTATAAGAAATTTTATTAAAAGTGTCTCCTCAAAAATAATGACCCATTTTTGAATTCCATCTTATCTATTAGTGGTCAAAGATCCGTATTTCAATAAGGAATAATTTTTATTTGGTTTTCCCCTCACCACATGGATATTAATGTCAGTCCTCATTCCAATCATATCATATATGGCTATTATATAGTTGAAGGGAAACCATTTTACCCAACCCATCATATAGAATACTTTAACTCTATTATTATTGTATATTAACTATTATGGATTTTCATCTAGGTGATTCAAAAATAATATTTGAAATACAAGATCTGAATTCAATTTGGTCCAAACATAATTTTATTTCTATAACCTTGTTGATCCGTGGGTACCCAAATTGGCAGGATATTTCTATTTAAATGATCAAGGTCTTGACATGTGATGCTTTGGATAGAAACTAAATCATTGTATTTTAATAGGATTTGTATATCCCAAGATTTTATATCATATATTATCGTTTCATGAATGAATTCTTATAGTGATTTAGTTTTTGAATCCATATTCCTTTTCCAAATCAATATGTTTAAACAATATTGATGTGTAACCCCTTATTGAAATCATAGTTTTTTACATTCAATAATTAAAATCCAACTATATCTATTAATTTCTAAATACATCTCATGAATATGGTATAGGAAAACCATTCATCTAAATTAATACAATCATATGAAATATTCCATCTATATAAGAGTAAGCATGGTGAGATGGGCATCCAATTGTAACTTTACCAGATAGAACTTAATCTCCTAAAAATAGTATTTTAAACCCTATCATCACTACCCGCAGTTGAATACATGTGTGAGACCTTAAATCCACCATAATGATAGAAAATAACATAAATAAACTATAACTACCCTCTAAATTCAAGCTCATAACACATGAGAGATCTAAATTGATGGTAGAATAAAATTAAACCAAGGATAATACTTAATTTTTAACTCATTAAATGAAACCATGCTAATTAAATAAGTCTCTAAATTTATTAAAACTAAAAAAAATCAACTCAAAATAGAAATATGACATATATTTGAATAAAGTAATGAATTATAAATAATAAACGAAAATTTCATAAATTAAAAAATGAGAAAAAATTGGTAAAACATTCACAGAATAATGAAATTATAAACCAATGGAAGACTCAATCATGTAAGGTACATCAACCTAGTTATCTGACATGTCTACAGAAAAGGTAACCATGTGGGAGACTCATTCTAAAATAAGAAATTATGGGATATGAGCATGACGTGGTCCTATATTACCCTAGATTTGTTTCAACCTTTTTGGATGATGATATGAGGGATTAACTAGATCTCTGTCATTTAAAACACCTAGTAACACATAACATATTTTTTTATTTTTATTTAATATTTTTAGGGTTGGGTTCCCATAGACCCTTGATATTTTGAGTATAAATTATCAATGTTTCTTAAAAATTAAAAAAATAATTAAACATGTAAATTTTATATTTTTCCACTATGAAAACATTTATATTATTAATTTACATAGAAATTAATATAAACTTATTCATTCACAAAATATCTAATATTCTATGAACAAATTTTAAAATTTTATAAGAACTTATTATTTTTTAAAAAATTTCACATAGAATAAATAAATAAACTTTTACAAATGTGAATTTTCAATATAAAAATTTTATATTTCCCTTAATGAAAAATTTATAAATAAGAATAATTTTTTTTTTATATTTTACTATTTTTATAATTTATAAACATTTTATAAATTATTCACTAATACAGTCCTATATAAAACAATATTAGTATCAGGGAAGAATTTTTTATGGTTTTAAGTACCCTTAAAATCCTAGATGAGACTAGAGGGCCTACATAATTGGAAATTTTTTAGATTTTTAACCATAAATATTTTTTTAAAATTATAAAAAAACCATAAACATTTTTGTCACGAAGCAAGTTAGGATACCATCCAACCCGACACCCGACCCGATCCAAGACATGGACAGATGGTTGTTCCTAATATTCATGGGCTAGAAGCTAGTGTTGAACATCAAGAAAATTACTAAGAAAATGATTTACCCTAATAAATAACCTGTATCAAAATAAATAAAATAAACATGCAAAATCACTGACAACAACTTAATCAAAACAAATTAATATACACACTAATCTTTGTAAAAAATACAACAGAAAAAACTAGAATCTAAATACCAACCAAACTAAAAACTACCAATATGATCTCCATGTGACCTCAGGGTCACCAACATACACCAACCGACCTCCTCCAATAACACGAACTTGAAAAAGAAATTTGAACTTGAAACAACTCGAGTATATGGACACTGAATGGAACAAGTATGATGTGAGCTCAACCGCTCAGTAGATAGCCACCAATGAATCTATACAGTTCCATTATAGAAAATATTCTATTAACACTAGTCTAAAATACAAATATAGAAATATGTTTTTCTTATATTTAAATAAAAAAGCTCCTCTTTACCTTTGGAAAAAAAAACACACACAGAACATCACTTTTTTAAAGACAGATTACCCTTTTATACCTACAACCCAATCCAAAATCAAAACAGTACGATACCAAGCTATACATAAAATAAAAAAGTCGTAAAAATAGAAAACCATGTACAGAAGAATGTAAATAACAAAATACATATAATAAACCATGGGTTTATTTTAAACATCTCTAGGTGATCCCTAAACATACTATAATCTGACTAACCTACCAGATTATTATGGACCTCCATATTCAATAACCAACTAGACACTATAAACTTACAAATCTATTAGCACATCCCACAAAGGGTTCTAATTCCTAGGGTTTCCAACCTATCAAATTTTGGTCAATAAGAAACCATCACTCAACCCTCTAAAAGACTCCCAGGAAACCCATGGTAATAGTACACTATGTAGGTAAGATCCCCTCACATGCATGCCTCACCTTTTCTACCGCCACCGCACTTGCCTAACCCAAACACTAACAACATATGTGAGATAACCCACATGGGGAAATCTTCCATAGGGGTTCCCATAATATAAAAAACATTCACAAGTTCCAACAGTGCCTTTACATCACATGATCTTTCAAATAATTTCTTGAAACAAACTGAGATGCCAACTGTCCATTTGTATATTGAAAACCACAATTCATTTCCAAAACATTAAATATGTCCAACCATGCCTTAAACATTATCAATTCCAGTATATTTAAAAAATTATCTGAACCATTTCCAAAATAATGTTAAGCATCACATTCATGTTCATAATTCCAAATGACCCTTTAGAGAGTTTAAAGTAAAGCTACATCAAAAAATTACAAACAATCCACTGCATTCAAAATCCAATTTGAATCCAATTTCATGTAATTTTTAATTAAATGAACTATTAGTAAATCATTAAGAGTTTGGTGAAGTAAAGAATGACGAAGAGAGGATGAGCTATTTAAAAATCCGGGTTCCTAAGTTTAGAAAAATTATTTAAGAGCATTGTCATTTGTGTGGCCATCCATGTGCGAACCTCAATCAGGCATGGATGTGGCCACATCCAATTGACCACCATAAGTATCCCTAAAATTTCCTCAAAATAACTTTTAAATAAACACAATATACTTTCCATAAAATACAACAAACAACACTTGTGGGTCATGTTATAAAGAATCACCAATCCACACATACAATTCCAAATTCTAAATCAAACAATGTTATAATAACATAATAAATGTTAAACACCACTAAAAATTCACAATATAAATTTTAAATAACAACTGACATTTTATCAAACAACATATGTGCATAATAATATAAATTTCTCAGAAAAAACAATTCTAAACCACTTAAACTACATGTTTTCAACAAAAAATACCATACTAAGATAATAAAACCCACCAAAAGTGTGAGAAACATATTTATATATCATTCGAAAATACCCAATTATTAATTTAAGGAATTTGAAATGAATAAGATAGAAACACCTACATCAATGGAGTGCAGATATGATGAATCATTAGGAGGAGGAAGAACACACCCTTAGAGATGATCCAAACCACCAAGAATTTGATAATAAAACAATACACATCTACCCTAATCACTAGGCTTTGTCCAAGAGGGGAACCTAAAAAAATAGATCAATATCACCATAGATAAGGGAGGTGAGAAGGACAAATTGGCAAAAACCTAAGGAAACATAGCATAAAACATTCAAGGGGCTTCAAAACTCGAAGGAAAGTAAGGGAGGATGAAGCTTGGATGACCCCATAGTGCGAATAGATCAAATATTGGAGAAGAATCAAAATTTAAGATAAAAATATAGAAGTTAAAACTTGGAATTTCAAAATTTCAATGATTAGGGTAGCTCACATGGTTTGGCCACAATATTTGAAAATTTTTGTGCAAACCATGCGGTAGAAACTATCAAGATGGAGATTACATCATGCACATTTTCCAAATAGTTTCCCAAACCATGTGCGACCCATGTTCCTTACTCTTGGACCCTATAAAAGGCCTCAAAATTACTTGGGTGAGGGGGAATTGTTTTTCTAAACTACATGATAACTGTGAATAGGCCAATAACTCCCCCAAAACATCCAAAATCCATAAATTTAAATCATACTAGAACCTGATCCTCAAAAAAGATCCAAATATGATAAAAGAATAAAAAAGGTATTTCAATGTCAGGGTGTGATAATTATCCAAAATACAAAAAATATTATACCCTATAAAGTCATCCACTTGGAAGTTTAATAAAACTTTATTTCATGCGCAGTAAAATTCAAAAGAAACCATGATCCTTGGTGTGAACCTTCACTTCACAAGTCACACCCAACCAATTATAGAGAAATTCACATCACAAAAGTCAATGGGATAACATGGGAGGGTTCTACTCACCACAAAAATATGAGTCATATGACCAACATAAAAAATCAAATAAAACCACCTTAGGTTGACCAATGGGTAAAATTCCACTAACACCACTATAGGTCAATTAATGTGGGAACTTCCAACATGAACTTGTCTAACTTTTATGCAAAAGATGAATAAAGTAATTGGAAACATCCCACATAACCCTGAACGCAAACACTAGGAAAATCCTAGGAAAGGTTCTCATATCAACTTGAAAACCTTATGAAAGTCTATAAACATATATTTCCACAAGATAGGGTATATCCAAATTGGGTAAACAAAAATCGAGGCCAGAACTAACCTGCACATGGGTTAAAAACCCCCTAGAAACAATAATCAAACATATTCTAAGTTAACGTAACTAGATATCATAACCCATCAAAAAAAGGATGATCACACACAAGAGAGAGAAAATGATTCAAAAACTCAGATTCAAATAAAAATAATATTATAAAAGAAAAAGTCTATAATACTTTTACGACGAAAATATGAACATTAAACGACAGAAAAACAAAAAAATGGAAAACTTCAAATGTCCCCACCCCAGCACGAGGCACCAAAATTGGGCTAAGTTCCCCCCACATCTTTGGTGGTTCATGATTTCATGTGAGCTTCACTTTGAGGCATATAGTTGGACCCTCGATGACTGAATCATCTACCAACTCGAAGCTAGAATCTGAAATCCTATGGTCAAAACTTCTTCCTTAGGAAATGATTCCTGAAAAATTTCTCCAGATGATCCAAATGGCCACAAAGATGAAATGTTTGTAGAGGATTGCAACAAGACAAATTTGAATGCTCGAACCAGCCACACTAGTGGCATACATATGATCATTTTGAAGAGTCATATATTAGAGACAATAAAGGAGTATTTTGAATAATAGGTTCATATGGAACACCTCTCTTTTCTTATGGGGGACCTTACTAATAAATAGGAGTCACTTGCCTTCCAAATTTTTCTCTACTAAATAACGTAGATTTGAACACTTCTTACACCAAATTCTCAAATTGAATATCCATGGAGGATGGGGATCACACTATGAACTCTGGATGAAGGCCTGTGATGAAATGAAAAGGCTTCAACTGATCCTGTGATTCTATCTTCAAAGATAAGGAAACCAAAACCTTATTGTGGTCGACATAGACCTTCATTTCCCAGTAGCCTTGCTGAATAATCATGAGCTATTCCAATTTTATCAACTTCAACTCCTATGGTATAAACCATAAGTTGGATATACGCATAAATAATTCTCATGTCATCCCAACTAACATCAAGGATGGAACATACATCTTTCATGGATCTAAAGTTGGACCCTCCAACAAACCCATAATAACACAAATTCTAATAGATTTGGGAGTTACCATTAATATGAGGACACACTGAATGTTCTTAAGCCACTCCATACCATAGGATCTTGTTCACTATAATATATTTGAAAAATTGGAGAAGAATCTGGAACTAGGCAAGAATCACTAGAAATTGGGGGACATTTTTGGGAAGTATATTTTGAACACTATAATGACTAAATAAAAATTCAACATCAACCAAAAGAAAAATAAAATAGAAAATCTCGATCCAAAACAACATTATCTCAACCTAAAACAATATAAGCACAACCATATATCCTCTTTTAAAAAACAACATATTTTCATTTCATTTAAAAATCTCTTTATTCCAAGGCCATTATCCAAACACCAAAAACCAATTTCCACAAAACAAAATCTCAATCTTCATAAAAAACCTAAATTATACAATAAAAACAATTTCCAAAAATATTTTCCCTTAAAAATACATTTGTAAAAAACCATTAAATATATTTAATTTCAAATACAAACCCATGGAATCGTATGAACTATTTCATATTAATTCATCCCAATTACTATTATATCATTCGTGCACAATGTCTAACTTGCAATTTCCATACACAACCTCCCATATGAAATGTTCATAAGGAGTACCAATGGTCTCACAATACATCCCATCATGCAATTTAAGAATATAATGATTCATTTTCTTCTATTTTTACAAGATAACCCATTCTAAAATCAATTTATAAATGAAAAACACATTTCCAACTGACAAAATTTTAAAAATTTTATTTCAAAATAACTTTTAAGGAAAATGCGGGAGACCCAAAATAACATCATACAAAAATAAGTCCAGATCAAGACTACTATTAACTTCCCCTTCCCAGCAAGTACATCATTATGTAATATCCTCATCTCACATGACTACTTGGAAAACTACCCCTCACATGGTTTCATTGGCCTAGTACTGATGGAAAACCATACCCTCTAATTCATCTAAGTCTGTATGGTCATGTATAGATGGATTATTTATACTTTGTATCCTCATATGGAGCTGATCCTTATATAATGCTGGTTGATTTCACTATAAAAACTAGAATAAAACCCAAAACCAAAATTTTCTTCAAATCCCATCAATTCCAGTTTTACAAAACCTCCACTGATAATTTTTCAAAAAAATAAATACAACAAAAAGTCATCAAACCAAAAAACCTTTTCGATATACCTGTACTATTTTCTTAAACTCATGTAAAAAAGAACCAAGAAGAACACTGTGATACTTCGCCTAAGATGGAATGGAGGAATCTTAGAACAAGAGTAGTGAACCAAGAAAACAGAGACATAAAAAATCATTGGTGATACCACTTCTCGACACCATCACATCACCTTTCCCATCAACACTTAAAATCGAGTATAACCATAATCATAATCATCACAAAACCAACAATACCATATCAAAATCAAAATTCCTAGTAAGGAGAGAAAATAAATACCAAACCACCATAATCTTCCCATGATTCAGCAAAAGAAAAAATAATGCCAAAATCAACCACAACTTCAAATGCAGAAGAAATTGGGATCCCTTCAACGGGTTTTGATGAAACCTTGAAGATCTATACCCACATCACCACAAGAGCGCATGTTCTTTGGAGACTGTATGGAATCTATGGAAAAGGGTTTCCTATCTTCAAGACAACAAATTCAAATCATGAAATATTAGAAGGTCCATAATTTTTATCAAGAGAAAAGACCAAAGGTTCCGGCATCGTGCATCCCTCCATGAACCCATCATAGAATTATACCACCTCCACTCACTATGAAACCACACTATTTGATACCTGAATCCTAATATCCACTCTAAAACAGCCATAACAAATCACCAAAATCCTCACGAAACTTGAACAAAGGCTAACAAAAAAGCACACCGATTGAATCCGATGCCCAAATCTATCCTCACCACTACGAATGAAGCCGAATGTTGCTGAAATGAGTTTCCCAAAAATTGATTCCAGAGGAAGAACCGCTTGTGAGATCCCATGAAGAACTAGTGTTCCAATATTCATGTATGAGTAAACAACTGAAGGGTATTTGAACTGTGAAATAAGACTCTACATGGGTCACTACTTTATGTCAAGTCACAACATGAAACTAGATCACCTATATTGCCATTTCATGATACCAAAAAAAAGCAAAAACAAAAGACTCATATCCGGTTTTATTCCTGGAAGCTTTAGGATCATAATGAGGAAGGGTTCATGTCATCGTTCTCGTACCTCCCTCCCATGTCCCAAAATTCGTTGTCTCCAATAAACCTAACACCCCAAATAATGAGATAATGATACGATACAATTTTATTATGATCCATGTTGTGATTCCATCCAACCAAAAACCAGAAATGCTTTGAGGCATGGCCTGAAGGTCGTTCCATATCCCCATGGGTTGGCCACCTATGATGGGATTCAAATATTATTCCTAGGGAACAATTATTCCCAATAAATGACAATGATAAAAATAAATAAACTGAACATGAAAAAGAACTGACAAAAAAAGAATCTCAACAATTGAATATACATGCATATCCAGGTACAAAATAGAACTATACAAACTAGAATCAAAATTCAAAAAAATCCTAAAATACCAATGAAATATTTAAGTTACCTCATGGTTACCACCATTTACTCAAAAAAATACTACAAGACGAACCTTCTCCAACAATGAGAAGTCAACTAGAAATATGAACATGAAAATAGTTCAGGTATATAGATGCCAAATGGCACAAGTAGGGTGTGAGTTCTACATCTGAATAGACAATAACCAAAGAATACATTGAAATAATTTCCTAAAAACTATACAGTAACACATGTTTGAAATAAATATATAAGAATTGGGTTATCTCATTTTTAAATAAGCAAACATTTATTTCCCTTTTTAGAAAAAACACAGACAACATCACTATTTTTAAAACAGATTACCATTTTATAACGAAAAACCAAAAAAAACTAGATGCTATACTCAAATACGACTCACCTACCCTCTATTTTTTATAAATATCCCTAAAATAATCCATATATTTACTCAAATCAGACCCACCCACCCTCTTATTTTAGAGCTCCAAAGTCAAAAAACAACTATAAGCAGTAAACTAGCCAATCTAGTGCAACTTTCCACCAAGGCCTAAAAATTCTCAGGGGTACCAACCAATATAATTAGGTTGAAATGAAACCAAATAAGACATTTGATTAAAAATCCTATTATAAACCACATTAATGCCATTTGGAAATCAAGTTATCGTTAGTGGATAATTAAGTGTTTAGATAAGGAAAGAAGAAGGATTGCATGATGAATGTTTTGAAAATACAGTTTCTTAAGGTGAAAAAATTTATTTATGACCATTTTCATTTTTTTCCCATAGATACGAGAACACCAAGCACACACAAGTGTTACTACATACAATTTCACACCACAGGTATCCATGAAAATTTCCCATAACCAATTTTAAAGAAAGACCACATGCTTTCAAACAAAGAGAACAAACCATACACGAGAGTCAGGCTATAAAAAAATCCCCAATTCACACATATAATGCCAAATTAACAATCCAAAAAATATTATCATAACACAATCAAGGTTAAAATCCTCTTAAAATGTGCAATATCACTTGGAAGGAACAATTGGCATATTAACAAACACCTTTTGTTCAAAACTATATAACTTTCTTAGAAACTCCCTTTAAACCCACTTCTACTAATTTTTTTGAACACAAAATCCCCATAATAAGACACAAAAACACACCAAAATATTGAGAAACAAATTTATATATCATTTAAAAATACCCAAGAATCAATGGAATTCATAAGAAAGGAAATAGATGGAGACACCTACCTCAATGGAGTATGGATGCGACGAAACATTGTATGGAGGAAGAAAAAACCTGAAGAGATGATCTACACACACTAATATATAAGAAAATTAAATACACATCAACTCTAACATGTTGTGATCATAAAAGAGTGTAGGTTCACAAAAAGAGAGAATAATCCCATGATATAAGGTGGAAGTGAAGGAGAAATCGATTAAAAACAGAAGGAATATTACCCTATAACTTACAAGGGGATTCAAAAATACAATGGATGCTTGAGAGGAGATTCTTTTTGGAACCCCTTATGTTCCTGGGTCAAATAAGGGATAAGAATCCCAATTTAGGGTTTAAAACATATTGTGTGAAACTTTGAATTTTGAAATATTAATAATATGGGCATCACACCTGGTTTGGACACATGGTTTGAACACATGGTTTTCAAAACTGTGAGAAAACTATCTAGAATGCCCTATCTAAATGGATAGCGCCTTCTACATGATAACTACATGATTTCCCAAACCATGTGTAACCCATGTACCGTACTCTTGGACCCCAAAATAGGCGACATGGTTACCTGGGTGAGGGTGCACGGTTTACGTAAACCGTGCACAGGATAAAAACACACTTGAAACTTCAAAAATTCGAAAATCTAAATAGGGTATTAACCTGAACCTCAACCAAAAAGATCCTAATCTGAGAAAGGAATAAAATAAAATAATTACAAGGTCATTGGTTGACAATTTTGATATACATCACAAAGTGGTGTATATTGGGTGACCACTCTTAAGTGTTGGAAAACCATGTCTGTTTTTGATAGATTATGTTGTGGTGGAATTTTACAATGTTTTGGCATTATTCTATAATAACATTTAATAAAAACCATGTAATTTTTTTGAACAAGAATTTTCAGTACTTACTACATCATGGATCATTGTTTTGGTTCCCTAAATCTTGATGTAGGGATTAGTTAACCACTAGGTGGAAGCATCGAAAAATAACACCCTGTTTTTCCTGGAAAAATTTTATGGGGGATTTTCATAAAAATGACATGTTATAATAACTTTTATAGGACAATGACCATTTTATATGAATATTTACAAAATGGTTTAGAAAACTACAAAAATCAAAATGAGTTTAATTATAAGGGATCATAGTTATAGAAATCATTATTTTTTTAGTTTCTTAATTTATTTGAAACCAAACGAAACGGTAGTGGATTCAATGCTATATAAGGTATTTGGAGGGGATGCCAATTATACAAACACAATATAACTCATTAACATGTTTTGTCCATAGTCTCATTGTATATTATTTGACTGAATACAGAATGATGTATCTTTTTCATTATCGATAATAATTTTTCAAAGATTTAAAAAAATTTCATGATAGAGATAACTGAGAAATATCCAATAAATTAATTCATGAATGAATATCCATGGTATATGTGACTCTCCTATCATTTTTGATAGATTATATATTAAATACGGTGAACTATAACATTGAAATTAACGGATGTAGTGAATGATTGATATATATATTTAGTTTGAAGAGTTTCATAAAATTAAAATTCTTGAATCTTAGTGTTATAAACCTTGTTCTCAATCAAATAACCTATTTATAAAGGTCATAATAGGAAACTCAACAAAAATCAATTGTTTAGCCTATTAACAGGATGATTTTATTGATTTTCAAAGGTTACAACTCTCTCTAAACTCCTATATCCATTATCACATAATAAACATACCAATAAAGATAGATTTGGCATAGAATGAAGTGGACTCATATATTAATTATAATGAATTATATCGACTTCCATGAACATTACCACAATCAGGTGACATTCACCACACCATTTTTTAACCCAAAATAGACCATGACCTCATATAAACTGTCATGTCATGGTTGTGACATTAGTTCCCATTTATATGATGTATATAACAAATTTTTTTTCTATATTTTTTCCCCTATCAACATAGCTGGACAACCCACTCCCGAACTGTAATGCCCCGACCCCAGTTACCCAGATTCAGTGCATTATTATGTGACATTGGCATGATCACAAAAGATCATGTCTCGAAAGACCGATTAGTTTAGTAACCTTGGAAACAATAGATACATTCATAAATGATACATTACATCATAAAGTGAAAAACTACAATAACATTGTCTCTATAGTCCACACTCATATCCCCTTCAGAATATCCCTGAAGGTCAGTCATAAAATATTTCTTCACATCCTGGGAAAAATAAAACATAGAAAGGGGTGAGCTTAGATTCTCAACAAGGATAACAATATAGCAGAAACTTTTATAAATAAACATAAACATTTAAGGCAATTTATAAATAAAGAAAAATCATTTTAAACATGAACTTCAGCATAATATGGAAAAAATAAAATGAAATATTTAAATTTACTTATTCACATGGATATTCTAATAGTCGAATAATCACATGAAATATCAGTAACCACTTTCATAATGTTGGAATGCATAATGCCAAACTATCATAACCACATAGTCAAGGCCTTGTGCCATGACTACAATTAAGATATTGTCAAGGCATTGTGCCAAGACACAATTTTGTCTCATGAGACCTACCGATGCATCTAGGTGCTATAGAGAGCTCCACCCATCACTTATTAAGTCCTATGCATTCCTTATATGAAAAGGTTTAAACATATCATAAACCATAACATAATCTTATCACATAAAACATGCATAATGGAAACAAAACATTTCCACATTTTAATCACAAGAAATAAATAAAACAAATTGATATAATAAAACCATTTTCAATACCAAAATAAAAGAAAAGTAAAATTGGGTATTTATTTTTCATTTTTAAAAAAAAGTTATGGCTTGTAGAGGAAGCCGAAACACAAATAATGGTCTCGGCGGCAGAGAAGTCATTGTCTCCACATACGTATGACAAAAAAACATTCCCTTTTGTCGTTTAGTAAAACGTTTCGTATAAAAAATATTCATGTTGAATAAAATTAAAAGTCAAAGGGGTTTATATACTGTATATAAGAAAGTTGTGTATAAAACAAAATATGCCTCAATGAAAGGAGATTGAGACGAAGTCCCTTACCTCGTGTCCGACTTGACTCGATCATTGTTTAACCACCTAAATAATAAACTAGAGTTAAGTTATACTTTCTTAAGTACCTTTTGAAAGTTAATTATTCCTTTTATATCACTTATTACAGTGTTATAAAAATTATGTAATTATTTAAGTTAATAACGGTCGTTTTGTCGATCTTTGGTACTTGAGTCAAAAATAAACATCTTATAATTACAAGTTGATCATGTGGTAAAATATCCATTATATACAGAATTATATTCATGATGTAGATATCATATATATAATATATATCCAGTATATACATTCATTTCTAATATTACATAACATTTAGAGGTAAGAAATGAAATGCACCGTTCATGGAGACGGTAAGCCGTACGTACGCATGAACGCTACTTTCATTTCTATTTTGTATTTAATGGAATGAAATCATAATTATATAAAGTTATAATATAATTCCAGTATAATATCATATATTATATAATTTAATCCATCCTTTATACGTCCCACATATGGCATTAACGATTCAAATCACTTTGAGGTGCGGTAGTCCGCACTTCCTAAAATGAAATTATCGCGTTTACCCATAATGGAAATCATAAAGGTATTCCATAAATGAAAAATAAAGATGAATAAGTAAAACATAAACATAATATATATTATATATAAATATAGTGTCATCTCAATGGACACCATGAGAGGTTTTAAAAAAAGATTGAACAATCATCGTTTCGTGAGGCAGTAATTCTCCCCCCACAGAGACAGTATGTTCTTTAACCATTAGACGAAGGTGTGTGTAAGTGTAAATCGAAAAATTCTCATAAAAAATCCTAGTATATTTAATATACTGGTGTTGTTACAAAATAAAGGAATAAAAAGAGTTTAATGGGTTGGAGAAGAAAAATAAAACAAAAGAACATAAGAGAAGACATTACCTTAAAATCGGGTAACTCTTTTTGATTTGAGCCAAAGGATTCATTGGGAATATTTCTGCCCAAAGTGAGGCTTCTAGGAGTTAGAGAGGGAATTTGAGAGAGTATTTGGGCAGAGGTTGGATGATCCAAATGTCTTTGAAGGTGTGAATAAGGTGTTAGAGGTGAGAGCATTTTATAAGAGGAGAGGAGGGGAACTCTTGGAAAGTCATGAAATGTTACACTATTATATAATGAGTTTAGGATTTTAAAGGTCCAAAAATTATATATTTTGAGTATAAGGTGATAAGGGTTCGAATTATACTCATAAAATAGGTTTTTGAAAAGTGTAAGTCTTATATTTTACATTATCTTTCCATTTTATTTAAATTGTTAATTAATGAGGTAATCACTGCATCATCATGGTGTCATAAAGAATATAATTTATTTAATGTCTAAAAATTATAAAAAAATATCATGATGTACGAAATTTTTTTATCTTTCTAATGAATATTTATAGTCTACGAGATCATTTAAACAGACAAAACTAAAATTGTTTTACTTGGGTAATACATACTTTGGTTATACTTTCCCTTTAAAAAATAATATAATAAAATGTCACTATCACCCAAAAGTGATTCCTGGGGGTCCCAAAGTTTGGTACAAGGAATCCCATGGTCGTCATGACACAACCAATAGAATTAGGACACATGTTGGGGTCATTTTTTATTATTATGATATTATTTTACTTCCCTTAACTACCTGATTACTAATTAATCACGATAATTAAAGATAATTACCTTTGTTACTATTCAAAATGTCAAAAAAAGTGTCTTAATTACATAATTTGGACCTTATGATTCGAAATATGGAATCCATTTTACCAAATTCCAATGACATAAATTGTAGTAATTAATTTAAAAAATTTTCCCACTGTCAAAACAAATAGACTGTTTTTAAGAAACAATATCTATCAAAAAGGTTGACAATTGTTTATGTCCAATTTCAAAGTGAAATTAATTCTAATGACCACCATTGGATAAAATGGTAAAAGAATATTATAATTATAATTTAAAACCACTCAATGGTAAAATTTATCACTATAAATTATTTATATTAATAAAGATGTTTTTAAGTATTTTTTACTATTCATCGAAAATTGGAAGTTCTCTGAAAAATACCAAAAATTTAACATAGTGTAATTTTGAGATTATGAATCCAAAAATGAATTCCATTTTGATATATAAAATTTATATAATTTCAAAAGGTGGGTATTACTATTCACAACAGCTACTTTGATTGGTCGCGGTGTGTTAGAACTCGAGGTTGCATACAACACACACTGCTCTATTATTCAAAGAGAAGCATACCATGGAAGCTTGGGGTATTACCTTCTCCCCTCCTTCAAATAATTTCATCCTCAAAATTTCTAGAATATTACTAAATTAAAAGACCAGGGTGGTTCTTCATCATAATTTTCTCGGGTTCCCACATTGTCTCTTCCATCTTAGGGTTCGTCCATTGACCTTTTACCAGATGAGTCGTCCGGGTTCTCAGCACTTGTTCTCTCATATCCAGAATCCTGACAGGCTCTTCGCAATAAGACAGATCAGGATCTAGTTCCAATTCTTTATAGGTGATTACATGCATTGGGTCAGGCATGTAATTTCTCAACAGAGATATGTGGAACACATCGTGAACTTTCGAGAGACTTGGAGGCATTTCTAAACGGTAAGCTACAACCCCAATTCGTTCTAGAATTTCGAATGGTCTGATGTACCTGGGACTTAATTTTCCCTTCTTACCAAATCATATAACTGCTTTCCATGGAGATGTTTTGCAGAAAACAAGATCTCCTACCAGAAATTACAAATCCTTCTTTCGGTTATCGGAATAGCTCTTCTACCTACTTTGAGCTGCTTTGATGTGGTTTTGGATTACCTTTACCTTTTCCATAGTTTCCTCAACAAGTTCTGGGCCTATGAGTTTTCTTTCACCAACATCATCCCAAGAGGTTGGTGTGCGACATCTCTTTCCGTATAACGCTTCATATGGTTCCATCCAAATACTTGAATATAAGCTATTATTATAGGAAAATTATACCAGAGGAAAATGTTGATCCCACATTCCCTGAAAGTCAAGTGAGAATGATCTCAACATGTCTTCTAAGGTTTGAATAGTCCGTTCTGATTTTCCATCTATTTGAAGGTGGTATACAGTGCTCAAATGATGTTCAGTGTCCAGGGATTTCTGAAGACTTTTCCAGAATCTTGATGTAAAACGGGGATCACAATCCGAAACAGTAGATAGGGTTAATCCTTGAAGTTTTACAACTTTTTTAATATATAGTCTTGCTAAACGTTCATGTGGTAAATATTCTCTTGTAGCAAGAAAATGTGCTAACTTGGTAAGATGATCAACAATGACTTATATTGCATCATTCCTTCTAGGAGTCTTTGGTAGTTCCATAACAAAGTCCTTTGTAATATTATCCCATTTACACTCAGGTGTGGGAATAGGTTTCATCACTCCTCTAGGATGTTGCCTCCCAACTTTCACTTATTGAAAAACCATGCATCTTGACACAAAATCAACAATCTCCCTCTTCATGTTGTCCCACCAAAAATGATCCTTCAAATCTCTATACATCTTAGTGATACTAGGGTGTATAGAGAAATTGGAACTATGAGCATCATCCAATAATTCCCTTTTTAGACCAGCTATATCAAGAACACAAATTCTCTTCCCAAATTTCAAAAGTCCATCTTCATACACAAAGTCACTCAATCTCCCATCTTTCAGAGCTTTAATATATTTCTGAAACTCTTCATCATCAATCTGATAACTCTTGATCCTTTCTAGTAAAGATGGTTTGGAAACCATTTGAAAAAGCATGGATGTTTAACCTTCCATAGTTATTCCCATGTCCATCTTCACTAGATCCATGAAAATAGGACCCCTTTAAATTCACATATTGTTCAAAACTCCATGATCTTTTCTTCTCAAAGCATCTGCCACCTTATTTTCCTTCCCCAGGTGGTAGTGTATCGTGCAATCATAATCCTTGAGTAATTCAAGCCATGTCCTTGGCCTCATGTTGAGTTCTTTTTGTGAGAAAATATATTTCAAACTCTTGTGATCAGTATAAATCTGAAATTTTTCACCATAGAGGTAGTGTATCCATATCTTCAAAGAAAAGATCATAGCTTCTAACTTGAGATCATGAGTATGATAGTTTTTCTCATGAATTTTTAACTGTCGTGATGCATAGGCAATAACCCTATCATTCTGCATAAGGACACAACCAAGTCCTTTCTTCGATGAATCACTATAAATAACAAACCCATCATTCCCCGATGGTAGAGTAAATATAATAGAATTGACGAATATTATCTTTATTTCTTCAAAACATTCTTCACTCTCTTTTTTCCAAACAAATTTAACCCCTTTACGTGTCAACTTCGTTAATGGGTTAGCCAATCGGGCAAAATTATGGACAAAATGTCGATAATAACCTGCTAAACCAATAAAACTACGTACCTCAGTTATACTTGTCAGTGCTGGCCATTCTTGGATCACTCTTGTCTTAGAATGATCAATAGAGATTCCATCCTTAGAGACAATATGGCCAAGAAAAGAAATATAATGATACCGGAATTCACAATTTCTAAACTTCCCATATAATTCGTGTCTTCTAAGAGACTTTAGAATAATGCGCAAGTGATTTTCATGACATTCATAGATTTTGGAGTATACCAAGATATCATCAATAAATACCACTACAAAGTCATCAAGATATTCCTTGAAAAATCTATTCATTATATCCATGAAGACAGAGGGTGCATTGGTCAATCCAAAAGGCGTTACTGTAAAATCGTAATGCCCGTACCTGGTTTGAAATTCCGTCTTCGGAATGTATTACTTCTTCACGCACAACTGATGATATCCAGATTGAAGGTCAATCGTTGAAAAGTATTGAGCTCCATGTAGTTGGTCAAATAAATCATCAATGCAAGGCAGGGGATACATGTTCTTTAATGTTATAGCATTGATATCCCTGTAGTCGATACATAACCTCATAGATCCATCTTTCTTTTTAACAAAAATAACAGGGGCTCTATAACGAACCATACATTACATACATGGTTAATACTTCAAAATTGAAGCATACTTATTACAAAATATAACAAAACCATGAAAGGACCGTATAGGTATAGTGTCTTTAGAAACATGGAATCATAAACAACTGGTTCATAAAACATCTACACTATCTCCAATTTATTTCATCATATCAATAGTCCATTTTGGAAAATCATACATAATAACCTTCTTCCTGACCTGGGGAAAGAAAACATACAAAAGGGTGAGCTCAAATTCTTAGTAAGGGTAAACAAAAGAAATATCAATCACATCATATTCATAAGAACATGACATTTTGGAAATCTTACCCTGCAAAAGAGATCATAATTTCATAACATAGGATAAATCATGGAAGTGAAATGTAATCAAAATAATAATAAAATAAAACATGAAACTTTGTTGCATACACACATAATCATAGAGAATAATTTCTTATTAGTCAAGACTCATTTCCAAGAATATCTTAGTGGACAAAGTCTATTTCTGAACCGAGTTCACTCCTTGTTTCAGTCATGTTTCACTGAACCGGTTTAACCTGCCGTTCCAGCCATGTCTATCTCATTAGATATAAAATATTTACCCAATGAATTGGAGGGAGATATAGGTCCCACCCATCTCATAATGATACCATTCTTATGTGTGCCAAAAAATAATAAATCATACATCATTGCATAACCCATGTAATAAAAATGGGATTCTTAAACATCATGATATCATAAAACAATTCATATAAGATAAAGGAATTCATAAAAATAATTCCATCACAACATAATCAAATCAATGTAATAATAGGTATAGAAACAGAACCCTATATTATCTTAGATGGAAAATAATTTTGATAAAGCACTTGAACTCCATTCTTGAGGAAAATATCCTTTCTACTTCAAAAACACTTTTCCTTTCTTAAGATGTCATACAATTCTAAACTAAAAGAAGTTGATTAAAAATAAACTTTAAAACTTGTAAAGGAAGCTTCATGGAAATAATTTTTTAAAAATCCATTCATGTCGTATAAGTTAAAAAAAACATTCTTCTCGTACTTTTGTCGGAAAAATCAAAAAGTACCTCGTACGAAAAACAACAAAAGATTCATTTCATATATTTTTTACTAAAAACTCAACGAAGGGTAAAATTGGATATAAAATATTTTAGAAGGATATAAATATTACATATTGAGGAAACATGGATTTGGATGATAAAATACACCCCATTAAATACCAAAGTATAAACAATCTCGGATAAAAATGAGATTGTTATATTTTCCCTTACCTTAGGTCCGATATGCTTCGTATGGATCCGAACCTCCTGTATAATGATTTAAATAATGTCATTGACTCATTAAATAATCATATTCATTGTTATTATATCATATATGTTTCACTTATGACTTTATATTACCCGTTCTTTTGTAAATTCCATGTTAAAGCAGTATTTTGGGTAAAATCATTTCATTTATCGTATGTGTTTCGACTTGTCGTTTCTTGATATTATTACTTATATCCTGATTTACATAATTCCAGAATCTAAAACATGATTTATATATAATATATATTCATCATATACATATATATTATAGATTGATAAAAGGAATGAAATACATCGTTCATGGAGACGGTAGGCCATACGTACGCATGAACACTGTTTTCATTTCCTTATTGAATTGAATGAAACTAAATAGATGACATACGTATATATATACATAAATACAGTAGAATTATTATTTCATATATTTCATTATTATTCATTATATAAACTTTATGATTATTTATGTATGGTTAATCATGGAGAATGAATCTCATCGCGTCGTGGAGACTGTAGTCCATATGTACGCACGAGCGATGATATCATTCCCATAATTATAGAATTAGAGTGGATGGTATAATATATAATAATCAGTATGATTTTATAATAACCATATATAGTTATTATTTTCACCATTATACCCATCCATGTAAGGTGTTGGTGGAAAAACGCCTTACACCACGGCGTGGAGACGGTATTCCGTACGTACGCACGCGCGATGATTTCGTTTTCCGTAGGATGGATATATGGTGAAATAGGGTTATTTCAAACTTATAATAAAATATCAGTATATGAGTGATACTTATGTTATTACTTAATAATGAAACAACTAAAGAAGAAGAAGTGGAAGAAGAAATAATGATGAAAAAATTGGTAACAGACATTACCTCTTCTTTGAAGCGCCTCTTTGAGACCTCATCTTAGGGCACTAAAATTGGTCTTTGAAGGAGACCAGGACCTCTAGGATGTTTCTAGGAAAGTGGGTAAGTGAAATTGGTAGAAATTGTCCGAGCATGAAGGCTCAAATTGGTGTGAGGAGGAGAGGGAGGAGGTGCCTTTTTATAAGGGAGGAGAGGGGCACCTTTGGAAATATAAGAAATATTAGTTTATATTAAATCCCAACCCCACTTAAAAACTTCCAAAATGACTCATATCTAAATATTAGATGAGATAGGGTTGTAATCGCATCAACCAATAAAATTTGGACATGTTAGGAATTTATTTTAAACATTATCAACTTGATTTATCTTTAATTATCAATTTAATTTTATTTGTGGTAATAATATTCAAAATTTTAAATTATTATAAAAAATTACATATGTGTTGTGAATTTTCTATAATTTGACAATTTATGACATTTTAGACCATATAAATATAATTTATAATTTTTAAATATTTTTTGTGATTTTTAAACAATTTTGTAATATGTTATTTTTATAAAATAACAATAGTGTCAATTTTGACACTATTTATTTATTTGAATTTAAATAAAATATATACAGAAGATATGTTCGAACTACAAGATTTAATAGATCCATAAAATGTCATATGTGTCTAGAAAATTAGTGGAGCACATTAAATAATTCATATAATATTTATTTTAATATTTTTAAAACCATTTATTTGATATTTTAATTAATAGAATAATTTCAATATCACTATTGTGTCATAATTAATGATAATTATTTAATCCCTAAAAATTCTAAATAAATTCCTATGATGTAGATAATTGTAGCAGATTTCTATATACTATTCATGTTCTAAGTTTCATTAAGTATATCACTAAATTAAAATTATTATACTTATAAGCATTAAGAAAGTGACATGTTGTCACATTCTTTGGTTTTAATAATAATTAAATTATTTTCATGGAAACAAGTCCATTAAATGAATCTAATCTGACCCTTAGGTGATATGGGTCAACTTGTAGTCATCCAATTGGATTTTGGCAGGTGTTAGGGCAACTTTATAATCTTATATTTACCCTTAATTACCCGATTACCTTTAACTATGGTAAATAAAATTTACCGTAGTTACTATTCATAACGGCCAAAAATAAAAAGTATCCTACTAAAATATTTTGGACCCACTTATTCCAAATATGGAATCCATTTTTCAAAATTCAAAACATATAAGTTGCAGTAATTAATTTAAAATAAATCCCGTTGTTAAGAAAACGAGTTTTAGAAGTTAAAACATTACCAAAGATTGAAATGTTTTTACCTATGAATTCAATGTGAAATTAGTGCTAATGACATAAATTATATTAAATGGTAAAAATATATTCTATTTATTCTTTAAAACCATTCAATATTATAATTTATCCATATAAATAATCTCAATGAAAAAAGTTGTTTTTAATTAAAAATTATTGTATTTTTACTATTCATCAAAATATGAAATTTATCAGAAAAATATCAAAAATTTATCCAAAGTAAATTTTTATACCCTGATTCAAAATAAGAATTTTATTTTGTCAAATTGAACTTATAAACATGTCAAAAACTAGATTTAATGTGGGTGAGTCATCAAAAGGTGGCAATACTGCATTTTTGAAAAACACTTATTTTACACGAAAAATTTATTTTGTTCTCTTACCATGTTCTAGAAAATGTTTAAGATGAATAATAATGTTATAAAATTAAAAATGTAGTTAATAATATTCGTAACTGCTAGTCGATAATAATATATCATTGTTTAGTGAAACCCGGTATTGCGTACGATGCAAGCTATCGAGGAAGGTCACAATTGTGTGTAAAGCAAGTCAAGCTAGTGTTGTGTGTAGAAAAAGATTAATTTCATGATTTATATAACATAAAAACAAAATATTTCTCATAAATGTCTCGGGTGTTACATTCTACCCCCCTTAAAATGAATTTCTCCCTCGAAATTCATCACATTGTAACAAACAGATGAGGATACCACTCCCTCATCATATTCTCAAGCTCACATGTAGCTTCTTCTAGTTGGTGGTTCCTCCATAAAACTTTCACCAAGAGAGTGGTCTTGTTCCGTAGGACTTTTTTGCTATGATCCAGAATCTCTATCGGTTGTTCTACATAAAAAAGATCTTGCTCCAGCGGTATAACTTTTGAGTTGAGTACATGTGATGGATCAAGTATGTACTTTCTCAGGAGAGATACATGGAACACATCGTGAACTTGAGAGAGATTCGGTGGAAGCGCCAATCGGTAAGATACCTTCCCAACATGACCCAGAATTTCAAAAGGACCAATATATCTAGGGCTCAACTTTCCCTTCTTTCCAAATCGCATGACCCTCTTCCAGGGAGATATTCGCAAGAACACTTTATCACCCACTTCAAACTCTATTTCTTTTCTTCGGTTGTCGGCATAATTTTTCTGTCGATTCTAAGCTACTCTTATGTGTTGTTGAATAGATCTAACCTTTTCTGCCATTTCATCAACGAGATCAGGTACTAATATCTTTCTTTCCCCAACTTCATCCCAGCAAGTTGGAGTCCTACATTTCTTTCCATAGAGAGCTTCATAAGGATCCATCTGAATACTGGAGTGAAAGCTATTATTATAAGAATATTCCACTAAAGGTAGGTGTTGATCCCAACCACCTTTAAAATCTATAGAGAAAGATCTCAACATATATTCTAGAGTTTGAATTGTCCTGTCAGATTGACCGTCTATCTGAGGATGATAAGCAGTGCTGAAACTCAACTCTGTATCCAGAGTATGCTGAAGACTTCTCTAGAACTCTAAGGTAAACCTTGGATCCCGATCGGATATAATAGAAAGTGGTACTCCATGCAATCTTACCACTTCCTTTACATATATCCTGGAAAGATGATCAAGAGAGAAATCCTAACTAACAGCAATGAAGTGTACAGACTTTGTAAGATGATCAACTATGACCCAGATATCATTATCGCCTTTGGATATTTTAGGATGTCCGGTGACAAAGTCCATAGTGATGTTTTCCCATTTCCATTTAGGTATGGGTAATGGTTGTAACATCCCCTTAGACTTTTGTCTCTCAGCTTTAACTTGCTGACAAACCAAGCATCGAGAGGCATATTCAGCAACATCTCTTTTCATGCCATCCCACCAGAAGTACTCTTTTAGATCCCTATACATCTTCATTCTTCCTGGATGAATAGATAATGAAGAACTATGAGCCTCATATAGAATCTCCTTCTTTAATTATAGGATGAGAGGAACATAATCCCGATTCCTGAACTTTATTATCCCATCACAATCAAGGTTGAATTCAGGAACATTTGTCACCTTCTTTAGTAACTCAAAATCTTCTTTCTGTGCCTCTTGAATCTTCACATGTATAGATGGTTGAACATTCATTTGAGAAAGATAAGATTTCTCCCTTTCCATTAAAATTTCAAGATCCATCCTCTGTAAATCCATAAATATTGGATCTTTTGTGATCCTCATCATGGATAAGCTAGCATGGTCTTGTCGACTTAATGCATCTGCCACCTTGTTTGCATTCCCAGGGTGGTAATGAATTGAGCAGCCGAAATCCTTAATCATCTCCAACCATCTTCATTGACGCATATTCAGATCCTTTTGTGTGAAAATATACATTAAACTTTTATGATCAGTATAAATATCACACCTTTCACCATAAAGGTAATGCCTCCAAATCTTTAATGAAAAGATTACCACAGCTAACTCCAAATCACGAGTTCGGTAATTTTGCTCATGGATTTTCAACTGTCGTGAGGCATAAGCTATAACCATATCATTTTTCATGAGAACACATCCCAGTCCCTTCTTGGATGCATCACTCTAGATCAAAAACCTTTCTCCCCTACAAGGTAGTGTGAGCACAGGTGCACTGGCTAACCTTCTTTTTAGCTCATTGAAATTTTCTTCACATTCCTCCGTCCAAACAAACTTAACTCCATTTCGAGTCAACTTGGTGAGTGGGTTAGATAACCTTGAAAAATCTTTCACAAAACATCGGTAATATCCAGCCAAACCAAGAAAACTTGGGATCTCGGTTACTGTTGTTGGTCTCGACCATCTTTCGATAACCTCTGTTTTTGCTGGATCCACAGATATCCCTTCTTTTGAGATTATGTGACCCAAAAAATGATACTTTTTGATGACAAAATTCACACTGGGTAAATTTGGCATAATGCTTCTCATTTATTAGGGTCTTTAATACAATTCTCAAGTGATCTTCATGTTCTTCCTTTCTATTTGAATAGACAAGAATATCATCTATATAAGACTACCACAAATTGATCAAGATAGTCTCTAAAGAATCTATTCATCAGATCCATGATGATAACAGGGGCATTAGTAAGACCAAATGACATCACTATAAATTCACAGTGTCCATACCTTGTACCGAAAGCCATATTTGGTATATCCTCCCTTTTGACCCTTAATTGATGATACCCTAAACGAAGATCAATCTTGGAAAAGTATTGAGCTCTGCGTTGTTGGTCAAATAGGTCATCAATGCATGGGAGAGGATATTTGTTCTTGATAGTGATCATGTTAAGTTCTCGATAATCAACGAAGAGTCTCATGGATCCATCTTTCTTCTTAACAAACAGAATAGGTGCTCCCCAAGGTGACGCACTAGGGCATATGAATCCTTTATCAAGATTCACTTGGAGTTGCTTCTTCAAATCCTGCAACTCAATTGGGGCCATTCTATAAGGTGTCTTTGAAATAGGCAAAGCACCCGGTACGAGTTCTATTGAAAACTCAACTTCACGATTTGGTGGAAGACCTAGCAATTCCTCCAGAAAGACATCATCAAAATCCTGTACAATGGGAATATTATTAATCGGGAGTTTCTCTCCAACCATTTGAGATATATAACCTTCATTTAGTGGAATCAAGACCCATATAATGGATGAAATTTCCACTGGAAGGTTATGTTCATCCTTACATCGATAGATGATCATAGATTGATCTGGAATATGAAATGTGACTTCCCTTCTTTGGAAATTGATATGATCTCCATATAATGAAAGAAAATCCATGCCAAGAATCACATAAAATTCCACTATAGGAAGGATCACAAGATTTGCTGGATGCACTTTCCCACAAACTTCAATCAGAGAAGAATTGTAAACTTTTGATGCGACTATTGTGCCATTAAAAGTTGTCACAGCCAACTCAACATCTAATTGTTGAGTTAATACGATGATACCCTTAGAAAAATCTTCAGAAATAAAAGAGTGGGTGGATCTAGAATCAACTAAAACATTTTCTACTTTAGAGTGGATGGTAAGTGTACCTCTCACCACTTCGTTTTCGTACTCCACATCGCCGATGGTAATTGCATGTGACTTTCCTTTGTCTTTGGCCTTAAGATTTTGTTGGCGTCGATCATCATAATCAACCCTCGGATTTGGGCATTGATTGGCATAATGCCTCATCTCCTTGCACTTGAAATATTGATGTGTAGTAGGTTCATTCTGTGTATCCCTTCCTTTGTTTCCATCATTAGACATCTTCATCCCATTATTTCGACATTCAATTGCCCTATGACCTTCTCTTCCACACTTATAACATTTACTTGTCCCCTTAAGACAAATTCCTCCATATTTCTTTCCACACATTGAGCATAAGGGAAAACTCATCTTCTTTTCAGTGTGGTCTTTAGATTTTCTTTTGAATTCCATTTTCTTCTTATTATCAAACCCATGTGACTGATGGGTTACACCAATCTCCATCTCAACCTTGAGAGCACATCGAACAATTTCCTCATAGCTATTGAAGTCCCTTATGGAAAACTCCCTTCGAAGACTTGGTTTTAAGCCACTAAAGAATCGATCGATCTTACTCTCAGGTTGGATAATAATTCTGGAAGCGTACCTTGTGAGTCTTGTAAAATTTGCTTCGTAGGTACAAATGGATTCATCATCCTTTTGCTTCAGTTCAAGAAACTTCTTCTTTATCTTTGTTCGAAGAATACGAGGGAAATACTTATTGAAAAATATATTCTTGAACTCATCCCTTTCCATGGACTCAATTTCATCCCTTTGAATCATATTCTTAATAAGATTCCACTATTGATCAACATAACCTTCCAAATGATACACTGCTAAGATGACTTTATCATGTTCAGAACATTGAATAACTGAAAATATCTTTTCAGTGGTACTGATCCATTGTTAAGCCACTAATGGATCAGAAGACCCGCTGAATGAAAGTGGACGATGCCTCATGAAGGATTCGACAGAATGTTGCTCCTTCCTTTGCTCATTTGGAAGTCCTGCATGATTCATAGCTTGAGAAAGTTGTGTGATCATGGCTACAAGATTTTGCATTCCAGCTCCCATAACGTTTTCTTGCTCAGGGGGACAATCATTGCATTGCCCATCGCATTCCGCATTAACACGGTTTCTTCGGGTTCCAGCCATTAACTAAAACCAAGATAAATAGTGTGAGAAACACTAATTATAATAGGAAAAACACATAATCAAGAATAAAATTTCACACTTATGGTCTTATCATAGGTTTTTCATTGCCATTTATAAAACACTAAGATTGTGTTCTATGCTTAAACTTATCCTTATGATTCTTACTAAGGCATTCACATCCTAGTTTCCAAAGGTTGACTATACCTTTCCTCTAATACCAACTATAACGACCCATACATTACATACATGGTTAATACTTCAAAATTGAATCATACTTATTACAACATATAACAAAACCATGAAAGGACCATATAGGTATAGTGTCTTTAGAAACTAGGAAACATAAACAACTAGTTCATAATGCATCTACACTGTCTCCCATTTATTTCATCATATCAATAGTACCTTTTGGCATATCATACATAATAACCTTCTTCCCGACCTGGGGAAAGAAAAAATACAAAAGGGTGAGCTCAAATACTCAGTAAGGGTAAACAAAATAAATATCAATCACATCATATTCATAAGAACATGAAATTTTGGAAATCTTACCCTGCAAAAGAGATCATAATTTCCTAACACGGGATAAATCATGGTAGTGAAATGTAATCACAATAGTCATAAATTAAAACATGAAACATTGTGTAATACACACATAATCATATAGAATAATTTCTTATTAGTCAAGACTCATTTCTAAGACTATATTAGTGGACACAGTCCATTTCTGAACCGAGTTCACTCCTCGTTTCAGTCCTGTTTCACTAAACCGGTTTAACCTTCCGTTCCAGCCATGTCTATCTAATGAGATATAAAATATTTACCCAATGCATTGGAGGGAGATATAGGTTCCACCCATCTCATAATGATACCATTCTTATGTGTGCCAGAAAATCATAAATCATACATCATTGCATAACCCATGTAATAAAAATGGGATTCTTAAACATCATGACATCATAAAACAATTCATATAAGATAAAGGAATTCATAAAAATAATTCCATCACAACATAATCAAATCATTGTAATAGTAGGGATAGAAACAAAACCCTTTATTATATTAGATGGAAAATAATTTTTATAAAGCACTTGAACTCTATTCTTGAGGAAAAACATTATTCTCCTACTTTTGTTGGAAAAGTCAAAAAGTACCTCTTACGAAAAACGACAAAAGATTCCTTACATATCATTTACTAAAAACTCGCCGAAGGGTAAAATTGGATATAAAATATTGTAGAAGGATATAAATATTACATATTGAGGAAACATGGATGTGGATGATAAAATAAACCCCAGTAAATACCAAAGTATAAACAATCTCGGATAAAAATGAGATTGTTATATTTTCCTTTACCTTAGGTCCAATATGCTTCGTATGGATCCGAACCTCCCATATTATGATTTAAATAATGTCATTTACTTATTAAATAATCATATTCATTGTTATGATATCATATATGTTTCACTTATGACTTTATATTACCTGTTCTTTTGTAAATTCCATGTTAAAGTAGCGTTTTGGGTAAAATCGTTTCATTTATCATATGTGTTTCGACTTGTCGTTTCTTGATATTATTACTTGTATCATGATTTATATAATTCCGAAATGTAAAACATGATTTATATATAATATATATTCATCATATACATATAAATTATATATCGATAAAAGGAATGAAATACACCGTTCATGGAGACGGTAAGTCGTACGTATGCATGAACGCTGTTTTTATTTCCTTATTGAATTGAATGAAACTAAATAGATGACATACATATATATATACATAAATCCAGTAGAATTATTATTTTATATATTTCATTATTATTAATTATATAAACATTATGATCATTCATGTATGGTTAATCATGGAGAATGAATATCATCGCGTCGTGGAGACGGTAGTCCGTACGTACGCACGAGCGATGATATCATTCCCATAATTATAGAATTGGAGTGGATGGTATAATATATCAGAATCAGTATGATGTTATAATAACCATATATAGTTATTATTTTCACCATTTTACCCATCCATGTAAGGTGTTGGTTGAAAAACGTTTTACACCATGACATGGAGACGGTATTCCGTACGTATGCACGCGCGGTGATTTCTTTTTCTGTAGGATGGATAGATGGTGAAATAGGGTTGTTTCATACTTATAATAAAATATCAGTATATGAGTGATACTGATGTTATTACTTCATAATGAAAAAACTAATGAAGAAGAAGTGGAAGAAGAAATAATGATGAAAGAATCGGTAATAGACATTACATCTTCTTTGAAGCACCTCTTTGAGACCTCCTCTTAAGGCACTAAAATTGGTCTTTGAAGGAGACCAGGACCTCTAGGATGTTTCTAGGGAAGTGGGGAAGTGAAATGGGTAGGAATTGGCGGAGCTTGAAGTCTCAAATTGGTGTGAGGAGGAGAGGGAGGAGGTTCCCTTTTATAAGGGAGGAGAGGGGCACCTTTGGAAATATAAGAAATATTAGTTTATATTAAATACCAACCCCACTTAAAAACATCCAAAATGACTCATATCCAAATATTAGAAGATATATGGTTGTAATATCATCATCCAATAAAATTTAGACATGTTAGGAATTTATTTTAAACATTGTCAACTTGATTTATCCTTATTTATCAATTAAATTTTATTTGTGGTAATAATATTCTAAATTTTAAATTATTATAAATAATTACATATGTGTTTTGAATTTTCCATAATTTGACACTTTATGAAATTTTAGACCATATAAATTTTAATTTATAATTTATAATTTTTTTTGTGATTTTTAAACAATTTTGTAATATGTTATTTTTATAAAATAACAATAGTGTCAATTTTTACACTATTTATTTTTTTGAATTTAAATAAAATATATATACAGAAGATATGTTCGAAATAAAAGCTTTAATAGATCCATAAAGTGTCATATGTATCTAGAAAATTAGTGGAGAACATTAAATAGTTCATATAATATTTATTTTAATATTTTTAAAACCATTTATTTGATATTTCAATAAATAGATTAATTTCAATATCACTATTGTGTCATGATTAATGATAATTATTTAATCCATAAAAATTCTAAATAAATTACTATGATGTATATAATTGTATTATATTTTTGGAGACTATTCAGGTTCTAAGTTTAATTAAGTTTATCACTAAATTAAAATTATTATACTTATAAGATTTAAGAAAGTTACACGTTGTCACATTCTTTGGTTTTAATAATAATTAAATTATGTTTATGGACAAAAGTCCATTTAATGAATCTAATCCAACCCTTAGGTGATATGGGTCTACTTTTTGTCAACAAATAGGATTTTAGAAGGTGTTAGGGTAATTTTATAATCTTATATTTACCCTTAATTACCCGATTTACCTTTAACTATGGTAAATAAAATTTACCGTGGTTACTATTCATAATGCCCAAAAATAAAAAGTAGCCTATTAACATAATTTGGACCCACTAATTCCAAATATGGAATCAATTTTTCAAAATTAAAAATGCATAAGTTGCAGTAATTATTTTAAAATAAATCCCGTTGTTAAGAAAACAGGTTTTAGAAGTTAAAACATTGCCAAAGATTGAAATGTTTTTACCTATGAATTCAATGTGAAATTAGTGCTAATGAAATAAATTATATAAAATGGTAAAAATATATTCTATTCATACTTTAAAACCATTCAATATTATAACTTATCGATATAAATTATCTCAATGAAAATAATTTTTTTTAATTAAAAATTAACGTATTTTTACTATTCCTCAAAATATGAAAGTTATCAGAAAAATATAAAAAATTTATCCAAAGTAAATTTTTATACCCTGATTCAAAATAAGAATTTTATTTTGTAAAATTGAACTTATAAACTTGTCAAAAACTAGATTTAATGTGGGTGCGCCATCAAAATGCGGCAAAACTATATTGTTTGGAAAATATTTATTTTACCCGAAAAATTTAGTTTGTTCTCTTACCATATTATAGAAAATGTGTAAGATGAATAATAATGTGATAAAATTCAAAATTTAGTTAATACTATTCATAACGGCTAGTCCGTAATAATATATCGTTGTTTAGTGAAACCCGTTATTGCGTACGACGCAAGCTATCGAGGAACGTCGCGATTGCATGTAAAGCAAGTCAAGCTACTGTTGTGTGTAGCAAAAGATTCCTTTGATGATTTATATAACATAAAAACAAAATATTTCTCATAAAAGTCTCGGGTGTTACAGGCTCCCCATAAAGAAACACTAGGGAGAATAAATCCCTTATTACACAATTCCTCTAGTTGTTTCTTTAGTTCAACTAATTCCACAGTGGCCATTCTATACGGGGTCTTTGATATGGGTCTTGAACCAGACATTAGCTCAATAGAAAACTCAAATTCTCATTCTGGAGGATGCGCCGGTAAATCTTCTGGAAACACATCAACATATTCTCTCACAATAGGTACATCCCCTATTTGAACATTCCCTTCCTCACCCACAATTATTTCATTCTCTTCCTCCCCAGTAAGTTAATTTAGTTGAGCAATTGGGGGTGGATCTAGATAAGAATTAGGCGGTGACGATTCTGCTCGAAAGATAAGGTGTTCCTTATCATCATTATAAAAAATTGTAACTTCCTTCTTCTTACAATAAATATTCGCATCATGGTCCGAAAGCCAATCCATACTGAGGATTATATCAAATTCAATCATGGGTATGACGATGAGATTAGTAGATAAAGAACATTTATGTGATCTAATGGAAACTGATTCACAAGACATTATTGCAATGATATTTCTCTTAGGAGTTTTGACTGATAACTCCCTTGTTAAATCAAATTGGAAATATCAAATTTTCCTAGAAAACTGGGAAGATATGAAACAATGTGATGATCCAGAATCAAATAATACATTTTCTAAACTCGAGGAAACCATTAAATTACTTTCCACCACGTCTTTCGGAGCTTCTACCTCAGCAGTAGTGATAACATAATCTTGTACTTGATCTCTTGGCCTTATCTGAGGTAAGTTCCTCTGAAGCTTAGGACATTCATTTGCATAATGTCCCATCTCCCTACAATTCTAGCATTGAACATTGGTAGCTTCTTTCTTCCCCTTGCAATCACGAGCTTGGTGGCTTTTCTCACCACAATTGTAACAGACTCACATTCCTTTCAAGAAAGTACTGAGTTGTTTCTTCCCACATTTACTACAGGATGGATAATCATCTTTTCCCTTCTTCCCCTTATTTCCATTTCTAGAGTGATCTGCAGATCTCTTGTTCTCTTACTTTGCTTTAAAGTCATAAGACATAGAGAATTCCTTTTCCGTCTTAATAGCACATGAGACAATGTCTTCATATAACGAGAAGGAGTGTGAGACCAATGCTTGATGGATAAATGGTTTTAACCCATCAAAGAAACAATCAATATTACTTCTTGGGTTACGTACATAATTTGCAGCATACCTTTCTATCCTTGTAATGTTAGCCTCATACTTTGCGACATTTTCATCCTCCTTTTGTCTCAGACTCAGAAATTTCCTTTCCATATCTACTAGATGGTCACGAGGAATGTATGTTTCTAAGAAAATCTCTTTGAACTACCTCCATTCCATATTTTATACTTCATCATCTTCCTTCATGTTTTGAATCAATGACCACCATTGATCAACATCTCCAGTGAGGCGGTAAACTGCCATGATAACCTTTTCCCTTTCACTACACCCCAAGGCATGTAATATTTTCTCTAAGGAATTTATCCATTGATTAGCTACAAAGGGATTTGTACTCCCATTGAATGTTGGTTGTTGTTTCCTCATGAACCAGTCTAAAATTTATCCTGCACATTGCGGATCAGGGTGATCCATACGAGTAAGGTTATTATTCATAACCTGAGTGAGTTGTCCCAGTATGGTGATAAGCTGATCAGCACTAGTTGTATCACCAACTCCACTATAATTATCTTGAGCAGGAGGGAAATCCCTACATGGAGTGTGTGCATTGATACAGTTTCCATTCCTTCCATTAGGTTCCATTTCTAAACAATAACATAAACTAGATTAGATTTTAAATCGAAATACAAAATAACAAACTTGTAAAACAACTAACATAAATTGAACAGTTTATGGATATAATCCATAATCCTAAAAAAATTTCTTTGAGGAAGTATATACTCATAAACCCTTCATAATGGTTTGTAAATAAATCATGAATTATCCTAAGCATATACCCCGGGAGTGTCGTAACCAAGAGTGCAGCAAATCCCGTTGTCGTGCACCTATTCCCATTCGAGACTAGCTTAAAGTGGTGTTTTCAGGTTTTACCCCTAGGTACATCTGTGTCAGAGCCACCTCTACCTGCTTGTATCTAGACAAGGATGTATTGCTCAGTAAACTCACAAAATCTCTATAATACCAAAATTCTAGGAAGTTCTTCTATACTAATCCTCAAAGTATATCTTAGGGCTATGAGATCTAATCAGAGTTTATCTAAATTAAGCTTCGAAAGTTAGTACTAAACTGCCTCTGATACCAACTGTAACACCCTGATCCCAATTACCCAGAGTCGGTGTATTATTAGGTAACATTGGCATGATCACAAAATATCATGTCTTGAAAGACCGATTAGTTTTGTTGACTTGGAAACTCTAGATACATTCATAAATGTTACATTACATCATAAAGTGAAAAACTACAATAAGATGGTCTCCATAGTCCACATTCATATCCCCTTTAGACTGTCCCTGCAGGTCATTCATCAAATATTTCTTTACAACCTGGGAAAAAAACATAGAAAGGGGTGATCTCAGATGCTCAGAAAGGATAACAATATAGCGGAAACTTTCATAAATAAACATAATCATTTAAGGAAATGTATAACTAAAACAAAAGCCTTTTAAACATGAACTTCAGCATAATATGAAAAAAATAAAATGAAATAATGCCATTAAATTATTCACATAGATATTATACTATTAGACTAATCACATGCAATATCAACAACCACTTTCATAATGTTGGAATGCATAATGCCAGACTATCATGACCACATATTCAAGGCCTTGTGCCACCTTGTTACAAGACACTAGTTTGTCTCATGAGACCTACCAATGCATCGATGTGTGATAGCAGGCTCCACCCGTCACTTATTAAGTCCAATGTATTCCTTAAATGTAAAGGTTTAAACATATCATAAACCATAACATAATAGTATCACATAGAACATGCATAAAGGAAGCATAAAATTTCCACATTTCAATCACAAGATATCAACATAAGACATTGTTATAATAAAACCATTTTCGATACCAAAATAAAAGAAAAGTAAAACTTGGTATTTATTTTTCAATTTTTTAAAAAATTTATGGCTTTTAGTGGAGGACAAAACTTAAATAATGGTCACAGTGGCAGAGAAGTCGTTGTCACTGCATACGTACGAAAAAAAACATTCCCTTCTGTCATTTAGTAAAATGCTTCGTATAAAAAAGATTCTTTTTGAATAAACGTAAAAGTCGAAGGGGTTTATAAACTGTATAAAAGAAAGTTGTGTATAAAACAAAATATGCCTCAATGAAAGGAGATTGAGACGAAGTCCCTTACCTCATGTCCGACATGACTCGATCGTTCATTAACATCTTGAATAATAAACTAGAGTTAATTTCTAATTTCATAAGAACCTTTCTTGGGTTAATTATTCCTTTTATATCACTTATTACCATGTTATGAACATTATGTAATTGTTTAAGTTAATATCGGTCATTTTGTCAATCTTTGGTACTTGAGTCAAAAATAAACTTCTTATTTTTACAAGTTGTTCATGTGGTAAAATATCTTTTATATACAGAATTATATTCATGATGTAGATATCATATATATCATATATATCTACTATATACATTAATTTATAATATTACATAACATTTAGAGGAAAGAAATTAAATGCACCGTTCATGGAGATGGTAAGCCGTACGTACGCATGGACACTATTTTCATTTCTATTTTGTATTGAATGGAATGAAATCATAATGATATAAAGGTATATTATAATTCCAGTATAATATCATATATAATATCATTTACTCCATCCTTTATACGTCCCACATATGGCATTAACGATTCAAATCACATTGAGGGGGCGGTAGTCCGCATTTCCTAAAATGAAAATATCGTGTTTACCCATAATGGAAATCATAGAGGTATGCCATAAATGAAAAATACAGAAGCATAAAAAAACATAAACATAATATATATCATATATAAATATTGTGACATCTTAATGTCCACCATGAGAGGTGTTAAAAAAATATTGAACAATCATAGTTTCTTGAGGTAGTAATTCGCCACCCATAGAAACAATATGTTCTTTAACCATTACACAAAGGTGTGTGTAAGTGTAAATAAAATAATTCACATAAAAACATCATAGTATATTGAATATAATGGTATTTTTACAAAATAAATGAATAAAAAGAGTTTAATGTGTTGGAGAAGCAAAATAAAACAAAAGAACATAAGAGAAGACATTACCTAAAAATCGGGTAACTCTTTTTGATTTGAGCCAAAGGCTTCCTTGGGATGACTTCTGCCCAAAGTGAGGCTCCTAGGAGTAAGAGAGAGAAGTTGAGTGATTATTTGGGCAGAGGTTGTCCTAGCCAAATGGCTTTGAAGGTGTATGTAAGGTGGTAGAGGTGGGGGCCTTTTATAAGAGGGGAGGAGGGGCACTTTTGGAATGTCATGAAATGTTACATTAGTATATAATGAGTTTCGTATTTTAAAAGCCCCAAAATTATATATTTCTAGGTTAAGGTGATTGGGGTTCGAAATATACTCATCCAATAGGTTTTTGACAAGTGTAAGTCTTATATTTTACATTATCTTTTCATTTTATTTAAATCGTTAATTAATGAGGTAATCACTGCATCATCATGGTGTCATAAAACATTTAATTTATTTAATGACTAAAAAATATAAAAAAATATCATGATATAGGAAATCTTTTTTATCTTAATAATGACTATTTATAGTCTAAGATATCATTTACACAAACAAAACTAATTTTTTTTACTTGTGTGATACATACTTTGGTTATACTTTCTCTTTAAAAAATAATATAATAAAATGTCACTATCACCCAAAAGTTATTCCATGGGGTCCCAAAGATTTGAACAAGGAATCACATGTTCGTCTCTGACATAACCACTAGCATTAGGACACATTTTGGGGTCATTTTTTATTATTATGATATTATTTTATTACCCTTAACTACCCGATTACTAATTAATCACGATAATTAAAGATAATTATCGTCGTTACTATTCATGATGTCAAAAAACAAAAGTGTCTTAATTACATAATTTGGACCTTCTAATTAAAAATATGGAATCCATTTTACCAAATTACAAACACAGAAATTTAATAATTAATTTAAAAATTATGCCTGCTGTCAAAACAAGAAGCGTGTTTTTAAGAAACAATATCTATCAAAAGGTTGAAAATTGTTTATGTCCAATTTCAACGTGAAATTAATTATAATGACCACCATCGGATAAATTGGTAAAATTATATTCTAATTATATTTTAAAATCACTCAATGGTATAATTTATCACTATAAATTATTTATATTAAAAAAGATGTTTTTAAGTATTTTTCACTATTAATCGAAAATTGGAAGTTCTCATAAAAATACCAAAAATTCAACATAGGGTAATTTCGATATTCCAAATCAAAAAATGAAGTCCATTTTGAAATATAAAATTTATTTAATTTCAAAAAGTGGGTTTTACTATTCATAATGGATACTTTTACTGGTTGCGGTGTGTTAGAACTCGAGGTTGCGTACAACACACACTACTCTGTTATTCAAAGAGAAGCGTACCATGGAAGCTTGGGGTGTTACACCAATAACTCATCCTTAGATAAATTTTAGACATTTTTTCATTCAAAAAATTTTCTAACTGAAAAATTTCAAACATTCCGATTAAATTTGAAAATTTTCCCCATAATTTCACCACCAAAACCCCTTTAATTTTTATATAAAAACCAAAAATCTAGAGTATCACAATAACTTATATATGATATTGATTTATGAGCTAAGGCTATAAATATTTGGTTATCAAGAAAATATGAATTTCCAATGATATTATTTTCCCATATCAAAAAAAATAATGATGTCTATATAAATATCCAAAATATTACTTGTTTTTGTTTATTATTAAATATTAACTTATAAAATAACATGTAATTTAAATATGTTTTATAAATTATATGATTTTATTTTGAATCATTTAGTTAATTTATGATGATTTGATACATTTATTTTAAATCGTGAATGATTTTTAATCAATTTTTTAATAATTTTTTAATTTTAAAATGTGATGTTTTTTTGTGTTAAATACTAATGTTAAATGAATTTATTTATGTGGTATCACATGAATAAATTTGATATATTATATTTATATTAAAATTATAAAATAAATAATAATGTATTTATAAATAATTAAATATGGTAAATATATATTATTGATATTTAATTTATAAACGGTGATTAAATTTTAATACTAATTTTTCATATTAATCCCATAATAAATTTACTTAAATTATGTAAAAATATATTTGGGTGGTTATGATTGATGTTTTAAATAAGTATAAACACAATATTTGAATTCTTTTTATTAATAAATTTAAATCATTATATAATGTTTTAAATAAGAAATGGTAATGTTTTTATGAATCATATAATTTAAATTTAAGGAGGTCATATATATATATATATATATAAAGAATTCATATAAAATACGATTTCTCCATATTGAAGATATAAATGTGAAGTATTTATATTTATATCTTATAAATATTACTAATTATTTATCATGTATTATTAATTTTTATTTTCCTGTTTAATGAACCGTTCTTTATATATTTTTCTTAAATTTATGATTCTTTCATTCATTCATTCCCTTATTCATGAATTTAAATTATTTATATTTTTATTATTAGTATTCCTTGTATAAATTGTTTAAATAACTCATATGAAATTTCATACCTTGCATTTAAAAAGTTTCATGATAAGGTATAACATAATTTAACATTTATTTCAAACATGGTTATGAGTTTGTTGGTTTTAATTCAAAGCCATATATTTTATTATAGTCATTATTACATATTTTAGGTTAAAAATTGTTGGATCTTTACATCACACTTGAGTATTTATTTATGTATAGTGGGATATTGGGTTATATTTTTGTTGGACTGGAGAATATTGTTTTGTCTAAAGAGATGGGATAGACTACCTTTCTCACTATACATGATCTGGAGTAATTTTGATGATTTGTTTTGATTTGAATTGTTTGAATGAAAGTGTTTCATGTTCCATTTCAAGTCATGCATATGGATATGTTTTGAATATTTTAATTCAATTTTATCTCTGGATTCAAAATAAAATTCAATAACTTTATAAGTGATTATACATTTATGAAATTAAAATATTTTAATTTGGTTGAAATATTTAATATTTATAAATTAAATTGAATAGAGACATGCATAATTATATGAAAATAATGATATAAAATACACATTATATGCATATAGTTGGTGATTTAATTTATAAATCCCCATAAAATTATATGTTTTAGATTCATTATGATGTTAGAAGTTATCAATACATTTGAATTTCATTTGGCTGATCCATATAGGATTATATGCCCATGGATTATCTTTTATAAGGGGAAAGGGTTTTATATGACCTAGATACGATTTATTAACTATACATGATGTGATTAATGTTCTATACATGGTTGGATAACCATAATAATTATTTAACAATATTAATGGGTTTGATATAATTCATAATTTGGATTAGATAATTTTATATCATTCTAAAATATCCATATATTATATATGATATAATTTCCATGGATGTATATATAAATTTATATGTTTTGAGATAAAAATATAACATGACTATAAGATTATTGAAATATAGATATTGACTCAAAAAAACATTCAATGTAAAATGTTTCAATAATTTTTTGGAATTAAATTTAATAAAATTCTATGATTAATATTTTCTAAAATGATAATTAAATTTAAATAATTACATTATATATTTAATCGATAATGGATATATATTCCAACATATATTTTAGGTAAATTTTAGAGATGAAAATGGTAAATGGAAGAAATGTTTTGGACAGAAACCATAATTTCTAAATCATTAAAAAACTATAGAAAACGTTCAATATTTTGGTTAAATCAATTACCATGGCACCTATTGAAGATGTTTTTCCAGAAGATACAGATTATTATAATAATAAAAAGTAATTTTCACTTTAAATATTTATATTAGTGATTGTTTAAATGGATCTAATTTTATATATGAATCATGAAAATATGAATTATTTTTTGGGATTATACATAACATGAATATAATATATAAGGATAATTATATATATGAGGGATATGATTTTTCCAAAATAATATTTTAGTGTAAAATGACCAAGGGTAATTCTATTTCATCTTATGTACCCAATATGATTGGGAACATAGGTGACTTAAAGAGAATATGGCCAGAACTCAGTCAAGATATAGAATAATATTTTTTCTTATATTGATTGCTAGAAATAATTAATCATTTATTATTTAATCATAATGTGAATGAGTTTGAGAAAACATTAACTGATCACCTCAATATGTTCATGGTAGCAAAGTAGGATATTGGGGATCAGAACTCAAGTTTCATGATGATTATTTATAAAATAAAGGGTATATATTTAACCCCAATTAATATTAATATTAGTTATGAAGAGTCAACACCTAGTTTTTGAATCTTAAATATTTTACAACCATTGAAGGGTAATGTTTCCACTATGCGATGTTAAAGAAATAAAATTTGAATTTTATGACATTCCTAGAGATGTTTAAAAAACATTATTGACTGTCAACATCTAGTATTCACATTAATTATATAAACCATTTTATTTTAAATTTTAAATGATATTAAAGGAATATGATAATATTATTTTTAATATTAATGTTTGGAATATGGTCCAGGACCAATGGGTGGACTAATTTATCCCCTTAAAATTTATGTACCAAGCTTTAAAATTCACTAATTTATATAAAATGAGATTATATAAATTAAAATTGTTATTTTCATATCCCATATGTGCTATCCTATAAGTGCTATCGACTAAACCATTTTAATTATATTATTACATATAAAACAGTAAAAATATATTGATAGCAATCATACATGTTTCATGAAGTTAAAATTAAATTGAAATACCAAAATCTATTTAATTCAAGATGGTTAATCCTAAGAAAAATTGAAATGTAAAAAAATTAATGAATTTGATGCTATAAATATATATTTAAAATTAGGAAAATATTATAATACTCAAAAAACCAAATGAAATGTTTTTCCAATTCTGTGGTTTATAATGGGAAATAGTGTAACATTGTCTTTTTTTGGATTTTAGAAAAATGGAAAAATGAGTTTGGTTTGGGACTAGTTTACAAAATAGGACCCTAGGTACAAGAACCCGGTTTAGTCTTCTTCCTTAGTGAATAATTTTGAACATGGTTCATTATTTTTCCATGACCAATGCTAGAGGCATGAAACCCATTCATGCCTCCCAGCTAACCACAAAATTTTAAACATAAATGGGGTTCACACTTCCATCTAGGAAAATAATATAAATGGGGTACACCTCCAAATTTTGTCATTATGTTTCACTTATTTTTCTATGAAACAATTCAATATTGAAATCCATTTGAAAAATTATTATTTACTATCTTTTAGTGGGAAAAATTTCATTCTTTAAATTTTAGTTTTTTAGTTAGTTTATTTGTATGTTTTTATTGTTGTTTATATTATTTAAATAATATATAGATTATATGATTTGAATAATATGTTATTGAACGATTTACTAAATTTAAATATTTTATGTTTATAATAAATTAATCATTAAAAAATAAAAGATTATGAGAAATGAGAGAATAACATCGTCATAAGACATGGAATTTATTTCATACACATAAACATAGAAAATAATTTTCTTATAAGTCAAGTATTATTTACAGGGGTATAATATTTGAATTGTTTCACTCCATATACCACCATAACGTTAACGATTCGCTCAGAAAGCCATCATAGAGGACAAATTCTCGTATTGAACCGAGTTTTCCTCTAATTACAGTCCTGTCTATATCATGATATATAAATATTTACCCGATGCATTTAAGGGTTATATAGGTCCCTCCCAACACATAATAAAACCCAGATTTATTTACTATATAAGATCGTGAATATTAATCATATCATAAACCATGAAATTATATGAGTATCATTAATATTCCATCATATCATATCTTCTGGAAATGGGAAATGTTCCATAATCATTTCATCAAAGAATAACCTTTGAAAAGATATGGATTTTATAAAAAACATGTCCTCGTAAACATAAATATTTCAGATATGGAATATTAATTTATTCCTTGGATCATATCCCCGGTATGGAAAATCAATGTATGTCAGATTATATGGGAAAATGTTTTGAATATCATTTAAAACATTTCTTAAAGAAAATATCCTTTCCTATTTGAGAAAGACATTTTAAGACATAAAAAATTTTGAAATCATTTTTTCTTTGAAAATAACCATTAAAACATATACATTATGATTAAAATATTGGATTGGTCTTGATGATGGAAAATTTTATTAATGTCATACATATTAAAATGAATATTCCTTTAACAATTTTAGTAATAGAAAAATGGGAATTGTTTTTTAAAATAATATAATGATTCCATTAAAATTTTTTTTTTGAAATTTTCAAAAGGGTAAAAATTTATTTTAAAAATCTTAAGAGAGTAATAATTTTTTTAAGATCATTCTCTGAAAACATGGTTTAGAAATAAAATATATTTCTGAAATAAGATAGAAACAAAGTCTTATTTTCAAAAAAATATTTTTTTAATTATCAGAAGAACTGTAGAGTGGAAAAATGTTACCATTACTTGAATATTTAATGAATATCCATAGAAGAGTAAAATTAATGATAATTTTTTAGAGTTAGATTAGGATATTTCAACAGTAAATAATTAATCATAAATAATTTTGATAAATGATTAGATAGTAATATAAAATATTAACCACTTTGGTAACATTGAATTATAGTCCCCGTAAAGGAATAACATAAAATGGAGCATGAAATATCACAAGGATAAGTAAATTCATGATATTAAATTTCGATGGTTATCTATACACACCTCTCAAAGGAATATATGTTCACAACAAAACAAATGTCTCAAAGAATGAAAATTGAGACAAAATCCCCTTACCTTATGTCTTGGCATCCCTCACACACATTCATCGTCCTGTATAATAAGTACATGTTTATTATAGATATATTAAAGATCCATATTCATTTATATCAAACCATATATATTTCCGTTAAAAAAATTTATTACCCATTTATTAATAATACCATGTTAAAGTGACATTTTGGCCATTAAATATTTTGTTTATCATATATGTTATGATTTTTTATTTTGTTGGTCCTCTTAGATTAATCATTGTTCAAAACCATCCACATTGATAAAAATTATTTAAATATCATATATATTAATTATTATATGTATTTATAGAAACTTATAAAATTTATTGATTAGAAACAAAATTCACTACTTATGGAGATGATAAGCTGTATGTTTGGATGGACACAATTTTTTATTTTCTTATCTGTTTAAAATTATGTATTTTCACTATTCATAAAAAATGAAACTTTAAAAAAATTAGACAAAAACTCAACTTATGGTATTTTTGAAAATATGTATTAAAAAATGATGTTTATTTTATAATATTAATTTTTTAAAAGTGATAAAATGATATTTTATTATTCGTAAAAAAAATTAATTTCATTAAGAAAATAGTATTTAAAAACATATAATGACTTCAAAAAAATTATATTTTATTATCAATATGTTTTCTTTATGTAAAACCTTTGAAAATAATATTTAAAAATTAGTTTTTACTATTCTATTTTTTATGCCTACTAGCTATGTAACAATGGTGAAGTTTGAAAAAAAATATAAATATTATATCATGGTTTTGTTAAAAATCATTGTTGTGTGTCACAAAAACTAACTTAGTGTTACATGTAGTTCAAGATAACTTAAGTTTGCATGTAATGAATGATTGAATTACTGTTCTATGTAACATAATACAGGAATGAAATTTATTTTATTAGAAAAAAGTAAATAAAAATCAGGGTGTTATAGATAGTCTAAACCCAAATAACAATGTGATAAAAAATTTCGGGAGAAGAACTAAATATTTTCCATAAAATGGAAAGACAATACTGGTTTCAATATGCATCCCTTCTAGAAAAAATAAAAGTAAATACTTAAATAAAATCTGTTGTGCTAATAGTAAATATCCTTGGGTTTTACTTTGAATTGACACACAAAGTGATCACAACCTCTACCTAATTTTTTTCCTATTACCATAGACTTTTGTGGAACCCTAGAAGAAGATACACTTTCATATGATTAGTAAAAAAATACCTCTATTCTAGGAGTGAATTAGCCTTCCCACCTTGCATATCTATCATCCCAATGTATTCCATGTCTGTACACAGTTGAGTATGGACACCTAAAAATTCACCAATTTAGATAACCTCATAGAAAATAATTGAATCATAATTCATCAATATCATCAAAAATAAAAATGGTAATCTATAATCAAATCTTAAGAAATTAGGCTAAAAACACACTTTTAACTACTAACCCTAATTATATTAAATAATTGGACCATATATTTCTATACATATAAAATAGAACCTAAGGAAAAAAAGTTGTATGCCTACTCATATTCATTCTTAGAATAAAAATAAGCATTCAAATATATGCCCATAAAAATTTTCCAATACCAAGACTAAATATAACATTAATAAATTCAATATTTTTAATATAAAATTATACAAAAGGATTCCCAAACATCGGATGTCAAAATTAGTAAGAAACATAAAAATTGAGTGTTTAAAAATTTATAAGTTTTATAGAAAACCATTATTGGAGGCTAAAAACTATTCTATAAAATAAATGGTTTATTTTACCTCATAGTAAATTTGGTTCCAACAATAAAAACCATGTTTTATTTCCTAAAAATAATCAGTCAAGGATGAATTCTAATATTTGTATCCTAATATTCATTGAAAACCACATAATACCATAATTAACCAAAAATAATTGAGGAATCGATTTTTTATCCCTGTCATATTCTACCAAACCCTAACAATTCAAATGACCACTACAACTACAATAATGAATAAAAAAGGAATAAATAACAATTTATAAACACAAAAAAGTGATTAACTCTAAAAATATCAAACTAAAAAAATATCCTCTAATTCAAAATTAAGAAAAAACATAAACAAATAACACAGAAATCCATTTCCATTTAATTATTAATAAAACTGTAAATGATTTTTTTAAGAAAAAACTATCTTTCATAAAATACGATAACCAAAATATGAAATTAATTAAATAATAATTTAAAAATATATTTGTTAAATCAAATAAAATATTTATTATAGTTATCGGAAAAACATCTTTTACTTTCAAATAAATAAATTACTAAAACAATCCAAACTCATATTTCCAAATTATTTTCCCATTTTACTCAAAAAAAATTTATATAAAAAGATACATTGATAATTTTAAAAAGTGTGATATTTTTCTTTAAAATTCCCTATAATATTTAGAACTACTATATATCATTAAATTTATCATAAAAGAAAATACAAAACTCACTTTAATTTATCTGATTGTCACACTAAAACAATTATTTTATATTTTACAATAGACAATTTCATATAGTTTTCACACTAACATGTAATTTGGACTACTAGAGAATGAAAAATTAGGTCACTAACAAATGAACCATTAAGCACAAAATAAGTTATTTATTTGTGATATTTAAATTATTTGAAGGTCCCATCTATTTTTAATACCACATTATTAATTGAAGAGTCAATATATAGTCACTAAGACACTTCACAGTATAAATTATGTTTATATAATATGTAAAAGACATAAGAAAATCAAAATTATTAAACATTTATAGAAACAACCATGAAGTGAGAGTCTACCCACCTCTGATAACATCCATAATTACATATATTCCCATCTAAAATTATTTAAGCGTCATAAAATACCTAAGATATTAAAATACATAATTTTTATCAAATTCAAAACCATTAATTTATTCAAATAATTATAAATAGTAAATAATCTTCCTAAAAAATATTCGATGTTTAATCGATCATCAATTGTATGCCAAACCCTCATTAAATTCTTGTATAGCTTCCCCAAGTATGATTTCTATATTTTGAGGGAGTTCAACCATGCTCTAATGAAATCATCAACTGAAACACCAAGATTAACAACACTAATACTAGGGAAAAAAATTAAAGAATAGAATAAAACATGAGAGAAATAATACATTAACTATCATTTGGATGAAAAATGACAATGAAATAGGCTCCCATGGATTCTGAATGATGTGATAAAGAAGAGAGCAGAAAAAGGTTTACATGGGTTGAAATGGAGGGGGAATATGGTGATAAGTGAGGGAATTTTTGGCTCAAATATAATGGGTTTTAATTTTAGTATAACATGGATTTTATACTCTATAAAAAATCATGATGGAATTGTTGAGTCGAAAGTTTTATTTCAACATTTTCAATCATTATTTTTTAAAATCATAGAAAAATAATAAAAATTTTGTTTAACTAAAATTATATTTCAAATTTATTTAGAATTTATTTGTAGAAAACATATTATTCTTCAGAACATAGAAATATATTTTTACAGAATGAATATACATATTCCATACTAGTTCACTCCATCAGAATGACTAAATATATCATATCCGACTGAAAGATGTATAGTCTATCAGACTAATAGTAGTCATGTCCATTAAAATGAATGATGTCCAATTGAGAGGATTGAATTATATCTAGTTCATTGTATTAACCTAAGTTCAGTTTATAGGTATGATAAAAAATAGTATATCAGTAATACAAAATATTTTTATCTTTATAAAAAAACTAGTCTGCCAGTATGACATAATCTATTTTTCGATATAACTGTGTTTAATAAATCAATGCGAAGATTTTAATGTACTGATGTGATTGAGTTTAGTTTATTAGTTTAAGAAAGTATATTCTACCAGTGTTATTGAGTTAATTTTATCATACTAAAATATTTCTATTCTATCAGAATAATACAGTTTATAATCAATGTTATAAATATATCTAATAGATGGAATTAATTTAAATAGAATTTTAATGATGCTACTAGAATGAAATCAGATGAAGATATATTTTGTTGATATATCAAGGGATGAAAATCAATCTTTATTACAATAAAATTTTAGAATAAAACAAATATGTCTATTTGAGGTGTCACTATAAATTGGTGGGGAATTAAAGGATCCATGAGTTGATTCTTTTGTGAACTCAATCGATATAAATATATTTCTACTATAACAGATAATTACAGTTTTCTTTCAAATCTTTTAAAGTGTCTTTTTCTAAGGAATCCATGTGATTATTTTAAAATCCTACAAAATATTTTGAAATTGTATTATGTATCTGATTGAGTTTATGATTAATGGATTTTAGATATAGTATGATTAATTTATCCAATAATGCTGATCGATGGAATTCAAAGATAGGATGGAAAAGCTGATCCAATTTTGTTAATTGGTGGATTTATGCTAATGAAAGACAAAACTGATTGTTTAGTCTAAACATCACTTACCGTTACTTTTGATTCTTGAATTAATTTCACTTAATATTAATGTTTATTAATTTTTTTTATTTATTTTGTAATTATATATAAGGTTAAAATTATTTCTTTAAATTTATTTTAAAGTTACAATTTTCTGCTATTCAATTTTATAAAAGTGTTTTATTATTAACCTTTTCATTACTATGATTTACCAGACACACTCTAAGCCTACACCAAGTTATTTTGATTATCTGATGTAATTTTGATCTGGGAAATGAAATAATGATGTTTGGTTTTTAATTACATTATTGTTTTTAAAATATAATTCACCCGACCTCTTATACCCATTATTACACTTTTTGATCATACTACCCAATTTTGAGATTCCTATATGGCTTATAGACCCCAACATGGTTTAAAACCCATTACAAAAACCATACTGATAGATTTTTATAGGGGTAAGTGCTTATCCAAATTTAGGGTAAAAAATAAACAAAAACCAATTTTTTATAGGATTATTCTACATTCTTGGACAAAGAAAAAAACAATGAATGATGTAACCTTTTGTCTATAGATCCAAATCTAACCTAGTTCATCAAAATGAGGTTGATAGTATTCATTGAGAAGATTCCACCAAAATCCTTCTTCCTAAGGTATCCATGGAATATATGAATATTCCAATGTTTATGAAAGATTCTCTGTTGTACTAGGTCTAATAAATACATTATATTAAAGGATAAATATAATGAGATCTGAAGATGTTTTATATATGTAGTTTCAATGTTTTTTAATTTTGAAATCATAAAGTTAGACACATAATCCCCAAACTGTGAACACATTTGTGCCACCTGTCCAAGACTCATCCTTGTCAACCAAATGTAAGATCTAATAAATAGAAAAATTCATAAATGTTTCCTAGGGTGATAATACATGTAATCATTAACTTTTAAAATTTTCACATTTAAACATGTTTTGGGTAATTTAAAAATCTTCTATATATCATGACATGATGGGAAAACTAATATTTATATATTTTGGGTAGAATCATATTCATCGATGGATTTTTATATAATACATGAACTTCCTTACACTACTCCATGACAAGGTTATATTCACTTCACCATAGTCTATCCCATTACAAATCTCTATAATTTATAAACCACTACACCATTTTTGTGTTGTTTGTTCACATTTACAACAATAAACAACTTCCATTAAAACATAAAATACATAATACACGTTCACCTTATGTCACATATTATATAATAAAATTTGAATCCATATCCAAAAATCATTTTTGATATCTTATAAACTACCTTTATAAAATTTATCTCTAATTTTCCCCACGTGTTACACCATAAGTACCTAATGATGAATACTGATTCAAAACTATTTTTGAATATCTTTTGAAAATTTTATGTTTGATTGCTTTATTTTATACAAAAAATCTATAACAAAACCAAATCCTCATTTCCACAACACTGAGGTGAAACCCCATGAGATTTTATTGTAATTACAATAATTATGAATTATATAATCCTTATTGTCAAGAAAATATGTTCCCATAGATTATTATTAATGACCCTCAAACAACAAGGAGATCTTTCATGTTATCTATTAATTATTTTAACATTTTACATTAAATACATCACATATAAGTATGGATAAACATATAATCCATTTTTCACTGACATCAAGTGAAAAAAGGATATAAAGTAAGTTATAATCATATACCTAACCAATATATTCTCTATTATATGATTACATACAAACTAAATAGATGAACTCATATAATGGAATTCACCAAAGAGGGTGTGCACGTCCTATGCCCCACACCAAAATAGATAAGAACATAACATAAACCTCATATTGGAATGGGTATAAAATCCCTAATTTTATGTCAATCATAGAAGCTAATTTCATAATTTTCATATGATAGGAAAAATTATATCTTCATAAAGTCCAGACCGATGGCATGATCGACAATATTCTTTCCCAACCTTAATTAGGTCATCCTAGAGGTTTATGTATGAAAGGTATTATAGTATGACTATTCTCGTGCTATTTATCATTAAAACCATAGTTATATGAATTTAATATGAAACAAAAAGCCTTAAAATATCAAAGAAATTATATATGACACAACATATGCTATACAAGTTAGTCATCTATCAAACAAAACTCTTTTGGTGCCTCATAAGAATAATATTTATCTCTATATAAATGATACGTTTGAGGACATTAATATTTTTTTTCACAACATATAAAACTACTTGATATAGATATGTTTGGGATAAATTAATGTTATGCATTAAAAAGTAAATTATAAGTTATATTTATGAATATATATAACCCGTATGAAAATGTATAAAGTAGAGACTGTATTCTAGATGAAATGATACATTTTACATTCATAAAATTAATTATTAATACTACTAAAACCATATAAAAACACTTTTATAATCATATTTCATTTGATAAACTTCCATACATGACTCATTATTTCCACACATATATGGTTTTTCTAGAATCATTATAACTCTAGAATTATGGCCACATCTCAATATTATTGTCTCATAAACCCACCCACTAAACTCCATTAATATATAAAATCAATGAAGAAACCAGGTCTGATTAATGGTGGGACTCATAATCATTTATCTGATGTTCAAAATATTGAATATGTATAAAAAATAACTTACTTCAATGAATCCAATTTTATGATGTTATTATCTTCTATTGTAAGTAAAGAAATGTTTATAGTTTAGCATTATTATTATCTTGATACTCCTCCATTAATAATTTTCCAATGAGATAATTTGGTAAAAAAGGTTACTCTTTACATTTATGTCATTCTTTAATAATACATCCTAAACCATTTTAGTACATAAAGTCACCTTCACAATGTGTATTTCTGGTACAATATTTTATATTTTTCAATTAGAACTACTCTATGTCCAAACATACTACCAATATTCCCCTTTATTATTTTCTGTAAAAATATATTTCTAAGAAAAACAAAATAATTCATGTTTGGGAATAATAAAACATTTCATTTAGTGGGAATATTCAATAAATAAATAATTACCCACAAAATCTTAGTATTTATTTTATGTTTTTAGAGAAATATATAAAAAAAATATTTTATTCATTAGAATATTCAACTGTTCGGTGGTGAGAACACTTTCCCCCATATTTTAACAAATATCATGGTTATAGTATTTTATCTATGATCAATCATTGTTATACTTAACATCATTTCAACAATGTAATAGATTTGAGTCAATTATAAGTAAATGTATGAAAACAATCATCTCATTTATTGATAAAAAATAATTATTTGTGATAAATACACCTATTATATAAGACAAATTAAAAAATAAACTATTCTTATTATGATCTACAAAATAATTAAATTAATCTAATTTATATAACACATTAATGTAGTAACCCCATTATTTATCACTTGAAGGATGAATTTAATCTCTTAAAGTAAACAATTTATAAACTTTAAGGTACTATATGCATTCAAAATATATTTTTAATATATATATTTGATATCATATCCTTGTTAAAATAGAATAATTTGATTTTATAATATTAATACTTGACATGGACTCTCTATAGTGTTTTTTTAATGACCCTGACCCCAGTAGCCCGAAGCCAGTGCCTCACTTTATTCCATTAGAATAAGATATAAGGAATAAAATCCCAAAGAACCCTATCTTTTAGTTTTTTTGGAAAACTAGATCCATACTTGAAACATACATTGCAATTGAAATTACAAGAATACAACATATTGAATACTTTAAGAAGATTTTTATTCTACAAAAATATTCCTCCATTTCAATCTTAATTTACATATTGGAATATTGGTAAACATAAAACATAACAAAGAGGTGAGCTGAAATGCTATGTGAGGGCAATCCTACATCAGAAGCTATCATTAATAAATAAAAATAAATATAAAGGAAAGGTGAATAACTGAAACACAAGATATTTAAACAAAATATTGAGACTAATATTGTAAGAATTAATGATAATCAAATAATTATATATAAAAAATCAAATAGATATTATATTAATATAATAATAACATGTAATATCAACAAAAAAACTCATAATGAGGGAATGAATAATACTGGAAATCATAAACATTCCATTAAAGCTTCAACCAAGACATCATGCATTAATAGGCAAGGCCTCAACTATTTTAAAAACTAAATTGTCTCAAGATACATACCAATGAATAGAGGGACCATAAAAGGCCATACCCATCACTTAATTTGACTAATTCATTCCTAGAATGAAACAGATGAAACAAAAATAACAGAAATATTTGGATTGAAAAACTAGTATACAATATGTGAATACTTAAACAATAAACCATGAATTATATAAAAATAGTACATAAAAAGACAAACAGATCATAAACAATTCAATAAAATTAGGTAGACGATATCATAAGAGATAAATATAAAAAAGATAAAACATAATGCAAATAATGTTGACATAAATAAAAATACTCTTATAAAACCATTGAAAAATTCATAAGAGAAAAACCCTTTTTTTAGATTTGAATCATTTATTTAAAAGGCTTATAATTATAAAAGAAAACAATTTTTTTAAAAAAATAACCTTGTAAAATAATAAGGTAAGTTTCAAGACATACTTGTTTCATGAATGTATAAAAATAAACACTTGATAGACAATTAAAAAATTAATCCTTTTTTATTTTTTTAAAAAAATTCATGAAGTGCCTCCTTTGGAAAATGCAAAAAATATTCATTTCAAAATGTTTTTTAAAACCTAATTTTTTTAAAAGACTTTAATTTTTTTTGGAGAATAGAAAAAAATATTTTTTAATAAATGTTTCAGAAACATGGATGTAGAAGACAAATATTCCCCAATAGATAATTATGTAAAAACGATCCTAAATAATAACGTGATTGTTAAATTTACACTTAATGTAGGTCTGATTTATTATTTACTTTTATGAAATTCCTATATAGTGGGTTTAAAAAACTTATTAACATATATAAGAATCATAATTAGACTTATTATATCATATATGACCCCCTTATAACGTTTTAACATTTATTTATTAATAATAGTTTATTTATTTCATTGTTTCATGTGTTAATTGCCCCATTTTCCCATGCTTGTTTTGTCTTGAAATTCATTATTTTAATGCATATAATATAGATCGATAATTTAATTAATTATATTAAACCTATAAATATAATATTTATTCTTTATATTTATTTTTATAATAATTATTTAATGGTTAACTTGGAAAATTAATCGCATTGCATTGTGGAGATAGTAGGTTGTACATATGCACGAGCATGATATCATTTCTTTAATGGTGAAATGGTAAAGAATTGAATATTATATTAATTATAAAGAATCAATATAATGTCATAATTAATATATATATCCACAATTTTTATCATTATAACCATCCTTGTAATGTGCTGGTGAAAATAATTACACCAGGTCGTGGAGACGGTAAGCCTTACACACGCAGACACGATGCATTTGTTTTTCCTATAATGGAAAAAAGAAGAAAAATGATTGTCCCATAATCATAATTAAATTTTATAAAATATATTATCCAAGATTTATTATGTTATAATGGAAAAAAAACATGAAGAAGATGTATAATATGAATGGAACTTGAAGGAGTTGGTAGAATAATTACCTCTTCTTTAGTGGACTTTCATGAAACCCCTTCTTAAGGTTTATAGAGTTGGCCTTTTTGGAAGACCATGACCCCTATAAATTGTATAATTTTGTTGATATAATGAATTTACGGGGGATTATCAAGATATATTTACTATATGGAGTGAGTAAGTGATTGAGGAGGCACCCTTTTATAATTAAGGTGAGGGGATGTTTTGGAAACTCTCAAAACATTTAATAAATATAAATTAATTTTTAATTAAAAATGTATCAAAAGTGAGGTATTTATAAGATTATATGTATTTGGGTCGAAATAATCTCAAACAATATTTTTTATACACTTTAAGGTCGCATTCATACCAATATATTTGGCTATAAAACTTATTTTATTCCTTTAAATCTTACTGTGTCAAAATGTGTTTTTAATATTTACGGGTTAATATAGTTAATATAAAAGGCCGAAAGAACTATAAATGAACCATTTGTGATATATTATACATTATCCGAATTATTTGTACAAATTTTATATTTTTATTAATTTTATATCATGTAATAAAATATTATATATTTTAATATAACAGTAATGTAAATTTTGAAACAATTATCTACACTGACTTTAAAAAAATAGAAATACACTAAATAACTTCGAGAAAAATATTTTGATTCATAGAAAATATTTATAGGGTATCCATAAATTTTTTTTGGATATTAATTATGTAAAATGTTATTTTTTTTAATATTTTAATATCATTTAATTGTTACTTACATTAATTAAACAATTACTATATAATCATTGTATAAGACACTAAATTAATTACTTATTTCATCATAATTAAAAATAAATTATCAGGATGAAGTAAAAAATTTATCTTTAAAATTACTATTTTTAGTCAAATTTACCTTATATGATATCCCATATTAAAAATGATATATTTATTAAAAATATGTATGATATCTTTGAATTTTATTTAAATAAAATATAAAATATTTCATACTCTCATCCATGTGGCTTCCAATGGTTATAATTTCAAAAAAGATAAATATAGTAGATACCCCCTAATAAAATGAATTTTTTAAATGTTTTAGGGTAAATTTATTGTTTTTATACTATTATTTTTACTCACAATTATAGGATTTAACTTTAAATATTCTAATAAAAAACTACGAATGATAATTTTCATAATATCACAAAAAATAAACCTCTTTGTATAATTTGGACATATTAATTAGAAATATGGAATCAATTTTTCAAATTTCAAAACCTATATTTTTTAGTTGTTAAATTAAAATTAATCTCATTGAAGGAATTAGAAAATACGTTTTAATGTAAAACATTCAAAAGATTGATATGTTTTTACATCCAGATTCAATTTAAAATTGAAACTGATGAACTAAATTTAACTAAATGATAAAAAATTATCTAATTATATTTTAAAACAATTAAAAATTATAATTTAACACTCTAAATTATTAATATGAAAAACTCGTTTTCAATTAAAATTCAGTATTTTTCACTATTCATAAAAACATGAAACTTACCAAAAAAATAAAAAAATGCAACAAAGGAAAATTTTAATATTATTATTTCAAATAATAATTTATTTTATTAAACTATAATTTTTAAATTTTTCAAACACAATTTTTAAATTAATTGTGTCATCAATAGGTAGAAAAATATCCTTTATAAAAATATAATATTTATTAATACATATTGGTTTTATTTTTCTATAATTTTTAGAAAACTCACAGTATCAATGGTAATAAATATATTTAATAAATGAAATTTTAATTTCATTAATATAATTCACTTATAGTATTTAATTTTTTAGGATAAAACTTCTTTTGTACATAAAAAAAGAATCTAAAAAAAGATTTATTTTCTATTAAATTTATTTTTATATTAATTGATATTATTTTTTATGTAATGAATTAAATATTATATTTTAGTAGTACATTTAATCATATTAATAACCACTAATTTAATGTGTCGATGTTAATTTCTATTTAGATAATACTTTTTACAACATATCATGGTTTAGTTTCTGCTCGGTGTTGCATACATTGTAAGCTATCAAAAAGATTGACTATAAAAGCAGAAACCAAAAAACCAGGTGTTGTTGAATTTTTTCACACCATAAGATATTTTCAGAAATTTATCATTTTATATCATTTTTTTCTGAATGTAAAGAGACAACCCTTCCATTTAATATCCTTTCTCTATCTTAGTAGTTTGTGTTGAGTCTTTATGATTTCCGTTATTCTCTTTGTGGTAAATTTTTATTCACTTTCCTTTCTATACCATCATCATGGAATTTTTAATTGAGCCTCCAATGTATTTGTCAATAGTAATTATATTTTGATTATATTTTTTGAACTTTTTTAACTCATTCATGTTGATTTTTTTTAAAATACTATTAAATAGTTTTACACATCAATTAATATTGATGTCTTTTCCAAGATTTAGCCGCATTGGTGTTACCAATATCTTCAAGTTATTTATTTACCCAATAATATTTATTATATGAGTAGATATGGAAATAACCTCAAAAATATTATAATAAAATATCCTTTATAAAACTATATATCTCTCTTATATAGATTATTCTTGATAGGGTCTTTCATGTTTCCTATGATCCTAAAATAATCCGTACTCCCATGTTGATTTTATATCTTGGGATATATTATAAAAAGTATCAATATAGATATGTCAAGAAAATAATAATAATTATTACTATAAAAAAATATTTTTTTAATAGCTTCATCATTACAAACATATTCAGGAAATCTTTCATCTGACACATAAATCATTCTTAATTACTTAAGAAGATTCTTATGTTTCTCTACCAATACAAAATGTTTCTTTAGTTTAGCTTCTATTGTTTAAGGATTTATATAAAAGTAATTTTTCTTTATAATGATCCCATTTTATAGAAAACTTTCTTTTATTCTATTAGTATTATATTTTACATTAATTTATAACCGAATTTATTAAATATTCTCCCACAAAAATAATAACACTTTTTTTGAATTTTGTCATATCCATCAATAGTTAAAGATATATATTTCAATATTTAATAATTTTTCATTAGTTTTAATCACACTACATGGATATTTATGTAGTTCCTTAGGACAACAATATCATATACATATATTATATATTTGAGGGGACAAATATTTACTCAATCCATTACATAGAATATTTTAAATCTATTCATTCTATATCGTAACTATTCGAGTTTCATAGATAAGTGTAAAAATAATAATATTCCAAATAAAAGAGTGTAATTATATAAAGGAAACACATAATTTTCTTTATTTTTCCCTAAAAACCCATGGGTACCCAAATAGGTATGAACATCCCATTTTAATGATCAAGTTCTTGATAAGTGCTACTTTGGATGTAATACAATGCTTTTTTTTAAGGGGATTTATATGCCTCACAAATTTATATAATATATTATCATTACATAAATGAATTATTATAATGATTTAGTTTTTTATTCCCTACTCCTTTTACCAAATCAATATGTTCAAATGCTATTTATGTGTAACAACTTCCCAACTCATAGTTTCTTTTACATTCCAAAATTAAAATTCAACTATATTTATAAATATCTAAATACATCTCATGTATAATTTGAATAAAACAAATTACTCTAAAGTATTAAAATCATATGACATCAAATATCCATATAGAGAAATTCCCGGTATGATGAGAATCTAATCATATAATTTTTAAATTGATATTCATCTCTAAAAAAATCAGTAGTTTAAACCATAGTCTCACCACCCATGGTTTAATAATTTTTAGCAACCCCAATTACATTATAATCATAACCACTAACATATATAAACTAAAATTAATATTAAAATTCAAGCACATACCCCATGAAGAAATCAAAATCCATGGTAGAATAAAATTTATTCATTGATAATACATATATTTTATCTCTTTAAATGAATATAAGATTATTGATGATGCTTTTTAAATGATTTTAAAATATAAAATTATTAATTAAAAATATAAAAAATATATAATTTGGAATAAAACAAATAAATGTAAAAATTAAAAACAAATTTTAATAAATGAAAAAATGAGACAAAAAACATGTAAAAAAAATCATAGAATAATGAAATTATAATCACTTTATATTTTAATAATACTTCATGGACATTTCAAAAAAAATAAACATGAAGATTTCATATTTTTTCACTATAAAATCTATAATATTTGTAATTTATATGGAAATTTAGATTAAAGTTTCAATATTAAAAATAAGTGATATTTTATATGAAAATTTTATAATTATATAATTTTTTTATGGACACATCACATAAAATAAATATCAATCATTTTTAAAATTGGGATTTTCAATTTAAAACATTTATATTTCCATGTATGAAAATTTCATAAATAATTTTTTTATATTTGACCTTATTTTTATAATATATAATTATTTTATAAACTATTCACTGAGACTATTTATTTTAAACATATATCATATTCAGCGAGGAATATTTTTATGGTTTAAAGCACCCTAAAAATATCGACTGATTGAAAAGGGACTACGTTATCGAATGATTTTCATAATTTTATCCATAAATTTTTTGCCTACGAATTTAAAAAATCATGAACGTTTTGATATAGATCATGACATGGTGTATATTTGGTGACAACTCTTTCTATATAAAAATCCATGACCGTATTTGATAGATTATGTCATGGTGGAATTATACTATGTCATTGTGTTATCCAATTATAACATTTCTAAAAAAACCATGGATGTTTTTTCCCTGATAATTTTCAATAATGAACACTTCATGATTATTTATTTTGGTTTTTTAAACCATTACGTAGATATTAGTTACACCTGAGGTAAATGTATCCGAAAAAACTCTATTTTTCCTGAAACATTTATATGGTTGTTTTGTATAAATAATGACATGGTCTTATAATTTTTATAAGACTATGAACTTTTAATTTAACGATTTAGATCATGTTTAAAAAATCGATAAGATCCATAACTATTTTAATTTGAACAGACCCAATTTTGGAAATTATTATTTTTCTAGTTCCTTAATCTATTCAAAAATTCAAATCAAATGAGATGTTAGTGGATTTAATTCCACATTATGGATTTAGAGAATATAAAACTTATCCAAAAACCGTATAAAACATTAAAAAAAATCGTATTTTCCTATTGGATCACTCCATATTCTTTAATTGAATAGATAATAAAGTACCTTATTGATTATAGATATAATTTTTTCTTAGCTTTAGAAAATGATATTGATAGAGATCACTGAGAAGGTTCCAATATACTCTTTCATTCAAGAATATCAATGGTCTAGGTTAATATATTAAAATTTTCAAAAAATTATATATTAAATATTATTTAAAATAACCTTAATATTAAAGGATAATGTGAATAATAACAGGAGATCCCCAGTTTAAGGAGTTTTACAAAATTCAAATGAACAATTCTTTGTGTTATACACCTCATTATCAAACCAAGAACCAATTTATATATTCCATCCAAAGTAAATACATTGAAAATAAATGTTTATCCTATTAAGTGGAATATTTTATCAATTTTTAAAAGGTTACAGATCGCAATAAACTCCCTTGTCCATTATCACATAATGAATATTCTAATCAAGAAATATTTGGAGTAAATTGAAGTGGAATCATCAATGAATTATAATATAAAATATAAAATTTCATGCACAATACATGAATATGGTGATAATCACCACACCATTATTTAACCCAACATAGACCAAGATCTTCTATAAGACATCTTGTCATGGTTGTGACTTTAGTGAATATTTCTATGATGTCTATAACCTAAAACAAATTCCCTTTTCGCTTCTACATTCATACAGACTACATTGGACTCCCCCGCTCCAAAATAACTCATCCTTAGGGCCATTTTAGACATTTTTTGAACTTCAAAACCATTCTTATTGAAAATTTACCTCCTTTAAAATTAAATATGAAAATATTTACTATATTTTCAACACCAAAAATTCCTTAAATTTTAATATAAAAACCCAAAATTTATAGTATCATGGTAACTGATATATGATGTTATATTATGAGATAATGATAACAATATTGGTATACCACAAGCTGTGAAATTACAATTATTAAATTTTCCCTTATCACTAACCACAAATAAAGTGTATATCAATTTGAAAAATATAACATGTCTTTATTTATTATTTTATTTACATATTTAAAATTAAATGTAATTTATATTTTTGTTATAAATTATATAAGAATTCATTTTAATAATTTCATTTATTTATGAATTGTTAATAAATTAATTTAAAATCAGAAATTGTTTATAATCTATTATTAAATATGTATTTAATGATTATAAAGTAATGTTTTGTACAAAATTCTAATATTAAAGGAATTGATTTATTTCGTATATCATTTATAACATTGAAGAAAAATATTTAAATTAAATTAATTAAATAATTTAAAATATATTTATAAATATGTAAATATTTTAAATATAGAATATTGATATAGAATTTATAAAGGGGCATAATGTTTAATATTAATTGTTCATATTTATCCCTTAAGAAATTTACTTAAATGATTTAAAAATTCATTTTGGTGGTTATGATCAATGTTTTAAATAAGTAAGAAACATAATATTTAATTTATTTTTGTTAATAAAATGAAATATTCATATGCAATATTAAATAAGAAATATTCTTGTTTTTAAAAGTCATATATTTGAAAATAAAGGAGTTCATATATATACTATGTGCTTGTGAAATATGATTTTTCCATATTCATGATATAAATGTAAAGTGTTTACATATATGTCTTATGAATATTCTACATTATTTATCATGATTTGTTTTATATTAATGTTTAATTAATTGTTCATTAATTTTTTTGAGTAAATTTATGATTCTATTTTTCATTCATTTATTGCAATTTTCAGGAATTTAAATTATTTATATTCCTAATATTACAATTATTTCTAAAAGAATTTTAAATCAATTATGTGAAATATCATACCTTGAACCTAAAAAGTTTCATGTTAAGGTAAAATATAAGGTTTCATTTATTTCAACCAAGGTTAGTGGAATGTTCGTTAAAAGTTCAAACAAGATATTTTATTATAATCAATATTACATATCTCGAGTTATAATATTATTGGAACTTTAAATCAAACTTATGTATTGATTTATTTATATTGGGATCTTGGGTAATTTTTTTGGACTAGAGACTGTAATATTCTAAAGAAATATGGTTTTGATATCCTATCACACTATACATGATCTTGAGTAATATTTATGAATTTTTTATTTTAATAATTAAAATTAAAGGGTTTCAGGTTTCATTTTCAGGACATCCATTTGGAGATATTTTGAATATTGTAATTCAATTTTCTCTCTAGATACATAATTCAAAAAATTAATTTTATTAATCTTTATACATTAACATGATTAAAAAAATGTTAATTTGGTTGAAATATTTAAGATTTATAAATTCAATCTAATATAAACATGCATAAATACTGGAAAATCATGAGATTAAATATAATTTATTTGAATATAGATGGTGATTTAATTTATAAATCCCCTAAAATACTATTTTACTGATTAATACTAAAGAAATCATTTACCATTACCTTTTTATTTCATTCTAGGTGTCCCATATAGGATTACAGGCACACAAATTTTCTTTTGTAAGGAAAAAGAATATATGTGAACCAGATAGGATTTGGTTAGTATGATTTATGTGAGCATTGATTTATATTTGGCTGGATAAACCTAAAATTTAGGTATCAAGAGGAATGGGGTTGATATAATTCAAAATTTTTATTAGATAATGATATTTTATCCTCAATAACTAAAAATATCTATATGATATAACTTCCAATACAATCTATGCAAATTTCAATTTTCTTGAGATAGATATTAAATTAAACTCTATGATTATTAAAATATGGATCATTACTCACTAAAATATTCAATGTAAAGGTTTTTAATAATGTTAGTGGATGTAAATTTAATTAAATTAATTGATTAATATTTTTAAAAATGATACTTATAAGAAAAATAATTTGATTATAGATTAAATCTACGATGAATACAAATTCGAAAAAATATTAGAGATAAATTTTGGAGAAAAGAAAGATAAAGGGGAATAATTTTATATAAAAGAATAAAAATTTACAAATCATTGATAAAAAATGGAAGATTTTCTATATTTTTGATAAACCACTTCCCGTGGAACATGTTGAAGAAGCTAGTCAAGTGGATAAGAATTATTTTAATAATAAAAAAGAATTTTTATTTAAATTTTTAAATTTGTAATTGTTTAAATGGATCAAAATAATATATGCATCATGAGAATATGAAATATTTTGGTATTATATAAAACATGAAAATATGACATTTGGATAATTCTTTATATAGGGGATATTATTTTTCTAAAATAATATTTTTTTGGATCAAATGATCGAGGATTATACTATTTTTTCTCATGTACTCAATATGATTGGGAACATAAATAACTTAGAGAGAGTGGAGTTATAACTAAAGAATCATGATGATATTTTATAATGGAAATGGTATTAGTGTTCCAAAATATAATGTCATGATGAAGTTTTATAAAGTAAAGGTTATATATTTTATCCAAATAAATAAGAATAAAGGCTATAGAGATTCAAAGAAAAATTCCTGGAAACATAAAAAAGGTATAACCATGGTTTTGTGATTTGTCCTCTATTGGATGTTAGGGAAATGAAATTTGAATTATATGGAATACATGAATATGTTAAAAAACATTATGGAGTGCCTGAATTTAGTATTGTTATTATTTAAATAATGCTTTTTATTTTAAATTTAAAATGATATTAAATTCATATTATAAAATTATTTGGAATATTAATGTTTGTAATATGATCTAGAACCAATGGGATGACAAATTTATTCTCTAAAAATACAGGATACTAGATTTAAAATTTAATAATTTCTATAAAATTTGATTATTTTAATTAGACCTATTATGTGTAAATACCCTACGTGCTAGCCCACATGTGCCACATAATAACCCATTTTAATTATATTATTACAAATAAACTAAATAAAATATATACATAGGAATCAAATAGGTTTCCTCAAGTAAAAATAAAAATAAAATAATGAAATTTATTAAATTAATAATGGTTAAACCTCAATCGAAAATGAAAATATTAATAATGAATAAATTTCACCTGAATAATATATATATAAAATTAACAAAATATTATAATACCCAATGAACCAAATAAAATGTTTTTTTTCAAGTTTTGTGTTTATAATTGGAAACAATGTCACATAGTATTTTTTTGGTTTTAAGGAAAAAGTGAAAATGGTTTTGGGTTGGATGTATTTTCTAAAATAGGACCTCATATGCATGGATCCCATTTATTCTACTTAGTTATTCAGGAAGTGTGAACTTGGATCATAATTCCTCCACAAACTAGGCTGGAGGCATGAAACCCATTCATGCCTTCCATGCAACCTATTAACATGAGGCATACATGTGGTTTACTCATCCTTCCAGGAAAAGTCTATAAATGATTCAAACACCACCATTTTCTCAATATGTTCCTCTGATTTTGGAGTGAAACTCTTCTATATTGGAATCCATTTTCAAATTATAATTTTTGATCTTTGAGAGGGTAATCTTTATTTCGTGAAATTTTCATTTTTTACTCAGTTTATTTATATTTTCTTCTTTTTATCTATATCACTTTAAAAGTATATAGAATTTAAAAAATTAATAATATGTTATTGAATGATTTAATAAATTTAAATACTATTTTTGGGTGATATAAATGTATTTGTGGGATTGAATAAATTTATATAGATTATTTTGTGTAAAAATAAATTATTCCAAAGTAATAATGGATTCAAAAAAATATTTTTTAAATAGGTTTAATAATTTCTGAATGATCCGGAGTTAGACTATCTAATTCATATTTGGTTTTTTATATGAATATATAATTTTTCATAATTATATTTACTTTAATTTTTGATGATCGATAAAACATATATTTCCATTAAATATAATACCTCTATATCTATTATAAAATTATATATCATAATATTTGGCACCCATCTTTTGTACATGAGTGTAGTTAAAAAATAGAGGTTTTAAATGAGCTATAAATTTTATACTACAATTTAACTTGTTGGATGTAGCAAATTAACTTTTTTGAATATTTAATCGAACATTAGGGAAATTTCACCTATGATTTCATTGGTTTCTCATTTTTTGGATAAACTAATCCCACATTTTAATTATAATGTTTATCTACTATCTAATGTGAATTTATTTATAAAATATAATTATAAATGTAAACATACTGAAATTTAAATTTATTTTTTAATATTTAATTAATTATATATTAATACACAGATATGATATTAAACTATCTATCTGAAAAAATAATGATTATATATTTATTTAGAAAATAATTGAAATGGAAATTTAATTTTTTTAATTTTTTTAAAATGATAATTATCATATACTCATTTTTAAAAAAATGAATGACAACTAATGATTTCATGACTCAGTGAGGAAATGATGACTATGAAAGTGTAATGACTTGCTTATTCTCATTGGCTTGAGAATACAATGGATCATTACTTATCATTAAGAAACATCCCCATGATGCCAATAACTGGAAATAAATTTTTTAGTGTTTCATGTGAATGTGGGGGATGATTTACCCTTTAAGAATAAAAACAATATCTTACAATCATAACTAACCAACTACTAAATGATTCATGAACAAAAGAATTAAAACTAAACTATAATACTAATATAAAAACAAATCCAATGTGTTCAATGGAGGAAGACCAAAAAAATATCACAAAAAATAGAGGAAAACAACTCAAGACACCAGGAATACCATAAGGCTCCATGCTCAAAATCTTCAGTATCCAAAATCATTGAATAACCCAAGTATCATGAGGTGGTTCTAAAAACATGTGATACGTTTCCTTTTCCCCTGTCCCAGAAGATAGAATACACAAAATAAAAAAAATATAAAGTATGGGTGAGTATAAAACTCAGTTGGCTTTCCCCAATGACTTACCTACTAATTTCAGTAGGATAGAAAAGTTAGCAACATTTATTTAAAATATTTTATATAATTTATTTTGAAAAAAATGTATAACTAAATAAAAATATGTTCCAAAAACTGTTGCAACAAAATATATACAATTTCAATTAGAACTAACATTCTAGAAATTTATCATTCCATAAAACTGATAATTAATCTTTAAAACCTTTTCACAATATCCTTTTTGGCATACCCAAACCATTCCACACATTCATACTATCAATCATTCATGTTTTGTTATGATAGTTCCATACTCATTTGTTGTTTCTCATTGATCTAAAAGGTTTTCATAATGCTATTATATCCCATGTCCTATTAACCATTTGGAATTAGAAAAGGTCATATTTCAACCAATACCCATATATTAAATATTAACTCACACATTAATAAGCATTTGGGTAATGTGAAACCAAAACATTTTCAATAAAATCCCATTTTTATTGAAAATCATTTCAGTCAAAACCTTTTCAAAACCAAGAAAATTCAATCAAACACCCATTTTTTGAAAAACCCATTCCCAAAAAACAATTTAGATATTCCATTAAATCCATAATTTATAATCACCATTTTAAATTTCAAGAAAATAATGTAATTTTCACCATAATTCACCAAGATTTCACAAATTAAAAAAATCATCACTAAAAAGATTTATTCCATGAAGTAAACCAAAGTTCCACAATAAATTTCATTCAATTGAATAAATTTTAATCTAAAACAATTAATCCTATAAATTTTATATGAGAGTTAAGCCACCTACCTTGAAGGTTTTGATAAAACATGACGACAAGCAAAGAACACACAAGAAGCCAGGTTGATTCTCTGGGAAATAGTCATAGATCCATTATCCTAGAAATAACATTACCAAAACACAACTTATTTGGAATCCATAATATTATATTTTACCCTCAAATGTGTGTATCTGAGAATTCAAGAGGAGAGGGAAAGAAGATCTAGTTAGATTTAAAAACTTGTGAGAGGAATGAAGAAGAAGGAAGAAATACCTCAATAATCAGTGAAAAGATTTCAAGAAACTGGTTTGGATCTCCTCCCCTATCAGGAAAAACACCATATATAACTTTATTTGACTTTAAAAATCTTAATTATTCCCACAAAAGGTTTATATATAATAAAATGGGAATAGAGGATAAGATTTAAGAAAAGGAGACAAAACGATGAATATTGGGCACTTACCTTGAGAATCGGGCTTGAAAAAAACACAAGGAGGGATCCATGTTGGATCTAAAGAATTTGGGGAATGTTATAAAACCTTAAATGGAGAGAAATCCCATGTTAGTGGCGTTTTGAATCCAAATAGAGTAACATAGAGTAAAAAATGAGTAAATTACTAAAAAATTGGATCTAGTTTTTGACTATGTGCACAGTTTGACCGCACAATTAGGAAAAAAATGCAAAGACCATGTGTGGGATACTTTAAAACATCTTATACAATGCATGGTTTCATTTTGTTGTTCCACATATTTTAGAAATACAATTTACAGACTGTGCACCCTACCTTTTATCCCCAAAACACATTCAAAGATTCCCACACTCTCCCAACCTTCACCCTTACAATTTATAACCATAAAAAGAAGAAAGGAAGGTTTATTTACCAAAAACTGTGGGAACTACACAAAGGATCTTATATGTTTTTATAACTACTAACAAAATTCTTTATTATAAAAGGATATCATAATTGATAATTACTATCAGGACTGCTAAAGGATTTCATGACTCACAAAGAATATTATGGATAATGAAGGATTTTTCAGTTTCAAAAGGGTGCTAAATATTCTAACATCTACCAATGGTTTTTATGAATACCAATGGATTTCCGGATAAGTATATTCCTTTTAGAACTACCAATGAAATTCGTGACTACTAAAGTATTTTTTGAGTATTAATGGATTTCAAGAATTCTGGATAATTTTGTGAATATCAAATAATTTCATGACATATAAAGGGGGTTTCTCACATTAGTAATATTTATTTGAACCATTTATCACATGTGTTCTCTCATTCATCGCTCAAATTTCTTCTACCAAACCAGAAAATATCACATACTACCAATTGTGTAGTGGAAGTTATAAACATTTGAGACCCTTGTTTCTACTAAAATGCTTATTATAGAAAAATTTATTTAAAAATATATGTTAAACCAATTCATAAAAAAATTCATGATCATATTATATATATTTAACTATTATTAAAAGTTTCTAAAAATTTTATGTTGGATTATAAATTTATATGAAATATTAGAAATTTTTTTTATTAGGTAATATTTTTCATATCCACATACTATAATGAAGAGGTAATTTATAATGATTAGTGTCTTAGATATAGTTTACCACCAAATAGAGTTTCTAATCATAAAAATTTTATGATATTATAAGAAGTTTTGAAGGAAATTCATAGTTTCTTAAAACTATGATATGGTTAGTTGATAACACCACTCACATATCAAAATATTTAATATCATGATTACTTAAATAATATTTTCTATCTTGTCTTAGAAAATGAGGATTGGGTGGAAAGAATATCTTTGTTTACGAAAAAATATAATCATTGTTTAATGGAATTACTCATGGGAATTTATTTTATTAATGAAGTGTAATATACTACTATAGAACCCAAATATAGGTGGTATATTGAATCCATTACATCATAACAATATGATTCAATGTTTTATCATTTGACCCAACTAAAAAAGGCTAAAGATAAAAATATTATGAGGTGTGAAATAGAAAATGTTATTAATTATGAACATAGTGACTGCATTATCATGTGAACTACCTAATTAAGTACTAGAGATACTCTATATTTAATGAATAAAAATTTAACTAATGGGTATGTATCTGTTGACATGACTGTAGATGTGGTACATGAGAAATATGGAGTTAATCAAACTTTAGATATTTATTTTTTGGTTAGTCAAGAATTAACCATTATTATCCATCCTATATTATTGACAATGTTAATATGTGTAATTTCATATTAACAATATATTAATAACAATTTCATTACACAAATTATTGAGTTATCATGTCTCTTGTGTAACACATTTTATTAACTAATAACTCATAAAATATTTGAAGAGTTATTGAAATTAAAAGTGTCCTTTAAAATTTTGTTATGAAATAACACATTTAGAGAATTTTTTTATTCATGGTTTGTGATTCAAAGGGAAAATACATAATTGAATGTGAAAAATATATAATATTTTGTAAATTTTTTCAGTTGGAAATTATTTGATAAAACATTTCTTGTGAGATGCTATATATGTTTGGATGTCCACAAACATATGTGTACCCAATCCAATCATAGGATCATTCTAAACTAAAGGTGAAATTTATATCTATTAATATTTTATAGATAATAATAACATGTTAGAATGCTTCTATGTGTCATGTCCAAAAAAATGCACAATTTTTTCAAATATATGATATCCAATGATAAGTCATGGATGGAAAAGAAAAAGGAAATTATAAAAGCATGGGGTGATTTGGATGAATAAAATGATGTTTCTTACAGCTAATGGGTTATTTTATTCTCATTAGATAATCCATTTATTATATTGTAACCATTGGGTATGCCTCCCAACCAAATTGGTCTGATCGTAAAAAGGTTTATTTCTGTATGCTAATCTGGGAATTCAAGATAAGTATTACCATATTTCTTTATTTAAAACAGTTTATTCAGGTGGATATAACATTTCTAAAAAATATTATATATGTTTACTAAAAATTTCTTCTCCACTGGTTTCTAATCAAACTCCCATTACTCTTGTATTTGAAATTGTTTAAAAATAAAACATTGAATCATAAAGTTTGTTGTTGGCTTATATTCACACCCATGTTATGATAATATGGGAAGTGTGCTTGATATGCAATTTTCATCAAGTAATTTTAGAGTCTATTAAATGTGATTGAATTTCAAGGTGATAACCAAATGATTATAATTGATATTTTAGTAGTCATATGTCTTGTAATTATTATAGTCATTTTTAAGGGAAAAGAGTAAAAATGTAATCATTAATTTGGGTATGATTCCATAAACATATTTTTTATCGAATAATTTTCATTTTTATTTTAAATACAATCATATTGATCTCTAATAAGGTATGGTATCCAATATAGAAAATTTAATTAGTGAGAAGAATTATTTTAAATGTCCATTGAGGATATGTGTGGTTAAATGATGAATTTTGAAGGGGAGATGGTAATTGACATATGATGATCGAAAGAGATATGGATATATAACCAAGCATACCTTTGAGTAAATATATAGGGTCTTCAAGATTTTTTGTAAAATATTGATCATTAGATTAGTAATAAACATTTTTTATCACTGTGTGAAGTTATTTAATAAATATTCCAACTAGGATATCAAGTGATGAAATAAGGTATGAACTTTGGTCAAAACATACATAGTGACAATGATAATAATTTACCAAGAACATCATTATTTCATGTTCCAAAATCCCACTAGGAAGGGGGTAACATTGATTTAATAGAGTTTCTTAAACTATTCATACGAAATAGTTTTTGAGTTCTTGTTGGTTTAATTAAACACTGTTACATTGATTATGATAATTTTAGGAACTCAGTTTTCCATTTGAAAATTTAATTATATATTTCTCATTAATTATATTATTCTATTAGTCTAATTTCAATCTAGTATATCACTTGACCACTTTGGTTGATTTCTATATATCACCTTGGATGTTTGTTAGTGAATTTAATCAATTTACCATTCCCAATAATTAGATTAATGTGGTACTTGATATTAGTAGGTTGTGTTCTTGGGGAAGGATAAATTCTAATTAAATTAGTAAGGACATAGACTTTCATTGAGATTGAGGAGTGAATTTAAAATACAGCGTATACTGTTCATAAGGTCAAAATCATCAAAAATGTGCTAATGTGGTAGTTATGAGACACAGATCTCATTATATTTAAATTATTTTTATATTTTATCACTTTTTTGTAAACATCTTATTATATTATACCTTGTTTCATCTTTCATTATAAATATTGGCGTCATACCTAATTTTTTTAAGTATATTTCATAAAATAAGTTTTAGAATATGAAATATAATAAATAAAAATATTAATGATAATATCATGTGAATATATGGAAAACATTCATTTTCTCACCTTCAAAGACAATCATGATTATAATACTATATTTGGGGGTTGTTCCATTCCAACTCTAGGTATATAGAGGTCACACTACATCTATTACGTCACATCCCCTATTATGACCATCATCTATTTATAATGTGTTGGGTTATAGAGTTTAGAAATGTGTGATTTTATATTTATCAATCACTAGATCATAAAAACACTTTTCAAGAGATTGATGATAGGTTTACATACTTTCCATTTATAGAAGGGGGATGATAATTAATCTCAATGTAATTTCCATATTGTTAGGACTCTATATCAATCATGTGATTTGGATTGGAAGAGTAATTATCTATCATTTTTAATTGGTATAAAGAATTTTTGGTGTATAGGTTCTATAAGATGGTATGTCCAATATTTTTATCCATCTATAAATTCCATGGATAAAAGAGAACATTAATTATTGTAGTGATGAGTTCACTATCTTGATATTTTTATATGCATAAAATCTTTTAATTATTGGAACCTTTTTCATTATCGATCATTCATTGAAATTGATCTATATGAGGTATTTCCTTTTAAAAAGGATGTCAATGTGATAAATAGGTATATATGGGGGTTATTGTGTCTTGCATACACATATATAGTGGTATAAAATTCTTGTCTCTTTGATAATATTTATATTATTAGATTTTTTATTCTTATTCGGATGTGCATATGGAATTGCATCACACTCTTTACTTTACATGTTTGAAAAAAACATTACCCATTTATATTATGAAGGAATATTTATAAGGATGATGGTATATTTAACCATAATTCTAATGTTAAATTAAAAAATAAGAATTGATATTATAATAATATAAATGAAAAAATTTAATCTATAAGTGGAGTAAATCCCATAGACAACCGAATACTTCCAAACAATGCTTCCACACTTATAGTCTTATGTTGTATAGTGTTTGGTCAGATGATTTGTGTTATTATTAATTATAGAATTAAATTAATATTTTCTTTAATAAATGATTTCTTTTATTAATAGTAAATTAATTTTATGTTATTTCAGGTTTTAGTGATTCCATATTTCAGTATTGTTTCCCAGAGTCTATTTCCTTACTACATGATGATTCTTCCATCATATGTGTTGTGGCTCTTATTTATTTTCACATTTTTTAATAGAATAATTCTGATCAAGTTATAAGGTGATTTGAGTTTTTTGAACCCATTCCAGCACCCCTTATCAATTACTCTTCATTCTCCAAAGATGTTAGGGAAATGAAAATTTGACTGAAGGTGATATCTTATGTCATATATTAAAATGATGGGAATAGTTCATGAGTACCAATTATATAGGTTATTCATGGTTCACATATATCTATCAAAAAAATTAAAATATGAGTGTGGTGCCACAAGAGCTTGTTGTTATATCATTCATGACATAGGAGAGGAAATCATGAAATTTTCATAATTATTTTCCCTTTATAAAAGTTATTTTATTAATAATGGTTATGTTTATAATTTTTTTGTTGGATTCTCGTTTCACACACATCATAAACATCTATTATCCCCTACTAGTATTTTAATTTTACTTTGATATTTTCACAAATCAGTAGAAGCGATCCATCACCCAATAGATGAAATTTATCATGGGATTTTATTTTTTGTTCCCCACGATTATAAGTCCTAGGTAGATGTTATATAGGGTGAAAAATCTCTTATAGATGTGAAAGATAATGATTTTATGCATGAGAATAATTCCCATCATGATATTTTAGATGATCGTCCAATTCTTATTGTAGACATGCCATAACAGAACACATAGTCTTCATGATACATCTCCTACCCGGCATATAGATATTTCAAATTATATATTTATGAATCGTTGTATGATTATATATTATCCAGATTCTTTTTCTTGTGATTATACTATATACTTATTTTATTAGATAATTTTAGACAGATAGTTAAGAACCGGGTAGTGTTTGACTTTATATTTTTTTCCTAATTGTGAGATGTCAATTATATAGTATATAACGTTTTCACATATCAGAGAAGGTTTGATCGAAAAAAATCCTTCAACCAATTTGGATGAGAATTCTAAAAAAACATATTCCCTTTCTATTAGATTGGGTGCATGTGAGGAAACATTGGATCCACTACCAAACACATAGGATGATGTAGATACAACTATAAAAGATTCTTTGTAGGTATTAGTATATGACATATCAAAGACATAAACATATGATATGTGTGTGCATATCTATACATATTAATATTTCATATAGGTGAATCTAATACAATAAAAAAGAATAAAATTATAATTTTTTAATATTTATAAAATTTTTAATCGAATTCAATTTTTTAGGTTTGTTTCATTTTTTCATATATGTTATCTAAAAAAATAAAATTACAAATCAAAAATATAATTGAAAATATAATTAATAATTAATTAAAACAATTAATAAATATTAATATATTTCATTTATTTTCAATTAAAAAATCAATTTATATAATTATTCATTAGTTAATATAACATTGAAATTTGAAGAATAATTAAAAAATAATTAAAATACATACAAAATTTTTTAAAAGTTAAAAATTATAATTTACCTTATAATTTATAATGTATTTTTAATAACATTACTTGTTATAGTAAATAATTTAAAAAATAATTAATGTTATTAAATAATTAATTATTAATTAATTTGACAATTGTTTTGGCGAACAATATTATTTTCTGTAATTTTTTATCATAATTATAATTTTTTGATACCAGAATTAGTATTTATTTTTTGTTATTGACATTAATATTATTATTGACTATATGATTATTAGTCCCTTATGCTGGTACTATTGCTAAAGCTGTTAATGTTGGAGATATTGCAGCTGCATTTTCATAACATAACTAATTTTAAGTTGGGTGTGTAGGTGCATGTGCATTCAAGTTTTGGGAATAAGGATTCTGATTAGGACTAGGATGTCCATGGAATGAAGGGATTAACTATTGATGATACTTGTAACATCCTTCCCTCGGTCCTCGATGATTGAACGGTGCCCAAACATGGGGATACCTCACTAGACCTTAGGTTTGCCCCCCCATGTATGCTAGAGGCTTTCAACTAGTAGTGAGTCACTAAGGTAGTATTGTTGAGATATTATTCTGCCATATTGTACGGAAAAGTAATAGTCAAACAACAAGGAAAACATGGATCAATAATATATATTTTTCAAAGAAAATTAATGAAATTAAATAATGAGCAATAATACATCAATATAGAAGAATAGAATCACAAAAAAATAGTCATACACTAAAATTGATTGTCCATCATGTTGAACACATACACAAAATAAAAGAATGTATTAAAATACTAGAGTATCTATAACTATTTTTGAGCCTCACCTCATCCTAATATATTACCCATCTAATATATGCTTTCTGATCTATCCACTCTGCCCCTATGCATAACCTCAACCAGTTATCAATGAAGTCAACTCACGTATGCATGTTCCATGAACACCTATTTATGGTGTGAGAATAAATTTATAGGGAACCACCAATGGTATTTATTAAAAAACTAGATGATATGTTCTGTATGAATATGTGAGATGTTTAAAAATAAATGAAATGTGAAAAATCATATGTAAAAACCCATTGTAAATTCTCTTGTCCTTCTTAACACCTAGGGTTGATCCAAACCTACTTCACCCTGTGTAGGGGTGTCTCTGAGCATGTCATACAACCATGAAAACAAATATCACTCTCATAGATGATTTATAAGACTTATTACTTGGAAATTCATTGGCCTCAGGAAATATCCCTGACCCCTATGAGGCAATACCATTCAATCCAATGGAATCAATTGTCCTCCTTTATCGCCAAGTTTTAATCTTGATCTATCTATAGTTATCAAGTGTCATCTATGATCCCCAAGATGTAAAGATAATTTATATAATTACATCAACTATCGTCACTAATATTTAATAGGTTATCCCCGGGGATCCTAGCATATTAGAGAAAATGAAGATCCATAGGATGTAATCCTAGGTGATAAATTAACATCACAAGTCATCACCACACCCCAATAGGGAAACATTATCATTCCATAGTAATCTGGAACCAAGACAATCCATGGGATGTAATCCAAGGTGATCAATAATCAATAGGAATCATCACCAGACCCCATGAATAATCCATGAGCATTCTATAGTCATCACAACCTCATTATATAGACATCATCGATCCATTTTCTAATGTGTCACCTAAAATCATCCCAATCCATTCCCACAATTTCCCTCACTAGGTTCAACTTCTCCAGAGGGAATATATTAGTTTCCATAGGTCTAATTATAACTAATAAACTCTTAATTAGTCCTCTAATTTCAAATAGATCATTTTTTTGAAAACCTATCACTCAAATGAAATGACTTCTATCAATACCATAAAGTCCTTATCAAGGTCTCCCCAGATTCCTAGGGTATCTGGTATCAGGGTCACAAGAATGTGATGTCTGCAAGTCTTTTCTTTTACAAACTCAGCATAGGTCGGTCCTCACACACATCCTTTCCATTAATCTCCACAAGGTATACCCAACTAGGTAACCACAACAAATTTAGGGTTGGGGGTACTCTCCCCATAGTCTTGTCACTAAGCCAAATGCCTAAAGTCCTATCTAGGTTATCACATGGATAATCATTAGGAAAACCACCTAAATTCAACCCTCACAAATACCCATGTTTTACTAAGTGAACCTAAAAATTTGGTTACTATTTCTCATTTACTTCTGTTAAATTAGTTTACATCCATCAGGATCCATGTTTCACAAGGCACATAGTCACAATCAAGGCATGAACCATTAGTGAATAAGTCAATCATGCCATCCCATAGTGGTCCATCGTGGCCCTCAAAACATAGTTAAACTCTTTCATGGTTATTCAATTTTAACTAAAAATATATATAATTAATTTATCAATCATTATAAATGGTGATAACACACATATGACATTCACATAAATAAAATTAATAATACGAAAGAGGTTTATACAATGGTCCTCAAACCAAGACAACGATTTTCTTCCTTTAAAGTGTATTTAGAAAACTCTCACCCTAGATCATCAAAGTATAATGACCACTTCCTATCCACATGAGGCCCTAAATCAAATAATAAAATCCAATAATTAAATATAAAAATTACCATTAATTATTTTAATCACTTTTAACTATTAACAATCAACTAAATAACTAATTTTAATAGGAATAAGTCTTAAAATAACACTAGACACTCCTGCTACACTATATTCATGACCAACTACTCAATAAATGCCTATAAAACACCCATAATTAAGTTCCGTGAAATATTCCAAACATGAAACACCAATTCAACTGCCAAAATCAATTTAGCTTACTAAAAAATGTAATAAAATTCATCAGGAAATGTACCTATAATTAAATGGCATGAAAAAACATGTGATAATTATTTCAATAAGTCCTACAAGAAAACCAAGATAAACAGCCATTGACTGATACAATTTACAACATGATTTAGAGTTAATTGTCAAGGAACCTAATAAAAAATCATGCCATATTTGTTAGGTAAGAAGGGGGAAGAAAAAAATATAAATTCACGGTCTTTCCTTGACGTTCCATACAAATAACATTAAAACCTTCCCATACCAAAGGGTATCAAAGGATAATAATAAGGGTGGTGTGTTCGGCCAAAATGGATTACTACTAATTCCCAAACACCATAAAGGTTCAAGGTCCCCAACATGGAAAGAACGAATCTACCCATTCTCAAAACACACACACACAAATAACATTCCGGGAATGAAGATACTATTAATGTTATGAGGTTTCTTACTATTGGAATAAATCATTGGGAATCCCTCTTTATTGACTGGAGTACACCCCCTGAGAAAACATTCATGATGTGAATAACCCATCAAAATGTGAGTGGACTACTACTAATTTTTCAGAAACCAAACCTCATTGACCCCTCTAAAAAATTCCCAAAATCACATTAGTAACATAAAGATCCTTCATCCTCGTTTAAAAAACAACTTATGGGAATTCAAATGCTAAAAATCCCATTCATAGTTTCAAATAAAACAAATAACTTTCCCTAAATAATAATTTAAAATTACAATTGAATTCCATAAACCATCCAAACATGGGGTATCATAATATCCCTATCATAGAATTTGTCGCCATAAAGATGTACCTCCAAATATTCAACTAGTAACTGAAAACCACTTTGGTATATATCTCACAACAACCTCAGAACATTCAATCCCTGAATATTGAACGGGATATCATTGTTCTACTCTAAACAAGACATGAAATATCCAATAAAAAACAAACCACTGATCTCTTCCATCACTGAAACACTAGGAAAATTCTCTCACATGAAGATAAATCCTAGAAAACCACAGTGTCACCAAAAAAAACATCATCTGGTTTAGGTTGATCCCCACAATATATAAATTATCATGATGGATGATCTTGATCCTTGATGTTCCCCACTATCAAAATGGCTTACAAGATAATGTCCCCTACCCGAACAGAGACCCACTTAGTGTAGTTTTCATCTCTTTCACCCAAATTCATATGAAAAAATAGTAATTTTTTTTAATACTTCCACTATTCAGTTTGGATCTAAATATGTTTGGTATCCACCACCTATTCTCAATCCCCACATACAAAAACCATTCCATGAATAGTTCTATCAAAGTGTTTTAATAATTCCGTCATACCAAAATCAATATTCCTAAACCATGGTACCATCTTCCATTGTTTTTTGAATAATTGTTATCCCAAAAAACACCATAAATAGGTTTCTTCACATGATTCACCATTGAGTCACGTGATTAAACCCATGTTACCCCTAAACATTGTAAAAAATCCCCATTTTACAACATAAACCATGTAACATAATTGGTCCATCCCATAAACAATGTCACAAATCCCTATTTCACCCATAAACCAGGTGAAGAATGATGATTCACCTAATGGATCAACTTTATATTATAGCAGAATAATCCTAACCTAGATTCCAATGTACTGACTCTATCCAATTTCACATCTGAATATAAAATTAGAAACTCAATATTAACTATATAATTTAAATTCATCATATCATTAGCTTCCCAAATACTATATTGACCATCCTAAAACTAGAAAAAATACATGCATGACACCACCGATATGAGGTTAATTCCTCCACAGCCCAAGCTCTATCCATAACCACACATAAAAACTATTTTTTGTCATCCATTTCATAACAGAGAAATAATAAAACTATCATTTGCAGCCTATTCGAAATATCTAGAATGTTATTCAAAAAAATCTACTAAAACTTTATTAATAATTGTGGTTACACCCTCAGATTACCAATGCTGTACTCCCCACCAAATATATTTCCATATATAAATCCATGAGTAGAACCTTGATGGGTTCAATTATTATAAGCAATCCACTCCTCTTAATCCAAGCTCACTAAATGAAAAACCAAGAAACACCTTTGTATAATTAAAGCCCATATCATCCATGTAACTACTCCTAATCCAACTCAGATGAAACCCCTTCCATATATTAAAATCTATAATTCTTATAAAGGCTTAAGGTATCTAATATTTTAAGAATTTCATCAAAAACATTGGTCTTCAAACCTTACTCATCAACTCAATGATTTAAAAATCAATAGCGCCACACATATCCTGTACATGCTACATATATAATTTTCAAAACAATCTCTTGTACGCTCAAATACCACCTAGTCTCAAACCATGAATCATGATCCCATGAGCCAAATATCATCATACCTTGGTGAATGTTCTTAAATCACTAACCGTGTCCATGATTGGTTAACATAATTAAGACAAAAGTAAAATTGTTATTGCTCATCAGAATCAAGAATTTCACATATGAGATGGCCTATCTCACGACTACTAACAAGTTTTTTCATTCCAAAAATCATTATCATACATCCATTCTCTACCATTTTGTCACATGTAGATAAATTTATAAAACATAGGTGTAACAGACCAATCCAGGACAACCTAGCTAGTCACCCAAGTCATCCCATTACATAGTTAGGTGTAGAAATGATAAAAAAACAAGTCTCGTATGTATGTTAGAAAATAATACAGCTAGAGTAAAAAGTGAAAATATGGAGATACAATTGATCCAAACTCAATGAACCATAAATTAATGAAATCTTGAAAAACTAGTCTTGATGTGACAATCCATCACCTCGAGAAATCCCCAAACCCAAAAATCTATATAAATAGAATCCAGTATGCTACAGATTGCACTCCACCTTACTGTTATCGTGAAAAAAAGTTCAATGAATGCCCAAAGGGATGAAGTAGGATGCGATAAATAGATCCCAATTGGATATAACCCAAAAATATATACAAGTTATAAAAATAATAATTTATAAGTCTATGCTTTAAAAAAAGTTTGATAATGATTTTTATAATTAAAACAATTTTAAAACCTTTTTGGAATAGTAATTGAGTTTTTCACTAATTGAATTCTATATTTTTCAAAGATAGTGAAAATAAGGAAATGATACCAAATATAAATATATATGTGATCCAATATCCAAGATAAAATCTATCATGCACAAAATATTCAGAAACAGAGACGGACCTGTCATCTGGGCTCTAGCATAAGGGATACTATATATTAGACACTCACTATACTAAAAAGGAATAATATTAGAAGTATCTAAAATCAAATCCTACCATATACCATCAACATAGAAGAGGTTACCTCCTAGTGGTTTCACACACATTAAGGCTACATGTGTCTGTTTTCAAACGCACCCTTGGTTCCCCCTATATATTTTTTAATTTTTATTTTATAAAAAATGCTAAAAATTTATTATAAAACCTTTTCAAAGGAAATAGAATCTGACTTAGGGTTATAAAATACATTTTCCATTTCAATTAAAAGAAATATCATTATCAAAGAAAAACCCCCCTTTCAAATGAGAACCCATTCACTAGTCAATGAAACACAAGAAATTCCATTTCAAATATCATGGAATCGATAAAAAACATGAAATTATAGAAATTATAACACATGTGGGGATATACCTGCCTAAAAGATGTAGAAAACCATTCCTCCTTAGAATACAGGAATTGAAAACTACAACATCGTCCATCCAAATATAAGAAAAAAACCAAATACAAAAAAGGATTGATATAAAAAACAATCTGATTACCAATCCCTACCACAAATAGTTATTTAACCACAAACAAAATAGAAACTGAGGGGAATGGATTACTCGAAGGGATGAAGCATCGGGCCATGCTGATCAATTGCTGAGTATAGAAATCGAGAGGGAAAAATCTCACCCAAAACTATACAGGGTAAGAGCTTTGGATGAGAAGAGAATGATGTAAAATAAGATAAAACATCAATAACCAACACAACACCCTATAATCTATATCCTAGGGAATTACATGATGTTTAATATTTTATATATAGTGATATCATTTTCTTTTACAGTAACATAAAAAAGGAATCAGATTTTAACAAGTGATACCCCATGATGTAAACACTGCAACTGACCACCTCATCCCTGACCACCAATACAAAAATCAAAAATCATGGTACATATTTTTATCCCCTAGATGTATAGACCAACAAGCTAGGTTTCCAGTATCTTGTAACCTCTACCTTTAGGAAAACAGATCAACCAACCTACTTTAAAAACATAAAACTCCACTAGTAGACTGAGACCTCTCACTTCAGGTATCCCCACCATTTAAGATTTCTCATAAGTGTTGAATTGTAGTGATTTATTTCTTTTCAATTATAATTGGATAATAAAAGATGACTCAACCTTTAGAAAATTCAAGATCACTTGTCCACTAACCACATTCTCTCCCAAGATCAACTATACAAACAAAATCACCAAATAGCATTACTCAACTAACTCATTCACCACTTATGTCAGATATTTTCAAATAATATCATCGGATACCACATTTTCATTCCAAAGTGTATATATGGTATAAAAATATATGTTCTAAAGATAATCAATAACGTGTCTTTTTCATAACTTCAGATCCCTCTAAGTGAAAATATACATTAGGATTTTGTGATTAGAGTATATCGAAAAATTTTCTCCAAAGAGATAGTGATTTTAAATTTTCAGTGCATGCATAATAGCTACCAACTAATTATCTCAGGTAGGGTAGTTCTTGTCACGAGAGAATAACTAGAGATATCCATAATCCAAAACCTATTTCCTCTTCATCAAGACCGAACTTAAACATATACCAGCAGCTTCGTAAAAAATCATCATAACCCCACCCTGGTTCAAGAAGAATCAAAACTAGCATAGAATTAAACCACATATTCATGTCCTCAAAATATCTATTACCCATGTTGTTCTATACAAACATTAGACCCTTGTGGTTTGAAGCTTCCATTGAAGATGCGATCTTGGAAAAGTCCCAAAGAAACCATCTATTGTAATATTTCAAACCCAAGAATCTCACACTATCAAAAAAAATTATAGGATGATCCTGAGACATAACATCCTACACCTTTTTAGGATCAACTAATTTTATCCTCTTAGATATGATATCCCACAAATACTTTACTTCCCAGATCAAAAACAAACCCTTGTAAATCTTATTATACAAATGATGATCCCTCAAGGTTTGGAGAATGATATCCAAATAGTATTGATGTTACTCTTCTATATTGTAGCACACCAGAATATCAACTACTAACAAAATAACAAAAGTTTACAAGAGCTGATTAAACATAAGGTTTATAAAATCACATAATATAGTAGGAGCTTCAGTGAGACCAAATGACATAACCAAAAACTCCAAATTCCCATATCGGCTCTAAAACACCATCTTTGGTTTATCCCACTGTTAAAATCTGAACAAGTAGTTCGCCGACCATAGGTCAATATTTTAAAAATAACTAACCCCATTCAACTGATCAAAGAGGTCATCAATTGTATATAATATATACTTTTTTCTTAACAGTCACATTATTTTACATTCGATAGTCAATACAAAGATGAAGGCTTCTATATTCCTTCTTATTATGGAGTAAAGGTGTATCACATCATGAAATTATTGGATGAGTTAATCCTTTCACCTCAAGTTCCTCAATCTAGACATTATGTTCCACCAAAATGGATGGTTCCATTCGATAAGATGTCATAGAAACAAATATCATTCCTAGGATAATGTCAATTGTAAAATGAACCTCTCTCTGTTGTGGAAATCCAAAAATAATAATCATGAAATACCTTAGGGTACACTCACACAAAATAAGTTATATTATTTACCAATAAATTATAACTACATCAATAAACATTTCCAACAATTATCATGGGATAGTACTATCATAAGGAACCACATGCCTTTCCCAACCTGATATAGTGTTCCACTCAAGCTGGAAAACTTTCATAACCCCATTAGTTGATCAGAAGTAAACCAAATAGAGAGAATTATCCATCTATTACTTCATAAAGACCATCCAATCCATGATAATAATTATGTAAAATATATAAATATGAAGCACTAAGAAGTCTGAAACCACCTCGATGTCACATGTCCCAATCTGATACACATTACATGTGAATTTTTTTGGACCACTTTTTTCAATGATGTAAAAAGATCCAAAAATAATGAAATAATATCTAAATAAAAACAGAAAACTTCAACCAAAATTAAATATATAAATTAATTAGTAGAACCTATATCAAACATATATTGAAATATAGAAGATGAAATAAACATCGTTCCTCTAATAGTATGTGCACCTACTTCATATTACCCTAGTACATGCTATTCCACATAATTATATCCAGACATAGCTACCCAAACATCACCATTGGCCAAATAATTATACCCCAACCTTAAAGGTATCAAAATAAACCTGTGAAACCTCAGTGAAATTGGATCCCTCTTTACTAACTCGGGAAATCATATCATAAAAATGTTTCAAATATCCAAATGTCCCACCACAATGAAAAGTACTAGGATCCTCCTTACAATGATTCCTAGTATGACCATTCTCCAACATTGGTAGAAAATAACCTATTTAATCCCTGTAGAATCCCATGAAACTAGTCATGAAGAGAACTGACCACTCTTACACTTCCCTCTCGGACAAGAAGAAACTCCCTAGATAAGCGATGTACCAACTAAAGATCAACCCAAACCCTTACTTAAATCTTTGTATTAATCAATAAAAGATAATTTATTCATTCACTCTACCATGGTTTTATGGTAGAAAAGAACTAATATCGATCAAACATCAGTCCTCTGACACATCACAGACCATTAAGATTTTAGGTAACCATTGGTGACATGCTTTGGTTCTTGATGCACCAACTCAACAAAGAGGGTGGAGTGTTCCAAAATTGATGCATTCACATTTCTCTAAGGACAAAAACTCCTCGGTATTTTATTCATGTAATATTTTCATAAAACTAATGATTGATGATCTTTTTGAAAGAAATCCTAGTATGACGTTCATGGAACATATATTGTACTATTGATTGCCACAATCTTATTCCTGGTCCCTTGAACATATACATGAAAAAACAACATGAGAATATTCAGGAATATAAAGATCCTCTCAATCCATTCAATACACTCCCTTGACTCTAGTGTCCCTTTGTCACCATAGAATACAGGTGGATGCTACTTAGGGAATTTCAATCCATGATCTACTACTCATCCCAGGTTCACTGCATCCACTGAGCCCAAAGTATGAATAGTATTGATCACTGCCTCAAGAAAAGAAGGGTCCACTAGAATTTACTTTTTTAGAACCTACCTTTAGGATTCTTCCATTATATTTGAGAAATCTCTTTCAGGAGGTATTGTCTGCTAAACATGACAAAATAACCAATCAGTCATGATAATATCCAAAACCGTTGTAATAAAAACAAGATTCCCAAACAATTTTTTAAAATAATAATAATTTAAAGAAGTTATGAATTTTACCATAAATGGTAAAAAAAAATTAAAAAGGATTAAGTATATATATATATATATATAAACTCTCCACTTGGTTTATTCAAATGACCACACACAAACAAATTCACATAACATTTTCGAACGGTTAATTTAAACAAATTTGTAATAGTATTTAATCAAACAATACCAAATACCATGTCTTGGACATTGCAATGATTTTTCAAACACCCATGGAAACTCATATTTAGTCATAGGGGAGAGCTAGACAAGTCCCTTTTCCATTGCTAATTTCTAAATTCTGACAATTCTACTACTATATACTCAACACACTAAACAAACTTAGGTAGTGCTGAGACACTTCAATATGGGTAACCACATTGATACCAAATTTTAATAGACATACATGGGCCAAAAAGTGTATTTATCCAAGTCATTCTATTTTGGAGTGACGTATAAAAAATTCAATAAAAAAAGTCTTATATATAAGTAAAAAATGACATAAAACCAGAGAAGAAAGTGGAAACAATTGAGATAAAACTAATACAAATGGGCTGAACTATAAATTATGAAATGACTAAAAAACCTATACTCCATGTGGCCAACCACCACCTTCAATCCACCCCCATACAAAAACAATGATATAAAGAGAAGACAATATTCTACATAATTCACATTAATTTTCATGTATCCTAAAAACAAGGCATATGACTTCCTAAAGGGTATAATTAGGGTGTATGAAACAAACTCTAGTAGGATACCACCCGAATATCACTATGTGTTGTAATAACAGAATTGTATAATTCCAATCATTAAAAGATAATTTTTAACAAGAAATTTTAGTAATAAAATAATTGGATTTCGTCTTTCAAACAGCCCAAGATTTTTTCAATAATTTCATCCCATATTTTCCAAATTCATAAAATAGTATGTAAAGAAATGAAAATATAAATATAAATGTGATCAAATATCCATGAAATAATCAATCATTCAGTAAACATCTAGAAATATGAATACACCTACCATCTGAGCTCTATCCTATGGGACAATATGTATGAGACACCCACAAGCCTAACAAGTCATAATGTTGGATCCAACTAACATTGATGAATTTTATAATCCATCGAAATATAAGAGGTTATATCTTAGTAGTGTTTCACACAATAAGGAAACTCATGTCTCGTTATCAATGCACCCATGGTTCATGCTATGCAATGTTTATAAATACTTATTTTAATAACCATGGTCAAATATTTTTTATTAATTCATTTGAAATCCCAGACAATACACATTATGATTTGAAAATCACATTTCACTTTAAAATCAGGGCAATTCCATTTTCAATGAAAAACCAACCTTTCAAAAGCAAACCCATAACATTTTCAATTCCAAAATATGAAATTGCATTTTAAATATTGATAAATCAATAATAATTACATAAAATTAAATATATTAGAACACTTAAACAAATCCACTTAAATCAAAGATGTATAAAATAGAACTGACTTAGAAAATGGAGATTGGAACCATAAGATTTCACTTTAGAAGAAAAGGAATATAAAATGACAAAAAATGATTGATAAAACATAATCTGATTAGAAACTACTATTGTAAACTATGAAGCAATGAAAATCGAGAGAGAAAACAAGTTTAATGGATTACATGAAGATATAAAGTTCCTAGCCCTGCTGATTAATCACGGAACATATAAATCTGGAGATAAATGACGCACCCAGAATCACTTACGGTAAGAGATATGACAAAGAAGAGAAGGATTCTAAAGATAATGGTGCCTAAATAAACAAAAAATCACCCTAAAATAGGTAACTTTGGGAATTACATGGTGTGTAATATTTTACACATCAAGAAATAGTTTTATTTTATGTGACACCGACAAACCGATTTCCTTTTAAATTAAAATATTATTTTTCACATTACATATTATGTTTTACATACATGATGTGTATAATTATCACACTGTATACAACTCACATGATCTGTCCACGTGACATTACAAATCATTAAATCCCATTAATCCTCAAGTAACATCCCATCAAATAGAAGAAACTATATGTTTATGCTGAAAATTATAGTAAATATTTGAATTCACCTTTACCAGTATCCATGTAATTCAGGGATAGAAATACATTCTTGAGAAAAGGGAAATTGAAAAAAATATTAGAACATACTAAAAAGAAAGATTACAGTGTGTCACAATAGGGAAGGGAATCACATTGATCCTTCCCTCAAAACCGCACCTTGATTCCAAGTCCCTATGAATAAATTAACGGCCTAATAATCATCACATCATACATGGAGACACTTCCTGTACACTAATATCAAGGTAAGGAAGGTTCTGGTCTCTTCCACTTTCATAATACATATGGAATCACCATGTTTACATCACATATCCAATAGTACCCCATATGCTTCAGTTTTGTAAATTTTTGTAATTATCCATGTGTTTTTCCTTAAGGATATCATAAACCTAACTAACCCTCTCTACATTATTTACATTTATAATATGCTCATCTCATCCAAACCCCTTGTCTTACTTGTTCTGAGTTGTATCACTAGGGCACTGGGATTTCACACCTAAACCATAGGTCATAACTTTTATAAACTATTACTCATATAAAGCATCTCTTTATTCCCATCTCAAACATCACCTAGAAACTCACATACCAAACAACCACTCTGCAGTTTTCACATAAAAATATATAGCCCTTAGGAACCATACTCAAACCATTACTCTAATAAGGGAACATATTTTGATCAGGACTATGCATACAAGACAACCCCAATGAGAATAAAAAACCATAGACAGACGCCATGAGGCCTACGCATATGATATCCACACCCTCAAGGATCACATTCTCATCTCTCATCATATTCACATAAAAAAACATAACACTACCATGATCTAAATGGAATTTTCCATATCTAGAGGGTTCATTAAAGTAAAAATCCTTTCTAAGATAAATGGTAAAACACTATATAGGTCATTAATAACTCTTCAAATTTATAAGACCATCCCCTCTTTCAAAAACAGTACCAACATTTACCACAAGAGGTATATATATATAAGGCGTATAATTTATCTATCAATGTAATTTTGTCACCATACACATTCCATACACTGAAGGACTTCATAAATATCATCATCACTGAGCATCTAAAAGTCTTCCAAGATGATCTTCCATCAAAATAACACTATTGTTTGTTCAATATGAGTAGAAATCCATTCCAATTTATACTGTAAGAAACCATATCATTTGTTACAAAAAATTCAAAACACTAAAATTTCATTATCGGTGATTTTAATCACATAAAGAAGTATAAATTTCATATAATTCCTGAAAAAAAAATCTGAAGCATGTACATATACCTCTTTCTAATGGGAGAAGATTTAAAAACCATAATAATAATAAAAATCTTGAACTCATGAGAATAAAAATAGTTGAAATCATATAAATATAAACTGTAACAAAAAATAATAAACCAATTTTCCTAGAAACCTATAATTCCATCTATAAAATATATTTACAAACCACCAGTCCTATATCCGTCACAACTCTGACACATTCCTATGTCACTTGTCTACTAACTCCTTAAATAGAAAGATAAAAATCAATGTTGAACATATGATATCTACCTCAAATACGCTCTTATAATTTTTCTTATGCCATGCCCCCAATCCATGGGTATTGAGTGATTCGAGAATGTGGGGAGTCATCAAAATAACTCAAAAATTACACCCCATACACCATATGTTTCTAATTAGTAGTGGGGTTCTATAGTAGAAACTTGGGGAGACTATACACCCATATCAGATTTTATAATAACTAATAAAATAACTTTGAAATATCTATAAATAATAAAATTTTATCAATGTAATTTGAAGAAAATAAACAACGTACAATAACACCAGAATCAAGATGCTTACAATTATACTATTATATCTATAAATAAAAACTAATCACCTACCAGTACATTCACATATAAAATATAAAATAATGAATAAAAATACAAGAGGATATAATAATGTATCTTCACCACACTACATCCTGATCTTAAATCCCTTATAAGCCATCGTAATCACTTTAGCTACTGGAGTCCTCTACTAAACCCAACCCTGGGATTAGTGAAGACCAATCAGGTACTCAAGTATCGTGATCACCTGTGTTTGATGTGAGTTCGAATAAATCGGAAAACACCAATATATTACCATAGAAAATGAAAAAATAATTTTTATATATTCCCATGACACGATTAAAAAAATTAACATTTTGGAAGAATAATTAACTATATATTTTCAATTCTTAGGTCTTGTGTTATACTCAAGGTTGACCCAAACATGCTTTGATTAGTGCGAGAGTGTCTATATGTATGCCATAAAACCATTCCAACTAATATTTGCAAAATGGTTGATTACAAAGAGTATTTACTAGGAAAAAATTTCTATTATTAATATTCACATATCCTTAAAGGGTAATCATAGGTGTTCTAATAACAACAGGCATCACCACCAACCCTCCATGGGTAATCTGGATTGATCCATATTCATCCAGAATCATCATTGAACATTTAATGGTAATATAGAGTGATCTAATAGAATCACTAATAATTACTAATATCATTGAGGTCAAACATGATGTTATTATAATTTAAAGAAAAAATATAACCCCAATGAGGCAATCCTAGTAAATCAATAGTGATTAGAAGTTATCTCTAAAATCTATGGGATTATACTGAACATTCCTTTTTCATCAAGATCTAATAAAATAATAAGGTGGTAATTTTAAGAAATAAATAATCATCAAGAAAAATATCTAAACCTCATAAGGTAATCCAGAGTGTTCCATTGTAATTATAGCCTCATTAGGCTTACATCATCAACCTAAGTAATAAATTGAAACCAATGATGATCCCAAACCATTCAATCACGCACCCCATTCAAGGATAAGTTATCATTAGGTCACATAGTAGGGTTTACAAAGGTCTCATCATACCATGGAAATCCATATTTATTTATCTTATGGAAAGAATTTTTCTTGAGTCAATACCCATCACACAGAGGAAATAAAATTCAACGACATGATCAAGATATCATTGTTACATCATTAGCCTCACAGGATATCTCATATTGTTGTCACATAAGGATAATGGAATCAATCCCATTCCCTTCGAAAGTAACCGTAGGTATATCCTCACACCCATCCTATCCATAAAACTCTATAGGGTCTACCCATCAAGTTAATCACATCTCAGTGCTTATTGGGGGGAGGAACACTCTTCCCATGGCCATCTCACTAGCCCAATGGTCATGAAAAAACTCAATATTTTCACATGGACAATCCCTAGAAAAACAACCTCAATTAATCACTCACCTCCACTTGGAGGTTACTTAGAGAACCTAACACTAGGACCACTACATTTCAGTCACTTCTATTGATTTAATATACACCTTAAGGTGCAAGTGCTAGAATGAAATTGTTCATAACCAATGCCTCATCAATCGATGTTATGAAGGAAACACTGAAGGGTCCATCGTGGCCCTTTGAATGTGGTCAAGTCAGTAATGAGAATTAAATTTTAATTAAATAATTTATATAATAAATTGTACAATCACCATAAGTGGAGAGACCACACATATCACATGTATATAAATATAGTTCACAATATGAAATTGTGTATGTGTAAGATGTAACCCAAGTAAACCATTGAGTTATTCTCTAAAAATTCATCCTAATAACTCCCCAATGAGATCATAAATGTCAAATTACCACCTATCATCCCTGATAGGTTATAACGCAACTGATAACATCAAGTAATTATTTTTAAATTTTCAATCAATTATTAAAAACTATTTAAACAATTTATAATTAATTAAATTATTAAATTTTAATATGAATAATGGATAACATCATTCCATGAAATCCTAGTGCACTACATTCATAACTAACCACTCTTATATGGTTCATGGTTCACCCCTGATGTGATCATAGAAAAAATCCCAATAAAAAACCTAAATTCCACCACAAAATCAATTTTTTTTTTCTCAAAAATATAAACATTTTTTTTGTTAATTTTCATGCAATAGGTTAATATGTGATGACATAAGATTATCATCCCAGGGAACTATCTACACAATCCATGAAAAATACCCACCAATCATTATGATTTCCAACATGATCTAGTGGAAATCGTAAAGGTCCTTAAAAAAATTCACACCAAATCAATGATGGGTTTTTGGTGGAAGATAAATTCAAAGATAACTAGATGACATTTCCTCAAATCACTGTATAAATTGCATCAAAAACTTCCCACGCTAAAGGGGACCGATGGTGAGGAATGTGGGTTATAAAGATAGTTGAAACAAAATTATCTCAACTTCCAAACCCACAAAAATCCCAAGGCACCCAAGTTAGAAGGTAATAAAATTTTCATCATAAAAACACCCACCCCCTCTACAGTTTCATTGAGTGTATAATGTGTACACACCCTGATTTTGGCCAGTTGGACTTACTCCTTTACCAGAATTCTTTCTCTCCCTCAACACACCCCTTAAAAAACATTCAAGATGTAAATTCCCATTAAAATCAGGAATGGTATTATACTACAATTTTTCGGAGATTCGATTCTGTGGACATTCCTGTAACGTCCAAAAATAGGTGTATCTCACTGGTCCCCCAAGACAGTCGGTCATGTGACCTCAACCGCACCACCCAATATGTTGGCGGCTTTCGACTAGTATGGAGGCTCTAATATTAGTCAAATGGAGACAATACCCTCTTATTATCAAATTAATACACCTGTAAGAAATAAAATGAAATAACAAAATAATAAATAATAAATTACTAGGAAAAACTAGTATCATAAGAAGACAAAATAATAAATAAAATATCAAAATTGAACAGTAGATATGAAATGATAATGTACGTTGCAAGTGTAAAAATGATATTCAAAAGTAAAGACACTAAAAACACCTAGAGGATCCCAAACCACATTGAGTTACCTCATCCATACTCTATCCCAAATCATCTATCTAACACTAGGCCATTACCCTTGACCTATCCTATAATCATTAAATATATTCGGGTACATGATAAGTACCCCACGCATGGGGTGAGTTAAACTTTGTAAGCCACCACCAAAGGAATGTAAAAATATCCAGTCAAATAATAGTGTATGATGTTGTATAAATAAAATAATTATAAATCATAATTAAATAAATATCAAAATGTCAATTAATATTTATTTAACCCCATAAATCCCCTGATTTCCATAGACACTCGTACTTCGTTATGTTTTTGCTCATTCTGGGACCCAAACTATCCTTGAGGGATATCGTATATCAAATTAACATTTTTTCTATTAGTTATCTCAATCATCACATAAATTACATTGTTACTATTCATTGATCTAATTAACACAAGAATTCCATTGTTATCACTCATTGTTCTAAATTGACACTTGAATGCAATTTTTACCACACATTGTTCTCAATTACCACATGAATGCCACTATTACCACTCATTGTTCTCAATTAACAGAAAAATCCCATTGTTTCCAGATATTTTTCTCAATTAACACATTAATACCATTTTTAGCACCCATTGTTCTCAATAAACACATGAATTCTATTGTTACCATTCATTGTTATCAATTAACACCTGAATTCAATTGTTACCACTCACTATTATATATTAACACATTAATTCCATTATTACCACTAATTGTTCTCAATTTTTACCCTAACACACCTCGATGTGAAACATAAATAAAAATTACTCAAAATTAGACCAAATATTACTTATCAATGAGCCTAAGGAATATCTAGAAAAGATCAAGATCTTATAATCTTCTCACTTTATAATATCTTGTGCTCAATCTATACTCCTAAGAATCTCTATGGTTCCGAGTAAAAAATATTGTACCATTGATCGCCCACTCCATCTTGACTCTCCCATATTTCCTATGGAACATGGATATGTTTCTACAATACACAAACTATCAACGCAGTGTTTCCTGTGAATAGTTTCTCATTGAGATCCAACACACATATCAGTTTCACCTCAATGGATTCATCTATCTCAAGCTATACATCATCCATATCGATCAAATGATAAGGGTTAGAGAAATATCACCAATGTCTCAAAACATGAAAAATTTACTCAATAGAACTGTATATCTATTGAAGATCCAATCAGTATGCCATCAGCCCGATTCTCTCAATGACCTCAAGTGGTCCAATTAAAATAGGTCCCATCATTCATGGATTCTGTATTATGCGGTGACCCAATTTGGGTGACACCCAAAGGAATACATGATCACCCTCTATAAACTCTTGGGGATATATTAATATTTCAATGTATGACTTTTTTCTACATAGATATGTATCCATATTCTTTTGAATTAGCTATACATACTTCAATGCCTCCGACACAAAACATGGTCCAAACAACTCTAAATAACCTTACTCTATTCAGTATATAGGTGATCCGCATGACCTACCATAATGATCCTAACAAGGTTCTATCTATGTTGTTTCCTAATAACTATTTTGATATTAGAACTACAATAATTCTTGGTGGTTCATCTAAGACCCACCAAAGTCAAGAACACATGATTGTCGTATATCCTCAAGAACCTATATAGTAAATTTTGACCACCCATATATCTATGGGTGGAATACTATACTAATAAAAACCTATATATCATGCCCTTTCTGTAATCCCAGTCAGAAGTGAGAATTAAAATTTGAGCAACAATCTGAAACAATAGTTCATGGAACCCCATGTAGATAGACTACCTACTGAACATATAGTTGTCTCAACTACTCCATTTATAAAGTCTCTCCCACTAGTAATAAGTGAGGTAGCTTTATCATTTGATAAGAAACTATCCAAATATATTTGTTCTGTAGTGGAATCCATGGGAGAACCACCACAAAATATATGGTCAGATCCTCCCACTTGAATTCCAAAATGGTTAATGATAATAGTAAACCTCGAGGTCATTAATGCTCATCCTTCACCTACTGATAGGCGTAGCATCATGTCATGAACCCTACAGTATCCATTTTCATTATCAAAAGAAAAAACAATTATCGTAGGTCATGGAACATTTTGGTCACACCTGGATGTACCAAACACTTTTGATAAATGGAATTCATGCATAATCTCATATGGCATTCTTGTAAAAACTATAAACCATTTCTGGACATTGATGATCTCATCCTCATCCATGGTCCAACATGAATGTGATTCCCCACCTTCAAAGATCTTCCACAAGGTTAATCATTCCAGATCCTCATAATACATGTCTATAATACCATTATAAAGTGTATACTCCACCGAAACTGACATCAGTTGCATCATCTATTGACTCTTCTGAACCAGAACATTCATCTCATCTATTAATGTAATAAACATCCACTCATCCCTAAACTTATATAATTCTTGAGTATGGTTTTTCCTTCTCTCAAATCGTAATCCACATAGTCCCCCTTCCTGAGATTATATTCTATCTTCATATCAAATGATAGGATATAGTTAACCCATATCTGATTCGAGATATTGTTGTCTTGTTGCAAAATGATATACCTAAATATATTATGATCCATATAAATTGTAAAGTTTTTTCCCAACAGCTAATTCCACCAACACATGAAGTCATATCCAACTTTAGCTAACTTGATTTCATGCATAGGGTAATTCCATTCATGAGGCATCATATTTCCAGACCTGTATGCCATTGCTCGATATCCCCACATAAACACTAATCTGAGTCTGATCCTAGTAGAATCAAAACAAATTATATATTCCCCACCTAGCTCAGGTAGGAACCAGATATGTGACGATGTAAAGAGCTTTTTCAAATACTAGAAGTATTCCTCACTTGATTTCGAACATTGAAACATTATTCCCCTATTGGTCAAGCCCAGAAGTGGTGCTTCAAATGAAAAAAGTTATGGATGAACCTATAAAAACATCCAGTAAACCCTAGAAGGACACAATTATCAAACACATTCTTGGACTAATCCCAAGAACCCACCACCTTCACCTTCTCTAGGTCTTTTGAAACACCTTCCTTTGAGATGATATGATCCATAAAGTGTACCTGAACAGTCCAAAATTGACACTTATATAAATTTTTGTACAGATAATGACATCTCAGTGTACTGAGGACAATGTCATGGTGTTGGGAATTACCGTCATGAGTCTTGGAGTACACCATGATTTCATCCACAAACACTAGTAAAAAATGATCTAGGTACAAATGAAAGATCCTATTTATTAAGGCCATAAACACTTCAGGTGTGTTCATCATCCCAAAAGACATTATGAAAAACAAAAAAGGCCATACTGACTTTTGAAATAAGTCCTTGTTATATCAGAATTACAAAATCTCAACAGATGATTCCCTGATCTCATGTCGATCTTAGTGAAATCACAATCTCCCCTCAAATGGTGAAAAAGATCATCAATCCAAGGAAGAGGATGCCAGTTCTTCAATATCATCCTAGTAACTTCCTTTAGAAAGCACATAAGCATATAGTACAATCATCCTTCATAGAAAACAAAATTGGTGAACCTAAAGGATATGTAATTAGATGTATAAATCCTATTATCCACTAACTCCTCTAGTTGAGTCTTGAGCTGTTGATTATCTCTCACTTCCATTATGTATGGGGGAATGGAAATTGGCTAAGCCCATGAAATTAGATCAATATTAAATTGAAAACCTCTATTAGGTGGTAGACCTAAGAATACTTCGGGAATAACATCCTAAAACATGTATACTACAAGCATGAAAACATCTTACTTTACACCTCCATCATCCAACAATAGAGTAGAAACATAGGCTATGAGATCTCTTAGTTTCTGAGTAATTGGAACTTCTCAGACTCCCTAGATATCACACTCCCCATGATGAATATAACTGTCACCCTAACTTCATGTCTATCACTAGGTCTTAAAGAGCCTCTTTATATTTCCAATGCTACCTCAAAATCAACACTCCACTAGTGGTAAGAGACAATGTCTATGATAGTGGACCTTCCTACAACACTGGTGACATTCTATCTTGGTAAGTTTATATGTGACTGACGATTCCCCTTGGCCACTCTTACTACTACACCCCAATATTGAATCATCATAATGATGCATCCGACTATCATAATTCTTACCTCATTATTGTTTAGCGCCAACCATTTTTACTACACTGGAAGCCTTATTTTGGTTCCCCTCATCCATGGGAGACTGATCAAATGCCTCATCAATTATTTTTAACTGAAAGAGTTTAACATTGGACTTAATCTCACATTTGATCCTATTTTAAAACCTCATCATTATAGCTATCTCTTCCCCTATCAATACTAGAGAATGAAACTGCAAATATGTAAATTGTCTACCATATTTATTATAGAAATGATCCCTTGATCCATTCTCATGAACTATGTTTGTCCCTTTGGAATCATCGACTAGGGATAAATGTACTACAAGTACATCTCTATAGAGTCCTTCCATAAAATAACATCATCCTTTCTAGAAGGATACTAAAAATCCCACCACCTCAATAATCCTCATATCATATATACAAATATATTGAACATCCTATTAACAGTAGTATCTAAATGGACATGTATAGTCTCAGTGGACTCAATCAAGAACTCAAATACCTTAGGTACATCCTCTCCAGAAAAAGTAAGAGGGTGTTATAGATGAAACTATTGAGTGAGGTCAAACATACTAATCAAAAACCACTATGGGACTCTTACAATGAATTTAATAAAGTGACAAAATTTCTCTCAGAACTTCTCTCCTGCTTCCTCACCTAATACTATCAGTGCCTTAGGTTCCATTACTAGTAGGGCACCTCCATCACTATCCTCATATCTTCCTGTCAAAAAGTGTCATCATGGAGGTATATCTCTAGAATTAAAAACACATATCTTATGACACATAAGAAAACTTTATCATATCTATGTAAGAGAAAAATTATAATAGGTCACAACATGACTTTTTCCCAAACCTCTATAGGTAGTCAAAACCAAGGCACTACCACTACCCTTTTTCATCATTCACCTATGTCCTAGTTAATAAGTGTAAACACATTCTCATATCAAGTTTCTCATTAGACACCCATTTATTCTCATGTTTCTTCATCTTACAATATTTTTAAATTTCATGTTAGGAACCATTTCCATTTCAATTTCAAAATCAAGGGAAAATAGTTTATGTTTACCAACATACCCATAACTAATTTTCCCATGTGTTATAAAAATTATGCATGTCAAAATAATAATTATTTCCTATAATTTAGCAGGAAGCTCTAATATCTTTCTATACTAGGGAACAATTAAATTTTACACAATTTTCAGAAACAATAATCACATTAAAAAACATGCGGGTCACCTAAGGTGAAATAATATTGAATTTTAACATCAAATAAAAATAACAACTATCCCGCCCTGGGTAATTGGTTCTTCAACCATACATGGTTTTACAACTCTCAAGCATGAGATCAAAACCAAGGATCATCACCTCCTAGTCTCATGTATTACTTTCCCATATAAAAATTGAAAATAAAAATAAAAGTAATCCCCTATGATACCGGTTTGTATTGTCCCTACCCTGGTTCCACTAACTAGTGCCCCGAGCCGGTCAGTCACATGACCTCATGGGAACCTCAACGTATGCCAGAGGCTACTGACTAATAGTGAGGTTATAATAATTTTAACCGGGATACTATACCCTCTTATCATCCGAGTAACACACCAGTGAAAAATAAGAATCATTAACAAACTAACATATAATAAATAACTTGGAGAAACTAGTATCTCAATTTGAACAAAACTAGATGAACAATTTAAAAACTGTATAATAGATTTTCCTTAAAAATGCACTTATCATGTGTCAAAATTTGACTCAAAAGTAAAGACACAAACATCTCCTAGTGGGTCCCAAACCACATTTAGTTCCCTCATCCATTCTCCATCCCAAATAAACCATTTAGAACTGGGCCTTTACCCATGAGATATCGGATAATCATGAAATATAGTAGGGTACCGATGGGGAAGACCGTGTAAGGTCTGAGTAAATATGAGTACACCACTACCAACAATTTCTAAATAGTATCCAATCAAATAGTAGTACGTGTTGTTTTATAAAGAAAATAATTTTAATTAGTAACTAAAAAATTATCACATTATCGATTAATCATTATTTAACCACATATACCCCCCCCAGTTCCCATAGACACCCAAAATTCTTTACCTGTTCATCTCCTGACGAAGCCTGAACTGTCCCCGAGCGATATCATATTTCAGATTACGAGTATTTCCAATTTATATCTCAATCAGCACATAAATTAATTTATTAATATTCATTATTCTAATTAACACATGAATTCTATTGTTACCACTCATTGATCTTAATTGAAACATGAATTCCATTTTTACCAATGATTGTTCTCAATTAACACATGAAATCCATTTTTAGCAGATATTATTCTCAATTTACACATGAATTCCATTGTAAACACTCATTTTTATCAATTGAAACACAAATTATGTTATTACCACTCATTTTTCTCAATTAATACATGAATTTCATATTTACCACTTATTGTTCTCAATTTTCACCCAAAAACTCCCCAAGGTAAAACATAAACAAAAAAGAACTCAAAATTAGAAAAAAGAGTTAATATTAATGATCCATAGTAATATAAAAAAATGGTTGGGATCATACAATTCTCCAACTTCTTCCCAAGAAACCCTAGTACCCCTCAAACATTATCCACATATAAAAACACGAATTATGTGTATTTAAATGCTTCAAATATAATATAGAGGATTATTTTTCCAAATAAACCTTCCAAAAAATTGATCATCAGATTTAACTTGAATTCTAAAACACATCAAGATATGTGCTGTAGAAATGTTGGGACTTAAGTGTGGTGGTTGAGAATATGTAGGATTTTTATGGTAACATTCATGATCAGGTTGTATTGGTAAATTTTATGTTTCTAATACAGGGTCTGGTCATTTATGTTCAACATGTTGATGCCGACTACTCTAAGGCATCATTGGTGGGATCTTTAGATGGAAATGATAGTAAAGTGGATATTATTGATCATTGATTCACTAAGGATAAATTAGAAATTCATAAATGGAGGATAGAAAATATATTTTCAAAGCTCACCTAATGTGGTGGCCCATACTCTTTAATTTTTTAGATACTGAAAAGAGAAAATTGTCGATAGTGAAGACTTCACTTCAATACACAAAAAGTAGTCCTATCATAAATTAATCTAATATCCCAATGAATTTTCCTCAGTATCATCTATAAAATTTTCAATAGTTATGATTACTCCATTATAGGAGTGGGATAAAATTTTGTACCGAAGCCTCAATTTCTAAGGTAACTCAAAGTCTGACTGAGAGACAACAAATGCGTCTAATTATGAATATTTATTTTTGTATTATAAACATTGATTTTCTCTATGTACTTCCATTTGGATTTAGAAAGGTCTCACTATCATACCCTTCTATGATCTATTTTCATTGTACTTATTTTAATTTTTTATTAAACACGTGGATGAATTTTTCATATTCCTCGTATCACTTATGACTACATTTTATCTTATCATTTATTAATTATATTATTGATTAATAATTATTTAAATTATATTACTAATTAATAAAATTTAATTCATAGATGTTATTTTCTAAAATAATTTTATTAATAATTTCATTAATTAATTAAAAATTTATTACTATTAATTATTCAAATTATATTATTAATTATTTAATATATTGAAAAATGTATATTTATATACACACATGTAATAAAATATAATAAAAATAATAAAAAAAACTTCAGTTTTTTGAAAAGGGTGTAGGGACTCTTCATGGGTGGAAGCACAGATGGATTCATGGTTCTTGGCCAAGGAATAAGGAGAAAATGTTTCACGGTTTTGGGGAATTATTTTTTAAAATAGATCAATCCTGAACACATTTTCTATTTTTTAAAAAAATCCTGAAATAAAAAGCACCACCATCTTGCCTCTAAATTGAGAGGTTTTCTTGAATGCATTGCCACTTCTTCTCCTATGAAATAATCACCATTTCATCGTCTTTTGTGGTCAAGTATATAAAATAATTTATTTCCCTTGTATGAATTTGGAATATTATTGAATCCATGTTCTTGATAGTGCAGGATTCCCAGACTTTGAGAGTCTCGATGTGAATAGATTAAATATATTATATCACACACACATAGTTTTTCTGAAATAATGGATTAACTCTCAAATTTATTCTAAATTTGTAAATGTGAGGCCATCATTAAATCTAGAATGTGTTTTTACCCTAGGAATGATACAACTGTATTGCACATTGGGTGTTTGAATTAATTACGGTCTTAGGTGGATAAAAAATAAATAAATTATTTTATTAAATTTATTAGTTATTATTTTTCATTACCAAACCCACTCTATATTTAGACCTATTTATGGGTGAATATTATGGCTTATCGAATAACCCTACGGATTTTTATAGAGATTTTGGAGGAGAGATTTGTGAAAGATGTCTCGAACATATGTCAATGACCTGTGCCGATGTTTTTTCCTTCACCAACGGAGTTCATGGACCTTGCCAACAACAATGAACATGAACTATTCTTCATTAGAAATAAATACAAACCTGAGGTAGGTTATTTTTTCTGCGGATTTATCTCCTCTATTGATCCCATGTTGAACATGAATCAATCCTTCTAACAAATTCATTCTCAAGTCGATCTTTTTATGGTTATGGATTAAATATACCTATGAATATGAATTGATGTTTCATAGGTTCATACCTCTTTATTGTTATTTGTTCATCATACTATTGGAAATTTAATGAGTTTTTCCAGAACAATAGAAAAGGATTGTTCCTCTATTGTATTTTCAAATTTTTTATCCTTTTCCTTCATGTGTTCATTATTTACACCCCCTTTTAGATGATAGTTTTATTTTTACCTGATAAATGATAATTTCACATTTGATATTTAGTGCATTGGATAATCACTATGAGATCTATTTCAATAATGATGACATGATTATGGTTCAATGATGATGAAGGTTGATTTGGGGATGGATCAAAGGAGGAAAGTATGTGAGATTAACATTTTTCTGATGCTGAGAAGCATAATAATTTTTTGAGTGGATTGGGTTGATCAAATCCAAAATCTAAAATAGACATGATATGTTAAAACTAGATCCATATTTATCGCATGATTTTTATTGGAACTGAAAGAGACGAATGTGTGAGAGGAACCACATAAGAACTAGTGGGTCCTTCAGAAATTTTAAATATAGGGTTGGGTACTCTAAAACACACATGCCAAGTGGTTCCCTCAATGTTGAACATAGGGTTTCAAATTGTGTTACATATCATATGCTATGTGATTTAATCATATAATATTTGGACCTTATGAAGATAGCTTATCATGTATAGAGAGTACATACCTAGGAGGCTCTATGACCCCACACGTCATTTGGTGGGATCATAGGCTGTGAACCCCTTGGTGAGAAACTAAAAATATACAAGAAGTAAATTCTTAAGAAGCTATGTGACCCAAAAAAATTAATGTGTTGGGGAATATACCATGTGTGTCTAGTAATAGGTAATGTACCTAAAAAGTTCATGGGAATTAAAAAAATACATAAACTGACATGTTTACATGGGCACACCATAGTACACATGCATGGTCTAGAGTACGTGAGCTTGGCTAGATGGAACACGCTGAGTTCCATCCCAACATCTACACACTTTCTAACAAATAGTGGAAATGTCATGTAACATGAGGAAGAAATTCCATGTAATATAGTGATAGATGTGTAGTTTATGACACAGCGAGGGTACCTAATGGGACACACCAGGTTCTTCATTAAATGGAATTTTGAAACCATTTTTGTCATAGCTTTAATATTTTATTTTTTACAGACTCGGATTTGGCCCCATGAGTAGCTTATATTGAGAAGTTTTATTTGCATGACATGATGGTTTCCTTGTTTTCAATATCTAATATACGATGTGGGGATATTATAGTGGGTTTCTTCTCTTAGTGATGATCTGAATTTGGCAGTGATCTAGTGTGATTATCAATGTGTTATTGGGGATAGAAACCCCCTATTGCACCATGTAATGAGTCCCCCATACACATAACAAAGAGAAATTTGGGAATCCCCATACTATATTGGGCCTGATTCCTCTATATGTAGAGTGGGAAACTACATATTCATGCTCTAGTGGGGTGGGGGTGAGTGTGGGTGGGTGGTTGGTTATTCTAATAGATATTGCATCCCCTCAAATGTGGATCTTATTTCACAGGTATGGGATACCCAAACTAATTTGTTAGAGGTTAAATGAGATGATGGTTTGGATATAGTTCCCCCTAAACTCTGGTGAACAATAGTGATAAGAGAAACCCATCCTTGATTTTTTTCAGGGTGCATAATATCTTTGGCATCAATGATCATACCTTTGGATCTATAGATAGACTCATCATTCATAGTTGTATATAAAGATGAAGATCCCATTTCTCTTATTCTTTTTGATCATATAAGGGTTATTATTATTATAGTTATTGTCTCATTTGTAGATAGATATGACTTCATGGATATGGGATGACTAATATTTCTTTTATGCATTTTGTATGGTGATTTTTGATATTACATGACTTTTATTGGGGTCATTTGGGGATCATGGGTTGGTGGATCTAGTTAGAGCGTAGTTATTCTTAAAAAACCATAGATGTATCCTAGAATTACTTTTGGGTAGATTCCCTAATGTTGTTAGTAGGTTTGGTCCTTGTGATGTGTTTTTGGGATTGTATTTGGACCACTTTAATTTTATGTATCACTCATTTTTCTTTGATATGTTATAGTTTTTATTCATGAGTTTTGAGTATGAGTTGTTCATCTTTGTACATTATACTAGTGTATAGTGATGTGGGATTGTGTATAGGTGCTTTAGTAAAAGGCCTCCCAAGTTTGTGATATGACCACTCAGTGCTTTTATATAGGACATGGCCTAATGGATGTGAGATTGGTGAGTCATTCTTAGCTTAAATCTAGTTAAGAATGTCTCAGAAGGTTATCTAATGATAGAGTGGTATCAGAGGAGGACATATTTGGGATGGAGTTTAGATATTATATAACAATGAGATATGGATTGTAAACTACTAGCACAATATTGAAGTGCATAAATTTTTTATTTCATCCCAACAATCCATGGTATGGAGATATGGGTGATAAATCCTTTAACTAGGTGTCTGATAACCTACTAGTTCACTTGGAATATTTCAGAACTAGTTTTAGGAAAACAATTTGCACACGCATCATATTGGAATGGGTAGTGTGTTCCATATCCTTCATAAGTCATCCCCTTAGTAATTTAATTTTGTTGTTTTAGATCTTGAAAACAGTTTCCATGCCTCTATGATAACATCATAATAGGTTTCTAAGACAATGTTCTGATGATGAGGAGTTGAGTGATGATGCCTCATTTCAAGGAATTATTCTTGATGTGTTCCCTCCATTCATGTATAGATTAGTTCTTTCACCCAATGATCTATGCATAGATCCACCTCCAATTACCCCAGAGTATTATCATACACATGTTGAGAAATTTTTGGCTTTAGTGGCTAAGGAAAATTGTGTGTGTAGTCTTAGAAAATTTTACATCTTCCAATGATAGTTATTTCTTAAATTTTGTGGTGATATGGTCCCTTAGGTAGTGGAGGTCTGGCATGAGGTAGTAGACTTGGTTTTTCAACTTGTGTAGACCATGAATGATCATATGGTTTTTCTATTGACGAGTATTTTCCATGGATAATAAGGGAATATTTTTTGTATATCTGTCTAGAATCATGATTATGTGACCAAAACATGGTGCATAGATGATAACATGTCTATAGAGGAATACCTGTCAGTTAACTCACTCGTAACTGATGTTTAGCTAGAGGCTATGGATTGCATTTTCCACCTTGTGTGGGATATATCTTTTTGAGTTAGTGGTCCATATTTCTAGATTATTTAATAAACAATTGAATTTATGGATCCTTATATCGGTGGATTTTGGCATGGATTTAGTTTGGAAAGGAATATGGACACTACCCCCACCATGATACGTTCTTATTTCAGGATTTAAAATCATTGGGATGATTTAGTGACGTCAAAATTGAATAGTGTATAGGTGTAGTGGATGATTTCCTTATAATTTTATGTCTTATGTTTTTTGAAGTGATTGGGTGTTAGAAAAATCCTTGGTTTTTGGAGAACAGGATGGAAGAGAGAAAGATAGCCTCAAGAAGTAGAGCGATTAATAGTAGGAGGCTTTGAGTGTGGTTCAAGATAAAACATGTGTCTTCTCTACTCTGGTTGATATTATGGTACATAGTCACAATTTACTATTTCATAATTTCATAATTTTTATGATAAATTGTTATACCATTAGATTTTTTTCCCTGACAACAATGTTTGGTGGATCCTATATAATAGGATCAGTGATCACATGCTTCTATCGATAGTGAGACCTGACACTGGGAGGTGAGTGAGCATAGTGTGGAATATTTACATATTAAAAATGAGACCCTTTGATGTTTTCCTTAGTATGGATTGGTGATATACCATTACATCCCATTTATCTATTACTATTAAGGGCTTTAGTATATACAATTTCATCGGATATAATTCTATCCATTGGCAAGGAGGGATCCCAGGAAGAGTCGAATGGGCTCATCTAAAGGGGGATATAATTTAGTTGTTTTCAAATGGTGTGTATGACCCTTTGGGAAATAGATGGTTTGAGATACCTATTTTCTACATGGTTGGAGGAGCATACAGAAATATTTACAAATTATGTTTCAGGATTATATCCCCATAATAAGTTTGTTTTCAATATAGACCGTCACCCAATAATGGTCTAAAATATGTATTGGAATATCTTATTATCCCATATATCTATGAGATATAATGATGCCGTTAGAGTATCTATAGTGAAATGGGTTTATTACACACAATGAGTTTTCATGGGAAACCCACTATTGCTTACACAAATGGAAAATGAGAGCTTCATGTTAAATGTGGACTAGAATCGCTTGAATCTGGTGACTGGTAGGAAAGAGTTTCAACCACTGCAAATTGATGAATTATTTGACCAGTGTATCGGAATGGATTGGTTTTTGAATATTTATATGAGGATGATTTATCATTAGCTCTCGGTTTGAGATGAGTTTGTACAAATGGTTATTTCTAATGCTATTACCGCTCCCTTGAAATTATAGTGATATCGTTCATCACATAGGATGACCTAACATCATTTGTGAGGATTATGATGTAAGTCCCAATACCCTTAATAGATAGTTTTATAATTTTCTTCATTAATGAAATCCTTTTGTACGCAGATCTAGAGGTGGAATATGCAAGATACTATTGGATGGTTTTGGAAATTCATTAAGAGTACAAGATTCATGGGATGCTCTCGAAACATTTATTATATATTTAGGATGTCAAATTCATGGGAAATGTCTTCTCATAAAGAGGAGTTATTCTAACAACCCAATCCCTTTACACGTACTATTACAACATTTTGGTCATAATTAACCATCAAATAAAAAGCAAGGATTGTAATGTCTAGTGTATTGGAATGAATTGGTTCATAAAAGTGAAAAATGGAAATAGAATAAAACATAATTATATTAATCATCCATAATGAGCTCCTAACATACTTTTATCTCTTATATCTACATAATGTTATAGAAGGGATACATAGATAATAGGGATGAGCTAAAAATTCCATTAATGGAATAAATATAGAAATAAAGCGTAACACATGGGTTAGAATTCATAACTTGATGACATAAAAAGTAAAAAAAAATTAATCTTATGAAAGAATAAAATATGAAACATGGTGTTTTGCTATTATAGAAGACTTGTAATTATGTAGAGATATAAATCATGTTATAAACAAGAGTCAAGGCTTACTATAAATACAATATTAACAGGAGGACAATGTCCCATAAATGAATCAGGTTTACTCATCGTCCCGACCTGATGTATCATGAGAAAAAAAATTACCCAATGCATTGGAGTGATATATAGGTGAACCCATCATAAAATGATCTTGAATATGTGTTCCACATGAATAATTAAACATAAGTAAAAACATAATGGATACCCATGGAATAAAATGGGTATCATAATCATGTCATAAGGCATAACCAACGGGTGTGTCATAAATGTTCCCATAAAAGAATAGATTTATATCATACATAGAAATTAAAAAGGGTAAAAATAGGAAAATATATTGATAAATTATATCCCAATTAATTGAAAACATGTAATTTTTTTAAGAAACCTTTAGAAATGAGAAACTTTAGTGCGGTTTAATGGAGAATATAAGAGTTTTTGTTGTGAAAAAATGAATAATTGTTTGCATAAATCCATAAATTTACTAAGATAGTTTTTCATGATAAATGAATTATTTTAGAAAAATGTTGGTGTCTTAAAAAATATTATGTATTATAATATAAAATGTGTAAGAAATTAGGATGTTTCCCTTAATCAGGCTTGTTAATACAGAGGAATTTAAAAATGAACATAATTAAAAATGTATTTTACCATCAATGGAAGAATAATTGAGTAAGTTGAATATTTTTGGATCATAAAACTAGAATATAAATGGAGTAAATAAGAGTAATTAAGAATTATATTTGGGTAAAAAGAGAGAAAGCGTAACTCGATGGGAAAATAGAGGTTCAGAGAGAATCTCTTATCTTATGTCCCAAAGTCTTCAACACTTATACTTAATATCATATAAAATAAAATTAAATCCACTAATTAATTAATTAAAACCCTATTATACATTTATTAATTATATTATAATTTTATTAGGTTTATTTATGGTTATTTTTTGACTTATAATTTTTAATTTCATTCTTTTGGGAGTTCTTGTGTGATGGATTCTTGGTCGATTCGCCTTTGTATAAGTATGAATGCTCATAACAACTAGAAGAAAAACACCAGAACTAGAATAAAATGGTATTAAATTGATTCAAAATATATAAATGTTCCCGTATGTTATTTTATTATGATTTTTTTGTGGAGTATACTTTAGATAAAACGTTGATAAAAAAGATTAGTTTTTTGGCTGTTTTTACCAACATCATGAATAACTACTGTTTTATTTGATAATTTGTTTATATAATGGTTGTAGGACATTAGAGGTGCATTTATACACATATTATAATATGGTTTAACAATAATATTAGTTTTAGTATAATACATGATGGGGGTAATGGAAAACGAAAACTCGTCATCCATGAAGGTGATGAATTGACACCACACAGACGATGTTTTAATTTTTAGAAAAAAAAGAAGAGAAGAGATATTTTGACTACAATTATAGTATATATATGATACTGAAGTAATATTGTTACTTTTGATAGGGTATTTTAGGTGAGGATAGTAAAATAAAATAAATTAAAATAGAATGGGGAGCGTTTGACCTCTTGAGTGTTTTCTCCATGAGAACCTCATAAAAGGGAATTGAAAATGGTCTTTTGCTTATACTAGAAAAACTAAAATGTGGTTAAGTGGTTTTATAGAATAATTGGGAATAATATAAGAAATATCCTAGGCATAAAATGTGTGATTATAAGAGTTGGTGAAAGGTTGTATTTATTGAGGGAGGAGAATGGTGTTTTTTGATAATTTTATTCTTCTTATTATTATTTTGGATCATGTCTATAAATAGTGTTGAGTATTGTGATTAAGTAAAGTAACAAGATAATTTATGTTCAAGACAATGTACACTAAAATCATCAATGATGCAAACATGGCTCAAAAAATCATTTATTAACTTATAATGTAAAATACTGCAAATTACCTAATTTCACTATTCAACCAAAAATGGAACTATTTTTGAAAAATATCCAAAGTTCACCATAACAATTATTTGATGCGTTGATTTAAAAAAATATAATCCATTTTATAAAAATAATTTTATCGATATGATAAATTAAATTGGTAATTAAAATCATCATTTATTCAAAAGAGTATCAAATTTTATATTACAACATATTTTGTGACACTTTAAAAAACAAATAAGGTGCCATATTATTATCGAATAATCATTATAAAAATATTAATGTATGCTTCTATTTTATGATTTTTTTTAAAATAATTATATTAATTATAAAATTTAAAATAAAAAATTACATTTCCTAAAAATTCCAATAATTAATTTCTCATTTTAAAACATTTGTTTTCTTATTCTCTGAAAAAATATATATTATATTTTCATTCATAAGATACCGATTTTTTTTATACTTTTACATGTGATGTTACTTTTAATTTGGTATGTTTACTATTTCTAAGTGTTACATTAATATTTATATGATAAAGTTACTGTTCTATTGGTATAGTTTTATTAATTTATATAGATTCCACATGTGAAAATAATGTTTTTATTAGGTTTTCTATGTGCTGTTTGTGATTTATACTATATAACTTTATTATAGGAAGGTAAAATTTGGTTGATAAAAATTCTGCGTCATTACATTCTTTCCCCCTTATGAGATTGTACCTTTGAAATTTCATATTACATTCTTAGATGAAAATGGGTGGGGTTACTTCTCCTTCATTGCTTCAAATAATTCCTATATTTTGTCTTCATACTCATGGTTCTGCCATAGTAATTTGGCCATGTGAGTAGTCTTATTGTGTAGATCATTACCTCTATAGTCCAAGATCTTTAAAACAATCTATTTAAACCATATGTTGTTATCAAGTTTTAGAACATTCAGATTTAGTACATGTGTGGGATCAATTATGTACTTACTCAAGGGGATACATGGAATACATCATGTACTTGAGACATGGTAGGTGGAAGTGGTAGTCGATAGGCCACGACTCTAACATGATGAAGAACCTCAAAGGACTTGACAGACCTGGGACTCATATTTCCTTTCTTCTCAAATATCATAATCCTTTTCAATTTAGATATGCATAGGAATACCACATATCTATTCTTAAACACCAGGTCCCATAGATTATTGTCCACATAGCTCTCTTATCCATATTGGGTGGTCTGGATATGCTATTGAATGGTCTTCACATTTTTTACCATTTCATCGACCATTTCAGGTCCCATCATCATTTTTTCACTGACATCATCCCATCATTCCATTTTTCTATATACTTTACCATAAATGGCTACATATAGATCCATTTGAATTCTTGATTGGAAACTATTATTTCAATAGAACACAAAAATATGTAGATTTTAGTCCCATATTCCCACGAAGCCCTTATAATATTTTCTCAACATGTCTTACAATGTTTGAATAGACCGCTCATATAGGCCATCAATTTTATGATGATAATTCTTACAGAAGTTAAGATGAGGGTTTATATCCTATTAGATACTTTTAAAGAACAAATAGGTAAATATCATATATTGATCAGATACAATCGATAGTGGTACTCCATGCATCCTCATCACTTATCTAATGTATATCCATGCCTGTTGATAAAGTGATAAGTACTATTGAATTTTGACACATTAATATAACCTTTTAAGAAGATCCACAATGTCCCATATTGAATTATTTCCTATATATGTCTCTAGAAGTCCAGTGGAATTGTTCATGGTGATGTTTTTCCATTTCTATGTTTTTATAAGAAATAGTTACATCATTACTTTAGACTTTTTCTTTTCAACCATCACTCGTGGACATACCAGACACTTTGATGTATATTCTGCAATCTCCGTCTTCATATTGTCCATCATATAGTTCTCTCGATGATCTCAATACATCATTTTTCTTACTTGGAAAATTTCAAAAGTTGAGTTATTAACATCATTTAGAATCTATTTCTTTATCACTAGATTGGATGGTACACATAGTAAGGACCCAAATCTTTATAATAATTCATGGTCAATTTTGAAATCTATGTATTTACCATTTCTAATAGCTTCCAATTTTTTTTGGAATTTACACATCATTTCTTTTAGCATACTTTATTTTCTCTATAAATTATGGTTGAGAAATCATTTGAGAAAGGATTGATTATGTTTCTTCCTTAATGATTCCCATGTCAATTATTTTCAGGTCTATGAAGATTGGATCTTTATCAATTATAATCATAGATAATGTTTTAGGGTGTTTTATACTTTGATCATACAACACTTTATTTTCTTTACCAATATGGTAGTTTATTGAGAATTCTAAATTCTTGTTGAGATCTATCCATCTTCATTGATTCATATTAAGATGCTTCCTTGTGAATATAGATTTTAGGCTCTCATGATTAGTATATATATATATATATATATAACAAACCTCTAAATATATATAATACCAATAAATTTTTAACATGATGATCACAACCCCTAACTCATGTTGATACATGGGATAATTTTTCTCATTAAATTTCAACTACCTTGAGGAATAAGCTATAATATTATCATTTTTCATCAATAAACAACCTAATATGTTCTTTTAAGAATCTATGTACACCCCCAATGAGTTCCCCAATATTCAGTTTTATGAGTACTGGTTTAGCAATAAGCCTATTTCTGAACTCATTAAATCTATATTCACATTCACTGGTCCATATAAATTTTACTTAATTCCATGTAAATATTGATAGTGGGTTTGAAAATCATGATAAGTTACTCAGAAATCGTATATAATACACACCATGACCATGGAACCTACAAATATCCATTACGATTATTTTCTTGGGCCACTCTTAGATTTCCTTTTTTCTTGGAAGTTTCAATATATATTCTTTTGATGGTGATAAAAATACAAAATAATTGTGATTCTACCATATGGGACACAGTTTTATTATAATTTTCATATAATTTTCCCCTACACAAATTCAATGGAATTATTTTAAAATTATCTTCATGGTCCTCCTTTTTCTTGAAGTATATTATAATATCTTCAATAATGTCTCACACAAATTTATTGAGGTAATATATAAAGACACTATTAAATGAGACAATGAAAATTTATAGAGCATTAGTTGTTCTGAAAGAGAATTACTCTGAACTCATATTGCCCTAAAATTTTTCAAAAGGAAGTGTTCAGAATACTCTTTGAACACATTTAGTTGGTGAAATCCTAGGTGAAGGTCCCCCATAGTGAAATAATTTTCCCCACATAGCTGATCGAACAATTCATCTATCCATGCAAGGGGACACTTTTTCTTTATCGTAATTTTTCTCATCTCACAATAATTAATATAGAGGTTAATAGGTCCACCATTCTTCTTGATTAATATGAATTGTAGACCCCATGGTAAAGCACTCGGGTGTATAAAAACCTTGTCAAGATTCCCTTGTAATTGCTTACTCGAATCCTCCAACATAATGGTGGCCATTATAATTTTTTTTTGATATTGACAGATATCTATTAATATGTTCAATTGAGAACTCAACTTCTCTATTAGAAGTGAGACAACATAGTTCTTTAGGGAACACATTTGTGTAGTCCCTCACAATGGGATATTCTTTGATCGTGATTCTCTCAATTGTCACAATCTCTTGAGCTAGATATGATTTCTTATTAGGAAACAATATACAAAATTTATATGTTGATTTTGAAGAAGATTCATCATTCTCCACACACATGTATATAATTAGAGGATGCATTGAGATGTGAAGAGCGATCTCCTTTTCCCAAAAATTGAGTTTGGATTTATATAATCAAATATATTTCATGCCTAATATAGAATCATTCTCAAGAAAAAGAAGTATGAAATTATTTTATAGGAGACTATGTCGATAATCACTAACTGGGAAAGAACTGTATACTTTATATGCAATAAATTTCCCATTTTCTATTATCACATATAACTCAACCTCTATATTTTTATGTGATGTTTGAATAGATCTACTAAGAATGCATGATATGAAAGAATATGTAGAACTAGAATCAAATAGTAAATTTTTTATTCTTTCATGAATAGATAGCATTCTGATCACAAAATCATCGTTTGGATCCACCTTAGCAGTAGTGATAGAATATTCCCTTCTTTACATACGTGGAGGTTTTGTTTTCTTGCCTCCAAATATCCATAGCTTAGGGAATTGGATTTCCTAATTCGCGTGTTCCTTGAATTTGATTCATTGCACTAAAGGATGAGTTTTGACATGGACCTTCCTTTATTATTCCACATTACTGGTATTATTCATATCATTTCAGTATTTATATTCTAGATGACCCTATTTTACAAATTTGAAGCATCTTTTGGTTCCAATTAGGTCGTTCCCGTGATTCTTCTTCCCATACTTTTGACATGTGGGATGTTGCTTTTTCTTCCCATATTGGGATATATCTGTTGATCCTCCAATATTAAACTACATTTTACTCTTTTTTATATCATATACCATAAGACCACTAAAAGTATCCAATATCCATTTCAACTATTAGGGCACAACATAAAATCTCATCATTGGTGTCAATGTCTTGAATTATGAACTCTATTTGTAGACATGGATTTATTATTATAAATAAGTGATCAATATTGATTTCAATGTTCATGAAAATCCATAAGAGTACCATGAAATTATTTTAATTTTTTCCTCGTACACCCCTATAGAATCTTCATCCATTTTCTTCACTACATTTTCTATATTAATATAAAGGGTTGAGTGAAAATATTTATTAAAAAATATTTTCTCTAAATGTTCCCATTACATGGAATAAATTTCATCCTTATAATATTTTTGATCATTTTCTACAACAGATCATTTTCCTCATAAAAAATATTGACCTCCAGTATAACTTTTCTTCTTCTAATAACCATAGGACAAATATTATCTTTTCAATGGAGTGAATACATTGTTCTACGATGATGGGATAATAAGATCTACTAAAAATAAGAGGCCTTTTTTGAATGAATGATTCAACAAAAACATTATCTTTCATAGGATATTGATAATGTTCCATAGGATTCAATTTATTATTAATAACATGATCCTGTTGGGAAAGTACTATCATGATGTTTTGAGCCCCCATTTCCACCATATTTTGAATTTCATTAGTTTTATCATCGTATTTCTTGTCACAATAATTGTTGGAATATGTTATCCTTTTCCATACACTAACTAAAAAAATAATGTTTGATTATAGAGGACTTCAATACATAGATAGTAATAAAGAAACATTGAACATATAAGGAAAACATTATAATGGAAATAATATCCAATATTATGATTCACTATGTTTCAATATAATTTGTACATGGTGATTTAATTATCCATAGGATTCTTACTAAAGCAATCTACTCCAAATATAAAAAAATAAAAATCCCATACACTGATATGAACTATAATAAACCTTCCTTTTAGGCATATTATTACATGAATTTAAGTATAATTAACCATTAAATACAAGCCAAGGATCATATTGTATAGTATCTTTAGAAGATTAGGTACATAAAACTAAAAAAATGAAAATTGAATAAAAAAATATTTATATTAATAATTTATAATGAGATCCTAACTTATTTTTATCTTACATCTACATAGGATAACCTGGGGAATACATAGAAAAATGGGATGAGCTAAAAATCAAAATAATGGAAAAAAAATTAGAAATAAATCATATCACATGGGATAGAAGGAACAATATAATGACATAAAAAGGTATGGAATATGAATAAAAATATCGATTCATAACATATTAAACATGGGATCATGTAATCGTGGAAGCATAGGAATGTATCACCAACATAAAACATGACATAAATGTGATTCAAGGTTACTTTCCAAGACTATGTCATGTTGTGGAGAAAGTCCCATAACAGAATCTAGTTTTTTTCCAATCCCAACATGACGTCTCATGAGACTAAACATTACCCAATTCATTAGATAATTATTTAGGTGAACCTATGATAACATGTTTATTCATTTGTTTCCACACGAAGAATCAAACATAAGGAATAAACTAAACAGTTTCCCTTTGAAACATATGAGTATCGTAATACTATCAAAAGGTATAACTAACGTGTGTATCATAATGGATTCCTTGAAATAATAAATTTAAATCATACATGAAAATTCATAAAGGAAAAAATAGGCATTTTTAATGATAAATTACCTACAACTGAAGTGAAAATTTTTAAAAGGATTTTATAAAAAAATTTATAAATGAGCCACTTTAGTATCGTTTAAGGAAAAATATAAAAGGGAATTTAAAGAGGAAAAATGAATTATTTACTTAATAAAAATAAGAGTGAACTAAGATATTTATTAATGATTAAAGAGAAATATTAGAAAAATATTTTTGTATTAAATGATATTATAGTGTGTATATGATAATGACTCTGAAATTGGGAAGTTCCATTTAATCGAGTTTTCTTATTATGAGAAATTGAAATGGGAACGTTATAAAATATATATTTAACCATTAATGAAAAAATAATTAAGCTAGGTACATATTTTGGAACATAAAAAAATAATTTAGGAGGATTGAATACGAATAATTGAGAATTAGATTTGGGTAAAGAGAGAAAAAGCCTATCCCAATGGAAAAAATGGAGGTTTGAGTAGAATCCCATACATTATTTCTAAAAAAGGTCTGCATTGGTACTTATTTTCCAAGATAATAAAATTAAATACATTAATCAATTGATTCATAATATCTTGTACATGTTTTAAATTTATTAAAATTTTATTACGTTCATTTATGGAATCTTCATTTACTTATAGTGTTTAATTTTTTCATTTAGGGAGTGTTTGTTTTTGGTTTCATGAGAAGTTAACTTTTGAAAAATTATGAAAGTGCCTATCAAATGAATGAAAAAATACTTAACTAGAATTATATGGCATTAGTTTATTTCAAAAATGATAAATGGTCACTAATATTTTTTTTTCATTTGGCGGATTCTGGGAGAAAATATCGATGAAAAAAGATTAGTTTATTTTAAAGATTTTATGACCATCACAAATTGGTGTCATTATAATTAAAAATATGTTTACATATGAGTAAAATAAAATTAATTATAGTTTTAATAAATATATTATATTATTTTTTAAACAAAAAAAATGGTTTTATGACCAGCATTGACAACAGTAATAAAAAATGAAAACTCATCATCATGAAGGTGGTGAATAAACACACCACCAACGTTGTTCTCATTTAAAAAAAGTTGATGATAAGAGATTTAATTATTAAAATTACAATATATATATATATATTAAATTGGATTTATCCTGTTACTTTTTATTGGGGAAGAGGGAGGGTTTTACGTCTTGAGAATCTTCTCCTTGAAAACCTCTATGTGACACTTGGAAATCATATTTTAGTGAAATCAGAAAGACTATAACATGATAAAGCGTTTTGGGAGAGAAATTGGAGAGAATATAAGAATGATAAAATTCTTATAAGGTTACAGAATAATAGGTGTATAGGGGTGGTATTTATAGAGTGAGGAGAGGGGTGTTTCTGGTTATTTTATTCATTTGATTGTTATTTTGACTCAAGAATATCAACATTGTTTATGATTGTTACTAAGTAAAGTAACTATTGAATGTCAGTTCTATATCGAGACCATTTAAATGATCCGTAACATAACAATGGCCCAAAAATTCATCTATTTACATAAAATGTAAAATACTGTAATGTATTGTATTTTACTATTCCTCGAAAAATTAACTATTTTGGAAAAATCGAAAAAATAACCCTAACCATTTTTCGATGCGTAGATTTCAAAAATGGGATTCATTTTATGAAATAATTTGCTAGATATGTTAAATTTAATTTTTAATTGAAATCATATTTTATTCAAAAAATAAAAATTTTAATGTTATAATAATTTTTTTGAAACTTTGAGAAATTCATTAGTGTATCATAAAATTATATTTTTATCATAAGAAAAAAAATATTAATTTATAAATCAATTTTATTAAATTAAATTTTCTTTTAAATCATTATATTAATTATTAAATATTAAATAAACATTTACATTTCACAAAAAGACAAATACTTAATTCATCATTTTAATTAATTTATTTACTTGTTTCATGATGTAAATATATTTTATTTTTATTTCTAAGATAGTAAAATTTTATTTATAATATCAGAGATTAGGTTACTGTTTTATTGACTGGTTTACTATTCCTAATGTTAACATTACTATTCCAATAGTTATGTTACCATTTCATTTATGTGGTTTCCTTAATTTATATAAATAAAATTTATGAAAATATTGAATTTTTAGGTTATTTATGTGATGTATGTATTTTATACTATATAAAATATTTATAAGAAGAAAAAAATCAATTGATAAAAAGTCTGGGTGATTACAGTTGTAGTGGACCCATTAAAGGTTGAGGCAGTTCTCGCCAATGTGTCACCAAATGGTGTGACCATTTTAGAAGATGCTCACAATATGTTTTTCCACTCACTGTTATAGAGTGAGGTGATCAAGTAGTTTAACTCTTTCAAGTTGACCCCAAAGTATGAGGATGGTGTAGTGTATGTCCATTCCATAGTTTTCTCTCATACACATATTCGGTTTATCATGGAGGAACAACATGGGGATATCAATTGTGAGATCCTTTAGGACATAATATAAACATGAAAACTTCTTAAAAGATATTAGGTAGATGGTGAAAATTGTATTATTTTTCAGGTAAGGATGATGACACTAGAAATTCAGTAAGAAAAAGTGTTCGGCGGGGGGGGGGGTGGTTAATTATTTCCATTAAAAATATATCTAATAGAGGCAAGTATGTACTTTGACGATTTTTCATTTGGATGGGTGGCCATGGATATTGTAGTGTGTTTCTAAATTTTTATCTCTACAAAAAACCTATTAGTAAGTGAAGGTCAAGGTGCCATGATGGAAGCCTAAATGTGATAGTTTTTTTGTTGTCTCAATGATAGGTATCCCATGGTCAACAAGAGGTCATGAAACTGTTCGAGTGATCATAGGATGACTTAAAACGTTTTCCCACTTCCTAAACATCCCGGAGTATGGTATAGTGGAGAGTTTGGGATGCCTATTTATGCACGAGGTCTTCTAACATCATTTAATTCCTTTGATGATTATTTCAATCTATGATTTTATCTTCGCGTCACTATTATTTATAAGATGTAAGAGTATGACCACACTCATTTGTTATTGAGAATAATGTTTCTACCACACATGGATGGAAAGGTAAATTTAACCACTTATGTTTTGGAGATGCTTCTTCAATATTTCATGTTCTTTTTGGAAATTGTTGGGAGGATGGTCTACTGTTGGTGGTGTTTTCATATCACAATGGTTAACAAAACACCATCAGCATAGTAACATTCAATGCCTTGTACAAGATACCCTTTTGGTCATTGATATACTAGTTAGATCTAATGGGGAACAATGTTTATGGGACCATAGTTAGTGAATTAAAAGGCTGTGAAGGTACAATTCATCCGGTGGTTGATGAGAACTACCCTTAATTACCATGAGTCCCTTTCAGTCCAAATGAAAAAGTCTCTATATTTTAACAAGGAGATCATGTTTTCTAAGATACATCCTCTTATTAGGGATTACAATGAATTGGATGGGGAGGTATAATATCTCTAATGATTATGAGACCTTTATGTTTTTACTCTATTGGATTAGTGATGTGGAATACCTCTTTTCCCTACCAACAATGATAGAATGGGTGATTGAGGTATTCTACATGTTGTAGTTGAGGATATATGTGTTTACATCATTTCATGATGTCAACAGGGGTGGAATGGACAGTTAGAAAGCGGTTATACATTGAATGATCCTTGTGAAGTTTGGGAACTGGTAGGAGAATACCCCTTGTGGGAAAGTTTATCCAAAGGATGAGTGTTTTTTGGTAGCTTGAGGACTTTTGAGTAGGTTTTCATGTTTCAGAATGAAAATCCATGAAGTTTGGGAGAATGTAAGGAATCTTTTGTTCCTTGAAATAATTTTTAATACTTTAAGGGATATTTTTGAATCCATGAGATGAGTCATCAGGGAACATTATGACCCATAGATCCTCAATTTGATGATATTTAATATAATATATCAGACACACATTAGTTATAATTTTTCATAAACTTACTACATATTTGTTTAAATATAGTTGTGGGGAAATCATAGTGTCAGTCTCATAACCCTAGGGATTTAGAGAGATATGTTGGGGAAGTGGTTTGGAGATTGAAAACTTGATCATGGATCAATGATCGATAACGAGGAGTTTTCCGACTATAAAGGTGTTCATGGATCTCAAAAAATAAAATTAACTTAAACCATCTTCACAATAATTGATTAAAACCAAATATATAGAGTTTTTTATGTGTATTCATACCCGCTATTAATTATACATTGAAAACTACTAAATACTTCGATCAAATTGATTATTGGGTTGGTTTTTTTATGGGTATTGATTTTATCTTCCTAGGATTAAGATTTGATATTTCTTTGGATAATCCATGATTATTGTTATTGATTTATCATTCTAATAGAAACAGTTTGAGGCCAACTCAAACAATGGATAATGTTCATTCCACCTTATATGTTTTTTTCATTTCTCCCACCGCAATTCTCACTTTCATTATTCGGATCCCATTTTTTCCATACCAATGATATACACCATGAAAATGATTGTGTTACAATATCTTTTTGCAACAGAATATATTCACCATGGGTTTGGGTTTGGGATTGATGATGTGATCAGGGATCGATAATGACGATCGATGATTCGATGATAGGTTGGAGGAGTTGTGTGTGTGAGATTCCTTATTTGGTGATATTGGGTAGTGGAAGATGATTAGAAATTAAATGGGTTGGATTAAATCAATTCACCAATTAAATAAAGTCTCATTCAATCCCAGATCTATGCTTATTGATATATTTTGTGGCAGAGTCAGAGATGATTATGATGTGAGTGGAACAGAGTAAGAAATGGTGTGTTATAGAGAAGCTTGATAAACCTGTCATGTAATATGAAGAAAACCCACAATGTAGTCCCATTTGTGTGGTTGCATGGGTATAAAATTGGGTTAAATATCACATGTCGTGTGATTTACAAACATGAAATTTGATCAATAGCTAGCTACCTTGGCATGTACATGGAGTATATCTGAACGAGGACATGCAACCAACACTCCGGGAGGTGGTGCTAGACACAATTTACCCAATAATGAATGTCTTCGCATATACAAGAAGTACACACCCTATAATTCATGAGTCACCAAATTCATGATGTGTCATGGGATACACTGTGTAATTTGGAAAGTGCAATTTCATGGGTCAGGGAAAAAAACCTATACTATGAATGAGTACCGTATAGAGTCGTGAACAAAGTACATAGACATGAGATAGAATGAACATTATTGAATAGATTTCACATTCCGACTACCCCCCAAATAGTACATGTTTTTTACCCACTATTGGACAAACTATGTAAGTGGAGGAGGAAATTCCAAATGAGATGGAGATATTGAGGCGGTTACAGACTAAGAGAGACAAGTCATTTAACCCATGGGACATGCTGAGTACTTGTTTCAGGGAAATTTGGATCCCTTGATCTTATATGATGCATACCACTTACCTTGATAAATAGTTTTATCCCCATTAGTATCTTATCCTAAGTATATTTCCAAATATTTCACAATGGTGGCCCTCATTTCCACATCCAAGATTAGATGCGTAGTTATGCAGGTGGGAATCTTCTCATAAGGATGCATATCCAGTGGTAGTGACTAGTTGTCATGATTTGAGTGTCAACAAGGATGAACACCATCTATCATATTAGGGTGCGGTTCCCCATAATCTTTACACATGTAGAGTTAGAAACCCCCATCGTACATTGGATTTGGGTCCTCTATCAATATATTGAGAGCCTCATCTTTGAGCTCCAACATAGAACCTGTCTTACACTAGAGATTATTCCCTCTTTGCATTGGAGTGAAGTGGGGAGGTGATGTCCCTCCACATGGATTCTGGGGAGGTTACACAAGATGGTAGATAAAAGATAGTACCCACTAATCTATGTAATGTTGTGGAGAGGAGGAGTCCCTCAAGTTAGATTCATATGAGGTTATATGAGATGCTTGGAATTTGTGATGGGACCCATAGAGATGTAGATATAATTATGAATCTTAGATGGATGTGAAGATGGATATCCCATTTATCTCATTATTTTGGAATCTATTTTTTATAATATTTTGGTTATTATTATTAATGTTGTTGTCTCATATCCTGATTGACATGACATTGGGGTGATGAGATTACTACTCTCACTATGATTCATTTTGTTTGGTGATTTTAGTGGGTCCTTAATAGTTTGTATATACTCTCCACTACATGGGTTCTTACCAATGCTTTTGTGTTTTATAATGATTAATATCCCTTCATAGAAGTACTTGGTGGACCATAATTTGTAGGAACCAGTTAGAGATTAGTTATTATAGATGGACCTTTTATGGATCATCATCTTTTATTTTGGTATTTATTACCTTTATTTTTTTAATGTTGCGTTATTTTATTGTTTTTGGTGATCCTGTATCTATACCTTTTTTCTTTTTCTATCCTACTCATTATATTTAGGTGTGACATAGTTGTTATTCATTAATTTATAGTATTATTTATTTTTCATTCTGCATTATACTTGTGTGTAAAGATGTGTGTGTGTATAGGTACTTTATTTTATGGCATACCATGTGTCTGATATGACTAATAGAAACTTGTTCTTAGAACATATCCTATTGGATCAAGGCATGCTGTATCATTAATGGCTTACTTCTAGCCAAGAGGGCCTTGAATGCTTACCTAGTTACATCTAGTCCCAATTACTGAGTAACTGTTTTCCGAAATAACTACCATGGGAGGACGAGGTGTGCTCTATCTTTGGAAACTTCCTTTCCGTGGGATCCAACCCCAGCATTCATGTGCCCACGGAAATATTCAGTCTTGTATGTCGAATAGTATCCAATGGTGAATTTTTTAAGGGTAGATGAAATACACTAAAACCATTGCTTATTATTGTTTATTTGCCTTTAAATCAGGATTCCATCCCGGGAATTGTATAATGAAAAATAAACCCGATATAATTGGTGATCCTATAACATTTTATATGGATAGAAAAAAATATTTGAAGTTTAAGCCCAAATACCATGAATTTAGGCACCCATTACAAATGTCATTAATTCTTATTCTTCATTTTTTCCTTTTTTTCACAATAATTTCATCATCTAGGACTTCTTCTAACCTAATAAATTGGAATAAAAGGATCTAGTGTTAAAACAACGCTCACAAGTGAAGGATCATCAAACCAAAAAAATAATGATTGTTGTAATATATTTTTAAATAAAGATTCATGAATATATCATTAATATGATTCTGATGGAGCAAATATCATTGAAAACAGAGTTAAAATGAATCCATTATATATTATAAAATTTTGGGTTAAACATTGGGTGTTATAGTACCCCCTTTTCTAAGAAGATTACATTTTTGACTTCAGTGGTGGATTTTTAATGAATTCTATTGTGGATTATTTGGAAACCTACACAAGCTCCATGTCAATGCTACATAATAAATAGATATCAACAATTGATATACTTATGACCATATATTGGTCAAACATAGTCTATTTTGACGATCCAAAAATCGATTACCACTATTTCAAGTATTCTGAAAAGATTTGTATGGTTTGATTTTATAATATTTTTACTGAATCAATAGAGAAAAATACTGAAGACATGATTAATCAAATCTGAATTATTATTTTTAATGGAAAACCAAAATGGAAGATCTTTTAAAATTATTTATTTGTAGATTAAAGTAAAATAGGACACTATCCCACTAAAAGGAACTATAAGAATATTCAACAAGCATCCAAACTAATTTGGATAAATCTAAAAGTAACTCATTTGTTGATATAGAGTGTGTTGTTCATAAGATAATGTTCAATTCTCAAATCAAGAAGTGGATTAAGATTATTATCTTTCAATTTTTTATATTTACTTTATTCCTATATTATATAAATAAAATTTTAAAAATATATATGAAAGGATGACAACATAGAATAAAATACTGATATTTCATCTTATCTACTTAAAGAAAAATTATATGAACAACTTATCAGAGAACATGAGTTAGTTCTAAGGAAATTTTTATGAGTTAAATTCTGGGAAAATTATGGTTGATGATGAGTTTTAATACCTCTTGATGTTGAGTTATTTACCAAAGATGTGGGGAACACTTCTCATATTATTAAAAATTTATACTCTTGATGGGAATCTCACCCTTGAATTGGTGAAGGGAAGAATTATGAATGAATAATCCATAGGGAAGGACAAAGGATTTTCTATGTAATTTGTACATCTTGTGACTAAAATACTAGGAAAAAATAAATGGTTGTGATGAATAATTTGAAAATACATTATGAAAAAAATGAAGAAAGAAATAATTCATAAAAATCTCAATCATGAATCAATATATAGTTCCAACATTGTGGAAATCCTGGGAATTTCATCAAAGAGTGTTTGATTCTAGTGGCTTAGTAGGGGAATCTCTAAGGTAAACCCCCAAATAATTATTCCTTATTTTTTAATGAATGGATAGTTAATATTAAATGAGATCATGTCATCTTTGATGGGAAGACTAAACCCAAGACATTATTTTCGATCACTCTAATCATGTTATATCCAAATGATATTTCTTATCGTCATACAATTCTGTGATTTTTGTGAATATTAATATGTGATAAGATGGAGAAACCCAAATTACTAGTATTGTTAATATTTTTCTAGATAATAACATTGGCTTCAACATATTATTAAAATATATTGGGCATGGTCATGATATACACCTCAATATTATATCCAATGGAATTGATGGAAATGATGGATAGGTTAGTTCCTTCAATACTGGAAAATGTAATATTTCTAAATGGAGTATGATAATTTATAAATTAAATAAAGCTATAAATATTTATCTCTCAAATTATAGACCACATGGAAAATAATTCAATTTATTCATAATGGATATTGAAATATAATTATGAAAATGTTGACCAAGTCAAATGAGTGAGAGGGGATTTAGAATACTCTCCCAAAAGGATCTCTTACCATTAATCAAAGTTATACATTTGGATACTTGTATTGATAACATCATGGAAAATAATAAATATTACAATATCATGTTAATTTACTAACTAGAAATGTGAATTTTATTGATTTAATATACACTAGTTTGTAAATGATGATATCTAGAACATTGGGAGGTGGTATTTAGTCTTTGACCTTAAGAGATGATTATTCTAGAAAAGTTTTAATTTTTTCCTTAATAACTAATGATCAAGTACATAATGTTTTCAAGAAGATTCATGTGGTGGTGACCATAGAAACAAGATGATTAAAGCATATGGATACAAATAATAAATGTTATTACCATATAACATTTAAGAAAGACTACATGAGTTTCAGTATATATAAATAAAAATCATTAATAAATGCACCACAATATAATCGTGTTTTTAAGTAGATGAAATTAACCATATGTGAGAGATTCAAGTGTATGATATCAAATGAAAATCTTCCAGACAACTTTTTGGGAAAGAAAATAAAGGCCATAATTTATATTTTTGACCTTTCTCTTTTAGTCCCACAGAATTATGATACTCTAAAATGTACTGGTACAAGTAAAGATGTTTCATACAATCAATTTAGAGTATTTTTTCACATCCTAGAAGTTGAGAGGCCAAAAGAAGATTAAAATGGAAGATACTGTATCTTTTTCATATATTCTCATAAGGAGTATTTTATCAAAATTTGGGATCTTATCATCAAGATGATTTTTAGATGTTAAGAAGTTTTTTATCTTGAATATGAGTCAAATGATGATTTTGAGAATCCAAAATATAAGAATAATTTTAAATCTAATGAAATTCCAGTCAATCTGGAACCAATATCACCACCGTTTATTCTTTATAACAAAATAGAGATTCATGATTCCAATAATACATCATCACCTAGTAAATAACTCTATATGCTAATATGTATCATTCATATGATATTCTATAGCATATCCCACTAGATGAACATTTTTAGAGATCCACCTGAGAACGAAAATTGAGTCATATAAACTCATCACAAGAATATTTGATTCTCCCTATGTTGGGGGGGTGGTATTGAAATTTATTATTATTTGATAAGAATATTAAAGAAGGAAGAATGAAAAAATTTCATGAAGGAGAAGCTGTGATCCTTTCCCAATAACTGAACATTAGTCTTGGTAATGTAACCACATGGAAAGAATGTTCCCAAGAAAAAGTGTGCGTATAAAATTAAATGTGGAGATGGATGCTGAAAACCATGCTATGGAGAAAATATAGTTATGATGTGATTAAATTATAAGAAATGGTTGGAATTTGATGACATTTTTTATCTTATGGGAAAATAACCTCAATCATACTTTTTCTTGAATTGGAGGAAAGTATCCACTAACTGGTTCAGAAACATAATGTAAAGACTGCATTCAAACATGTTGATATTAAAGAGGATATATACAAGGATCATAAAAAAGTATTTGTGGAAAAAAAATAGATTATTTTATTTACACTCAAGAAAATTTTATATGGTCTAAAATAGGCATCGATACAACAATATAATTATATAGACTTATTTATAGAGAAAAATGAGAAGAAGATAATGATATATAAACATAAAATTGTTATCTAATGATATTTTAATAGTTATATCATTAATTTATTACATTATGTTTATGATATGTAAATTATAAAATATATATCACTAATATTGGTAGGTTAAATAAGGAGTTGAACAATTATTTTTAAATGAAGGGATTTTGAGAAACCCATATGATACATAGAATAATGATTACTCATTATAGGAGAAAGAAGGTATTGAATATGTTACTTATTAGTCTCTTATGTGTATTCTTATTTATTATATTGTGTAAAACATACCATATATTGTTCTCACAATTGAAATTGTGAGAATATTATTATCAAAATCAGGAAAGAATCATTGGAAAACAGTCAAATGGATATTTTGGTGTATTTGAGGAAAATCCAATCATTGTTTATGTTTTTAAATGATAAAACAATATTGAAAGGGTATGAAAAATAAATATATTAATTGATAAATATAAATGATGAAATCCATATCTATAATCCTAATAACTTTTTATGGGGGGACTCTTACAAATCATGAATAATGAAGTTTTTTTTAATTATCTACCACATAAGTATAGTATATCATAGTCATTGATTGTTGTAAGAAGATGTTGTGGATGAAAAAGATGTTATAGGAGTCAAGATAATATAAGTAGAATTAGACTCACTATTGTGATTGTTAAAGAACTGTTCATCTCATCCAGAACCCAATATTTCATTCCTAATCCAAACAGATCAAAGTGTGATATGACTAAATCCACAATTTGTTAGAATAAATATATTTGATGAATGGTAAAACCCACAATAATTATAATTTGAAAGAAATTATGATGAAGTTTATAGGAAAAGTAAATTAGAATCCTATAAGGTGGTTGGAGTTCTATATCTAACTCCAAATTATTTATTCAGGGGACATTTTTGGGGGCCACTCCTAATTAGAGAGCCACTTTTATTAGTAATAAATATCATGGGGGGAAGAGTAGTCCTATATTGGTGAAATTTTTCCATTTGAAGTATCTAACCTAGGAAACCATGTGGATATATAATTATTACTTCTTGATCATTGAACACTACCAAGTTATAGAATTTATTTAAATGGTAGATGAAGTTCATTAAAACCAATTAAGTTGATTGTGAGAACCAATTTCAAATTGGATTCAATTCATTGAATTTTATTTTGAGAAAGATTTACTATAAAAACAGTGATCTTTAGATATTTCATCCATATATTGAAAGAAAAATAAGTCCAGACCCTTCTCTCTTGGATAGAGAAACCCTTTCCAAACCAGGTTAATTCTTGTATTCTTCATATTTTCCATTTATATTCATACATGTTTCATCTATTAAGAATTTATCCCTTAATATTTCTAGTGTACAATTATAACTATTTACACTTATAAAATATGGACTTCTTCATTTTTATATATTACAAATTTATAATATTCTTTAACTTTATTTTTCACACCTAACTTACATTTGTGATTCTGCTTCAGTTTTATGAGAACTTTAATTGGATTTCCCTCAACTGGTTTGTTGTAATTATAGTTTGGAAAATTTTTTATTCTTATCATAATGTAACTCTTAAAATATTATTTTTTTGTGACATTTATTGTTAATTTCATACTATAATTCCCCTTATTGGTTCCTCTTAAGTTGAATATGATGTTATTTTAAATTAGAATAGTGTGAATGAGACATATTATTTATGAAGATGCTTTACAAATCACGATTACCAAATTTGAGGAATTTAGGTCTTTTAATTGATAGAATAATTATTTTGGTGATAATTTACCCACTTTATTAAATCCATGGACCATGTGTGTTCAAAACTTTCCCTTAATACCCCATAGGGAACAGTTGTGTCCACCATTATTTCTAGAGTTCTCTATGGGATTTTTATTTGGTTTGAGTTTATTTTTTATTATTTTTATACATAACATATATTTTCCAATACATTAATCTCTACCATTAAAAAAAATTAACGACTTTTTATTCCTTTAATATTAATATTTATTTAAATTATTGAAATATGGGATATCTAGTTAGGGTCATAAGACTAAATTATACGGTCTCACCTTTAATTTCTTTTAAATCCCGAAAAATCTTTTGTCTAATTTTCATCCCATATAATTTCAATTTATTTGAATAATGGCACATTTTTTACAAGATTTACCATATTATTACTTAGAGTAAATATATATTACAGTTCAAAATGTATATTATAACGTATCTAAGTAATATATGAGATCATGTGGGGTGGGTGCTAGGATATGTGATATGTATAATAAATTAATTAGTATTTGAATTTTATTTGTTTTTTAGGAACATATATTATCTTATTATCCACTATATATGGTATCATTTGATGAGATTAAAATAATATACCTTACATTTGTTGTAAAATTTAAATGTGTTCCATACTTTAATATTTTAATAGATTATTCATCATAATATGAATTACATTTGATGTACTAAAATCATATGGGATATATATTTTAATTTTTTATCCTATACGAAGTCCAAGTTAATGTCACTAAAAAATATATCCTATTTACTTGAGAATGATTTTTCATATAATATAATAGAATGGTTTTCCACTTGATGGTGTATTTCTATGTTCTTATAATTTGAGGATTTTATAATTATCTTTATTTTGATTATCACTTGTTCAAATTTAATGACGTTTCTTAGTGTTTTTGATTGATGAATATATTTTTTTATGAGAAATGGAAAATACAAAATTCACTTTGATTTGGATTTCAAATATAAAATTGAACTATGATATTGTGTCGGAAATGGGGATATTATCTTTGGTTGGTAGCTATGTATAAAGTCTGTGAAACCACTGTCGGAGGGTGCTAAACTATGCCACCAATGAGGATACCTAACGAAGACCACATCTACTTGATGTCTAACATCTAATAAGTGATCATACATCTCATAGGTTTCCATGGGTTGTTTTGGAATGTGAACCACCGTAAAAGTGATTAAAATTATCCATTTATATGGATTATGTCATGATTCGAGTGCTTCATAACCCCAGAGTTGAGAAATGGTGTGGCACATGCCACACTTGTCATAGATATCCAATTTAAATATCACATAACAATATTAATTGAATGAAATTTCATTTTATGAGTACAATGAAACCAAACCAATATTATCTAATCAACTGATTATATCGTCAAAATTAGTAGGGGGTCACATGATGCAATAATGATTGAGCCTTACACATAATATATTAGATGACCAAGATTAAACCAGGTGATAGATTTGAACCCATATTGGATGAACCCATAAATAGCATTTGATGTGTCTATATTGATCTCAAAAATATCCTTGGACTCCCAAATTCATTCCAGACCCCATGGAGCAATGTTGGGGTCATTTAGAGATAAAATGATTGATGATTTAAATTTTTCGGGATTAAATGATTGTTGAAATTTTCAATTATTTAGTAATTATAATTATAAATTATTTTAAGATATAATCAGTGAGAAGTATTGCCATAGTTCATCAAAAATGTGTTTTTTAAGTGAATAAATTTGGAATGCATAACAGTAGAAAAATATAATTTTTTCTTGAAGGATCATATAAATATTATTATTTTCTAATTAAAATTATATTAAAATGAATATCAATGTGGTTTCAGATAAAGAATATAAGTTACCCCAAAAGATTAGGTTCTTATCCAAGGGAAATGGTGGATAAAACTTATTGAAATCTAAATTTTTATTTTACTATAAGATATAAATATCATGGTTTTGTGGGATGATGACATAAAATAATATTTTCTAATGAAATTATAATATTTAATAGAAACAATTTCAATATAAGAAACAAGATTTAAAATTTTAATTTGATAAGTTCCCTAACCACATATGGTAGTGAAATGTATATATTAGTGGAATATTGGATGTGATTATATGTTATTAGACTCAATAATGATACCATTAAAATATGTTTAAAACACTCATAGATATAATGAATTTATTTAAAAATAATGAATTAGATATGCTGATCATATATTTTTCGCATTGATGAGAATAAAAAAACAGATGAAAATAATTTTGATAAAAGCTGTGGGATAATAGAAAAATAATAAACAAAGTGATTGAATGAAATATGAGTGAAAATAGTGGATAAATTTATATGTTAAATATGGAAACAAAAAAATTAAATAACCCTGAGGATGGGGATTCCATTAGGGGATGTTACATAACTATAAAGGAAATGATAATTTTATAATGAATGAATAATAATAAGTGATATAATATTAAAAATTATAGATTTTACCTTATGTAATAAGGTAGTATAATATTTGAAATAACAATACAGGTGATCAAGGAGAATGGATGGATAATATAGTGTAGTAACATTGGTTATATGAAATGACACAAATGGAACAATAATGGAAAAAAGTGGAATCAGTATAGTTTTCATGTGACTAGTTGAGTAATTCCATAATTACATTTATCATTATTTAATTATTATAACTAGAAAGTGATGATATGTGTATAATGAAATCATTGGGGATGTTTTTTTATCAAGAGATGATCATATGGAATGTGACGTTGAATGAGTTGGGATATGACTAGCAGTATATTTTAATATCTATATTTTAGCTTTTAATTCATTATTATTGGCTTACAAAGAGTACGGTCAGGGAATTCTAACTAGATGATGTACCATCTCAAAAAATCTATAGAGGATTTAAGTGAGATAGATAGGGGAATCATTGACTAAGGTAGAGATAATTTTGGAGTGGAATCTCGACCATGAGATATGATGCATCGTGTGATAGGGGGATATTATAAGAGACATGATGGGATGAAGGTTATTTTTAGATTGAGCCTCATTCTATGCTCAATGGGGGATGATAATGAAAATAAATTATCTCTTTGGTTGATATGGTCTGCTTATTTATTTCTGCATCTTTCACCACTGAACCATTACTTCATGATGAGATTTATAACATACTATGATTTAAGTTTGAATTTATCATTAAACAAATAAAATTTTAAATAGATTGTTATACCAATAACACTTAACTAAAACAAACCTTGATGCATTTAATAAAATATGAAAATGGTTAAATAACATTAATACATTAAGATAATTCAATATAAAACATTATTAGTAAAATTTCAAGTGGTATAAATCTATATATAAATAAAAAACACAACAATAAAATCATTAACCACATACCCTGAAAATCATCACCCTGATTACTGTTACTCATGAAAGGAAGAGATATATAAAATTAAAATGCATGTTAAAAGCTAATATTATAAAATATTATAGGTTATATGGTTTAAATTTAACCATTATATATGGGTATTATACTTATATGACCATTGTGATTACATGATAGTTACAACAGAGTTGATGAATTGGTGTGTATAAATTCATGGAACCACATTATGAAATAAATATAGAAAATGAAAATTTATTTCATTAAGTAGTAAGGGTATTCAAAAAGAACATTACAAGGGCTCTCCCTTAACCAAGCCCAATCCAAACTCTAACAAGTAACTATTGAGAAAAATTGGTTATGGGAGAATATTGAGAACATAAAAATATCTTTTAGTTACATAATAACTAAATTTACACCCATAATATAACATCTTTTTATCTTACCATTATCTCGCTTTTAGAATTTTTGAGGTACTTTTAACTATATTCCAAGATGATATAATGTTTCAATTATTACGAATTTTTACAATATCATAAATACATGTATTCAATTATTTTTTATCTCCATAAAATTTAATTAAAAATAATATTAAATTTTTTATTTAACAAAAATGTTTTGATGAAATTTATTTCTTAATAATAAATTAATAAATTTTAAAGAAATTGAAATTGAATCATTTATTAATGAAATGACTATTTTCTCACAGAATTATACCTTTTCTGTATATTGTTCATTTTTAATTCAATTAATCATTATTGAATAATGGGAATTATATTAATAATATATATATATATATAAATTAATTCATGTCTTCATATTTTCACTTATCATGGAATATGAATAAATTTTTTATTCTTAAAGAATATATTTTTCTAAAAAAAATTCTTATGTGATATAAATTTTTATAATAAAATTAATTATTATAAACACAATGAATAGAGTCTAATAAATATAAATGTTTTTAATAATAGTTTTCAAATTTTGGAAAACTCCATTTTAATTTTTAACATAAAAATATGGTAACAATATAAACATCAGTTACAACAATATAATGGTTTTTTCAAAGAATTTTTTTTATAAATGCCTTGTAATTTTCATTTAAATATAATTATTTTTATAAGAATTTTAGAGCTCTAACATTTTTTTGAACATATAATTATTTTTTATCAATATACATTAAAATATTAATTTTATAGAAATATGAATAAAAACATAATGCATAGAAAGTAGATTTTCAATAATTTTTCTTTTCTATATCTTATGTTTTAATTTAAAAGACTATTATATGAGATTTAGAAAAGGAATTAGATTAAATGGATACCAAATTAGGAATCATTATGTCCAAATTTTTTTAATAGGGGGTATCCTATATTTTAGTAAAAAATCTATCAAGGTAATTATATAACAAAGGTTTGTAAGGATAAAAATGGGTTAAATAAAGAGGATTGAATTATATTAATAAAAAATTATATAAGAAAATTATTATATATTAATTTCATACTAAATTATCTCAACAACTGTTCCTCCCCTAACTCACAGAATTCTGTTGTAATTCCATCTTTATCCATAATCTAATAATCATTTCTTAGGAAAGAACCCAACTTTAAACATATAAAAGGAGCTCACTGCCACCAATTTCAATCTACACATGTCCTTAAACATGAAACATAGATAATTTTAACTTCCATAGATCCTTATTACTTATTTTAACTACCTTTTCCATGAGTGTGTCACAATTAATTTATTTTAGAGAAGTCTTCCATGAGATGATTAAATTCATCAACAAGAGTATTATTCACTCCTTATATTTTCTTCCTCATCAATCTCTTTCAAACTCCTATAAAAATATTTTATTTACACTAATATAATTACATAATAATATTTATTACCATAAATTTTAATTATATTTTTGGAACAAGCATTATCAATATTCCTCCCATCAGATGGAAAATAAAAATTCCAATTGTGTTATGTGTGGACCGTAGCCTCGAAGAATGACATTTTTAATTTTTCATCACCACCTTACATGGATGGTTATGAGAATGTATTTAATGAATAAAAATGATATATATCACATGATTTTTATTCAAATAAATATAATGTATTCCAATAATTAATATGAGTCCATTTATTAAAATACCACCTTTCATTCGTTATAAAAAATAAAAAATATGATATTCATGGATTCCATCTTATAAAAAAAACAAACTAAATATCTCTTTAAATGAGAATATAACTTTCTGAAATAATATTAAAAATCCATTACATTAAATTTAATAATCTAGTAATTATTAACTTTTAATCAAATAAAAAATATTGACATGAACTATACAAATTATGTGCGAAATAATCAAAATCCCTAGCTTCAGATGATAAAAATAAATAATAAACAAACAATAAATTAATAATTAGTTATTATAATTAGAGAGTATAAATGGTAATATATATGGAAAAGGCTGTGAATTAATTCAGTAAGATGGTTATTTTTTTATACAGGATATTAAATCACTTATTTGAATTCTTGAGTAAGGGTAATATATTTCGATACCTTAAATATCCTTTTAGAGTCATAATGGTTACCCATAAACTTTTTCCCTATATGTTTAGTTTCACCCACCAAAAGATTTTATAATTTTTAGATTTCCCTTTGTCACTCTTGAAAATTCCATTTTTTATTCCAAGTATCTTCTGTGACATATTTCTTTTAAAATTATAAGGATTTAAGAATAATTCACATCCACTCCAATAAGTTCTCTCTCTTACACATCCACATTACTACATTAAATAAATGATTTCCTTTAATATTTTGGAACCAAAATGTATTTCATCACTTTTTCATTCATTTTTATTCTTACTCTGGTTAAGAAAAATTTTTATTATACGTTTTACAATGTGAGTTTCAACAAATATATTTTTCTAAATTAAAAAGGAACTTCTTTTCATGAGGTTATAATTTATATCGCACTCTATATGAATAAACATAACCATAATTTAATTTTAGGGATACATATTTTTAAGTTATTTTGAATATGTTTTTTGAATCATTTTTCATGTTAACTTCTCAAAAATGAATTTTGTGGTTGACTCAAAATAACATTTTTTACAAAAAGGTTGAAAATATTGTAAGAAATCTCGTTTAACAATTTCAATTCTATTTGAATCAATATATTTACTAGATTTATCACTAATAATGTCAAGTTTAATGAAATATTGTCCCAATTATATTTTGAAGCACTCCAATTTGGGTGATAGATTTTTTGTAACAACTGATCTAATTTTTGAGGTCATTTTATGTGATAACCTAAAGAAATGTTATGAAGCCCAATTTATTTCCATCGGGTATTGATTTTATAATTTATGAATTATTTTATGTGAAAAAATTAATATATAATATCAATATGTGATATGTGAGTCCTATATAACCCTTAATTACTTTGGGTAGGGCTTCATATACATTGAGATAAATTTTGGAAAAAAGTTTTGGTTCTCAATCCACTATGGGAAAGAGGTTGTGAATCTTGATCATATATGGGAAGCATGTAGTAATTTCTGATTTACTATGTTTTGATTTCTAGGATTATGTTTATGGTTTATTACATCATTATATTTTTATTATTATTATTCATGTATCATGTTTTGTGTTTGATATGCCCACACTCTTATGCCGTGGTATTTATTTGATTAATTTAGATTACATGTTCTTTCATCAGGAATTATGGAAAAATATTATTGATTAATGATCTATTTTATTGGATATTTATCACATGAACAAGTTTTATTATATATTTATTATCTATCCTCCTTACTAATTTTTGATTAGCTTATGTTTCTATGAATTTGATCTTACACCTTCTTAAATTTTTGTTTTACATAGGTAATTATTACTGATATTATATAATGAAATAAGTATTACATTGAAATGTTGTCAGGGATGTTGAAGAAATAATGAAAAATAAGATATTTGTATAACTAATATCCAAATACACTAGACCGTTGGGTTCTAAGATTGTGTGACTGTTTTGATATATAATGTTTAAATTATGTAAATATATGTATGTTTGGATTGAGTCATATCAATTGGAATCAAATCTAATTATTGAATAAATTTTTTTATCAATCAATAATTTTTTGTGTTTTCTATGTTGACTTAATTAGTTTTAATAATGGTTTAGTTATTTTTTCCGAATTATATTAGTTTTTTTGTGACTATTTTAGTCATTTTTTGACTATTTTGTTGCATTAAGGGATTAGGATGATAAACTATTAGTGAATAACCATTAGAATAAGTCTATGTATGGGAACACATCCTATAATTTTAGTAAATTAAAGAGTATATTTATTCCTAGTAACAAAATTTATGAATGGATACAATCAAGTAGAGTCAATATTTGGAATAGATGCACCCATGTTTAATAAACCTAGAAACAACTCATTGGGTATTAACTCTATCTTCACTTGGTGCCTACCAAGTGGGCCTAAATGCACACCTAGTTTGACACTCCTAGGGGACTTGATTAGGTTAATTTTCATGCTATTTATAAACTATTTTGAGGGACTTTAATATATTTATGTTAGATTAACTAAAAGGAAATGACTATGGATAACATACATTAAAACCAAGAGATTCATAAGTTAGGGTATACTGGTCATTTATGATTTTTATGGACATTATATAACTATTATACATTTATTAATTTAACTATTCAAATACCTCATCATTATTTTATTAAATGTAGTGGAAAACTCCACGTGGAATAGAGTTAGAAATATGTGTAATGCACAATGTAGTTATTTTACCAATGGACGGTTGAAAGATATTCAAGATGGAGTTAGAAATATTGTGATTATGGTTAAACATCTATATTAAATTATAATTAAATATTTAAACATAGTTAAATTTACAAACAACCCAAATTGAATAAAAAGGTAGTTTCAAGGTCGTTCAAGTGATAATGTCTATGAATAAATGGATATTCAATTTTCTACTTGTCTCAAATGTGGGAAGACTGGTATGTCTCGATCGAAGATCTATAAAGATGGATCCCTGAGATAGTTCACCACACAGAATCAAGAATGCCTTCTAATTTCATATAGGTTGCTAACTAGAATGAGGGTCTAAATGTTGTAGAATGGTGATATTATACCCTTTAGATCAAAAATTAATACAATGAAAGAAACTATAAATAAAGGTAGTAGAATATAGTAACAATTGAATACAAATAATAAATGAATGAATAACTATGCATGTTCATGATACAATGTACAATAGTTATACATAAACCATGTAATATAATATAAAGGGATAGAATTAAAATAATAAATAAAAAAAGAAACTACCAATGGAGGTAATGTTGAGTATATTCTCAACCACTACCTTTAATCTTCCATGACCAATACAATCCCAAATAAATGAAAAACACCAGAACCCACAATCCAAATCTAAACCCGCAACCCAGTGATCTATACAGGTACTAAAAAGTGGTCCAAACAAGGGGTGATATAAGCATAATAGGCCACCAAAAATTGCATCTAATGCAACATGTTCTATTAACATAAAATTAAATAGAGTGTAGGTTTAAAAATAAATAGTAGGTAAATAATTGTAATTAATTCTAGATTTGGATTCTTCTGGACACTTGGCCGATCATACCTACTTCAGCCTAACCTAGAATATCTCAAAACATCCCATCAGGAATATATATATATATATATATATATATATTTATGAATATATGAAAAAAATATATATTTATGGATATATATGGACCAATGAGGACCCTAGGTGTATGATCAAGAAATCAATATACAAATATATAAAAAAATTATCATTGATTAAAATATGGGTAGAAGCCTTAGAATATGATCATTGGATATAGAGAACCATTAATTTAAATACTAATCAATGACGTGAAACAACATGTCCAGTTTAATAATAAATAGAATGTATCATCTTGTCCAACAACCCAAGATTATATGAAGCATCATGTACAACATTCTACACCATGGGGGTGTGAAACATCATATCCAAAAAACCTAACCAATCCCTCTCAGTAATAATCATGTATAAGGCAATCCCACTTTCCCTATGAGCCCTTATGTAATTTGTTCTATAAAGAGGATCCCAACATCACTCATGGGGTAATGTATCCCATATGATAGATTTACCATTCCATGGTTTACATACATGGTAACCGATGGTTTTCTCAAGGTGTAATAATTAAATTTACCCATTTTAGTCACATCATTTATAAGGATAAACCATTCATATAGTAGAATGGATAATGGGATATGTGAGATATTCATAAAATTTAGAACCATACATGGAAAAAGGAATTTCATATTCCATGAAATTATCCATTCCATAAAATAATTGATTCACTATGATCCCTCTATTTTTCAATTAAATTACAAGTTATAAAGAATCCAATATAATTATACAATTCATAAAATAATTCATCAAATTCATTCATTTATATATCACACTCATAATTATTTATAAGGTCTAAGTATACCATTCATTCCATACAATGATTCATTTAAATAAATTTGGCCATATAATTTTTATTTAATATCCAAAATATAGGATAAATAATTTTCAAAGATAAATGAGCCATCTACTGTAATTATATATCATATAATTTTATTATTCGCTCACATTTTTTATGATACAAGTAAAAACCTCTCAAAAAGTGTTATCAATTACATATCTAAGGCATTGAGTTCATGGGAATATGTGTAACATTCCAAAATTGGAGGTTTGGGTTGAGGTAGAAAACCCCTAAAGGTACAATTATGTGCATTAGGCTTATGTGATTTAATAAATTATCATTTACATAATTGATTTCACATTTATTTTGGCGATTCATGAAAAGTAAAACACACATCATAGTGGAAAATTTTATAAAAGAAACATATTTAGGAAGAAACCCAAGAAATAACTACCTTATGTATATGAATCTTTTCTAATCTATTATCAAGATTTTATTCGATCTAGAAGAAGATAAATTTCTGGAATAGGAAAACACCTAATAATAGGACATGTGACCTCGCAAAGAAATAACATCTTAAATGAAAATATAATAAAATAAAAAAATAAATTAAACTTATAATGTCACCAAAGTTGAAAAAAATGATATATTTGTCTTGATTATGATTGCAAATGAAGTAAATTCATAAAATCCTATGTGAGGGAGAGGGGAGAGCTCTGGGATACTACTGTGTAGTGGATAAAGGATGAGAAATGGTTGATGAGGGTTAAAATAGGATATCAAAATATTTAATTTCCAATTAATTTGAAGATCAACATGGTTTGACTAAATGGTTTGGTAAAATTTGCACCAAATGTATAGTTCCACTACCTAAGCACCCTTAATCCTCATGGCTGCATCACAATGTTTACCAACCATGATCCAACCCCACGGTATTCATTTCCTAAGCACTCTATACCCTGCGTGGTTGGAGTTCAAATTTAGACAATCCATTTTACAGCCATGTGCATCTATCCTAACCTATACACCATTTTTCATTGTTGTCTTCACAACCCCGCACAACTATCAAATCCTTGTTCCCATATATATATGTGGAACTGTTGTACCGCACGATTAATACTATCCATGTGCCAACCATTCACCGAATATGTCTTGTAAAAAACATTTGTTTCATGTCCTGAAATCTCAACACACACTTGAATTATTTAAGACACCACCCATGCCTCTTTATACATCTAAGAAAACACTTTTAATGTTTTCTAATTCTCGTAATTCCATTTAGAATCCTAGTTTACAATTCTCACGATCCACCAATTGAGAATTCATTTTCATTTTGTGTATTAAACCTGGTAACAAACATGGGGTGCTAAAACCTCCCAAACATAGAACTTACAATCCTTCTGAAGACTTTAGGAATATTTAAGAATCAACTAACCAACATGGGTCATAAAATTACCATTAAAATTGCCATGTTTCATTGATTAATTATCAATGTTCCATATGGAATTACATTGAGAATTTGGTTCTTAATAGTATATCACCCAATCAAACACTTTTAATCACCAATGAAATTATTACATGATTCCTACTTTTTACCATCTAATCCAAGAAACAATCACATCATAATCTCATTCATTATCCTGCCTATGGAATTCCTCACAACAAGTTTTAGATTTTAATTGACCAATTCCAAATCATGGTACTACCCCCATAAGATCCTCCAATCAAAGAAATGACTTAGAATACTAATGAAATTACTGATTTTTTAAAGTTATTACACATGAGGAAATTACCCTAGCAATTTATTTGGTCAAAATAGTCAATATCCAATCAACCATGATCAAACTAGTTGTGCTGAATTTTCTATTAAAAGATCCCTCCAACCATTTGAAGGAACCTCTCTTCTCTCAATGACATGATTTATGTAGTTAATCACCACCTAAATACAACTATTATATAATACTAAAAAAACCATATCTAGTCATATATTTGATTAATTTTATTGTGTTTAAAGGATGAAGAGTCATTAAGACCAGATTCAATACCCTTATCTCAAAGAGCACCGAGATCAATTTGAGTACATTAATTGAATTTGGTAATATAATTATAATGATGTGTCCTATCGAAACCAACCCTTTTTTAAATTTTCATCATGCTATAATATAATAATCTACACATTCTAGATCCTTCATCTGTGGTTCTTTATAAGCTACTTCAGGACTAATACTTGCACTCAGACTCCACCAAGTTCATACTTTAAGATTTATTTGGAATATATGGAAAATAAGATCTTACATTGTTACAATTTTTATAACAATATAAAGGTTCCAAGGGTACCCTCACTCAAGAAGTCTCAAGGTCCAACAACCCTTATCGCTTTAGGGTCACATACAATTGAAGGGCATTCTTCTCCCCACATTAGGATCATCCATGTCATAGAACCAATAAAAATATATCTAATTACTAAACCCATGATATTACCCTATATATACATAACAAATAGTATGGTTAAGAACACACTCTATACTGAGTCATAATGTAATCATAACTCATAACTCATTCCTTTTTCATAGGAATGGTTCCCATGATGTTCGAAAGATTTTAAATTTATAATTAGGGTCTCCACTCTCAAACATGTAATGGTGTACTCTCCTAATTATAGATTACCAAAAAACTCTTATTGATTAATTTCTAAGCTATAAATCTCTCAAGACAGAATGATATTTAGGTATCTTGATATATAACTGACGTTCTCCCAACATACTGCAGATGATATCAAGATAGTAGACATGATCACCAATAAACTAAGAGTACTCTAAAATATCATCAATATGTGTGTATCTTTCTCACCAATATATATTAACATCAAAATAGGATACATTTTCCTTTTTTACATTTACAAACACCATGTCTCCCAAAAATTCATGTTAAGGTCTAACTATGGGTCATTTGTATCATTTCAGCCAACATATTTTCAAATAATTCCACATCTTAGGAATTTTTTCAAATTACTCTAAATCCCTATTTCACTATTTCTTAAGATATTAAATTGGGAAATATCAATCCTCATCCCGAACCTAGCTTCTCACCAATGTTCTAAATTAATAGCTCTCACATGCTACCAACATAAACTAAATTTTCCATACATAGTATGTGTACCATATTACACAATTGAAGTCCTAAATCAAACCCTTGTTTTTCTTTCCTTAGTAATGAAAGATGACTATTCTACCTATCACATAAGTATTAACACACTAAGAGATCCCTTTTAACTCCTCTTAAAATTGGGCTCTCAAATGTGCCTTGATTTGTTGAATGATCTCCCAGCTCACAGTGTCATATCATAAATTAAAGCATCAACATGCAACCACATATAAATAGGTACAGACAACCAAATAGTCATATCCATCATAGTAAGTCTTGATACATGATCACCATATGTTCTTCCTTGGAAACACTAGGTATCTCAATGTCTAATTCCCAAAACCCAATCACTTCCCAAACATCAGTATAAAAACAAATAGATATCCATGCTCAATGCCTTTAAATGAATCCAAAAATTAATGAATAACCTATTTAATATGATTAAAATAATCATACAAACATATATAAACTTCTAAGGTCCAATAAAAAACTCACTTCCTCAAGGTATTTCACTTAGTTCAACTGATTATATCTCAAAAGGGCCACTGGGACCCTCCACCAAGCCTATGATCTGTCACATGAGAATGATACCCCGTATAAGGGGATTAACTATATGAAATCTAACACACCTGTATACTCTCTATAAAAGAGTTCATATAGAAATAAGTTAAAATACTATTGACATAATAGGGTTAATCATATCTAAAAAAATCATAGCCTTTAATGTATTGTGCTACTAGGACCTGATCCTCTCCAACCATCCTTATATGGATCTACTCTCTAAAGGGTCACTATATTTGAATGAAATGAATAAGGATATGACAAAAATAGGGATGCCACATATGATTATACCCCGTGAGGTTCTACTTATTAGACTACCATAAACTCACCTGAGTGTAAGTTACATACTTAGAGTCTATCCCAACTCAAATGCTCAAAGAATGATAGTAACTTTTAGAAGTAAAAAACTCAAAATTATACCATCATGTTATTCCCAAATGTGGTACCATAACTAGGATAACACATAATTTTAAACAAAATGCACCAAAATTCAAATCTAGAGTCACACAAAAAAGGTCACCAGACCTTGTCCCCTCATATCTAGGTTTAATTCAACCTTATAAGAAGAAGTCTCTGCTCCATTCACTTGTTCTTGGTTACGCTAAATCACATGTAAACATCAGAACTTACCCTTACATGAGGTTTTATTATAATCATACTACTCAAAGGGTTGTAATTTAGATCATTTTTATCAATTTAAAATATATAACATTTAAAAGGATCATATATACACAGTTAAAAATACCAGTGATAAAGATTTTTTTGTTACAACTATAATTTTTACATTATCTAGCTGATTCCAAGAAAAATTAAGCAACTTATCAAATAATTTCTTCATTAACCATCATTTATTTATCCATAAGTACCCAAAACCATTGTCATATAATAGAAATGGACATTACATGTTGTACGTGAAAATACCATTAATGTTTTATTTAGAATACTAATTAAATTATACCTCATAGTAATAAAGATTAGAAGTATATAAAAGGTATTATATCAATTATAGTGAAATAAAGAAATCATGATGTATATAGAAGTTATATTTCTTTAGTGGAATACTTAATACATTTATCAAAAATACACCCAATGAACGTATTAGATAAGAGTTTTTGGATAATTAGATCATAATATTTTAACTTGGTGAACGATCTTCAAAATATCCCATAAATATCTTCCCCTACTTTTTTCCTACCTAAAACCTTTCTTTATATCTTGGGGAAAATAAAAAATAAAAATGGTGTGGTCAAATGATCAGTAAGTGTAAACATTATGAACATAAAAAAAACCATTAACATAAGAATGTGAAAAGATGAACATAATGTTTAAATATTAAAATCTTGAGTGATGAAATATATATTGTCAGTTCATAAGGAATATATCATAAAGTAAAATTAACCATGATAAAATATAATTGGCATAAAACACGGAATTATGGAAAACCAATAAGCAAATAATATAATTTTCCACGTAGCCATGTCATTACTGCCATGACCATCAAAGTGGAAAAGGTCCACTATTGAACTAGGTTTACTAGTCATTGCAACCATGTATTACTAGACATGATTTACTCGTGGTATCCACCCTATATTACTAAACCATATTTACTTGTTGTTACAGTCATGTATATCTAATGAGATATAAATCTTTACCCAATGTATTGGAGGGAGATATAGGTTCCCCCCATCTTATAATGAAACCATTCTTACGTGTTCCACAAAAACTTAAAAACATTCACCATAGCCTAACAAATGAATTAAATGGGTTTTTAAACATTAATCGATCATAATTGACATAAAATAAATGGATTTACTAAATAAAATTAAATCATAAACATAATAAAATCATAGTAATAAAAGAGATAGAAATATAACCCTATTTAAGGAGTGTTATCAAAGATGGAAAATAATTTTGAGAAAACACAAAAAATTAATTCTAGAGGAAAATATCCTTTCCTCTACATTTTTATTCTTCTCTCCAAATGCCATGAAAATTTTAAAGGAAATAATTTAGTTGAAAATAAAATAGGGATATTTTAGAAAATTCTTTATGGAAATTAGGCATTATAAATATGTAAAAATACATTCATGATATATAAGTTAAAAAAACATTCTCCTCAATATTTTTTCATAGTAGTCAAAAAGTAACTCATATGGTAAAAAAATAATTATTTATTCAAAACTATGTAGTAGATGTAAAAAATGGGAATAAATTACCTTTTAAATACATAGAAAAATAGTAAACATATTATTAAATAAGTTTTATAAAATATGGAGATGGGGGATATTTTTATGGAGATGGATGATAAAAATATCCCAAGTAAATACTTTCGTAAAAACAATCTTGGATAAAAAGAATTTTGAAAAATCATCCCTTACCTGAGGTCTGATATTCTTCAAATGTATATGAATCAATTCTATAATGATTTAAACAGTGTTAATTATTTATTCCATAATCATAATCATTTTTATGATAAAATTTATGTTCATATTTTCATCTGTTTGTTAGTAACATTTCATTGTTACTCGTTATTCAGGTATTAGCTGCTTTATGTTCTTGTGGATGTTTTTTAGGTAAATTATTATTAATATTTTTATGTTATATTAATATGATTTAAAATATTTTATAATTAAAATATATATCATATTTATTCATTAAATTCATTTATACAGTCATTCATTAATGAATATAATGTAGAATGAATCACATCGTATCGTAGTGACGACAGACCATACGTACTCACAAGAAATGATATCATTTGAATAGTTATTGAATGGGTTTTAAGTGGGTTTTTGTATAAAATATTAGAATTTATATAATTTTAAAATAATCATATATAGTTATTAATTTCATCATAATACCCATCCATGTAAGGTGGTGGGGAAAAACAGATTACACAAACACACAGAGACGGTAAGCCATACGTTGGCACGCGTAGTGAATTCATTTTTCACAGGATGGGTAGAAGGTGGAATATGGTTATTTCATAATAATTATAAAATATCAGTATGTAATAACAATTAGAGTTATTACTTTACAGTGAAACATCTCATGAGGTTGTAGTAGAAGAAGAAATAAGTTTGAAAGAATCAGAAAATGATACTACCTCTTCTTTGACATGCCTCCACTTGATCTCCTTTTAGAGCACTAGAGATTGTAATTGAAGATTTCAATGACCTATAGAATTTTTAGGTATGTTTATAATGGAAATATTAAGGGTATGTTTGAAGTTTTAGGCAGAAAATTAAGTGAAGAGTTGACAGAGGAAGTTCCCTTTAATTATTGAGGTGATGGTAACTTTTGGAATCCTCAAAAATATTAATTTATAATAATTTAAAAATCATCCCAAATACCTAAAAAATTAGATATATCATAATATGAGATATTATAAGATTTAAATCTCATACACCAATTAAATTTAGAAATGTTTTGATGACAATTTAAATATTATCATTTTTATTGACAATTAGTTATTCAATTTAACATTAATCAAGATAACAAATGTTTTCATATTAAAAGGGTTAAATAATTACATATTTGATTTCAATTTTAACATAAATGAATAATTTATAAACTTTTAGACAAAATAATAATAATTATATATTTTATAAATTGTTTTATGATTTTTAAATAATTTTATAATACATTATTTTAAAAAAATATCAATTGTGTCAATTTTGAACCCTATTTATTTCACATATTTTTAGAAATATAAATATAAAGAGTTATCCTTGAAAAATATATTTTACAATATCCATAATATGTCTAGGTAATTTATAAAATCATTATAAAAATTAATTATCTCAATTATATTTGTTTTAATATTTTTAATAACATTTATTTGATATCTCCATATAAAAATAATCACTACATCAATATTATGTAATTATTTTATATACATATTTTTCAAATAAATATTCTAAATAAAATACTGTGATGAACATAAGGTTACTATAATTTTTAAAAATATATTTTATCGAATTTATCCTCTATAAAACCCAGAATTAAAAATGTTATTATAATTAAAGTATGAATTTGACAACTTTAACATCACTTAAAATAAAATAAAATAAATTTAATAATCTCTTATATAAATCTAAAAATAGTAAATTTCTTGGAACTTTGATTCTTATGGTCGAGATATACTCAACCAATATTATTCGGTCTTGTGTTTAGGCCTTTTTATGGTTATTAATATTTTAATAATATTTTTTTGGATTTCTTATCAATTAATTAATTTTTACATCATCAAAGTATAAGACTTTAAGTTAATTAATAATTTCCTAATAATTAAAAATAACTTACCATGATGTAGGTAATTATTATATCATTCCATGTAAATATTTATGTTCAATGATATCACCTGATTATCCCTATATTAAAAATATTATACTTATAAAAAATTTGAGTTCGACATTTTGTCACTTTCATTGGTTTTATTAATATCTATGTCATTTTCATTTTTAATTGGACTTTAAATGACTATGTTTCGAACTTGAGATGTAAAGGGTATAATTTTACTAATCGAAAATGATTTTGGTAGTTTTTAGGATCATTTTATTCTTCTTATCATATTATTTGTTACACTAATTTACCCGATTTACCTTTAAGCACATTAAATAAAAATTATGGTTATTACTATTCATAAAATTTAAAAAATAGAAGTAGCCTTTTAGAATAATTCGGAACCAATGTTTCCAAATATAGAATAAATTTTTCATAATTCAAAACACATGATTTGATGAAATTAATTTAAAATTAATCCCTATTGTCAAAAACCAAAAAGAGTGTTTTTAAGAAGTAAAAACATATCAAAATATTGTCATGTGTTTATGTCCAATTTAAATTTAAAATTATTTCCAATGTCCCAATTTTTTTTAAATGATAAAAAATGATACAATTATACTTTAGAACCACTTAATAAGATAATCTAACTATAAAAATAAATTGGATGGGAAGATAATTTTGAATAAAATATCAGTATTTTTCTCCATTAATTAAACTATGAATTTTTTCAAAAAAATACCAAAAATTCAAAAAAAGTAAATTTTTATGGTTCACATATAAATACGGAAATTATTTTGTCAAATATAAAATATAAAAGTGTAAAAATTATATTTAAAATGGGTATTCCATCAAAAGGTGGAAACCAGCATTTTTTAAAAAATATATATTTTATCTGAAAAAATGAATTTGTTTTTATATCATGTATAGAAAATACAAAAGCTGAATGTTAATGTTATATAAAATAAAAAATTTAGTTAATAAAATACATAATAGCTAAATTGTATCCAATTAAATCCTATTAGTTTAAAAATATATCGTTGTTTAGTGAAACTCTGTAATATTGCATATAACAAATGCTATCGAGGAAGGTCTCTCTTGCATGTAACGAAAGCCAAGAATAGTATTGATTGTACCTCAATATAATAAATTAGTGCATATAGAGAAAGATAAATTTAGTGTATTATAACACACAATACATCCAAGAAATTAAAAATAATTGATCTCACAAAATCATGGGGTGTTATATTCTACCCATCTTATAATGAATTTTTCCATTGAAATTCATCGGGGTTATAAAAGGTTTACTAATTGAATATTTCTTTTATATAAACCCACATCGTAAAAAATAAAAATATATCTTCATTTTAAAAAAGAATATTAGAATCATAATAGTTAAACAAAGTAACTCATCAATGGGTTTCCATATAAGAGAACATAGGTGGGAAGTGAAAACATGGATATGGAAGAGAAATATAACCACCATTTTTTGATCGATAGTGATATAAAATATGGTTTGGAGAAAGTTATATACCAGAAAGCCACAAATCTCTCATGATTTAATGGGCCATCATCTTCATCTGAAAAGAAGGAACTAGGATAACATTTTCGGTTTCTCAAGAAACTTTTCCTAAAAGTTAATATTTTTTCATGAAAATAAATACTTAAATGATTTTTGTACAATATCACCTTTGTTTTTTCCTTGAACAACATAACATATTTAATGAAATAAAGTTGAAATTTTTTATTTTTTTAAGTGTTAGAAGATCATGTGATAGGATGATAGGCCATTCCATCAGTCTTTACAAAAAATATTATCAATTGTAATCAAATATGTTTAAGGTCGCCTATAGTGAGATCATACATTAATCTAAAAAAATCAACTGGATTATAATTTATACTACCCATAAATGGATAACATTACAATCCTCCCAAAAACTAAAAATATACAGCATTAGAAAGACGTGAACTAAATCGACTTAACATTTATTCCCATATATCATAAGGTATCTCTTGGTTGTCACTTCCCAAACATGTGAATAACTTAATCATGTATTATCTTGAAACATTTTTTTAACATGAATTACCATAAAACCTTATAAAAAACATGAATTATGTCAAAATTAATAGTTTTCACACACCAAAATACCAAAAATTATATATACTCAAACAGTGATATCGAATTGTCCTTCTATCACTCATGAGTTCATTAATACTATCGAAAATATCATTATCTTATTAACCCCACAGTATGTGCATATCATGTTCTTTCCCAAAATATATCAATCACTTTTCATGGTTACAAGTACCATATACTTATGGAAAACCATAATGAACTAAAACATACATTTTTCAATATTCCATAATACCATAAAAGAGATTCAATAACACTATTTTGGAATCTCATTATATAAACACATAATCATTCCCCCACTTTATTATCATACTCAACATTAAAAATTGTGATTACATGTGATTTTCCTTTGTATTTGGATTTAAGAGGTTTTTGACATCGATCAAAATCATCATCCCTTGGATTTGGAAATTGGTTAGCATAATGCCCCATTTCCTTGAACTTGTATTATTATAGCATGGGTGGTGAATTCTCTGTAGTCTTTTCTCTATTCACATCAATAGAAACATTTTCCCATTACTTATGCACTCATGTTCTTGATGACCGTATATTCCGCACTTAAGACATTTTCTACTCCCTTTAAGATAATCTTCTAATTGTTTCTTTCAACACTTTGAGCATATATAAAAAATCATATTATTTTTACCATTATTTTGAGATTTTCTTTTGAACTTCATGTTTCGTTTCTTTTCAAAACCATGAGATTGATATTTAACACCAACATCCATTTATACATTGATCGACAAAGGAAATTCTCTTCATTTCTACTGAAGTTTCTTTTAGCTAATTTCCTTTGAATACATGGATTTATTCCACTAAAGAATTTATAAACATTAATTACATATTGGATGATAAATACATAAGTTTACCTTGAATGTATTGCAAAAGTTCCTCGTATGTACCAAAAGATTCATCAAAATTTTATTAATCTAATGGTACTCATTATCGATTTCTGTTTGAATAATATGAGGGACTTACATATTGAAAAAATATGTTCTTGATATCATCCCATTCCATGGATTCTATTTCATCTTGTTTCCTTGTATTTTTAATTAGAGGCCACCACTGGCCTACTTTATATTCTAAATAAAAAAAACCAAAATAAAATTTTCATGCTCCGAAGAATGAAGGATGGAAAATATATTTTCTATGATAAAAATCCATTGTTCAGTAACTAGTGGATCAAAAGAGCCACTAAAAAATGGTGGATGTCTCTTTATGAAGGACTCAACATAATGTTGTTCCCTTCTCTTCTCATTTGGAAGTCAGGAATAATTCATTACTTTTGAAAGTATAACATTAAGGTTTTACATTCCATCTCCCATAAATTTTTTTTGATCACGAGGACAATCTTTGCCTTACCCAGTGCATTGATCATTAACACAATTCTTTCGGGTTCCATCCATTTACTAAAACCCCAAAAAATAGTGTGAGAGGAAAAAATAATACCAGGAAAACAACATAATCATGTGGGAGTAATCTCAATCTCCAACATCATAGGTCCAAACCATGGTTATTAATGATATTTATCATAATTCTAGGTCTATAAACTGTAGTTATACATAATCTTAGGGACATCCCTAGACATACCATATAAATATCTCTAAGGATATCACTAAGGTTTTCCCTACTTAGTTTCTAACGATTGACTAAACCATCACTCTAATACCAAATGAAACAATCCAAGCCTGACATACAAGGAAATTACATTTCTTTTTGGGAATGTTTAATACATTAAACAAAATGATTCCTAAAGACCATATTATTTATGTGTCTTTGGAAACATGGAACATTATCTTATACCTTGGTGAATGATCTTCAACATCTCCCATAATGATCTTCCCCTTTAATTTTCTTAATTAAAAACCTTCTTTTTCACTTGGGGAAATGAAACCATAAATAGGGTGATATCAAATGATCAGTAAGGGTAAACATTGAGAAAATAATACAAAACAAAAACCTAAGAATGTAAAAACATGAACATATAAATTAAATACCAAAATCATGAGTCATGAAATAAATCATAGCCGTTTTTAAGGAATAAATCATAATGGAACATTAACCATGATGAAATATCAATGGGAAAAAATCATGGAATTATAGAAAACAAATAATCATATAATATTATTTACATAGTAGTTAAATACTTTCTACTAAGACCAACATAGTGGAAAAAGTCCACAACTGAATGGGGTTTAGATACCGTTCCACCATGTATTTCTGTACCAGATTTACTTGCCATTCTGGCCCTATATTACTGAACCAGATTTACATTCCATTCCAATCATTTCTATATCATGATATAATTATTTACCCCATGCATTAGAGGGAGATATAGGTCCCACCCATCTCATAATTAAACCATTATTATGTATTCCACAAAAACATAATAAGATCCACCAAAGTAGAACCCATGAAATAAAATTGATTTTTTGAAAACCATTCCATCATAATTATTATAAAAATAATGGATTTACTAAATATCAATACATATTAAACATAATAAAATCATAGTAATAATTTGGATAGAAATAGAACCCTATTTAAAGATAGTCATCACAGATGAAAAATAATATTGATAAAAAACTAATATTTAATTCCTGAGGAAAATATCCTTTCTACATCAAAAAAGATTTCTTTTCTAAAAATGCCCTGATATTTTAATAGAAAATAATTTATTTGAAAGTAAAATTGAAACTATATAATGGAATATTCATGGAAATAAGGAATTATGAATATGTAAAAATCCATTCATGATGTATTTGTTAAAAAACATTCTCCTCACTTTTATTGGAGAAGTCAAAAATTAACCCGTATGGTTAAAAAAACGAGTCCTTATAAACCATGTAGTAAATATTAAATATGTGTAAAAAAGAATTTTAGAAAAGGTAAATGAATTAAAAATATTTCATGAAAAAGTTTTTAGAAAATATAGACATATATGATAAATATATCCCAAGTAAATACTTATAATTAAACAATCTCAAATAAAAATGAGATTGGAAAATTATCCCTTACCTTTGAATTGATATGATTAATACATATCCAAACATCCGGTATATTTTTTTAAATTATGTTATTTATTTATTATGGAATCATAATCATTTTTATGATAACATTTATGTTCATATATTCATATGTTTGTTAGTAACATTTTATTGTCACGAATTATTCAGCAATTAAATTATTTATGTTCTAATGCATTTTTTTGGATAAGTTCTATTCTAATTTTTTAGGTCATAGTTATATCATTTACAAAATTGAATGAGTATAATAAATATCATATTTATTTGTTAAATTTATTTATATAATCATTCTTTTACGAAGATCATGTAGAGTAAATCACATCACATCCTGGAGACGGTAGGCTCTACATACGCACGAGCGACGATATCATTCAAATAGTTGTTGAATTGTTTTTAAGTGGCTGGTGTATAAAATTTCAGATTCAATATCACGTTATTATAATCATATATATTTACTAATTCTGTCATTATACCCATCCAGGTAAGGAGGTGGTGAAAAACATATTACACCACAATGTGGAGATGGTAAGCCGAACGTACACACACATGGTGATTTATTTTTTCATAGGTTGGGACGAAGATGGAAAATGGTTTTTTCATAATCATAATAACTTCTCAGTATATAAGTTCAATTTTATTTATTACATTATTATTAAACAACTCTTGAGGTGGATGTATACGAAGAAAGAAGTTTGAAATAATTGATAAATGATATTACCTCTTCTTCGATGTGCCTCCTCTAAATCTCCATATAGAGCACCAGGGTTGGTCTTGGAGTTATACCATTACATATAGAATGTTTCAATAGAAGTATATAAAGGGAATTTTTTAGTTTATTTTCAAGCTTTAATTCTGAAAATGAAGTGAATATTTGAGGGAGGAAGTTCCCTTTTATAATTCAGGTGAAGGGCACTTCTAAAAACCTCAAAAATATTATTTTATAATAAATTTAAAATCAATCAATATTACTCCAAAATGAGTTACATTCGAATATAAGATATTATAAGATTGAAATATTATTATCCAATAATATTTATACAAGTTTTGATGTGAGCTTAAACATTATAATTTTAATTGAAAATTATTTATTCAATTATATTTTTATTAAGATAAGATACGTCTCCATATTAAAAGGGTGAAATATTTACCTATTTTATTTAAATTTTACCATAAATGAATTGTTCTTATCATTTAAGACCATATAATAATTATTATATATTTTGAAAATTGTTTTATGATTTAAAAATTATTTTATAATTCATTATTTTAACCAAATATCAATTGTGTCAATTTTGACACTATTCATTTCATGGATTTTTTGAAATATCAAGATATGGGATTATATAAAACAAAAATATTTTATTATATCTATAATGGGTTGAGTTCATCTATAAAATTCATTGTAAAAATTAATTATCCCACATTATATTTATTTTAATATTTTTAATAAAATTTATATGATATCTCCATTATTACAATAATCACTACATAAATATTGTATAATTATATAATATACTTATTTATTGGATAAAAATCTGAAATAAATAACTATTATGGATATAAAATTACTAGATTTCATAAGAATATATTTATCCAAATTTATCTTCTCGAAAATCCAACATTAAAATTTTTATACTTATTAGATTATGAAGGTGAAATCATTAACATCCCATTAAATAAAATAAAATAATTTTCATATTCTCTTCTATAAAGCACCAAATGGTAACATTATCAGCACTTGGATGATTATGGTCGTGATATACCTAACCAATATTATTTAGTCATATGTTTAGGCCTTTTATGGTTATTACTTTGTTAATAATTGTTTTTTGGATTTCTCACCAATTAATTAATTTTTACATCATCAATTTATAAGGAACTAAGGTCAATATTAATTTCCTAATTTTTTTTAAAAAATTACCATGATTTAGGTAATTATTTTGTATTTCAATTGAATATTTAATTTCGAATATATGACTTTTTTTCCCAATATTAAAACTATTATACTTATAAGTAATGTTAGTTTGTTGTTTTTTCCACTTTCATTGGTTTTATTAATATCTATGCCAATTTTGTTGTAAAGTGGCCCATAAATAAATAATTTTAGAACATATGATGTCAAGGGTATAATATTATTCATCCAAAATGATTTTGGTAGGTTTTAAGATCTTTTTATTCTCCTTATCATATTATTTAATACACTAATTTACCTGATTTTTATTTAACCTCAATAAATAAAAATTATCGTAGTTACTATTCATAATATCCAAAGAATAAAAATAAAATATTAACATAATTTGGACCCAATAATTAAAAATATGGAATCAATTTTTCATAATTAAAAACATATATTTTACATATATTAATTTAAAATATATTCCTGTTGTTAAAACCAAAAAAAAGGATTTTTAAGAAGTAAAGGCTTAACAAAAGATTGGAATTTGTTTATTTCTAATTTAAATGTGAAATTAATTTCAATGAATTTTTTTAAATGATTAAAAATAATCCAATTACACTTTAAAATCACTTAGTAATACAATCTAACTATATAAATAAATTTGATGAAAAGTCAGTTTTGATTTAAAATGACGTATTTTTAACTATTCATTACAATATGAATTTTATTATAAATATAACCAAAATTAATTAAAAATAAATATATAAATTCCTATTACAAATAAAAATATTATTTGGTCTAATAAAAAATATAAATGTTTTAAAAATACTTCTTTTATCCAAATAATTGAATTTTTTCTGATATAATATCTAGAAAAAACATAATATGAATGTTAATGTTATATAATATTCAAAATGTATTTTATCCTATTCATAATGACTAGTATATATCCCACTATATAATAATATTTTAATAATATATGATTGTTTAGTGAAACTCGATATTACGTACCACAGAAGCTATTGAGGAAGGTCACTCTTGCATGCAATACAATCCAAGAAAAGTTTTGTGTATACTGCAAGATAATACTGTGTTGTGTATATCACAATCTAATATTTGTGTAGCGTACAACCCAATACATTAATGAAATTAAAAATAATTTATCTCATAAAATATTAGGGTGTTACATGAAGGGATTAATTCAGTAATATTCCACTATACATTTACACCTAACCAGTGTAAGTGGCTACTGAGACTTTAAATAACTATCCCATCATTATCACAAGCATACCACCATGGCGTATGTACTAATACATAAATATAATGGCGACCTATGAGGGTACCATCATTCCAACATCATTCCATTTAACTGGAACCCAATAGGGGTTTATTTATTAGGAAATAATTTCAACCTTTGTGGGTTTATCATGTAAGTACATGATCTCAAGACTAACCAAATAGGGATTAGTCTAATTCATAAGGACCCAGTCATATGAGTGATCATGCCCAAGGTATAAATTCAAAATAATATATATATATATATATAAACAATGTTTCAATTGGATGCATCTACCATTCCAATGTTATAAATGCACTCCCCTTTATATGTTAGATTTGGAATTTATGTAACAACAATCATATATTTAACTTTGGTCTATGAATAGAGGAAATACATATGTGATGGTTATATTAAATGGTTAAATCTTCCTAATTTATTAATTTCATATACACTTTATCAATTTATTTTAGAACATATTTCTTTGTGAAAACTAATGTTTAATCTTATGCAACCAATGGTCTATGGATCAAACATGTCATTATATGTTAAATAAGGTTCCTCCATCAATATATATAGGGAAAAATTTTTGGATGATGTAAACTATTAAATAACCATTAATATATCATAACTATGACATGGAATGGAAATCAACTACATAATAAAAGGATACAAATATGTATGTTAATAACCACCCAAGAAGGGTATACATGTAGGCATGATAGTTATTCATGGAGACATGGTATACAGATACACAACATTTTTTCAAGTAATAAATCCTATATGAACTAATATATGAATGTATTGTGAATTTTTATTTGAATTTAATGATGAATTTAATAATACCTCTTTTACATACTTGGTCAAAGGTAAGAATCCATCAATTAGAGGTAAATATCAAAAATTAGTTACAATTGGAATTAAATGAATCACTTAATGTGAAATAATAATCAATAGTAGTATCAACCATGTATGATACCATACTTCGAAACATGTACTCTCTATCATGCATGGGATGAGAGGACCCCAAGATAAGAAAATTTCCAAGTTCCAAAAATTTCTAATATCATGGATGCATTCCTAATCACCAAGAAAATAGAATCGGATATCAATTTGTAATTTATTATCCTGAGAGACACGAAGTTTATTCCCCAAGACAATTTTCCACACAACCTAAAGTGAGCATCTCTATTTTGCAGAGGCTACCAACAAGTACTAAGTGACTAAATGATGTACAATTGGGAGAATGTATTCTCTAGATAACCAATATTTATAAGGGAAAAAATTATAAGTAATGGAAAAAAGATTAATTACAACTGAAAATCAATTATAAATGAATGAATAACTACGGTTTCACATGATATAGTGTAAAATAAACATACATACAACATGTAATATACTATTCAAGACGAAACTACCAAGAATAAATAAATAATAAAAATGGTACAACTTTCAGCCACAACATAACTACATGGCTGACCAATATTCTTGAGATTCCATGTATAATTCTTTCCAAATTGAAAGGAAAAAAATAGATCACAACCCATCCCCTGGCCTATAATGAAGGTATATTTCTATGTACCAAAAATAGACCTCAATAAATAATTATATAAACTTAGTAGTCTGCCACAAATGGTATATAATGAAATATATTTCATGAATATAAATTTAAAAATTATGTATGTATTATAAATAAATAGTATGTAAATAAAAATAAACAATTAAGTTTATGGTTCCTCAGGGACACTAGGACAACCATAAATTCTTGGTCCGAAATTTTATTATCTATTAATGTACCATCATGTGTATATATACTTATATGAAAACAGTTATTTGTGAAGAGATATTCAAGCAACGTGAAGGACTTGTGGCATAAGATATAAGAACTGGGTTCTTTTTGGATGTATGGTGTCACAAATCAACTTTTCTTGTTAAATATTTAAATTATTTAAATTATTAATTTTAGTTTTCATAGTGGGTGCGATGAGTTTTAGAATTTTAGAAGCCTTTTTACCAAAGCACGGTCAACCTACATGGTTAAGAGTAACCACGTGGTGCCCGTGTGGATTCCCAAGTGGGTCCTAGGTAAGGTACTCGACATGTTCATGGTTTATAAATCTATGCAATGAGCAAGAAACATGACCTTGTAGTGGGAAGTGTTGGGTAGATCTGTTTGAACATGGTTTGACAGGTTGCACGTCTGGTCGCAGGCGATATGTGCGGTTGAACTTTTTTTTAAATAAATAAATTTAATGAAGATAGAATGAGAAATAAAATCAAATCAAGTAGATGTTTAAATCATAATAATAATAATAATATTGTGTATGTAATAATAATAATATTGTTAAATAATTTTAATAATATTAGTATCATTATAATTGTTATAAATATAATTATTATTCAGTTGTTAATAATGTTGTTATTATTTAAAAGAATATGAATAAAATTATGATTATCAATAATATTATTTTTATTACCATTATTATTTGTTTTATCAGAAAGAAGATTAATAATGATGTTATGATTATATACTTATTAATGTTTTTATAAATGTTTTCATTATATTTTATTATTTTTATTGTTGTTATTATTATTATTAATAGAATATATTGTAATTGAATTTTAATTATTTTTTCTAAAAAAATCCTAAGTCTACCTAGTGAAACCTTCACCCCATACCCACTATGAAAAAACTTCCCCTATCCCCTTACCTATTTGGCACAACACCCCTTTCCACCAGCTTCTGGATCACTATCCTTTCCTCTACTCTCATGCTATGGTACCACCGACCGACCTCTTCTCCAATGGAGAAACGGAAGCCTTACCCTCATCCTCACATCCACCCTAAAGATCCTGGTTCCCCTACACTTCCTCGGTAGAACATATTTAATTCCTCAATCCTTCTCCCTTCTCCCATGGTGGAATACCCCATGTCCCATATGCACATCTAGTCTGACGACTCCCTTGTGCGCACATGCACTTTGGATTGTAGTATTTATTTTCTTTTTGGTGTTTTTCTTAAATTTACCTAATCCCTAACACCTTAGATTATGTTTCTCAAATTTCCCACACTGTCTAGGGTGTTCTATTGGTCTGCAAGGTCCAATAATTCCTTCTGTTGTGGTGTCATCGCATCTGCACTTGGATTGAGGTCGGTGTTTCAAATTTTCTGATTATCAGAACACCCCATGATCATTTTCATGTTTTCAATAAATTTTAAAATTTTATTACCACCTCTAATATACTTATATCTTTATTAAAATGCTTGTTTTTTGTTGGTAGAATTTATTAAAAATAGATTTCTATAGTAATTTGTTTAAATTTCCTAGGTTTATTGCACCAATGATGCCTCTTGGAAATGGATTTGCTTCTTTAAATTTGGAATGGATAATTAATTAAATTTTTAATCCTTTTGGATATTTTCATGTTATTTTTTGATTTATGAATTTGGTTCGGGTAATGTTAGTGCTCTTTTTTTGTCTTAAAATTATTTTGGATGGTTTTATGATTTTAATTCATCGGTTTTGTGTTCATAAAATAATGTTTGTGGTTGGATATGGTCTTAAATATAAATTTCTATTTTTTATTGTTTATCTAACCTTGGATGTTGGCACATCCATGGGTGCACTAGGTTCTCCCATGGATGGACACATAAATGAATATGGTAATTGGAAAAAATTGTGTTCCTTTTAAATCTTGGTTCCCTAAAAGAATTTTTTTCTAAATGGGGTTGGGAATTTTTTGTGGGTTTTAAAAATGTGTGTATTGGTTTTCCTAAAGGATGGAAAATTTTTCCTTAAAGCATAATTCTTCGCGAGTTAAAAGAGTAAAGGATGTTTGGTAATTGTGAAGTCATTATGTGTGTGTTTTTTAACATAAGGGACTGCTTGGGTTTGTAAATCAAAATGTGGTGTTTTGAGGATGTTCTTGGTAAATGTATTAGAAATGTGTAACTAAGGTCCCTTTTGTAACTTCCATCTCTAGTGTGATGTTTTTGTTGACTCATTGAAAATAATTGTGTTTTGGAAACTGTATGCTATTTAAAAACCTTATTGTTTTGTAAAAGGTTTCATATAGATATATGTGATAATGGCCTGGTTGGACCCTTTTTCCACTTTGAATGTGTGAACGCCCAGTTTTCAACCCAAATTGCTTTGTGAAAATGATTAAAAGTTCATGTGATGTGATGGCCAAGTTGGCACCTTCTATGACATGACATATACATGTAAATATATATATATATCTAGTGGGAACAACTATAGAATGTATATCCTTTGTGGACAATCATATAAGGTGTCCATCTTTTAGAGGGTCGAGTGATAGTTGTTGATCAACCCTGAATAGATAGGTTTGTACCTCTGAAATTTCCTATTGGACTAGAAAGGCAATGCCACTAGTGGGGCTAGGATAGCTAAGATAGTTTATTATTGAGTTGGGGTCTTCACTATATGCTGACATGTAGTTCGTAATCGAATACATCCTGCTACCTTCTAGGGATGTTTAGGATCGCCCACAATTATTATTGTATTTCTTGTTTATTTGATGGTATATTTGTTAGTTTATTTCAATATTTTACTATTTTTTTAGCAAAACCATTTTATTTATTAATTTTGACCATTTTATAAACAGGGTATTAGTTTTTGAAATGATTTTTATCATGGGTATGATTTTAAATATGGGAAAAATTATTCTATTTATTTTAAAATAAAAATCCTACTTTGAAACTATATTTTCAAACTAGTGTTCTCGGAAATTTTTTGGAAAGGAAAATTTTGGATTCAATGGTTTATTCTTGGTATCCCTACTGATCATTTTGCTTCTCATTCCTAGTTCACCTTTTCAGTTTCTAGTTCCTCTAGTGTTGGATCTCTCTTGTAGTGATCATGGTCCGCGGTCAGGTGGTGACCCCTTGGATCGTGGAGAGGTATGTTTTGGATGCACAAATTTATTTTACTTACATGGATATTTTTATCTATTTTTTAAGTTATTTCTATTTATTTGTGGTTTATTTTGGGTTTAAATATTTACCACTTAATTATTTTGACGTTGATCAGTAGATTCCATCCTGAGAAGATCAGGAATGCCCCTAGAGACATGTTGTGGACATGCTCGGGTGACAGGTTAATGGTTGACTCATGCATGATTGCGAAGAAATGTAATCAGAGACAATTTATTGTTATTTGGAGTTTCTTGTTGATGGAGATTAAGATGGATTAGACTCAGGAGGTAGTAGGGGGAAGTGTGTCGTGAAATATTTCTCACACAGATCCTTGAGTTACCAGGGGTAGTTCTGTATTGGAGTCCTATGTCTTGGGTTTTTTTGTATTGTGGGATAATAATGGAGGTGAATCAGGTTATGTTGCAGCCTCACCTGGGGCGGTGCCCATGTGCAGTCTAGGTTCCTGGTTCAAGGTCATCTTAGTGTCATGCCTTACATGGGGGTTGGCTCACCACCGTGTCACCGAGATAGGCACGGACACTAGTTCCACATTTAGGTGCTTTATTATTGGTTGTGTTTCATTTATATTTCTATTGATGTGAGTGTGTGTTGAAATTGAGAGTAGGAATTTAAAGTGAATTGGGTATTGAAATTTAAAATGGGTTTCTTTTAAATTGGTTTGAAATTGGTTTAGTGGGTTTTTAGATAGTTAGTGTTTTAATTTGGAAAAATTTTGTATGAGTTTGGATTTGACAAGTAATGGAGATGTTTGGACCTTGTCAATGATTATGTAGGGTAACATGTGTGTGGGTATGTATGGTGGTGAGAGGTGGAACTTCTTTATAGATGATGTAAGCAGTATTGTATGAACACACATGTGATGGTTCATAAGAAACTATAAGTGTGTTTTTAAAATTTAAAAACAAATGGTGGTTTGAGGAAAAGTAATTTTTTAATTTGTATATGTTTGCCTTATATTCCTATTTCCCTTTTATTGGGATGATGATTTTATTTAGTTTTGTCTTGATGCCAATTTTAGTAGTGTTTTTCATGTAGTTCAGAGTATGCCACCCAGAATGGTCGCAAATGTTTTTGGTGAGTCATGCCTGATTTCTGGTTCTTATTGGGTGTTTCTTGTCCTTCGAGACATTTGAGGTCTGTTAGAAGTATCAGAGTGTTTTGATAAGAGTTGATAATATCTTCGAGTGGTTGGGAACTCACATGTTTGTTAGATTTCGTATTGTCTCATGTTTAATGGAGTGTCCGACTTTGGGATAGTGGAGGTTTGGTTCCTCATCATTGATAGGATTTGGGGTGTGGTTTAATACTATTCAGTTTTTTTAGGGTTACATATCTAGCGAGTGGGGTGTGCTAGAGGAATCTGTTTCTAATGAATCTTCTTTGTTAGTGCTGAATCCCAGTTTGTCAGACCATTCTCTTTTGTGACACCAGTATGGCCAGTTCGGGCAATCTATGTTTCCATGTTACTTCCCTTTGAAAATGTACAACCATTGTGGTCGTTTGAATCATCAGGAGGAAGGAGTTGGGGATCGAATGATGAAAATGCCTAACTATAATGAATGTGATGCTTCAACCATTAGTTCCCCAGCCACAGGTCTTGGGGTGAAGCTCGCACATAGTCACGTGTTTCCTAGGTTGTGTGGGGCATCGGTCCAAATCAGGTTTTTCAGCTTTGGGATGGAAATATACAATGTTTCCATATTCTATTCCTGATGTCGTTGTGATCTCATCCTTCTTGTGGTGGTGTGATGAGCTCATTCTTCCACAATCTGTGCAGCCTTATTTGCTTATAGTGAGGTTTCTAAATCTTTCAAATTACTTGAATGGCATTGGGTCCATAAATAAATTGACCCATTTTTATTTTGAGTTTGTTCTCAGTTGTGTTTCTTAAAGTGATGTATGGTTTCGTGAAATTTATGGGTTGTTTTTTCTGGGGCCTTGCCTAGTTTGGGTGCTTCTCTATGGGTTTTCCTCTAGTTTATTTCGATTTTATTGGGGATTCCTCCATCCCCGTGTCCTGATGTTCCATTTTTCATGGCAATGGATTTAATGATAGTGGTGGAGTTGTTCCATCAGCATTGAGAATGTTGGTAGAGTTTGGGGTAGGAATACCCCAGTATTTGGTGGTGGTGATGATTTTATTTAGCCAATGGTGGAGGTGTTGGGTTAATTTCTCATCCTCTAGATGTTGGTTCCTTTCATTGAAATATTTCCAATTATTTAACTATTATGATTTTTAGTCCATTTTGATAAATTGAATGAGTTCAGTTGGGGAGTTCGCACATTGCCCCCACCGAGGGGAGGTGTTTTTGTGTTTCATGGTTTCCATGTTAGTGAACTATTTTACTAGGGAGAACCCTAATGTGTTTTCCCTCAATCTATGGTAGCGGTTATTCATCAATTGGTTGGGTGTGACGTGTGATGTGAATGGTCACCGTGAGGCTGTCGATATCTGTTGGTTTTTTCTAGGCATGGACCAGAGTTGGGTTAAAAGATGTCTTGGTGGCTATACAAGGGATGAATGTTTTGTGGTGGGGAGAATTGTCCCACCTCAAACACAGTGCATAATGATTTTAATGATTTTAATTATTTATTTGTTTTTCCCTAGAAGGATAGTTGATTTTTAATATTGATGAATCCGTTTACCATTGCATGGTCAACCCACAGAGTTAAGAGTAACTGTGCGGTGCCCATAAGGATTCCCTAGAAGTTCCGAGTTAAGGTGCTCAACTAGTGCATGGTTTATAAAACTATGTGATGAGTGTGCCACATTAGGTTTTAGTGTGATGCATTGGGTAGCTCAGTTTGAGCATGGTTTTCTATGTTGCACATTTGTCCATTGGTGAATCGTGTGTTTGCCCATTTTTTAAATAAATAAATTTAATAAGGGTAGACTGTGAAATAAAATAAAATGAGATTTATGTTTAAAACCTAATAATAATTATTAAAATATTGATGTGAAGGTAATAATAAAAATAATATTAATGTAAATACTAATCAAATTCAAGGGAAAATTTTTTTTCTTAATTTTTTTTGCGATTTTAAAAGAACGCAGTTTTTTACGGCACCTGATTCTGAGGCCCGGTGTGCCCGGAATAATTTTCCGAAGTTTAGCTCGGGTACGTTTAGTGAACAGACGAGCAAGTTTTACTAACTTTGAATCGTTTCTCTGAATCTAATTCTGAGGGCAACGATGGAATCGGAGGACCGATAATTTCTTAGAAACACCTTTTTTGGAGTTGCATTTGCTCGGGTGTGGCACTTAAAATTTTGGGTTAAGTTAAAGAATAAAATAAAATGGTGCAAAATATTTTATTTATTTTAACCTAAGAAATGGGGTTGGAGTGGGACCCACTATATCCTACTCCACTAGGTTGGATATTTGTGGGGTGGGGCCCACATGAGCCCCACCTATTCATTTCTTCAACCCCCTCATTTAATTAGGTAACGCACCCACACCCCCTTTAATGAAAGTCAACCCTTGCGTTTATGTGGATTAATAAACGCCACATTAATTGGGCGGTTTAAAATTCTCAATTAAATCAATTAAATTGAATGATTCAATTTTTGAATTTCAAAATTTTTGGCTTGTGTGTTAATAAAATAAGACAAGTCTTATATTATTAAAGGGGTTCGTTGTGCGAGAGGGCTTGGGAGAATTACTCGAAGCCTTGAACCTTTTTCTTCCTCGATGAAGAACATGAAGAACGTGAATAACGCCGACCTCCGACGAAGGTCGACAAGAACGCCAGATCCTCGGAGATCGACGACGCGACGCTGACGAATCATTTCTCCGTGACGCGATGATCCTCCTTTCGCGACGCCTTCTTCTGCGATGTGCAATTCCGTGACGAACCTTCAACTTTTACTTCGAGGTAGGGGGATTATTTTTTTCTTTTTGATCATGATTACATTCATCGCTGGTTATCATCTTTATTTGAGCCGCTTGATATCGGAATAATGAGAGGAGGTCGGACCGCATGAACAGGGCCGACCCTCCTCCCCCCCCCCCCTTGGTTGTTGATTTGTTTGCGGCATGAACAAGGCAGCGCGGTGCCGATGAACCGCGTGGAAAATAATAAAGATGGGGTGAAAAAGCGCGGTGCCGTCGCGCCGCGCCGTTGAAGTCGAACTAGCCGCGACGCCATCACACCACGCCGGAGAACCTAGAAGAGACCGCGGCCGCAACATGGCCATGGTGGAGGGGCACGACGCGATGGCGCCACGCCGGTCGGACCAAGGCCGCAGCCTTTGGCCGTGGCGGGGCTGGAGGGTGTGAGCCCGGTGGTCCCACGGTGGCAGTAGTACGGCCGGCCAGCCGGGCCGGCCGGCTTCCGAGAAGGGCCGGGGGCCGTAACCCCCGGCTGGCCGACAGGAGCGGCCCCCCACATGGGGGCCGCGGTTACACAGGGGGGCAGTGTGCCCCCCGCACTCCATCCGCTAGGCCGTTACGGCCGAGCCGCCTGGCTCGCTGGCCATGCAGGGCCGGGCCGCGCCCAAGTGGGCCGGACCCAGACCCGAATTGGGTCGACTCGGTTCGGGCCGACCCAGGGGGTATCGGGCCGGGTCGGACAGGGCCCGAACCCCATATTTGCGGACCTCTTTTGGTCTTTTGCCCATAACATGGGCTGCAGATATCCGATCGATGCACCGTCAGTTAGGATGCGCTCCTTGGATCGAGACGGTATTTTCAGTATATTACACTCATGGTTTCAGAGAACATTGGGTTTGGCCGGGTTGGTTCGTACACAAAACCAATCGGGCCCTCGGAGCAGAAACACTTATAACTTGAGCTACGGACGTCCGATTGACATGCTGGGGACTTTGTTGGATTTCTCTTGATGAGATAGAACTTTTGGCATACTCCGCCTGAGTTTTGGACGCAGTTGGATTGTGGCCAGGTTAGATTGAACCTGAAATCCAATAGGGCCCCTGGAACAGAAAATCTGATAACTTACAGACCGGACGTCCGTTTGAAGAACCGTCAGAGGCGTTGGTGATCATGTTGAGAAACGGTCCTTATGAGTATACCCTATGAGAGTGCAGGGTACAGTTGAGATATGGCCGGGTTGGTTCGCACACGAAACCAACTGGGCCCCTGGGACGAAAAGGATAATAACTCCCAGACCGGGAGTCCGATTGACGCGCCGTCTGTTGTGTTGAGACCCCTATAATGAGGCGGTCCGTTGAGATAATTATTTGTGGAACTTTATGATACTTGTAGTATTGACCTCTTGGCTCGTGGAGTGGACCCTCTCGGAACGAGCATGCTGTATGCGGAAAACCTAGAGGTGGATGAGACTTGACGACTGTTGATCGATCGACTCGGTGTGTTTTGGATAGCCCAGTGGGGAGCGCTTGGTTGTAGCGGCAGACCCACGGCGGAGGAGCGCTTGGTTGTAGCGGCAGACCCGCGGTACTCAACAGAAGGAGTACCTCTGGAGTCTATGAGGGGGAGCGCTTAGTTGTAGCGGTAGACCCATGGTGGGAAGCGCTTGGTTGTAGCAGCAGGCCCACAGTACTCGACAGGTGGAGTACTACAACAGTCCAAGGTTATTGGGAGGCGCTTGGTTGTAGCGGCTGACCCACTGTACTCGATAGAGGTGGAGTTTCCCCAGCAGCTATGGTTTCTACCTCATGATTAAATCTTGTGTGAGCTGAGTCTTGATTTTCAATCCTTATCTTTTGTAAGATTGACATGATATCATGTGTGGATTAAATTATGCTTTCCTGTGTGGATTGGGTTGTGTTTCCCTATGTGGACTGGGTTGTACTTGGGCTCAGATGTTGGAGACGAACGAGAATTGATGACTTTGGTATATGTATGGGCATATACATAAGTTGTGTCGGATGTTACTTCATGATTGTATTCTTTCCTTTGTGGATTATCCTTTGTTGATTCTGGGAGACCTTAGGGCGTCTCGGGGACCCTACTGAGTAGCGTATACTCACCCCTGCATGGGTTACGCCCGCACTACGTTGTGTTGGTTGCAGACGACGGACAACACTGATCGTGGTTGAGGCTTGCAGAGCAGGTCAGTACCTGGAGTTAGACGACTGGGCGGGACATACACGGAGCAGACGACTGGAACTGAGGAGCTGTGGAGGCTATCTGTACCCACCCTTTAGGTGGGACTTCCAGTGGACGGCTCGACGTTGCGACTTTACTTTCAGTTTGGGTTTGAATTCTGGCCCATTTGTTTTTCGCACTTACTTGTACTCTGTATACTTAGTGTTTACTTCCGCTTACATACTCTGTGTGTTTGTTTAATTCATAAAGGAAATGCCTTCAATTTTTATCGGGAATTACGCCTTGGTGCTACTCGCCAGCCCCTGGCCTATGGGAGGCGGGCTTGGGGTAGTAACAGCACAGGCCCCGAGGGTGGGTCGTGACAAATTTGTATCAGAGAGGTTCAGTTCTACCGCAGAACATAGGAATCTGATCTTTCTCTAAGTGAAGAAATAGTGTTAAGGTTATTTGAGTGTGGTTATTAGTCCAGGGAGTCCAGTGTTGGTGTGGCGGCCGACGTATCCATACACCAGGACCCTGACTTATGATTTCCGACTCAGTACACGAAAACATTGACTGCATGTATGTTTCAAAATTTTTCTTTGTGATTACTTTATGTCAGCTCACCAGGTATACTATTTTAAAAGTGGCGCACCTGTTTCTTTTCAGGATTGCCACATGACGGCAGCCATCTAGGGTTCCGAGCTTTGAGTGAGACAACAACCCACTGAGCGACGAGGCCTCGGTGTAGGGCCCTTTTTCGGCAGAGGCACCAGCGGTACCACTACCCGCTGAGCCACCGATGCTACCAGCCCCAGCCACTGAGAGTGCACGTCGCCTTGGTGCACTGCACGAGTTTCAGCGTCAGCGACCTCCAAGGTTCCATAGGGAGGCAAACCCTCTGGAAGTCGAGGATTGGCTGGAGGTAGTTGTCCGAGTTTTCAGGTTAGTGGGGACACCAGCTGAGCTCATGGTGATCCTCACAGCGAACCTCCTCCACGCGGTAGCAGGCAGATGGTGGGGCTTGATGCTCCAGGTGCATGACGAGGCATCTGTCCTCTGAATGGACTTTTAGAGCATCTTCCTCTCAGAGTTCGTCCCAGCCACCCTCAGTGAGGTGCGCATCCAGGAGCTACTACAACTGCAGAAGGGAAGCATGACCGTGGCCCAGTACTCAGCAAGGTTTACTAATCTCTCGCGCTATTCCATTGACATGGTACGAGACCCATTGTTCAGGGCCCGAACCTTCAAGAAGGGGCTCAGGATAGAGATCAGAGCTTTAGTTGTTTCTCACAGCATCCCGACACAGATAGGGGTGTTAGAGCGAGCCCTCATAGTGGAGAGTTTCCTTGCTGAGCAGTTTGTAGCAGCAAGACCCGCCACTAGACAGCATGGGGTAGAGTCTTCTACAGCGGGCAGTAGACAGATGACGTAGAGGTCCAAAAGGCCTAGACCTACAGGTGGTCGACCACATGACACATGATCTTTTGTGCGAGGCAGCCGGGGAGGAGAACGACTTTCCATGAGCAGACGGTGTTACTCTTGCAGTGGGGTTGGTCACATGTCTCGTGACTGTCTGACCCGCCATACAGATTATCAACAAATAAATGAAGGACCTCCCAGGCAGAGGTAGAGGTTCCATCGAGGCGGACCGCATGGAGCAGGAGACCGTGGCAGGGGAGCTGGCCGTGCAGCTGGAGGTGGACGACGCTTCGAGGTTTTTCCACCACCACCTCCAGGAGGTCCACCCCGACCGTACGGAACCGGTGGATATGGGAGAGCTTAGATTCAGGCAGCTGAGGCCTATGATCATGTAGCTCATGGAGCAGATGGACAAGAGCGGGACTAGATCCAGACCTGGAGACTTTTGTTCTTGTTTCTTCTAGATTTGTTGATGTTTGTTTGTAGATTCTTTGTGTCTTTGTACTTTGATCTGCAGTAATAAAAGACACCTTTCTTGTGGTGTATACCTTCCTATAATCTCTTTATGTTGTTACTAAGAGGTTCCTGTTTAAAAACCATTGACTTGACCCTCACTTTGAGATACCTGCTGGAGGATACCCAGTGACCACACACTGATGCAGACAGTGTGACTCAACCCTTGGAGGTGAGAGTAATGGTTGGATCTATTGGTAGTAGCGTCGAGGCCTTACGAAGTCATCCTTGGTATGGATTAGTATCATCCATGTCAGGATTGACTATATTAGGCGAAGAATGTGGTTCATCCAGGGGATGAGACCAAGTTTATCTTATCGGAAAAGAAGAAATCTCAGCATCTATTGTAGGACCAGAAATGGTCCAAGTCATCCAAGAGCGGATGAGGATAGCTCAGAGCCGACAAAAATATTGTGCTGACATGAGGAAGAGACCACAAGAGTTTGAGGATGACGACCACGTTTCCCTATGGGTCTCACCTCAACGTGAGTTACGAAGTTTTGGCTAGGGTGGAAAGTTGTCTCCGCGCTTCATTAGACCCTTCTAGGTCCTCAACAGGGTAGGCAAGGTGGTTTACCTCTTCACCCATCCACCTTAGTTACACCGGGTGCATGACGTCTTCCACGTATCTCAGCTGAGAAGATACGAGCACGACCCGACGCATGTCATCAACCATGGGGAGATAGACTTTGATGATGAGGCGAATTTTGCAGAAGTTCCAGTGGAGATTGAGGATCTATAGGAGAGGGTCCTACGTGGACAGTCGATTCCTCTAGTGCGTATCATATGGCAGCACGAGAACCTCTAGGAGAGAACTTGGGATCGAGAGGCTCAGATGCGTGCACAGTACCCACATTTGTTCACCGAGTTTATGATGTATCTTTACGGGGGCGTAAAGCCCAATGGTGGGAGTAATGTAAAGACCAATCAAATTCAAGGGAATTTTTTTTATTATTTTAAATGAGATTTTACAAGAACACAATTTCCTACGGCACCTGATTCCGAGGCCCGGTGTTCCCGGAATAATTTTCCAAAGTTTAACTCGGGTACGTTCAGTGAACGGACGAGCGAGTTTCCTAACTTTTAAACCGGTGCTCAGAATCGAATTCTGAGGGCACTGATGGAATCACAGTGCCAGTAATTTCTTAAAAACACCTTTTCTGGAGTTGCGTTTTCTCAGGTGTGGCGCTTAAAATTTTGGGTTAAGTAAAAGAATAAAATCAAATGGTGCATCCAATTTTATTTATTTTAACCTAAGCTAAGTGGTTGGATTGGGACCCACTATATCCTACTCCACTATGTAGGATATTTTTAGGGTGGGGCCCATACGAGCCCCACCTATTCATTTCTAAAACCCCCTCCTTTAATTAGGTAACGCACCCGCACCCCCCTTTAATGAATGTCAACCCTCGCGTTTATGTGGAATAATAAATGCCACATAAATTGGGCAATTTAAACTTCTCAATTAATTCAATTAAATTAAATGATTCAATTTTTGAATTTAAAAATGTTTGGCTTGTTTGTTAATAAAATAAGACAATTCTTATTTTATTAAAGGGGTTCGTTGTGCGAGAGGGGTTGTGAGAATTACTCGAAGCCTTGAAACTTTTTCTTCCCCGACGAAGAACGTGAAGAACGCCGACCTCCGAAGAAGGTCGACAAGAACGCCGAATCCTCCGAGATCAACGACGTGACTCCGACAAATCTTTTCTCCGCGACGCAACGATCCTCCTTCCGCGTTGCCTTCTTCCGCGACGTGCAATTCTGCGACGAACCTTCAACTTTTTCTTCGAGGTAGGGGGATTATTTTTTTCTTTTTGATCATGATTACTTTCATCGCTAGTTATTATCTTTATTTGAGCCACTTGATATCGCAATAACGAGAGGATATCGGACCGCACGAACATGACCGAACCTCCGCCCCCCTGGTTGTTGATTTGTTTGCGGCATGAACAAGGCAGTGTGGTGTCGATGCACCGCGCAGAAAATAATAAAGATGGGGAGATGAAGCGTGGCGCCATCGTGCGGTGCCGTTGAAGTCTAACTAGCCGCGGCCCCGTCATGTTGCGCCGGAGAACCTAGAAGAGACCGCGGCTGGAGCGGGGCCGTGAAGCCGTCGCGCCGTGCCGGTCGGACCAAGGCCGCGACCTTTGGCCGCGGCGGAGCAGGAAGCGGCAGTCGGCTTCTGGCCGCCGGTGCCGGAGCAGGAGGGCGGGACCTCGGCGGTCCCGCGGTGGCAACAGCACGGCCGGCCCGTCTGGCCGGCCGGCTTCCAAGAAGGGTCGGGGTTTGTAACCCCCGGCTGGCCAACAGGAGCGGCCCCCCACATGGGGGCCGCAGTTACACAGGGGGGCAGCGCGCCCCCCGCACTCCATCCGCTCGGCCGTTACGTGAGAGCCGCCTAGCTCGCTGGCTGTGCCGGGCCGAACCCAGGCCGGGCCGGGCGGGGCCACGCCGAAGCAGGCTGGACCCAGAGCCGAATCGGGTCGACCCGATTAGTGCCGACCCAGGGGTATCGGGCCGGGTCAGACCGGGCATGAACCCCCTATTCGCGGACCTCTTTCGGTCTTTTACCCATAACATGGGCTGCAGACCTCCGATCAACGCACCTTCAGCTGCGATGTGATCCTTGGAACAAGGAGATCGTTTCGGTATATTACACTCAAGGTTTCGGAGAACTTTGGGTTCGGCCGAGATGGTTCGTACACAAAACCAACTGGGTCCTCGGAGCGAAAACACTTATAACAAGAGCTACGGACGTCCGACTGAAATGCCATCGACATTGTTAGATTCCTCTTGATGATATGGAACTTTTGGCATACTCTGCCTCAGTTTTGGATGCAGTTGGATAGTGGTCGGGTTGGATTGAACCCAAAATTCAACCGGGCCCCTGGAACGGAAAAGCTGATAACTTACAGACCGGACGTCCGTTTGACGAACCGTCAGCAGCGTTGGTGATCACATTGAGAAATAGTCCCTATGAGTATACCTTATGAGAGTTCGGGATACAGTTGAGATACGGCTGGGTTGGCTCGCACACGAAACCAACAGGGCCCCTAGGACGAAAAAGGATAATAACTCACAGACCGGGCGTCCGATTGACGCGTCGTCTGTTGCGTTGAGACCCTTATGAAGAGGCGGTCCTTAGAGATACTTCTTCGTGGAACTTTTTGATACTTGGAGTATCGACCTCTTGGCCCGTGGAGTGGACCCTCCCAGAACGAGCATGCTGTGTGCAAAAACCCTAGAGCTGGCTAAGACTTGATGACTACTGATCGATCGACTTGGTGTGTTTCAGATAGCCCAGTGGGGAGCGCTTGGTTATAGCGGCAGACCCACGACGGAGGAGCACTTGGTTGTAGCGGTAGACCCACGATACTCAACAGAAGGAGTACTCTAGAGGCTATGAGGGGGAGGGCTTGGTTGTAGCGGCAGAACCATGGTGGGAAGCACTTGGATATAGTAGCAGGCCCACAGTAATCGACAGGTGGAGTACTACAACAGTCCAAGGTTATTTGGAGGCGCTTGGTTGTAGCGGCAGACCCACTATACTCGATAGAGGAGGAGTTTCCACAGCAGCAATGGTTTCGACATCATGATTAAATCCTGTGTGAGTTGAGTCTTGATTTTCAATACTTATCTTCGATAATATTGACTTGATATCTTGTGTGGATTATATTATGCTTTCTTGTGTGGATTGGGTTGTGTTTTCCTATGTGAACTGGGTTGTACTTGGGCTCGGATGTTGGAGCCGAACGAGAATTGATGACTTAGGTATATGTATGGGAATATACCTAAGTAGTGTCAGATGTTACTTCGTGATTGTATTCTTTCCTTTGTGGTCTCAAGGTCCCTACTGAGTAGTGTATACTCACCCCTACATGGACTACGCCCGCACTACGTTGTGTTGGTTGCAGACGACGGACAACGCTGATCGTTGTTGAGGCTTGCGGAGCAGGTCGGTACCTAGAGGTGGACCACTGGACGGGACGTACACGGAGTGGACGGCTAGACCCGAGGAGCTGTGGAGGCTATCTGTACCCACCCTTCATGTGGGACTTCTTGTGGACGGCTCGACGTTGCGACTTTACTTCTAGTTTGGGTTTGAATTCTGGCCCATTTTTTTTCCGCACTTGTACTCTATATACTTAGTGTTTACTTTCGTTTACTTACTCTATGTGTTTGTTTACTTCATACATGCAATGCCTTCCCTTTTTATCAGGAATTATGCCTTGGTGCTAGTCTCCAGCCCCTGGCCTATGGGAGGCGGGCTTGGGTTAGTAACGGCACAGGCCCCGAGGGCGGGTCGTGACAATTAAAGATTATTAATAATATTATTATCATTATAAATTTAATAAATATAACTATTATTAGTTGTCAATAATGTAGTTACTATTTAAAAGAAATGAATAAAATTATGATTATCATTAATATTATTTTTATTATCAGAATTATTAATATTGTTATTAAGAAAATTAATGTTGTTTTTAAGATTATATAATTATTAATGAAATTATAAAAGTTGTCATTAATTTTATTATTATTATTATTTACATAATTGATTTTAATTGATTTTAATTTTTTTAAAGCCTAAGTCTACCCATCACCCCCTCCCCCCTTACCTGCTACACAGAAATCTCTATCCCCCTTACCTATTTGGTGCAACACCCCTTTCCCCCACCTTCTATATCATGAACCCCTCCTCCTCCATCATGCAATGACACCATATGTCCTCCCCTTCTCCCATAATGATGCACCATCCTTTCCCTACTCCCCACATTCAACCTGTAGATCATGAATTGCCTCCCCATCTCCAATTGTGGGCAGTGAAGGCCTTACATTGGCTCTCTTCTCCCAAATCACATCACCCATTGTCTCCTGTGTGCGTTTAGTCTGGTGACTCCCTTTTGTGCACACAAGCCATCAACCTAACGCCGAACCTCCCTAACTACCCCATTGGTTTGTATTATTTCTTTTATTTTTGGGTTTTTTTATCAATTTACATAATACCTAACTCCTCATAATATGTTTCACGCATTTCCCTCATTGTATGGGGTGTCTGGTTGGTCTGTGACATCCTGTTTTTTCTTCCGCTGAAACGTCTTTGTGTTTGAACATGGTTTGAGGGGGTGTTTTCAATTTTCCCTTTCCCAGAACACCCCATGAGCATTTTCATGTTTTCAATTAATTCATAAATCTTAGTCACACATGTAATATATTTACATCCTAATGATAATGGTAGTTTTGTGTTGGTATAATTTATTAGAAATATATTTCTATTATGATTTGTGTTAATTTTTAATGTTTAGTGCACCTAGGAGGCATATTTGAAATTAATCTATTCCATGAAACTTGAAATGGGTTAGTAATGAAATGTTTGTCCCTTTGTGTAGTTGTAATTTTTTTTGATTGATGAATTTGGTTTGTGTAATGTTATATCTTATTGTTTGTGTTAAAATGCATTAGGAAAGTTTTATGATTTTAATGAAATGGTTTTGTTCTCTTAAATAAATATGGGTTGTTGGATATGGTCTTAATTTTATTTATTTTTTATTGTTGATGTTCCATTTGATGTTGGATTATCCATAGGATCACTAAGTGCACATGTCGATGTTCTTGCAAATGAACATTGTACATGGAAAAAATTTCACTCCTTCTAAATATTATTTCCTTAAATGGTTTTTGTTTTATAAAGGGGGTTAGGCCTTTTTTGTGTCTTATAAATATGACAGTAATGGTGTTCCTCACATTTGGCCAATTTGGCATTAAATCAATATTGGGTGTGAGATAAAAGAGTAAAGGCCATTTTGTAATTGCAATGTCATTCCATGTGTGTTTCTCAATATAAGGGCCTGTTTGGATTTGTAAATCAAAAAGTTGTGTTTTTATGTTATTCCTGGTAAATGTATTAGAAATGTAGACCTATGGGACCTTTTGGAACATCTAGATCTTGTGTAATGTTTGTGTAGACTCTTTGGAAAGAACTGTGTTTTTGAAACTATATGCTGTTTGGAAATCATAATGATTTATGTAATGTCTCAAATGGATATATGTGATAAAGTCCTAGTTGGCACCTTATGCCACTTTGAATGTGTGAACTCCCAGTTCAAAACAAAATTTTCTTTGTGAAATTGTTTAAAATTTTATGTTATGTTACGCCCCTATTATCACCTTGGATGATATGGCATATACATGTTTATATCAATATCTGTATATATATATATAGTGGGCACAACTATAGAAGGGATATCCCATTATGGGTAATCATATTGAGTGTTCATGTTTGGGGTAGGCATGTGCGGTGACGGTATGTAAGATGAGTTACGCATGCTAGTGCCTCTTACTAACATTGTATTACTGCAACCCCTATGGGTTCCTGGGCATAATTTATATGGTCGAGTGATAGTTTCTGATTAGCCCCGATTATATGGGGATGTACCCCTGGGATTTGCGGTTAGGCTAGGCGGTTTGTGCCACTAGTTAGGCCAGGATAGGGTAGCTAGTTGGTTATTGATTTAGGGGTTCCACCATATGCTAATAGGTGGTTCTAAACCGAGCACGTCTAGGGGTGTTCTAGTGATGTTTAGGATCTCCCATGATTTTTATTGTATTGGTAGTTTATTTTCTACTATACTTGTTAGTTTACTTCCAACTTGTACTAATTTTTTTTGAACAACCCTTTTATTTCTTCTTTTGGGATTTTATTTATAAATGAGGGATTGGTTTTGGAAATGATTTATAGAGGGTGTTGGATTTTAAAAAATGAGTAAAATTACATTGTTTGCACTAAAATGTTAACCCTAACTTGTAATTATATGTTCAAATTTCTGTTCTTGGACTATTTTGGGGAAGAGATCTTGTGGATTAAATGGATTATTCATGGAATCCCTATTATTTCTTTTTTTCTCATGACTAATTTACCTTTTTAGTATCAGGTTCCTCATGTTTTGGATCACTCTTGTTGTGAGCATGGTCCTCTGTTAGGTAGTGACCCATGTGGTCGCATGAAGGTATGTTTGGCTGCACATATTTATTTTATTTCTAATGTTAGTGTTATTTATTTTTTAGTTCTTTATATTTATTTGTCCTTTATTTTGGGATTAAATCATTCCCTCTTGTTTTTTTGATACCCGACACTAGTTTTCATCCTGGGGGGATCAGGGAGGCCCCTCAGGACACGTTGCGGACCGACTCGGGTGACTGGTTCAGGGTCGACACAAGATGGATTGGGACATATGGATCTTGAGTTTTCCATCTATTACTTGTTTAATTTCTTAAATATGGCCTAATTTGGATTCATTTTAGGGATATATAGGTCTCTTTGGTGTTCGAGACTGGGTCGTATCCCAGAACTGGAGTTTTTGGAGAAAAGGGGAGGCCACATGGTTAATGAAAAAGGTTAATATTAAAGGGCATGGATGTGCAAACATGTCTTAACTTTTAGAAGAATTTATTGATGATTATTCATGGTTGCTCTATGGTTAGTCAAACTATGAAAGGCAACCAAGCGATGTGCCCCAGACTTCTAATGATCTGAGCTTGGTTTTTACACAGTTAGAAAAACCATGAACATAGACCTTGTGACCCAAACATTTTGGGTAAAATTTAAACTTTATCCCCAAAATGTTTCAAAACCTAAATGAGTTTCTTCTCCTCATCTATTTCATCATAGAGGAGAATCCTGGGAGAGCTTCATATGAATCATATTCTCCCGTTTCAAATCACTTCTCCATCCATTGTCTGTTTCGACCTCTGTTCTTCTCCAAGGATTCACAAAGGTAATGCCTCGATTCCAATTTAGCCATATTCAATTCTTCTAGATATCGATTATGATATATGAATTTAGGATCATATTCTCTAATATCCAATTCATAATTCAATATTCATATTTCTACCAAACCATGGAGAATCAGATCCTGATACTGGATTAGCTATGTTGCACGATCAGAAGGTAGGTGGTATTGTGCCTTTTGATGATTGTCAAGCTATTTATGTATGTAAGAGTGCTGCTGCACACCCATTTTTGGGTGTTGTTTCCTTGATTTTTAAATCATGAATTCTGTTACCTATTGTCTTTAGGTAATTACTTAGGTGTTCCAAAGAACGTTTAAGGTTTTTTTACTAGATAAACGGCCACCCCTCAGGTGAGTGCTTATTTCAAACAATTTATGGTCATTTTTCCTTGGATACCTATGTGGTATTCCATGAATACCTTTTCTGGGTTTTATAAATTCGAATTTCTTATTCAAAAATTTTTTACATGTTTTTGGAAGGTATTTTAATTGGATAGGTTGTGGTATTGATGAGTTCCCCGTTTGACTGATGTTCTGCCAATTCTTGATAAAGCATGTTTGGAATGTTTTTCTCAAACTGTGAAAATTCCCATGTGTGTTAATTAATGTTAAAGACATGTAATAGTTTAATTCGATTGTTTTTCATTTCAAATAAGTAGTTCTAATGTGAGTAATTATCAGACAAGAATTTGAGGTTGGTCCTAGCTTGAGACACCCATATTGGTAAGATGTCAAATGCTTATGGTTTTTACCATAGCATGTCTAATAAAAATTTTAAAATATCTTGTTATGGTTGAATTGTAAATAATACAAAGTGAATCAAAGATTTTGATGGAATTACATGAAAGGTATTGTATGTCAAATTTAACATAGTCTTTTGAGTGACCCATGGATTCTTTGAATTCCTTAGACTAGCTCAGTGGGTTTGTTAATTAAATAATTAGCCATTATTGAACCAAGGATTCCATGGATGGGCTCAAAGAGGTTATGTAAATTCAGAGTTCATCATGGATCTTTATGGGGTTCCATGGGTGGACTGAAAATGTATGGATTATGTCATGTGTTATACTTTTCACCCTTATAGGACCGCCATGGATGGGATTAGTGACTTTGGTTATACTATACCTGGATTGATACTGAATATTCCGCTATGAGGTTCCCTAGAGACGAGCATGTATGGTGTTGGTGGATTTGAACCTAGAGTTACCATTTAATTACACTTTAGGAATAACTAGGATGGGTTTGAGGTTATTTGGATATTGAATGTTTTATGACACATATACCGAGAAAAATCCCATGCTTTCTTTCGGTCATTTCCAATATTTTCTTAGATTGCCTTATTAGGCATCTGTGGTTCTTACAACAATATAGGGGATCACTATGCTTAGGCTAGATCTCCAGACTTATACAATCAATTTAATTGAATATAAATGGAATGTAAATTTAAACCAGTTATTCTTGGATTGTCTACTTTTGAGTATTTCCTAGCTTACTTATTTCACTATTTTACACTTTCTATTATATATATAATCTTTAAAATAATGACAGATACCATGGGAGTTTACCTAATGGGATTTAGTCTCACACCCTGTTTGGGTCCTCCTTTTCCCAAATAGATTATATGGTTACAGGTTTTTATTAGGGAGAGGTCCCCCTTCAGGTACATGATATTCTATTTAGAAGCATGAGAGCTTGGGACTAAGCCAAGGCTTGCGATGTTGCAGGGATAATTTAGTTCTTTTTGTACAAATTGGATATTATACAATATATGATATCCTTGTGACTTGTTTGGATATTTTCTTAGATGCATGTGACATTCATCATTTGGTATATGATATAACACCGGATCATTTGTATTATCGTTCTTCTACTATTTACTTCTATTGTGTGGTATTACAACATCCTCTATCAACATCTTATTTTCAATGTGTTACACACTTCAAATGAGGGAATAGTATCCCCACTATAACACCAATGACCTTGATTCTAGTTGGAAACTTCTAATTTTTTGGGAGATGTTCTTGAGTTAATGTAGCCAACCTGGCTTGGAGCACTATATAGTGGAACTCAAACCTGGTATGTTACAAAGCTATATCATTAGATTTTGGTTTAGTGGTATTCTTTATTGTTATGTGCTGATAGAATGGGATATGAATAAATGTGGATTTTGTAATAATATGTTCCTAATAATATATACTCTATGTACAAGGAAAAGACAACAATCCATATATTTATTTATTAACCTTGGATTTCTATTTATTATAGTTGATTTGTTTTTACAGTTGGGTGACCCACTTGTATTACGCTATTTATATTAATACTATTTTGGTTTCAATTCTGTTTCAACCAAATGATATGAGGGCATTCCCTCTCCTTAATCATCTATTCACACATTATAAATCATTATCCATTCCTTTTTATCATTCCATTTAAAAGCATTAATGATTGCATGCTATTGTGATAGGTATTATGATATATATTCTTTCTGTTGTGATAGGTGTATGAATACATGATATTGTCTGAATTGGATGGATGAAAAGATTTGGAACCTAAGGATTATGGGCCCTATTGGATTATTATTTGGTGGATCATGTTTTAGAATGATATTTATCAGTGCTATTATGCTCTATTTGTGGATTCCAATCATTGATTTATTGGGATTTTGGACCCCATGGGGTAGAATTCCGTATACCACTAGTTACCCTTTGATAAAGGAATGTGATAAGCATGAAAAAAGAGAGAATTATAGTTTTGAATATCGAACTAGCGTAAAACATGGAATGAATGTGAAAATAATATGAATTGAAATCTATTTTGAGAATGAACTCGACCAGAACAGTCCTTAGTAGTGGGATCACATTAGTGATTCTCATTGTTTTAGTCCTAGACCTAACCCATGGGGTAGGTAGATGGATGTGTGTTTTGAGGAAGGTTTTTGACATATCCTAGGTTTTTTATGATTTGGAGCTATGAATTTGTTTTGATCTAGATGTAAGGCGTGTTCTTGACCTTCTAGTGTCATGCCACCACGATGACCTCTAGATATACTCTAGGAGGGTGGTGATGATCATACCTTGGAGGTGGTAGGATTTGGGCTAGTAGAGAAATCCTTTAATAATTTCAGGTGTGGCAATGAATTTTATACCAGATGTTGGTTCTAATGCACAATTAAGTGAAGGTTTCAAGAGATTCAACAACGCCTTTCTTAGAGCACCACAACCTTCCATTCCTATGTATGAGCTGATGTGGGTGTTCTAGCAGCAGCATCCACCCAAATTTTATGGAGATGGTGGACCACATGCTACCGAGTCAGGGCTAGAGTACATATTATCGATCATCGATCACCAAAATAACTCTCGCGAGAGGATGGTATAACTCAGGACATATATGCTGCGTAATTCTTCCAAGATATTGTGGGACATGACTACTTAGATGGAGCCTCATCAGGATATGGCTTGGGAAGATTTCCATACTATCTTTTAGGATTACTACTATCCTGGGACATTGAGGTCTAATAAGTACCGAGTGTTTATGCATCTAAAGAAGGGATTTTTTTTAGTAATGGTAAACTCTGACCATTTTACCGAGCTCTAACAATTCAGACCTATCCTAATGGGTGACGATATATCGAATGCTTGGTAGTTTGAGTATGGTCATAGATATGACATCCAATCTTAGATAAATGTCTTTTGGTTGACCTCTATGTCTATTATTGATAATCCAATACTAATCATAGAGTGAAAATCTGAGAGAATCTAGAGGTGAAAGCCATGGTGGTTCAACATCTAGATTAGGTATTGTCTCAACACGCAATATGAAGCGTCTTATGGAGCTTCCCCATAGTGATGTGAGCAGTTATAACAATTCTTCCAGTAGCCAGGTGAAATGATACCAGCGTGGTCCTCTAGGGAATACCAGGAAACAATGTCTAGAGGAACCAATTTTGTGCCAATATTATGGTAAGATGGTCCATCTGCAGAGATTTTTTATGACTTTTTATTCAGAAGAAAGTGAAAGAAGATATGCACCGTCTCCAAGTTATGTAGTGGGGTTTACATCTTCCCACCATTCTGGGAACTAGAATACATAGGGCCATTCAGGCTGAGGTGGTGGTTGTGGCCATTATAGATGGACTCTATGTTCTCTGGGAATGTATTGTGGATCACCTCCAAGTATCCATATAGTGTCTTAGGGTCATGGTACGGGCCAGAATTATGCAGCGCAACAGTCCCAATTTAATCAAGATCCCATACCTTCTACTATCAGAGGTACTATTCTAGTAGCCTCTTTTTTATCTTGTACACTATTTGATACAGGGGCTTCACATAGTTTCATATTTATACCCATTATGGAGATCCTTAGGCTCTATTTCATTACATTTGATGATTTTATGATGCTAAAAATTCCGTAAGGATTTAGAATATAAGGTGTTCGTTAGTAGAAGGATTGCCCAGGAGGTTGGTGGGTGTCACTTCTCAGGGGATATCTATGTCCTAGAAATGACATATTTTTATGTCAATATTAGTATGGACTGGCTAGTTTCCTTTTAGGTAGTTTTTATTGCTGTCTCCTTGGGGTGAGTTTCACGTCACCAGATGGTTGATTGTTTCTACACAAAGGTGAATAATATGCCTGGAATGTCAAGCTGGAAATGAGCATTGTTGGTTGGGAAAGAAGACATATTATAGGGCGACTTTGTGTCTAGATGAAAAGGGAATAAAAAATATGGATTTCTATCTATTGGTTGATCATTTTAGGGATGTTTTCCCAGAAATTTTTTTTGGATTACCTATGGTGAGAGAGGTGGAGTTCTCTATCGATCTAGTGCCAAGAGCTACACTAGTATCCATTCCTCCTTACAGGATGGATTCAACATATATACCAAAGCTCAAAAGGTAGCAAGATGACTTAGAGACTAAGGGTCTCATTCATCCCAGTACTTCTCCAGGATATTTTCCTATCCACTTTTGAAATAGGAAGATGATTACCTCCAGATTTTCTTGGAAGTGTAGAAGATGAACTTGTTGACCATTAAAAACTGATATCCTAAATCGCAAATAGATTAAATCTACGACCTACTCATAGAGTGAAGGTTTTCATAAAGATTTATTTGAGATCCCATTATCATCAGGTGTGTGTAAGACCACCAGACACAAATTTCACAACATTTCGATGTAGGTATGGTCTATATGAATATATTGTTATGCCTTTCAGTCTCCTGAACTTGCCATTGGTTTTCAGGGAATTTATAAACCTGGTGTTCCACCCTTATCTGGAATCAGTTTTCATGGTTTTTGTGGATGATATGTTGGTTTATTCACTAAATTTAAATTTCATGATATTGTACTATGTACACTAAGAGAGAACCATTTATATGCTAAGCTCACAAAGTTCCATTTTTGGACGGATTAGATTCGCTTCCTAGGTCACATCATCTTGGAGACTGGAGTACCAGTTTAACAAGAGAAGGTGAGAGTAGTAGTTTCCTGGAATCATCTCATGACTTTATTTGAGGTGCAAAGTTTCTTAGCGCTAGATGGTTAATACATGCAGTTTGAACAAGACAACCATCATTTACCAGCATCGCTAACAGGCTTGACTAAAAAGGGTGTGAATCATGTATGGGATGATTCATACATGATGTCCTTTTAGGAGGTAAAAGGGTGATTGACATTATTGTCGATACAGATTCTTCTAGATCTAGTTAAGAGTTAAATTGTGTACTTTGATGCATCACGAATCAGGCTAGGAGTAGTTATTTGGTAAAGGGATCGAGCCTTAGCCTATTGGTCTCAGTAGTTGAAGCCACATGAGAGGAATTACATGATTCATGATCTCGATTTAGATATTGTTGTTCATTATTTACACAACTAAAGACATTGAATAATGGGAGAGAGTTGTTTTGTTTTCATAGACCACAAAATCCTCATGTGTGTATTTACATAGCCTGATCTAAATCTGAACTAGTTAAGCTAGGTTAAATACCTTCAATGTTTTGAATTTGATAATTCCTACACATTTTGGATGGGTAATGTAGTGGCTGATGCCTTGAGTAGGAGGAATTAGTTTCAACTAGTACAGTAGGATAGTAGTGAGTTGAAACTATTCATGTCGTTCTTTGAGATGAATTTGGAGATGCATGATAGCAACAAAAAATTTTCCCTCATCTTTATATGTTACCAATACTCTAATTGAAAGTGTGTGGATGACCAAGCTATCATATTCTGAAGGCCTTGTTCTATGTGAGAGTGTGGTAGGTGAGAACCCTCATCCTGGTTGGAATGTAGGCGAGGATGTGGTTCTATGTTTACATGTTCGCATATGGGTTCTTGCAGACATACACGTATAGATGATGTAAGATTTTTTTGTCAATGTATGAAATGTTTATCTTGGTGTCACTAATATGTATCAGGTTTTACATCATCATTATTGGTGTCTAGGTATGAAAAGATATGTAGATTGTTTTGTAATGAGCTGATCCACCTATCAGTAGGTGAAGGCACAACACTAGCGACCAAATGGGCTTATACAATAGTTACCCATTATTGAGTGGAAATGGAATGATATCCTGATGTATTTATTGATGGGTATAATGAGGTTTCCTGTAGGTAATAACACTATTTGGGTTTTTGTGGATAGTCTCATGAAGGTTTCACATTTCCTACCATTCTAGGAAACATTCAGTGTTGACGATCTTGGGAATTTGTACATCTAGGAGATAATACGGTTTCATGGGGCTCTACATTCTATCATTTCATAAAGGTATTCCCGGATTACTTCTTGTTTTTGTTAAGGGCTACAGAGGGCTTTGGGTACATAAGTGATTCTAAGAACAACTTCTCACCCTTTGACAGAAGATTAGTCAAAGCGCATGATTCAGGTGCTTGAAGATATGATTCGATAATGTGTCTGGGATTGCACCGGCTCTTGAGCAGCACACATACCCCTAGTGGAGGTCTCCTATAAAAATAGATTTCAGGATACTAATGAGATGGAACCATATGAGTCTTTATATGGTTGGCTATTCCATTCACCCCTATGTTGGCTGGATGTCGGAGATGCAACAATGATGAGACCTTGTCTTATGTAGGTGACCACTAAACATGTTCAATTCATTCATAATTATATGGATACTGTGCAGTCACATCAGAAATCTTACTCTAATAGCCACTGATGACCTATGGAGCTCGAGGTCGGGGCATGGGATTTTCTATTTGTTTCACCGAGGCTAGGACAAAAGAAGATCAAAAGTGAGGGTAAGCTCTCATCGAGTTACATCGGACCATCTAAGATTATAGAGAGGGTCAGGCTGGTTTCCTTTTGGTTGTAGTTTCCTTAGAGGTACCAGAATATGCATGATGTATTTCATGTTTTTTAGTTTAAGTGTTTCTATTCATACCCTTCTCATTCCATTCAGCTATAAGAGGTTGAGTTACAAGAATATGCTTCCTCTGAGGAGCATCCTATAAAAATTTTGGATCATAGCATGAAGGATCTTCAGGGTTGGTGCATTCCTTTTGTATGTGTGCTACAATAACATCACTAAGTGCAAGAAGAGACCCATGATAAGGAGGATTATGTTCGCTCACAGTGGCTAGAGTTGTTCTAAGATACATCTATACCACCCTAGGCAGGGTAATTTGGGGAAAATTGCTTTAAGGGGTGAGGTTTGTAAGAAATAGGTTCTTCTATGAGGTATATATCATATGTTTTCTAACTATTACTCATTTAATTTCTTAAATATCGCATAATGTGGATTCTCGTTTGGGTCTTAGAGGTATTTGGGGTGTTCAGGGATCATCTCAAGCCCAGAACTTGTGTTTTGGGTGAAAAGATTAGGCCACACAGTTAGTGAAAATCATATAGGTTAGGGATCCTAGTTATGCATGCATGTCTGTAGTTTTAGAAGAATTATAAAGACATACACATATTTACCACAAGGTTAGTCAAATTTTTTGGTGTAACCAAGAGATGTTCTACATAGTTCTAGTGAGTTGAGCATGGTTTCCAAACGGTTAGGAAAACCATGTGCATAAGTCGTGCGGCCCGGATATTTGGGGTAAAATTACAAGTTTTCCCTTGAAATAATTCAAAATTGAAATTAGTTTCTACTCCTCCTTTAGTGAGTTTCAGAGGAGAACTAGTTGAGATTCCATGTGAATCATATTCTCCCATTTTAGATCCCTTCTCCATCCGTTGTTCGTTTTGAATGATGTTCATGTCCAAGGATCTCCCACAGTAATGCCTCAATTCATTTTAGCCATATTCGATTACTCTAGATATCGATTATGCTATTTGGATTTAGGATCATATGCCCTTATATCCCATTATTCATTACTTCTTCATATTTCTACCATACGGGGGTGAATCAGAGCCTGATACGGGATGAGCTATCTAGAACACGAATAAGGTTCGTGGTCTTGTGCCTTTCACGAATATTCATGTTGTTTATATATACTGGAGTATCACAAACCCATTTTGGAATGTCTCCTTGATTTTTAAATCATTCCTACTATTACCTATTGTTTTTTAGGTAATAATTTGGAGTTTCAAATCATGTCTAATATTAATTTACTGGATTAAGGTCTATCCTTCAGGTGAGTGCCTGTTTCGACCATGTTATGATGGTTCAGCATAAGATACCTATCATGTATGCCGTGAATCCCTTTCTTGGGTTGTTTAAAATGGAATTTATTATTCAAATTTTTGTGCCATGTTTTTTCATGGTATTATAATTTTTTATGGTGAAGTATAGACGAGTTTCCCCTTTGACCCATATCTTGCCTATGCTTCATAAAGCATGTTTGAAATATTTTTCTCTAACCGTGAACTTTCCCACATGTGTTAATTAATGTTAATGGCTTGTAATAGTATAGTCTTCATGTCATTCATGTCATATATGTAATTCCCATGTGAGTAATGATATAATAAGAATTTGAGGCAAGTCCACGCTTGAGACACCCATTAGTTGTATGTTGTTAAATGCTTATGGTCTTGACTGCTGAATTTCTAATGAAATTGATAAATGAACATGTTATGGTTGAATGGTAAATAACATTAATAAAATCAAGGATTTTTTATGTGATGGAATTGATGGGAATATATGCCTAATTTAATTTAGTCCCTTTATTGAACTTTGGATTCTATAAATTTATTGGATGGGTTCAATGGGTTAGTTAATTAAATGATAAGTCAAGAGTGAACCATGGATTCCCAGGATGAGCTCATAAAGTCTCTGTAAATTCTGAGTGAATTATGGATCCTTATTTGATTCCATGGACATAAACAAGAGGCTAGGATAATGTCATGTGTTATACTTGGTCTTCCTATAGGACAACTATAGATGGGATCAGTGACATAGGTTTTACCACACCTAGAGTGATATCAGATATTCCTCCATGACATTCACTAGGGATGATATTTTAGGGTGTTTGTGGATTTGAACCTAGAGTGAGCTTTGAATTCCAAATTAGAAATTTCATGGTTTGTACCAAGGTTAATTTTTTACTGAATGGTTTATGACATGTCTTCCACGACAAAGCACAATATTGCTTTGGGTCATTGCCTATACTTACCTAGATGACCTTTTATGGCATCTATGATGCTTACTACAATATGGGCGATCATCGGGCATAGGACATTTCTTGAGATATATAAAATGAATGTTATTTAATTATTAATTTAATATAAAAGGAATGTTAATATAAACCAGTGCTTGTAGGAATATTTACTTTTCATTATTTCATAGCTTACTTCTTTCAATATTTTACACTACCTGTTATATATATACTCATTAGTAGATTTGAACCGAAAATGGGTGGTATCCTAGTGGGATTTAGTTTCACACCCTATTTGGGTCATCCTTTGGGCTTAATTAGACTATATTGTTGTAGTTTTCTATAAGGGAATGTTCCATCATTCAGGTACATGTTATACTGTTTAGGGGAAGGAGAGCATGGGACCAATCATACTCTTACGATGCTTCTAGGATACTTTTTTCATTATTTACCTTTTTGGATCATATAATATATATAATAGCCTTGTTACTTGTTTTTATTTTTTATTACAAATATGTGACATACATCATTTTGTTTATGATATGAAACATGGTAGATAATATTATTAACCTTCCTTTGTTTACTTCTAATATATGGTTTTACTTCTTCTGCTATCTGTTTCTTATTTCGATGGTGTTACACTATAAAAATGAAGGAATAGTATGCCCTCTATCACAACAATAAACTCACTTGTAGACATTAGACTATGGAATTTCGGGAGATGCGCTTGAGGCCATGTGGACAACTAGGCTCAGAGCACGACTAGGTGGCACCGGGACTAGAGATGTAACATTCGACCAAGGAATTCATATATTTATATATAATAAAATTTTAATTTATTAAATTAGGGGTACCATCCTATGAATTTTAAATGGGGATTAAGATATCCATGCCCTTAAATCCAAATAAATGATGTGATACATCATTAAAAACATTCTAATCATCAGCATGAAACCCAATGTCCGACAACCCAAAATGATGTGAAATATCATTTCCAACATCCTAGACGAAGGAGATGTGAAATTTTATGTCCCAAAACCTTAACCAATTCCTCTCTTAATAGTCGTTTATATTGTTACCCCAATTACATATAATCCCTTAACAAGAACATTTTTTAATGAGGAACCAAATATCACTCATTGAGGAGTGTGTCCCATCAGACCTATGACCCCATCCATGATATTATAATGTGGAAATACAATGACTTATCATTGTTTAATGATTCATTTTACACTTTTATTAACATAATTAGTAAATACAACACATTCATTGAGTGAAGAGTGATAAGGGCCTAGATGAACTATTTTTAAATCTTGTAACCTTACATTCAAAATTGTATATCTTAGGCCCTGAAAATTATCTATGAAAGAATTGACATGACTCTTCATGATAATAAACATTGTCTATTATATTTGAAAGAAAAAATAAGTCCCTGAATCAATACATTCCAGAAAAAAATTCATAAAATTAATTAGTTGAGCTGGAATGGACACTAGTATTGATATGGGCCAAGTCAACCATAATTTGAAACAATAATCTATTTAAATCATTCTATCCATCTTATTTATAAGGAAAACCCAAAAATTATTGTTAAGAATGGTCAAAGATAATTGATTCAACAACCTCACTTTTGGATCATTTAGTTTTTTATCCCTCGCAGTTATTTATATAAAAGAAAACACACCACACAAGGGGTTTTAGTTATATATCCATGGTGTAAATGTCATGGGAATATAGCAAACATGCCAAAAGGGTAGGTTCAGGATGAGTTAGTTAACCACCTATGGGGATATCAGGAATATAAGAGGGATTATATTTATGGAATTAAAATTTATTTAATTAAGTTCACATTTTGGAAGTGACACACAAAATATCATATGGACGACACAACAACACATTTTATAAATGACGGTTCTTTAAGGGAAAAATAATATAGACCTCTTACATTATTAATATAAAGGTAAAATCATCCAATTTTAGACGTGATTCAAAATATAATGGGTGAAATTTGAGGCATAGAAAACTCGGTTAATATAGGTCATATGAGATTACATGTAAATAACATCTGATATAGGAATATAAATAGAGAATAGAACCAAGGGGACCCATGGACTTAAAGAGGGTGATAAAATGTGGTTGGAAATGCTAGATTCCTTGTAGGAAAAAATATATTTATCAAATATAAGGAGAAAAAGATGGGGGCTCTAGTTTATCTTCTATGCATGGGATGAATGATGAGAAATTGACATCGAGGGTTAAAATAAAAAAGAGGAAAAGGAAATTTCGAGAAACATTAATGAGATTATGGGTTTGGAACATACTGTTCCAATTTTGAAGATCCACTTTTTACATAACCACATTCCACATGATTTCCTCACCTAGTTTACCAACTTTTCACCAACCATGCAAGCTTCACTCCCCAAGAATCGCCGATGTCAGACAGTATCAACACATGGTTAGATAAATAGTATTCCATATGTGTGAAACTATTAGCATATCTAAAATATTTTTCATGGTCACCTGACCCACATATAATGGATTACCATATAATATTCCCAGGAAAAACTAGCCACGTGGTTATACCACATGGTTAATACTATATGTGTTCTAATAATGTGTCTAATCTATCTTCTCTGAGACACTTCTTTCTTGTCCCAAACCCTTGAGATATTCTTAAAACCTTCACCAAACCTCTCAAGTCACATTTAACATATATAAATTAAACTTTTAATGTGTTACAACCCTCATAATTCCATTCTAAATCATATTTTTCAATTTCTTCCATCCATCAAAAATATGTTACATTTATTTTGATATTTTTTTACCTTATCCAAAACATGAGATGTTACAATGAAGGACCTCAAGAACTATATAAATGGAATTTTATGTTGTTGTATATTTGGAAAATGATCCTATAGAAATGTCAAATTCTAATGAAAATCACCGATTTTAGTTGACAATATAGAATAAATTAATGTTCTTCCAAAGGTACCCCTAAAAATATTATGTTATAGATGATACTAGTAACATCTCAGATAAATAAATAATGTGGAATTTTTATATTTATTAAAAAAATTAAATAAATATTAATTTTACATTGAAGTGGATTCTACGTCTAATACCGTACTCAACATGTAACAACAAGTTTCCTTGAAATCATATGTTGCACATAATGTTGAGTTATACTGAAAAATAATAATATAATTTTATTATTTCAAATAGTATTTAACTCATAACTGTTCTATTGGTGTTAATGAACATAACCAACTATAATTTGGTTAAAAAATTTCGGTAAATGTTTTTACAGTTATACAATATGTTTTATAGGTTTAAAATAAGAATGAATCCAATTTTAAGCATTGATACTCTAATATTTTTTAAAAGGTTTAGTTGCCTTATTTTGATGGAGAAACCATTTTAAATCTACATTTGTTCCCTTTTATACGTTATATTTGACAAAATAAAATTATTCTTTAGAATCGGGACATCAAAATTTACTTCAGGTAAATTTTTGGAATTTTATTAATAAAATTCATTTTTAATGAATATTGAAAAATACTATATTTAATTCAAAAATACTTTTTAATATAATTAATTTATATGGTTATATTATCTTTTTAATTGGTTTTTAATTATTTATAATTTTACCATTTAATCCAATTATATTCAATGTAAGAAATTTCACTATGAAATTGTACATAAACAAGTGTCAATCTTTTGATAGTTATTATTTCTTAAAAACTCACTTTTTGTTTTGACAAGAAAATTAATTTTAAATTAATTAATCCAACTACTATGTTTATGATTTCGTAAAATATGCCTCATTTTTTAATTCTGAATAGAAAATATAGCTTAGTCTGAATTTTTGGTATTTTTAAGACAAACTTCAATTTTTGATGAATAGTGAAAACACTTAGTAGTTATTAAAAAACCAACATCTTCATTTAAATGAAATTTTATCACTTCTGTGAATTGAATTTCAAAAATATAACATACATGGTAGATATTAGTAATTAAAAAACTATTCCTTAAGGTGAAAATAATTTTTGATGCATAGTAACTTTTGACTTCTATTTACCGTGGTTAAAGATAAATAGGGTAATTCAAGGTTAAAATATTATTATAATAATATTAAATTATGCTAACATGTGTCCTAATCCTATTAGATGATACCTTATTATCCATGGGCATCCTTTGTTCAGTTTTGGGACACCATGGAGCCACTTAAAAGTGATAATGACACTTTATATTAATTAATTGAAAGTAATGAGAAAAATGAAATAAACATATATCTTTAGGTAAATAAATTCTTACATGGGGTTATATAAGTTATTTCTTTGACTATAAATATTCATTTGAAAGGAAAAAATATTTCATACATTATGGTATTTTATTTATAATATTTAGGAATCAAATATTTAAAATTATTTATGACATAATAATGATGCAGTGTTTTCCTCATTAATGAATTATTTATGTAAATAAGATTATAAAAATTAAAAAAATATCCAAAAACTATCCAATTATTATTAAATGATTTTATTTTGAAAACTAGTTATCTTATCTTAGATTTTAATTAGTTTTTTTCTAGAAACCGAAAATCATTATATAATAATATAATATTTTCAATCTTTCTTAAAGAGCACCTCCACCCCCTAATAAAAAGATCTCACCTCTAGCTCGTAACTCACTCCTCTCAAGCCCCTCGGCTCATCCAACCCAAGACCAAATAAGCTTTCAATATCCCTCTCTTACACCTTGTTTACTTACATTCGTTAGATGGAAATTCAATAAATACTTTTTCTTTATACCAAAGGGAGTTACCCTATTTAAAGGTAATGTCTTCTCTTAAGTTCTTTTCTTTTATTTTACTTCTCCAATCCCCTAAACACTTTTTACTACTTTATTTTATTAAAAAAAATATCATAAATATACTAGTTTTCTTATATGATAATTATTTGAAATACACTTACACATCACTCCATCTAATGGGTAAAGAACATATTGTTTCTGTGGACGACGAACTACTGCCTCACGAAACGATGATTGTTCAATCTTTTACTACCAACTCTAATGGTGGCCATTAAGATGAAACTGTATTTACATGTAATATATGTTATATTTATTTTGTATCTATTATTCTTTATATTTCATTTATATGAAACCTTTATTGTTTCCATAATGGGTAAACATGATAATTTTATTTGAGAATTTGCAGACTTCCGCGCCCGGAATGGGATATGACTCATTCATGCCATACATAGAATGTATAAAGGATTGAGTTACAAATATTATTTATGATATTATACTTGAATTATAATATACCTATTTTTCATTATTTTTTCATTCCATTATAAATACAAAATATAAATGAAAGTAGTGTTCATGCGTACGTACGGCTTACCGTCTCCAGGAACGATGCTATTCATTTCTTACCTCCAAATGTAATGTACTATTATAAGTAAATATATATTTTGGATATATATGATATATATGATATCTTAATCAATAATATAATTCTGGATATAATGTAATTTTGATCACATGAACAACTTGAAACTATAAGAAGTTCATTTTCGACTCAAGTGCCTAATATCGACAAAATAATGTTTATTGACTTAAATGATTGCATAATTTTTATAAAAAGGTAATAAGTGATATAAAAGGAATAATATATAGGGAAAATGTTCTTATGAAAGTTTAAATCAACTATAGTTCATTATTCAGGAGATTAAAGAACAAACGAGTCAAGTTAGACATGAGGTAAGGGGTTTATTATCTCACTTATAATTCTTTGAGATTTCCATTGTTCGCCACTAATTTATTGCATATGGTGTATTGTGTACTACCAATTGATGTATATTATCCTGATTATATTTATATTCATGGTATTCTGTAATTCATTTGGTGGTTATTAACTTTTTTTCACATGACTCGATTGATTACAATGGGGTAAGGGGTTTTCATCTCCTTTTTTATTCCTAAGAGATTCATGTTATATTTTCGACTATTTCCTTTGGTGTGGTTTATGTACTGCCTAGGATTGAATTATTTGTGTAATATAAATTAATTTATGGGTATTTACATTTTCTTTTAATTTCATGTCTTTTAATTTCTTTTTTCTCAATCTCCTTTCACTTAAGGCATATCTTGATCTTGTGAACCTTCATTATCCTATTGGGTGTATATACCGTACTTCGATATATTATATCATGAACATATTTACTCTCCTGATATTACAAGATTTTTTTAATGTTATTATGAAATTATTTTTATTCAAGTATTTTATCTTGTGGTAAGGGACTCTTTAAACAAAACATTGTTATAAAATTTTTAAAGAGTTATTCTTCTAAATCTATCTCACTAATATCAATGTTTTCAAAATGGGTTTTAAGATTTATTTATATGGACATTAATGTTTTAAAATGTTATTTACATTAAATTTTTCAATGTTGTATGGTACAATTTGAGTCAAAAATCTATTTATTAAATGTTTTAAATGGTTTTGAAAATTACATTGACAAATAATTGATTATGTTAATATCATTAAATGATATATTCTAATGTGGAAATGTTATATTTCCTTTATTCTTCTGTTATGTGTTATGATTATGTTAAGGTACTTGGTAATTGTTTACCTATATGGATGGTTCTGTGATAAACCTAGGGAGGGTGATCCTGAGATAGCTCTCCAATGCATTGGGTAACGTGATGGAGGTAAATGATAAAATTTATCCTAAGAGATTTTGGGAATATACATTGATGGGTATTCCAAATGTATCTCCCTACGTAGATGTGAAAGCTACATTGTATGTTTGATATAGATGCCCCAAGTTACCTTTATGATTTATTATTTCCATGTGTTATTCATAAATATTATGATTTGATGAGGTATGATAAAGAGAATATGTTTTGTATTCATTGATGAACTAATGTTTTCTTTCTTTATTTTAAACCCTTACATGGAATTTTTTTCTCATCCCATGTTTTGGAAATATTTTTTCACTAAATATATGATAGGGTAAGAAAAATAAAGAACTCATGAATAATTAAATCATGAACAGAATTATTTTATACTTTTAAGAATTATTATTTTATGCAAAAAAATTTATACTGAGTAGAAGTTTCTACTTTTCAATTTTTGAGATGTAATGTAATTATTGTGGAATAATTCTCAAAAACACTAAACATGAAAAGATCCTCAATGTTGAATAATTTCTTAATTCAAGATTATGTAATGTTTAAGGTTGGGTCCATATAAAACTAATTTTTAAATTATGAAATGTGATGGCATAATTATTAGAAAATGAGGATAATAAAGCCCAACAACATACAATTCTAATGGAACAATTAAGAATCCATTAACTTACTACCATAAAAGTGAATCAGGATAATATAATAACACTTATCCTCCAATCTAGATTTTTGAACTTATCATTAGATTATTATTATATAAACTATATAATATCTAAAACTTTTATAATAATATTAAATCATTACTAGAATGTTTTTATAATGAATTTTATTATAAAAACATATTGTAATATGATTATTGTATCACATGTTGATGTTTATTGGGAAGTTATTTTTTAAAATCATATTATTGATTCTTTTGATGAATTTTATTTTATATTATAATAAATAATCTATATCAGAATATAATCCATATTCATTTTTAAAATAGTAAAATAACATTTCATAATTCAAATATACCAATTATCATATACTAGTGAAAGGATAACTCTGAACTCCTTATCAAAATAAATTTTATTGTATGGGTCATAATACCCAATCACGAGGACTTTTAATATCAAATCATTGGATGGAAATTGAATAGTTTGGATATGTATATTAAAACGAGAATATTTACTTATATATATTATAATTATTTAATTATCTCCTTAGAAATAATGTCTTGAGTCATGAATATATTTCAGATACACTTTACTATTTTAATCAGGAAGAATTAATTAAAAATTGAAAGGATACAATTTATTTCAGGGGGATATAATGGATAATGATTTCAGTATTAATTTAAAATTAATTAAATATTATTATAAATAACTTGTTTCACAGGTAACATGAAAAAAAATAAACGGTGAGGACTTTTATAAAATTTTATGTTACTAAATAAATACTGATACATTATGAGAATTAAATATGAAACATCATTAAGAAAATTATTAGAGGTGTACATTTATAAGTAAATAAAAATACCAAGAATATGAAATCTATATCCTCATGGATCTCAATGAATATCATCATTCCAATTTTTTATAAATAAATAAGGAATTGAGACTATAATATAATATGAATTTTATATGATAATATGATAACATATTTTAGGCTATAAGACTATAATCTGACCATCATATATAACTAATGGACTAATATATATGTTATGATTATATTTACAATGAATAATAATAGATGAATTACTATGTATAAGTAAAAACAATCAAATTTTGTAATCAATGAAGAAATGGGAAAGAGATTTCATTTTGTAGTATAAGAAATACTTTTGATGCTCATTTTTCCTTGTTTGGATGGGTGGTTCTAACACTAGTGTTTTCCCAAAATGAACCTGAATACGCTCTCGAAAAAGATGGGATAGAGAAAAATCGTTCTTGGGAGAAGTTATGGATAATATAAATTGATAAATCACCCTTTCTATATGAACCAGAACCCATGAAAACCACCTCTTCTTAACTTACCCTTAGAAATTATGTGATATTTTTAAGTGGATTTGAATATAAATGTTAAGAAAATGTAAAGAGGAAATTATTAATAATTATTATATTATCGTTTTTACATATATTTGATACATTTTTTCATTTCCATAAAATATACTATAAAATAAAAATAAGGATTTATGTAGAATAAATTCATCGTTAATATTTATATATTATTAAATTATTATTCAATTTCAAAGAATGGGGAGGGAAAGCATATAATGAAAAAAAATTCGCAAAGAATTATTGATTTACCATATATTGTTTATTCCTAAACTAGTTAATAACTATTGAATAATGTGGAATATGTTATTTATTTACAAAAAAGTAATTTAATGTCCATATATATTTGTTTCACAGGGCATAGAATATGAATATATTCTTTTCATTATTTAAAAAAATCATTTATCGAAAATATATTTTGATGTGATATGTTGTATTACGTTAAATTTAATTCTCATAAACTCTTTAAATTGAGTAAAATAGATTTATTTTCATTTTTCTAATCAGAATATTTCAATTTTGTAGTAAGTATAAATTAATTTTTAAAATAATACGAATTTTATTAAATATAACATCTCTTACCATAGTAAAATAATTATTTTTACAAAAATTGTTTTTATAAATCTTGAGTGATTTTTTCTAATTAAATTAAATAAATTTATATTAATTAATACATTATTATTTTTACTCACATAAATAATATGTATTAACAATTTCTTATTTTTTAATTGATAGGAAATAAGAATAAAAACACATAATGTTTACAAACAAATTTTTCAATAGATTCAAATATTTTGCTATATATTCAGTTTTAATTTATGTGAAAATATTATAATATTTATAAATTGAATTGTATTAAATGCTGTATAAATTTAATATCATCTTCCAAAATAATTTATGAGTTTTAATACTTTTTCAGTAAAAAATCACTATTTTTAATATTTAATAATGTTTAATAATTGTAAAAATGGGTAACATCATCTCTCTCAAATTTTATTAAAAGAAAATAAAACATAATAACTTATAAAAGACCATTGTAAAGTTATAAATCTATACCACATGTATCAAAAACCATTACTCACCTAAATCACGTTACTCATATGTGATTCCATCTTTACACCTCGCCTATCATTATTTTTAATGCAAAGTACATGTTTTTCACCAAAAAATGAGATCACTTTAGCCCACATATACATGAAACTATCCTTAGAAAATCACTTGAAATTATGACCATTTTACCAAGCCAATATCCATATATTTTTTTCATCCCCATTTTATATAAATTCACCCAATTCATCCATTTTCAATATGTCCCCAAACAAAACATGAATGTTCTCGACAAGAGTATTATCCACTCTATAACTTTGCTTCTATATTGTCATTATCCACCATCATCAAAAGATATTACGAACACAATTATAAAATTAAATTATCAAAATTAGTTTATTTAAATTTTATTATATATATATATAATAATCATAATCAATATTTCTTCCATCTTATCTAAAATGAAAATTTAACTATTGTTATGTTCAGACTATCCCCTCAATGAAAAACATGTTCCATCTTTCATCAACACCATATATGGATGTTTATAAAAATGCATTTAATAAATGAAAATAATTTTTTTGCTTGATAAAAATTATATTATTTAAAATATGATATATTCTTATATTTATCCATTAATTAACATACCACCCTTTGATCACTAAAAAAATATCGAAAAAAGTTATTTATCGATTCTATCTTCCCAAATCAAATCAAAAACAATAATAGAAATAAAATAAACCATTATAAAATAATATATGATATTTAATTTAGTTATTTGAATAATGTATAAGTGAGTAAATTGGTAGCAAATAATTATATTTACATTTTCATTAAATAGTATTTGTGAAAAATTAAAATAACTAACTTCTAATGATAAAAATAATCAATAATTGACTAAAAAATAAACAATAAATGATTAAAATTGAAGATTATAAATAATAATAGATATGAATAAGCTTATTAAAAAATTATTCAACTTGTTGATATGTTTTATTTGTGAAGTTATGACTCTTTTATGGTTGTTGAGAGTAAATGTAAGATATTTTGGTAACTCAAATATATTTTCTTTGAGTTTTAATGGTTCCACTTGAACTTATTTCTTATTTGTTTTTAAAACAAGATAATATTTTATTAAAATTTATTTTATATTTCTATCTAGTTCAAATGGAATTTTTAATCCAAATATTCTTCCTTCATGAATTTCATTGAAATGTATAATGAGTTAATAATAGTTCCCATCCTCTACAAAAAATAAATTTCTCTTCCTCATATATATAATTTCATTCATAAATGGTTTTTTTATTATTCTAGAACCCAATAATTATTATATCATGTTTTCTCCATATTTATCAATTCCATTTTTAAAATAATATTTTATTATCCTTTTTTGGTATGGGTTTGAATAAATATTGTTTATAATAATAAAAAATAATTTCTCTTCACCATCATATATTTTATCTTCCACTACAAATTTCTCCGACATAAAAATTATATATATTCAAGGTTCCATTATTGGAATTTATTTCATAGTGGTGTTTTGTAAAATGTATTTTGAACGTTACTCAGGACATTATATATTTTGAATATGGTTGAAAATATTTGATGAAATCATTTTTAAATTTTATATATACATTCGTCTATATATCGAGTACATAAATATCTGATGGAGTTATTTTTAATGTATCAACCTCTTAATTATCTTATGAAATACTGAATTTTGGGTTATCATATTTTGGTATGAACCAATCCAGTTCATGAGTTAATTTTTTGTTATTCCATTTAGAAATATTACAAAATCGATTTTTGTAAGTATTTTTCATGATATCATTTATGAATGATTTCTTATAGAACACATGTGTATGGATTTTGAATATGTGATGGGTTGTTCTTATATAAACTACCAATGAATTTGGTTAATATTTAAATATCATGATATAACCCTGATAAATGAGTTGAGATGCTCAGTTTTCTATGAATAATTCCTTTTGATGCTCAATTAATTATGAGAAAATGCGATATGTTGGAAAATACAATATTCAGAATAAGGTATTATTCTAGATCCACTATTAGAAACTACTTTTTATTACCAATCCACTATTAAAAATAGATAATAATTGTTGATCAACTATGTTTTTATATCAATGATTTTTTATTAGAAATTAATTTTTCGTATTAATATTATTATGCTATAGGAATCATATTTGTTTTCTCTTATTTCTATAATATTAATATATGTTATTTGATTTATCATTTGAGAATAAATTTTATTTTTTTATAACTAATAAGAAACTCTTAATATTCCATGATCCTTTTTTCGTTGTTTCTATGATGATCACATTTTATGATATGCTTATGATATGAACCATCTATGACATGATGGTAGGTTTTCCATAATCAAAATTGTATCTCAATCCTTATTATTTTTCATATTTAACTTGGAACTTATAAATGAAATTATGTTTTTAAGGTTTACTAAAATAGATATTTTGTGGGAGATGTTGAAAAAATAATGAGAAATAAGAAATTCATGTAGCTAATGTCAAAACATAATAATCATTTAGGTTATAATGTTGTGTTATTTTTATGATATTTAATATTTAAATTTAATAAATATATTTATGTTTTTATAGATTATTGTGAGTTAGTATCAAACTACATAATTAAATAATGTGTTTTTATCATCAGTTCCAAGAGTGATGGTATTGGGACCTTCAATATTTGTTAGATATTTAATGGATATATATATGGATGATTAATTCCTCAAATGTCTTCAATTTCACATAAATTGATATAGAAAATACCTCTAATATACCTGATAAGATTGAAAAATGTGTGGAATGGATGGAGATGGGTAATTATTACAACATAACGTAGTTGAAAACAATGTTTAGGTAATTTCACCTATGTGGCACATATTTTATCCACCCCCAACATAGGGGTTGAGGTGAACTACAATTCACCTGTTAATGTGTATAATCCTCACCCACATCCATTGTTAAACCATAATCCTTCTTTAGGGAAATAAATATTATAATTTTTCCAAACCTTATATGTTTTTGTTGGTTACATTTTATTGAGGTATTTATGGGGATATCAAGAGTTAAATCAAGATGTTTTCTCTAGAGTATAACTCATGGAAGATTTTTGGATATTTCAATTTACTATAGAAAATATTTTTTGACATGAGGGGTTGGGGTTACACTATGATGGGTTTTTGTGTATTTATATTTTTTTCATGCAATTGTATATTTTTTGTGCTTTATATTACAAAAGAAAAAAATATTACATATGAGGGAACTACATCATTGTAAGGAAAGACATCCCATGAACATAGACTTTATCAAAAGTGGGATAAACCATAAAAAGGTACCTCCCTCCAAAGTGTAAAGGACCCAATACTTTTTCATTTGGAAAATTCAATTTGGGGGGGGGGGTCCTTACATATAGGTATCGCACAATGATAGAGGACGAGGGATAGAACTATAGCAGGGAATCAACCTATAAGTCTATATTGGGGCGGTGTTTCACATATTCGAGTAATAGATCATGATGTGATTGACTATAAATTCATCTTTAGTTGTTCTATCATGGAGGTCTATCACGACGCGATCAGTATGGTGATCCATTTATATAAATCATTATAATTTTTTCAAAAAAAAATATTTAATAAACTAGTTTATATATTTTGTTAAATTAATGGGCTTTATCCTCATTTACTCATGTTTTCACAAGTTATTTACACACTACCTATTTGCAACCTCTATATCAAGGGAAACATTCATTATACCCCAATGGTTCCATAATCCATTAAGCATGATACTTTTCTAGAGGTAAGGATAACAATCCTATTAGATCCTCTATTTTTTCTCATTATTTAATGATCCTAAACTAGTTGTGGTTATTTGAAACTTATTTCAGGGGTTTGAGGTGATTTTATGATTCCATCCATTTAATATTAGAATAAAGAAATGTTTTTTGTGAGTAAAACATTACAAGTATAATGTAGTTTTTTATTAAGTTATGTTAAGTATAATTATGTTTTCATTATATGTGTGACATGTGTATGTGACATCCAAATGGAATTTAATAAAAAACTAGTAATTGTTTATATTTATTTTTATTATGGAGATATAATTCCCATGTCATATGTGATCTCATAAAAGGTGATATGATATGAAAAAAATTCTGCTAAAAGTTATATTATATTAACCCATTTTTTAAACCAATTTTTTTTATTATTTTTGATAAAGAAATCAATTAATTACTACCAAAATATTATGATACCTAGTGTCGGTAGAATACTAGATACATAAAATACACAAAAATAAAATAAAACATAAAACATTATTTATATTATCTGTAGTTAGATCTTAGATCATTTTGATATCCAATAATTACTTGGGATAACCTGGGGAATACAAAAAATAAAGCATGATCTAAAAACCCAAAAAATGATAACAAAACATAACTTGTGAGTCAAAGGTATAAATTGATATCATAAAATATAAGCCTTATGAGAAATCGTATAAAATAATAACGTCAAGAACATAGTATTAGAAGATTATAGAAACATAAGAATTGTGAAACAACATGTACCAACACATTAACCTGAGTAAAGAATAACTACCTAGAAAATTACACATAGTTTTTAATGTGAAAAAATGGATTAGGTTTAGTCTCTAATACCACACATAAAAACTCATGATAGAAATGATTTACCCTATGTATTTGAGTGCTATATGGATATACCCATCAGAACATGTTCATGATTCTGTGTAACCCAAAATATAAATCATTAATAATGAAAAAAAGTTAGAATAACCAATGGATATTAAATGGTTTTCATAAGTCTTCCTCCAATAATAATCCAAGGGAAATTCATAATGAAGGAATATGATAAAATGACACAAGGAATGTATAACATTATAAAAAGAAGGGAAATTGAGTAACATATATCTATAAAAGGCATTTGTAAAAAAATTAAAATAAATTCATGACAGAAAAGGTTGTCATTATTTATGAAATGGTTATTAAAATATCAGAATGAATATTTTTTAAAGAAAATACAATTTTCATGTTGAAATCATTTATTTAGAATATACAAATTTCAGAAATATTATAAAATATATTTTATTTTGTAATGAACCATGAAAAGTAATAAATTATGATTCAAAGTATTGAGAGGTCTTCATGATAAGAAATTATGTTCAAGTCCTATAAGATAAAATAAAATATTCCTTACATAATTTTGTAAAAAAGTGAAAAATATGGATTATTCAAAAAAACAGCAGAAATATTACATTTAAAAGATTTTCTAAAAAAATAAAACATGGGAAAAAATATTTAATAGATAATAATCTATTTCTAAATTAATCATTGAAAAATATTTTATATAAGATATAGATATGTAAAGGAGTAATTCTAGAACTATAATAAGATATAAGATCAAGATTTCTTACAAAAAAATATATTATGGTTTCTAGATTTAGTATCAGATGAAATGGAAAACAAACATGTAAAATAGATTCATTAATGGAGTAGAGAATTATATATATTGAAAAATAAATTAATTTTATATTATTCTCACCGTATATTAACCTTGAGCATAAATATTCTCAAAAAGAAATGATATTATAACATGAAACATTTATCACTTTGGTGACTATTAAATAAAATACCATTGGATATAATAAAATGAGTTTTATCTTTATAAATCATTAATTCTGATATATTTTTTATATAATATGTAAAATTGGAAGCGTATACCTCATATACAAATATTAATTCGAAAAACATAAAAATAAGTCTCAATGAATTTCAATTGGGATTACATCCCTAACTTCGAGTTTGAATCATAACATAGGTAATTTATCATCCTAAATTATTAACATTTGTTAAAAATAAACTAATTTAATTACTTATTTAAAGTATGTTATTCCATTTATTTTATTTGTTATGATGTTATATTTATTTATTTAATACATTAAACTCACGTCCGGTGTTTTGGTGATAGTTTATTCATATGTCCAAAATGATTTTGGTCGGATGAATATTATAAAAGTGTTAATTATTCAATAATATAATGAATAATACTCATGATATTATTGTAATACATTTATATACATTTTACTTTTTAGACCTATCATGAAGGATTGTGTTGAAAAATGAACTATGGTACAATCATGGATAATGTATGACAAATATACGCATGGGAAACATTTACACTTTTCAATGATAATTGTGGATATAGTGTATGTTTTATATTATGTTTCCATAACTATAATAATATCAATAATTCAAGATTATATCATTAAATTTAATTTTATATATATATATATATACTATGTGATGTGGTGGTGAAGAAAAAATCATGTTGATTCTTGGAGGTGGTGGTCCGCACCTATGTACAAATGATGTTATCATTTTTATTGAAATCAATATTATGAAAATAGATGATATATTAAATTTTAAATTTTAAATATTACATAATATATATATATATATATTAAATCCATCATTAAAACCAACCTTAAGGGTAGGTTATGGAAAATGATTTACATTGATTTGAGAGGTGGTAGTCCACCATACACACGAATGACAGTTTCAATTACCATTTTATAGAAATGTAGAATGAAAAAATGTATTAAAATTACATAAAAATCTATTTAAATGTTATAAAATGATGAAATTATTTAATAATGGTTGAATAATATTTTTAGGAGGTTAAAGAAGAAAGAAAAAAGTAATTCTTGATTATAAGATATTCCTCTAATTTGGACAACCTCTTAAGGTTTACATAAAACTATTCCATAGGTTAGATATTTTATCAAGACATGGAATATAAAACATGAGTTTGGATATTAGGAATGGAATTTTTTTTAATTTTATTAACAAAAATTATATTGTTGTGTGTATAGAATATGAGAGGAGGTATACATTTATAAGTGTGGCAGGGGACCCACTTGTAAATTTCATAAAAGAATACAAAAAAATTAATTCCCAAGGAAAATGATTTAAAATGGATAAATATTCAATTTTTGGATAGTATAATGATTTAATATGGATATCCAATATGATTTATACATGTTTAATTGGAAATCCCACCCGAATCCTTTTGTTTTACACGTAGTAAACCGGTTTTAACCATATATGTGAAAATTAATTTTTTAAAATAAAAGTTTATTATTTTACTTATAAGATAAAAATGTGATCATAAATTGGAAATAGATGAAATTTTACAGAACTTATAATCCTAATTTTCCACTCTAATGTTTTTACTTTTTTTAATATTCCAATCAAACAATATTTAACATAAAATATCATTATTGTTATTTTTTAAACTATTTATTTTATTTGAATTTAAAGACATGAGGATAATATATAATATATAATATAATATATTTAAATAGAAATAATACATAATTATTAACACTAAAATTATTTTATAACCATAATCACCCCAATTATATTTCTATTAATTTTTATAAAATTATTTACCTTGAGGTTTCCACTATTTTCATAGGATCTATGAGAACGTTTTATATGTGAGTAAGGTAACTATATAATCAATATAAATTAAAAATTAATTTGCACCAAAAAAATTATTTTATTATAATAAATATAAAATATATATTTTTAAACACTTATTTGTATCCCTATGTGATAATAGAAGAGATGTTTAAAGGAAATGGAGTGCAATATATTTTTCCTTCCTTAAATAATTATATAAGGGAATTTTATGTAAAGGTGTGAAATTAATAAATTAATCTATATAATATGGTGATAATTTTCTTGAGTAAATTCATCAAATATAAATTGAGATGAAAATTGGTGGCCTTATCACTTTTTTAACAGAGGTTATCTTGATTTACCCTTTTACCGTGGTGATGTTTTTTCTATTTTTACTATTCAAGATGACTAATCATTGAGCTAAAATTATTATATAATATTAATTTTTAATAATAAAAAAATGGAATCAATTTTATAAAATCCAATTCACATAATTTTATATATTTAATTTAAAAATGTTTCAATTAAATATGTAGAATAATTGTTTTTTATGAAATGCATTTTTGAAGCACAAGCTGAACCTACATTAACTATATGTCTTTTAATAATAATTATATGAATTTAAAAATAAATATTTATATATAATAAATAAATTTAATTTAAATAATTCAATTTTAGGGGTTATATTAATTAATTAAAATAGATAAACTTTACGAATTTATAAACAATTTTCAAAAAATAGCGCTTTTAGGCAATAAAGAAAACTTATATAAATTCCTTTAATATTACTTATTAAAATGAAAATAATAATATTATGAAAAATAAAAATTATTATGGGACTTTTAAATTACATTATTTAATCTAAATAAAATATAGAAATTGAAAAATTGGACATTTTCACTATTCACAAATTATAAATCATTTCAAAAAAATAAAAAATTCTCACTATGTTAAATTTTCCAAGATGTTTTTTAAAAATGATGTTAATTTTATAAAATAGAGTTTATAAACATTATTAAAATTATTTATAAAATTTTCTGAAAAAATAGAAAAAAACCACTTTTTAAGAAAACATAATTTTTGTAGAATAAAATGACATAACTAAAAATTGAATGACTATTTAAAAAATATTTATGAATAAATTGATATTAGTTAAGATATTTATACATATTTTTGAAATATTTTCAACATATTCCTAACTTTTAATTTAATTGATTTTTTAAAACAATCATATTGAAATAATAATATTTCATTTTTTATTTATAGTTGGTGTTGCTTGTAATATATTATATTGAATATACTTTTCATTTTAAAATATAATGGTGTAAAATAAATCCTTCATTTAAAAAATTTCATCCTTACAATTTAAAATTCTTCTCGGTAATCAATTTTTTTCCATATGAAAGTACATTTTTTGAAAACCCGCAAAGTAAAAAGGGTTTATTGAATTTTCAACTCATAAGGGATGAAGTGATGTACTAAGGTATTAGATAATAACAAATATGTGGGTTTAAAATTAGAATAAAATTTGTGATAATTTAAAATATAGACATGGAAGAAAACAATAATGCCCTAATAATGATATATAGTGACAGAGATACTTGATCATACCAAAGTGAATAATAATGATAAAATGAGAAACTAGAATAACCTAAACCCCATTTTCCTATAAAAACACAATCTATTCATCAGAAATAATGGTATTTAGATAAAATATTAATTTTAATTTATTTTCCTAGATTTGGATTATTACAGGTTAGCCTCAAGTCTCTCATCTTTGATATTGCTTCTCAGATAAGAGGCGGAGCAACAGCTACTGCGATTAACAACCTTCTTCATCGCCCCTATTTTCGAAAAAATAAGAGTGGTCAGTGGGTTAAATGGAATCCTCCGGTTGAGGGACTTAAGCTTAACATTGATGGGTAATGGATGGGAGTGATCATGAGGGGGGAGGCGTGCTACGAGATTCCTCTGGATCTGTTCTCGTCGCCTTCAGTGCATATTATGGGCCTGGCAACTCCTTGTGTGCGGAAGTGCAGGCCCTGGTCTCGGGTCTGTTGGTATGCAGAAGGCAGAAGATGGTCGTGTCTGAAATAGAAACACACTCGGATACCCTCGTGAAGATTATGAAAGGGTGGTGTGGGGTTCCGTGGGAACTCAGATACTTTATCAGAAGGTGCATAATGGGAATCCCACTTGGAGTTCGTCTGTCTCACAGCTGGAGGGAGGCTAATTTTGCAGTAGATTCCCTTTCCATCTTGGGTAGAAGTGATGACCCTCTCATCCTCTATAACTCTCCCCTCTCCCTCCCTGCAGAATGTGCCTCCTTTGTGTTGGGCGATGTGCTCGGGCTTCACCATTTCCGCCCCCCTTGAGGGGTCTTGCTTCCTTTCTTTATATCTTTTTGAATAAAAAATGAACTACTACTACTACTTACCATATAGACTAAGAACCTAAGGTATATATAAATATTTAACAAGATTAATTTCATCATTTTATTAATTTATTCTATAATCTAATATCTCTCCCAAAAGGATGAAGAATAAAGATTATTTTTTATAATAAAATAACTACAATAAAATTATAATGGTTCACATAATTCATTAAAAAGAGATAATTATATTTATCCGATATTAAAAAATTAATTAGAAAAAAGGATTACTAAATAGTATTATAATTCTAAAAATGTATAGACCTTTATATAGTAAAATATAATACTAATTGATAAAGCATCAATAATAACCCCTAATGTTCAAAGTGTATCGTTTGATAATTAACCAAAAAAATTTCTTATAATTATTAGATACAAATATTAAAACCCAAAGATTTGAATTATTTCATCACATGTTCATAAAATATAAATTATTATTAATCTCCAAAAAATACCGCTTAAATTTTCATACAAAAATGTATATACATAAATTTTATATGAAAATCATTTCTATAACTAACTTGGATCACCATAAATCGGTAGTAAAATATTACATTCTTCAAAAGATTAACCAAATTCTTAGATGTTTGGGAAATATTGTAATTATAGAAAAAATGATAAAAATACCTCCATAACATAATTCTTGATTACCAATACATTATTAAATAAATACATTCACCTTAATTGTTGGTATAACATTGCAATTTCCTTGGTCATGGAATGCCACATAATATATTCCTTAAAAATAATTAGAATGTTATACAATGCTTAAACCTATACAAAGGTTGTTTATATCACATATCTAATAACAATACTAAAAATAAATAGAACTTTATTTGATTAAAACTATATCAACCCAAACGTTTTAAACATATGATTAAATTATTTTTAGTAAAACCATACATTAATTAAAACCTAATAATCATGATAAATAGTGTATTTGGAAGACCAAAAACAAAAAAAATAAAAGTAAATAAAACCTAACATCATAATATTTATTATCCTTAGTGAGTTAGTAAATCTATTAGATATCCTAAAAATAAATTAGATAGCCTGGGGAATACCGTAAATAATGTGATGAGATAAAAAGAATAGTATGGGAAAAAACCAAACAATGAAACATAATGTGTGAGTTAAAGAAATAACATGACCTCATAAAAGATATGTCAAATGGGAAATCAGTTAGAATAATAAAATCAATTACATGGTACCATAATAAAATATAAAAATATTAAATTAGGATGAAATATATAACATAAGATAAACATGATTCTAGGATAAATACTTAGACAATGTCACATAGTGTATAAGGTCGCATAAAAGATTTGGTTTACTCCCTAATACTACACATAACATCTTATGAGGAAAAATATTTACCCAATGAATTGGAGAACCATATGGGTACTCCAATTATTAGAGGTTCTTGATTATGTGTTCTAGAAAATTTAAATAAATATTAAGGCCCAAAAATAATAATTAACCATGGAAAGAAAATGGGTTTCATAATCATTCCTCATATCTTAATCAAAGGGAATTTCAAAATGATTTCATTTGATAAATGATATTAATTAATGTATTAAACCATCAATGTAATGGACAATGAGAAATTTAGATGTGTAATAGAGGTTTATATATGATTTTTAAGTAATACATAACAACAAATATTGTTGTTGACGATTAAAATTTCTTTAAAACTGCATATGTAATATTTCTTGTGGAATATTCCCTTTCAACTTTGAAATCGCATATTTGAAACCTACTTATTTAAAACAAATTTTAGATAAATTTTATATTTTAAATATACATGGCACATTATAATGTAAGATTAAAATCATTGAGAGGTTACGATGGAATGAAATTTCATTCATTCTATATAAGATAAAAAAACACTCAATTCACATCTTTGTAAAAAAATTTCAAAAGTTTCCTTTTTTAGAAATTTATAGAATGATTCATTTTATTTTTTTTGTAAAAAATAAAAAATGGGAGAGAAATTATTTAGTAAATAATTTTATAATATTTATAAAATTAATTATAATAATTTATGGAAAATATAGACATTGAAGATAAAAATTCTATATCTAAAATAAGATACAAGATTAGTATTACATACAAAAAACTATCTTGATATTTATTTATAAAATAAGGGAAAAATTGGAAGAAAAAATATAAATAACATTAGTTAATGGTGTAGAATGAATGATACAAGGTTTATGAAAATAGTTTTATGTATTTTACCCTCAAAGTAACCATGAATATAAAAAATATAGACTAAAATGGGTTTGAATATGAATCCTTTAATTCTTAGGTAACATTCGAATCAAATACCCTTAGATGTAGAAAAATTATTGTCACATAAAATATCATTATTTATGAATGATTCCATATATAACCAGTAAATGGATAAACATATACACCATATAATTTAAATTTTATTTATAGTATTAATATATTCCTCAATGAAGGGAGATTGAGATGAAATCTCTTACATCAACTTTGATTCATCACGAGTGCACATTTTGTTAATAAAAATAACTAATAAAAATAATTTAATTACACAATATAATTTATCACGTTTATTATTAATTTATTTTATTTATTACCATTTTATATTTATTTAGTTAATCAATCAAATTCAAGTCTATAATTTTGATGATATTCGGTTCATATATCCAAAATGTCCCCGATAAGTTGGTTATGGTAATGTGGCCACTATTTGATCATATCCATAATAATAATAATTAAATAAATATAAAATTTATATAAAAAATTTAATTCTTAATACAACCATTAATATGGATATGAAAAATAAAATACGTTGAAATCATGCAGGTTGTTGGCCATATGTACGCAAGAGTTTCATTCCCATTTTTCAATGAACATTATGTAATGAAGGTGCATATTATAATATAATTAAAAAATTATCATAATATAATAAATAAAATTTTATTTCCTTAAATATAATTATATATATATATATATCAGTCAAGAAATGTTTTGAATAAGAACAAATCACATTGTTTCGTGGAGGTGGTGGTCCACATGTTTGGTCGAATGATGTTATAATTTTCTATGATTAGAAAGGTAAGAAATTAAATTTTATATTATCGTTCAAGAATGATAAATATTTAATTATAATATATATATATATATATGTATATGTATATATAAATTAAAAACAACATGATAATCATCTTTTAGAGGAGTTGATGGAAAATAAATAACATCAGTTCATGAGGTGAAAGTTTTCCATACACCTCAATTACAGTTTCATTCCCATTCGATGGAAGTGGATATGTATATATTGTATTAAATTAAAATAAAAACATATCATCACACATGATATAATTTTTTTATAACAACATGGTTGAATAATATTTAATAAGGAGTAATAAGAAATAAAATAAAAAATGGTTGATTAAGAACAATACATCTTCTTTGGACAACCTCTTAAAGTTTAAACCAAAAGCTTCCATTTGTTGGTTTTATGAATATAAAAAATATTCTAGGACATGGGTGTGGATGTATGGAATGGATTTGGTCCCATTTTAAATAAAATAAATGTATATTAAATTATAGAGAGGATTGGATATGAGTTTTCCATTTATATTTGGGAAGATGACACATTAATAAATTTTATAATATAATACAAAAGGATAGTTCCATTATAAATAAAAATGATTCCAAATTACCATATATTATAAGTTGGTATAATATAATATTTAAATCATTCCATCCAACTAGTTTTATATCAGTTTAATTTCAAAAATTACCATTTTTGTTTTGGTTTAACCCCTTGGTAAACCGGTTTTAACTATGACTGTGATAATTATAATTTATAAACTGAAATGATTTTAGTTTTACTTTTACGATAATAATTTGATCATAAATTTAAACGTGGTAAAATTTTAAAAAATAATCAGTATAATTTTTCCATTAAATTATTTTTACTATTTACAAATAATTTAATACAATACTATTTGTCATAAAATATAATTAATTTCATTTTAGACACTATTCAGATTATTTGACCTTGAAGAAATAATGACAATAATGAATTTATAATATAACAAATATGACAATAAATAATAAATAATTATTAACTATAATTTTTTTGGAACCAGAATTCATCCCCAATACATTACTTTGAATATTTTTAAAATTATTTACCATGAGCATTCCACTTTTGTAATTGTATTTTGTTAGTATTGTATAAGGGATCAAGGTAACTAAATTTTCATTAAAAATTATGAATAATTTTTTATGAAATTTATTTAATTATTATCTATTAAATATTTAATATTCATTTACTACATACTTTTATACCATTGGGAACTTATAAGAGATATTTTAAATAACGAGTGTGATATTATTTTTTTTCATTGCTTAAATTATTATATAGGTAACTTTCATGGAAATTGTCATGACCCAACATTGGGGCCCATTCCGGGACTACCCCAAACCCGCCTTCCATAGGCCAGGGGTTGGTGACTAGCACCTAACGTGTAAATCCCTAAGCGGGGAATGCATTGCCTTTATGAAAGTAAACAAACACAATAGAGTATGCAATAGGAAGTAAACACTAAGTGAATACTGTATAAAAAAATTAAGTGCTGAAAGGAAAGTGGCTAGAAATACATGACCAACAGTAAGTATAATAAAACTGAAAAGCTAGTACAACTTTAGTAAAGTAAAACAACAACAACTGAGTCATCCTCCGGGATTCCCACCAAAAGGGTTGGTACAAATGGCTTCCTTAACACCTTAGGTCCGTCCGTCTGCTCCGTGTACGTCTCACCAAGGGGGCCACCACTGGGTACCGCCCATCTCTACAAGTCTCTACCTTGATAAATTATATATGTCATCTACACCCAACACAATGTGGTGCTGGCATAGCCCATGCAGGGGTGAGTATACGATACTCAGTAGGGACCCCGAGACCCCGAAGGTCTCCCAGAATCCAAGAAGGATAAACCACCGAAGAAAGAAATGATCAGGAAGTATCAAAAAATTGTACTTAGGTATATGACCATACATATACCTAAGTTATCATCACAGTTCGACTCCAACTCTCGAGCCCAAGCACAACCTAGTCCACACAGGAATGTAAGTCAATCACATCGATGATAATGATTGAAAGTCAAGACTCACCTCAGACCAGGTATACACAAATTAAAGGGAGTAAGGGATGACTAGTTTTGGCCACTGAATAATCTTTCACTGTCGAACAGAAGATACCCACAGAAACCCATAACAACATTATGTCATTGCAGTCGAACCCACGAAGGATTAAGTCCAGTCTCGTTGTTGTCGAACCCAAGGATGATTCAGTCCAGTCTTGTTTCTATCGAACCCACAGAGGATTCCCGTCCAATCTCATTGCAGTCGAACCCACAGAGGATTCAGTCCAGTCTCGTTGCTATCAATCCCATGGAGGATTTAGTCCAGTCTCGTTGTTGTTGAACCCACGGAGGATTCAGTCCAATTTCATTGCTGTCGCAGCCAGCTCCAGGGTTCCCGCACACTGCATGCTCGAATCTGGGAGGGTCTGCCCCTCGATCATAGTGGTTGATATGTAAACTATCACAAAGTACTGAGTTGTTGTATCCCGATGTTCCGTCTCTTCATAAGGAACCCAACGCGAAAGACGGTGCGTCAAATGGACACCCGGTCTCAGGGTTATTAGCTTTTCTGTTCATGGGCCTGGATGGATTTCGGGTGCAATCCAACCCGGCCATACTCCAATATTATCCAAATCTCATGTGGAGTATTCCAAAAGGACCATCTCGTCAAAAGTAAACCAACGAAGTTGACGACACATCAATCGGATGTTCCGTCCTTAAATTATAAGTGTTTCCGCTCCGAGGGCCCGATTGGTTTTGAGTTCGAACCAACCCAGCCATACACAAACTTCTCCAAAACCTTGAGTGTAATATTCCAGAATGACCATCACGATCCATGGAATCCTACACAACTGATGGTGCATCAATCGGAGGTCCGTAGGACATGTTATGGGCGAAATACTAAAATGGGTCTGAAGAGGGGGGTTTGGGTCCGGTCCGACCCGACCCAACCCGCCATGGGTCGGACCGATCCGGGTAGTCCCTACCCAGGTCTTGGTCCAGCCCAGAGGGGTGAGGCCCAACCTAGCCAGTGGGGCTCATCGCGGCCGGCGCGGCTCAGCCAGCAGGCTGACTGAAACAGGGCAGAGGGGGGGGGGGGGGTGCAGCCCCCTGTTTTTTCAAAATGGCGACACCGAGCAGCGCCACCCCTCCTGCCCGGTGAGCCAAAGTCGGCCTGTCTCCTACATCGCGAGCAGCCCATGTGGGCGGGCTGATCTTCCCCCAGCACGGCACAAGGAGGGTGTCGCGGGGTCTTCCCAGCTCGGTCGGCCACCTGCCGACCGGTTCGTCCGCTGAGAGGCCTGTGGAAGCGGGCCACATCTCTTCCACAGCACGGTGCCAAGATGGCGCTGTTGGGTCATCCCAGCTTGGCTGGCTGCTTGCTGGCTGGTTCGTCGGCCGAAGTGGCCCGTAGAGCACGGGTCGTGGTCTTCCACATCATGATTCCACAATGTTCCTCGGTTCTCCTCTCCGGCCGGCAATAGCAGGCCGGTTCTTCATCGGCCGAGCGGCCCAGTTGCGGGCTGCAGTCTTCCCCTCTCAATGCGGAAACTAGTGTCATGGTACTCTAATGGGCCAGTGCATGGCCCCCATTTCCACCACCGCCTCGGTCGTCACCACCTCTTCCATCTCTGCCTCCAACGTGAATATAAACATGGATTAACAGTGGGTCATCAGGCAACGTTCGTTCGACACGCGCCCTCCGCGTTATTCAGTATCAAATGGCCATAGATGATCACTTTCATTCAACAAGAATGAAGGTATAATTTATTCAAATTAAATTATAAAATCCCCCTACCTCGAAATTGACGTCGCACATCGATGAGCTGTGGAAGACGAGTGTCACGGTAGTCCGGCATCATGGAAGACGACATCGCAGATAACAGTGTCGTCCCCTCAACTTTAAAGGAAGAGTCGTTGTCATGACGTGGAAAGAGAATCCGAAGACAACGTAGTTTCCATGACATTGGGGTGAGTCCAAGGAGAAGACGTCATTGGAATAAGTCCTTCACGTTCTTCTTCAAGGATGTTCTTTGTTGAAGAACGGTGTTCTTCGTTGAGAGAGTAACACCTTTCTTCTAATTCTACAAAGGTTTCCCCACCAAAATATTCTCCATGCCAATATTATAATAAGGCTTCCCCAATTTTAATAGAATTTCCATGAAATTCAAATTGTTTCAAAAAGAGGTGCTAATTAATTAATCAAGATATTAATTTTATGGGCTGGCGTAATTAAGATAGAAGGGAGGTGAAAAGTTTAAAATTTAAAGAGAGGAGGTAGAGAGTTTTAAGAGTTAATAAGGGGGGTTTATTGGAGTTTAAGAGGGACTTGAGGGGTTACGCTCTTGTGTGGGACCCACCACAAATTATACTCGCATGAGAGGTTATGTGGGTGTGGGGCCCACCTCTAACATCCCTTTATAGAAAATAACCACCTCTTAAAATAAAATTGTGTATCACCACAATTTTATTTAATTTAAGTTAAATCCCCAAATTATAACTTTCAACCCGCATAAAATGAAATTGCGGTAAATGTCCCCTTATGCGAAAATCGGTGTTGTGAGTCCATCAGTGTCCTCAGATTTAAATTCTGAGCATTAGTTCAAAATATAGAAAACCCCGCACGTATGTTTACTGAACATACCTGAACAAAAAATCAGGAATTGATTCCGGGCACATCATACCTTGGAATCAGGCACCTTCGGAAACTACGGAATCGTAAAATTAAAATGAATTAAGAAAATAAAATTCCATGAAATTTCCGGGTCTTTAAATTACCCCCACCTCAGGGATTTACGTCCCCGTAAAGCTACAACATACACTAGGGAAACAAATGAGGGTACTAATCACACATCTAAGCCACCCGCTCCCATGTGCTCTCCTAAAGGTTCTCGTGCTGCCAGCGTATGCGCAGTAGAGTAATCGACCATCCATGTTGGTCTCTCTTCTATCGATCCTTGATCTTCACTGGGACCTCCGTGAATTTTTCCCCTTCATCGATGTCCAGCTCTACGTGGTCAATGATGTGGGACGAATCGTGCACATATCTCCTCAGCTGAGATACGTGGAATATGTCATGCACTTGGTGCAAATAAGGTGGATGGTCCAGGAGGTATTCCATCTCGCCTACTCTATTGAGGACCTAGAAAGGTTCGATAAAACATGGAGATAACTTTCCTCCCAGGCCAAATCTCCGTAGACATCGTCGAGGTGAGACCCGTAGGAAGACGTGGTCGCCATCCTCGAACTCCAGTGGTCTCCGTATCATATCAGCATAGGACTTCTGTTTTCTCTGGGCTGTCTTCATCCGCACCTGGATGATCTGCGCCTTCTCCGTTGTAGCCAGATATATCTCTGCTTCTACAAGTACGGACTCCCCTGGGTCAGTCTAGCACAGAGGTGATACGCATGGTCAGACGTACAGTGCCTCCTAAGGTGCCATCCTCATGGTGGAGTGGTAGATGTTGTTGTACGCAAACTCCACCAAGGGTAGATGATCCTCCCAGCTATTACCAAAGTCGAGGAAACATGCACGGAGAATGTCCTCGAGAGTTTGGATGGTCCTCTCAGTCCCGCCATCCATCTGGGGATGAAAGGCGGTGCTCAGACGTAGCTGCGTCTCGAATGCCTCTTACAACCCCTTCCAAAGCCGGGAAGTAAAGCGTGTAACCCGATCAGAGATGATCGTCAATGGTACACCATGAGGATGTACAATCTTCTGTACTTAGAGGCGTCCCAAACTCTCTGATGAACCATACTCTTCAATCGTTAGGAAGTGGGATGACTTGGTGAGTCGGTCGACGATCACCCAGTTAGAGTCATGTCCTCTAGATGTACATGGATTCCCCGTCACGAAATTCATGGATATCCCATCCCACTTCCACTCGGGGACCACTAAGGGCTGTAACAAGCCTGATGGTACCTAGTGCTCTTCCTTCACCTACTGACAAGTGAGGCATCGTGAGACAAACTCTGCTACAATGTTCTCCTTCCCAGGAGTATAGACTATCTCAAAGTCATAGTCCCAGAGGATCTCAAGCCAAAGTTACCGTCTTAGGTCTAGGTCTTTCTACGAGAAGACACACCTGAGACTTTTGAGATTAGAGTAAACCGTAAACCGTTCACTCAAAGAACTATGGGTGTGACTAGACATTTGTAAAGAACTCAACTACACCTTTTTTCGCTTACGTCCTACTAGAGTTGCTAAGATTTCTCCTTTGCCGAAAAGATAAATCCGGTCTCATCCCATGGAAGAACCACATTGTTTTCCTAATACAGTAAATCTTGACATGAACTATACTATTTCATGCCATGGTTGACGTTGTAAGGCCTTGACTCTACTGCCAAGAGATCCAACCGTTACTCTCACCTCCAAGGTTTGAGTCCCACTATCGACAGCAGTGTGTCTTCACTGGGTCTCCTCTAGTAAGAGTCTTGAATGTGAGGGTCAAGTCAATGGTTTTAACCAGAACCTCTCCGTACCAACCATACAAAAAGGTAAGAAAGAAAACATGACATGGAAAATTTTCTTTTATTACAGCTGCTCAAAGTACAAAGACACAAATAAACCACAAACAATGACATCAACAAAGCTAGAAGCATCATGAACAAAAGTATATATTCATATAGCTAGCCCCGCTCTTGTCCACCTGTTCTTGGAGCAATATAGTTTTAGGCCTTAGTTTCTGCAAGCTACGCTCTCCCATGTCTACATGTTACCTACAGTCGGGGTGGACCTCCTGGTGGTGGTGGTGGTAGGGCCTCGAAACGTCCTCCACCACCTACTTCTTGGCCAGCTCCTCTGCCACGTCTGCCTTATTCCATCAAATCTCCACGGTATAAACTCTAACATTACCTGGGAGGTCCCTCTACTGCTTGCGGCTCATCTACAGGGCGGGTCGGGCAGTCTCAAGCCATGTGACCCTGCCCACCACATGCATAATACTATCTGCTACTCGTATGGCTGGCTCTAACTTGTGTGCCCTGCACAACCATACATGTATCCTAGGGTTTCCCACCTATTGGCCTTGTCCTCTTGGAAATCTATGTCATCTATCTACTGCTGGCTGTAGAAGACTCCACTACGGTCAGATAGCCCTCTGGAAAGAGTAGTATCTCTTGAGCCCGCACAGAGTGTAAAGTCGCTGGTATAAACTCCGCCCTGAAAAGACCCTCGATGACTCCCCAGTTGAGAGTCACCTCATCATAAAACTAGAGAATCAGGATCCACTACCTCTCAGTTACTCTAGGAAAGAGACTAATATCTAGGTACACCATCAAGTTAGCGGGTGCCCCAACTATGTGGAAAACTCGTGCCACAACCTCCAGCCAACACCTGGCTGTCTGAAAATATGTCTTGCCTCAAAACCTCAGAGGCCTCTGTCACAATAACCCATGAAACGCACTCAAGAGGTACGCACCCTCTACTACTAAGGATGGTGGCAACGGTAGCCCATCGGTTAGTGGTACCGCTGGTGCCTCTGCTGTGATGGGGCCCTACAACGTGGCCTCGCTGCTCGGTGGGCTGTCATCACGCTCTCCACTTAGAACCCACGCTGACTGACTAGAAGAAGAAATCCTGAAATGAATCAAGTTATCCATGATAAAAAAAACTATACCTGGTGAGCTGACACAAGGTAATAATAAATAAAACTTTTCATTTTGAAACTCACACGCAATAAGTCTTTTTAAGCACAGAGTCGGAAATCAGAGGTCAAGGTCCTAGTGCATGGATACGTCAGCCGCCACACCAATACTTGACTCTATAGTCTGAAACCCACACTCAATACATTTAACACTATTGCTTCATAGAAAAGAAATATCAGAGTCCTTAGTTCTACGATAGAACCAACTAATCTGATATCAATTTGCCATCACCAGACCATGGGGCCCGTACCGTGACTACCCCAAGCCCACCTTCCATAGGCTAGGGGCTAGTGACTAGCACCAAAGGCATAAATCCATATGCTGGGAATGAATTTCCTTTATAAAAGAAAACAGACACAACAATGAATTCAATAGGAAGTAAACACTAAGTGAATACTGTATACAAAAAGTAAGTGCTGAAAGGAAAGGGTCCAGAAATACAAGCCCAACAGTAAGTACAGTACATCTAAAAAGCTAGTACAACTGGATTAAAATAATATAGAAACTATTGAGTCGTCCTCCGGGAATCCCACCTGAATGGTGGGTACAAATGGCCTCTGCAGCACCTCGGGTCTGTCCGTCTGCTCCGTGTATGTCTCGCAAAGTGGTCCACTTCCAGGTACCATCCTCCTCTCCAAGTATCTACCTCGATAAATATTTTCCATCTTCTACATCCAACAAAACGTAGTGGGGGCATAAACCATGCAGGGGTGAGTATATGATACTCAGTAGGGACCCCGAGACCCCGAAGGACTCCCAGAATACACAAAGGATAAACCAAAAAAGATAGAAACTATGACAAAGTATCATAAAATTCAACATAGGTATACGCCCATACATATACCTAAGTTATCATCCCAGTTTGACTCCATCTATCGAGCCCAAGAACAACCCAATCCACACAGAAAAGTATGTCAATCACATTGATGATAATGATTGAAAGTCAAGACTCAGCTCACACCAGGTATACACAACTTGAAGAGAGAAAGAGATGATTAGTTGTGGCAACTAGATCATCTTTCACTGTCAAATGGAAGATGCCTGAAGAATCCTAAAACTACAGTATGTCGTTGCTGTCAAACCCACGAAGGACTCAGTTTAGTCTCGTTGCTGTCAAACCCACATAGTATTCAGTCCAGTCTCGTTGTTGTCGAACCCAGAGAGGATTCCAGTACAGTCTCATTGCTATCGAACCCACAGAAGATTCAGTCCATTCTCATTGTTGTCAAACCTACAAAGGATTCAGTCTAGTCTCATTGCTGTCAAACCCACAGAGGATTCATTCCAGTCTCATTGCTGTCGAACCCACGGTGGATTCAATCCAGTCTCATTGCTGTAGCAGCCAGCTCTAGGGTTCCCGAACAATGGATGCTCGAATCAGGGAGGGTCTACCCCTTGAGCATAGGGGTCGATACATCAACTGTCATGAAGTCCTAAGTTTATGTATCCCAAAGTTTCGTCTATCATAAGGAACCCAACGCGATAGATGGCACATCAATCGGACGCCCAGTCTGAGAGATATTAACTTTTCCGTTCTAGGGGCCCAGTTGGATTTCAGCTACAATCCAACCCAGCCATACACCAATCTTATCTGAATTCCATGTGGAATATTCCAAAAGGACAGTCTCATCAAAATTAAACCAACATAGTTGACGGCACGTCAATCAGACGTCCGATCTTTAAGTTATAAGCGTTTCCGCTCCGAGGTCCCTATTGGTTTTGAGTTCGAAGCAACTCGGCTGTACCGAAACTTCGCCAAAACCTTGAGCGTAATATACTGAAACGACCGTCCCAATACAAGAAATCCTGTGCAACTGACGGCACATCAATTAGAGGTCTGTAGCTCATGTTATGGATGAAATACTAAAATGGGTCCGAAGAGGGGGGTTTGGGTCCGGTCCGACCCAGCCCATCCCGCCCTGGGTCGGACCGAACCGGGTCAACCTGACAAAGGTCTGGGTCCATCCCAGTAGGGCGCAGCCCTACCCGATGGCTATATCCTGGCCGGCATGGCCCAGCTCGGCTGGTCACAGCTCGGCCAGTTGGCCGAGTGAAACGAGGGGTGCGACCCCCAGTTTTTCCGAAATGGCGGTGCTGCCCCTCATGCCGGGCTGAACTAAGTCGTCTAGTCGCCTCCGGCAGGAGCGGCCCGCATGGGCGGGCCCCTATTCCCCCAACGGGGTTCCAGGAGGGCACTACAGGGTGTCCCCATCCCGGCTGGCCGCCTGCCGGCCAGTTCGTCCGCCGAGCGGCCCGCGGAAGCGGCCCGTGTCTCTTCCGCATCGCAACACCAAGAAGGGGCCACAAGGTCTTCCCAGCCCAGTTGGCTGCCTGCCGGCCGGTTCATCCGCCGAAGCGGCCCGCAGAGCACGGGCCGTGGTCCGTTACAGTGTGGCGCCACATGGCGCCATGGTCCTCCTGTCCAGATGACTACGACCGGGCGGTTCTTTTTCGGTCAAGCGGCCCGGTTGCGGGCCACGGTCTTCCCCTCTCCGCGTGGCATCTGGTGCTGCACTCCTCTAGTAGGCCGGTGCATGGACTTTGTTGCCGCTGCCACCTCGGTCTTCGCCATCGCTTCTATCTCCACCTCCAACGTGGATATAAACAAGGATTAACAGTGGGTCTTCGGGCCGTGTTCGTTCGGCCCGCGCCCTCCATGTTAGGCGGTATCAAATGGACATAGACGATCACTTTAATTTAATAAGAATGGAGGTATAATTTATTTAGATTAAATTATACAAACCCCATACCTCGTAATTGACGTCGCACTTCGACGAGCTGTGGATGTTGAGCGTCACGTTAGTCAGGCGTCGCGGAAGACGGCGTCGCAGAGAACGGTGTCGTCCCGTCCACGTTGGAGGAAGAGTCGTCATGTTGACGCGGAAAGAGAACCAGAAGACGACATAGTTTCCTTTACGTCGGGGTGCGTTCGAGGAGAATGCATCATTGGAAGAAGTCCTTTGTGGTCTTCGTCAGGGATGTTCTTCATTTAAGAACGGTGTTCTTCGTCGAGAGAGGAACACCTTTCTTCTAATTCCCCAGAGGTTTCCCCACTGAAATATTTTCGTATCCAATATTATAATAAGGCTTCCCCAATTTTAATATAATTGTCATGCAATTCAAATTGATTCAAAAAGAGGTTCCAATTCATTAATCAAGATATTAATTAGATGGTTTGGCATAATTAAGAGAGAAGGGAGGTGAAAAGTTTAAAATTCAAAGAGGGGAGGGGGAGAGTTTTAAGAGTTAATACGGGGGGTTTCATGGGAGTTGAGGGGTTAGGCTCTCGTGTGGGCCCCACCACACATTATCCTCACATGGGAGGTTATATGGGTGTGGGCCCCACCTTTAACATCCCCTTGTAGGAAATAAACACCTCTTAAAATAGAATTTTGTATCACCACAATTTAATTTAATTTAAAATGAATCCCCAAATTAAAACATTCAACCCGCAAAAAACACAACTACGACAAAGGTCCCCTTAAGCGTCCACTAGGGTCCTTGGATTTCAATTCTGAGAACTAGTTCAAAATATAGAAAACTCGCACGTACGTTTACTGAACGTACTCGAAAAAAACTTCAAGAATTGATTACGGGCACACTGGGCCTCAGAATCAGGCGCCGTCAGAAACTGTGGACTCATAAAATTCCAATGAATTAGGAAAAAAATATCTTTGAAATATCCAGATCTTTATAGAAAATTACCCCATAAAAAATTAAATTATGATCATAAGGTTATAATCATTGAAATCATTTCATCAAATATAATTAATCTAAAATTTTTTGGTCTCAATAATTTTTTTAACCATGGTTATCCCAATTTACCATTTTACTATGATGGTGAAATCTTGTTATTTTAACCATTGATTTTAAAAAAATTAAGTTGATCTCATTTCATAATAAAATTTATGTGGATTAAAAATATGGAACTAATTTTATCAAATAGAATTTATATAAGTGGAATAGTTAAATTTAAAAACGAACCCACAATAATTCTCTAAAGGAAATTTTTTAAGAAATGTATTTTTCCAACATATGATGACCTTTCATTAATTCCATGATTAATAATTATCAGCATATGAATTTGAAATAAAATATATAGATATATAATATGTAAATATCAATTTAATAATTACTTATTATGATTTATTTTAATTATTTAAAATTGTTAAAATTTATGGATTTAAAAATAGTTTTCCAAAAACTTCAATTTAGGCATAAAAATAAAAAAATTAAAAAACTATAAAATTTATAATAAAAAAGATATTAATTATATAATTTTAAATATAATGTTTCATATTTTACATTAATATAAAATAAAATAGATAGTAAAACTTTTAATTTATTTTATGTAATGAAAATATGTGATATGATTTAAAGAATATTTAAATTTATCTTTGTACTGGAAAATAAATCATTTCATAAAAATCAAAAAGTTCATCCTAAATTTTTTTATATTATAATTTGAAAAATTATTTTCATTTTATAAAACAAAATTTATTTAAATTCTTAAAATTCATTATTATATTTCCTCAAAAATAAAACAAAAATATCTTTTAATGGAAATGTATGTTTGATGTATAAAATGGCATTCACTAAAAAGTGACTGATTATGTACTTTGAATTTGTCAATAAATATATATTGTGTTTGATATTTAAATACATTTTTTAATATAGTTAATCATATTGAAACTTTCTAATTGAATGACAAGGTAATGATAATCATGTATAAATAACAATATATCGTTGTTCGTTTAGGCCTGGGTTTGCATGTCGTATATGCTATGCCACATAGTTTTAGTTTTTAAATGTCAAGGTGTTATAGGTATACCATAACATAAAAATTTGTAGAAAATTGATAGGAAAACTGAGGTGTAACATAAAATGAGTTATGGTTCCCTTGAGAGGAAATAATGTAAGTTTGAAATGGAAAGTAAGACAGCTTATTCTGTAGATAAAATATAAAACTACATGTTTTGGTAATTGATGAAAATGTAAACTCATTGTTTTTGGGTGTAAGTGGAACCCCTTGGTGTTAAATACATCTTATAAGGTTATGAGTTGATCCCCTAGTTTATATGAAAATGGTTTTAGGGTTGGATGTGGTTCCTCATGGATTATATTCTCATGGTTCTGGGAAAAGACATGGATATCCTTTGGTAATATTCTCAATGTTCTTGGGAAGGAAAAATCATATCCTGGGTGTTTATGTCATGGTATCATTACATGATGTGGTTCTCTAGGGGGGTTTTCATCGTGGTTAAGAGGTAGGACATTGTTCCACCAAGGTTTTATTCTCATTGTTTTGGGGAAGTATATGTTTCCCCTAGGTGTTACTCTTAGTGTTTCATGGATGGATCAATTTTTACACTTATTGATTATTAAACTAGTTCCTAGAAAATGAACAATGGATGAATTACGTATGGTTAATATCAAGTTTCACTTTATAACTAGATGATCCACTCTTATTATTTATTATTCACTCTGATATCTTTTTATATAACATTAACATAAAATGTATTTCAAAATTGATATATTTATGAACATAGTCAGTGGTGGAATACTAATTTATAATCACCCTCCCTCATCCACCATAGTTACATAAAATATTTTTTCGTTGAAGAAAAGGATATTAGAAAAGTACTCATGTTTGATGACTGATTAGGAATGAAAGGATGGAGCTTAGTAGATGGGACTATGTCCATACAAAAGAACAATTTTTAAGTTTCCCCAATTTTTTTTATTTTAATTATTTTTTCAATTGAATGAATATGATCCATTCATTATAGATTATAATTTGGTTCATATTAATTGTAATAAATTTATTACATTCAATTAAATATATGAAAAGTTGTGTATGATGTTTATCGGAACTTTTTATGATGTTTTTTTCTTAGTTTGTTTATATATATGTTATATTCGCCATTTCAACTATTATTTCGGACTCTTATACGAGGATATATAATATACATGGTTCCCCATAGACCTTAAATTTTATTTGGTAGCTTCTAGAATACATAGAGGTACAATTGAGGTCACATGATCAACCCTGTCTAGTTACACTACAGTACGATGAAAGTAATGATGTTACAAAGTGGTGTTGAAATTTCTTTTATTTTTTTGAATCTATTAGGTCATGGTAAATTGGAGAGAATAAATTATTAGAACTTGGTATGAATCTTGTTCTTTTGAGTAACTAACTCATATATGAAGGTATTCCAAATTAACATAGATTGGTTTTTTATTCTTTGGTTATCGTTAGATGATATTTGTACATCACCTACGGTGATTCCGTTATGTTTTTAAAATATGATTTTTGAATATTTTCTATGCCTATAATGACAAAATAGAATGTGTTTATGTATTATATTAGTTATATATTCTTTACATGTATTTTTTTGATATTTTTTATTCCTCGTTTCCTTTGTTTTGATATTAATTCAGTTATTCATAGTGTTAATAACAACTTATATAGAATTTTGACATAAAAAATACATGGTTAAATCTTTTTTGGAAGATTATTATATTGATCATTATTATTAATTGTGATCAAATAACCAATATATGTATGTAATTGATAAAATCAAATACTAATAACATCTTATAAATAAAATTTCTCTATAACTTGTTCATAGGGTTTCATTTAAGTAGTCCACAAACGAGGTCAACTTGATAATGAAGAGAAAGAGAATACATTAAAAATTAATAACATGGATCTAGTATACACTTGAATAATTCCTTAAGTATTAGTTGATGATTCTAGAGGGAGTGCCAAATTTTTGAGACACTATGATATGCAATCTATATGAAAAATGATTACTATTACTATTATTGTTTCTCTAAATAACGATACTGATAATTGGGGGAAAAAATATATTCTAGGGGCCATGTTTGGATGTTTTTATGGAATTACACTTTGAAGAACACTTGAAGAGTGCAAAGAGGGTTAGTATGAGCATACTACACTAGTGGTTGAACTTGTACCTTCTATTGTACTAATACTAACCATCGATGACCATATCCATGAGACATTACTATAGGTAGTATTGTCTATATAGAGGGAGACTCCACATGATACACTACCCATGTATAATCTCACCAAATATATCTAGATGAAACTCTCATTGTTATTTATTTTTGATAGTTTAATACAGGTATTTTGGCTCTAGTTAGAGCCTATATAGACTATATTTGAAAATTTAAAGATACCCCCTAAGAGGAGGGTAAAGTGAATGATTTATATGCATTGGGGCCTAGTGACATGTTCAAGGGATGTATTGGTCCAAGTATACCCATGAGCTAGGTTATATTTATGGGACTATTCGAACAAATTATATAAAAATGTCTATAAAGACACATTGATGGTTTCAATTGATTTACTATTCATGAATATGATCAAATAAGGGATGTCCTATGTCAATACACTGTTCACTTTATTGAAATATAGTTATTTTCCCTAATAATAATTGGGGTTGAATCTAAAAGGGATATATGTCTAAATGATGGGATGCGATATGAGATTCATGATATTAAAAATGTTTTTTTCCTACTATAATTATCAAAGATCATGAATCTAGAGATCATTTCCAAGGTGAACCTAAATAAGGGGGAAGGATCAAGGTGTACATTTTTGTACTGGAGAGTCTTGTAATGGGTCTTTTAGAAACATGAATCACCATTTTAAGGATTCATCCCTAAGTGGGTGTGGGAATAGAATCAAGGGTGTATCTCTATTGATTTTCGTAATATATACTACTCTATTTTGAGTTATTGCGATTTTGTTTTTATGGTATTAGTTATGAAAGGTTTATGCGAGGTTTCTTCATGTTTTTAAGTGTTTTAGAGGTTTCAATTTTTTCACATTGTTAATGGAAATCATATGAACTCACTAGATAATTATGAATATCTTTTTTGAGTTTAAGAATAAGAACACTATTTGGGTAAACCATGTGGATTTCCTTAGAAACCATGAATCATGGGAAAAAGTAATTTCACATAGTTTTCACATGGGTTTTTAGTCCATGTGATCAAACTAGGAGAGCTGGGTGCTTTAAGATTGTGGTTTCCTTATAGATGGGGATTTAGTTGGTATATTTGGGATCCTAACCAAGAGTTGTGACTAGGTAAATTACAAAATTTAAATTTTAACACAAAAGTAACATGAAAACCTTATTATTCTACTATTTTCCTGCGAAATAAAATTATATGATTCCTATTCTGATATTTAGAGATTTTATTTGGACCAAATCATATCTTCAACAAATCGTGGGGAGTTAGATTTAGAGAATCATGGAATGTCACTGATTTATCCTTAAATATCTATTTCATTTTGTTCCATCTCATGAGGAACCCTATATATGATCAATTATGCCCAAATATATGGTTTATGACATGTTATGATGTATTTTTATTGGAATATATTGATGGAATAGAAGTAGAATATTTTTTGTTTCTTTAAGAACAGTTTCTTTTATAAGGTTAGTGACCAGACAAACAAACAGACTCTCTCTCTAATAATTCTAAAACCTAAAGGATTTGGATTTGTAAAACCCTATCATCTATTGTTATTGGAAAACCCATTGTGAAGTATTATTAGAATCCCTCACAGTCATATGGTTTTAATAATATAATTTTAAAAAGACACACATAATGTGTTTTTATAAATGGATGAAAGATATCTTTAAAAAAACAATTATTTTTTGATATATACATTGGAATACGTTGGTTGACATGGGTTCATGATTTCATCACAAGGGAAATTTGTGGATTTAGTCCTGGTTGCCTATGAAAATTCCAGCACATAGGGGGGTGACCATGTTATAAATTAGTATAAATGTAATGTTATCAATCATAGGTGTTGGAACTATAATATTGGATCCATGCATGTGTATTTTAATTTTATTAAATGGGTATGATAATGGTAAATTATATACCTCTGATCCATGAGGAGGGAGTGCTAGAAGATTCGTGTGATCCTTTCTCACTTCAAAGTTATTATTTCTCATTTTATCATTTTTAAAATCCTCTTGAAGAAATCATGGAATATGGAATAATTTATGGAGTTATGCACATTTATAACAATTGAAAAAATTTCAGATGTCCTCCATAATTTTTTATTCTCATATTACATTGGCATTTATTATAGTTTTTATATATTATATTACTAATTTTTTAATTTTTTATGTACACAAAATTGTTGAATGTGTCAGATGATCGTCATGTTGAGGATTCAATACAAAGGTACAATGTCATTATATTTTTTGTTTTCTACTATTTTAACTGTATATTTATTTAATCCACTTTTGTTGAAAAAATTTGAACCACTAATTTATACATTCAATATAATCAATATTAATTCCGGGATTAAATCTTGCATACTAGGTGACATAGTGGAGTAACTCTAGATTTTTGAGAAATACACCATCATGGAAGACTGGATCAGGGGCATATTTTCAGGTAGCAGGTCATTTTATTTGGTTTCAGTTAATAGTTTCTTTTACTTGTAGAAAATACTACTTGTGATTAAATTTTTATAGCATTGGATCGTGTACCAATAGGTGAAGTAATGAATGATCCTACGGCATGGATACTGCCTAATATATGTTCCATTTTTATTTGTTTTCTCTTTTCCATATAATGTTTAAAACATCCTTTTCACGAGTTTACATCACATATTAGTTCATCATGTTTCAACATCTTCTATCTGGCTATTTTATTTTTCTAATTGCCCTATTTTCTCTCAGATGGTGACAAACATGGATTTTTTTTCATAGGTTGTCCAAAATTTGTCTAAGTATCTGTCCAATTGTTAATCTAATTCTAGCCATCATTATATCTCAAATTTCTCTCTTGATTTCCATGCAGTGTGAGCATAGATGAAAGGGTTTATGTCTGGAAAATTTCTGAAGGTCTAGATGATGAGGATAAACCAAAACTTTCAGGGAAAGTTGTTATTTCTCTTAAAATATTAGGAGATGATGATTCAATGCATCCACAGATTTTTTGGCATTACCACAAGAAGTTAGATGTGTGCTCTATAATTGAATGCTTGATCTCTTCCGCCCCCTGCTTGATTGTGGGAATCTTGTAGCTTTGAATCATGAATCAGGTTTGAACTCAAGTTGCTCAATTTTTTAGTTTAACAACTTTAAAAATATTTCTTGTAAGAAGTTGTTGCAGAAATTGGAAAACATGTCTTAAGAATTGACACTTCAAAAGTGGGAAAAGGTGAAGCCTTTTCTTCTGATAATCCTCTAAAATGACCCGTTGGACTGATCTATGGGGTCTAATTTGTTGGAAAACATGACGGTGAAGTAACCGATCTCTCAATGTGCCAGTGGATGACAATACGCATGGTATCTGCTTCAATGGATGACATGGTATGTGATTCAACTTTCTTTTTTACTATCTTAAGGTCACTATTGATTATATTTAAAGCTGGTATGTGTATATCGAGGTGCTTTCTTCCATTGTTAGTGTGGGTGATGTGCATATCCCAAATGTGTTCAATATATATGCTTAATGTTGCCTCAATTACCTGTTCGTCATTCATTCCCAGGTCATGTTCTCATCTTATAATGTCAAGCAGCATGTTATCTATTCACCATTCATGCCCGGGCCATGATCTCATCTTATTAGAGTATTCAAATTAGGTAGTAAGTACACCTTTATCAGAAGAATTACCTACATACAAATAATTTAAAGTCAACACTAGTATGGTTGTCTAATGGAACTAAAAAATAATGGTTGTTCTAGAAGATGAAATCATAGACGATCTAGTCAAAGATCCGAATAAAGGGGAGGTAGATGCATTATACAGTGATAACAAGGAGGAGTTAGCTGGAAAAAAGAAAATCCATTTAATTTCATGAAATTTAGTGATTATAGGTTTCTAAAGGTATATTTTTTTGAGTTATGGGCCAAAAATCATATGTTCTCTTTTCATATTTTATAACATGCAATTTACCATCATATCTTTCTTTATCTATTGATGAAAATTATTCGTTTAACATGTTAATATCTTCTACAGTTTCTTGATGAAGATTCATCTCCACGTGTTGTTGATTTGGATTATCCTACTTCGATAAGTGATGTTTAAAGATATGTTTGTTGATCACATATTATTAGTTTTCCAGTTGGTGTTATACTCTACTTTCAAAAACAAGTCCTCTTTATTAGTGTTATATAACTTAATTTTCAACTGTTTTATCATTTTGTGAATGAATTTGATAGTTATATCTATATCAGGTTTTCCATCAACTTAAACACATTTTCGGTTTATACCACCTTCTACTTCTCTAAACTTGTTTCACCATTTCCATTTTCATAGAGCATTAAAACATTCCTTGAGATTGCAATTTAGAATTCATAACATATGACATCATATAGGATGATTTAGATTTTCTATTTAATATTATTTTTTTTAAAACCACACACCTTATTTTTCGAAAATTCATACAATTCATTACATATTCATCAAAAAGTGCATTTATAATAGTAATTTAATTTCTCTATAATTGTAACTTTTTTGGGTTGGTATTCTCATGTCTCTATAGCATGTTAGACACCTGTTTGCTTCATAACATATAGAAGACCTATTTAAATTAAAGCATATGTTTAAATTTACAAGATTAAGTATTATGGTATGGTATATCAGGATTTCACTTCATAGGTTGTGGGGTAAAATACATGTTTTATCATTCTATCATAAATCATTCCACCATGTATTTATGTGAAATAAATCACAGCTTATATTTTTAAAGATTAAAAAATAAAATGTCCATGAATATCATGGTGTATGTATGGTTGAAATTATATATTTTTTGTTTTTACTTATTCCTTTTATGTTAACATTCACTTTTTGGATTATAAAAATTCAGGTATTCTAATTTTAAACATTTTTTATGTAGAAAATTTTGTTCCATGATTTTGAAGATGGATATTTGTATAGTGTGACATTTTTTCGGGGTGACATCCAACAACTTCAACATACTTTATCTACAGTGTGACATATTTTCTAGGTGACATCCTTTAAATTCAACTTACTCGTAAGGATTGATACAGTTATAAAAATACAAACATTAATAATTATGTTGTATATTTTGAATTTCCAATGTCCATTCGATTGTTCTTTTCATTCATATATTTAAATTCTCCCTACTGAAAATATTTTTTAATTCCTTATATATTCTCATAGATGTTTTCAAATTTATTTATCTAAAATTATATTACTATCATAATGATGTATTTATATATTGTATAATTTTATTCTAATATTAAGCATCACTATTTTTTAATTTCAATATATTCAATATTTTTGTTTTATATTTTCCTTATATATTCTCATATATGTTTTCCTTTTATTCTCCATCACGAATTTGTATGTTTTATTTTGTACAGTGTTAGTATTCTAATTTTTTTTCCTTATAAATTATACTATATTCTCTAATATGTTTTCAATATTCTCTTACATATTATCCTATGTTATTTTATTTTCCTTATTTTCCTTACATGTTTTCAATTCTCTATATTTTGTCCAATTTTATTCCAATATTAAGTACCACTACTTTTTTTTTCAATATATTCATTATTCATATTCTTTATTAACATTGAAATATTGTTTTTCATTCTTGAAAGTATGTATTGAACGTATTTTCGTGAGAATACAAGGGTGAGTACTAGTTATATAAATTGTGCACTATAGACCTCAAATTTTATTTGATATCTTCTAGAATACATAGAGGTACACCTGAGGTCATATGATCAACCATGTCTAGTTACACTATAGTGCGATGAATGTAATGATTTTACAAACTGGTGTTGAAATTTCTTTTATTTTTTTGAATCTATTATGTAATGATAAATTGGAGAGAAGAAATTATTATAACATGCTATGAATCTTGTTCTTTGGAGTATCTAACTCGCATATGAAGGTATTCCAAATTAACAGAGATTGGTTTTTTATTCTTGGGTTATCATTTTATGATATTAGTACTTCACCTATGGTGATTCCGTTATGTTTTTCAAATATGATTTTTTAATTTTTTATCTATGCCTATAATAAAAAAATAGAGCGTGTTTATAGATTATATTAGTTATATATGATTTACATGAATATTTTTGGTATTTATTATGCCTCGTTTCCTTTTTTATGATATTTAGTCAGTTATCCATAGTGTTAATAACAACTTATATGGAATTTTGACATAAAAAATACATGGTTGAATCTTATTTGGATGATTATTTTATTGATCATTTTTATTAATTGTGATCAAATAACCTATATATATATGTAATTAATAAATTAAAATACTAATAACAACTTATAAATAAGCTTCCTCCATAACTTGTTCATTGGGTTTCATTTAACTAGTCCACAAATGTGATCAACATGATAACGAAGAGAAAGAGAATACATTAAAAATTAATAACATGGATCCAGTATACACTTGACTAAGTCCTTAAGTATTAGTTGATGATTATAGAGGAAATACCCAAATTTTGAGACACTATGATATGTGATCTATATGAATAATGTTTATTATTATTATTATGGTTTCACTAAATAATGATATTGTTAATTGTGGTAAAAAATATATTCATGGGCCATGTTTGGATATTTTGATGGAATTCCACATTGAAGGCCATATTAGAGTGAAAAAAGGGTGAGTATGGGCATACTCCACTAGTGGTTGTACGTGTACCTTCTATAGTACATATACTAACCATCGATGACCATGTCCATGTGACATTACTATAGGTAGTACTGTCCATATAGAGGGAGACTTCACAAGATACACTACCCATGTATAATCTCACCAAATATCTCTAAATGATACACTCAATGTTATTTATTATTGGTAGTGGTAGACATGTATTAGGGCTCTAGGTAGATCCTATGTAGTATATATTTGAAAATTTAGAGGTACCCCCTAAGAGGAGGGTGAGGTGAATAATTTATATGCATTGGGGCCTAGTGACGTGTTGAAGGGATGTTTTGGTCCAAGTATACCCACGTGCTAGGTAATCATTGTTGGACTTTTTGTCAAAATTATTTAAAAATTTATATAAATACACACTTATGGTTTCTATTGATTTAGTGTTCATGCATATGAAAAAATAAGGGATGTCTCCAATGAATACACTATTCACTTTATTGATATATAGTTATTTCCCCTAACGATAGTTGGGGATGAAATTAATAGGGAGATATGTCTAAAGGGTGGGATGATATATGAGATTCATGATAATGAGAATGTTTTTTTCCTACTCTAATTATCAATGATCATGAATCTAGATATCACTTCCAAGGTGAACCTAAATAATGGGGGAAGGATCAAGGTGTACCTTTTTGTATAGGAGATTATAGTAATGGGTCTTTTAAAAACATGAATCACCATTTTGAGGATTAATCCCTAGGTGGATGTGGGAATAGAATCAAAGGTGTTACTATATTGATTTTCGTAATATACACTACTCTATTTTGAGTTATATTGATTTGGTTTTTATGGGTTTAGTTATGAATGGTTTATGCGATGTTTCATCAAGTTTTTCAGTTTTTAGAGGTTTCAATTTTATCACATTGTTAATGGAAATCATATGGACTCACTGGATAATAATTAAGTATCTTTTTTGAGTTTATGAATAATAACACTATTAGGGTAAACCATGTGGATTTCCTTAGAAACCATGAATCATGGGAAAAAGTAATTTCACATAGTTATCAGAAGGTTTTTCAGTTCATGTGATCAAACTAAGAGAACTGGGTGCTTTAAGATTGTGGTGTCCTTATAGATGGGGATAGATTTGGTATATTTTGGAGCCTAACAAAGATTCATGACTAATTTAATTATAAAATTTATATTTAGACACAAATGTTACATGAAAACCTTATTATTCCTCTATTTTTATAAGAAATCAAATTGTATAACTCCTCTTGTAATATTTAGTGATTTTATTTGGACCAAATCCTATCTTCATAAATCATGGAGATTTAGATTTAGATAATCATGGAATGTCACTGATTTATACATATATATCTATTTCAATTTGTTCCCACTCATGAAGAGCCCTATATATGATCTATTATGCCCAAATCTATGGTTTATGACATGTTTTGGTGTAGTTTTATTGGAATCTTTTGATGGAATAGAAAGAGGATATTTTTTGTTTCCTCAAGAATAGTTTTTTTTCTAAGGTTAGTGACCACGCAAAAACACACACTCTCTCTAATAATTCCAAAACCCAAACGATTTGGATTTATAAAACACTATCATCTATTATTATTAGAAAACCCATGGTGAAATATTATTGGAATCCCTCACAGTCATATGGTTTCAATAACAGAATTTTAAAAAGATAAGAATAATGTGTTTTGTGAAATAAATGAAAGATAACTTTTTAAAAAAAATTATTTTCTGATATATACATTGGAATACATTGGTTGGCATGGGTTAATGATTTCATCAAAGGGAAATTTGTGGATTTTGTCCTGGTTTCCTATGCCAATTTTAGCACATAGTGGAATGACCGTGTTATAAATTAGTACAAATGTAGTGTTATCAATCATAGGTGTTGGAACTATAATCATGGATCCATGCATGTGTATTTAAATTTTTTTAAATGGGTATGATAATGGTAAATTATATTTATGATACTTTTAAAAATTATAATATAATGAACAAGTTTCAGTAATCTTTTTATATAATTATTTTGTTATAAATTATTTGAATATTTATTTCTACTTCTTTTTTGTAGAATTATCTCAATAACTATTTTTCATAATTCCACCTATTTTATATAATTTATACAATATGTTAATTGACTAATAATGTTTTGTGGGATTTTTTTAGAATGACTACTGGTTTGAATACTCACCCCTGGTATGTGCACTTTGTATCACATGCAGATGTTTTTTATCTTGTAACATGTAAAGGGAAGAATCCATACTTATAAAGTAGAGAAACTTTATTTTTTATTAGTGTAATTATTTTTTATGTGGTCCCTTATAATATTCCATGATAGTACTATTTTTATACTCTAGTCTTATCATCCTTGTTTTCTTTCATTATTTAGTATTGTATTTTTCCTCACATGTGTACTCTTATTTATCGTTGGTTGTTTATTTTTACTTTTCATGTTTACTATCATGAATCATATACTATCATAGTATTTATATTATTTTATTTCATATGTTCTTAATGTTAATGGGAAAATTATCCCCCAATGATCCCATAATCACATGAAAATTATTTTCAACCTTTGGTGTCCTAGGAAAGACACGTATGTTTTGTAGAATCATCTCCTATTTTTAGGACAATGAGTTGGGGGTGGGGGTGGTACATAAAGTGTTCATAAACAAATTTATACGTTCTATAATCTATTTATTATGGTGTTATATAATTGGTATATAATATCATGAATTATTAGAACATATTCCCACTAGAACTGCATTATCTACTTTATGATTAATAACAATTGGAAATTTCATAAAATTATTTTGCACATTTTGATTTAAAATATCCTAATCCTTTAGTTATGTTATAATATATAGATTATCATAACATTGTAATTGGTTATGGAGAGATGGATACGACATTAAGATCATTAAAACAATCCTAGGAAATGATAGAAAATGTAGTTCAGTCTCAATGAACGAGAAACTCATCCAAAGTATTTTTAGAACTTTTTTTTATAATAGGTGGAATCAAATTATATTAACATGAAATGAAAATATCAAATTGTATTTTTTGAATAATAGTCCGATAATAATTCAAGGGGTTCAAAGAGAGGAAAATAGGGAGGTATGGATTTACAGAATTATCGATTCTGTAATTTTTATAGAACCGTAACTAATATCAACGAAAATTGAGTTGTATAAATTGGTGAATAAATTAAAATAACTTGGTGGGAAATAGTTGTTAAATCTTAAAAAGTACATGAACATTATTGTAAAGGGTTCATTAAATTTCTTAACCATTAATTATACCTATATACCTTCAAAATTATAAATATGATGACTTTAATTACAATTATGAATGAAAAACTATTTTTCATAGAGTATATAAATATATTGATAAAACTATATAAAATTTATTTATAAGTATCTAGTAGGGAGTACATTTATAAATTCATATTTGAGGTAGGGCTATGAATAATGATTTACCATAATGTAGTCAAATTCTATATTAATAATTGTACTTATATGTTCAATTGAGTGACAATGTGGGAAAAGTTGTCACATGAACATATGGTGGGTATCGAATTTTACCTCTACATATAAAAATGAAAAAGATAATGATAAAAATTTTCAGAAAAGATAAAATTATTCCCCAGGGAATATGAAATCATAAGAAAATTTGACTCAATTATATTATTTTCCACAAAATTGTATCACCATAAAATATTATTTTTAATATTTATTATTAGACAAGATGAAATTGATTTTATGAATCTATCTAAGAAATGTCATAATTATGGTAAAAAGGTAAACCCAAAATATAATTTTACTACTAACTATATATAATTTTGGGCAATAAATCAAATATATCACAAACCTTCTATTTTATATTGTGTTGGACCCATGATAATAGCTATAGAGCCTCATAATGAGTGAGTAAAGGTTAGTCAACGAACACATAGACCCTATGGAATATGACACAACAATATGGAAGTGAAGAGTTTTAGTAAACAATGAGTGTGTAATTCCATTAGGTAGAGAAAGTATCCCCCTAAGAATAATTAGGTTCATCGATTATATGAAGTAGAATCCTTTTCAACTCATTTCCTATAAATAATTCACTAGAAACCAAAAAATCAGAATATTTTATTTCTTCTAATTCCATAAATATTTTAAGATTATATTTGAAAATGAATCCTTATGTTATTAATTTATAAAATCCTCTCGAGAAAAAATAATTCAATGTATTTCTATGTGTATCATGTTCTATAAATATTCAAAGGGTAGGGTTTGTGACATTTGTTTTTGTTTTGGAAGTGGAAATCATTAATCTCAATTTGGTAGTAGACTCTTTTTATGACTAGAATGTTTTTTTGCACTCCTTAATAGAGGGTAATATCACTTTATGAAAATTATGATATAAATAATTGTAGACTAAGACCATTTATGTGGGTCATTAAAACTATATCCAATTAGTTAGATGTAGTTGGTTTTGAAAAAATTAATGTAATTGAGAAAACGGATTCACATCCATCAAAGACCGATATCCAGATGTTTTTATGGAAAACATATATATGGGTTTTCTCTGAAAGGGATAAACTAATTTTAATTGATCACCTTCTTGTGTACAACATTATTTCCCTTCCATATTATAGGATATACCTAAATGAATTAAGGGAGTTAAAGGTCTAGTTAGATGTGTGGTACGATAAACGGTTCATGAGACCTTGTGCGTCACATTGGGATTTTCCGACCCTCATTGTGAAAAAGGTGGATGGATATTTTCAACATGTAATTGATTATTTTAATATAAATAAGGTTATAGTAAATTCATAGGAATAAATTATTTTTTTCCCATTGAAGGTAGCCAACTGGTTCTCTAGCATTATCTAATGACCAATGTATCACTATCAATTTTTTAGAAGGTGGATATTTTGAATGTAAAATTTAGAATCCATTATTGTCATTATGAATTCAATGTTATAACATTTGGTCTCACAATTACACCAAATGTTTTCATAGATTCAATGAATCATATCTTTCAGAGTTACATTGATTATTTTTTGGTGTTATTTTCTAATTATTTTAAGTTTATTCACAAATTAAGAGTATCCTAGAAGAACCAATTTAGAAATAATTGAACACTTTATAGTAAAAAAATATTAATGATGAATTATCATGTTGTGTATTTTAAATATTGGAGGTATGATTCACTTGATGTTTTATTTCTAGGAATGGTTTATTTATTGATTATAAAAATAGAAAAGCAATTATCTTTTGAAACCATCCAAGAATGTCATCCATATATTCTTATTTCTTAAAATAGTACGATACTAATGTCACTATGTGGAATATTTTATTACATATTTGACCTCTAATTAGGGATTTGACAAGAAAATATATTATAATCCAAGGGAATTATTTGTGTTAGAAATCACTATAGAAGATTGAGTTTGTACTCACGTAGGAAATTATCCAAACTATTCATGAACCATTAAAATGTTTTGTGGTATTTTTTGAAGTGATAGCATTTGGTTTGGTATGTGATTTCATGAAAGTAGGTATTTATATATCTTATAGATCATTTCAATTACACATACATTAACAGAATTGTATTTCACACGATCTGGAACTTTTCATAATAGTTCATTATTTGAAAAATTCATATCATAATATTCTTGGTGAAATGTTCACTATGTTTATAGATCACAAAAGTTTTATAACCCTATTTTCCCAATTTTATTTTAATATTATTTAATAATGATGGATGAAAAATATTCTATTGTTTAAATTTGATATAGTATATATATTGAGTAAATATAATTCAATGGATCATTGTATTGTGAAAATTTATATAATCAATTAGCCATTGAATATTCTGATTAGTGAAAATTAATAGTAGGGATTATAGATGAGAATTTCGATTAAACATTAGATGATAATGTTTCATCCGTATTTTTAGTGTCTTTTTTCGATATGGTTATGCATGTAAAATATTATCAAATCTATAAAAGTGATTTCCTAATCATGATGTAAAATATTAATGGTTGTGGGATCATTGATAGATAGAATAATGATATGAACTCAATTTTATTTTTTCAAAATCATATATTGGTTTCTCCATCCAATCTATAGAATCTTCTTTTAATGTTGATTATTCAAATTAGGATACACATCCAGGAACCCAAATTTTGTGAAATGTAATAATATCCCATTTATGATGGTTGGGTATGATATGAAAAGTGTTTAAATATGATTCAAAGTGCCTCACATTTTAGAAGGTCTAGTATAGAATCCAAATACAGTCTAATAGGTTGTCAAAATTTTCAATTATTGTATGGATGTGGGAAACAGGGTCCTGGGAAATATTCCTGGGTTTTGCAAGAAGAATCTAGAATTATGATTCTATCATGGTGATTTTTAACTGACACTCAAATTAATCCCATTTCATTCATATCCTTTAATTCAATGTGATAATGGACCTATAGGTTCTTTATATATGATTAGTAGTGAAGCTATATGGTGTACCTTTCATGATCGAATCAGACCCATATCTGTGGTTTACCTCTAGGGTTTGGAGATACAATAATCTGTTGGAACCTAATTATACATGATTAGGATATATAATCCTCAAGTGGCTGGATATTTATAGAATTTGATATATACATTATAAGATATGCTCATTTCTTGGGAGTTGTATTTTAGTGTATTATGGGAGGATCAATTACATTTAGTGGATGTCTCATATAACAATAGTTATTTAGAATTGATTAATATAAATCTCTTCAAATATTTTTATTTTCATCATTTTCTCCATCTACTTTTTTTGGTAAAGACAATATAAACCTCATAAATGAGTCCTAAAATTGTTTATAAAACAATGGGAATTATTTTATTGATCCATAAAAAATGGGAATGGACCAAATTCAATAGTAATATTATTGTGATTATTTTAATCATAAATTATCACTTTTTAGGAGGACATAGTTTGTTAAAGTCACCTCTATGGTTTCAGCATCAAAATTTGTGAAAATAAGTAATATTATCTCCTCATTATGTTATACATTTTTCCATACTTCAATGGATATGTGATGTATCATATCAATTAACATAAATATAAATATTTAATACAACACATTATGTATCTTATGTATCTTAACTAGTGAAATTATAGCCTAAACCTGAACATATTTTTATGGGATCATATTGATGATGAGCATGATCCTATATTTATCTATCCATTGTTAAATATTATAGATATATGAGAGAATATGTTGTTATGAAAATTTATTCATTGGTTTCAAGTACTATAGAAAAATTGTCATGTTTAGAAGGAGACATAGGTGCATGAGGGATTCATGATAGATTAATGTATATAGATCATACTAAGAAATACCAATATCTACCATTCCATTGATAGAAATTCGAGTAGTGGGGAGAATATAATACCCCTATTTTGATGTATAATCATATCTATTTTTTCTGGTATTTTTAAGATTTTGTTTTACTAGGTTTAGTCTTGAAAGGTTTCTATGAGTTTTTTATAGTTTTGAAAGTGTTTTAATGGATGACTAGTTGGAACATAATTTAGAAAAACTATATGGATTCAAAAAGTAATTGTGGGGATTCTTATGATTGTCTAGGCGTAGTGAAAAATTGGAATATGATTAGGGTAATCCATGTGGATTTCCCTAGAAACCATTAAATATGAGATTAATGACATTCAACTAGTTGGAACATGGTTTTTCAATACATTAAACAAAACCATGCGACCTAGGGGATTAAGGATAGTGGTTCCCTTATTGTTGGAAAATATTTAGAAAAATATGTGGCCTACCTACGAAAGACGATGAATTAAATCCAATAATAGGATTTTTAACCCAAATGATCATCTAAAAGTCACATTCTACCTCTGTTTGAAACACCAAGAGATTTTAAAAGATTTAAAATTTATTCAATATAATATATGACACAAAACAATAATTTTATAAGATAATTTAACCCCCCCCCATTAATTTTTGGTATATATTTTTTAAATTTCAATATTTTTGATATCTTAGGAAACACCAAAACTTGAATCCAAATGAACTATAATAACCTAGACATCAAATTGGTAGGTATGAATAGAATTAGTTAAATTTGGTAAATTATATGTATTAAAAATATATATTATACATTCAATGATTATATCTTAATTACAAATAAAATAATAATAGTTTTAATGAAAGGGAAAAATTTTCTAAGAAAATATATTATTCAAAATTGTAGTTCAGTTGTGATTTGTGATCATAAATTAAAATTATTTTATCTACTTTTAGAAGTGTTATTTTAAATAATTAAATAAATTCTTAAAAACATCATATCATAATTATTGTAGTGGGATTTTTGGTATTTTCGTGAACTGATTCATTTTTAAATGAATAATGAAAATAATGTTTTTTATTAAAAAATACCATTTTAATTTATATAAATTACAAGATTAATATTATTTTAATGTAGTTTAAAGAAAAGAATTTAAATGATGTGTTTTTTAAATCCAAAATAGCGAATTTTAATAAATTTCATATTGGATTTTGACATAACTGTTGTAAATGTTTCGAATGATTTTTTTGGATGACTATTTTTCAAAAACTTATTTGGGATTTGATTTAAATTAAGTCCTGCCCCTTTTTTGATTTGAATTTAGAAGAAAATATTCTATAATTTTTATAATCATAATTTTTTTTTTGAAACAATTTTAAATATGTTTTATACCACAATGAATAGTTAAAATAGAAAGTATTATTTATCATTGTTAAGGTAAAAATGTGTTTACCTGGGATTAAAATTAAACAAGAGGGTTTTAAATTACCAAAAACTTTTATAATCCGCTTTTTATATTCATATTTAGACCATATCTCTTATATGGTTAGAAATTGGTCCATTATGGGTACTTTTTTATTGAGAGAAATTTGGTTGTAATTCTATCTTTTCAAAAATACTAAGTGTGTCCTATACCCCACTCAAAAATGGACTCCCACCCTCCTTTAGTTTACACACTTCCAAAACCAATTGGCTTAGAAAATACATACCAAATTTCTACCATTAATACCCCCTCTAATCTAGGAATCATTGTTTTGGTAAAATGGAAACCTATAAATTATTTTGATGTAAAACAATAGAAGTTGTCAGATGAAGAGGTGACGTCCCTAAATAAGTGTTTTATTTTATTAGACCCTCCCCATATTCCAAATATTATTTTAAATGGTGAAATAAAAACCATAGTATCTTATATATATGGATATATTTTTATGTTTAAGAAATTTAATAAAACCATATCTTCCTCTCTCAAATGGGAAGTGAAATCATTATTCGTATGTATGACAGGCTACCGCCTAACAAACCGATTTAATTCATTTCCCATCATCATTTTCACAGACATATATAATAATGATTATAATTATAATATATTATTATTCTGAATAAAATATAATTTTAATATTGTAATATCATTTTTAACTTTCTTACATTGCATTCTATAGAGAATTCGATAATGTCACTCGTGTGTACAGAGGATTACAACAACACAATGTGATTGGATTTTTTTTTCACATATCATTTACATGGAAGGTTATACTAATTGATTTCATGTTGATATAAGATATTAAATTAATATTAATCATTATTTAAATGAAATATAGCTTATATTTTCTTACCTTACGATCCATTTAATTGATGATAATTTCTTTTTTTGTGTATGACGGTTTACAACGACAAGAAGCGATGCGATTATTTTTTCAAACACACTTAACCAAAATTATAATATACGATAAATTTAATAAATATATTTTATATACATGAAATTTTATATTTTCTTGAAATTTAATATACAATAAACTTACTTACCCTTTCTCCCATTAATGAAATTACAACGTTTCTATTACATATATATGTACTACAGTCTCCACAATGTAATGTAATTCATTTTCCATGTTCAATATTTAATAACGATTATACATCTGTATCTAATGAAAAAAAATATATTTATAAATTTAATATATGTATGAAGATTATGTAACTATATTCTTTGTTCGACATCAAGAAATTTCATGATAAAACATGCTAGAGAGAACATGGAAATTAACACTCGAAATTGTAGTGATTATGAATGATTATTAACTAAAATTCATAATATATTATAAAAGGATCATATATGATATTATAAATATTAATATGATTTTATTATAATTTAATAAAATTTATAAAACCACTTTAAATGATGTTGAAGAGAAATCAACTAAAGTGAAGTGTGAGGTAAGGGGTTTCTTGACTCAATTTCCTTTCATTGGTTTACATGTCTACATTATTGATTAAATTATATCAATACTATTTGTGTAATAAAATTTAAAGGAATTATGATTGTATTTACCCTTACCATTACGCAGATTGACAATTTTTACACAAAATATATTTATTTATTACCTCTCACTTAAATGATAGGAACTTTGTAAATGTTTAGCTTTCAAAGACCTTGTTTGAGACAGAAGTTTTTTAACGCACCTAATAACTTTTAAATTGTTTATATACAACCCCATTAAAAAATATATCATGAATACTTATTAATTCAAAAAAAATTATGTTATAATGCATCCACTTCATTGTTGGGATGTTATGATTCAAAATTTACTAGAGCAGTAAGGTTTTATGTTTCAAAAACATTTTAAGCAAGATTACTTATGATTGAATTTCAATTTCTTTATTTTTTTATAATTTACAATTTAAAAACTTCAATTTTATTCTCCTTTGGTTATAAATGTTTTTTCCATGTAATATTACCATTTTAGTCTCTTTGGTAATTGAAAACATTGAGAAAACATTTTTAACAGAATCTAACAATATTTTTCTATTTAGTTTAAAATAATTCATCTAAAAAATATTTGTTTTCTAAAAATATATTAAAAATGTTTTATTAAATTGTTTGAAGTTATTTTTTCATTTAATTTATCTTGTAATTTTTAAAAAAAAATTAATATTCTTGTTTTTTCTAAACAAGACTCTTTGAATTTTTATAAAAACATATAGAAGGAATCATTATCTTTTTAATGTAATCGACATGAATAAAATTATTCTTTCATCATGACCACTCAATGATCTAAATATTCATTTTTATGTTTTAAAGGTTATTTAAAAAAATATTTATTGTGTGAGAGATTTTAATATTTTAAATAAGTGTTTTCAAAATATAAAGGATATTTCCCTATAAAATATTCAATGTGATATTTAAAAATCATTTTCTATCTAAGATGACAACCTTAATGTTACTAAATGTTGAAAGGCTATTTTTTTAACAATGTTTTACCTTTTTAATAGTATTTTCATAAAAAACATTCACATTTTACGTTATGGTTTTCTTATAAAATATTAGTATATGTTTCTCACATATATACCTAGTTATTATCCATTCCATGGACGAGGTAATCCATTCCCTATAATAATTTATCAGATCCCTTCATTATGAAATTTCCCTAGAATATGATGTGAAGAAATATTATGAATCCCATTTTTATTCCATGGGTAATTCATATATTATTATTCGTGATTTATTTCCATTATGTGTAATACATAAATGATAAAGGTGTACACAACTAGTTCTCCATTGAATTGTGTAAAACTTTTAGTCTTAATGGATGTCATAAATGGGATTAAGAAGTAATAGAAATACATTCTAGAACTATCTCTCCTATGTGATGTTGTCTTGGTAGTTATCCTTGACTTATGTTTTTTCCATATTTAGTGTTGCTTCGAAATTTCTTATACAAGCATTATCTTATAACACCTAGTTTTTCTTGTTATTCAACCCTGCGATTAGTAAAGAGACTTATATTTGTGATATCATGATATAATTTTGACTCAAATTTTATGTTCCCTTATCATGTGTACTCCCTTAATAGGATTTTAGCTCACCAATGTTTTCTACAAATTCACCTGGCTATCCCATGAAGTTTAGTGGCTTGAAAGGTTTTAGGAGTGTGATATCGAGAAAAAATTAATTTATTTTTAATTTTTTGTCTTATGTTGATATATTATAGAACTATTCTTCCATATACATTATTCGTTTAAAATCCTTGTATTTTTAATGGATATTTTTGTTTAGATGTCATGTAAAAATATGTGTAAAAGTCTCGGTCTCCATATTTGGTATGGAGGAAAACGATTTGTATTCATATGGATAATTTGATGAGAAAACCCTAGTTATAACTATATGGATTTGTCTAAGGATAAGTATAATTATAAGTATTAGGATATGATTATGTATAGTAAAATATCTGGGAATTTTGGGGATGTTGAGAGATTTGTGGTTTTTAAAAAATTAAGTCCATGTATGGAAACAATATGTGGATGTGGTTCTAGTACATAAGGAAATCAGTGTAGTAACTCTAAAAAGGCATGTTGAGATTGACACAAGTGGTACATATTATATGGAAATGGTGTTTACTGTACACTGGGTTTGAAACTCACTTCGTATATTCAATGGAAGTTCACAAACTCTTTACACACCACAATGATTGATTTGAATAGATTAGAACCATGAATGACCTATGATAAAGTGAATGTGTCATAGTTTGAAAATAAGGTTCCATGATTTAGATATCTTATTAATTATTTTTCATGATTATGTGGTTTACCACTATTATTTTCATTTCTCATACTAAGATTTGTGGTTTTAGTCAATGGTGGGAACTAGAAGGAACTCTATTAACACTAAATGTATCACATAATGTGATTATGATAACCTAAATGCGATGATGACTAGAGTAAAAAATATAATAATTATGCCTAACTATATATCAATATATATGATTATCAACATGAAACTAAATAAACTATCAAACTCTCTAAATAATAGAAAAAATAGTGTTTTTGATGAGTTAATGTAGTGGAAACCGTGGAGGAAATAAGTTTATGTTTCTTATAAGGTGAAAATGAGTGAGGAATGGATGAAGGAAATCTATTAATGGAATATGAATACATATTAAATGTGAATAAATATGGTATAAATTAAGTAATTTATTTTGTAGAAATGAAAAGATCAATTAATTAAAAGTAATAGAGTAATTTTTTTTATAAGGAATCATCAACGGTTGAAGTTATTAATTGAAGAATGATTTGGAATTATGAAATTTTATGTCCTAGTGGGAAAGCTCAAGAATATGATCATTATGATTATACGATTAAAATATTTTTTTTTCAATGATAAAGAGACTAAAAATGATACATAAAAGTAAGGAGGCCTTAATGAATAAGATTATGAAGCATAGATAGTGGTTTTATAATAAGGTGGAATGATTGAAATGTTTATGTACATGAAAACAAGAATAATGTGAGTCATTACATACATATATAAGTATTTTTCTATTTCTGATTTTCATTAAGGATCTGTATGAATATTTTTAGTGATAATAATGACATAGAAAGATTATTGAATGGTATAGTGATATTTTATAGTAAAACATATTATTGAGGAAAATATAATATTTATATGTTTATTATGTTGAGGTTATTAATGATATTTGGGATATATGGTCAATTATTTATGTAATGATCTATCTGAAACCATTGGATTTTTACTGAATTTTATAGATTACTATATTCATTTTGGGAATTATCATACATTGTGATGTTTCTTTTGGGTATATTAAATATAGGAGTAATATATTTTTAGTCTTTTGAGGATAATATCTTTTTCTAATAGTTAATTTTAGTGCATTAGGGAAAAAAATCAAATTGGATTTTCATTATTTTGAGTAAGATGTGAAGTGTAAATTGGTCAAAGAACAATGAAAGGATGAAATATTGTTTATTAAATAAAAATATATCAATTAATTTTATTTTTATTGATATCTAAATTTATATAAATATAATCATAGAACTTTAATTAAAGGAATTTGAAATAAAATTATTCATATTACTATCATATCAGAAAAATAAATGGCCTTTATATCATATAATATTTATTGCTTTGTCATTTTTATATTTATAATGTTCAATAAGTTTCTTTTGATCAATTATCTCTATAACTCCCCCGAAATTTTTATCAATTTCAACCATGTCCATGTTTTGACTTCCCCTAATGTTCTCAAATATAGAAACCTAGATGTCTGTTATTCTAGATGACCTTCATATTTCCCTTAACCTATTTTTTAAGAAGATGTTTTTATAATCACATTTAAGATGTGGGTTTCTAAAAAATATATTAACAATTTTAATAACATTATTATTGGAATAAATATTAAATTATGAAGAAATAATTAATTGAAAAGTTGTATAATGTTACACCAACAGATCTTAAAATAATAACATTTTGTTTAATACAATATATTGTAACACCTCGAGTTATTATGAATTAGATTTTTTTCGAATGAATTAAAAGGTTGTGGTTGATTGACTTGAATTGTAAAATTGGATATGATTTCATAAAAAAAACACCATTTCAATCTTGCACTATATGAAAAAATTAGTTTAGCTTCTGGTACAAAATACCCTAGACCTAGATTATGTAACACAGAATACCGAGTTTCATTGTATTCCTGAATTTTACACAAGATCAAGTTTTACCAATCTATAATACATTATTAATATTTTTATTTAATACTAATGTTATCGACTAAATATTGGGATTGTAGGAATAAATAAGATTAAATAACCTATGAAAATAAATTATTTTATAAGGTTTATTAGTTAACTACTATTTATAAATAAGATTAAAGTCATTTAATGAAAAATAAATGTATTTTGAAAAATAACATCTTTTTAAAAATAAGGGTTAATCATTCTTGGTGGGCATAATTTTAAATTAAATTTGACCAAAATAATAGAATTTATTTTGAAAAATAAACTTCCATTTTTAATGTTGAATATCAAAATTATATCATGGTTAATTTTTCGTATTTTTCTTAGAACCAATTTTTTATGAATACTAAAAAATAGAAAATTTTAATCGAAAACAATTCTTTAAATATAATTTATAATGTTATAATGTATTGTAAATTGGGTTCAAATTATAATTATTTCTATTATAAATCTTTTTAATCCAATTAAGTATGTTGTAATCAATTTTATACTGAAATTGGATATGAAAACATTGTAATCTTTTGATCTTTTTTCACATCAAAAACCCAGATTTTATTCACAACTGCAAGATTAATTTTTAATTATATTATTCCATTTACGTGAGTTGAATTCTGAAAAATGGAATCCTTATTTTGATAAAAATATTTTATAATTTATAATATGGAGAACATAATTTTTTACCATAATTGTTTTGTGAAAACTGTTAATATTTATTAATGTGATTAAACAAAAACGTGTTTAGTTATTGGATTAACATAGAATATATGGTGTAATAATGAAAAAAAGTTATACAAAGCCCATTGGATATGAATATTTATAATTATTTGAAATTATTATTTAATTTTATTAGTTTAGAGATATTTTTCTATGAAAGTGACCCATATAATAAGTTTTATAAAAAAGAAGAAAAATATTTATTTCTTCATGTTAATTTCTATAATTATTTAAAGTAGATAAAATATTAATTGGATCAATTATAAATATTATTTTTGAAAATAATTGTTTTTTATTTTCATTCTAATTTATTTTTATTTTTAGAGATTATATATTTACATTAAATTCTTAAGAAAACACTGATGCATGAACTATTTTGTTAATGATTAAATAAATCAAATGATACAAAAAAGATTAAAATTGTCATAAAATATTATGTTACACTATTTTTCAGATGAAAATATCATTTTTCATTGGTTTTAACCTAATTTATTTTATATCCATTATTTTATTTATTTTGTAAATTTAAATTAGTTGAATAATGTCAAAAGTGACATTAATATCATTTTATAATAAATTATATTTTATTAATTTTTATAAAATTAATAACAAACCTACATTATTTAAGTTTATTTTTATATATTAATAAATACTATATATTGTCCATTAATGGACCTATTTTTCTATTTTAATGAATATATTGATAGTTAAATAGAAAAAAGTCATTTAGATGATTGAAGTTAATTGTGTGTTTTTCACATTATATGAACTTGTCTTAAATTTAATTTCAAACACACATAGAGTTTAGAATTTCTAAATTAGATATAATATTTATAATTAGTTATTTCATCTTGTCGAATAAGTTTTACTCTGTCTTATTCTAAATAAATAGATTACTTAGGTTAGAAAAGCAGTTAATTTAATTAGAAACCAAAATCGTAATATAAGAATGCTTAAGAGTTATAGAAAATATGTCCAAAACTTTTGTATAAATTTGTTTTTCATGTTTTTATTGAAATTAAATCATATAAAATCCTTTTATTTTTAATTTTTGAGAAAATGGAGGTATGCTTCACCTCCTAATAGTAAATAATTTTGATTATATACAAGAATTCCACTCTTTGTCCATTATAAAAAGGAACTAACAATATCCCATTATTCACAACTATTAATATATTTTTGTTAGAGAATACCATATTAAATATCCTCTAAAATTGCCTAATATTATTATAGAAGACTAAATTTTTGTATAAATACAACCAATGAAGTCCTTTGGTGGAACCCAGATATAAATTCCAAAAGTAGAAGTAACGTTCATCAAAGAACATTTTGATATTTGTTAATTATACATATTTAATTAACTTTATTTCATGATTATATAATAACATAAGTATACACCGTATAATTATATTTTTTAGGTTACATGTTACAACTTCACACACATCCATAAAATATGTTACAAAATCATAATTCGTGTGTAATGAATCATGAGTAAGGTATTATGAGAAAAAATACAAGGAATCAAAGCATTTATGAAAAAAAAGGCTATTATTTTAGGAAATTTAACTTCAATATAAGATCGTTAAAAAAATAGGTAATATACGGTAATAGAAAAATCATATATGATAATATATATATGAATATTTTTATTTAATATGTTTACAACAAAATTATATTTATTATAATGTAATTTTTAATGAGTACTATGAAGCTTTAGACTTAAGGTAAGGGATTTCCATATAACGTTAATTTTTGGGACACACAAGTCTAGTACACCAATTATTTCATCTTTTTAGTGTATATAAATCACAAGTATGTATTTTATGATTACGATAATGATATTTATTAGGCTTTATATATCTATTTTATGATATCTATTTCATGGGGTATATACATCAAGAGTTACCAAATCGGTAAGGGAGGTTTGTCTCAATTTGTCTTCTCCGAGGAACATATTTTGTTACAAACCTATATTCATTTATGAGGTACATATACTACCCATATGAAATTTTATATCATTAATAGAATTTATTTAATTATATTTTATCCTTCATGTGATTTTATTGTCTAATGTGGATTATGAGTAAACGTTTCTAATGTGGTAAGAGTTTATTGCTACTACGTCATCATTTATGAGGACTGTTTAAGATCATGCCTCCATTAAAAAAATATTCAGATAAATCAATCAATGATTATGAATAAATTTGTATTCAATGTTCATTCAAGATATCTTAAAATAATTTTATCTTATTACAGCCCTTGGTACTTAAGATAATTAAGAAATCAATGTATGAAAACAAGACATTATTTCTCTCCTCGGACAGAAATCTATTATCTTTTTAAACCATTTTTTTCTAAATATGTTTTAGTTTTTCAAAATTATATTTTGGGATCATTTTCGATGAAAACTATTTCAAATATGTTTTATTTTTTTAAAATATATTTAATTGGTTTTCAAAGATTCTTTTATATATTTCTAATGGTTATTTTCAATGAAAATGATTTAATTGATGTTCAATTATTCTGTATATTTTTTTAATTGTTATATAACAATATATGAATTTAAATGATTTAAAATATTTTTTTTATGTTTTTAAATATATTTTTAGTGAAAAATGTTTTCAAAATGTTTTATATTTTAAAAATATTTTTTCCAAGCCCAAAGGATATTCCACTCAAGAAATATTTCATACGATCTTTCAAAAATATTTATTAGTATTTCATCCATTGAGGATCCCTATGACTTATAAGGGATATAATCTAAGAATACCATTCATATTAATTAAATGAATGGTTTATGTTTATTATGACATCTGGTTTATGAAACCAGTTTCTCTTCCAATGGATATACAATGATAAAATTCTTGTGAAGCCCTCTTATTTTCACATTATATAATATGAAAAAACTGAATTTTCAAGATGTTACTTTTTTAAAGTTTATGATATAATGAAATTATTTTTATACCCATTTTTATTTCATGGGTTATGATATTTTAGATGAATAGATATAGTGGCACACAAATGTATGATTTAATTTTGCAGTTGGTGGGACCTATATATTCATACAATGCATTGGTTAAAGATTTATATGTCATGAGATAAAAATTATTGAAATGGTGAGTAAAATTGTTTAAATAATATGAGGACGGAATGAGAATGTGAACCCAAAATACTAATACAACGATGGAATGAGAAGTGAAATCAGTTCAATAACACATGTCGAGAATGATAAGTGAACCTAGTTAACTAATACAATGCTAGGACATGGAGTGAAATCAGTTTAGTAAAGGACTTCATGTGCTATAATGGTCTTGGAATTGATCATTAACAAATATGGAAATGATTTTCTTTGAAATATTTTATGCTATAAGTCTATGTACTATGCTAATGTTATGCTCCCATGACTCGTGTTCTTTGATTTCAATCTGACTCAACTATTTTGAACTACAAATATTTAGGAAATGAATGAGGATTATGATCTTTTATATACAGGCTATGATTATAAATTGTTATTATCATGTTATCATACCCTTATATTCTTATTTTTATAAAATATATGCTTTATTTACCCTCAATATGTGTCATATCTGACCCATACATACATTTCAAATCCCTAGGTTCTAAATAAAGAATTTAAGTAGGAATACTAATTGGGAAGATCATTTTGGGAATCATTGAATATCTTTCACAAAGTTAGTTGATTTTGCTCCATGTTTATAAGGGGAATATACTCTTATTGTCCATGTAATTGTGCTTGTAAAAAATAATGAATATTCAGAAAAAATGATTTAATATCCATGTATATTAGGATTGGGTGGCTCTAGCTAGAATCAATGAAAAGGTTTAGTCCTCCTTTTGAAATAAGGACAAAAAACATTGTAAATATAATTGGGGATATTTGTGAGGATATGTATAGGGATATATCTAGGAATAAGTATTAGGGTGAATTATAGTATTTGAAAATGTAAAGAATGTTTTGTAAGGGATAGAGTGTGTGGTTTCCTAGAAATTAACTCCTATATAAATACTATAAGTCGATGTTACTTGGGACCAGATTTACATAGGGGTTACAACCCTAGAAACACTATATTGAGAAATAATTTATTGGTAATTAGTGTTGCATTATATGATATGTAACACAACTAGTTTAACACTCCTCAAGGATATGATTTTAAAATTTAAAAATCAATACAAACCATTATGAAGGTTTAAATTGAATATGAATATGAATGTACTAGGATGAACACTTGGTGTCATATATTAAATAACATGTCATTTTCAGAACTACTATATGTTATATTTCCTGATTATTTTGTTTCCCTATAAGATTAGTGTTTATGACAATATGATTTTCTATTTTAATCGTTGGTTCAAACCATCGAGAACGAGCTTAACAAGGAATGTGACTGATGATTTGGTGATGAGAATCTAAATTGGGTGATATATTGGGTAAGTAATGTTTTGTTTGTGCCTAATCAGTATTCACGAAACATGATCAACAATGTGTAACTTAATCATTTCTATAACTCTCTCTGGAAGGTAAGGAAATATTTCTTCGAGACTTCGGGTAATGGAGACCATGGAGGAAATAAGATCTATTTTACTATGGGTTGAGATTGTAGGAAGATACACCCTAGAGGATGAATTAGTGAAAAATGAAGATGTTTTAACCATGGAAAAGAAGGAAACAAATTAATTTATTAGAAAGTGAAAATGATTTTTTTTAAAATTTAATTAATGAGAATAATGGAATCACATTGATATTATTGAATTTTGAATTGTTTAAATATGGAAAGTGATAGAATTATGAAATTCTAGGTAAAAAAGTGAAATATTCTGATGATAATTAGAAATGGAGTTATGTGTAATTATTATATTCCTAATGATAAAGATACTACATATGAAATTTGATAGGAAATAAATGTTAACGAATATGAATATGAAGATTAGTTATTTTTTATAACAGAGTGGGATGAATTAATTATTTATGTATTGGAACTATAATATTGTGTTCTCTAAAGTATTTATTTGATAAAGAATGATTGGTATAAGTTTTTAGTTATGGATTTGAATGAATATATTGAAAGATACTATTAAAAAAGTGAATTAATTTAATAGAAAGGTTATATTTTCATGAAAACACATGATTAAGGGAATGTAACCCATAATTGGATTATGATGTAGAAAAAATGGTGTTTAGTTTTGAAAAAGAAATGAATGATTTGGATAAATTAAAATAGATAATATTGAATAATTTGGAATTGAAAATGATTTTTTTAACAACGTGACTTGTTGAATAAGTAATGTTGTTTAAATAATTTTTTGGATTTAAGGAATATATCCAGTAATATATTTTCATATAAGGAACAAGGAATAATGAATGTTTTTGATATTTTTTTATAGTCACCATGTTGATTACCATGTACCCAGATAGTATATAAAAGGGATCAATGTCAAGTTGATTTTGAGAAATTTAGTGACCTATATTCCATCATTTTGGATTTTTATCTTCCTAAAGGGTCAAAATGTTAAAAATTTATAAAATGGTTTAAGATGAACTTGGCATAAAATTTTAGAGATTAACGTTTCAAAATATGAATAATTATTCATATTGGACAAATAGTGTGAACCGTTTTGTTTTTTACGATAACTAATGATGTACAAAACTACTTTCCATTCTTTTTAAGGAAATTATGATCAATTAGAGATTTCGATATAGTAAATTCAACATTATTTCTAGGAGTAAAAGATGTTGTGAAAATTGTTCTAGGAATAACAGATGGATATAATCCTTCATATGAAATTAAATTAAATCAAGTAAGTATATATTCTTGTAATCATTCATCATATATAAGAAAAGTATGTTGAAATAAAATGCTCTCATAGTATTATAATTTTCGATTATATCAAATCCCTTTTGAACAATATTTGGTTTATGAATTAGTGATAATTAAATTTCTCCATACCATATACTATAACACTCTCAATCAGAATCTACGTGTTAATTTTTTCTTATTTGTCCATGTTTTCAATTCCTATCTATGTTATCCTATGTGGAAACCTAGTTATAAGTTACTTTTGTTATCTAGTTTTATTCCAACATTCACTTTTTACAGGATGTTATATAATTCATATTTATTAAGTGAATTTTTATGGAATTAACCTTCATGTATAAAATCATTAATTTTATAAATGAATTTTTATTGAGAAATAAATTTTTAGAAGGAGTAGAATGTGACACCATTAGTTTTTATGAATTATTTTTTTCAAATAAATTAAAATTCATTGATAAATTGCATTTCATGCTCCACTATGTAATGATTGTTGAGGAAATAACACTAAGGTTGTATTTTGGCTCAGGAAACATTGTTTTGGGTTTGTGTTACACAAAATAAATATTTTATTCAATACATTTCCTCACAAATAAGACCAAGTTTTACCGAAATAAAAAATATTATTATTATTGTTGTTATTATTTAATATTATAGTGATTTACTATAAAGTGGAATATATGGAATTAATAATATTTAATAAAATAAAAATATATATAGATTTCACGTGTTCAACTATTATCTATTGGTGAAAAATAAAATAAGAATCATTTAAAACAAAAAAATGTATTCTATAAAACAATATATTTTATAAAATTATGGTTAATCCTTCATAGAAAACATAATTTAAAAGTAAATTTCTCAAATTTATGATAATTTATTGGTCAAAATAATAATTATTTTTGAAAGAGGAAAATAAAAAATAACTTATGATGACTTTCTGATATTTTTATAAGAATTTTCATTTTTTTGATCAATAGTAAAAAATTAATGTAATTTAATTGTAATCCTACTTATTTTTTAAACAATCTATAATATTAATATATATTTTAAATCACTTAAAATGTTAATTATTCTTGTAATACATATAATAATTTAATTAATTTCATCAGAATAAAATTTATTTTGAAATTCCATAACAAAACATCGTATACTTTTGAAAATTTTAAATTTAAAATCCCTATTTCACTTCACTTCTCTGAGATTAATTTTAAAGTAAATTTTGAAAATCATGCGACATGAATTTGAAAAAATGGATTCCATATTTGAAATATAAAAAATTCACAATGTATAATAAGGAAAACTATATTTTTGGACATAATGATTAGTGAAAGAAGCTACAATTAATTGCAATGGTTAAAGAGAAAATTAGTTTTGTTAGCGGTTTAACCTAGAATACAAGGAGTAAGAGTGAAATAACATTTTCCTAAACCAATCGGAGAGAAATATTTATACCATTATAAACATAGAATCTAAATTTTTGTTTTTTGGGACAGTTTTCCGTGAAAGAGACTAATATAAAATTTTTTGTAAATAAAAAGTTAAAGAATATATCGTTCTTCCTTGTAATTTATATAATGATTTGGAATTGAGACAAAATACATCATTTTAGTTATAATTTTTTTGGATGATAACTGATATTTTTATCAGGATAATTTATTTTAATCTTTTATAGATTACATAATTACATTAAATGATTAAGAAAACACCAACACAAGAATAATTTATCTAATAATTAAGTAAGTGAGATGATAAAAAATAGTAAAATGGATGAATTTTTTTTATAAGACCAATTTTATTTATATATGTAATATTAAATTGTTTTAAACATAATGGTTTTTATTTCAATTATTTTAATAATTTTGTAAAATTTAAATTAAATGTATAATTTCAAAATTACCATTAATGTCATTTTATAATCAATTATTATTTACTAATTTATATTTATATTATAAAAATCATATCTTATGTAAATGTATTTTTAATTATAAACTAATATTAACTATTTTCCATTCATAACCAATTGTTCTACTATAATGATTATATTTACAATTCAATAGAAAAACTCAATTAGAATTATTATGGTTAATGCGTTGTTTTATATATTACATGCTTTTGTGTCAATGTTAATTTTCAACACCCATATGGCATATAGTTTATAAATAATATTTAATATATAGAATCATTGAGTCTAAATTATTTAATAAGGATCACTATAACATTTCCTTAGAGAATAAATTACTTAATTTAGAAAACTGGTTAACAAAATGAAAAACCAAAATGGTAAAATCAGGACACATAAGAGATAAGGAACCAAAATTCCAAAATATTTATATAAATTAGCAGTGGAGGTGTGTATAAACCATATCAATCCTTGAAATCATTATGTATATGTTTTAGAGAAACAAGAGGTATGATTTACCCTCAAATTCTAAATTATTTTTAGCATTTACAAGAATGTCACGGCTCCTCAACTATAAAAGAGAACTCACCCTCCATATTCATAATACTGGTCTAGAAACATGGCTATTAAAATTAATAAAAAAATTAAATCTCCTATTAAATAATCATGTACTATAAGCCCCACTTCGACATGAAATCCAACCAAAGATTTCCTTTGGTCCCAACCATAAATAGATAACCAAAGAAGAGGTAACATTAAACAATGAATGTTTTTTATTTTTTCCTAAACCCCTTAAAGTTCATATATATAATGATTATATAATAACATGAATATGTTACAAAAGACATGATGTTTTTATGCTAATGGGATGGACTAAAAATTATCACCGTTCCATCAAATAGGTTAAGAAATAATCATTCCAATACATGGAAGACTACCGCCGCACAAAATAATGTCATTCGTTTTTCCATTACCACCTTTCAGGATTGGGAATAATGATGGTAATAATGTTTATATATGATAATTATAATTCATTTATGTAATATCTTGATCTTTTATGGGGTTTACACTAGCACATTTACAAGAAATCTTTTTATTTTTTTGAGTAAGTCTTGTTTGGGTAATACCTTAGGAACTTTTCCGGTGAAATTGGTTAATTTTGGAAGGAATATGGGAACTACACAGTTGGCTCTTAGTTTTCCCAAACTGTGTGATCATGGAAATAAGATATGAAAAACCAAAATAGGGGATTCTCAATGATATCACATGGGTTTTCTAATTGTGATACCTTATTGTATCAACTGTTTGACTCTGTAACGACCCGAATCCGGAGCCACATAACTGGTGCCCCATACCTGGTTTGCCACATGACCTCAATCACTTTCCCCAAACGCTAGAGGCTACCGATTAGTAGCGAGGGCCTTGATGAGTCTGTGGGGAAACTATGCCCTCATTTGGTAAAGTATACAGCGAAATAATAAACATAAACAATAGCAGAAGCAGTAACAAAATACAACAACTTAACTAAAAGTCAAAGGAATGTCTGATATAATAATGATGTAGAATGGTACATGTATCTATGGAAAGCAGTAAACAAAACACCATGCTGAAATACAACTAAAACCAAAGTACTAAATGTAAACAACAAATCCAGCAGCATCGCAAGCCAAAGTACTATCCCATGCTCTCCAGCTCCAACCAGCAATCAAGTACCCGAGGTAGAAGGACCACAATCCCTATCTACACCTGCAACCATATAATCTTCTTGGCCGAAAAGAAGGACCCAAACAGGGTGTGAGACTAATCCCAGTAGGAAATCACCACAATATTTTTGCTCTACTGTTAGTGAGTAATATAGAAATAGTAAAGGAAAATAATTACAGTAATGGGCTAAGAGTATACCAGCAAATAATCCTACCAATTACTATTAACATTCATTTAATTAAACAACCAGGGAAAACTAGAAAAGCATTCTATTCCAAGGTAAGAAAATCACACAGCAGGTATCTCAAAAGACTACTGAAACAAAAGCCGTACAAAACCCAAGCTTGTTCTTTGGCTTGGTGGACTCATCATAACCAACCATCAAAATTCACGCCGACCCTCTGGGTGGATCAAACTAGAAGACCCCTATAGTCCAGTAATAAAACAAGGCACATAAACTCTGGGAAGCTCTCACGTCAATTCGCTTATGGTCTTGTAATGATAGCTACAAACTCTCTAAGGATGCACTTACGTCTAATTACTCTTATGGTCTCGATGTGTGTGTAAACTAAGACTACTATTGGGAAGCATAAAGTCCTATTCCCGTAGGTCTTATTTATGAAACTAAAACCAACAGACCCTCTAGAGAAGCACTTAATCGTCTATTCCCTCTTTGATCTCCTCCACCAGGTTATCACAGCCCTGAGCAGTCTAGTCGTGCGTAATCGAATATCAGTAGCCTTAAGTAAGTTCAACAACTACTTGTCTCATAAATACCATGTATCAAAAGCATTTAAACAGCAGGAAACACGTGCTAACAGTTATAACAAGTAAACTTGCAATTGCAACAGGGTTTGCCTCACAGGCAAACGTTGTCGAACGGTGATAAACATCCAATCAAGGAGAAAAATCCCATGGGGTGATCCTCAAACATGAAAAATAGAATATATTAGCAATAATTAATCATAAGATAACAACCAATCTCTGTCAAATAAACAATAGGATCAAAATTCTGAACCCGGGATACCCGATACATGGGAATCCGACACTTTTACAACCAAAACCCAAAGAGCTTCAACGTAGGGCAAGAAACCAACTACCTCGATCCTCGAAGATTGATATACTTGAACCTCTGCCCATGAATCGTCCTAGAACAGAGTAGATCTACAAAAACATCTAAAACATTCAACCTCAGATAACTCACACGAGAGGAAGAATCCGGAAATGAGGTCAAAGAAGAACCAAGAACTCGCCACTGCGATTCTTCTACAATCGACAGAGTTTGATTCAGACGACCGGTGATGGATCGGTGTCTTGGAGAAGAATCGGCCTCCTCAGACGCTTTGGATAGAATTAGGCAGAGAATAAGATGTTTATGAGCATTAGGCGCGACCCCAGACCAATTAATTAAATAAAAAGAAAGTACACAGTGTGTACTTTTAAAGTACAAGACGTGTAGTAGGTTTTTCCGTACTCTGCCAAAATCGGCCTCTATGTCACCCCTACACACCGTGTGTGTGGCCCGGACACGGCTAACACACGGCTTCGAGTGGGAAAAGTGTACACAGTGTGTACTCCGAAAGTACACGGTGTGTACTTCCAAAATTTCCAGAAACTCCATTTTTACTTAAAAAGCATATAAAAGAGATCTGTACCTAAAACTGAAGACTTGGGTTCTTACAAACTTACCCCCTTAAAGATATTCATCCTTGTATTTCCCTAAAGTGGCGTAGAAGAAGAAACATCGAACAACTCTGGCCACTGTGATCGCATATCAGCCTCCCTCTCCCAAGTCTCGTCTTGTATACGACCGTGTTTCCATAGCACCTGTACTAGAGGAACAGACCGTCCATGGAGTACCTTTTCACTACGATCAACAATCCTGATAGGATGCTCCTTGAAAGATGCATCCTGCTCCAACTCAACCTCCTCAGGTAGAAAAACATGAGACGGGTCTGAGAAATACCGTCAAAGATGAGAACATGAAAGACGTCGTGCATAGCCCGGTACCTCTGAGGTAACTGCAACCTGTAAGCAAACCGCCCAACATTCTTCAGAATCTCAAATGGCCCGACGTATCTCGGTGGGAGTTTCCTATGTCTCCTAATCCTCTTATGTCCCAACCTCGGGGTAACACACAGGAAAAACTGGTCTCTAACCTTTAACTCCAATGGTCATCTCCACTGATGAACATAAGACTTCTTCCGAGACTGTGCAGTCGCCATTCTCTTCCGAATAAACTCTATCTACTCTAAGGTCTCTTGAAAAAGACAAGGCCCCAAAAAAGATTCCTATCCCACCTCCAACCAGCATAAAGGTGATCGGCATGGCCTACCATACAAGGCCTCATAAGGTCCATCAGAATAGTCACATGATAACTGTTGTTCTAGGAGAACTCCACCAGAGGGATATGATTCTCCCATGTACCTCCAAAGTCTAGAATGAATTCTCGGAGCATATATTCAAGCACCTGGATTGTACGCTCGGACTGGCCATCAGTCTGGGGATGGTATGTTGTACTCAAAACTACCTGTGTACCCAAAGCCCTATGTAGCCCCTGCCAGAAGTGCGAAGTAAAACGTGCATCCCTGTCTGAAACAATGGAGTGTGGAAATCCATGCAGACATACAATCTCCCGGATGTACAACCGTCCCAGATCATCAATACTAAAGGTCTCATTGATTGGAAATAAGTGTGCAACCTTCGGGAGCATGTCCACTACAACCCAAACCGCATCATTTCATAGAGGCGATCTCGGTAACCCTATTACAATGTCCAGCACGACATCATTCCATTTCCACTCAGGGATGGGTAACTGCTATAAAAGCCCTACTGGTCGCTGATGCCCTGTCTTCACCTGCTGAAATGTGGAACACCACATAACAAAACCAGCCACATCCTTCTTCATACCTGGCCAACAATACTGACGGTGTAAGTATCAATACATCTTGGTGACAATAGGATGAACTTCCCAAGATGAATCGCGAAACTCCCATATCAGTGCCTCAAGTATGTCCACTGAAACCCATACGCAGCCATAAAAACGTAGCACCACATCATCACCCACTATCCATCCTGGAGTAGGGTCTCCATTTGACACACCCTCCTATAGGACTAAGCCTTCTGGGTCTGATAGCTGCCTCATTCGAACTCAATATAAAAGAGTAGAGGTAACAACTATAGAAGAAAGAACTGTCTGTCCCTATCTGTCGTGCACCTCCAAATGCATCTCAGAGAATAGAGACATAAGATGCCACTCACTACTGGACTCCTTAACTACCTGCAACTGAGTCCTCTAGCTCTGTGCGTCAGCCACAAAATTGCTATTCCCAGGCATATAAGCAAGCTCGAAGTCGAAAGAATGTAGGTACTTGACCCACCTCTGTTGTCTCAGATTCATGTCACGCTATGTGGAGATATACCTGAGTCTCTTATGGTCAGTATATACCACAAAATGTTCTCCCATGGGATAATGCCTCCAACAACGCAAAGAATGAACAACTGCAGCCAACTCCAGGTCGTGTGTAGGATAGTTCTTCTCATGGGGCTTCAACTACTGAGATCTGTACGCAACAACACGGTCCTCTTACATAAGTACTGATCCATGCTCGACGACAGATGCATCGCAGAAAACTGTATAACTCTTGCCCGGATCTGGCAGAACTAGAATCGGTGCTGAGGTTAATCTCCCCTTCAGCTCCTAGAAGGCTCAATCGCAAGCTTCTAACCAAACTTACTTCACACCATTCTTAGTCAAGCCCATAAACGGCACTTCTACGCGTGAGAAGTCCTGTATAAACTGCATGTAATAACCAGCCAGTCCCAAGAATCTTCGTACCTTGAAAACATTCTTGAGCTACTCCTAGGTAACTACTACTCTCACCATCTCTGGTTCTACTGATACTCTTGTCTCTGAGATGACATGGCCCAAGTAGTGAATCTCATCCATCCAAATGTGGCACTTTGAGAGCTTTGCGTATAATTAATGCTCTCTCAATGTACTCAATACGATCTCAAGATGGGTAGAATGGTCGTGTCGAGTGTAAGAGTACACCAAGATATCGCCCACAAAGAAAACGACGAAAGAGTCCAAGTAAGGATGGAAAAATCTATTCATTAGTTCCATGAAAACTTCTGACGCATTCGTGAGACTGAATGGCATAACCAGATACTCGTACAGATCATACCTTCTTCGAAGAGCTGTGAGAGGTATATCAGATGGTCTGACCCACAACTGATGATAGCCAGATCTCAAGTTGATCTTCAAGAATACCCTGGCTTCTCGAAGATGATCAAAAATATCATCAATTCTCGGAAACAGATATCGGTTATTTCCCGTCAATTGGTTCAGCTTCCGATAGTCCACACAAAGTCGTAAGGTACCATCCGCCTTCTTTGCAAACAACACAGGTGAACCCCAATGTGAAGTACTGGGTCAGATAAAGCCCTTCTCCTGCAACTCCTCCAAATGCTTCTTGAGCTCTTGCAACTCATGCGTAGCCATCCTATAAGAAGGTATGGATACCGGTGCTGCTCTGGGCACAAGATCAATAGAGAAGTATACCTCATGCTTCGAAGGAAAACCTGAAAATTCTTCGGGAAAGACATCTGGAAAACGGTCAACTACCGGAGGGAAATCTATCTGATAAGTCCCCTGATCATCCAGATATAAACTAGTAATATGGGTTGTAACACTGCCCAACCCATGATGCTCTGGTCTATCTCTGCTTTCTTGGACATCCCATTTGCATTTGTGAAGAAAACACCCACCCTATGGTGACGTGAAACTCACCTTGTGGCGATAACAATCGACAAAGGCCTAAAAAGGAACTAGCCAATGCATTCCAAGAATGACATCATAACCTTTCATTTCATGGACATAAAGATCCCACAAGAAGTGACACCCACCAACCTCTAGGGGGTACTCCCCACACTAATGCACAGTAGTAGTTCTATGTCCCAAAGAAGTGTCTAGTGCCAAAGTATCCTCAGAAGTAAAGACAGTAAGTCTAAGGATATCCACAGTGTGCACAGAAATAAATCTATGAGAAGATCTGGTATCGAAAAGTGCAGAAGATAAAACTGAGGCTACTAAGATCGTACATCTAACTTTGGAAGGTCCAGGATCCTGCTCCCGATGAATCGGCTCTGCTGCAAACATTTGGCCAGTAACCTAGCCCTGTGTAGAAGCCTGATATCCCTGAGCTGATCCTCCCTGAGCCTGACTACCGCGTCCGTGACCTCAACCCTAGCCTAAATGTCCTGAAGAGCTCCAACCCCCAGTCTGCTGCGGAACTGGTAATCTTGATCCTGTATGAGGAGTAGAAACAGATCTTCCTTCACTACCTGCTGGAAGAAGAACCCTGCAAAAATTCTGTAGATGACCCATTTTGCCGCAAGCTTGGCACTCCACTGGATCTCTCGGGCACTGAGGCTTCTTATGCCCGCTCTTTCCACACTGATAGAACACCACCTGGTTTCCAGAAGGAAGATCCCGTCTTCCATAAGAATTACCTTGCTTTTTCGAGTCACCTCGAGTAAACTCTCGGTGGTGTTTCCTACTGTCAGTATGCAATGAATCAGTCTTGGATACTGAACCACATATGTCAAAAGCTCCTGTCTCCCTCAGATTCCATTCGGTGTTAGGAGCCTGGTTGACTATTAGGGTAATATATGTCAACTGGAAGACGTTCACCTACGATCTCATCTCTGTCTTGAGGCCTTCCTCAAAATTCCTTGCCAAAAACAGCCCGTCATTTCTCAGAACGGGGGTGAAACACTATAAATAAGTGAAAAAGGAGGAATACTCCATAACTGAAAGAGTACCCTGCTATAGGTGTATGAAATCCCTGGCTCTGTCGTCCCTCAATGTCGTCGTGTAGAAGTATACATAGAATGTACGCTGGAATTCGTCCCAAGCCACAATCCATTGGCGCCCTGCCTGCGAGACTACGTCCCACCATCTCTTTGAAGAATCTCGAAGCATGTATGTCACGAGTTTCACCCTTCTGTTTGGGGGTGTCTCCAAATGCTCGAAGATGGAAAGCATGGTTTATAGCCATGACTCTGTAGCCTAAGGTCCTCCATCCCCTGTGAAAGTGGGAGGATGCTGCTACTGGATGACTCACGTCATCTCTTTCATAGACGGGGCAGGATGCTGAGCTCCCTATAAGGTATGCATGAACCTCATGAAACCCTCTATGAACTGAGCATCAACACCAGTGTATCGAATCACTACAAGTTCCATGTACGAAATGATCAGTGGAACTATAGGTAGTCTCTGATCTGCAGTATCAGGTGTACAGTCACTGCTTAGTTCCTGGCATGCAACGGGAGGACATCTTGGTGCCATAGCTCTGATTAATCAAAAGCACACTTCAGATTTTGGATTAACAAGGACAGAAAACACAAGAGTACAAAACCAGAATAGGGAAAGGAAAACACACATGTTTACAAAACACGACTACATGACGTGTATAAAAACCACACGTCATGTCTTCTTAAGCAACTGACATGGGCATGTACCACTTCCCTATAGGTCATGTAACACATCAATCTACATGGCGTGTTGACCCGACACATGGCATGTACTTGAACACTTTTTCCCTACCCAGGTCTCTTTACACTGCTAACCCACAAGGTCCGACTGACCCGAGACTACATGGTGTGTTCTGAAAAAACACGGCGTGTACTAGACCAGGATTCGGCGGCCCGTGTTGTCAAATACACAGTCTTCTACACGGCAGAACCTTACATGGCATGTTCCGAACAAACACGGCGTGTATAGGTGAAGGTGACATCTTCCCGTGTAGCTCGTGACATGGCTGGGTACCTGAATGAGACTACACGGCGTGTTCCGAAAACAGCACGACATGTCTAAGAGAAGGTAACGCCGACCCGTGTTGTCCGTGACACGACCATGTATTGAAACGAGACTACACGGCTTGTTTCGAAAACAACATGGCGTGTTTAAGAGAAGGTAATTCTGACCCGTGTTTTTCGTGACACGGCCGGGTACCTGGACAGGACTACACGGTGTGTTCCTTTATAACATGGTGTGTTCTACTCGAGCTTCCCCGACCCGTGTTGTTAGTGACACGGCCTGGTACACGGCTCTGAACTACACGGCGTGTACCAACCATACACGACATGTTTCCGAAGACTCTCCACTGCCCCGTGTTTCTGTTCATACGGTTAGTAACACAGTTTTTAAAAACTACATGGCGTGTATCAATAAAGTACACACCGTGTATTGTAGGTTTTTCCGGGAAGTAGTTCAGAAAATGCATTGAATTCCATGCACACTGAAAAACAAACATCTATGTGACAAATTCCGATCCGTTGGGGCCAATACTCCACGCAAATCGAATCTTGGAATCATAACAATGCATATAACAAGGAAACAACATAACAATCCAATGTTCCGCCAAATTACGATCCTCTATGGCCCATAACACCTCCGAGACCAGAGCATGGTGTCCTTGAATAATAGGTGGTAAAATAAACAATACCCTATCAGCACAACAAGTATGTCTATCACAACAACTATCACAACAACATGCATAATTTATCAAGGCATCTATCACAATAGCATGAAATTCTAATGCACCCTAGATGGCATAGTAAAATGCATGACATGTGATTTAATACCCAGTGCCTATATGATGAATGAGATGGCACACCCTCATCTCATCGAGTTGCAACAAAATAGAACCACAATCATATAAACTGTAATAGAACAAAACATGTGTATCACCCAATGGTGAAATATAAAAAACTGTAACACTTGCAAAAACTAAAAATTGCAATTGCGAGGTAATGTAGATTTTCCCTGCACACGTGTTAATTAATCCTAGGCCCAATTAAGTACTAACTACCCATTTCTTCCTATCCCTGTCTATTGTCTCAAAACAGTAAGGCAATAGAAAATAAGAAAATTTCTTTGATACCACTTTGTAACGACCTGAATCTGGAGCCACATAACTGGTTCCCCATACTCGGTTCGCCACAAGACCTCAAGCGTGTTTCCCCAAACGCTAGAGGCTGCTGGATAGCAGTGAGTGCCTTGGTGAGTCTGTGGGGAAACTATGCCCTCATTTGTTAAAGTATACAGCAGAAGAATAAACATAAACAATAGAAGAAGAAGTAACAACATACAACAACTGAACTAAAAGTCGAAGCAATGTCTGATGTAATAATGATGCAGAATGGTACATGTATCTATAGAAAGAAGTAAATAAAAAAACATCCTGAAATACAACTGAAAACAAAGTAATAAACATAAACAACAACTCCATCATCATCGTGAACCAATGCCCAGTCCCATGCTCTCTATATCCAACTAGTAATCAAGTACCCGAGGTAGAATGACCACAATCCCTCTCTACACCTACAACCATATAATCTGTTTGGGCCAAAAAGCATGACCCAAACAGGGTGTTAGACTAATCATAGTAGGAAATCACCACAAGATTTGTGCCCTACTGGCAGTGAGTAATATAACAAAAGTAATGGAAAATAAGTACTCTAATGGACTAAGAGTGTACCAGTAAATAATCCTACCAATTACCATTCACATTCATTTAATTAAACTACCCGATAATTCTAGGAATGTTTTCTATTCCAAGGTAAGAAAGTAACACAGAAGGTATCTCAAAAGACTACCGAGACATAAGCAGTACAAAACCCAAGGTTGTTCTTTAGCTTGGTGGACTCGTCACAACCAAGCATAAAAATTCACACTGAACCTCTAGGTGGATCAAACTAGCAGACCCCTATATTCCAGTAGTCAAACAAGGCACAAACACTCTGGGAAGCTCTCACGTCAATTCCCCTATGGTCTTGCAACAATAGCTACAGACTCTCTGAGGAAGCACTTACATCTAATTCCTCTTATGGTCTCGATGCGTGTGTAAACTAAGAAAACTTTTGGAAAGCACAGAGTTCTATTCTCATAGGTCCTGCGTACGAAACTAAAACCAACAGACCCTCTAGGTAAGCACTTATTCGTATATTCCCTATTTGATCTCCCGCACTACGTTCTCACAGCCCTGAGCAGTCCAGTCATGCGTAATCGACTGTCAGCAGCCCTATGTAAGTTCAACAACTACTTGGCTAATAGCTACCTTTTATCAAAAGCATTTAAATAGCAGGCAACACATGCAAATAGTTATAACAAGTAAACTAGAAATTGCAACAGGGTTTGCCTCACAGGAAAACGATGTCGAACAACGATAAACATCCAAACAAGGAGAAAACACCCATGGGGTGATCCTCAAACATGAAACCAAGCATATATTAGGAATAATTAATCATAACATAACAAGAAATCTAGGGAAAATACACAATATGATCAGAATCCTGAACCCGGGACACCCGATACATGGGTATGCAACTCTTTTGCAACAAAAACCCAATGAAATTCATCGTAGGTCAACAAAGCACCTGCCTCGATCCTCGAAGATCGGTATACTTGATCCTCGGCCCGTGAATCGGCCTAGAATGGATTAGATCTGCAAAAAAAAAATCAAAAATGTTTAACCTCAGATTACTCACACGAGAGGAAGAATCAAGAAACGAGGTCAAAGAAGAACCAAGAACTCACCACTGTGATTCTTCTACAATCGACGGAGTTTGATTTAGACGACCAGTGACGGATCGGTGGCTCAGAGAAGAATCGGTCTCCTCAGACGCTCTGTATGCAATTAGGTAGAGAAGAAGACATTTATGAGCATTAGGCACGAACCCGGTCCGATTAATGAAATAAAAAGAAAGAACACACTGTGTACTTTTAAAGTATACAGCGTGAAGTGGGGTTTTCCGTAATCCGCCATAATCGGCCTCCACGTCACCCCTACACACCGTGTGTGTTGCTCGAACACGGCCATCACACAGCTTCGAGCGGGAAAAGAGTACACGACGTGTAATTAGAAAGTACACGGCTTGTACTTTAAAAATTTCTAGAAGCTACATTTTTACTTAAAAAGACCATAAAAGAGATCTGTACCTGAATCTGAAGATCCGAGTTCTTATAGACTCCCTATGAGGGGCAGCATGGTTTGGCACAGGGATAGGGAAAACCATTCACCATTAGAAGAAACTGTGAACAAGGAAATTTAAACCCCCAAAAATTAATTAACAATTTCCTAAATCCCCATCATATATCCTTAAACACTCAGGATCAAAAATAAACACATTCCTTTGAATTTTAGAGTCTCCCCAATGAGTTCCTAGGAATTTCAACCTCCACTATTGAAAAATCAATGATTTGTTAAGGGATCCATATCTACAATGGTAAGAGATTCTCATCACATATGATTTAATTTGTTTATGACATATTTATCTCATCTTTTAAAGTGATGTTTTCCTCTGTTGGTAGTGTCTTTAGAACTATATTTGATGGACCTCGATATTCTTGATCGTGGATCATAGTTTATAATCAAGATCTCAATTTTTATCATGATCCTATTTATTATTATTTAATTGGGGGTTTCCACATGTGAGTGTTTTTGAATGATTATTTATTAGGTTGTCTATGTTCAATTAACATAATCCTGATTACAATTTCATGTGTTCATTTTGACATTTAAATTGGCATGTTTGGAAATCAAATCTTGAATTTAATAAATCAATTGACTGATTAATTTATAGAAATATGGAATAAAATTAATTAAATGGAGAATTATTTAATGGAATATTGTGATTAATAAATTTGTGTAATTGTATAAATTAATTAGTGAATTAATTAATGGAATATGTGATTTTAGAATTTATGCGAAATTAGGAATGTGTAATTGGTCAATTAATGTGATTATGAATTAATTGACAATGGGTATTTTGAGATGGGTATCTTGACCAGCATGGGTTATATGATTTGAATAATGAAAACATGGATTTATAGTGAATTGTTCTTATTATTATATGTGATTAAAGTATTAAACCATGATTTATTTTGATAGTTTAAATGGTATATCATGATTTGAAACGTGAAAAGTGGGTTGATGTTGATTAACCTTGATTAATGTAATATATGTGATAAACATGTTTGGGACTTATACTGAGTCTCCAAATATAAATATGAGATAGTGAGTGATGGATATAGATAGAGGCTCCAAATAACCATTTGTGAGAGAATGTGTGGGACAAGGGTAAGTCTCAAAATAACCATTTGACCTTGATTCGTGGGATATGGACAAAAGATCTAAATTCCCATAGGGTGTTAGAGAAGACATTCTACACCCATGATTGGCAGTGATATAATTTTAAATGAAATTATAAATGATAAATATGGTATTTTAATATGGTTAAAGTTATGGTAGGGGTAAAAGAAGGCAATGAGTGTTCATGTGTCCTAGAGAACTCACGGTTTAAGTGGTTAGTTAAAGAATAATGAAATGTGATAAATGTTTACATTGGGAATTGTTCTTTATTCTTTATATAGCTATATAAAATTTTATTAACTGGATATTGTTTTAGACACCATTAGTGAGGGAATAAGAGTTGTACTCAAACCCTACCGAAGCTTCCTGATATGTACTCGAATATAATTAATGTTTAAATATTTGGATAATGGTAAAATTTATAGTCTAGATGGCTGAGACATGATGGATCATGGATGAGGGGACCCGACTTTGTGTTGGGACATGCATGGAGTTTTTAGTGTCGTGTTTTTTGGTTTTTCATTTGACACATTGGAGGTACATGGAATAACATATATACTATTTTGGTTTGGATATTTTATTTTTTATTAGTCATCTTGAAATATTAGTTTTTATAGTATATTGCTATTGTCCATTGATTATTTATTACATATCTCATCTACAAGGACAATTTAATCAAGAGGTTACAGTCTCCCCAAGTAGATATATTAGACCATCAATGCTAGTCTTCAACCTCTAGAGTATTGGGAGGTGCGTCTAACGTCACGCAGAAAACCGGATCGGGGCATCGAGGTGTGGTGCCCAAGTCAGGACTTTACAAAGTGGTATCATATGAGTTTTATTATTATTTTTATTGTGTATTAATATATAGAAAAGTTAAAAAGGATAACAGGATGAGTAGATCCTTGTTTAAGATTTCACTAATGTGTGTAGATACCCAATGCATGAGGGTAAAATCCAAGTACCATGGGCGGGATTATTGTTAACAATGTGTGTTGTTATAGTTAGATGCTATTTCACCTCGAGTGATGGACGTGTTTTGTTATGTGATAATTTTTTTGGGATTTTATGATGTTTTACCCGTGGACCATAATGGAATGAGAGTAGTGTATGCGTTCATTTTTCTTGGAACACTCGATTATGATGTAACATGCATTATTTTAGGAACACAGAATATAATCAAGTTTTGGGATGAGTTTTTTATGTCAATGTGATTCTCCTTCTTTGGAGAATTTTTCTTTTTAATATAAAGAAAGTTACTAATGTGAAAACAAAAAATTTACGAACTCATGAAAAATTTAAAAAAATGGGTTTCTAATTAGAAAATTTAATAATCAGAATGAGTTTTCACATTGTTGACCAAGTCCTAGATGTAGGATAGTTAATGTTAGGTATAACACCATAGTTTTGACCTTGTGTAGGGGTTTGGGGGAATTAATTGTTTTGAATTAGTTTGAATCCCTCTAAAAAGAATTTGTTAATGTTGTGATATGTGTCCTCAGATGTGTGTTTGATATTGTAGAGATATGCCTCCGTGATGACATTTGCTGACTGAATGATGGGAGGATATGGATTGAAATGATCCTATAGTTGTGGTTATTGTGGCAATAATAGTGTTATGTGATAGAGAGGGAGAGTAGTTTTATTGTAACTTTTATCACTTCATGATTTTTATGGAGAGAGACCCAGGGATGGTTGAGAAGAGTATGTATGACCTCGAATGGGAGTTTTAGTAACAACACCCTTCAAATTTCACCAGAGAGGGTGGACACGAAGTAGCTGATTTCCTGATTATGTCCATACACACTATACATGTTCATATAGATACCCCTATTGAATAGCATATTATTTTGGCTACTTATATGTTATGACGATAATGTATATAGTGGTTGGATGTTCAGGCCTAGACTGGGAAAGCAAATAGTATGGTATGAAATCAATTTTAGGAGAATTTACTAAAGAACTTTTATCTAGAATCACTGATACTAGAGAGGGAAAGTTTGTTCAATTTGTTGACTTAAGGGAGTATATCTATGATGGACTATGGTGGTCACATTACTGACTTGCAGTACATTTCAGTAGTGCTGTAAGGGGATTCAACAACTATACCAAGGCATTTCTAGGATGAGATTAAATATGAGATTAAGTAAAAATTAATATGTTTTGGTTGAAAATGTTTCAAAAGTGGTGGATCAAGATCTCATAAATAAGGGGGAAATGAAAGAATATTCTAGTGGAGAACGTTTATTTTATCATGTAAAATATTAACTTACGTATTTAGAGGGAGGGAAGTGCTAATATGAGAATTTTGATAAAATATTTGGATTAAAGAGTATCCTGGTGTAAGGATAAGTTATTTTGGATTGTACCAGGGTGATTTTACAATATTGTAATAGGTTAGGTCACTTTCATTCATTATGTCCCCAATGCCTAATAGAGTGACAATATTGTTGATGTATGGGACATCTACAATGGTTCTACAAGAACCCATGACTGACTAGTAATGATGAGATTGCTTAGATGAACTAGGGAATGTCAAGGTGATCTTTGACACCATAATAGTGTGGGTTTGGTGTTCCACTGGCTGTGGTAGTATAAATATAGGAAATGTTACCTCAAGGTAAGAGCACCAATATAAGTTGGGTGTTGATTCTCAGGGACTCAGATTGCCTTATATGAAAGAGTGGCTGGACAGTTGCATGAAGTTAATCCAACACATTGGGATAGAGATGATAAACCGTTGACAAGTAGATGTAATATTCTTGTAGATTAAATGATTTTTAGTGAATTATTTGAAACGGGTTCCACTCATTGTTTTACATATACCCACCTTGTGAATGGTTTGATCAAGGTGGTAAATATTTTGAATGTGGTGATGATGATAGAGAAACCATTGGGAGTACAATTTAGTGACATTTTTTTGTGAAAGGGGTATTCTCTAGAGGCTCGGGAGTATCATTTCCTATATAATATATACATTATTGATATTTGAGGCTTCAATATTATTGTGGATATGGACTGGTTAGTATCATACCAAGGCCACGTAGATTGTTACCATAAGCTAGTGTAACATACGACTCTTGTGGGTGAAAAAAATATTCACCGTGGATAGTGGGAAATATAAGAAGGCCGTGAATTGAAAATTTGTCAGCAACTGGGCGAGCTCACCACTCAGGTATCAAGTATTTGTTAGATAACGAGGATGAGAAGAATGATGTATTTCCACCCGTGGTGGAAAGTATCCAAGAAGTGTTTCCATGGGGCTTCATGTGGGCTTCTAGGTGATAGAGATGTGGTGTTTACTATTGATCACATGCCTATACCTAATCTCATTAATATTCCACAGAAAAAATTAACAAATAGATATTCTAGACCATAAAAACAAATTGGAAGAGTTGATGGATAATGGGTTTATGCATTTTGGTTCATTGGCATTGATTTCTCTAGAATTGTTTGCAAAGAAGGATGAAAGGTGTTTATAGTTGTGTATTTATTAATAAATATTGAACTAGAAATAATTTGATGAAAAAAGATCCACTTCCAGGAATTTATGATATATTTGAACATTTTAGAGGATGTTGTATTTTCTCGAAGATAAAATTTACATCAATGTATCATCAGTTGAGAGTCCGACCTTCAGATATTCCTTAGACTACTTTAATATGGATGTATGGCCTTTATGAATTCCTTGTGATGTCATTGGGGAAGAATAACACACTAACAATGTTTATGGCCTTAATGAATAAAATGAACCACCCGCATCTAGAAAATTTTATAGTAGTGTTCATGGCTTGAATCTTGGTGTACTCGAGGACCCATGAAGATCATGCCAAAATCATGGAATCATACTGAGAACACTTATTGAGCATCTTCTATACACCAAGCTATCTTTGTGTCAACTCTATATTGATCAAGTATAGTTATTTCATAACATCCCCTCAACGGAAGGTGTGTTTGTGGACCCAGATATGATTCAAAAAAAAATCCTTTGGACAAGCACAATAATATTTTTGATATCCACAGGTTTTTCAGGTTAGTGAGTTAATATTAAATGTTTATCCAAAAATATTCCCCATTGGGATCACCTCTTATGGGATTGATGAAGAAGGGATTAATGTATGATTGTTAGGGATCATGTGAGAATTATTTCCAAGAGTAGAAGAATCATTTAACTATGACACCAATATTGACCCTACCTATGCTTAGAGAGGATGATACATTGTTTTGTTATTATTATGGGATCAACCTTGGATGATTTTTTATTTTGGGATATCATGTTTTGGAATATGACCCATGACAGTTGAGGCCACATGAATGAACCAACCCAACAAAGAATCTTGAGTTATCTATAGTTGTTTTGGAATTTAAGTGTTAGTAGAATTATCTAATTCATCAAACAATTATTATGTATGCAGATAAAAAGTGATTAATGAATATATTTTCAAGAAAATATTTAAATCACTGATAGTGTAGATGGGTTGATTATATACAGTTGTTTGATTTTGAGAAAGTATATATGTGATAGAAGGGAAAAATTTTGCTAATTATTTATGATAGAATGTTCATACTCAGGAAATTCAAGAGTCTGGTGATGTGTGGAAATTGATGAATTTATTGGATGATTTGAATATTTTAGTTCAAGACTGTCTAGAGTAGATGAATCTCATGTCACATTCAATAGAATCTAGGATTTTGAGGTAGATTTTAGATATGAAGTATGAGGATCTAGAATGTTTTTCCCTAAGGGAAAACCATAAGGAGTTGTGTAACCTTCTGATTGGACCATACATTTGGATGTGATCATATATATTAGAAATCAATTTTTTCTACCTATGACTATGTAGGAGGAACTGATGAATCAATTTCATGGCTCGATGTGGGTGGGGCATCCATGTGTGAGCAAAATGTATCATGATATATGATGACTGTTGTGGTGTCCAAGCATGAAAGAATAGATAATAGGGTTCATGAAATTATGATACACCCTTTAATAAGTGATTAATGGGCCTCAAAGACTTTGTCAGTCGCTACAACCATTCCCTATTCTTAATTGGATTTTGGGATGAAATTATCATAGACTTTGTGTTGGGTCTCCTGAGGATTCCTCGAGTGAATGAAATTGTTTGGGTGATTGTGTACCCTTCAATAATGGCAGGGAATTTCCCACCTATACAAGAGACATTTTTAGTGTACCAGTTGAGAGATTTGTACATTTGAGAGATAGTCTTCCTGCATGGTGTGTAATGGAGTAATATTCAAGATCATGACTCACATTTCAATTCATACATCTAGTTGGGTCTGTAGAAGCTAATTAGTACACATGTATTATTGAGTATGACATTATACCCACATATAGATGGGTAGTTATAATATACTATACAAGTGCTTTAAGATATGCTACGATCATGTGTTCATTACCTCAAAGGGTCTTGGGAGAATCAATTAGTGCTCATTGAGATTTCATATAACAAAATTTACCAGGAAACTATGCATATGAAACTATATTAGGATACATATGGTTGGCCATATAGATCATCTCTATGTCTGATAGAGAAAGGTGAGTTAGAGTTGTTGGGATCGAGCCTCATAAATGGGACATCTGAGTAGCTTTAGTTTTATTAGAAACTTATGTGTATGGATTGGATTAATCCGATGTCATATTAGTATATACATTGAAAAACACAAATTTTATAGAGGGTTATAATGTGTTTCTTGGAGTTTTTCCCCAGAATGGGTTACCATAGGACATGTTGATAGAGAAAGCCGAGATCCAATTTTGTAGGACAGTTTAATGTTATTGAGAGAATCTGGTGGTGGTGTAATAATTGGATCTTTAAAAGATGAATTGTTATATAAATTAAGTTTTTATAATGTCATATATTTAACGATATAACACTAGCCCTTCTCATTTGTTCAATGTGGATGATGTTGACCTTGAGAACATTGCATCCTTTAAGGAGCATCTGATACGTGTGTTGGAACATAGTGACAAGGTGTTGTGGGGAAATACCTTATCGATAGTTCGGGTGTTGTAGAAACATGTATATGTTCAATATTAAACATGGTAAAGAGAATAATATGTATAAGATTTATGGAGAATCCTTTTTACCACACAATCTTAGATATATGTTGGATTTTTTCTTGGGGATGACCTATTATAAGGAGGGAGATTTTAATATCCTTACCTTTTATGGGAACGTTTAAAGATCATGGTCTTGTAATATTTTGGATCATTTTTAGTATATCTTATTTGGGGTTTACCATGGGTTATATTTATATGAAATTGGGGAATTTTTGAAGGAAGAGTGGAAGTGCGTCGTTGGCACATAATTTTACTAAATCGTGTGCCCGAGCTAGAAAATCATTTATACCTAAACAGAAGAGATTCATATTGTTAGAACACGCTTTTCAATTAGTATTCCATTCTTGTTGTAACCGTGAGACTCTCTTAGAAGAGGTTCATAGTTAGTGAAAGTTGTGATCACTAAGTAGGAAACCATGAACAATGAAATTTAAATACCCCTAAATACTTTAGAAATATCTTGAATCTTTTTCATATATACATAAAGACCCAAGCCTAAACCAAACCTATTTCAATGAGTTTTGGGGGATCTTGGATGAGTTACATGGAATTTAAACACTCATTACTGATTATTCAAATATCTATTGATGGATCTTCACCTCACTCAGTAAGGGATTCCCATCCCATGGGATTTCTTCTCTCTATCCCACTATCTCTAATACTTTGAAGGGATGTTTTCCTATATCGGAAATGGGTTTATATCTAATATTGATAGACCATTGTTCTTATGATATTGGATCTAGATTTTGGATATGGAGCTCATTATTCATCATGATCGTGGATAATATGCTTCAATTGGGGATTTCCATTGGCAAGAATTTTCCATTGATTTAGAGGTAGAAGGTCTAATTTCAATTCCCATAGTCTTGATTCCAATATTGTATATAAATTTTTAAATTTAAATTTTAATGATTGAAAATAGTGTCATGAATTGAATAAAATAATTACTTCATTAATTTAGGGAAACATGTAATTGGATTAATTAATTGGTAGATTAATTAATTGAATATTGGGATTATTCTATAGGTGGAGATGTATTAATTAATATGTTAATTAATTAATGGAATGTTTGATTGTGAATTTTATGGGAATATTAAAATTTTAAATTGTTAAATTAACATGATTATGAATTAATTGATAATGGGAATGATGAGATTATTTTCACCCTAGTTGGGACATTACGTAATTATTATATTACACATACCTTCTTGTTTTTTATTTTTTGGGAATATGATATCGTCGTTCATGTGTACGATCGACTACCACCTAGTGAAGTGATGTGATTTGTTCATGAAATAAATGGATGGTATTAAGGATGTATTTTATAATAATTTATGATACAAATGAAATAAAAATAATTATGTAATGATAATTCATCATCTAATGTTCTTACTTTCAATATATAAATAGAATTAAAACATTGCTGATGTGACCATATGACCAACCATCTCTATGAAAAATGTTTTCCATTTCTGTTATCTGTCATTTATAGATTATTATAAATAAATATATTCTTAATATATATGTTTTTTATATCTTTTTTATTGTTATGTAGATTATTAATTCATCATTATGTTAAGAGAATAAAAAATGTAATTAATTAAATCATTTAAGAAAAAGAAAGTTGTTATTAGCTGAAACATAACTTCCAGGGATCAGTAATAAATGGGTGTTAAAATATTGTAGGAAAATAATATATGATATGATATATATGAATATTATTCTTTAATATATGTATAATGATATTTTATTTAATATACTAGATGTTTCAACACATATGATGGAAGTCAGGATTCATAGTAGGGGATTTCCGTCTCTCTTATATTTTATATAAGATAAAACCCTCATTCAATACTTATTTCATGTTTGTGGGGAGAATTATTACAATGGATGTGTTTTATGATTCATAAATAAAAAATATATGTTTTTAAACATCCATTTTAGGATCCCTCTTTCATAGGGTTTACAGTTCAGGAGTTACCAAATCAGTAAGTGAATTTGGTCACAATTTCGTTTCTTTGAGACCCATGTTATGTTATGCACCTATATTATTTTACAAGGTTATTATAATTAGAATTTTAAATTTTATATAATTATTATAATTGTTTTAATAATATAGAATATTAATGTAATGTTATTATTTCATTGGACTGTGATTCAAAGATATCAAATTGGTAATAGTATATTGCTAAAATCTTATCAAGTATTATGATTGTTTATGATAATGCTTTTATTGATGGAATACTATGATTTTTATCTCAATAATTCTCAAAAGATTTATTATTCAATAATTATTTAGTATATATTCATGTAATTATAGTATTATTTCACCCTTGGGATCTTATGATAATTTAGAAAATGTGTTCATGAAAATTTGTGTTTATTTCTATCTTCAGGTGACATTTAATTTTTTTTAAAAATAATGATATAAAAAATTTATTCAAATTTTTAAATGATATTTTATGGTAATTTTCAATGAAAACTATTTTAAATATGTTTTATCTTCAAAAATTGATTTAAATGATATTCAAAGAATCTTATATAATTTTTTGATGGGTATTTTCAAAGAAAATGATTTCAATGATTTTTTCATGATTCTTTTTAAGTTTTTAATGGTTAATGTAAAAAAAATATTTAGTGATTTCAAAAATTCATTTATTAATATTCAAACCTCTTTTCATTGAAAATTTACTTAAAAATTTTCTCATATTAAAATAAATTTTCAAATCATAAAGGATATTTTATTCAAGAAATGTTTTGTATGAACTTTCATAATTAATTTTCATATTATATTTCCTCGATTGATGTTACCTATTCCTTACTAGGTATATGATCCAAGGAAATTATTTTTTTTATTTTTATAATGTTTTATGTTTATGATGAATTATTTTTTATGAAATCCATTTCTATTAGATAGTTTATACCACGGTAATATACTTGTGAAACCCGCTTCTTTTCCCGGGCAATGCTATAATGAAATGATTATGTAAAATTTCTATTCTTCATAGGTTACGATATGATTAAATTTTTTATACCCATTTTTATTACATTTTTTTATATGAATTTTTTTTAATGATATTTTGGCACACATATGAATTTTATCATTATGTGACTGGTGGAACCTATATCACCGTCTAATGTATTGAGAAATTATTTATATATCATGTGATAGAAAAGACTTAAAAGTGGAGTGAAATAAGGGTATTAATTCCTCGATGGAAAAATAATTTTAACTCAGTTCAGTAACACATGGATATAATGGGACGTAAAAATGGTTCACAAATATAGGGCTAGAACAGGAAATAAACCCGACACAGTAATTTAAGACTGGAAAGAAGAGTGAACCTAGTTTAGTAAAGGAATTGGTCTATTATGATGTACTTGATAATGAGAATTATCTATTATGGAATTGATTACCTATGCTTATATATATTCAAAAATTCAATATATTAGGAAAATGTTAAAATCACATAAAAATGTACATTGATTTCATTATGAATAATTCCTTATGAACTACCATAATTTATTCCAATACTCTTGATTTTGATCTTTGATATTCATTGAAAAAATCAAAAAATGTTATCCTGATGTCAACTTGCAATTATAATTATGTTTTGTTTATGTATCTACTACATTAACACTTATATATAATCTGATCTCACCCTTTCTAATATTCCATTTCCCCATGTTATAAATAAAGGGTTTAAGTAGAGTTATTAATTGGGAAGATCATTGTGGGAAACATTCAAGACTATTCTACAAGTTATAAGATTGTGGTTCAATTTTCAAAATGAAAAAAACTGTTTTTTACCTCAGGCGTCTGTTTGTGAACTTTAATTAATATACATAAAAAATGATATAATAACAACATATGTTAATATCTGGTCAATATATATGTATATATAAATTGAAACACCAATCATTGGATAGAATGTTACACCAATATACTTTAGGATATATATATATTTAATAAATTCAATCTCTTCAACAGTCTATGGAATGTAGAACCCCAAATACAAATCACCCGCAATAAAATATGAATTAATTTTTTGGGTACGAATAGGACTAACTAAATTATTATAAAAATAAGATTTTAACACATATAAAATAAAAATTTTGATTATATAATCATTAAAAATAAAATATGAATCATTTAGAAGAAAAAAATGTTTTCTGAAAAACCATGTTTTCTAAAATAATATTTATCCATTTTTAAATATATAATATACAATTAATTCTAAATACATATAAAAAATTGATTTCCAAAAATTATATTCATTTTTAAGCCAAGATATAAAAATTATCTTAGGGTCAATGTTTTCTATTATAGGAAAAGTTTCAATTTATGATGAATAGTAAAAAATACCAATTTTTATTAAAAATTCCCTTTTACTTTAAAACATTTAAATAAAAAATTATTTTAATGTGTTTTTAATTGTAAAATTAGATTAATTAAATTCATTTTATTCAAAATTAGTTCATTATAATCAATTTCAAATTGAATTTTTATATATAAACCTTTTTAACTTGTGAATGTTTTTCTTCTATAAAACAGTCTTTTCGACAAAACTACAATTTTAATTTTAAATTAACATGTTCCCATTATGTAAGTTGAATTTGTTAAAATGGATTAAATTTTTTGAATCAACATAATTTATATTATCTAATATAATGTAAATAATTATGTTCCATGGTGAATAGTAAATATAGTAAAAATTATTTACAACATTTAAGGTAAAAATGATTTTATCTGGGGTTAAACATAAAAGATAAAGGTTAAAAATGACAAAAAATATCAATACATACAATTGGATGGTCATATATGGAAAATATAAATTATATGTTTTAAAAATGATCCATTTTAAGATCTTTTTCTCTAGAGTAATGTGGGTATAATTCTTTCTTTTCAAAAATAGAAATTGTGTCCTCTCCCCATATATAAATTGAAACCCCATATCCTCTACTTAAAACACTTAAACAAACCATTTGTTATCACAACCCCTACAATATTAATTTACAACCTTACCTTCCATAATCCTATAATAAATGGGTTTTTTGTAAATCCATCCTAGGAAGGCTTTTAGTGTATACCAAAAAAAATAATCTAAAGAAGTTGTAATGTCCTTAATCGAGTGTTTAATTTTATTGATTCCTCCAACTATTACTAAAATTATTAAACAATAAAGATATAATAAACTCATTATATTAAATATAAATATATTTTATTTTAAGTGTATGTACTACAACCATTTTATCCTCTCTCAAATGGAAAATAAAACATATGATTATGTGTATGGTAGACTACTGCCTCACAAAGAGACATAATTGTTTTCCATATTTGTGACTCTTGAATAGATATAATAATATATATATTGTTTATATATTATATTTAGGATATAATTATTCATACTTATTTTTAATTTCATATTTTTATTTTTACATCTTATTCTATATGAAAAATGATAATGTCAATCGTGTGTATAGAAGACTACCTTCTTATGAAGCGATGGGATTCGTTTTTCCCTTACACATAACAAGTAAGGTAATAAAGATTAATTTTACATTTTAATATTATATTAATGAAAAAATAATGAGTATAAAAGAAAAATATATCATATAATTTATTACATACCTTCTTTTGAGTAAGTGATATTGTTGTTCGTTTGTATGAGGGACTGTCGCGTCATGAAGTGATAAGATTAATTTTTCACTAACTCTTTACATGAAAGGTAATAAATGAAAAAGTTTAAGGAATATATTTTATTTATATATGAGATTAAATTTATGATTTAAAATTAATATAATGTACACTTCCAAACCCTTTCACATATTATGTAATTTATAATGTCGCTCAGGAATACACATTACCTTTCATCTCCACAAAGCAATGTGGTTCATTTTTTTGTTCAAAATAGTAAAATGATTCAAAATATGTATCTCATGAAAAAATTTTATTTATTAAATTTGTGTATTTATGGATATTATTTTAATATATTGTATGTTCATGATCCTTATCATTCATGATAAAACATGTGTCATAAACTATGTAAATTAACACTTGAAACAATTGTGATAATGAATGATTATTGACGAATGAGAAATAATATGTTATAAAAGAATCATAAATGATATTATAAATATTAATATGGTTCTATAATAAATTTATAACATGTTTAAAACCTATATAAATTATTTTATATCGCTCTAAACTAATGAAAAGCATGAGTTAAGGGGTTTCCTGACTCAATTTTGATTCATTGGGTTATATGTCTACTTCATTGGTCATTTAATGAAAATATTATTTGTAAAAGTATATTTGATTTATTTATGGTTTTATTTACCCATTTATTTGTGTTTTTTTAAATTTTTACAGATAATAACTTCATAGATTAACTCAGACCTCAATGAAATGAATATTATAAAGTTTTCATCTCAAAACTTCCTTCATTGAGACATACATTCATTTATGCACCTAATATCATTTTAATTGATTATATATTGAACCTTCACATACTATGTCACAAATAATTAATAATTTCTGAGAATAGTTTTTATAATTTTCTACTTAATTTAGGGTATTTTATGATTTAAAACATACGAAAGAAGTAGTGGTTTTTTAATCTCATTTTAATCAGGATTTTTATGATTGAATTTTCATTGCTGGAAATTATTTAATCATTTAGAAATAATAAACATAATGTTTATCCTCATATATTTATGTTAAATGTTTTTAGGTAATAGTTTTATTTTACTCTAATTGGTACATAAAATTATTAAAAAAAATATTTTTTATTAAAATACAAATTCATTTCTACCTTCAATCAAAAAAAAAATTTCATCAAAAGTCATACTTTTTAAAAGCACGTTCTAAAGATTTTTAATATCATTTATTATAGTAATATTTACACTTAACTTGGGTTTTAATAAAATATAAGAAATCTATCTATCATTTTCTATACAATTTACTTCAATAATTTTCTTACTAAAATGGGAAATGGATCTTTTCCTTTTTCAAATCTATTTAGAATGATCAGAACTCCTATTACGTCCCAACACCCAATGTATGAAATAATAATTTCTAGCTTTAAAATGTTATTTTAAAAAAATAATTATTTATTTTTTCTAGAATTTTTTATATTTCAAATAATTTCTTTTCAAAAGAGATAAAATATTTTCCTCATGAAATGTTAAAATTGATATTTTAATATCCTTTTCCACCTAAGATGAAATACTTTGATGTTACTCAATGTAAAAAGGTTATATTCCTAATGAATGTTTATATCCTCTTAAAAAATATTTTCATTTCAAAAGTAAATGTTTTTTTATGAATTTCATTGATGTTATTTATATATCTTTCTAAAAAATATACCTAGTTATTATCCTCTCCTTTTATGGGGTAATACACAACATATAAAATTACTCATATACTATCATTATGAAATTTACATTGAATATGATATGATGAAATATTATGAAACCCACTTTTTTCATTAGTATTTCTTTTGATATTATTTATGATTTATTTAATTTTTTTGGAAGATAAATATCATGATCATATTATTAAGGGTGAACCCCAATATCACTCTAATGCATTGGGTAATGCTTTAGTATCATTATATGTCATGTATGAGATTTGGGTTAAACCTAAATCATCATGGGACACTGTCCACTATGTATTGCTGTCTTTGAAGTTAGACATAGATTTTATTTATGTCATGTCTTTTTTTACAACCACATTTCCTATTTTACCATGATCATACTATAACATGTTTTTATGTTATACTTTGATGAGATCACTCATGAGCCATCATCTTTATGATATCATGATATATTTTTGACTCACATGTTATGTTTCTTTATCATGTGTCTGTATTACTATTATTTTATCACAACCATTTTTCTATGTAGTCACCTTGTTATACAACACATTATAGGAGATATAAATGAATTAAGACCATATTATGAAGAATCATATAACAAGTTTTATTTTATAGACTCACTTTCTTGTATTATGAACATATCCTTCCAAATACACCATGATTTTTCAATTTTTGGGTTATTTTATTATATATTTTTTATGATAAATCAGGTATTAATATGTGTAAAAGTCTTGGGTTATCATAAATTTGTTATAGGATCATGAACCAGAAGATTATTCTATGTGTTTTCTGTGATTCTCTTCAAAGAAGAGCATGTATTAAATAAATATTAGTTTGTTAGATATAGATAATAAATGAATGTTACCCATTTTTTCCTTTTATATCATAATATATCCATTCTATCTCATGAAAATTTATCCTTCAGAAATATTATAACAATATTTTTGAGTTATAACATGTTTTTTTGTGTTTTTTTTAAAATTTTGATGGTATTTTTAGGGAAACCCAGGACTTCCTAGATCATTGTGAATTCCTTCAAGAATATTTTATTCTTGGAGATAAGTGTCTTATGTCTCTCCACAAAACTTATAAAAAAATATGGATTTGGATATCTAATACTATTTCTTTTATTTTTGTTGGAAAACAATTGATAAAATATTATTGGAATCCCTCATGATCATGTATTTTTAGAACAATGATTTTATAATGACTTTAGATATAATTTCTCTTAAAATTATTAAAAGTGATTTTTAATGAAAATTTTATTTGAGAAAGCAATCAGAATAAATAGTATAGTGTGTGTTCATTGTTTCATTATGATATATATTGTTGGATTTAGACTTGGTTTACTATGTAAATTTAGGCATTTAGATGAACATACAAATTTTGGCTTGGTATATATGATGATTAACCACTTATGAGTATTTTAATATTCATCATGAATACATTAATTTCTATATGAGATTGTGAAAATGGTTTTCTTTGAAAAAAATGATTACCTACGTACAAATTTTTTTAAGGAAATTTTTTTAGAAAGATTAATACATTATTATTTTCTTAAATTATTTGAATACGTATCTTTATTTATTTTATATTAAATGATCTTGATAATTTTTGAATAAATCAGTTTATTTAAAATATATTAAAAAATGTATCATAGAAATAAGTGCATATAAGGTAGGATTTTAAAAAACTCATACTAAGTTTAACAGTCACCAACTGCATATGAACTTTGGTGTTCTACAGATACCCATTATCATAATATCAGGAAGGGGCAGATTTTATACAAAACTAATGGAAAAACCTAATGTTTTTATCATTATTTGATGAATTTTTGAGGTGTTCAAGTATTAGAGTTATATGGATTTACCCCTTAGTACTTGAGCCTTTTCATCCTTCATGTTTTTAGTCATTTTCACTGTATTTTACTTCCTATAACAACGTTAATTTATATTTTGTCTTGGATTTCAATTTATAATTTTTATTCTCATGAAGAATAATATCATAGATTGTTTATATTATCTTATTTTCTCAGTTATGTGTAATAAATGGAATATTATCCCCAATGATCCCATAAAACCAATACATTTATTGATATCCTTTGGTGTACAAGTTGTTTCACATATGGGTAGTGTCACCTCGGCATATTCTTAAGATAATGGATGTGGGGTAATATTACATTAGTTGGTGGGTTTTATCTTCCACATCAGGGATAAAAATACATAGAGTGTTAAAAATGTTTTATATTAGATAATATTCATCCTTATATGACTAGACCACCAGTAGAGATTTAGTTCTATTGTATGATGGGGAATCTATAGAGGTTTTAAAGGGGGATTGGATGTAACATAACGATATAGGATCAATTAAGGTACATCGTTCATGTGTTCACCAAAGTATGACACACATGAAAAATTGATGGATTTCCTTTAGCTATTTTGGTAGGGGTAGTGAGAATGGGGCCCAAGGGCAGGGCCACTAGAGATAGCATGTGAGTGTAGTATTAGGGTGACCATTTAGAGTAATGGGATGATGTTTTGTCTAGTTGAAAATTATTTATCCTATTCGTACAGATAGGGATTCTATTCCACATACCATGAAAATATATTATTTTAGTAGGTAATACAATTACATATACCTTTTTTGTTTCATGATCGTTACATTTATTCATATCTTACTAGTTATTTAATGGATTACAGTTAACTATAGTGTATTTATATGGACTTAATTTGACTGATTCCCTTATGGGGGTATGGTTTAAGGGAATTCATCGATGTAGGGATTATGGTCTACTGGTTAAATGATATTAGTTCCCATGGGATTTATTTTTAGTGAAGATGAAAAGAACCAAGACAATATTTTACATGAATTGGATTCTCTTATATAAATATCATACTGACTGATATCATTTATGAGTGTCATTCATATGTGTTGAGAGAAACCATTATGTTTATATCTGGGAGGGGGACATGTAGGAAAGTCATACAAGACCAAACTGTATGTAGTTAGGGGGAACCATTGCCCAAATTTATAGTCTTTCCTTGGATGATGGGAGGTCACACCTTATATTTTATCATCCCATCAATATCGAGTTCTAGGATTTTTTTTCCATGAGGATTTTTTACCATTGACACCCAAGGGATACGTTTAGTTTACTATTATGTTCATTCTAGGTGTAAAGCCTATTGATTTTACACCTTAAAAGATGGATCTTGTAGATCCATGAGAGTCAGAATCTTAGATGGATCACCTAGAGTTGAAGGGTTTCACATGACTATGGATATATCATTTAAAAACTACAATGATATTATGATAGAAAAAGGTAGTATCAATCAGTTTATATGTGAATTATCATAGGTGGAACAAAGTTATTTTTAAGAAATAGTACTCAATTCTTCATATAAATAAACTATTTGATTATCATAGAATATCCTAAGTGTTCTCTAAGATTGGTTTGAGATTTGTATATCAACATCTTAGGATGATTCCTTCCTTTATACCTATCACTAAACATAGATGTATGAATGGTCTATATGAGTATATAGTGTTGTCTTTCAATTCAAAGAATAGGTCTATAGTGTTCTGGGACATGAAGACTGGGGTAATAAATCATTATTTGGATAATTATATTTAATATTTTTTATGATAGTTTTTTGTATTCAAATTTAATGGATTTTTATATGTAACATTTTAAAATACTTTTTATCATGATATTTGGAACACTACTATAATGTCAATTTTTAATTAGCTAGGTTCACATCATGGGAAATGTGATATCAGAGGCTGGATTATTGTTATACCTGGTGAAGGTCGATGTAGTGGTTTCATAGGAGTGGATTATGAACATTTTTTATATTTATATATTTTGGGATTATTTAGTTATTAACATATGTTCATCCGAAACTTATCACACCTATAAGTGTTGAGAATGGCCCGAAAAAAGATGGGAATGAAGTTTTTCTTTTTTAAATAGTATGAAACTTTGTTTTCAGTGTTTAATGGGAGGTTGTAAATATAACCATTTCTAAAATTACTCCAACTGGGAAAGGAGTACACCATATACAATGATGCATCATGAGTCACCCCAAACCCTCAATCCAAAGTATGCTGTAAAAAATATCCTTAAATGATATATTTCATACAAATTTTGATGATTCTATCTTTATTTTACATAATTACCAAGAGATAAATATTAAATCTCAGTATAATAATAGAATCCCATGAATGGTAGGTTTAGTGTCTATGAGGTTTAGTGATACATATGACTTATTTAATGCTAAATGTGAATATTTTTCCATAATATGACCACATTCGACTCCATTCTAGACTCAAGATAGGTTATAATCATCTTCATAACATGGGAAATTTAAATATATGATAGGGGAAAGATTAAACACTCAGTAAGGGACAAAATGAATCAACATGTCATCCAAGATTAGATCATAAGAATATGAGAAAACATGAGAATGTGATAAATATATTATTAAAAATAATAAGGAAAAATAAGATTTTTTTACATGTCTTGATAAAAGGACATATAATGTAATGCCCCAACCCCAGTTACCCAGAGATGGTGAATTATTTAATACATTGGCATGATTACAAAGAATCAAGTCCCAAAGGTCCGATCAGTTAAGCTGTATTGGAAAATAGATTAATACATGAACTTTAAATTACATGTTTTAACATAAAACATAGCATAAAAAATCCTTTGATAATGCTATTATTCCCTTAGATTAAACCTGTATATAAATCATAATATACTTCTTTGAATCCTGGAAAAATAAAACGTAAGGAAGGGGTTAGCTCAGATGATTAGTAAGGATAAACAATATAGTAGAAGATAGGATAAATAATAATAAAACTTTATGGAAGGGGATAAAATTGAAGCACAATCCCTTCAAACATAAACTACAACATAATTTGGAAAATTCAAATCAAATAATGTCACTTACATATTCACATGGATATTATACTAGTCTAATAATCGCATGTAATACCAATAACTAATTTTATAATTATGGAATGCATGATGTAGACATCATTACCACATAGTCAAGGCCTCATGTTAAGACTACAAGTACGATTTTATCAAGGCCTTGTTCCAAGACACTAGTTTGTCTCCTGAGACCTACGGATGCATTGAGGAGTTATAGCGGGCTCCGCCTGTCACTTAATAAGTCCAATACATTCCTCTTATTAAAATGTTGAAACCTAACATAAACATTCGTTTTAAAACTAGTATACGAAATGTCAATACCTTAACAATAAACCATGGATTGTATAAAAATAGCATATCCATAGTCAAACATATCATAACTCATTCAATAAAATATGAAAAAAATTATTATAATAAATCACCCTCAATCGATAAAAATATCAAGTAAAGGATGATGACATAGTTGAAAATGATTAGTAAAGATCATGTAGATAAATAATCATTTTTGTGAAGTCATTTAAAAATCTTGTATTTATAAAGGAAGTCCTTTAAAATCTATTTTTGAATCAAAGTTTAAAATAACAATTTGATACTTTTGAAAGGAATTAAAATTTTAAAACAATCATGTCCATATAACTAAATCATTAAAATCATTTTTAAAACATGGACATTAATTAAAAAGATTTAGAAAAATAAATCATTAGATCATTTAAAATGACGATCTAGATAAATAGTCCCTTCCAAAAAACCTTAAAATATTTATTTTGAGAACATTTTTACGAAACATGGACATGGATGAAAACATTTTAACATTAAATACTTACATATAAACAACAATGAATAATAATGAGATTGAGGAATTAACTGTTACCTTGTATTTTTCTTTGGTTGAGGGTAAATTTATCCTCTTGTATAGTGACCATAGTAAGTTATTAAATTATAAAAGATCAATATTCATATTTATGATCTTGTACATGATTCATTTATGGATTTATACTACCAATAATCATTTTCTCTATCATATATGTTTTAAATTTTTATTCATGATCATATCACTTATATCATGATTATATTTATTCTATAATATAAAAAATTATTTATTTATCATATATATTCAGAATATAAATATGTATAATAGACAGATATATGGAATGGAAAACACTGTTTATGGAGAGAGTAGGTCGTACGCATGCATATTTATATTGACATATTTATAATAACATCTTAGTATGTATAAGGTACTGGATTTATTATTTTCATATGGAAAAAACAAATAACAAAGAAGTGGAAGACGAAAATAATGTTGAAATAGGTGGTGAAATTATTACCTCTTCTTCGGGTGCTGCCTTTTGATTTGATCAAAAGGGATCCATAGGATGGCTTTTTGATGAAAGTAAGTCCAATAGGTTGAAGTGATGGTAGTTGAGAGGATATTTGAGCAGTTTTTGGGCGAGCCAAATGGCATTTGAGGTGTGATTTTAAGAGAAGGGGATGTACCCTTTTATAAGATAAGTGAGGGTCACTTTATGAAAAGTTTCAAATATTATTTTATTATAAAATCATTTCGGTTTATAATGGCTCCAAATAGATTTATATTGTGGATATGGTCGATAAGGGTCTAAATAAACTCCACTAATAGGTTTGAGGAATGTTTTGGTCAACATATTAACCTTATCTTTTAGATTTAACTCTTAGTTAAATAGTTTAGCTTTTACAATGTCTTCCTATATTTTTATATTAAATGGTTAATAAACTTATAATAAAATTACAAGAGAACCTAAAGTTATTAATTAATGAAATAAATATAATTATATAAGTCCTTTTTCCAAAAAATAGATTTTTAGTAATATTATATCAATTACTAATATAGTTTTTTTTAAACTCATTTTTGTCAATTTTGACACTATTTAGTATTTCCTTTATGTTAATGTCAAAAAAACATAATTACTTCGAAAAAAATACATTGAATCAACCATAACATATAATATTAATCTATAAAATTCGTGGAATTTATCAACTGTCTCAATTTAAATTTATTTTGATATTTATTATATTAATTATTTTAATCATTCATTAATATGGTAATTAGGGTATCATCATTGTTTCATATATAAATTTAATTATTTAAGGTCTAAAAAATAATAATAAAATACCATGATTTATGAAATATTTTTACCTTTATAAAAAAAATGTATAGTCGAATTTTTCTTATATATAACCCTATATTAAAAATAGTTTAGTTATTAAACATGGAATTTAACAATTTTAACCCTTATATAAATCAAATAATAATAAGTGTCCTAATCTAATTGAAGTGGGGCTAAAAGACATATTTTATTAATAAGGTTGATTTTGGTCAAAATACACTTATCTAATAGAATTAGGATTTGTGTTAGGATAATTATAATATCATTTTTACATTTAATTGACATATTTACTTTTAACTGTGGTAAATAAATTTCAAAAGTTACTGTTCACCAAAAATTATTTTCATCTTATTGAACAACATTTTACTTACTGATATCAACCATGGATCTCAAATTTTTGAAATTTAATTCACAGAATTGGTAAAATTACATTTTATTCAAATTTAAAGAAGCGCCTAGAAGGTGGGTAAAAGGCGTTAAAAAATTGAAGAAAATTTTATATATCTAATATTATTATAAAATTACTCCAATGAATTAAATGAAACTAATATAAGTATTATGAATCTATTTGGAATTTAATATAAATTTATATAAAAAAATAATTATTTAAATAAAAGTCAGTTTTAAACAATAACATAGTGTTTTGGACTATTCATCAAAAATCGAATATTTCCCAAAAAATACCAAAAATTCACCCTAAGCTAATTTTGATATTTTGAATCCAAAAATGATGTTTATTTTACCAAATTATAAACATATTAGTTTCATTAATTAATTTATAATTAATTATTATTGTCACAAACAAAAAGCGGGTTTTTAAGAAGTAAAAACTACCAAAAGTGTCAAATATTTTATTTAAAAAAGGTTCTCTATTAAATAGTAGAAAAATGACACTTTAAAAAAATACATATTTTATCTGAAAAATAGAATTTGTTCTTATATTATGTCTAGTAAACACATAATATGGATTTAAATATTATATGAAGTATATAAAAATAAAAATGTAGTAAATACTATTCATAAGTGCTTTTTTAACGGTTAGTTTGGTAAGTCATGGTGCACTCAAACTCAGTGTTGTGTGTAGCGCATCTATTGAATTATTTTAAAGAGATAACATGCTATGAAATCCTGGGGTGTTACATTCTCCACAGATTAAATAAATTTTTTCCACGCAATTTTAAATAGTTTTTCAAAAATAAAAGGTTTAAAATAGAAAATACCGTCGTGGAAAAGCCACATAAAAAATAAGGTTAATATAGTTTATTCATAAAAAGAGGGAAAGGGAAATAAAAAATTCACAACTAAATTATGATCTAGAATAGTAGAACATGGGTGGAAATTATAGATACAAAAGTGGTGGAAACGAAAATATTTATAGAGAGTGATTGAGGTCATCAATCCCAAACAAGTGAACAATAAATGGAAACATTGAAGACCTCAAAGCCATAAAAATAGAATCAATTTTACAAATCCTATGGTATTAGGAGAACACATTTTTCGTTTTGAGATCATTTACCTAATTTTTAATAATTAATTTATTCATTAAATAAGAAAAAAAATAATACTTAACAAGTAGAGTTCCATCCATTAACTAATTTTTACCACAAACTCATCTTTCTCCCCAAAAGATAAGAGAATTCAAAAATATTCTATTAATCATAATCTTATAGGGTTTAAAAAAATGAATTAAAAATTCATCTGTCATACCTTATAAAAAACTAAAAAATATAAACCAGGCCATCCTATTAGCTAGTGGTAGGTGATGCACTCTTGTCACCCATCAGTTGCATGTTCTAGTCTCACGACCTTGTCGGACGCTACGTGTTGTCACCTGACCTCCAAGTTGTTTTTTTATAATGACACAAAAATTTTTATTAGAAAATGTTTTATCCTTGAAAAATTGTTTCCAATATCCAACATAATTCATTAAAACGTTAAGACTTATCCATTATACTTCAGTCAAAACTTAGAGTCCAAAATTTATAAGGAATGTAAATATAATGAAGATATCTTTCGTCACATAATAACATGTGAATACCTTCATCATGAATTCTTTTAAAATATGGTTACACCCTAAATTACAATAAAACATCATTTATTACATTCATGCTCCCTAATTTCTTATAAAAAATTAGATCTATTTCTTATATCTAAAAATATTGAATACTCCAAAAATGATGGAATAAACAAACAATTAATTAGTTCCAAGGTTGTCAAAAATATCCTATATAATTTATCCAAATTAACCATCTCTTATTCCAAAATCACTACCTCATTATCAATACCATATTAAGGTTTATCATTACTTCAACCATGTATTTTAAAAAAAAGTTTAATTTTCTGTTGAGTCACTTTTCTTAGTATCATATAATCTCATATCCTCAATGAAATAGTACTACAGTACAATACTTATAATCTCTGTAACTCTTATAACCAGTACATTATTGATACAACACTCAAATTAAATAACTATTTAATAAAAACATAAGAATTATAGTCATTCCTTTTCATCGGAAGTAGTATAATAACTATATTATTATCCAATTAAATCATTTGTGGTATACTTTGAGGACTAGGACATGGATTCTTGTAGTGTCCCAACTCCTAGCAGATGAAGCATTTTACATTTGGAACCTTTTTCTTCCCCTTGAAATAACGCACTTAGAGTCCATTTTCATCACACTTATAACATACTCCCATTCCTTTCAAGCACTCCACAGTGCGATACTTTCCATATTTATCACATATGGGAAAATCCTTCTTTCCCTTCTTCCTTTTATCTATCTTTCTCTCTACCGTCCTTTTCTTCTCTGGATTCCCTTTAAAGCCATAAGACTAAGATAATTCTTTACCTATCTTATTAACACTTGATAATATTTCTTCATATAATGAGAATACATGGGAGACTATTTCCCTTATAAATGTAGTCTTAAGACCGTGAAAGATAAGATCCTTCTTACTATTTGGATCATCCATATTTATAGAGTTCTCATTCCTTCTATTGGGCACCATTTCAAAAAAAATGACATACATTAGGTTAGTATATAAATCACAATGTATAATTACAAACATGTAAAATTCCTAACATAAACTGAATCATTTATGCATATAATAAAAAATCATAAAAATGTTTTCAGTGAGGAAATATTTACTCATAAATAATTCATAATGGTTTCTAAGAAAAATATGAATTATCCAAAGCCTATCCTCCAAGAGTGTCATAACCAGGAGTGTAGCAAGACCAGTTGTTATGTACAAGATACCCTGGGTCTAGCCTGAGACACCTTGTCCGAGTTTTCACTCCTAGGTACATCTATGCTAGATCCACCTCTACCTTCTCATATCCAGACATGGATGTATTTATTGGAAAATATAGAAAATATCTACATTAAAAAATATTAATATGTTCATCAATACAAATCCTCAATGTTTATCTTAGGGTAATGGTTTCTAATCAGAATTTTTCTAAATCTAGCTTCTGAGGTTTGTGCAAAACTTCAAATGATACCAACTATAATGCCCCTACCCTATTTACAAAATATCAGTACATTATTAAATAACATTGGAATGATTATATAGAATGACATCCCAAAGTACCGATCCGTTTAGAAATCTAGGAAAACAGATTACTTACCTGAACATTACATTTCAATTTATTACATAAAACACCACATAAATAATCCTTTGATAATTCCATTATTCCCTTATCATAAAACTGCATATAAATCTTAATATACATCTTTGAATCCATGGAAAATAAAACATAAGAGAGGGGTGAGCTCAAATTCTCATTGAGGATAAAAAATACAGCAGAAGATATCATAAATAATCAAAGTCATTTATGAAAAGGTATAAAATTAATGCACAATCCATTTAAACATAAACTAAAGCACAATACAGAACATATAAATCAAATAAGTTCATTTACTAATTCACACAGATTTTATAATGGTCGAATAATCACATGTAATATCAATAACTAATTTCAAAATGATGGAATGACTAATGTCGAACATTATAACCAGAGAGTTGAGGCCTCATGCCAAGACTAATATTAAGATTTTTTCAAGGGCTTGTTCCAGGACACTAGTTTTTATCATGAGACCTACTAATGCACCAAGGAGCTATATCAGGCTCCACCCATCAATTACTATGTCCAATTCATTCCTCATATGAAAATAATGAATGATATTATAAATATTCATATTAAAACTAGTAAATGGAATGTCAATACTATAACCATAAACCATGAATGGTATAAAAATATCACATATATAGTAAAAAATATCATAACTCATTCAATACATCAAGGAAAATTTTATTATAATAAATAAAACTCAATCAAGAATAATATCCGGTAAAGGATGTTGACGTAGTTAAAAATGATCACTAAAAGACTTTGAGAGAAATATCACTTTTTGTGAAATCATTTAACAGTCATGCATTTATAAAGTAAGTCATTTAAAATCAATTTTTTTTATCAAAGAGTCACATACCACCTTGAAACTTTTGAGAGGAATTAATATTTTAAAACAATCATGTCCATATAAATAAATCCTTCAAGTCTTTTTTTTAAAACACAGAGATTAATTAAAATGATATTGAAAAATAAATCATTAGAACATTTAAAATGATTATATCGCTTAAGAGCCCCTTCCAAAAAACCATAAAATATTCATTTTGAAAACATTTTATTTGAAATAAGGACATGGACAATTAGAATGTCCCAGTAAATACTTACATATAAATAATCTCAGATAATAATGTGATTGGGGAATTAACCCTTAACTTGTACATTCCTTTGGTCAAGGGTATGTTTAACCTTCTATTTAACTACCATATTAAGTTATTAAATTATAATAGAACCATATTCATATTTTTTATATCATAATTTATTTATGTATGGCTTTATACTACCCATTTAATAATAATTTCAATGTTAAAATAATATTTCAGATAATAATCACTTTCTCCATCGTACATGTTTTAACTTGTTATTCATGATCATATCACTTATATTATGATTTAATTACGTCAGAATATAAAACATTATTAATATATCATATATATTCAGAATATAATTATTTATAATAGATTTATATATAAAATGAGAAGACCAATTATGTATACAGTAGGCCATACGTATGCATAAACGTTGTTTCCGTTTTTATGTTGTATTGAATGGAAGTGAATGAGATATATGTATATATATATATATATTTCCAATATTATCATTATTTAATTTATTAAATACTTATTAATAATATATATTTTTGCAATCATCGTTGAATGGTGAACGTGGAAATTAATCTCATCGCGTCATAGAGACGGTAACCTGTACTTATGCACGACTGGCGATATCATTATATTGATGGAGATATTTTACTTTATTTTATGTTATATTATAAATAAAGAATTATTAAAATGTTATATTTATTATTTAAATCAATTATACTCATTATTATACCCATCCAAATAATGTAGTGTTGAATAACAAACTCAACCATGATGTGGAGACTGTAAACCGTACGTACACACGTATGGTGACATTTTCATTCATATGATGGATAGAATAATGAATATTGTTGTATAATATTTATAATAACATATCAGTAAGTAAATGGTACTTTAGATATTATTTTATTATAGAAAAAAATAATGAGTAAGTGGATGAAAAAAAGGTCTTTGAAAGAGGTGATGATGTTATTACCTCTTCTTTGGGTGTTTCCTTTGAATTTGATCAAAAGGGCCCCTTAGGTTTGATTTATGATCAAAGGAAGGCCTCTAGGATTAATTTAGGGTAGTTGGAAAGATATTTGAGTAGGGTTTGGCTGAGCCAAATGGTTTTGGAGGTGTGATTTTGGGAGAAGGGGAAGTACCCATTTATAAGAGTGGTGAGGGTCAGTGTAGGAAAAGCTTGAAATAATATTTAATTATAAATTCAATTATGATTTATAATGGCTCCAATAAGATTTATTTCGAGGATAAGGTGGGTATGGGTTGAAATACTCTTGACCAAAAGGTTTTAGACAAGTTTAGGTCACCAAATTAACCTTATCTTTTATATTTAACTCTTAGATAAATATTTTAACTTTCGTAATGTCTTCTTTTATTTTAATATTACGTGGTTAATTAACATACTATAAAATCCAAAGAAAACCTCAAGTGGTTCATTAATGAAATATTTGTCATTATATATGTTCTTTGGTCGAAACTTATATTGTTAAGAAAATTATATCATTTAATAATATAGTATTTGTTTTAAAAACTTATTTATGTCAATTTTGACACTATTTCGCATATGGTTTTTGTGAAACACAAAAAAAACATTATTAATTCAAAAAAATACATTAAATCAATTGTAACATGTCATATTAACCTATTAAATTAGTGGAATTCATCAAAAGATTAAATTTACATTTATTTTTATATTTATAATATCAAATATTTGAATTGTTCACTAATAATGTAATTACTGCATCACCATTGTGTCATATATAAATTAAATTATCTCATGTCTAAAAATTAGAAATAAAATACCATGATATAGGAAATATTCTTATATTTCTAATGAATATTTATATTCTAATTTATATTATGTCTAACCCTATATTATAAGTGTCTTTTTTATTAATCATTTAATTTAACACTTTAAACTCTTCTTTAAATAAAATAATAATAGTTGTCCAAATCTAATACAATTGTACCAAAAGAATCATATTTTATTAATAATTTTTATTTTGGTGGAAATATAGTTTTTTAATAGATTTAGGATGTGTGTTTGGGTAATTATAATATCATTATTACCTTTAATGTCCTTATTTACTTTTAACAGTGGTAATTAAAATTAAAAATTTATTATTCACAAAAAATTATTTTCAGCCTATTGAACCACATTTTATTTAATGATGTCAACTGTGAGTTAGATATTTTATAAATTAAATTCACAGAAGCAGTAAACATTCATTTTTTGCAAATCAACAAATTTTCCTGGAAGGTTGGAAGAAGACGTTAAAAAATTCAACAAACTTTTATACATCTAATCTTATTACAAAATGACTCCAATGAATTAAATTGATCAAATATAGATATTATGAATCTATTTCTAATTTAAAATAAATTTTTAAAAAATTATAATTATTTAAATAAAATTTGGTTTTAAATAATAGCGTAGTGTGTTTCACTATTCATCAAAAATTGAATGTTTTTAGAAAAATACAAAAATTCACCCTATTCCAATTTTGATATTCGAAATCCAAAAATTATATCTATTTTACCAAATTCAAAACATATGAGTTTCTTTAATTAAATCAAAATTTATTCCCATTGTCCAAACCAGAAAGCGGGGTTTTAAGAAGTTAAAACTATCAAAAGATTGACAAGTGTATATGTAAAAATTTAAATGTGAATTTACATATAATGACCTAAATTATATGAAATGAAAAAATATAATCTAATTATACTTTAATACAACTCAAATTCATAATCCATCACTATAAAATATATCGATTCAAAAAATAATTTTTAAATAAAATTTATTATTTTTCACAATTCATCCAAATATGAAATTTATGAGAAATGTACTAAAAATTTATCAAAACTAAATTTTCATTTCCCGATTATAAATGATAATTTAAATTTATTAAGTTTAATATATAAAATTGTCAAATATTATAGTTAATAAAGGTTCTCCATTAAAGGGAAGAAAAAAGACTTTTTTTTGAAAAATACTTCTTTTATCAGAAAAATTAAATTTGTTCTTTTATTTTATCTAATAAACAAAAAATATGGATTTTGAAATTATATTGAGTATATAAAAAGTCAAAATGTAGTTAAAACTATTCATAACTGCTTTTTGAACAGTTAGTTTGGTAAGTCGTGGTGTGCTCGAATTCGTTGTTGCGTGTAACACAAGATATTGAATTATTTTAAAGAGATAACTTGGTACGAAATCATAGGGTGTTACATATAATCTAAAATGATGAATCATATTCCACAAAAAAATATGGTGAGATAGTCAATATGATCCAAAGAACATAATCATAGGCCTAAATAAAATATTGTGTGACATTGAATCGTAGAATGATAAGGAATAATAACACATATATAATCAGAAAATAAACTCTTTTTGTACAAATAAATGTATTCAAATAATTTATGTTTAAAAAAAATTAATATATCTCCAAAAATTTTATTATGAAAGAAATCAACAAATCCTTAAAATCATGGGGTTATGATACTATTTATGTGCCTTTTAGCCTTTCTCTACTACCTATATAGCCTATTGGTATATGGAAGTTTTCTCTGTACCATCTTGGGCTTATGATACAACCCATGACCATATTTGGATTGGTTTGAACTATATAGAGCCTTTAGAACATAATATATAGACTTTGTAGTCTTTTGGGTGAGGTGTAAAACCTATTTACCATTTTGGTATTGGTATTCTACCAGTGTACCCACTTTTGATGGGCAGAAAATCCCTATAGAGTTTTTGATATGATGGGAGACAAAAAATTAACCAATTCATTAGTGGGTGATATGAGACCCCATCATCCAAAAATATATACAAATTTGTGATAATTGAAAACAATCATTCAACACATCATTAAAGAAAGCATGTAATGAATAATTGGATTAAAAAAATTGATATGGTATAAAAAAATGTACATAAAGAATAAAAATGGTTAATATAGAAAATAAAATCATAATAAGTATTTTATAATAATATTTTGAGTTTTAATAATGATAAATATTATCCCTTGAAATAAAACAAATATAGAAAAAGTGATAATAGAAGTGTAATAATAATAGTGTATTTCAAATGTGATTTTATCTTTCCTACAGAATATCAAGTTATATAATTTTTTGAATATTATATTTTGAAAGGGTAAAGTGAAAAAAATTGGAATCATTTAATTTTAAAAATAACTCTTAATAGTGGAGACTTGAAAAATACTATTTTTTGTAAAGGTATTATTAAAAGGGCACGAAAATTTTTATTTTTTAATGAATATTCTATTATGGTTCTTTAAAAAAGAAATAATTGTTAAAAAAGATATATTTAGGTTTTTTTTTAATTTTTTTAATTTCATATATAATATTTAATAACAGATCATTTAAATGAAAAAGTGATCTCTAAAGAAGATATGAATTGGAAAAAACTTATGATTTTGAGAAGGTGATTTTTTTAATCTTTTTGAATACTTTTTTCTGAAAAATGACATAATGAAAAGAGTAACAAAAACATCCTTCTGAAAAGAGGAGAAGGTAAATATTTAGATCACCTGAGTAGACAAATATTTTTATTACAAAATAATAACAAATTTTTTTTTGGATTAATTACCATTTAAATGGGGTAAAATTAATTTTCAATGGAGATGAAATTTTTTTTCTATAAACGTATCACCATATGAGAATGATATTCCTCAAGAGAGAATACGAATAGTTAAAAATTATTTTTCCATATATATAAAAGATTATATATATTTTTAAAAATTAAATATTACAATTTATAAAAAAAATAAGATTTATTATCATGGAATCATATTTTATCTCAAATAAATAAAATTTGGGTTAACCAAATCAGTTAGAGATATCTGAAATGTACAAGAAAGAGACATTTAAAAAGGGTTCTATGGGGTATAAATGTAAATCCATATAAAAATCGATAAAATTCGAGTTATTAAAATTAAAATTTTTAATTTTATTTAATTAAATAAAAGTTTTTCAAGAAGTAAAATCATAACTCAATAAACAAGAATTGAGTATCCAAATATCCTTACATCATCATTATCATTCAAATTAAAAACCTATGAATGTTATAACATTATAAGTTTTTTTAAATCCCTAAAAATGAATACAAATTTTGAAAAAATATTTCCATGGACAACAAAAATACCATAAAATGTATCAAGTGGTGAATATGAATTATTTTTGAATGTACCAAATTTATATATAAAAACCATTTAGGTATTAGTATCACTATAATTAAAATAACATATGTGGGTTACTAGAAAATGAAAATTAAGATATCATAAAATGGAAGAAATTAATTAAATCTTAATCTAAGAGTTTTGTGAATATACCATATAAAATAAATAATTGTGAATAATATCAAGAATGACTCATGGAATTGAAAATAGAGAGAAACAAGTCTTATTTTAGCTCTTAATTTATTCAGTTCATTTTATTGAAATCCTAAATTTAAAATTTATTTTTATTAAAATGTTTATTTGAATATTTTTAAAAATATATTTTATTTTATATGGCTTATTTATTATGATATGTCATTTATTTATTAAGTAGTTTCCTATTATAGTAGTTACCTGAGGTTGTTTGGTCGATTTATTTGAAACTTAATCAGTAAATTTTATATGGTCAAATATATTATTAAAAAAAATTCAATACCACTTTAATTTTATTGGTTCATTTAAGTTATGAATAAATTATCATTTTTTAATATTTTCTTATATTTTCAAAAAAAATCGACTTCAATTAGGAAAGGATCTGAAATACATTCATTTAAGTCTGTTAAGTTGACCATGGATATTTATTAATAATATCACATATAGAAAGTATAATGTTATATTTTATGAAGATTAATAGTTTCATAAATACATTTAAAAAAAAATTAATGTCATCCATGTAAAGTGGTCATAGAAAAATACAACACATCATTCATGTACGCGGTAGTATGAATATTCATATAAATATGTTTTCTTTTTTTTTTGAACAGTTATGGATGATTGTTGAAAGGTGAAATTCCATTAGTTTTTCTCTGTTAGTCCATAACTAACATATTTTTTAAAATATGTAATAATTTTTATTTTTTATCAGTTAATTCTCTATTATATGTAAATATCTTATTTCATTAGAGAAATATGAAAATAATACTAAGGATTATAGTGACCATAAAGCAAAAAATCGTCCTCAAGAAACTACTCCACTGATCACAAGAACATTTTATGCTACTAGTTAAATGAGTTTAGTACTTAATTGTATTTGAGAGCACTAGATCAACCATATATAGGATTTGATCAATCACATGAATCAATTTGGAACTGGAAAACATTTCAAAAATTTTATGATGAAACCAAACAACCCAATGGATTGGCCATAATCCTAATCGACCTACCATGATGGAATTTTCTAAAAATTATTCAACTAACTATAAGATTTAGTAGGTGATTTAGAGGAAAAATAATGTGAAAATATGTTATATAAATATTCTATCTTTCAAATAGTGAATTATTAGATGAACAACATATTGTTCCCAACAGACCACATGATGCAATCAAGAAACCACATGATAGAGTTGAAATTTTGGAAATGTTAATAAGGAAATATATTATGGAATTGTTGAAATGTTTGACTAAATTAAGGAATATGATGTTAATTGTATTGAAAATATGAATTTACAAGTCCACCGATTAATTTTTTTCCAATGGTTTGAATTATCCATGGGGAATAGTGATTACGTGGGAGACAAAAATTGACAGTTCTTAACTAGAATTATAATTTATTAATATATTCCAATGAACATATGTGAATAATTAAATGAGAATTTAGAGAATTTAATACATTCATATATGATTCAAATATTGGTGACCATTAATGATTATTATTCTATGGGAATGTTGGAGGATGTTTTCTCAATTTAAAGGGTGAAACTACTCATAACAACGGGAAATCAAATATTGAAATCTGAGTTCTATATAATAGGAAGGCTTGTAACCCTACCAAACGCTATTTCTTTGGATATGATTTATTGAAAAATCCAACAAATTTTTTTTAGATCATTGTATCAACTCTGAAAACTAGGGGAATATATTGAGATGATAGGATAACCCTATTAAACATCTAAAACCCGATCCATGACAACATACTATCAAAAATAATCTTTTATAAATATCATCTACTATCTATTTTTTAAATTAATTTTGTGTCATAATTACTTTATTGTGTATATATTTATTGATATAATCTTACACAATTGTAATATAGTACTCAAATAAGCTTTCCATTATTTATTTATTCTTTTATAACCACGTTAGCCATTGAATATGCTCTATAATAGTGTAGACATCACTGTGTGTTTTTGTAACATGTATAACCGATCATATTTTATGACTGTCTTGTTTATTTTAATAAATCTTATTTAAGGCATGTTACTATCAAATGTAGAAGACTAAGGCTTGGATTGAGTCTTAAACACATGTTTTATATTTCCAATGTATATTTATCCGATGTTTTTCTAACCCAATTTTTATAAAATATTAAATTATTTTTGAAAAGATTATACTTTGACATATATATTCTATCAATGATATATATATATATTTGATAATATTACTGTAATATTGAGAGATTAGGGTAATATCATGTTATTGTAACTGTGTTTTAATCAATATCATGTGATTTTATTTCAAAATATCAAAGTAGAATTACAAAATATTTGATTTAATGGTTTATTTGATATATTATAGATTTTTTTTAATATCTATCTTAACCTTAATTTTTATTGGAACCCTAATTCACCACCCTCAATATCTCTCCACTCCAATAAACATTTGGTATCAGATGTGTTTTATTTTTTTCATTTGTTTCTTAAGTATCCTACCACGATGAATTCTCCTAGATAAGGTCTATGTGTAATTTTATATATAAAACTATATACATATGGATCCCTCTAGATCAAAATGGAATAAAAAAGTAGACCATATTATTTTGAAGAAAAAAATTATGCTTATTAAAAAAATGAGAAGAAAATTTATCTTGAAAGTTGGTGTTTTAGTATTTTAATAGTAATATAAAATCAATATGGTAAACCAAAATCCTTCAAAGATGAATGGTGCGATTCCACTAAGATTGTTTATGATAGTAACTATACTTCGATGATTTTTATATTATTTTATAATATAGGAAAATTTAAATAGAATATATTTTTGTGATAATTCATTCTAATATATGGGTTATAGTTTCAGTAACTTGTGAAGGAACATTAAATTTTATGTAAATAAGTCTGAATAAATATACATGTAAATATTTTAATTTCAATATCAAACATAAGGAGTATATTTCTAAATTTTATATCTTATTTATTGAAATGATTAAAACATTTTCCCCTTATATTGAAATTGGATTAAAGATCTCAAGTAATAATAATATTGAGATGTCTTCCCAATTTGTAGATAAAAAATTATATATCCATTAGATTATTTTGTGACAAAAAAAAATTTCAATCATGGAATCAAATCAAAAATTTGTGGTTTATGAGGAATAATTATAGGTAAAAATTTATGAGAATAATAAAATAAAGTGGTTAAATACTTTAAAATGAACTTAATCAATTTTAATAAAAGTTGTTAAAACATATTACACATATGGGACTAATAATAGTTCAAATATTGATGAGTTGTTAGATCATCTAACTAATAGGTTTAACAGATTTTATTAGAAGAAAACTTTATTTAAAAAATGAATTAAAAAAATAAAAAAATAACACAAGAAGAATGAATAAAAATTTAAATAAATTAATTATTATCCACGAAAAATAAAAAAAGAGATCCATGATGATTTTCCAAAATTGAAATACAATATAAAATAAAGTGATCATGGGAAGGAATATATGAAATACTTTAAATAAATATGGACAACATTATAGGACAATTTCAGCGATTTAGACTCATTGAATAATTATTATCATGAGAAGAAAAATCAATGGTTTATGGGAATGACACCTGAGTTAACAAATACAATTCCCCATCTTTCTAAAAATAAATACCAAGATAAATATGACTTTTCAAAAGAGGTTTGGTTCAAATAATATAAAATTTTGGAATAATAATTTATTAATATAAAGGATAAAGATAATAATTTAAAGAAAAAAAATGATTTTTCTAAATCATTAATATCAAATATCAATATTCATAAAGAAAATAATGATGTTTTTTCAAATAAAAAATTGATCTTAAGTTATAAAATGAACAAGTTATGAGGGAACATTAAAATTTACCCATTGGAAGGGTGACTCTTAATATTATGTGTTCAAAATATACAAACCCTATATATAAAAATAGAATTTGTTACCAACCTGGTTATAGGTTATATGGTAAAAATATATTTTATTATAATTAAAATTCCATTATTTCTTTAAGAAACTCTTGTAAAATCTGTTAAAATTATTTCTTTATTAATATATGTTTTATTTGTTCCATTGATATATCTATTGAGAATTTATGGATTACATAATCTTTTTTCCTAACATTTCTGGACCTATTAAAATACGGTTACTGATGTCATTGTATAATTAATATTTTTTTAGATCGAATGAATGAAGAGTACCCAAAATAATTTAAGTTATCATGATGGTGGATGTTCTGGATATATTAACACGTTTTTCTCATGTTTCCAGAATTGAGTAAAAATTAATGATGGACATTTCAATTTTGGAAACTATTATTAACAATAGATTTTTTCTCTAGGATATATCGATAACCCCTAATCTATTTTATTTTCTAGAGATTATTTTATTTATGTTTTAAAATATAATATACTTAAAATTTATGAATTATGTAATGATTTTGAAGGTTATATTTGAAAAAAATATAGTAAGTTGTGTTATTTAAAGAATAATATTTTATTTACCTCCGTAAGTAATTATTATGTATTTTAAATTAATATAGATTCCTTGATTTCTACAAATATTTCATTCTTGAGGTCCATTAAAAAAAATCTTGTTAGTGGCATAGGAGACTAGGCCACTATAATATACACTGACTTTGAAACTATCATGATATTTAATGATTATTAAACTATGGGAATCTTGGAAGATGTTTTCTCAAGATCAGGGGTGAAAATATTCACACCCAGGTGAAATAGAATATAGAAAATTAAGTTCTATATAATAGGAAGTCTTATAACCATAATGAACTCAATTTTCAGCTATGATAAATTAAAAAATCATAGAAGAATTTTTTTGATCATTGTATCTACACTCAAAATTAGAGGAAGTTATTGAGATGATAGGATGACCCTGCTAAACATCTAAAACCAGGTCCATGCCAACACTTTTTCAAAAATCATATCTATCCATCTGTACCATCATCCCTATTTTACATAAACATCATGTATTTATTAGTTTATTTTTTATATATTTTAGTGATATAATCATATAAAATGGTAATAGATTACTGAAATAAACATTCATTTATTTCTTTACTCTTTTTATAACCACGTATTCCATGTAATATACTCTATGATTGTCTTGAAATCACTGTTTGTTTTTGTAACTTTTATACCCGATCATAGTTGGTGATCATACTATTTATTTAAATAAATATGATTTAAGGCATGTAACTATCAAGTAGTGAGGACTAATGCTTGGCTTGAGTCTGAAACTCTTTTTTATATTCCCAATGTATATTTATACTATGTTTTAACAACCCCATTTTTTTAAAAAAAAAATATATTGATTTTGGAAAAAATATACTTTCACATATATCTTCAATTGATGATATGTGTATTGTTTGATATGAGTTGTATAATCTTTTGAGATTACAATAATATCACATTATTCTAATTGAGTTTTAATAAATCTCATGTGATCCTATTTCAAAATATAAAAATAAAAATACATAGTATATTAATTAATGTTTTAATTTCAAAATTAGGAATTTTTTTTGAATTTTTTTTTTCAATAAATTGTTATTTAAATCCCAATTCACCAACCTCATTATTATTCCACTCTGACAAACATTTTGTATCAAATGTCTTTTTTTGTCCTTTGTATCTTTTGTATCAAACCTTGATGAGTTTACCTAGACAAGGTCTCTATGTAATTTTATTTTTAAAATTATATACTTATGGATCCCTCTGTATCACAAGGAAATGAAAAAAAGTAGACCACGTTATTTTTATTCAATAATTAATCTCATTAGAAAATTAAAATGAAAATTTATCTTCAAAGTTTGGGTTTTAGAATTTTGATAGTAATAAATGATCAATATTATAAAAAAAATATCTCAAAGCTGATTGGAGTGATTCCACTAAGGTTGATTATGATTGTAACTATATGTCCATGATTCTTTATATTATTTTTAAATATAAGATAAATTTAATAGAATAAATTTCTTGATACTTCTTCTAAAATATGGGTTATGGTTTTAGTAACTCATGATGGAACATGAAATTTTTGGTAAATAAGATTGAATAAATATACAAGTAAATATGATAATTTCAATATTAAACATACTAAATAAATTTATAAATTTGATATCATATTTAATGAAACAATTAACACGTTCTCCCCAAAGATAGAGAGTAGTTGAAAAATCTCAAGTATTAATAATATTGAGATGTCTACACAATCACTGGAGAGAAAATGATATCTCTATTAGAGTATATTGTGACATAAAAAATTATCAGTCAAGTAATCAAATGATAAATTAGAAGTGAATGAGGAAAAATTAAAGGGAAAAATTGATGATAATACAAAAATAAAGAAGGTAATTACATTAAAATAAACTCAATAAAATTTAGTGGAAGTTGATAAAACTGATCACACCTCTATGACTGATGATGGTTCAAATATTGAGGAGTTTTTAAATCATCTATCCTATAGGATTAATATTTTTTATTAGAAGAAAAATTTATTTATAAAATTGAATTAAAAATAAAAATAAAATAACAAAATAACACTTGAAGATAAAATAAATTTTTTAATAATTTACTTAGTATCCATGAAAAATTAATGTACATATCAATGATTATTTTCATAAATTTAAATACAAGAAAAAATATAGAGATCCTAAAAATAAATATATGAAATCCCTAAAATAAATATAAAAGAAATTATAGGATAGTTTTAGTGATTTAGACTCATATAATAATTATTCTCATGAGATGAAAAGATAGTGATTTATGGGAATGAAACCTCAGTTAAAAAATATTATTCCTAATGTTTCTGAAATGAATACTATGATTTATATGACTTCTCAAAAAAAGGGTTGGTTGAAATGTTGTAATATTATAGAAGAAAACTTTATTGAGATAATGGATAAAGATAATATTTTAAAGAAAAACATGATTATTTTAAAACATTAAAATCAAATATCTATATTCTAAATGAAAATAATGATTAATTTTTTAAAGAATTTTCTTTTCTTAAGTTGTAAAATGAAAAATTCAGGAAGGAACATTAAACTTTCCTCATGTGAAGGGAGACTCTTAACATCCTATTTTGAAAACAAACAATAGCTAGACATACAACTAGAATTGGTTACCAACCTGGTCAAAGGAAACATGGTTAAAATAAATTTATTGTAGTTAATATTACATAATTTCTTTAAGGAAATCATATCATATCTGTCATAATGATTTATTTATTTCTATATATTTTAATTTTTCCATTCTTTTTTTATATTTATATATAATGTATGAATTCCGTAAACATTTTTTCCTAACATTTTTGACAAAAGAAAATATGGCTACTAATTTTATTGTATAATTAATATTTTTTTAGATCAAAAGAATGAAGATTTACCATATAAAATTATGTTCTCTGGATAGTGGATGTCCAAGATATATTAATGGGTATTTCTGATGTTTGAAGAATTGAGTAAAAATTCATGGTGGACATGTCAATTTTAGCGACTATTATTAAAAAAAGATATTTTCTCTTGGATATATCGATAACACCAAATCTATAATATTTTCTAGAGATTTTTTTTTAAATATAGTCTACTTATAATTTATCAATTTTATTATTATTTTTTGGGTTATATTAGAAAAAAATATAGTAAGTTTTGTTGTTCAATGAATAATATTTTATTTACCACGTTAAGGAATGATTATATATTTGAAATTAATATAGATTCCTTGAATTATAAAAATATTACATTCATGAGGTCCTTTCTATAAAAATATTTCTTGTTGCATAGGTGACTGGGACACTACAATATAAAATGAATTTTAAAGCTTAAGAATAATGGTTTGGTCATAGATATATAAAAATAGAATATCAAAAATGTAAAATTATTAATTCTTTGTTAAAAAATTTAAGAAATATAAGATTTACTTTAAATAATGGAAAGGCATTCATACCTACAAAAACCTAAAATTTAATCACAAGGATTTGTTTGGGCTTTTAGAGATTATAGTTTGACATGAAAGAATTATTATCATATGATAATTTATTATTATTCAGGAGGCACATTGATATGTTTTCTTGATCAAAAAATTTAAACCAATAGATCTTCATAAAAATATACTAATTCCATAGAAAAATATAGTAGACATACCATCAATACCTTAAAAAGTAATCATAGTCTTGAGTTTGGGAATAAATCCATTGAGAGTTCATACTCACAACATGGATATAATAACAATTTTTATGCTCTATGAACTCCTAAAAATGTTGTGTTTAAAATAAGAAGCAGAACATTTCAAAAAAATTATATAGATTATGTTCAATGAAGAAGACAACCTATCTACTCTTGGGGTGAAGGTGTTTGTATAAAATTTTATACTATTATTAGGGTTCTTATCAGATATATTTTAAAGAGTATTTCCTATGAATTATAGAATTATTGAAAACCTAAATTTGGTTACATAATTGATTTTAATTTTAAATTATTTATTATTAATATAAAATAGAATGTGGAAATTTTTTATCTAATCTGCAATAATGTCATTTTCAGAAGTTATTCCACATATAAAATATCTTATAGAGTATTCAAGAAAAGACCCAGAGTTGTGAAATAATGTTAATGCTTCACATTTAATGAAATTAATACATATTATTCTAATATTCATCTTGAATTACTTTAGGATTATATGTTGAATATGAATATCAATAAACACTTAAATTATTCAGACTAGTCTGTATATTTTCATACTAAATCTCCCAAATATGGCTAATATGACAATCCTGGTTTTTTTTATGAAATAGAAGAACCAAATAACTATATTCCATAATACATTAGAGCCCATAGATACCACACATTAGATGAAATAGTAGGAGAATATGATAAGATAATTAATCTTCGATATTCTCTTAGATATCAGGTCAAATATCAATCTTTTTGGTCAAATATTGAACATAAAAAATCTAATAATGCTATTAATAATGAATTTTGGATCCTAGCTATGTTAGAAGATGTAAATCAGTTTTAATGAAACGATGTTTTTAAACTAGTGGAAATTCATAAATAATGACATATTTATTGAAATAAATAGGGTTTTAGAAACAAGGATTATGAATTTGTATCTATAGATAGAAATAATGATAGATTGGTTTTAAAAGGATATAACCAAAAGGACGGAATTTATTATGAGGAAACCTTGGAAATTATATCACAACTGGAGGATATTAAAATACTAATTTCTTATGTATCACATATAATTTTAAAAATATTTAAAATTTATTTTATAAGTTAATTTATTAATTGTTATACGATTGAGGATATTAATTTTGAAAAACCCTTGTATCTCTAAATAGTCATTTCTTAAATTTTCTATTTGAACTTTATAAAGATATTTATAGTTTAAAAAGGGTCTCATAGCATGGATTTATAAGAACACCTATTTCATAATTTATAATGGGTTTTAAAAATTTATTAACTGATCCAACAATATTTATAAATGTAATTTGATTATTTTTATTAGTTCAAATCTATGATGATGATTTTATTTTTGGATCCTTCAAAATCACTCTTTGTATAGGATTTTTAAAAATAATGAAAATGAATTTTAAATGAGATTAATTTATGAATTAAAAAACTTATTTTTTATTAATATTTTCCATAATAGTGATTGAATTATTTTTGATCAAAATAAATAAATACAAATCATTTAAAATTATTCTGAATGGATAACTCCAAAGGCAGTGAAAATGTTTTTAGTAAAAACTATAAAATGTATTTGGATGAAGCTATAAAACATGATGTGAAAAAAAATTATAGAGGAAAAATTATAAATTTACTCTATTTTATGATTAATGGGCCTGATATTATCTATATTTTTGTGTGTTCCTGTTATCATGGAAACCACAATGAATTTCATCTAAATACAGTGAAAATATTTTTTTAGTACAACTTAAATACAGTTAATTTTGGGTAGAATTATTCTAGAGGATAAGATTTTGAGTTAATTAATTATTCAATGATTACTTTTATACTATATGTTATACAAGAAAAGAACATTGTGGGAATTTCACCTTTTAAGAAATTCACTAGAATATTTATGTATAAAGATGAAGAACTCTATTTCAATATCCACTATAGAAGCTAGAGGAAATTTCTATGAAAAAATTATATGGATGAAGCACACATTTCTATATGATAATATGAATTTGTATGTTTTGGAATAAGTTTTTCAACAAATTTAATTATAATATGTCTAAGAATATTATATCCCATTGTAGGACTAAATATATTAATATAAGACATCACATTTGGAGAGATCATTTTAAAAAGGGGATATCACTCTTGAATTAATTAGCACTAAAATATACCTTTATGAAATCAGTATAGTTCCTATAAGTATGGAGATATTTAATTATATAAGGTATGAATTAATATTGATCAACTATGTCTAATTATATTAAAATTATATTGTTATTTATTTTTTATTTTTGAATTAATTTAAGCTATCTAATTTTATATATTTTTAGATATGTAACATTATTTAATTATTGTGTATGTTTAATCATTTTTAAAAAGTTCATTATACATTCTATCCATATAGACATATTTATTTGACTTTAATTCCTTTATTTTGGTAAAAAAATAAAAACATGTCTACTATTCCTTATTTTATGAAATGACATCTGTCTCTACTATTTTTATTTTTATTACCATTAGTTACTATTCCATTAATATTAAATGATTTTTAATAGCCCCAAATAGAATCTAAATCATCTCTTTTCTCTCTAAACAAAATCCTTTCCTGACTTCGACATATATTTTCTATCTAAACCATTGCCTTCTAACCTTTCAGAACTAGTGAATAATAGTTAGAATGTAGAATTCACCTGAGGATATAGATATGGAATCCTAATGAACATCTAAATGAATTAAATCTATCTATATTGTAACTAAATAACCCTTAAATATTGAACTTATGTATTATGATGTAATTCTACTAAAGGAATTGGATTTAATATTTTTTAGATCATATGGATATTTAGTATAGATATATGTTCAACATAAACCATATACATAGTGGTTTATGGATGAAACCAAACCCTAATATAATTTTTTGGTAAAATAGTTTTGTATGAAAAATATTTTCTAAGATTGTAAAAGCTGGGATGAATTTTTAATTGATATTGATGGAATGGAGTATATATTTTCTTCAAATATTTGGGATGTAAGTCATGGTGTTCTATATCAATAAATTTATGAGGAATTTCAAAGTTATTACCCTATCAATGATAAAAAAATTAGAGTAACTTGGAGGATTTGAATAGAAATACAATCCATTAAGGTCTAATTCAGTTTAGTTTAGTAGATAATGAAGCATGTTTCTTGTGTTTATTTAGCATTGCATTTCCATAGTAAAATGTATTTCAGAATTCTAATACATGATAATTTTTTGTATTATTTACTTGATTGTGTAATGTTTTCAAATAAGTCTACCATGATTTGTTATGAGGTATAATGAAGAGATGAAAAATAAATCTTCTCGGATTAATTCTATACATTGTACTTACATAATTGTAGATCTAGTTTTTGAAGTAGGTTACTTCCAATGAGATAATAATGTATATAGGGAAGTTAACCTCAATGTGTAGGTTATCATGGATTATAACGAAAGTATAAATCAATCTCTAATGGAGAAATATATGCATAACACTTTGATAGATATCACCTCCGGAGTGTGAGAGCACTACATGGTCATTTTTTTCTGGACCAAATATTATAGATCCAAGAAGGGTTGATAATAAGACTCTAGTTTCAGAATGAAATCCTATGATTACGATATGTAGAGAACCAATTTTTAATATTTCACCTACTAAATCCTCTCAAATTTATTTCCATACACATTCTTCTAACAGTGATAGTGTGGATGATTCATGTAATGGTAGTCCACAAAAACTAAGTGGACATGGAATACCCCTTTTTCCACATCCTCTATAGACACTTCTACAAGATCCTTCATATATTCTTATTAAATTACAAGGAAATATGGACCACTTATTTGATGATTTTATAAAAAATATGTTTAGTTAAATGATTATAGATCAGGATAATACCTTTTCTCTAGTTGATGACTCAGATGTTTCTCTCCAAGGTTTGACATTTTGTCATTCATCTACTCAACTAGTTATTATTCCTATAAATGATTTTGTTAGTTTGATTTAGAAGATAGAAATACCTATGTTTGACTCAGTAAATAATAAGGTATCTTTATTGATATCCACTCATTTGGTTACCAGTGTTTTAACACCTAATATTTCTCTATCTCAACAAGATTCTTCTATATATTTCAATTCTTCAGATAATTTTTTCATTTCATAAACAAATTATCGGACATATTGAAAGAAATATTTTTTAGTCTTGGTAGAGATATGGAATATGGTATAAAAAAGGGTATATTATTTATTTTTGAAATATTCATTTCACATATTATGCTGATGCTATTTTTTAGATTCAATTATATGGATCATAAGGATGATGAATCAATAGAAAAATTTAGTGATCTCCAACAATATATTGTAGGTTTTATATGTTATATCATTGATATATCAATATAGTATATAGTTCTTCAATAAATGATTCTCATATTCTAGAACCCGTGTCTATAGATGAATATTTAATTTGGTGGATTGTTTTTTTGGAGATTCATAATCTTTTGGAATGTTTCGAAAGATTCTACAGATTTTAGGAATATGGAATATATTACCGAGGGTGATAAGTTATTTGATATGGATAAGTTTGATATAGTTAATAATTCCAAGTATAATTTTTTTAAGAAGGGTTTCATTAAGTATTAAATGCATTGGATTTTCTAAAATTCATATTAAAAGAAAATTTCTAGGACTTTGGATAGATATTTACCGATGCATCTCTTTACTCATGATTTAATCTAATTATAAAAAAATTCATTTTGTGACCCCTATCTTGGATATATTAATGATTTATATGGATGGTTTTATATATATTATTGTGTATGGGTTGTGGATTATGTCTAATATCACTCAAATTTTAGATCAATGGCTTTATCCAATAAACAAAACAATTCTAGCTCCTCATACTCTTCTAGTGACAGGTGTTTTAGCTACTACCACTCCACCTTCTTAAAATCCTAGAAATCCTTTTTTATATCATTATTCATCAATATATCCACTATATCAGATCTATTATTGATGGAATTAAAATTATAGTAGTTTTTTATTCTCCTATATATATTCTAGTGTAATCCCCTAGTCCTTATAATGATAAAGGTAAGGGACCTATTGAATATTTATGTAATATATTTTCTTTCTTCAGGCTCAAATATATAATGAATTATATATTCTTTTCATTATTTCTTGATAACATCATATTATATTATTTTATGTATTAATTAAAATTATCAAACTCTATCATTTAATATTTTTGATAATCCCAAAAAGTGGAATAAATTTTGTATAGAATGATATGAAAGAATGTATAAGTTAAATAATCCTTTAGTTCACGTTCAATATTTATACCATGATTGGTGATGACATAAAAAGTGGATATTATTCTTTGAGTACAACAATTACACAATTTAATGATCTAAAATATTATTTATTTTATTATTAATGAAATATTTACTATAATTTATAAATTTATTTATATAAGTAAATATGAAGATAATATTTAGATCCAGATGGATGGTAAAGCCTGTAATCGACCACATGAAAGAACATGACTGATCAAATGAATAGAGGAGAACCCTTGTGATAAATGAGTTAATTACATCATAAACCATGAGAGTACATGATATACCATTAAAAGGATCCAATCAATAAGATGAAACAATCATGAACTCAATATAATATCCAAAAGGATAGAAGTAACCAGATGTAAATTTTGATTGACTGCATGCCAAATCGATTGAACAGGTGGGAATTTTAAAAAACACCACAACTTTCTATAAGAGTAATTAATTGAACCTATGGCCAAATGAAGTAACCATGTCTTGAATCAATCATATTTCTGTAAAATAACAATGTACTAGAACATCATTTTTTTCCAAATCTACCACATTAGGTAATCAAGTGACCACATGGAATAAATTAAATTTTTGAACAGTGCTAAAATGATAGTATGTTGAATATTAGTAAACAAATGATCAAATAAAAAGAAGAAATTTAATATATACCAACCATATAACAGTTTGGGAGAATTAAATTCAAATTTTTTTCCAAATAGTTGAATTTTCCAGGTGGAATCAACTTTTATTCGTAGATTTTAATAGTCCATCCCTAAAAGGAATTATATTCTAATAATATAATCCAATGGCCATCTGTGAAGAAACAAATTCAAAATTAGAGAATTCAATACATTTAAATTTCATTCACAATATCATGATATTGAATGATTATTATTTACCAGAAATTTTTGAATAATTATTTGCTATTAAAAGGGATAAACCCATCATTTAATGGTATGATCAGATATAGAGACCCAATTGATAAAAAAACCACAACAAATTGTTTATTTTATTCCAAAAAGGGAATAGAGAGAAAAATAAAAGAAGGAAACTGACTTGGAAGATGAGAGCGGAAACTACTAGGGTCTATAATAGTGGATACTGAGGAAATACCCTCTGATTAATTAGATCCCATTAGAGGGAAAGGTTTCCAAGCATTTAAAAAATTATATTTACTCCCTGAGTAGGAAAAGAATCTAATAAGTCGGCCACATTGTTTACTTTATGATTCATACGTAGAATTTCCAAATGACTAGAAATAACACCCAAGAATTTATTAATATAATAAGTGATAGACCATGGGTGGCTTCATGGAGAAGAAGTGACTTGTGAATAAAAAATATGTTCCAGCAGCTACTTGGGGAATATTTGATTGGGTGAAAAGTTGGAGGCCAGCATTCATGTCAAGAGCCTTTACATGAATAGGGTCACTAAGACCAAAGAAATTAGTGAAGACTAGGATGATAGAATCTATAGAATTCCTTAGAACACATAATCCCTCCATCATGTGAAAAAATACAGGACCCATTTGTATTGAGCTTCAAAACAAAATTGTGAACTAACCACCAAACCCAATGACCCTGAATAAGTCTACAGACACCTTAGAGAGGGTTGCATCTTGACAAAATCATGAAAATAAAGGGATATACTTCCAAATTATTTATTAGGTGGGAATAGTCTAAAATTATGTTGTTGGTCTGGAAAATAATGATGTGAAAAGAGATTGGAAACACTTTGAACCTTACCTTATTCCTTGCCTACAAAATGAACCAATAGACCATAATTAAAATAGCCACACTCACCATATTCACAATCCCAAAAAGCTCCCCACTCTAAAACCAACACTAAATTAAGGAGGAGTCTGATCATGAGTGGGAGGGAAAAATAATGGAGGCCAGAAAGGTGCACCAAATTGAGTGCACACACTCTATAATAAGAACAGAAACCATATGAGGCCTTAACTTGATTCAACATAAAATATGAGCATTTGGACAGCACATGAATTCCATTATACCTAACATTATCATTAGTTTAGAGGGATTGATTCCTTTAACACTGGAGAATAAAATTGAAATTATCTAGGAAATAATTACTCCACAGAAATTCTAATCTCGCTATAAATGCATTAAGAGAAGTAAGAACTCTTGAATAATACCTCGATGTAAGAACACTTCAATAAGATCCCATAAAAACACTTTTATTGTGGTCCGAAATCATCTCAATTGTAAAGACCCATAAAATTAAAGGAAATTTTTTTCTTAATTTTCTTTGGGATTTTAAAAGAACACAGTTTTTGACGGCACTTGATTCCGAGGCCCGGTGTGCCCGGGATTTCTATCCAAAGTTTAGCTCGGGTACGTTTAGTGAACAAATGAGCGGGAATTTCTAACTCTTTAACTGTTGCTCAGAATCGAATTTTGAGGGCACCGATGAAATCGCAGCGCCGGTATTTGCTTAGGAACACCTTTTCCGGAGTTGCGTTTACACGAGAGAAGTTGTTAAAATTTTTTGGAAGGTAAAATAAAATTAAGCATCAATTTTATTTGTTTCTCTAAGTGGTTTAAAGATTTGGGTGGAAGTTGGGGGAAACCACCCAACTTCCATTTGGTGGTTATGAGGGTGGTGGGACCCACACGAACCCTACCCCTTCACCTTCCCTAAACTTCCATAACCCTTCATTTAATTTGACAACTTGAGTTAAATAATTATGTGGATTAAATTCAACTTTTGAATTTTTCAAACTTAAGTTGTGTTAATAAAATAAGTGAGGTACTTATTTTATTTTGGGTAGAAGGCTTGTTGCTTGAGAGCTTTGGGAGAAAAGAAAAGGGAGGGTTGAAGATCTTCATCTTCTTCGTCGAAGAACACGAAGAACGCGAAGAACGCAACGATCTCCGATGAAGAATGCCAAATCCTCAGAGATCGACTACGCGACGCCTTGTACTGCGACGCCAACGACGCCTTCTTCCACGACGATTCTCCTTTCGCGACACCTCTTTCCGCGACGGTTGTCTCCGAGATGAATCCTCACTCAACTTGTTCGACGAGGTATGGGTTTATTTTTGTTCGTAATTACTACCTTGACGTTCTTCGTGAATTATGACCATTTTCTATCGATTAATGAGAGGGGGCTGGACCACACAAACATGGCCGAACCTCCTCACTTATCTATGTTGTTGTTTCTAATGTGGATTGGAACGGGAATGGGGCGGTGCCGTCGCACCGCGCGAGATCACGAGGCAAGGAATGCAGGGCGCCATCACGTCGCGCCGTGAAATCGAACAAGGTCGCGACGCCGTCGCGCCGTGTCAGAGAAACCCGAAGACACCGCCACCGGTCCCATGGCGGCAGAATCCGGCCAGCCAGAGCGGGCCGGCCGGTCAAGGAGAAGCCGGGGGTTACAAACCCCCAGGGGCCAGCTCAAGCGGCCACGCATTATGGGGGCCACGGTTAAAAAAGAGAGGGGGGCAGGCGCCCCACCCCCCCTCAAACGGCTCGACCGTTTGGTCGATCTCCTGGCCATCACGCCTAGCACGACGCGCCCAGGCCGGGCCGGGCCGCGCCCAAGCGGGCCAGACCTGGACCCGGTTAGAGTCGACCCGGTTCGGGCCGACCATGGGGGTATCGGGCCAGGTCAGACCGGGCTCAAACCCCTTAATACCGAACCTCTTCCGATCGGTCATCCATAACATGATCTACGTGCCTCCGATCGATGCACCGTCAGTTGCGATGTGATCCTTGCATCGATACGGTCGTTTCGGTATTTCGCACTCATGTTTTTAGAATAATTTGGTTTCAGCCGAGCTGGTTCGTACACGAAACCAACCGGGACCTCGGAGCGGAAACGCTCATAACTTGTGCTCCGGACATCTGATTGACGTTCCAACGACTTTGTTGGATTCCTCTTAGTGAGATGGATCTTTTTTATTACTCCTCCAGAGGTTTGGACGCAGGTGGATTACGGTCAGGTTGGTTTTGACTTAAAAACAAACTGGGCCCCTTGGAGGAAAAATCCAATAACCTCCAGACCGGGCGTCTGATTGACACGCCGTTTGTGACACTGAGTTCCTGTTGACAATACGGAACTTTTGTATACATCAACTCCGGACTTTTTGTCAGTTGATGTATCAGCCTCTCGGCTCGTGGAGCGGACCCTCCCGAATGAGCTTGCTGTGTGCGGGAACCCTAGAGCTGGCTGCGTTTGCGACTGTGACGACGACGACGACTATACAGAGATCCTTAGTGGATTCGATGGTGACGACTATAGCACTCAGCGATCCTACGTGGATCAGTGCTACCGATCCTGTGTGGTTCCGATCCTGTGTGGGTTAGCGCCTAGCGGTTCTGTGTGATCCAGTGCCTACAGATCCTGTGTGGGTCTGATCCTGTGTGGGTCTTTGCGGGGGTTAGTTACCTATCGATCCTTTGCAGGTCATTGCGGGGGTTATTAACTATCGACCCTTTGTGGGTCCGACAACTTAGATGAATTAGTGGCTACATCTGATCACCTCTATCGTGATACGAAGAACACCAAATCCTCGGAGATCGACTACGCGACGCCATGTACCGCGACACCAAAGATTCCTTCTTCTATGACGATTCTCCTTTTGCGACGCCTCTTTCTGCGACGGTTATCTCTGTGACGAAGCCTCTCTCAACTTGTTCGACGAGGTAGGGGTTTATTTTTGTTCGTAATTACTACCTTGAAGTTCTTCATGAATTATGACCATTTTCTATCGATTAACGAGAGGGAGCCGGACCACACAAACACGGACGACCCACCTCCCTTATCTATGTTGTTGTTTCTAATGTGGATTGGAATGGGAATGGCGCGGTGCCGTTGCACCGCGCGGGATCATGTGGCAAGGAATGCACAGCGCCGTCGCGCCGCGCCGTGAAATCAAACAAGGTCGTGACGCCGTCGCGCCACGTCGGAGAAACCCAAAGACACCGCGGCCGGAGAGGGGCCGCGGCGGAGGGGCACAGCGCCGTCCCGCCGCACTGGACGAACAAAGGTTGCGGCTGGTTCTAGGTCACGGTGGAGCAGGAAGACCGGCGGTCGGTTCCGGGCCACCTGCGTCAGAGCAGGGGGGACCGGCCATCGCCGGTCCCATGGTGGCAGAAGCCGGCCGGCCAGAGTGGGCCGACCAGTCAAGGAGAAGCCGGGGGTTACAAACCCCCATCAGCCAGCTCAATCAGCCCCCCATTATGGGGGTTGCAGTTACAAAAGACAGGGGGCAGGTGCCCCGCCCCCTCAAACGGCTCGGCCGTTTGGCCGAGGTCCTGGCCAGCACGCCTAGCGTGCCGCGCCTAGGCCGGGCCAGCTGCCCGGCCGGTCCGCTAGGCCGGGCCGCGCCAAGGCCGGGCCGGGTCGTGCCGTGCCGGCCGGGCTGGGCCGCACCCAACCGGGATGGACCTGGACCTAGTTCGGGTCGACCCAGTTCGGGCTGACGCTTGGGGTATCGGGCCGGGTCAGACCGGGCCCGAACCCCTTAATACCGAACCTTTTCCGGTCGGTCGTCCATAACTTGAGCTACAGGACTCCGATCGATGCATTGTCAGTTTCGATGAGATCCTTGGATCGAGACGGTCGTTTCAATATATCGCACTCAAGGTTTCTTAATACTTTGGGTTCGGCCGTGTTGGTTCATACACGAAACCAACTGGGCCCTCGGAGCGAAAACACTCATAACTTGAGCTCCGAACGTCCGATTGATGTGTCGTAGACTTTGTTGTATTCCTATTAGTGAGACAGATATTTTGGATTACTCCGCCCGAGGTTTGGATGCAGGTGGAGTACAGTCGGGTTTGTTTTGACTTAAAAACCAACAGGGCCCCTGGGACAAAAAAGCCAATAACTTCCAGACCTGACATGCAATTGACGCGCTGTCTATGCTGCTGAGTTCCTATTGAAAATACGAAACTTTTGGATACATCAACTCTGGAAAATGTGTCAATTGATGTATCAGCCTCTCGGCTCGTGGAGCGGACCCTCCCGAACGAGCTTGATGTGTGCGGGAACCCTAGAGCTAGCTGCGTTTGCGACTGTGACGATGATGATGACTGTACAGAGATACTCAGTTGATTCGACAGCGATGAATACAACACTCATCGATCCTATGTGGATCAGTGCTACCGATCCTGTGTGGGTCCGATCCTATGTGGGTTAGCGCTCAGCGGTTCTGTGTGAGCCAGTGCCTACAGATCCTGTGTGGGTCTGATCCTGTGTGGGTATTTGCGGGGGTTAGTTATCTATCGATCCTTTGTGGGTCATTACGGGGGTTAGTACCTATCGATCCTTTTTGGGACCGACAAATTAGATGAATCAGTGGCTACATCTGATCATCTCTATCGTCATACGAAGATGTATACCTGTGTGAGCTGAATCCTGTTTTTCTTTCCTTTTGGATTGTCTTGTGCTATCCTGTGTGGATTACGTTTTGCTTTCCAGTGTGTATTGGGTTGTGTTTTCCTGTGTGGACTGTGTTGTACTTGGGCTCGGAGGTTGGAGGGTACTGGAATTGATGACTTAGGTATATGTATGGGCATATACCTAAGTAGTTTCAGATGTTACTTCGTGATTGCATCTTTCCTTTGTGGATTATCCTTTGTGGATTATGGGAGACATTCGGGGGTCTTGGGGTCCCTACTGAGTAGCTTATACTCACCCCTGCACGGGCTACGCCCACACCACGTTGTGTTGGTTGCAGACGACGGACAACGCTGATCGTGTTTGAGGCTTGTGGAGCAGGATGGTACATGGAGGTGGACCACTGGGCGAGACGTACTCAGAGCGAACGGTTGGAACTGGGAGCTGTGGAGGCTATCTGTACTGACCCTTCATGTGGGACTTCCAGTGGGCAGCTCGATGTTGCGGAATTACGTTCAGTTGATGTTTTCCCTTTCGAGTTGTACTTTACTTTCAGTTTTGGGTTTGTATTCTGGCCCATTTACTTTTCCGCACTTACTGTTGTACCGAGCTTTGCTTAGTGTTTACTTCTTCTGCTTGCTTGCTCTGTGGTGTTTGTTTACTTTACAAAGGAAATGCCTTCCATTTTTAGCGGGATTTATGCCTTGGTGCTAGACGCCAGCCCCTGGCCTATGGAAGGCGGGCTTGGGGTAGTCACGACATGGGCCCCGAGGACGGGTCGTGACAAATTGGTATCAGAGGAGTTCAGTTCTACCGCAGAACTATGGACTCTGATCTTTTTCTATATTAAGCAATAGTGTTAAGCGTATTGGGTGTGGTTTTCAGTCCAGGGAGTCCAGTGTTGGTGCGGCGGCCGACGTATTCATTCACTAGGACCCTGACTTCTGATTTCCAACTTAATGCATGAAAACATTGATTGCATGTGTGTTTCAAGTTTTCTTTGTGATTACTTTATGTCAGCTCACCAGGTATACTGTTTGACCGTGGCGTACCTGTTTCTTTTTAGGATAGCCCCACGATGACAACCATCTATGGTTCTAAGAGTTGTGTGTGATGAAAGCCCACCGAGCGACAAGGCCTCGGTGCAGGGCCATTTGAAAGCAGAGGCACCTGTGGTACCTCTACCTGCTGAGCCACCGATGCTACCAGCCCCAGCCGCTGATGATGCACTACACCTTAGTGCACTGCACGAGTTTCAGCCCCAGCGACCGCCCAGGTTCCATAGGGAGACTGACCCCCAGGTAGCCGAGGACTGGCTGGAGGCAGTGGTATGAGTTTTCAGGTTAGTGAGGACACCATCAGACCTCATGGTGATCCTTGCAGTGAGCCTACTGCATGCAGCAGCAGGAAGATGGTGGAGCATGATGCACCAGGTGCATGAAGAGGCATATGTCCTCTGGACGGACTTTGAGAGCCTCTTCCGCTCATAGTTCATCCCAGCCACCCTCCCTGTGGTATGCATCCAGGAGCTTCTATAGCTGTGGCAGGGCAGCTTGATGGTCACCCAGTACTCGGCGAGATTTACCGATCTCTCGCGCTACTCGACAGACAGGGTACGATACCCATTCCTCAAGGCCCGGACCTTTGAGCGTGGATTGAGGCAGGAGATCTGGGCATTGCTGATCTCCCTCAGCATTCCGACTCAGGCAGGAGTACTGGAGAGAGCCCTTTTTATCGAGAGATTTCTTGCTGAGTCTACACCAGCGGTGAGACCCACCGCAGGGTGGCATGTAGCAGAGTCTCCTACAGCAGGAAGTTGATGGACGACTCATGGGTCCAGTCAGACAAGACCCTCATGCAGACGACCTCAAGACACTGGCTCAGCAGTGCGGGGAACTCAGCACGGAGCCAGTCTTTCGAGAGGCAGACAGTGCTACGCATGCGGCGGGTAGGGCCACATGGCTCGTGACTGCCCGACCCGCCATGTCGAGGAGCAGCAGACGGTTGACGGACCACCCAGGTAGAGGCAGAGATTCGACCGTGGTGGTCCGCAGGGAGCAGGCGGACAAGGTAGAGGAGCTGGCTGAGCAGCAGATGGTGGGAGACGCTTTGCGGCTCTACCACCACCACCACCACCAGGAGGTCCACCCCGACCACAAGGAGCTGACGGGCAGAGACAGGCATAGCTCCAGGGAGCAGAGGCCTATGACCACGATGCACCCGAGATGATTCTAGGTACTATCTGTGTCTATTCCACCCTTGTTGCAGTTCTTATAGACCCAGGAGCGAGTCATTATTTCATAGTCGCTGCCCTTGTTCGGAGCTCGGAGATTCCGACAGAGCCGTTGGATCGATCTTTACGGCTAGAGACTCCTACGAGAGCAGACTCGACAATTACGCACTGGTGCCAGCATTGTGAGCTTACTCTAGGAGGAAATAGCTTTGGCTAGGATCTTCTTGAAGTGGCGTCGAGGCCTTATGACGTCATCTTGTGCATGGATTGGTTATCTACAGACCATGATCAGATCGACTGTATTAGGCCAAGGTGCAATGTGTACACACCGACGGGAGCAGGTTCACCTTCACCGGTGAGAAGGGAGCCTTCGCAGCACAGGATGGACTCTCGCAGAGGAGAGGACATCCCATAACTTATCATTTGTCTAGCCTCATACTAGGAGCAGTTGATGTGCGGAGGCCTGGTTTTTCTGTAGTGGTGGATCTGTATGCGGATGTTTTCCCCGACGACGTCCCAGGGCTACCTCCTCGCAGAGAGGTAGACTTTTATATTGACCTATACCCCGGGACAACCCCGATATCGACTCCAGCATATCGGATGGCCCCCGCTGAGTTTTGAGAGCTACGGGTACAGTTGGAGGACTTCCAGGGAAAGGGATTCATCCGACCCAGTGTTTCACCCTGGGCTTCCCCGGTTTTGTTCGCCAAGAAGGCGGACGGGAGCTTGTGACTTTTTATCGACTATCGTCGCCTGAAATAGGTGATAGTTAGGAACAAGTATTCGCTACCGAGGATTGATGACCTCTTCGATCAGCTCAAGGGAGCATGGTGGTTCTCGAAGATAGACCTCAGTTCGGGCTATAATCAGCTCAGAGTTCGTGATGATGACGTGCAGAAGACAGACTTCAGGTGTCGGTATGGACACTATGAGTTCTTGGTTATTCCATTCAGCATAACCAATGCTCTATAAGTTTTCATAAACCTAATGAACAGGATATTTCAGCCATACCTCGATCGATTTGTCGTGGTTTTCATCGACGACATTTTGATTTACTCGACCACTGAGGAGGAGCAGGCCTACCACTTGCAGGTTGTACTAGACACACTCTGAGAGCACCATCTTTATGGTAAGCTCTCGAAGTTTCAGTTCTGGATATGCGAGGTCCACTTTTTGGGGCACGTCATCTCTGAGGCGGGAGTTGCGGTGGATCCTGTGAAGATCAAGGCAGTGCTAGCTTGGGAGCCACCCCGGAGTGTGACTGAGGTGCAGAGCTTCTTGGGTCTAGCTGGATACTATCAGAGATTTGTGCCAGACTTCTCCAGAGTTGCAGCACCACTCTCACCTTGGCGACGAAGAGGAAACCCTTTCTGTGGTCAGACAGATGTCAGCAGAGCTTCCAGGAGCTGAGACAGAAATTGACCAGCACACCTATCTTGAGGTTTCCAGAGGAGGGAGTAGGGTACATAGTCTACTGTGATGAATCAGGGATCGGGATCGGATGTGTCCTGATGTAGGAGCAGGCAGTGATCGCCTATGGATCACATCATTTGAGGTCACATGAGCAGAACTACGCTACCCATGACCTGGAGTTAGCAGCAGTGGTCTTCGCTCTAAAGATGTGGTGATGCTATCTGATGGGCGAGCGCTTTACAGTCTATTCTGGCCATCAGAGTCTTAGGTACATATTCTCTCAGAAGGACCTGAACCTGGGATAGCGGCGATGGCTTGAGTTCCTCCAGGACTATGTCTTTGAGATAGTCTATACTCTTGGGAAGGGGAACGTGGTAGCCTATGCTCTCAGCAGAAGGACGGGCATTCAGCTACTTGGGGAGGCGACAGAGCAGCTAGCCGCTTTGCAAATATCATTTGTGGATAGAGATGGAGCAGATTTCCTTCAGTCAGTCACAGTCACTTCTCCACTACTACAACGGTTCCGAGAGGCACAGCATGGGGACGCCGATTGTGAGACGCGGCTTGCACAAATATCCTCATGACATGCACCTGATGGTTTCTCCTTAGGAAGAGAGCATGATGTCCTTTTCAGAGGACGTACCTTGGTACCCGTTGCTTTACGGGAGGAGGTTCTGAGAGATCTTCACACTTCTCCTTTGGTGGTACATCCTGGAGTGGCGAAGATGTACCAGGATCTCAGACGATAGCACTGGTGGCCGGGCATGAAGAAGGTTGTGGCGGAGTTCGTTTCTCGATGCCTCACCTGCCAGCAGGTGAAGGTAGAGTACCAGGTACCAGCAGGCTTGGTACAACCCTTGGAGGTCCCAGAGTGGAACTGGGACGGGATATCTATGGACTTGATGACTGTACTTCCACGCACTTCCAGAGGTCACGACTCCATTTGGGTGATTGTCGACCGACTCACCAAGTCGGCACACTTCTTACCCATTAGAGAGAAGGGCTCAGTAGAGATCTTGGGACGACTTTACTTTCAGGAGATTGTGAGGCTTCATGGTGTGCCATCATCTACCATCTCTGATCGAGATGCTCGCTTTACTTCCTGGCTTTGGAAGGGGTTGCAGGAGGCGTTCGGGATGCAACTACGTTTGAGAACCGCCTTTCACCCTCAAACGGATGGTCAGACAGAGAGGACCGTTCAGACTCTCGAGTACATGCTCCACGCATGTGTCCTCGACTTTGGTCGCAGCTGGGAGGACCACCTATCCTTGGTGGAGTTCGCGTACAACAACAAATACCACTCCACCATCGAGATGGAACCATATGAGGCGTTGTACGACCGACCATTCAGATCTCCTTTGTGTTGGACAGACCTTGGAGAGTCAGCACTTGTGGGACCAGAGATGGTCCAGGCCACGACAGAGAAGGTCCAGATCATCCAGGAGCGGATGAGGACAACTCAGAGCCAGTAGAAGTCTTATGCTGATAGGAGGCGGAGGCCATTGAAGTTCGAGGATGGCGACCACGTCTTCTTGTGGGTCTCACCTCAACGTGGATTACAGAGATTTGGCCAAGGCGGCGAGTTTTCTCCACGCTTCATCGGACCGTTCCAGGTACTCAGCAGGATTGGAGAGGTAGCTTATCGCCTGGCTCTACCACCTCAGTTGCACCGGGTGCACGACGTCTTCCACGTATCTCAGCTGAGGAGATATGTGCACGACCCGAAGCATATAAATGACCATGTGGAGTTGGTCATTGATGATGGGGCGACATTTATGGAGGTCCCAATGGAGATTGTAGATCGACAGGAGCGGGTCCTATGTGGACGGTCGATTCCTCTAGTGCGCATTATATGGCAGCACAGGAATCTCCAGGAGAGCACTTGGGAGTGGGAGGCTCAGATACATGCTCAGTACCCACTTTTGTTTCCCTAGTTTTTGATTTATCTTTACAGGGACGTAAATCCTTGAGGTGGGAGTAATGTAAAGACCTTTAAAATTCAAGGAAAAGTTTTACATAATTTTCTTTGGTATTTTACTAGAACGCAGTTTCTGAAAGCACTTGATTCTGAGGCCTAGTGTGCCCGAAATTTCTATCCGAAGTTTATCTCGGGTACGTTCAGTGAACGAACGAGCGGGAATTTCTAACTGTTGAACCGTTGATCGGAATCGAATTCTGAGGACACCAATGAAATCACAGTGCCGATATTTTCTTAGGAACACCTTTTCCGGAGTTGCGTTTACATGAGAGAAGTTGTTAAATTTTTGTGGAAGGTAAAATAAAATTAAGCATCAATTTTTTTTTCTCTAAGTGGTTTAATGCTTTGGGTGGAAGTTGGGGGAAACCACCCAACTTCCATTTGGAGGTTATGAGGGTGGTGGGGCCCACATGAACCCTACCCCTTCACCTTCCCTAACCTTCCATAACCCTTCATTTAATTTGACAAATTGAGTTAATTAATTATGTTGATTAAATTCAACTTTTGAATTTTTTAAACTTAAGTTGTGTTAATAAAATAAACGAGGTACTTATTTTATTTTGGGTTGGAGGCTTGTTGCTTGAGATATTTGGGAGAAAAGCTAAGGGTGTCTTGAAGACCTTCATCTTCTTCATCGAAGAACACGAAGAACATGAAGAACGCAAAGAACGCACGGATCTCCAATGAAGAACGCCAAATCCTCGGAGATCGACTACGCGACGCCTTGTACCGCGATGCCAACGATGCCTTCTTCCATGACGATTCTCATTTCACGACGCCTCTTTCCACGACGTTTATCTCCGCGAAAAATCCTCGCTCAACTAGTTCGATGAGGTAGGGGTTTATTTTTGTTCGTAATTACTACCTTGACGTTCTTCATGAATTATGACCATTTGCTATCGATTAACGATTGTGGGTCGGACCGCACAAACACGGATGACCCTCCTCCCTTATCTATTTTTTATTGTTTCTAATTTGGATTGGAATGGGAATGGTGCGGTGCCATCACACCGCGCGGGATCATGCGGCAAGGAATGCGCGATGCCGTCGATCCGCGCTGTGAAATCAAACAAAGTCGTGACGCCGTCGCACCGCGTCGGAGAAACCCGAAGACACCGCAGCCGGAGCGGGGCCGCGATGGAGGGGCGCTGCACCGTCGCGCCGCGCCGGACGAACAAAGGTCGCGGCTGGTTCTGGGTCGCGGAGGAGCAGGGAGACCGGCGGTCGGTTCCGGGCCGCCGGCATCGGAGCAGGGGGGGACCGGTTGTCGCCGGTCCCGTGGTGGCAGAAGCCGGCCGACCAGAGTGGGTCGACTAGTCAAGGAGAAGCCAAGGGTTACAAAAACCCATCGGCCAGCTCAAGAAGCCCCCCATTTTGAGGGTCACGGTTACAAAAGACAGGGGGAAGGCGCCCCCCCCCCCCCTCAAACGGCTCGGTCGTTTGGCCGAGCTCCTGGCCAGCACGCCTAGCACGCCCGCCTAGGAAGGGCTGCGCCCAGGCCGGGTCGGGCCGTGCTGGCCGGGCTGGGCCAGGCCCAAGCGGGCTGGACCTGGTCCTGGTTCATGTCGACCCGGTTCGGGCTGACCCTGGGGGTATCGGGCTGGGTCGGACCGGGCCCGAACCCCTTAATACCGAACCTTTTCCGGTCGGTCGTCCATAACTTGAGTTACAGGCCTCGGATCGATGCACTGTCAGTTGCGATGCGATTCTTGGATTGAGACGTTCGTTTCAGTATATCGCACTCAAGGTTTCATAATACATTGGGTTTGTCCATGTTGGTTCGTACATGAAACCAACCGGGCCCTCGGAGCGGAAACACTCATAACTTGAGCTCCGGACGTCCGATTGACGTGCCGTCGACTATGTTGGATTCCTATTAGTGAGACGGATCTTTTGGCTTACTCCGATCGAGGTTTGGACGCAGGTGGAGTACGGTCGGGTTGGTTTTGACTTAAAAACCAACCAGGCCCCTGGGAAAAAAAGCCAATAACTTCCAGATCGGGCGTCCGATTGACGCGTTGTCTGTGATGTTGAGTTCCTGTTGACAATATGGACCTTTTGGATTCATCAACTCTGGACATTGTGTCAATTGATGTATCAGCCTCTCGGCTCGTGAATCAGACACTCCCGAACGAGCTTGCTGTGTGTGGGAACCCTAGAGATGGCTGCGTTTGCGACTGTGACGATGATGACCACTGTACAGAGATCCTCACTAGATTCGACGGCGACGACTACAACACTCAGCGATCCTACGTGGATCAGTGCTACCGATTTTGTGTGGGTATGATCCTATGTGGGTCAGCGCTCATCGGTTCTATGTGATCCAGTGCCTACAGATCCTGTGTGGGTCCGATCCTGTGTGGGTCTTTGAGGGGGTTAGTTACTTATCGATCCTTTTTGGGTCATTGCGGGGGTTAGTACCTATCGATCCTTTGTGGGACCGATGACTTAGATGAATCAGTGGCTACATCTGATCATCTCTGTCGTCATACGAAGAAGTATACCTGGGTGAGCTGAATACTATTTTTCTTTCCATGTGGATTGTGTTGTGCTATCCAGTGTGGATTGCGTTTTTCTTTCCTGTGTGGATTGGGTTTTGTTTTCCTGTGTGGACTGGGTTGTACTTGGGCTCGTTGGTTGGAGCATACTGGAATTGATGCCTTAGGTATATGTATGGGAATATACCTAAGCAGTGTCAGATGTTACTTCATGATTTCATCTTTCCTTTGTGGACTATCCTTTGTAGATTCTGGGAGACCTTCAGGGGTCTCGGGGTCCCTACTGAGTAGCATATACTCACCCCTGCACGGGATATGCCCGCACCACGTTGTGTTGGTTGCAGACGACGGACATCGCTGATCGTGGTTGAGGCTTGCGGAGCAGGACGGTACCTGGAGGTGGACCACTGGGCAGGACGTACTCAGAGCGAACAGTTGGACCCGAGGAGCTGTGGAGTCTATCTGTACTCACCCTTCAGGTGGGACTTCCAGTGGGTGGCTCAATGTTGCGGCTTTACTTTCAGTTACTATTTTCCCTTTCGAGTTGTACTTTACTTTCTGTTTTGGGTTTTTATTCTGGCCCATTTACTTTCCGCACTTACTATTGTACCCAGATTTTCTTAGTGTTTACTTCTTCTGCTTGCTTGCTCTATGGTGTTTGTTTACTTTACAAAGGCAACGCCTTCCCTTTTTAGCGGGATTTACGCCTTGGTGCTAGACGCCAGCCCTGGACTATGGAAGGTGGGCTTGGGGTAGTCACGACACGAGCCCCGAGGACGGGTCGTGACATCTATTCTCTTGAAAACCTCATGATGATTTGAGTTGAGGATGGAATGAATGAAACACAGATATTTTACTACTTGTCTTATCATGATATCTAGCTTGGAAAAAATCAGAAATCCATACATAGATCCAATCCAATTATAGAATCCTAAAATTATATCATTTTTCTTGATTATCCATATGGATTAATTTTGGAGTTTCAAGAAATAGGATTGATCACCCACTAGATGGGAGACATGTTATTGGATGAAGAGTCCTGATTACTCCCATATTTTCCCACAAAAAAATTCACCAAAGCATGCACCCTTCAATCACCTCCCAAACTATCTTAGTGTGGATAAAATGAGAGTAATCAAAAACACTTCTAAAACTAATAACTTCACCCCTTGTTTATATTTTTATTCTTCTCAAATAATCCTAATGATTTTTTCCTCCTAGAGTCATCATCCCATATAAAAGAAAAAAATGATGTTATAAATTCTTTTAAGCACACAATTATGGAATTTTAATTCTAAAAAATCATTCATAAGGATGTAATAGGGATCATAAGTAACTAGATTGATCCTACCTTCAAATGAAAGGAACTATTTCTTCTAATTAAAAATACGAGAAGAAATTTCATTGCTCACTTGATAATAATGTTGAATTAAGAGTCTCTTTGAAGAGATTGGGATGCCTAAATACTACATTGGGAATCTTTGTCTATACATGCCCAACATATTTCCAACATTTCCAACATCACTTGTCTAGAATCTTCTATAAATGTACAAGTTATTCTTTTACATGTTCATAATTCAACCACTCCATTTTCTATAATCATTTATGTCCACTTACATACATTTGATAGATTTTTTTCTGTCACTAGAATAGATGACGATATCATCTGCAAACATCAAATAATAATTGATACCCGGAATTAGAAAAGCATCTGAATAAGAGAATATCTCTAGGAAGGAGGTTTTAATTAATATGTGTGCTGGGAGAATTTTGATATTGGATGATAAAACTCTGTGGGAGTGGGTCTCCGTACATAAAATTTTGAATAGATTTGAAAAAAATCAAATTTCCTCAGAATGAAAAAACTAATGATCCAAGATGAGCTAAAACACCTAAAAAACATTAGATAAATTAACATGGAATCCATTAAGAATAGAGCTTTTAGAATAAAATTACATTTGACACGATTAAATTCATTATCAATATCTAGATTGATTGAAATATTATATCCCACAAATGTATTGATAATATTAAATTACATTTCTTAAAATATTCGAATAGCACCTTAAATTCATCTACCTTTCACAAATCCATGCTGGCTCTTATGAAATCCATATGGGGAGATAAAGGGAATCCTCCTATTATTAACACTAGAAAAAACATTATAAGAGATGTCCAATAATATAATTGTCTTATAATGGTAGAAAGAAGATGTATCACTGACCCTTGGTATAAGCACAAGGGCGGTGGCCAAAGCCGACTGAGGTAGCTCACCCCCAACCCCTGACAAAAAGACCTACATAACACTAATTAAATCATTACCCACTAGCCCCCATGTGTGAACATATAATGATTCAGGTAAATCATCTATTCCAGCTACACTATCAGGGTTGAGTCACAGAAATACATTGAATATCTCTTCAGTTCCTAGGATGGACTCTAGGAAATCATTATCTTGATCAGAAACCTATTAGGGGTTAGCACTGAACAGCTTAGAGTAACCTCTTGGGTAGCCCTCTCCTATCAATGATTTTTGACCAGCTAGTAAAGAGTTAAAATGGGAATACTAAATTGATATTTATTTTATTTTCTTTATCTTTTTATTCCATAGTAACCTTGGAATATTCTTTTTCATATTCAATATTATCATTGTATTGTTGTAACCAGATTACCCGATCCAGTTTGTGGGTCATCCTATTTAAATCTAAAAAAAAACTTGATATGTGTTTATTTTCCAGTGTTGAGGAATAAACGTCTAATCAGAAAAAACCTATTAATTTAAAATTTTCATTTTTATCAATAAATTAATAATTAGTTTTAATAACAATTTTTATTTTCATTTCAAAAAACTATAATTTGATAGGTATCTTTTAACAATGATATAACTACTATTGTATCTAAGTAGAGTAATATTGAAATATTATGATAATATGAGGTTATTATATTTTTAGTTTTGATCAATATATTGATATGATTACTTAGAATAATAGAGGATTTCTACCTACTATATCATTTAACTTGTTGTTTTCTAAATTGGGGGATTTTTTTAAAAATATTTATTAATAAAAATTTTTATTTAATTCTTCAATAAACCTGATCTTGAGAATTATTGTTCTACCATGTAGTTAATGAAATTTTAATTTAATTATTAATTATTATGTTATCAAACATCTATATACATAAAATATATAATGTGGTACAGGATGAAAAAGATGAAAATTAAATGGTGTAAGAAATACTCACATTGAGAATTCGATATTTCTCAGAGAATTTAACTAGGAATTGGTTGAATTTGTATATCTAATTGTGGCCAAATTCATATTGATGTTTGTGTTAAATTTATTAAGATATAATTTAAATAGTTTCAATAGAAATTTTTATGAAATATGTTTTTCTTTGTGGGATGTATGGGATACCATTTCATAAGTGAAGTGAAGGGTGATTTTGGAAGTACCTATTACATTTCAATATAGATATATCAATATTAATGGGTAAAAGGATCCTATGGTTTCAAATAATTAAATATGGGGTAATATTTGTTCATAAAATCCTCAACCATGGGTTTCAACACATTTTTGAAACATGTTTTGAGTCATTAAACCTATTATTTGAACACATTACCCTTTTTCATTTTTACATTGGTTATTTGTTTTTAACTATATAATATATATTTTAATATAATATTTGAAAACAAATCATACAATATTTGGGTGTGGTAAAACCAAACATAAAACCCATATAATCTTATTATATTTCTAAATAATAAAATATTTTGTTTAAATTAAATCATTCAATATCAGGAAAAACCATTTTGCAGAAAAATATTGCTTTCTATTCTACAGTAAGTGTTATTAATCAAATTTATTATTTATTTTGAATCAAATAAGTTTTATTGAATTTATTTATAGATATAATAGTTATTTTAAATTCATTTTTGATATTATATTAATTTATTTTATTATTTAAAAAAATGTGCTAATAAGTCAATTGTTTGAAAATAACAATATTACCATTATCTAGATTATTAAAATTATTATTTGATAACATAAATTTAGGAAAACATATTTTCATTTAACCCAGTAGAGAATTTGGAAAAAATTATCAAAAAAATTAAATCCATTTTTGGAAAAAATTTTCATTATTGATGAAAAAATATTTTTAAAATAAGTAAATAAAACATTTTTTGGAATAAAATACTACTTAAATTTCCCAAATGTTAAACCTGGGAATTATATTTTCCATGTAATATTTTTAAATACTTTAATTTATGAATTTATTTATCATAGATAACCCATTTAAATGTTTTAACACATTTTTGTATTATATTAATGTAATAAAAGTGATGGTATTAGAAAAATCGGTATTTTCTCACTCTAGAACCTAAAAATAAATTGTTTTTGAAAAATATATAAAATTAATGCTTATAAAATATTGAAAAATAAATTGTGAAGTAATTTTTTTAAATTATAACAATAAAATCTAATAATGTGGCTTTTAAATAAAAATACAAAAAAAAATTTAAATTTACGTTGTTTGAAAAGTCCACTTTTAAAATATTTAGTTTTCTTAATCTACGTTTTATTCCTTTCTAATAGATTTTTATCTTTTTATTTTCTATTGGATATATTATATTTTAATTTTAATTTTATTATTCATTTTTAATATGACATATAATATTAGTTTGGGTCCTGAGTAAAGAAATCTATCAAACATAGAATGAATTTAGAGAAATATATATTCCAAAATATCACATTGTAACATCCCCCCATTAAAATAAATTGTGTCCTAAAATTAAAATTATATAGTAAAAATATAAATATCTAAGGGTATTTAAATGATTAAAATTTCTCTTTATATTACATATAATGTTATATGAACCTTATAATTTTTTGGGATACTAGATAACTTATCATTTCACGCATAAGAGTCATATATTAATATTATCCACTATTTATTACATATATGAAACTATAGATAATTATTATGTGATTTTGTATACATACCTCCCATATATTGATTATTAATATACTATTTTAAAAAATATACTAAACAAAAATAATTATCATAATTTCCAATAAAATCAAAGTAAATGGTCCAATAAATATGAAACCAGAATCCAATGACCTATTCTCCAAAAAAACCTTCATTTGATGATATAATTATTTCAGTTGAAAAATTATATAATTTGATCGAAATTAAAATCTCTTATCTAAACCAATAGTGTACTTCATCAGATTCATATTTGGTTCTCCAACATACCATAAATACCTGATCAAATCCATTTTAATGATTCTTAATGAGTGTGGGAATTACCAAATAATATTCTCTTAGAGTGTCTAACTAGGTGAGAAGTCATAGGAACAATCATCTTACAATAAGTGAAGATTTTTATTATAATTAAATATATTTTTAAATCTGATTACCTCATAGAGAATCTATAAAATGACCACATTCCAATATCATTAACCACTCAAGGATATAATTGATAAGAGTTCCCCATAAACTCTAATTCACCAAATCATAATAATGTTAACTTGTACTTATACTCATTAATTGGGTTTTCACTAATATTCCATCATAATAATTACTAAAAAAACAATACTAATTCTTAAAATATCTAAACAGATCCCTTATACCAATAGAGCTTTCCCATACCCACATAGTCGGGGTTGGTTCTAAAAATACATTCATTAATCATTGTATTTGATACAAAGTGAGTAGAAGAAAATGTATTTTAAAATATTATATAAAGATAAAATTTAAATGTACTAATAAATAAATAATTCTAAAAATAGATTATTTAGTTTCATTGAGGATTAGCTATCTAAGAAACTTATTTAAGGATACTAGTGAAAATATTCCAGAATTAAACCACATTAGACTTCCTTCAAGACACCTCATTGGTTATAATCATATTCATAACCATGATAACAAAAACATAAGAATGGGGTGACCAAAAATTATAAATTTGAGAAAATATATTAACAGGTATACATGTATTATAATATAATTATATGAGAAATCCTTCATAGGTGAGAATAACATACTATAAAGGACTTGAAATAATAATAATTTTTCCTAAGTCATGATAAAATGGAATTTATTCTCAAATCATAAAACATATTTCTTGGTAATAGAGTATGAGGAAACCATTATGAGTCAGGGAATATAATCATGTAAATATAGAAAATATTTCATAAAACATAAACATATCATTCTATAGATTTATCAAAAATATATATTCATAAAAAACATCAACCTATGATAAAATAAATGTGTGTCCAACCATTAAGTTGTAAAAAATACAATAATTTCTAATTTTTATTTTTTGAATAAATAAAATCATGTCCATTCCCTTTGTCATGGGCTACTACCCAAGTACCCTTTTGGGCTTGGGATTCCTCCCACACACCCATTTGGGCTTGGGCTACAAACAGTGTACCATCTTTGGTGTGGTCCATATCTCGTGTTCCCATTACATCCTTGAATATAAATAGTTTTTCTTCTTAGACATGGGATAAATTCAACTTAAAATATTAAGATTGGTCTATAACCCTTGTAACCTTTTGATTTCGCACTACCACTCATGTAACCTCTTTTGATTGTGATACTACCAGTGCACCCATTTGTAGTTCGAGAGGAATAAAACACAAACCTCACAATTATAGGGTGATATAAGAAACTAAACATCATTCATACATAAATATGTTTTCTAATTGAATGTTGTCATTCGTCCAATCGTAATGAATACATGGAATGAATAATGTATTATCTAATATTTATAGATGGTTCCACCAAAAATGACCTCTAAAATATAAATTGTTAACACTAAAAATTCAACCACCTTGAAAAAATATTTTTTAAGAAAATTGAGAGGTATATATTTGTTAAACATGCCTATTATTAAATATTTTTATTATAAAAATCCATTAATTAAAACACAAATACCATGAGGCATGGATTACATGAAATATTAGGTTTATTAGACATCAAAATAGATTATTTTCTCATCACCAGACATTTTGACAATATTCAATTAAATCTACGAAAGTCACTTTGGTAAGTTCATTTAGGTCAAGGTGATTATTATTTCATCATCACTAGAATAATGATAATGATATAAATATCATTTTTATAAATCAATTATAATTTTGTAACTAGCCATGAAATATGATTAAGGAAAATGGACCACATACAATCATGGTGAATATATGTCATACATATGCATTAGTAATGTTTCTATTTTTCAATGATCTTGAAAAGAAGAAGTAAAGTGTAATTTTTTACATTATGTAATGATAATTATATCATAAATATCATATTATCTCTCTAAATATATGATTATATATACGATCCACCTTATACAGTAATTAAAAATGAATCACATCCCTTTATAGAGGTTATTATCCGCACATGTGCATGCCCGACATTACAGTCATTTAATAAAAGGAATGGAATGAAAATATATGATATATTAATTTTCAAGAATGAAAGATATGATATTAATAAATTATATATAATTTAAATTCATCATCATTAACAACATTGAGAGACCATGACGGAAAACAAATTACATCAGTCCAGGATGACATAGTACATTATACACAAGAATGTTTATTTCATTTCCAATTAGATAAAAGTGGAGATATATATAAGTTATTATAGAAATATAATAAAATCACTAAATATTTGGGATATTGATGATAGTATATCATCATGTTTGAATAATATTTAATGTAGGGGAAGATCAAATAAAACAAAATGATTTCTTTAAAATGACACCACTCTTTGGAAAACAGTTTATGTTCGAACCAAAATACTTCAAGTGAGGGTCTTATAATGAAAACTTCATAAAAGAAATTGGAATAAAATTAAATAATTTATTTGGGTAGGCAATGGACAACCCAAATTGATATTTATGTGTGAAAAAATAGAATAGGAAATTTTCTTTTTAAGATAGGATGAGTGATATTTTGGTAAATACCTAAAACTCTTTAATATTGGGAAGTCCCTCTCAATCCATGAGCCTCTAAAATTGGAAAATAATGTATTTGGGGGAATATAATCTAGTTTAGAACATCAAATAGTTAAAAGATAATTTTTTTAATTATATTTTCCCTTTAAGTCTACGTTTACTCACTTTTATAAATATTATTTATGTCATGGTAACTAGTTTTTACCTATATAAATCATACATTTTGACATGAAATAAAATGCCAGAAATTAGATGATTTAGTAAAAATGAATCTAAATATGAAATAAAATTTACAAAATAATGATCCTAAGGGTGTGTAAAATTTATTTTAACAATATCACAAGTAACACACCAAACCCCATTTTTACCTTAAACATGGTAGTAAATTTTGATTTTTTTATATTCATTATAAAAAAAGTTAATTTTACCTTGCTAAATATTATTAGTTATGACTTTTCCCAACATAATATTTATTTTATCAAATTTAGTTAACTAAATTATAATTATTTCATTTAAAACTATTCCATTAAATCGTGTTGAAAATGGGTTTTTAGGAAATGCATTTTATTTCAAGCAATAGAGGATCTCATATCAACTCTACGTTTAGAAATAATTATTATGTGTATTTAAATTAATATACAATGATGATATTATTTACACATTTAATTTTAAATATATCCTTAATAGTTCTTATTCTAATTAATTAAAGATGATAATCATTATTCATTTTAAAACACAATGTAGAAAACTATGTTTTTTGTAAGAAAAAAACTATAAAAAAATAAATAAATTTTCATATTATAAATAATTTTTTTAATATTATCTTTTATACAAAATCTTTAATATAATTAATCTTTTAACTTACTTAATTTAGTTAAAAGAAATATCAGTATATGAAAAACTGGAAATTTACAGTATTCAATTGAAAAATCAATATTTTCTCGAAAATCCCAAAATTTCACCCCAAGTAATTTTATATATGTAATGTAAAAAACTAATTCCATTTTTCAAATAATTTTTTAAAATAATTCCATTAAATAATTATAATATATTGTCAAAAAGCTATGATACAATTTTTTGAAGAAAACATTTTTTGGAAGAATAAAATGTCTTTAATAAAAATCAAGTGTTTATTTCCTTTTAATTGATCAGTAAATTTATATTGAGTAGGGAACTTATAATTATATTTCATAATGAAATAAATAATATTAATTTCCATTTATTTAATAGGTAGGATATAATTTTCATATTTAAATAATCATTGTTTATTTAGGCTCGGTGATGTGTATCATAAACTCTATTAAGAATATTTTTAATTTTTAAAAAATATAAGGTGTTAAATTTTCTCCCCATTCTAATTAATTATTACATAAAAAATTTGTTATTATATAGTAAGGATAAAATAGTATTGGGTGTATATACTTCATGGATTCATCTAGATCCATGTTTTCCTCTTCATATTTATGGTTTCACCAGAATACTTTAGCCAGGCATGTTTTAATTTATAAAGAACATTATATATATGGTCCAATTTATTTATCATATTTGACTTATAAGAGAAATAATTTTCTAGAAGTAACACCTCTGAATTTAGTATTACTGTGGATGTGGTATGTACTTTCTTAAAGGGTATATAAAGAATACATCATGTACTTAAGAAAGTGTTTGTGGGAGTGCTAATCATTAAGCCAAAACTCCAATACGATTGATAATATCAAATTAAATGATGGTTATAAGGATTATAATTTCATTATTAACAAATATATAGTCTCTATTCTATAGATATTAGTGGATATACACTTTAATCGTGACCAAAACTCAAATTTCCAGCAATGATTTTCATTCTATCGACTCCAAGATATCTTGATTTCTATTGAACGATCTCAAAATTCTGTATGGTAATTTCAATAATTTTATATACCAAAATCAAGATTTTATAAACTTCATCTCAACAAATAGGGTTCAAAATGCCTTCCCATAAATCGCTTTATAAGGTGCCATCGAGGTATTTTTTGTAAGCAATTGTTGGATGAGAACTCAACCAGAGGAAGATTTTGATCCAACCCTACATTGAATTCAATTGTCCATGCTCCAAATATTAATTACTATGTATGAATAGTTTCCTTATTGTTGGTCGGAGTGGACACTCAAGAGGGGGGGGGGTGAATTGAGTTCCAATTAAAATTTCTGTTTAAAAATCATCTACCAAATTCCCCCAAATAAAACACAGAATTAAGCTGTAGTGAATTTATATCAAATTAAAGGTTCGGTTAGGTTCTCAAGGGATTGATTATTTCCCAGTTAATCAAATCAGAAGAGTTGATTAACTTTTGAAACAAACATACTGATTTACATCTAATATAAACACGTGCGAGCTTAATTATCAAAGTGACTTTAAAACAGTTTTTGGTTTTAAAGTAGTTTGCAACGGAATAAAAAATAACTTTGAAAAGAAATAAGCACAAAAGATATAACGAAGAGGTTCAATCTCAAGATAAGACTTAGTCCTCTCAAAACATTATATAAAAGTGATCCACACCCTTGATCGGGGATTACAACAGTATACAACTGTCCAGGTCTAAGACCTCTACCACTGTTATTCGTGGGAAACAAACACAACATCAAACCAGCTGTTCATGTCACACACGACCTCTACCACTGTCCCAGTAGGAAATAAAAGATGTAAGATTTTGAGTGAGGATTTACAGATCCTCCAGTTAAAGTTTAGGAGAAAGTGTATGTGTAAAAATACAGCAGATGACACACACTGCTTGAAAAGTAAATAATAAATCACATAGGCAAAGATGTAGAGTTTAGAATGGATCTAGTGATTGCAGTGCAGCTCTGGACTCATTTGGATTGATCAGAATTGGTTATGATTCCTCGTGTGGTTTTTGTCTGGAAAAAAGAGTGTCGTTCAATTGACATCCAGGTTCAGAGACAATGAAACTATAATCGATGAAGTTCTTGTGTTGATGTTCTTGTTCTCGTTCTCAGCTCTTTCTGGTATGAAGGAATGTATGATCTCTTCGTGTATGTTCAGTCATATCTTTTCATGAACACATTTCAACACCTTCTTATTTTCTATCACGCACTTATTTTTTTTCCAAAACCTCCTATTTTTCTTTTAGCAGCAGGAGCATCTCTTATTTAAAGCACGAGCTCCGGCAACAGAAGTGATTTACTTTTTGTAGGTACGAGGTACAGTTCCCTGACATCCAACAATACACATTAAATAAATGTCAGTGTATTCAAATATACCTGATATGACCGTTGGTTAGATTAAATAATGATAAAGAAATTAAAGCAGCATCGAGTTCTGTCTCTGGAACGGTAGCTTTGGATATCGGTAGCCTTGTGTATCGGTAGGTCTGAGTATCGGTAGCTTCTTGTAATGGTAGACTTTTTGTCAGTAGACTTGATTGCATCGGTAGTGGTAGACTTTCTTATATCGGTAGCTGTAGACTTGTCTTGTATCAGTAGTAGTAGAATTTCTATTGGTAGACTTGATTGCATCGGTGGCGGTAGACATTCTTGTATCGGTAGCTGTAGACTTGTCTTGTATCAGTAGAGGTAAGTCCCTATCAGTAGCTTCCTTGATGCATCGTTAGGATTTGATGTATCGGTAGACTTTTAGGTACAGGTAGCTCTCACATAGCGGTAGACTTAACTGTATCTGTAGCTCTATTCTGTATCGGTAGCTCTGTTCTGTATCGGTAGCTCTATTCTATTTAAGCATTCTATTGGTAGAATGAGTTATGTTAGAGTATACATACATCCAGTAACCGAAAGTATAATACTAAACATAAAATAATAGAGCATTTCTTAACCAAATTGTTTGATTATAATATAATTATCATAACATATGAATATGTGTCTGAAGTACACAAATACTAAAGTAAGTATTTATCCACACCAAGAATTATCAAACTATAAATAAGCAATATTGAGACTATCAACATATAATAAATCATAATTGGGATTATCAAAATATAATAAAACAACTAGATTCCTATAGGGTTCAACAATCTCCCCCATTTTGATAATCACAACTTATGCCAAAATGAAAATAATTACAATCAGAGAATAATTAGAATCAGAGGAAAAAGATTTATTTTATTAAAACAAAGCTTCCATATTCCTTCCCGTTTCAAATGTACAACAAGATTCTCTTAGGTATCATTTTCCCCCTTTGTGTTTTCCTCCCCTTAGTATTTTTCTCCCCTTTGTTAACTCTTAGGACTCATGTTTTTCTCCCCCTTTATGATTAGAAAAAAGAATGGTATCAGAGAAAAGATAAAGACTAGCAAAGTAATTGAAACATAGTACAGTAGAGAAAGTAAGAGGTATTTCATTAATGGAGAAAAGATACACTGATAAAATAAGAAGGTAAAAAAAAGTGAATCTTATCAAAAAGATCTAGAATCACTCAATCGTCCTCTTGAACATGTGTCTTTCCCTTAGGATCAGAAGAGGGTGTAGGGACAGATTGAGTAGATGTCTTAGGAATAGCTGAAAGCACAACTGGAGGGTCAGCTACTGAAACTGTTCCGGATCTGAAATTGGTGCTCTTCTGTGGGATCATAGGTGTCAAGCTTCAAATGGCCTGAACTGGAGTCAACTGAGGTGTACTCCCGGAGGCAGAGGTAGGAAGTGAAAGAGGTACAATCACAGGTCTGGCATCCACATGCAAGAAGGGTAGCAATAGGTTCCTGAATTCCGTAATAATACTCCCTCCTCTCTCCATTGCAGACACAAAATGATATTGATTTTCAATGAATTTATCCAAGGAAGGAGTAAGCTCCCAGAGCATACTAACCTGTTCTCTGAAGGCCTGAGTTACTGGAGGCAACTTCATATTCTCCGGCAAGAACTTGAAATGGTTGGTCATTCGATGCTTGGTGTAAACCTTCTCAAAATAAGCATCCACATTATTTTTAATTTCCTCTTGAGAAGTAGTAGATGACCGTAGGTGATCATGAAAAAAACTACTAACTTCCCTAGTGGTAGCATGGATATGAGAATCTGAGGATCCACTGGTACTGGCCTTAACCAACTCTTCCTGAATAGCAGTTCTGATCTGGTCAAGGTTCAGAGAGGAGCTAGATGAGGGAAGGGGTTTAACTGAGAAAGCTACTGTCTCCTTGAATGATTGTGTCAGATTACTAACCACCTTCTGGACAAGTTCATCTTGACTGTTCAAGTGTTCTTTGATTGATTTATTAAAATCCTCAAAAACATCCACAAATTTCTTGACTACTTCTTTGATATATCTGATATCAGTGTGCACTTGGGATTGAGAACTATTCAAAGCAGTCAATGAAGAAATTGATTGTCTTATAGCCACTACATCTCATGTCGAACTCTCAATTTGAGTATGGAATACTTTAACTTCATAAATCATTCCTTTCACTGGACTAGCAACAACACATCCCAGAGATAGCTCCAGGGATTGCTCCACATTACTCATCTCTTCAACCAGACTTGTCTTCAAATCTGCCACTAACTCTCTCAGTGCTTCTTTCAATTCAGCCTCTAAGGACTCAAGGTCCTCCTTGGTTGCCACATTTTCAGCCACTATAGGTGGCGTAACATATTCCTTTAGGGGCTGGTCTTCCTCATCAGAATCTTCTTAGGAAAGTCCAAGAACCATATATCCTGGATCTGATGACGAACCTTCAACGTCATACAACACCGATACAGAACCAAGATGCTCCCCCTCACTTGGAATATTCTCCTGAGGTATCTCCTCCAACTGTTCTACTTGATGTAATTCTATAATTTCTTCTACAACTACAGAAGATTAAATATCCATTTGATCTAATGGCTCAAGAACTCTCTCAAAAACAGATACTACTTTTGCTTCCTGATCAGGTACTATTTTGACTGTACTATCTATCAGAGGGCTCAAACTGAGATCTTCTTCTTCATTTTCCTCATCATTTGCTTCACCAACAGCCTCCTTTTCTCCACTAATAACACGATCAGATTCGGCTGCCTCATCCTCTTCAGAGGTGTCTTTAAAAACATACTGACATGCTTCTTCTTCTTCTTCCTCAGTCTCGGTATCATTGTCCTTCAAAATAGTTTCTCTCCTTAGTAGTTCTTTTTAAGGGCTAGCTGCTCCATAGGAAATGGTTTGAGGCATAAGACTAGGAGGTAAATCAAGGTCTCCTCCTTCCTCAACTGATGTCTCTTCCTCCTCAGCTTCATCATCACTATAGACCGGTTCTGGCTCATCTGGTCCAAGTCCAGGATCTCTCACATTATTTGGTCTAGAGGGATGGTACTTTGGTGTGAACTTATCATATATCCTTCCTTAATCATTCACCCATGATTTTCTCCAAGGATTCCAGCTGACTTTCATATATTTACAAACAGTCCTAGTGATGCAGAAGTTATCCTTAACTACTATCATTTCATGCTGAGGTCCAACCACCTCCTTTTCTTTCATCATAATAGTAATCAACTTTGAGAAGAACAATGCATTTGACTTAGAGTTCGGTCTAGTCATATCCTCAATCTGAATCATAATCAATCTACACAGATTTACCTTAACTCCATGATTCAACAGATGTAACAAATAAATGTCCTGGAATCTCAGTGTAGCAAAGTCTCCTCTCCTTGGACTAACTACATGTTGACTAAATTTGAAAATAATTTTATCTTCCCCTACCATCTCTCCAGCTATGATTTTTCTTGGGGTCCCATTCCCTGTCAGCTCGAACAAAGCATCTTCATACATAAACAAGTCACTGGTTGAGGGTATGGATTTTGAATAAACAGAATAATCACCTTCATGTGGAACTTTTAATTTCCCATCCCATTCAACCTAAGTAAAGGAAAATTCGTGACCATTTACATAAGAATATATCTGGTTTTTTTCATCGGGCTTCTCAAAACGAACGAATTCATAGAACTGTTTCACCAGTCTTTGATAATAAGGTCTATTGTTGTTTGTGAAGCACTCAAGCCAAACTTGTTCTTATAAAACCTTCATAACCAAGGACTTACTCTCAATGAGCCATTCTGTACACACCTCTTTCTCAACGACAATCTCTCACCTTGAGAGATGCGGGTATACTGGATTCCTTCAAGCTATACTTTCATTGCTTCCACTGGCATCAGCATTGGTCACCTTATGTATTTTCACTTGCGGCTCATCACTACCATCTGTAACTTGAGGTCTCTTAATGCGGGCCATTATAGATATGAGGATTAGGGTTTTGCGGCTTGAGAGGTTGAGGTTGAAGGGATTCGAACAGACGCGTTCGTGGTGAGATTGAGTGAAGCCTAATATCGGGTTTAATATCATTTAGGATTCACAAATAAAATAAATCTTTTAAAAACCGTTCGAAGTCTTGGCTTTACATAAGTTTAAAACAGCGCGAGATGTACCGGTAAAGTCTCCTAACGGTGAGGTCTTCTAACAGTTAGGTTTCTCTAACGGTGAGGATTCTCTAACGTTGAGGATTCTCTAATGGTGAGGTCTCCTAATGGTGAAGTCTCCTAACGGTGAGGTTTCTCTAATGGCGAGGATTCTCTAACGGTGAGGATTCTCTAATGGTGAGGTTTCTCTAATGGTGAGGTCTCCTAACGGTGAGGTCTTTCTAATGACGAGGTCTCCTAATGGTGAGGTTTCTAACGGTGAGATATCCTAACGGTGAGGTCTCCTAACGGTGAGGATTCTCTAACAATTTAAGAGCATGTTATCATTTCTAATTCATGTCTAATGAAACTTAAACTTTCTTAACATAAAGGCTTAGTGAAAATATCAGCTAATTGAAGTTCAGTGCCTATAAATTCAAGAGTTATATCACCTCTTTGATAATGATCTCTTAGAAAGTGGTGTCTAACATCAATGTGTTTAGTTCTTGAGTGAGACACATGGTTTTTTGAGATGTTGATCACATTAGTGTTGTCACAGTTAATTGAAACATGTTTAAACTCAAATCCATAGTCCAATAGAGTGTGTTTCATCCACATAATTTGTGCACAACAACTACCAGCAGCTATATACTCTGCTTCATCAGTAGATAATGCAACTGAGTTCTATTTCTTACTACACCATGATACTAGGGACTTTCCAATTAAATGACATGTTCCAGATGTGCTCTTTCTGTCTAACTTACATCCATCAAAGTCAACATCTGAATAACTTATTAAATAAAATGATTGTTCTTTTGGGTAAAACAGTCCCAAATTGGCAGTGTATTTAAGATATTTGAAAATCCTTTTAATAGCATGTATGTGTGAAACTTTAGGGTTATCTTGAAATCTAACACACATACATACACTAAACATAATATCATGTCAACTAGCAGTAAGATAAAGTAAACTCCCAATCATACCTCTATAATTAGTTTGATCTACTAGTTTTCCAGTTTCATCAATATCCAATTTATAGGTGGTACTCATAGGTGTATCACTTCCCTTAATACTATCCAAACCAAAACGTTTTAATAAATCCTTAGTATATTTACTCTGATTTAAAATATTACCATATTTTGTTTGAAAGATTTGAAATCCAAGAAAGTACTTAAGCTCTCCCATTAAGCTCATTTCAAACTCATTTTGCATAACCTTTGAAAAATCAGTACATAAAGAATTTTTTGAAGATCCAAAAATAATATCATCAACATAGATTTGTACTATTAAAACATCTTTGGAAATTATTTTTATAAAAAGAGTGGGATCAATAATTCCTTTTGTAAATCCTTTTGAAATAAGAAAATTTGTATGTCTTCCATACCAAGCTCTTAGAGCTTGTTTTAAACCATATAAAGATTTAGAAAGTTTAAAAATAGGATTTTGAAATTGTGGATTTTAAAAACTAGGAGGTTGTTCTACAAAAACATCTTAAACAATAAAACTATTTAGGAAAGAACTTTTCATGTCTATTTGATATAACTTGAAATTCAGATGTGATGCAAAGGCATGTAAGATCCTAATTGCCACTAATCTAGCTACAGGTGCAAAGGTTTCCTCAAAGTCAATTCCTTATTCTTGATTGTAACCTCGTGCAACTAGTCTAGCTTTGTTTCTAATGATATTTCTAGATTCATCAACTTTATTTCTAAACACCCACTTTGTTCATATGGTCAAGGTGTCTTTAGGTCGTTCTACTAGTTCCCAGACATTATTTCTTTCAAATTGATTTAGTTCTTCTTGCATAGCTATTACCCAAAATTCGTCATTGATAGCATCATTGATATTTTTAGGTTCTAACTGTGAAAGAAAAGCTTGATGTTCAACCTGATTTCATAGATAAGCTCTAGTCTGTGTTCCTCTATATATATTACCTACAAAAGCATCTAAAGGATGGTTCTTTAGAATCCCAGTTGGTCTCAAAAAGGTGGGGTTAGAGATTTCAGGCCCATCAACAGATTGTGAGTCAACAGAAGCAGGTTCTGGAAAATTTCCAGAATTGGATGTTTTAACAATAGGTCCAATGTCTTTATCATTAAGGTTCAAAATAGAGAGATTATCTTTAAGATTTTCAAGAGAGGTCTTAGGTTCATGTGGATCAGTTTCATCAAATTTGATGTGAACAGATTCGTCCACACATTTGGTTCTCTTATTGAAAACTCTATAGGCTTTACTAGAAATAGAGTAACCTATGAAAATTACTTCATCACTCTTGGATGCAAACTTATCAATATTATCTTTAGTATGAAGAATAAAGACTTTGCAACCAAAAACTCTGAAGTAGTTAACCTTAGGTTTCCTATGGTTCCACAACTCATAAGGGGTCTTCGTATGAAAAGGTCTGATCAAGACTCTATTGATAATATAACAAGCTGTATTGATAGCTTCAGCCAAAAAATATACAGGTAGGTTATACTCATTGAGCATGGTTCTAGAAATTTCATGAAGGGTTCTATTTCTCTTTTCCATTACACCATTTTGCTAAGGTGTCCTAGGGGTAGAGAAAGTGTGACTATAGCCATTGTGTGAGCAGTAGGATTCAAACTCATGATTTTCAAACTCACGACCATGATCAATTCTTACGTTTTTTATCTTAAGTCCACTAAGGTTCTCTGCAGACTTGGAATATTTAACAAATTAAGAACAAGATTCACTTTTGTGAGCTAGAAAATATACCCAATTATACCTAGAATAGTCATCTACCAGAACATAGACATAGTGCTTCCCATTTAAACTAGAAACTCTAGAAGGTCCAAACAGATCCATGTGAACCAACTCGAGAGGTTGAGAAGTTGACACTTATTTCTTTGATTTGAAAGAAACTTTATGTTGCTTTCCCTTTTGACAGGGATTACAAACTTTATCTGCAGGGAATTCAAGTTTTGATAGGTCTCTAACTAAGTTCATCCTAGAATGTTTTCTGAGTGAATGTACATTGCAATGTCCTAATCTTCTGTGCCAAAGCCAAGAATCTTTATGAAAAGAATTTAAACAAGTAATATTTTCCATAGCTAAAGAATTTAAATCAACAGCATAGACATTTTCATTTCGCAAGGCAGAAAATAATAAAGCATTTTTAGAAAAAAAAATTACAAGAATCATTTTTAAATTTAACAATGAAACCATGATCACATAACTGAGAAATACTCAGTATATTATATTTAAGTCCATCAACAAATAGAACTTTAGAAATTAATACTGAGTCAGTGTTACCAATCTGGCCTAAGCCGATGATTTTCCCTTTAGAATTATCACCAAAAGTGACAAAACCTCCATCAACTCTGACTAAGATTTTAAAGCATGAGAAGTCTCCCGACATGTGTCTTGAACATTCACTACCCAAGTACCAGGTCTTTCTACAGGATCTATTTAAGCAGGTTCCCTACAAAAGAGATTTAGATAGGAAATGATTTTGGTACCTAGATTTTCTTGGGTCCAGACAGGTTAGCCAATAAAAATTTAGGTACCCAATTTGTCTTCTGGGTCTCATAAAATTTGTAAAATCAACCGATTTTGAAAGATAAACTTTATTAGATCTGTAACTATGAATATAACTAATTGAAGCATATAAATGTCCATAACTAGAACTAGTAGTATTCTATTCATATCTAGGAATAAATCTATTTTTGGTTATTTTTATTTGTCCAGGTTGGTATCCAATGCCAGTAGTATATCTAGGTGCAATCTGCTTACCTTGAATTTTAGTAAGAGTATCTTTTCCATTTGTGAACTTTTCTAAATCCTTCCTAAGTTTCTCATTTGAAAATTTCAGTTTAGTGTTTTCATTAAGTAACTGAGCATTCTTTTCTATTTCTATGTCAAGATCAGATTTATGATTAACAGTTAAAGTATAATTTTTCTTTAAACCTTTGTATTTGTCTTTTAGCTCATTATAGGTTTCTTCCAACATATCACAATATTCAAACAATTCATATTTTGACAAATTTTCAGAATCAAAATCATCTTCAAAATAATAATAATTTAAAGGAGGAGTTTCAGATGTTACCTTAGAGGTGTTTGTCATAAAACACATGTTTGCCTCATTTTTGATTTCAGTTTCAGAAGCTTCAGATTCACTGGAGCTATCTTCAGAAGCACTCCAAGTAGCCTTCACAACTTTCTTATACTTATTATCCTTATACTCATATTTCTTCTTGTATTTCAGTTTTGGACAATCTTATTTTATATTTCCTTTTCTCTTGCACTCATAGCAAACAACTTCATCAGTTTTGTCAGATTTCTTCCAGTCCTTTTTCCAGTGTCCGTTGTTGTCATACTTACCTTTGTAATTTGATTTTCTGAAAAACTTCTTTTTCCTATAAAACTTCTTAAATCTTCTGGATATGTGAGCCATTTCTGCATCACTATCAGATGCGCTTTCACTTTCTTCACAGCTTGAGCTATCACATACATCTTGAAGTTTCTCCTTATTATTTGAAGTAGATGTCTTGAAATCAACTGACTTCCTTTTTGGTTACTCTTCTTCTTCATTGTTTACTTTAATCTCTTCTTCATACATCATCAACTTACCAATAAGTTCTTTAACTGGCAGTTCACCAATATCACAAGATTCTCTAATTGAAACAGAAGTGCCCCTCCATCTTTCAGGTAGGCATCTCAAAATTCTCATGATCTGCTCCTTTGATGAAACATCTTTTCCCAGTGAGATCATTGTGTTGGAAATTTCGTTAAACCTGAGATACATATCAGAAATGGGTTCATCAATCTTCATCTTAAAATTATCATATTTAATAGAATATGTGTTCAATCTCATTTCCTTAATGTTAGTTGTTCCTTCATGAGAAACACTTAATGTATCCCAAATTTCATGTGCAGTCTTACAAGCAGATATTCTATTAAATTCCTCATCTACTAAAGCACAATACAAGGCATTCATAGCTTTGTAATTATTATTGTAGGCTATCTTAGTAGCTTCATTCCAAGTAGATCTAACAGTAGTAGGAATTTTATATTCTGATTCTATGGCAGTCCAAATATCAAAACCCATGATTTCTAAATGAATTTTCATCTTAATCTTCCACTGAGCATAGTTGTTTCCATTGAAAAATGGTGGTCTATTAGTAGCAACACCATCAAGTATGTTATCAATGATAACTAGGTTAAAATAACAATATTAAAGAGATAAAAATTTAGAAATAACAGAAATTTTAAGAACTTTAAAATACAAATAAAATCACAGTTGAAAAACAGAGTACTTTAGAAAATATTTTAATCCCTCTGATACCAAATGTTGGTCGGAGTGGACACTCAAGAGGGGGGGGGGTGAATTGAGTTCCAATTAAAATTTCTGTTTAAAAATCATTTACCAAATTCCCCCAAATAAAACACAGAATTAAGATGTAGTGAATTTATATCAAAGTAAAGGTTCTATTAGGTTCTCAAGGGATTGATTATTTCCAAGTTAATCAAAAAAGAAGAGTTGATTAACTTTTGAATCTAACTTACAGATTTACATCTAATATAAACACTTGCGAGTTTAATTATCAAAGTGACTATAAAACAGTTTTTTGTTTTAAAGTAGTTTGCAGCGGAATAAAAAATAACTTTGAAAAGAAATAATCACAACAGATATAACAAAGAGGTTCAGTCTCAAGCTGAGACTTAGTCCTCTCAAAACATTATATAAAAGTGACCCACACCCTAGATCGGGGATTACAATAGTATACAACTTTCTAGGTCTAAGACCTCTACCACTGTTATTTGTGGGAAACAAACACAACAGAAAACCAGCTGTTCAGGTCACGCACGACCTCTTCCACTATCCCAGTGGGAAATAAAATATATAAGAGTTTGAGTGAGGATTTATAGATCCTCCAGTTAAAGTTCAAGAGATAGTGTATGTGTAAAAATACAGTAGATGACACACACTGCTCGAAAAGAAAATAATAAATCATACAGGCAAAGATGTAGAGTTTAGAATGGCTCTAGTGATTGCAGTGCAGCTCTGGACTCCTTTGGATTAATCAGAATTGGTTCTGAGTCCTCTTCTGGTTCTTTTCTGGAAAACAGAGTATCGTTCGCTTGACATCCAGGTTCAGAGACAATGAAACTGTAGTTGATGAAGTTCTTGTGTTGACATTCTCGTTCTCATTCTCAGCTCTTTCTGGTGTGAAGGAATGTATGAGATCTTTGTGTAAGTTCAGTCGTCTCTTTTCATCCACACGTTTCAGCACCTTCTTATTTTTTTCACGCTCTTATTTGTTTTTCCAAAACCTCCTTTTTTTCTTTTAGCAGCAGGAGCATATCTTATTTAAAGCACGAGCTCCGGCAACAGAAGTTATTTCCTTTTTGCAGGTACAAGGCACGGTTCCCTGCAATCCAACAATACACATTAAATTAATGTCAGTGTATTCAAATATACCTGATATGACCGTTGGTTAGATTAAATAATGATAAAGATATTAAAGTAGCATCAGGTTCTGTCTCTGGAATGGTAGCTTTGGATATCGGCAGCCTTGTGTATCGGTAGGTCTGAGTATCCGTATCTTCTTGTAATGGTAGACTCTATGTCGGTAGACTTGATTGAATCAGTAGCAGTAGACTCTCTTGTATTGGTATATGTAGACTTGTCTTGTATCAGTAGCGGTAGACTTTCTGTCGGTAGACTTGATTGCATCGGTAGCAGTGGACTTTCTTGTATCGGTAGCTGTAGACTTGTCTTGTATCTGTAGTGGTAAGTCCCTATCGGTAGCTTCCTTGATGTATCGATAGGATTTGATGTATCGGTAGACTTGTCTGTACCGGTAGCTCTCACATAGAGGTAGACTTAACTGTATCGGTAGCTCTGTTCTGTATCGGTAGCTCTGTTCTATATCGATAGCTCTGTTCGGTATCTGTAGCTCTGTTCTGTAGCAGTAGCTATGTTCTGTATCGGTAGCTCTGTTCTGTTTAAGCATTCTATTGGCAGAATGTGTTAAGTCAGAGTATACATACATCCAGTAACCGAATGTCTAATACTAAACATAATATAATTGAGCATTTATTAACCAAATTCTTTTATTATAATATAATTATCATAACATATGAATATGTGTCTGAAGTACACAAATACTAAAGTTAGTATTTATCCACAACAAGAATTATCAAACTATAAATAAGCAATATTGAGATTATCAACATAAAATAAAGCATAATTGGGACTATCAAAATATAATAAAGCATAATTGGGATTATCAAAATTTAATAAAGCAACTAGATTCCTAGAGGGTTCAACACTTATATTGGAAATTAATTTTTGGGTGATAAGATATATTGTTGTTCAAATCATTATTTATAGAATATTTAAAGATATTCTAGAACATGGAGGTAAATATCATTTCATAGTCAGATATAATAAACCAAGGTGTACCATGCATCCTCTCTACCTCTCTAATATACATCTATTCATGTTGATCGAGTAATAAGTACTCCCAAATTTAAATGAACTTATAATTATTTTTAATAAAATTCACTACAACCTGTATGGAGTTTTTTCGTATTGATGTATTTGGATGAAAAGTGATAATGGTCATGGTTATGGTATCACATTTCCATATATGTAAAGGTAATGATTTTGTAATACCTATAGAATTTATCCTCGCAATCGTTTTTTCCAAAATTATAGTAACCTTAATTTATATTCCTCGATTTTATTCTTCATATAATCCCAACAATAGTTCTATCATCGTTCTCAATGCAACTTCATGATCCATATGTTGATGGAGAAGTATTTATGTGAATAATTCATCTTTTATTTCTTTATCTCAGGATTTGAGGGTACACGTAGTCATATCACAAATCATACAAATTCTTATACTTAAATTTTCATCTATAATGATTGCTCTTTTCTTATAGATTCTATCATATTCTGAATTTCCACACCATATCTTTGAGTATCCTTTATATTATGTAGAAAGGATGATTGAACAATAATTTGGAAATAGAATGATGATGTTTCATACATCATGATTTCTATTACCATGTTTTACAAGTCTAATAATATTGGATCCTTCAAAAATTTCTTCAATAAAAAGTTTTCAAAATCCATGGTACATAGATGATTCACTATTTTTTCTTTCTCTATACGTTAATAGACTAAGATATCATAGTATATGATTATCAATAATCATCTAAACTAGGGAATATTATGATATATGTTAATGAATATATATTTGGTGTTCTTGTGATCTAAATCTGCTATAAATTTCTCACCATATTGAAAATAATTATAGATTTTAATTTCAAATATAATTTTAATAATCATTATATCATTTATTGGACGGTTATATTCATGAAATTTCAACTACCATGAGGCATAGGATATGACTTTATCATTCTGAATTACTAAATAACTGGATACCTTCTTTGAGTCATTTCTATATATAATGAAAAGTTCCCAACATATGGGTTTCCTGGGGAATGGTGTAGTGACAATCTTATTTTTTAAATCATTTAATGAATCACCTCTTATTTTAGAGTAGTTTAAAAATACAAATGGAGATTGAGATTTTATTTTGGTAGACTTTACTAAAAATAAACTTATATTCAAAATATAATTTCATGAGATGTAACACATAAATGTTTTTTTTGGATGAGGTTTCTGTCTATAGATGAATATCATATGTTTGGATTAGTGTTGGGAGTTTCATTGTAAAAAACAAACTGTAGTAAGAGATGACATGGATGCATGGGTTTTTGAAATTGTATGGACCTCTAGGGAAAAATATATGGCCTAGGGTATGGGGAATAGTGTATTTTGCATTTCTTTTATATATTCTTCTACGGCCACATGAACATGTGAGATTATTAAATAAAACTGCAGTTGGGAGGTGTGAGTTGTTAAAGGTTTTCCAAAATCATAAGGTTGATATGCCGTGATAGATCCACTTAACCAATCGATGGACCTGATTGAAACACAATTTGAAAAACTGTGCAACCCTTTAAAAATTATTGAAATTTTTATTTTTTCCAGAGTCCTTAAATTTATTTTTCTCTGTCTAATTCCCCCATTTCCATTCCTAGTATCTGCTTGAGATATCATTTGGATTCCTCCATGGGATTCCATGGATATCCCTAGTTATTGGTCTGAATTGAATACTGTTAGTTGTATTAAAATCCAAATTTGTATGATCTGTGATCCTCTACCTTCCATATTTAATTCATCACACTGTATAGAAAGCTAAATCCATATGAGGTAATTTTACCAATATTCCATGAATTTTTCTATTTATATATGTTCTCTTATTGTGGATCAAATCAAGGATTGAAAATGGATGATTGAAGCATCATATAAATAAGGTAGTTATTCTAGTAACTTTTTCCTTTATTTTTCTATTTATAAATTATTCCCCTTGAATTGCATTCCATAATTTATGATCCTTTAACCTAAAACATTAAATAACATTAATTTATTACATTGATCGTGATAGACATGATATTAAATCCTCATAAATTTTTAGAGGCCAACAACCCCAACCCAAACCACCATGTATTTTGACTTCAGATAAATTTTATTATAAGGAATATTGTTTCCTAATGTACTGAATCACACCGAGGTGTGTTGACATTACTCCTCAGTAGTGGGTTCAATAATCATCTTAAATAAAGCATGTAATTGTTAATTGAAATGAATGAATTAAACATTGTTTAATTCGTCAGATAAATTAGATGAATTTTCATATGGTTGTACGCATTGAATTCAAAATTTTTAGTAGTATGTGAAATAAAATATTGAATTTTATAGCATGTTGAATGGGTAGGACAATTCTCCCTTAGTCCCAAGTCCATTAATAGTTTGGTCATTGAGAGGGATCAATCTGGATGTATACATCAATAATAATGTGGAATGATTAATAACATGATTATCATATTCATTTTCGACTATATGTCTTAATTAAATATATCATGATGACCTCTATTAATTATTGTATACATGCATGGCCTTATAAATTTCAAATAAAACATATTTATAGATGGAACAATCATGATTTATCATATCCATTCTAGCATGGTTAATTTAACTTGGCATATGTTATACAATTTTTCAAGTACTATTCTAAACACTTATGGAAACATATCCTCATACCTTATTTAATTTGATACTTATGTGTTTCATACCTTATTAAATTCTCAACCGGGTCATGGAACCCAGGATGGTTTATTAGAGTCATGAATAGAGTCCCTAATTAAATTTCATACTCAGACATGATGTTCTTTATGATTTATGATTCTGGTGAATGATTTCCATTATTATTTATGATACTAGATCACATATTTATTTATTAGATGTCATAGTTGAGAATAAAATCCCACTTGGTTTATGATTCGTCAGAATATTATACTATTTCATTTGGCAGATGGTCTAGATGACAAACAATGTATTGGAACATAATTATAAGAGTTGTAATTGTTAAAAGTGTTGTTTTTTGGTTGGGGTATAGTGATATAGAGGTGTATAAAGAGCATGGTTTTGTTTTTTTAAATTAATTCTTCTAAAACTGAACTTCGAGAGAGGAGTACTAGGGAACACAATTTTTTAACACATTGTGGCCTTATAGGGAATACATTTTAACATAGTGATGTGGTATAGAGGGTGTCACAAGGTTTGTTTTACCATGTTCTTAAGGCCGCAAGATCATATGGGATGTCTATAGATAATTTTAGATGGAATTCTAGGGAAAGACATAGTAATTCAAAACCAGCACCAGTGATGAATAATTTGTGATTCTGAACTAGTGGGTTCCCAAGGTTTGGAAAACCATGATACCAAACTATGCACCCCATTACAAATGGGTTTAATGTAAATTTTTACACTTCCTCCTCTAATTTCATTTCTAGTTTCTTCAAATACCATTTACACACCTCTTATCTTCTCAATCTCTCCTTTTTTTCCCTCTCAAGGATTCCATTTACATCTGTCAATCTTTCTATGGAAAGAATTTAATCACGTAAATTTGAATCATATATTTATTCAATTAAATTTTCTATATTACTTCATTCATTTATCTCAACATGGGGAATGATAAATCTATATGATCTCATTTTTAATATTTTTAGGAGTTTTGTCTTTTTATATATTTTTCCCAATGTATCCTTAATCAAGCATTGATAATGGGTAAGTGAATCATCATAACCATGAGGTTGGCGGTCTAGTTTAATATTTTTCTTAAAGTTTCGTCATTTTTTTGTTATTTCTATGGTGTCACACATCATACATCCCTTGTGATTCTCCTAAAACATTAAATAATCCAAATTGAATACCCAGACCTTGTTATATATTCTATGATACCCTAAATTTGGTTATAAGATGATTAATGCAACTTTAATGATCACTAATTTGTTTTCGGTTAATAATTACTATAATGATATTTGTTGTCTAGTCTACCTAATCACCCCCGTGAATTTTTAATCATTCCACTTGGTAGCGGGTGTTATAATCTCCATAAAATAAGTAATAAATACTTTATATTATTGAATGATTTGGATCATGTGTAATTAATTAAATAAATTTTTTTAATTACAAATAGTTTTATAAATGGAATTTACATATATGGGGAATAATATGTTAAATCCTAGAACTTGTTAAATGGGTAGGATAATACTTTTTTGGTACAGGGTCCCTTAAGAGTTTGATCAAATATAATGGATCAATTTAAAATCATACATGAATATAAACGTGGCATAATTATGAACATGAACCTTTTATTATTTTGTAACTGAATTGATTAATGAAATAAATACTGATGAATTATATTATCGAATCAATTCTTTCAGGAACTCTTAAATTCTTGATAAATCATATTTATGAATTGAATGCTCAAGAAAAATCATAGATGTTCTAGCATGGGAAATTTTTCTAGGAATATATAATACCATATAGCATGTACGGTGATAACAAAAAAATATTTGTTCACCTCATGTTTTATTTAATGTTAAACATGGGAATGACAATAGTTATTAAATGTTAAACTCGATAATGGAATACCTATTTATTTTTGATACTTAGGAATTGAATCACTTATTAAATGTGATAATTCAGTATAGATTCCCATTTTATTATGATTCTCGAGCATAGAATACCTTATAATTCAAGATACCCAAGGATATAGTTCCTTATCAAATTTGATACAGAAGAATGGTTTCCATTATTATTTACCATACCATGACATAGAATCCATTTTTGTTGGTGGATGGGAGAAATCATAATCATAGATTCATAACAAAATTCCTAAGGTTGGAACAATTAAAAGCATTATTTTTGGATATGGTTTAAGGCCCAATAGGTGTATATGATGTTTGGATCCATTTGAGGAGTGCTAGGATTAAAAAAATCAATATTAGGAGAAGAAGATAGGGGAGGATGGTTTATTACAACAAATCAGCCATTTATGGAAAACCATGAAAACTGCTGAAGGGGTGCATAGGGGGTCATAGAGATTGTTTAACCTTGAACATGAGATCATATGATAGATGGGGATGTATGTAGAAAACTGCAGGAAGGCCGCATAAGCTACATACTTTTTTCTAAAATCATTTAGCAATGATGAGGGGTAGTTATAATGAAAAACTAAGTGTGATTGATTTAAAATATCATGCATAATAACTACGAACCCACTTAAAATGGATGAAATTTCACTTTTCACCCTTCCCCATTTAATTTATTTACCTAATTTTTCTTCTCCAATTTTCATTTTTTAGCCACTCAATCTATCCTTTTCATCCTCCCATGGAATCCATTGATCTCTCTCATTCTATGTATGCATCAAAGTCCTTTGGGTGAATTGGAAATATATATGTATTCTCTTTGATCCTCTCCCTTACTTCCTTTATTTATCTCACTATGTGGAATGAATAAACCTTATGAGATCATTTTCTATAATTTTTATGGTATTTATATATTCTTTAATATCCATTGGTCAGACTAAAATCAGGGTTGATAATGAATGATCATAGCATCATAATAATGATGAAGGTGGTCTAGTTTTTTTTTCACTTAAAGGATCATAATTTGTAAATTATTTTTTTTGTTTCACACACCTCACTTCCTTCACATTTCTTGTAAAACGGTAAATACTATGACATGAATACCTAAATTTTATAGATATGCCATGATACCCCCACAATTGGATATATTCTGAAGAACCCAACCTGAATGACCACTTTAGGGATGTTTAGTAAAAAAATTCTATAATGACCATTATTGCCTAATGTAATGAATCACCCATGGGTTTGTTGGGATTTCCATGAGGTAGTGGGTTATATAATCACCATAAATGAAGTATGAAATTGACTAAATAATTTAATGAGGTGAATTGTGTGTGATTAATTAGTTGAATAGGTTGAATTATCATATGGATATATAGATTGATTTGGCTCTTTTCACTTGTAAGTGAAATAATATATAGAATTTAGGAACTTGTTAAAATGGTCGGATGATAATTCCATTTTTTTTGTCCTTGGTCCATTTAGATTTTTATCATTTTAAAGAATCAATATAAATGTATACATAAATATATATGTAGTATGATTATGAACATGAAAGAAGTTTTTCTTTTTATCTGGATTTATCAATGAAATAAATCCTAGTGGCTTATATTATTTCTTGTATAATTTCACTACATTATTAATTAATAATAAATAATATTTAAGGATGGAATAATTAGGAAAAATCATATCCATTTCCGTAGGGGTATTTTCTCATTTCCTTTTCTATATCAATATTCATGTATGGTTCTTATAAATAATGGAATGTTCACACAACCTTCTATTAAATGTGATATTTAGGCATGTTTTCCCTTATTAAATATCATACTCGAGCATGGAGTCCCTCATGATTTGTGATACTGAAGAATAATTCCCATTATTAAATGTAATTCTCAGGTATGTAATCCCTTATTATTTACGATACTTGGTATTGTCATCCTTATTTATCCATTATACCTCAGTATGGTGTCCCATATCAAACGTGACACTTGATAATGGAATGGAATGCATTATTAATCATGATTCATAGGAATGACTTCCCTTATTACAATATGAGACTATTGTGGTTGTGTATAGAAGCTTGATTTATGGCTTAGGTACTAAATAACACATTGTATCTATATATATGGAAATATATGTTACTATTTATAGAGTGAATATACATACGTACATATTTATATACATATACACAAAAACACACACACAAAAATAGACACACACACACAAATATATATATATATACATATGGTGAAACATGTTTAGAGATACAATGACATAAGCTAAAAAACGTATGGTCAACAAGATGTTCATGTGGAACCTGATCCAAACATGATCACATTTATGTACTCATATATTTAATTAGTATACAATAAAACTAGATAATTTTATATTCATGGGATAGATATATTTAGAAACCATTGATGGTGGCATTCTAACTTTATCTGACACCCAGTTGGGCCACCATTTGGTACCTGAAAAAACCATTGAGGTTATTGGTTCAGGATCGTGGATTATACTTCAAGCTGTTACACGTGTAAATAGAATCTCATGTGCAATGAAATGTTAAAGTTATCATGATTATCATGGATAAATACTCTTTTAATTTGTTCATTTCTTCTTGACTTTATATGTATTACCTTCTTTATGTCAATTTATCGACATTGAAACATGTTGATGTATGGTTATTCATCCAATTGTAATTGATTGTTAGTTATTATTTCCATACAATTATCTTCCATTATATGCTTCTAATGTTACCTTATTTTAATAAAAGATTTTTAATATTTGATTATGATGTTATAGCCACATATTTATACCATCCATAGACTGTCATACATAAACTAATTTGTTTGGTGTACATGGAGGCATGCTTGAGTCCATGCGGACAACAAGCCCATTGAACTATTTCAGTATGAATTGGGTTAGTAAATTAGTTTAAATATCTCTTCTCATTAAATATTCCATAAAAAATTACCCCTTACTATTTTTCTAGTTTATTTTGTTTAATAGCCAGGAATAGTTTCTCAAAAATTGATGGTAATATCTTGTTAGTCCATAAAAATTGCAGAATTATGTAATAGATGATGTTCTTGGCCATTATTCAATTTTATTTTTATTATAAGAGTCCATGATATGACTTATATGGTGGTAATATTGACGAATAATTATACTTACATTACATATAAATCTACATTATTATACTTTTCACATAGATTATAATTTCTCAAAGTCATTAGCATGGTATTCAAATGCACCTCATTCTCATCCCTGCTTTTGGAGTGTATGGGAATATTAAATACAATGACTACTAATTTTTTATACAATATCTAATGTCTCTATTCATTATGATCATAAATATTTATAGAACATTAGTGAGTTAAAAAATAAGTCACTATGAACTCATACTGTCCATACATTGTTCAAAAGTTTGTTTTGGGAATATCTTCTTTCATTACCTTCAATTAGTGACATCCCCGCCGATGTTACAACTCATAAAAATGTTGGGGCCCACATATTTGATCGAACTATTATTTTATCCATGGAATGTGATATATATTACTTATCATGATTTTGTGGATTTTACGAAAAACAATACAGATTCATAATGAACCATCACATTTATTGATTAATAGGAATGATGCACTCCATAATGATGAACTCAGATATATTAATCCATTTTCCATATTCTATGGAAAAAAATTTATCTAATCATCCAAACCAATAATGACCATTTAGTAAGGTGTCTTCAATATTAGAAAAGATCCAGGTCTATGCTCTTTTGATAACTCCATGTTGCAGTTAATAGGAAGAGAATGAAAATATTTGGGGAATATTTTGATATAATCTATCACAATTGGAATTTATTCATGCATGATTCTCTCCATCATGTCAATAACTTTTTCTAGATATTATTCATACTGTAAAAAATATAAATGTTTAGAGGGAATATTCTATAGGATATATATCATCCTCTTTACACATGTAGAAAATCATAGGATAACATTGGATGTAAAGACTAATATGAATGTATCAATATTTAAGGATATATTAAAATAAAGGAAAACAAATTCATTCCCAATATGGAATCAAATTCAACAAAATAATGTAAGATAATGTTTTATAGAAGATTCATTCCACACACATTTATTAGGTTGGATTTATAAACATGTGACACACCAATTTCTCTATTTTCTATTCTCATAGATAGCTTAGACCCCATGTTTTTTGGTGGTGTTTGAATAGTTCTACAAGACATGAAAATTTTGAAAAAAACCTAGATCAAAAATAAAAAATAATTATTTCTAATCTTGAATGAATAACATGTAATCCTTTCACTGAATCATTTTTGAGTTCCACCAGAGTAGTTTTGGAAACATAATCTCATTATTTTTCTCTTGGCCTTGGAGTTTTTTAGGGTGCCTTTATAAACCCTAAATTAGATCATTAAATTAAATAATTTCCAGTTCAGTTGAAGTTTAAAAACTATCACTAGAGGTCATGTTTCAATATAACCCTTAGATTATTTTTCCATATTAGTGTGTTTCTTCATTTTCCGTCAATACGAATTAGCCTCTTGCTCATCTATTCCATATTTGAAATGGATTATGGTTCCCCTGAGAATATTTCTATGGTTCTTCTTTCCACACCTTGGGTATTTGAGATGTTAGATCCTATAAAACCCCAAACATACATGGTACGTTTCTCTTTGAATAATGAAATAGCTTGTGATGTACACTACTTCAGGTTATATCACACCACGACCAATCAAACTAGCCATTGTGAAGAGTAATACCCACTTTATGAGGTTTCAATAATTTTATTTTTTAGAATGGAATTCATTTTTGGAATCAAATTATCGAAATTATCTTAGGGAGAATTATTTGTATTTTTCTGAAAACAATCAATTTTTGATGAACAATGAGAAACACTACATTATTATTTAAAACCGACGTTGATTTAAATATTTATTAGTTTTATTTGGATTTATTTTAAAGTAAAATTAGATACATAATACCTATATTAGTCTAATGTTATTCATTGGAGTCATTTTATAATAATATTAGATATATAATGTTTTATTGAACTTTTTAACGTCTTTTACCCAACTTCTTAGCACATTTGCAAATTTGAATCATAAGTAATTTTACCACTTCTATGATTTGAATTTAAAAAATCCGTGTTACATGGTTGATATCATCATGTAAAATGTTGTTCAATGAGATAAAAATATTTTTTTGGTGAATAGTAACTTTGGCATTTTATTTACCCCGATTAAAAGTAACCAGGGTTATTAAAGGTAAAAATGATATTATAACTACCCTAACACATGTCCTAATTTTATTTTATAAGTGTATTTCGAAAAGAAAATCATCCTTATGAATAAAATATGTTTCTTTGGGATTAACATGGATTATATTAGGAGAATAATTATTATTTTATTTAAAGAAGAGTTAAAAGTGTTAAATTCAAATTTTCAAAACAACAATCATTTTTAATATATGATAATTCATGAGATAAATTTAACTATAAATATTCCTTATAAAACTAAAAATATTTCTTACATGATAGTTTTTTAGTTAAAAATTTGAGACAAAAAATAATTAAATTTATTTGCGACACAATGATGATGTAGTAATTTCCTTATTAATTAAAGATTAAAATAATTGATATTATAAATATCCAAATAGATGTAAATTGAAACATTAGATGAATTAGTATAATTTTATTGGTTAATATGACATCTTAGGGTTCATCAAATAATTTTTCTTTCGAACTGATAACGTTTTTATGACTTTCAAAAATACAATATACAAAATATTGTCAAAATTGTCATAATTGAGTTTTTAAAACAAATACTATATTATTAAATGAAATAATATTCCTAAAAATATAAGGTTCATCCAAAGGTCTTATATAAGGTTATATTTTTTAATAACTATCCACCTGGGTTTCTTTTTTCTTTTTATAGTGTGTTTATTAACCATTTATTATAATAATACAACAATACATGATAAAAGTTAAACTATTTAACTAAGAGTTAAATATAAACTATATGGTTAATATGGTGACCTAAACCTATCTAAAACCCATTCTTTTAGAGGTTTTTGACCCAGAAAAACCTTATTCTAGAAATAAATCATTTTGGATCAATTAAAAATAGAATATGATTGTATAATAAAATAATATTTCCGGCTTTTCCTAAAGCGACACTCACCTCTCTTATAAAAGGGTAATTACCATTCTCACAAAATCACAGCTCCAAAGACTTTTTTTCTCGGCCATACCATACCCAAATATCCTAAAAAATACCCTCACTTAATCCTAGAGTCCTTACATTGATCATAAATCTATCTTAAGGATCCCTTTTGATCAAATTAATCGGAAACACCAGAAGAAGAGGTAATAATTTCATCACCTCTTTCAAAGTTCTTTTCTTCTTCCACTTTCACTTTCATTTTTGTTTCCATACCAAAAAAATAACTCCAATACCTTATAAATTATTTGATATTATGGTAAATATGGTACAACCATATTCATTATCCCATTCTTCCTATGAATGAAAAAGTCACCATACGTGTGTACGTACGGTTTACCGTCTCCACATTGTAGTGTGGTTTGTTATTCAACACTTCATTGTTTAGATGGGTATAATAATGATTATAACTGATGTAAATAATAAATATATCATTTTAATGATTATAAATATATGATATATCATTCAATTACATTCTAGTTCACACTAAATATAATGGTATTGTCGCTCATGCATAAGTATGGATTACCGTCTCCACGAACGCGATGAAATTCATTCCCCATCATAACCATTCAAGAGTAATTTTAATTTTATGATTAAATATAATGTTTAAGAAATTAATATAATTCGGTATATGAATCAAATACATCCTATCTATAAATAACATGACTAACATAACAAAACATATAAAGGAAAACGAATCAGTTAACACCTAAAACAATCATTTTACTGAAATATTATTAGCAAAACAATATTATAAGATCATATATGATATCATATTTATGTATGTGGTTCTTTTATAAATTAATAACAATGATTTAACTATTATACATGAGGTTAATGTACCCTCATCCAAAAAAAATAACTTGTTAAGGGTTAATTTTAGAATCTCTTTATTATCCGAGGTTGTTTATATGTAAATACCAACTAGGACCTATTTATCATCCACATATGTGTTTCTTAAAAATGTATTGAAAAAATATTTTTACTATTTCATAGAATATGAGTTAAATTTATTTATACCCTTGTTTTAATTTTTATAAAATGTTTTAAATGGAATCATTCATTTGTTTTCCAAACATGGTACTTTATGACCTTTTTGAAAAATTAATGTAATAAATATTGTTGAAGTTATACGGCGGGTGAAGCTATTTTCTAACATTATAACTTCTTCGAAGAATCCCTTACATGATTAAAAAAATATTTTCAAAACATTTGTTTTCTTTTATAATTATGTGACTTTTAAATGATTTCAAAATAGAGAGATATATTTCTCACAAATAGTATTGATTTCATCTATGTATACATCTTTTGATGGATTTTATAGTTTTTTGAATTTGAATTATTATGATAGAATATTTCATATTTTATTGATGGTTTTGTGATATTTTTGACTGTGGATGTGTTATTTTTTATACCATTAATGGTTTATGGTTAACATATTGACATTTCGTATGCTAGTATTAATATGGATATTTTTGTTATGTTTCATCCTTTTCATATGAGGAAAGCATTGGACATAGTATGTGATGTGTGGAGCTCGGTATAGCTCCTTATTGAATCATAAGGTCTCTTGAGACAAACTAGTGTCTTGGAACAAGGCCTTGGAAATTATTATTTGTAGTCTTGGCACGATGTATTGACTATGTGGTTATGATGTCTGGAAATATGCAGTCCATCATTATAAAATTATCTTTTGATATAACATGTGATTATTCAACTCATAGAATATCCATGTGAATAATTTAATGGATCTATTTGACTTATCATTGCAATATTATGCTGAATTTTAATTTTAAAAGGCTTTTGTTTTAGTCTTATAAATTTTCTTAATTGATTATTCTTATTTATGATAGTTTCTACTATATTTTTATCATTATTGAGCATTTAAGCTCACCAATTTATTATATTTTTTTTCATTGTATTTGAAAAAGAATATTATGATTAACCTGCAGGAATATGATATGGGATATGAGTGTGTTCAAAAGGGGACAGAATGGTTTTGTTTTTTCTTTACATAATGTAATTTAAAACTTATGTGTATATCTAGTACATTCAAGGCTACCAAACTAATCAGTCTTTTGAGACAAGATCTCTTATGATCATTCCAGTGTTATGTAATAATGCAAAGACTCTGGGTAACTATGGTCAGGGTGTTATAGCAGATATCAGAGAAGTTTTGTACAGTCCTTGGAAACTAGATTTAGAAAAAGTCTAATTAGAGAACATTACCCTAAGATAGACGTTAGGGATTAGTATAAAAAGAAATCCTATAATTTTGGTAATGTATTTTATTTGTGAGTTTTCCAAGTAATTCTTCAGTATATCAATTCAAGCAGGTAGACGAAACGCTGGATCATATGTACCTGGGATTGAAAACATCAACAAAGAGTTTCGGGATAGACCCGGGGTGACCTCATAAAAGACAATGGACCTTATTGCACTCCTGGTTATGAAACTCATAGGGGACATGCTTAGGATAATTCACATTTTCATTACAAATCATCATCAAGGATTTATGAGTAAATACTTCTCAAGGATTTTTTTTGGATTATGGATTATGGATTATATACATAAACTGTTCAATTTATGTTAGGTATTTTACTAGTTCAGAATAATGTATTGTGACTCATAAACTAATCTAGTGTATTACATTATATAGAAATGGTGCATAGTGGGTGGAATGGAAACTGTATCATCACATGAAATCCATGTAGGTATTTTCCTCCTACTCAATATAATTATAGTGGAGCTGGTGATGCAACTGGTTCTGAATAGTTTATAACCATATCGGGTCAACTCACTCAGGTTTTGAATAACAACATTTCTTGTATGTAGCTCCCTGATCCACAATGTGAGGGATCAATGTTAGACCACTTCATGAGGCAACAACCTCAAAAATTAAATTGGACTACCAATTCATCTGTAAATGAGCAATGGATTAGTTTTTTAGAGAAAATATTTCAAGCTTTGTGATGTAGCAAAAGAGAAAACATTTTCTTGGAAGTTTATCTCTTCACAAGAGATGCAGATCAATGGTGGTCATTAATTTAAAACACAAAGGAGTATGAAAAAGTATCAAATATGAAATAGAGGTATTTTAAATATATTTTAATAGAAAAATACTTTTCGGATCACCATCAAGCGGATATGAAAAGTTAATTTTTATGTCTGATGAAAAAGGAGGATGAGAATCTCAAAAAGAATGAGGCTAACATTACAATGTTATCTAAGCATGAAAAAAAATTTATACATAACCCACGTTGCAAGATTTATCGATTCTTTGATGGGTTAAAGCCTCTTCTCCATCTAGCAATAGTCTCACAATCCTTCTCATTATATGAAAATATTTTCTCATATGATATCAAGATAGAAAAGTAATTCTATAAGTCTTATGACATTAACGCAAATTAAGAGAAGAATAGATCTATTGAACACTCTAGAAAATGAAATAAGGGGTAGAAAAGAAAAAGTTGAATTTCCATCCTACAATAAATGTGAGAAAAAATACGCCGGTTTTTTCCTGAATAGAATATGAGTCTATTACATGTGTGGTGAAAAAGGCCACCAAGTTCATGATTGCAAGGGAATGAAAGAGGATGTCAATGTTGAATGATAAAATTGTAGATAAATGGGGAATTATGAAAATAAATGTCTTATGCGAGAAGGAAATTTACCTCAGAAAAGTCCAATGGTGAAAGTCCAAGCTTATGCGATCACTACTACTGAGTTTGATGTAATGAACAACATCGGGGCAGGTAATTTAATGGTTTCATCAAATTTTTCCAATGCTTTATTTGATTCTGGATCATCACGTTGTTTCTTATCTTCCCAGTTTTATAATAAAATTAGATATTTCTAATTTTATTGAACAATGTAGTTTTCATTCAAAACTACAACGGGAAGTATCATTGTAACATAGTTTTGTCAATCAGTTTCCATTAGGGAATATAAATGTGATTTATGCGCTGATCTCATCTTCTTAACCACTATTGAATTTGATATAATCCTCTGTATGGATTGGATTTTGGACCACATTGAGAAAATTTATTATAAGAAGTAGGAGGTTACAATTTTTGATGATTATTAGGAATAAATTATATTTATAGAATAAATATCACCATCTGATTCTTATCTAGATCCAAATATAGCAGCTCTACTAAATTAAATTAATTGGTAGGAAGAAAATGAAATAACTATGGGTGAAGAAAAGAATGTTCAAATAGAGTATGTAAATATTGTGCAAAAATATGTTGATGTGTTTCCAATGGATTTATCTAGACCTCCTCTGGATCGAGAAATTGAGTTTTCCATTAATTTAATTCTTTGTTTAAGGCCCATATCAAATACCCCTTATTGAATAGACACTGTGGAATTAGTGGAACTTAATAAAAAACTAGATTAATTGAGTAATAATGCATTTCTTCACCCTATAATTTCTCCATGGGGAGCCCCTGTACTTTTTTATTAAGAAGTAAGATTAATCTATGAGGTTGTGTGTTGACTATAGGAAGATCAATGCTATAGCAATAAAAAACAAGTTTCCACTACCTCACATTGATGATTTATTCGATCAACTTCATGGAGCTAAATATTTTTTAAAGAATGAACTTCGATCTGGATATCATCAGTTGTGTGTGAAGAAGGACGACATTCGGAAAACCACATTTCGAACTAGGTGCAGGCATTACGAGTTTACAAAAATGCCTTTTAAATTGACTTATGCACCCTATATCTTTAGGAATCTAATGAATAGAGTTTTTAATGAATATATTGATGTCATTGTAGTGGTATTTATTGATGATATCTTCGTATACTCTAAAACCTACAAAGATCATAAAAATTACCTGTACACAATTCTAAACACTCTCTGGCTCAGTAGATTTCTTTTCTTGTCCTTATTCTCTCTAAGGATGGAATATATATTGATCCATAAAAGACAAGATAAATACAAGAATGGATAGCACTAACTAGTATAATTGAGGTATGCAGTTTTATTGGTATAGGAGGTTATTATCAGCATTTTGTCTAGAATTTGGCCTGATTGGCTAACCCATTAACCAAGCACACACGTAAAGGTGTAAAATGTTTTTGGACAAAAGAGTGTGAAGTATATTTTGAAGAACTGATGGTAATATTATTCAATTATCCTATCTTGTCTCTTATATAAAGGAATGAAGTGTTTGTTATTAATAATGATGCTTCAATGAAAAGACTTGGTTGTGTCCTTATGTAGAATGATATATTTATTTCTTATTCTTCATGACATCAAAAAATTCATGAAAAAAACTATCCCGCTAATGATGTCAAGTTAGGAACTGTAATCGTTTATTTGATGATTTGGAGACATTATCTCTATGGTGCAAAAATGTTAGATATATTCTGATTACAAGAGATTAATGTATATTTTATCATAGAAAGAACTCAACATGAGCATAGAAGATGGCTTGAACTACTCAAAGAAAATGATGTCACTATACACTACAACCTCGAGAAATAAAATAAGGTGAAAAATGCTTTGAGAAGAAATAATTGTAGTGTTTTGAAAAAGATGAGAGTTGAAAGGTATCCTATGTACATGGTTCTAGTAAAAATGGGTATTGGAGTTATCATAGAAGGTGAAACATTGATACATTTTCAAATGGCTTTCAATCCATATTTACTATAATGGATAAAATGTTATCAGAATGATGTTGAGGATTTTTAAAGGAAAATTAAAGCTGTGAATGATGGCTGATTGATTGACTTCGTATATGAAGATGTAATTTGGAAATTTGGGAGGAGGCTTTTTGTTCCTGATATAGATGATCTAAAAAGATAATTGTTGGATGATGCTTATAGCTCCAATTTCTTTTAACACCCTATTGGCACCATGATGTATAGATATTTTAAGGATCATTTTTGGTGGGACAATATGAAAAAGGAGATTGCTGATTTTGTGTCATGATGTATGGTTTTTCCATAGGTGAAGGCTGGAAGACAACATCCTAGAGGAGTCAGGCAACCTCTTCCCACACCTATGTGTGAATGGGATGATGTTACTTTAGACTTTGTCATGTTGCTACCAAATACTCCTAGAAGAATGATGAAATATGGGTCACTATTGATCGTCTTACCAAGTCAGCACATTTTATTGCTATAAGAGAAGATTTTCCACTTGAACGTTTAGCAAGACTATATATTAATGAAGTTTTAGGTCTTCATGGAGTACCCCTATTGATTGATTCTGATCATGATCCCTATTTTACATCAATAATCTAGAAAAGTATTTAGAAGGCCCGAAATACCTAACTTCATTTAAGCACATTCTACAACCCTCAAACTGATGGAAAATTAGAATGAACTATTCAAGCATCATAAGACATGTTGATATCTTGTGCACTTGACTTTCATGGTATGTGAGATCAATATTTACCTCTAATAGAATTTACCTATAACAATAGATTCCATTTGAGTATTTATATTATATCATATGAAGTATTATATGGAATGAGATTTCGCACACCAAATTGTTGGGATGATGTTATTGAATGAAAACTCATAGGCCTATAACATGTTGAGGAAACAATGAAAAAGGTGATGATTATCCAAACCCACATTATTGTATCTCATTATAGGAAAAGGATCTATGAAGAAAACTGAAGGAAGGATTTGGAATTTAAATTATGAGATCATGTTTTTTTTAAGGTATCTCTATAGAAGGGTGTTATATGATTCAGTAGGAAGGGAACATTATGCTCAAGGTACATCAGACCTTTCAAAATTCTTGAACGAATTGAAGTTCTAGCTCATCATTTTCCAATGCCTCTAAGTATCTCCAAATTTCATTATGTGTTACACATACCATTATTGAGAAGATAAATTCATGAACCAACCCTTGTACTCACCTATTAAGAATTAGAACTGGAACACAATCTGTCTTATTGTGAAGAGCCTATCTAGATTTTTGATACCAAAGAACAAGTGTTGAGAAAACAGATGAATTTTCTGGTAAATTCTCTATGGAGAACCATAAAATGGAAGAGGCAATGTGGGAACCCAAGGAAATTATGATGAAGAACCAACTGAATCATTTTATGCACTACTATTGTAGAAATTTTGAGGAAGAAATTATTTGAAGGAGGGAATAATGAAACACCCCAAACATCAATTATATGTTTCTCTTTGAATAATTAAATAGCTTGCGTTGTAGGCAACATTGAGTTCTAGCACACCACGAACAATCAAAATAGTCGTTGTAGAGACCCGAAGCTTGACGTACATGGACATTACATTACTTTTCCAGAATACTTAATACATAACAAAAACAGACACACAAGGACCGTAATAGTTTAGTGTCTTTGGAAACTCGGAATATAAACTTCTAATCATGTTGAAATATCTTCAACAACTCCGATAACGATCTTCCAATTTTTGTTTCCTTACCTAAAAACTGTCTTTATTTCCTGGGGAAAATAAAACATAAAAAGGGTGAGCTCATATGCTCAGTAAGGGAAAAAATAGAGAACATAAAACAATCCATAAACATTTGAAAGAAAAAACTTGAACATGAAATTTAAATATCAAAATCTTGAGCAAAGACATAAATCGTGGAAGTACACAAGGAATATATCCTAATAGAACATCAACCATGATAAAATATAATGGGAATAAAAAATGTAATTGTGAAAACCATTCAGCACATGTTATGATTTCCATAGTAGCCAATGAATTGCTGCCAAGACCATCTTAGTGGACAATGTACCTTTCTGAATCAAGTTTATTCCTCATTTCAGTCCTGTAACACTGAACCGGATTAACTTACCGTTCCAACCATGTCTATGTCATGAGATAAAAATCCTTACCCAATGCATTGGAGGGAGATATTTTCCCCACCCATCTCATAATGAAATCATTCTTACTTGTGCCACAACATAAATATAAATCATTCATCATAACCCAAAAAATAAAAATGTGTTTCATAAACATCATCCCATCATAACATAATCTATATAAAACAAATGGATATCATTTCATCATAAGAAAAGTGAAACCATTTAAATCCTAGAGGCTTCATACTTGAATCATACACATATGAAATAATTTTATCTTAGATGGAAAATGGTTTTGATAAAACACTTGAAATGAATTCTTGAGGAAAATATTCTTTCTTCTTCAAAATCAATTTCATTTCACAAAACATCATGAATTTTTAAAAGAAAAAGATTTTGTTTAAAATAGTCATGAAATATTTTGGAGGAAGCTTCATGAAAATAATGTTTTATAAAACCGTAAAAATCCTTTAATGCCGTATATGTTTAAAAAAACATTCTCCTCGTACTTTTGTTGGAAAAGTCAAAAAGTGCCTCGTAATGTAAACAAAAGAAACATTCCATACATACCATGTAGTAAAAGTCAAAATGGGTAAAAAGGACATTAAAAATACATAAAAACACTTTTATAAAACATTTACATGGATGATAACAATAACCCCAATAAATACTTACGTATAAGAAATCTCATTTAAAAATGAGATTTGAAAAATTATCCCTTACCTTAGGTACGATATGTTTCGTATGGATCCAAACCTCCTGTATAATGATTTAAATAATGTCATTGACTTATTAAATAATCATATTCATTGTTATGATATCATATATGTTTCACTTATGACTTTATATTGCCCGTTATTTTGTAAATTCCATGTTGAAGTAGCATTTTGGGTAAAATCATTTAATTTCTTGTATGTGTTTCGACTTGTCGTTCTTGATATTATTACTTATATCCTGATTTAAATAATTCCAGAATGTAAAACATGATTTATATATAATATATATTCATCATATACATATATATTATAGATCGATAAAAGGAATGAAATACACCATTCATGGAGACGGTAGACCGTACGTACGCATGAACGCTGTTTTTGTTTCCTTATAGAATTGAATGAAACTAAATATAAGACATACATATATATATACATAAATCTAGTAGAACTATTATTTCATATATTTCATTATTATTAATTATATAAACTTTATGATCATTCATGTATGGTTAACATGGAGAATGAATCTCATCGCGTCATGGAGACGGTAGTCCGTACGTATGCACGAGCGATGATATCGTTCCCATAATTATTGAATAGAATTGGAGTGGATGGTATAATATATCAGAACCATTATGATTTTATAATAACCATATATAGTTATTTTTTACACCATTATTCCCAGCCATGTAAGGTGTTGGTGGAAAAAACAGATTACACCACGACGTGGAGACGGTATTCCGTACGTACGCACGCGCGGTGATTTCATTTTCCGTAGGATAGATAGAAGGTGAAATGGATTTGTTTCATATTTATAACAACATATAAGTATATTAGTGATACTGATGTTATTACTTTATAATTAAACAACTAAAGAAGAATAATTTGAAGAAGAAATAAGCTTGAAATAATCGGTAGAAGAGATTACCTCTTCTTCGATGCACCTCCTTTAAAATTCTTCTTAAGGAACTAGGGTTGGTGTTTTGATAATACCAGTACCTCTATAAAGTTTCTAGGGAAGTGGGTAAGTGAAATGGGCAGGGGTTGGCCGATCATCAAGGCTCAAAATGGTGTCAAGAGAAGTGGTAAGGGGTGCCCTTTTATAAGGGAGGAGAGGGGCAACATTGGAAAAACTAAAAATATTATTTTATTATAAAGTCATATTCGGTTTTTAATAGCTCCAAATTGATTTATTTCTAAGATAATTTGGGTATGGGTCGGATTAATCTCATAAAATATAATTTAGACAAGTTTAGGTTTCTATTTTAACCTTATCGTTTAGATTTAACTTTAAGTTAAATAAGTTTACTTTTACCATGTCTTCTTGTTTTCTTACACTATAAGGTTAATACACTAACTATAACAAGCCAAACGAACCCCAAGTTGTTTATTATTACTATATATAACCTTATATAAGTCATTTTTCCAAACCTCATATTTTTAGGAATAAAATAACAATTAATAATATAATATTTGTTTTAAAAACTATTTTATGTCAATTTTGACACTATTTGGTAATTGATTTTTGTGAAACTCATAAAATAAATATTAGTTCGAATAAAGTTAATTAAATCACTACTAACATTTCATATTAACCTATAAAATTACTTTAATTCATAAAAAGTCTCAAATTACATTTATTTGAGTATTTATAATATCAATTATGTCAATATTTTATTAATGAGATAATTACTGCATCATCATTGTGTCATAAATAAATTAAATTATTTAATGTCTACAAATTATAAAAAAAATACCATTAGATAGTAAATCATCTTATCTTTCTAATGAATATTTATAGTCGAATTTATCTTATGTATTACCCTATATTAAAAATGGATTAGTTATTAAACTTTGATTTAACTATTTTAACCCTTCTTTAAATAAATTAATAATAAATGTCCTAATCTAATCCAAGTGGACCTAAATGGTCATATATTATTCCTAAGGTTTTTTTGGGTCGATTTATACTTGTCCAATAGAATTAGGACATGTTTTAGGGTAATATTAATATCATTTTTCCCTTAATTACCCTATTTACATTTAACTGTGGTAATAAAAGTAAAAAGTTACTATTCACAAAATATTATTTTCATCTCATTGAACCACATTTTAGTCTTTGATATTAACCGTGTCTCTTGTATTTTTGAAATTCAATTCACAAAATTGCTAACATATCATTTAAATGAAATAGTCGGTTTTTTAACTACCACTAAGTGGCTCACTATTCATCGAAAATTGATGTTTTTCAGAAAAATACCAAAATTCAGCCAAAGCATTATTTGATATTCCGAATTCAAAATTTATGTCTATTTTCTCAAATTCAAAACATAGAAGTGGAATTAATTAATTTTAAAATTAATTCCCGCTATCAAAACAAATAGCGTGTTTTAAACTATCAAAAGATTGATACTTGTTTATATCCAATTTCAAAGTGAAATTAATTCCAATGAACAACATTGGATTGAATGATAAAAATATATTCTAATTACACTTTAAAACAAATTAAAGAGATAATACAACCATATAAATTATTGCGATGAATAAAGTTGTTTTTAATGAAAATATAGCGTGTTTTTACTATTTATTAAAAGATAAAAGTTATCAGAATAATATGAAAACTTTATCCAAAGTAAATTTTTATATCCTGATTCCAAAGAAGAATTTTATTTTGTAAAATTGAACTTATAAACATGTAAAAATTATATTTAAAGTGGGTGCGCCATCAAAAGGCGGCAAAACTACATTTTTTGAAAAATACTTATTTTACCTTCAAAATTTATTTTGTTCTTATACCATATTATAGAAAATGTGTAAGATGAATAATAATGTTATAAAATTAAAATTTTAGTTAATACTATTCATAACGGCTTGTTCATAATAATATTATAATAATATGTTGTTGTTTAGTAAATCCTGGTATTGCGTACAACACACGCTATTGAGGAAGGTCGCAATTTTGTGTAATGCAAGCCAAGTCAGGGTTGCGTGTAGTGAACGATTCCTTTGTTGTTGCGTATAAAAAAAATACATTGATTGTATATATATACTCAATGTTTTGTAGAATAACTACTACCAAACAGACATGAACTTGTGTGTAACACGATCCAAGATTAGTGTTGCGTATACTGCAAGCTAATACGGTGTTGCGTATAGCGCAAGATAATCTTGGTGTAGCGTAAAACAAAAGATATGAAAGAAATTAAAAAGAATATATCTTATAAATTCTCGGGTTGTTATATTCTACCCCCCTTAAAATTAATTTCGCCCTCGAAATTCATCAGGGTTATAAATTGTTTACTATTCATAGAAACCTACATCGTAAAAAGGAATACTAAAACTTAATTTTAAGAACTAAAGTATGAAACGTAATGATTACCCAAAGTAACTCATCATTGGGTTTCCATAAAGGAGAACATAGGTGAAAATATGGATATGGAAGAGAAATCTAAACATCATGTTCTGATGTAGAGTGGTAGAGAACATGGCTATGAAAAATCCAACAATCACAAAGCCATAAATTTGTGATGATCTAAGGTACCATCTGATTCATCGGATATAAGGACACTAGGACAAAATTTTTTTGTATTCAATATCATTTCCCTAAAGTTAAAGAAATTTGAATTAGAAGAAATACGTTCTTGATTTTGGTACAATATCACCATTGGTCATTCCTTGGACAATTTCCACTTCATATCTTAAAGAAATGAAGTTTAATTTTTCAGTCGCGAAGTGTTAGCAGATCATTTGATAGAATTACAGGTCATTCGATCTATCTCAAACAAAAAGTTTTCAAAAGTTAACAAATATACATAAGTCCATCTATAGTGAGATTAATCATATATGATTCAAAAAATGGACTTATACTTCATCTACCATACCGCTTAATAAAATAAAACTAGTTTCTACTAAACAGGGACTTTCTATAGGCCATTGGTAGGTGATAAAGGCCATTCGCACTTCAGTTTTGGGTTCGATTCCCACAGCCTTGTCCGACGTGATGGGCTATCGCCTGTCCTACAGGTTGTCCTTTTTCTAAAACTACATTACTATAATATCCCATCAATAATATCGAATGAATTTTTATCCTTAAACAATACTAACTTATGTCCAACATAATCCATTCCAATCTTTAGGCTTATCTAAAATACATCGGTCCAAGATCATAGTATAAAGAAAACAATTACTAGAAATGTCATCTACCGAGCATGTGAATACCATCATTTATGCCCGATATATCTTGTTGATCACATTCCAATCATGTGAATACCTTAATCATGTATTCTCTTGAAAAATGAATACCCATTTAACCTTAGTGAAAACATGAATTTTGTAAAATTTTAACACTTTCTACATACCAAATTCCAAAAAATTCTATATACTCAAACCACAATATCACTTAGTTATTATATCAGTCATGAGATCATGAATTCAATCAAACATATTATTATCTTCTTATCCCCCCATTATGCGCATATCATCAACATTCAAAAAATATATGAATAACCTTTCATGGTTACCAGTACCATTCATCATACACTTTCAAAACGTAAGGAAAGAAAACAGTGTAACAATCCTTAACTATCTCTTTATTCCATAGTACCATGAGATTACTTATACAACATTACTCTTGATAAACATGTAATCATTCCACTACCTTCTTAAACCATTGACCGAGCTTGAACAATTCCTTCACTTCACATATGATTTGTATTCTCTTTATCATCATCCACATAAATACTACCCATATGACCATGCTGATTCTCTTTATGAGATTTTACTTTAGGGCATTAGTTTGCATAATGACCGTACATTCCACATTTAAAACATCTAATCATTATTGATGTCGTAGCAATACCATTATCCTTGTCCATGGTGTTAATTGAACCTTTTCCTTTGCACTCACTGGCTTTGTGTCCTTCTTTTCCACATACAAAGAATCTTCCAGTTCTTTTGAAACATTCTCCCTGATGCCTCTTCCCACATGATTTACATGAGGGGAATTGAACTTTCTTTCCTCTATGATCATCATGAGACTCTATCTTTATCTTATTAGCTGAGTCAGGAAACTTTCCAAAGTTGAGAATATTGATCATATTATGAGATTGATGATTAGAAATAATAATGATATTTGGACTTCCAGATCCAATTTCATTTGGTTGCTCATGAAGAATATCATTCCATTGTCCATCATATCCTCTATTATCTTGATTCTTCCAGTTTCCATCAATTTTCTAAAACCCAGAAAGAATAGTTTGAGAGGCCAAAATCATAATGAAGGGGAATTACCTTCAATATCTAAAATATTGTGCTAAATCTTAAGATTTTTACCATAGTTCTAGGACTATATCCTATACGTATACTTATCCATAGGGACATCCCTAGACATACCTTAGAAATATTTCTAGGGATCTCACTAACGTTTTCGCATCCTAGTTTCCAAAGGTTGACTAAACCTTTCCCCTGATACCAAATGTAGAGACCCGAAGCTTGACGTACATGGACATTATATTAGTTTTTCGGAATACTTAATACATAACAAAAACAGACACACAAGGACCGTAATAGTTTAGTGTCTTTGGAAACTCAGAATATAAACTTCTAATCATGTTGAAATATCTTCATCAACTCCCATAACGATCTTCCACTTTTTGTTTCCTTACCTAAAAACTGTCTTTATTTCCTAGGGAAAATAAAACATTAAAAGGGTGAGCTCATATGCTCAGTAAGGGCAAACATATAGAACATAAAACAATCCATAAACATTTGAAAGAAAAAAACATGAACATGAAATTTAAACATCAAAATCTTGAGCAAAGACATAAATCGCGGAATTACATAAGGCATATATCATAATGGAACATCAACCATGATAAAATATAATGGGAATAGAAAATTTAATTGTGGAAACCATTCATCACATGTTATGATTTCCATAGTAGCCAATGCATTGCTGCCAAGACCATCTTAGTGGACAATGTACCTTTCTGAATCGAGTTCACTCCTCGTTTCAGTCCTGTAACACTAAACCAGATTAACTTACCGTTCAAACCATGTCTATATCATGAGATAAAAATCTTTACCCAATGCATTGGAGGGAGATATAGGCCCCACCCATCTCATAATGAAATCATTCTTACTTGTGCCACAAAATAAACATAAATCATTCATCATAACCCAAAGAATAAAAATGGGTTTCATAAACATCATCCCATCATAACATAATCCACATAAAACGAATGGATATCATTTAATCATAAGAAAATTGAAACCATGCAAATCATAGAGACTTCATACTTGAACCATACACATATGAAATAATTTCACCTTTGATGGAAAATGGTTTTGATAAAAGACTTGAAATGAATTCTTGAGGAAAATATCATTTCTTCTTCAAAATCAATTTCTTTTCAGAAAACATCATGAAATTTTAAAAGAAAAAGATTTTGTTTAAAATAGTCATGAAATATTTTGGAATAATCTTCATTAAAATAAGGCTTTATAAAATAGTAAAAATCCTTTCATGTCGTATAAGTTAAAAAAACATTCTCCTCGTACTTTTGTCAGAAAAGTCAAAAAGTACCTCTTAACGTAAACAAAAGAAAGATTCCTTAAATACCATGAAGTAAAAGTCAAAATGGGTAAAAAGGAAATTAAAAATAAATAATAAAAATTTTCATAAAACATGTACATGGATGATAACAATAACCCTAGTAAATACTTACGTATAAGCAATCTCGAATAAAAATGAGATTTGCAAAATTATCCCTTACCTTAGGTCTGATATGCTTCGTATGGATACGAACCTACTATATAATGATTTAAATAATGTCATTGAATTATTACATAATCATATTCATTGTTATGATATCATATATGTTTCACTTATGACTTTATATTACCCGTTCTTTTGTAAATTCCATGTTAAAGCAGCGTTTTGGGTAAAATCATTTCGTTTATCGTATGTGTTTCGACTTGTCATTCTTGATATTATTACATATAGCCTCATTTAAATAACTCCATAATGTAGAAAATGATTTATATATAATATATATTCATCATATACATATATATTATAGATCGATAAAAGGAATGAAATACACCGTTCATGGAGACGGTAGACCGTACGTACGCATGAATGCTGTTTTCGTTTCATTACTGAATTGAATGAAACTAAATAGATTAAATAAATATATATATACATAAATCCAGTAGAATTATTATTTCATATATTTAATTATTATTAATTATATAATATTTATGATCATTCATGTATGGTTAACATGGAGAATGAATCTCATCGCGTCATGGAGACGGTAGTCCGTACGTACGCACGAGCGATGATATCATTCCATTAATTATTGAATAGAATTGGAGTGGATGGTATAATATATAATAATCATTATGATGTTATAATAAACGTATATAGTTATTATTTACACCATTATACCCATCCATTTATTCTGTTGGTGGAAAAACAGATTACACCACGGCGTGGAGACGGTATTCCGTACGTACGCACGCGTGGTGATTTCATTTTCCGTAGGATGGATAGAAGGTGAAATGGGGTTGTTTAATATTTATAATAACATATAAGTATGTTAGTGATACTGATGATATTAATTTATAATGAAACAACTAAAAAAGAATAAGTTGTAGAAGAAATAAGCTTGAAATAATCGGTAGAAGAGATTACCTCTTCTTCGACGCACCTCATTTAAACATATTCTTAGGGCACTAGGGTTGGTCTTTTGATAAGACCAGTACCTCTATAAGGTTTCTAGAAAAGTGGGTAAGTGAAATGGGAAGGGGTTGGCCGAGCATCAAGGCTCAAAATGGTGTGAAGTGAAGAGGCATGGGGTGCCCTTTTATAAGGTAGAAGAAGGGCACCTTTGGAAAAACTAAAAATATTATTTTATTATAAAGTCATATTCGGTTATTAATAGCTCCAAATTGATTTATTTCAGAGATAAGGTTGGGATGGGTCTAAATACTCTCATCAAATATAATTTATACAAGTTTAGGTTTATATTTTAACCTTATCATTTAGATTTCACTTTAAGTTAAAAAAGTTTTCTTTTACCGTGTCTTTTTGTTTTCTTACACTATACGGTTAATAACCGTACTATAACAAGACAAACGAACTTCAAGTTGTTTATTATTAATATATATAATACTTTCTATGTATTTTGGCCGAACCTTAGATTTTTAGGAATAAAATAACAATTAATTATATAATATTTGTTTTAAAAACTATTTTATGTCAATTTTGACACTATTTGGTAATTGATTTTTGTGAAAATAATAATAGAATGATTCGTTCGAAAAAAGTTATTTAAATCAATAATAACATGTCATATTAACCAATACAATTATTTTAATTCATAAAAAGTCTCAAATTAAATTTATTTGAGTGTTTATAACATCAATTATTTCAATATTTCATTAATGACATAATTACTACATCATCATTGGGTCATAAATAAATTAAATTATTTAACATCTAAAAATAATAAATAAAGTTCCATTAGGTAGGAAATCTTTTTAAATTTATAATTAATATTTATAGTAGAATTTATATTATGTATAACCATATATTAAAAATGAATTAGTTATTAAACTTTGATTTTAACTATTTTAACCCTTCTTTAAATAAATTAATAATAAATGTCCTAATCTATTCCAAGTGGGCCTACATGGTCATATTTTATTCATAAGGTTGTTTTTGGTCGGATTATACTTATCCAATAGAATTAGTACATGTGTTAGGGTAATATTAATATCATTTGTACCCTTAATTACCCTATTTACTTTTAACCGTGGTAAATAAAAGTAAAAAGTTACTATTCACCAAAAATGATTTTCATCTCATTGAACCACATTATAGTCCATGATATTAATAGTGTCTCTCGGATTTTTGAAATTCAATTCACATAAGTGGTAAAATTTCATTTAAATGAAAAAGTCAGTTTTTTAACTACCACTAAGTGGTATCACTATTCATCGAAATTTGATGTTTTTCAGAAAAATACCAAAAATTCAGCCGAAGCATTATTTGATATTCCGAATTCAAAATTGATGTCTATTTTGCCAAATTCAAAACATATAAGCATCATTAATTAATTTTAAAATTAATTCCTGCTATCAAAACAAAGAGCGTGTTTTTAAGAAACAAAAACTATCAAAAGATTGATACTTGTTTATATCCAATTTGAAAGTGAAATTAATTTCAATGAACAACATTGGATTAAATGGTAAAAATATATTCTAATTACATTTTAAAACCAATTAAAAAAATAATACAACCATATGAATTATTTCGATGAAAAAAGTTGTTTTAAATGAAAATATAGCGTGTTTTTACTATTCATTTAAAACTGAAAGTTATCAGAATAATATGAAAAATTTATCCAAATTAAATTTTTATATCCTGATTCCAAAGAAGAATTTTATTTTGTAAAATTGAGCTTATAAAAATTTCAAAACTCTATTTAAAGTGGGTGCGCCATCAAAAGGCGGCAAAACTGCATTTTTTGAAAAACACTTATTTTACCCGAAAAATTTATTTTGTTCTTATACCATGTTCTAGAAAATGTGTAAGATGAATAATAATGTTATAAAATTAAAAATATAGGTAATAATATTCATAACATCTTTTTCATAATAATATTAAAATAATATATCGTTGTTTAGTAAAACCCAGTATTGCGTACAACACACGCTATCGAGGAAGGTCGCAATTGTGTGTAATGCAAGCCAAGTCAGGGTTGCGTCTAGTGCATGACTCCTTTATTGTTGCGTATAACAAAATACATTGAATATATATATACTCAATGTTTCGTAGAATAACTACTATAAAAAAACATGAAATTGTGTGTAACAAGATCCAAGATTAGTGTTGCGTATACTGCAAGCTAATACGGTGTTGTGTATAGTGCAAGATAATCTTGGTGTAGCGTACAACAGAAGATATGAAAGAAATTAACATGAATATATCTTATAAATTCTCGGGTTGTTATAGTCGTTATGAATAGTAATACCAACCTTTTGAAATTTTATAAATTTTATTTTTCAAAATGGACTTCATTTTTGGATTCTGAATTCCAAATTAACTTAGGGTGAATTTTTGGTATTTTTTTTTGAAAAAATTCAATTTTTGATGAATACTGAAAAACACTACGTTATTATTTAAAAATGATTATTATTTAAATAATAATTATTATTATTTAACTTTTATTTATAGTCAAAATAGATACATCATACCTATATTAGTCCAATTTAATTCATTAGCGTCATTTTATAATAAGATTATATATATATATATTTGTTGATATTTTGACCTTCTTTTACCCACCTTCTAGGCACATTTGCAAATTGTCTTAAATCATAATTTTACCACTTCTGTTAATTGAATTAATAAAATAAGAGAGACACATTTGAAATCATTATGTAAAATTTTGTTCAATAAGATGAAATTTTTTTGTGAATAGTAATTATTAATTTTTTTTACCACAATTAAATGTAAATAGGGAAATTAAAGGTAAAATTGATATTATAATTACCATAACACATGTCCAAATTATATTATATAAGTTTATTTTGACCAAAATTAACCATACGAATAATATATGATCATTTTTTATCCACTTGTAATAGATTAAGACATTTATTATTATTTTATTTAAAGAAGAGTTAAAAGTGTTAAATTCAAATTTTCGTAACAATTTCTTTTTAATATAGGATTTTGTGTAAGAAAAATTCTTCTATAAATATTAATTAGAAAGATAAAAATATTATCTAAATAATTCTTGTTTATTTATAATTTTTATACATTAAATAATTAAATTTATTTATGACACAATTATGGTGAAATAATTACCTTATTAATGAAAGATTAAAATAATTGATAATATAAATATCCATAAAAATGAAAATTGAGACTTTTTATGCATTCCAAAAATATTCTACCTTAATATTACTGGTTATGGTTGATTTAATAAACTGTGTTCTGACTGATAATGTTTTTATGACTTTCAAAAAAACAAAATACCAAATAGTGTCGAAATTGACATAAATGAGTTTTTAAAACAAATACTATATTATTAAATGATATTATTCCTAAAAATCTAAAAATTAAAAAAAGGGATATGATCATGTTATATATGTAATTAATAAAGCACTTTTGGTTATGTAGTCTTTTTATAGTACTTTTATTAACCATTTATTATAATAATACAAGAATACATGGTAAAAGTTAAACTTTTTAACTAAGAGTTAAATCTAAAAAATAAGGTTAATATGGTGACTTAAACCAGTATAAAACCTATTGGTTGGAAGGTTTTCGACCCACAACCACATTTTCCTTGAACTAAATCCTTTTTGAGCCACAATAAACCAAATATGATGGTATAATAAAATAATATTTCAAGCCTTTCCTAAAGTGACCCTCACTTCTGTTATAAAATGTTACTTCCCCTTCTTTTAAAATTACAACTCAAAAACCATTTAGCTTGGGAAAACCCTACATAAATATCCTCTAAAATACCCTCATATCAATCTATTCAACATACTTGGATCATAAAGCCATTATAAGGAGTCCTTTTGATCAAATCAAACGGAAGCACCCGAAGAAGAGGTAATAATATCATCACCTCATTTAAAGTTCTTTTCTTCTTCCAATTCCAAATTTCTCTCTTGTTTCCATACCAAAATAATAAATCTAGAACCTTTTATATAATGAGATTTTATTTTAAATATGGTACAACCATATTAATTATTCTATCCATCCTATGAATGAAAAAGTCACCATATGTGTGTACCTACAGCTTACCATCTCCAGGTGGTGGTGTATGTTGTTATTTAACACATGATTATTTGGATGGGTATAATAATGAGTAAAATTGATGTAAATAATAAATATATCATGTAAATTAATATTTATATATGATTTAATGTCCAATTACATACTATTTCACCATAAATAGAATGGTATTGTCGCTCGTGCGTACATACAGATTACCGTCTCCACCAATGTGATTAGATTCCTTCACCATTGTAACCATTCAACAATAATTTTAATTTTATGATTAAAAATAATTTTCAAGAACATAATATGATTATGGATATGATTCAAATACATCCTATCCATAACAAACATGTCTTATGTAATAAAATCTATAATGGAAAACAGATTAGTTAGCACCCGAAACAATGATACTACTGAAATATTATGGACAAAGCACTATTAGAAGATCATATATGATATAATTTTTATGTATGTAGCTCATGTATAATTTAATAACAATGATTTTAATATTATACAAGATGTTAACATACCCTCAACAAAAAAAATGTACAAGGCAAGGGTTAATTTTACAATCTCTTTATTATTCGAGTTTGTTTATATGTATCTACAGAGATCTATTTCTCATCCATATCTATGTTTTCTATAAATGTATTTCAAAACATTTTTACTATTTCCTAGATTATGGGTTGATGTATTTTATTACCTTTTTTGACTTTTTATAAAGTGTTTTGAAAGTAAAATTTCAATCTTTTTCCAAACAAGGTACTTTATGACATTTTTGATAAATTAAGGTAAGAATGTTTTTATTAATGTATATAGAAGGTGTGACTATTTTCCGCCGTTATAACATCTTCAAAGCTTCACTTACATTCTAATAAGAATATTTTCAACACAACTATTTTCTTTTATAATTATGTGACTTTTTGAGGATTTCAAAATAGAATGTGATATTTCTCTCCAAAAGACTTGATTTAGTCTTTGTCAACTTCCTTTGATGGATTTTACACTTGTTTGAAGTGGATTTATTATGATACAATATTTCATATTGTATTTATGGTTTTTTGATATGTTTGACTGTGGTGTGTTATTTTTTATACCATTCGTGGTTTCTGGTTAAAGTATTAAAATTTTGTAGGCTAGTTTTAATAAGAATCATTATTTTATGTTTCATCCTTTTCATATGTGGAATGTATTAGACTTAGTATGTGATTGGTAGATCCCTCTATAGCTCATAAATGCATTGGTAGGTCTCATGAGACAAACTAGTGTCTTGTTACAAGGCCCTGAAAAAATACTATTTGTAGTGTTTGAACATTTCCTTGACAATTTGTTTATGATTTCTGATATTATGAATTCTAAAAGTATGAAATTAGCTATTGAAAATATTATTCAACTAGTAGAATACCCAACAGGAAAATTAAATTGCATTATTTGACTTATCGTTTCCACATTAGGATGATTTTTAACTTTAAAAGGTTTTTATTTTAGTCTTATACATTGCCTTAAATGCTTATTTATATTTATGACAGTTTCTGATATATTGTTAACTTTACTGATAATCTAATCTCAACCCTTTCTTATGTTATTTTTACCCCAGGATGTGAAGAATTATATTACGATTAACTTATAACAATAGGCAATGGAATACGAGTGTGTTAAAAAGGGGAAAAAATATTGGTGTTTTTACATTTCATAATGTAATGTAAAACTTATGTATGTATATTGTACTTCCTAGGCTACAAAAATAATTTGCATTTCGAGACATGATCTCTTGTGATCATGCTAATGTAATGTAATAATGCACAAACTCTAGGTAACTAGGGTTTGGTGTAACACACTGAGATTTTATGTGATATATTATTTTCATTGATGTCTTATATTATAAACTACACCAAGATTTTCGTGTATTATACACAACACCGTATTAGCTTGCAGTATACGCAACACTATTCATGGCTTGGGTTACACACAATTTCATGTTCGTTTTGTGGAAATTATTCTATGCAACATTAAGTATAGATTTTTTTTAATGTATAAATGAAATAAGTTTTGATTATGTTATACGCAACACCAAATAGAGCTTTCACTACACACAGTCCTGACTTGTCTTGCATTATATGCAATCAAGACCTTCTTCGATGTCATGTGTAGTACGGAATACCGAGTTTTACTAAACGAGATATTATTATAATATTATTATGAACTAGCTGTTATGAATAGTAATACCCCCTTTTTGAAATTTTATAAATTTTATATTTCAAAATTGACTTCATGTTCAGATTCGGAATATCGAAATTAGCTTAGGGTGAAATTTTGGTATTTTTCTGAAAACTTTCAATTTTTGATGAATAGTGAAAACACTGTGATAAATTTAAAAACCGACTTTTTGAATAAATAATCATTTATTTTATTTAAATCTATTTTAGGTAAAAATTGATACACAATACATATATAAGTTCAATGTAATTCATTGAGTCATTATATAATAATTTTAGATATATAAAAATTTTATTGATCTTTTCACCGTCTTTTTCCCTCCTCCTAGGAGAATTTGAAAATTTACATAAAACATAATTTTACCGTTTCTATGAGTGAAATTTAAAAAATTTGAGAGACACGGTTAATATAAATGAGTAAAATATGGTTCAATAAGATAAAAATATTTTTTCCTGAATAGTAACTTTTTACTTTTATTTAGCACTGTTAAAAGTATATAGGGTAATTAAAGGTAAAAATGATATTATTATTACCCTAATACATGTTATAATTCTATTAGATAAGTGTAATTTGACCAAAAAAATTGTTAGGAATAAAATATTACTCTTTAGTTCCACGTGGATTAGATTAGGACATTTATTTTTATTTTATTTAAAGAAGAGTTAAAATAGTTAAAATCAATGGTTAATAAGTAAAACATTTTTAATATAGCGATATAAATAAGATAAATTAGACTATAAATATTTATTATAAAGCTAAAAAAATTTCCTACAAAATGATATTTTATTTATAATTTTTAGACATTATATAATTTAATTTATTTATGACACAATGATGATGCAGTAATTACCTTATTAATGAAATATTAAAATAATTGATGTTATAAATACACAAATAAATGTAATTTGAAACTTTTTATAAATTATACTAACTATTTAGGTTAATATGACATGTTATTATTGATTAAATTACCTTTTTTGAACTAATCATGCTGTTATTATTTTCACAAAAATCAATTACCAAATAGTGTCAATATTGGCATAAAATAGTTTTTAAAACAATATTATATTAATAATTGTTATTCTATTCTTAAAAATATAAGGTTCTTCCAAATGACTTATATAAGGTTAAATATATTAATAATTAACCACTTGGGGATCTTTTGGCTTCATATAGTATGTTTATTAACCATATAGTGTAAGAAAACAAGAAGACACAGTAAAAGTTAAATTATTTAACTTAGAGTTAAATCTAAATGGTAAGGTTAAAATAGTAACTTAAACTTGTATAAAACCTATTTTTTGAGAGTATTTCGACCCATCCCCACATTATCGTCGAAATAAGTCCCTTTGGATCCATTATAAACCGAATATTACTTTATTATAAAATAATATTTTTAGTTTTTTCCTAAAGTGCCCCTCTCCTCCCTTATTAAAGGGCACCTCCTCCCTCTTCTCTTTACAAAATTGTGAGCCATCATGCTCTGCCAAACCCTACTCATTTCCCTTATAAACATCCATATAAATATTATAGAGGTTCTGGTCTCCTCAAAAGACAAACTCTAGTGCCTTAAGAGTAAGCTTAAAAGAGGTGCGTCAAAGAAGAGGTAATCTCTTCTACCGATTCTATCATGTTTTATTTCTTCTTCAACATCTTCTTATTTAGTTGTTTCATTATAAAGTAATAACATCAGTATCACTAAAATATTGATATGTTATTATAAAATTGAAACAACCCCATTTCACCTTCTATCCATCTTATGGAAAACGAAATCACCGTGCATGCGTACCTACGGAATACCGTCTCCACGCCGTGGTGTAATCTGTTTTTCCACCACCACCTTACTTGGATGGGTATAATGGTGTAAAGAATAACTATATATAGTTATTATAACATCATACTGATTCTATGATATTATATCATCCACCCCAATTCAATTCAATTATTATGGGAACAATATCATCCCTCGTGCGTACGTACAGATTACCCTCTCCACGACGCAATGAGATTCATTCTCCATGTTAACCACTCAAGAATGATTATAAAGTGTATATAATGAATAATAATGAAATATATTACATGATAAATATATTTATTTATGTATATATATATATATATGTCATCTACTTACTTCCATTCAAGTCAATAAGGAAAGGAAAATAGCATTCATCCATACGTACGGCCTACCGTCTCCGTGAACGGTGTATTTCATTTAATTTATTTATCTTTTATATATATATAAACTGAATATATATGATATATAAATCATGATTTACATTCTATAAGTAATTAAATAATGATATAATTTATAATAATATCAAGAACAACAAGTCTAAACATGTAAGTTAAATAAATCGATTTCACCCAAGACAATACTTTAACATGAAATTTAAAAAAGAACGAGTAATATAAAGTCATAAGTGAACCGTATATGATATCATAACAATGAATATGATTCTTTAATACGTCAATGATATTATTTAAATTATTATACAGGAGGTTCGGATACGTATGAATCATATTGGACCAAAGGTAAGGGATAAGTATTCCAATCTCGTTCTTATCCGAGATTGTTTATTCAAAAGTATTTACTGGTGTTGTATTTTTCCTAAATGTCCATAAATATGTTTTTCATAAAGTGTTAAATATTATTCCATTTTTTTTAAGTCATGTTTACCCATTTTGACTTTTACTTTGTGTTATGGAAGGAATCTTTCTTTTTTTTACCATATTTTGTACTTTTTGACTTTTCCTTTAAAAGTTCGAGGAGAATGTTTTATTAAGTTATACGGAATTAATGGATTTTTACGGTTTCATAACGACATATTTTCATGAAGTTTACTCTACACTATTTCATGGTTATTTTCAATAAAATCCATTTATTTTAAAATTTCTTGGCATTTTGTGAAAAGGAAATTATTTTTAAGAAGAATGGATATTTTTCTCCAGAATTCTTTTCAAGTGTTTTATCAAAACCATTTTCCATCTAAGATGAAATTATTTCATATGTGTATGTTTCAAGTATAATGTCTCTATGATTTACATGGTTTCACTTTCCTTATGATGAAATGATATCCAATTGTTTTATATGGATTATGTTATGACGGGATGATGTTTATAAAACCCATTTTATTCTTTGGGTTATGATGAGTGATTTACGTTTATGTTGTGGAACAGGTAAGAATGATTTCATTATGAGATGGACGGGACCTATATCTCCCTAAAATGCATTGGGTAAAGATTTATATCTCATGAGATAGACATGGATAGAATGGTATGTTAATCCAGTTCAGTGATACAGGACTGGAACGAGGAGTGAACTCGATTCAGAAAGGGACTTTGTCCACTAAGATGGTCTTAGCAGCAATGGATTGGCTTCTATAGAAATAATATCATGTGCGTAATGGTTTTCCACAATTAAATGTTTTATTCTCAAGATATTTTATCATGATTTATGTTCCTTTATGATCTATGCCTTACGTACTTCCATGATTTATTTCACAACTCATGATTTTGATGTTTAAACATTATGTTCATGTTTTGAAGTTGAAATGTATATCGTTTGTTTTATTTTCTCCATGCTTACCCTTACTGAGAATTATTACTCACCCTTTATATGTTTTCTTTTCCCTAGGATATAAAGAAAGGTTTTAGTTAAAAAAAAGAATATCTTTATGGGATATGTTGATGATCATTCACCATGATTAGAAGATTATATTCTGAGTTTCAAAGACACAATACTACTACGGTCCTTTGGCGTCTGTTTTTGTTATGTATTAGATATTCCGAAAAAGTAATGTAATGTCTATGTACATCAAGCTTTGGGTCTCTAAAGTTGGTATTATAGGAAAGGTTTAGTCAACCTTTGGAAACTAGGATGCGAGAACTTTAGTGATATCCCTAGATATATTTTTAAGGTATGTCTAGGGATGTCCCTAAGGTCTAGTATAACTATAGGTTACGATCCTAGAATTATGTTGACAATCATGAATAACCTTGGGTGAACCTAGGTGGTCATGGATAAAATAATATGTGATAAGTTAGATGTCCCATAAGTGACTTTTTATGATTATGTGGTTCCTAGTTATTTTAACTGTTTCTTACACCATGGTTTTTTGTTTTAGTCAATGGATGGAATCGGAAGGAATTGGGTCAACATTGAATCCAATGGACAAATTGGTGACTATGATCAACGAAATATCATAATTCCTAAATAGAATGATTTTGTGATTATATCGAATTAGTCATCACGATATATGACTATCATTGTGAACTTTAGTGGTATTCCTAATTCATCAAATAAGAGGAAGATGAAATTTTATGAATATTAGCATGGTGAGGAGAATAAATAAAGGAAGATCGAGATTTCTAAAGAATGGAAGAAGAACCTTGATGAATACATCAAATGGAGGGTAAGATGTTATCTGTGTGGAGAGAAGGTTTATAGAGTGACAGACTGTTATGGAGTTCAATGACTTATCTGTGGAGAACATGGGCATTACCCAACACAATTCCCTGACCAAAAAGGTTACTTCTAAATTAATAAAGGACTTATTCCATGAAAATCATTGAAGAGAATTGATTGAAGTGTTTATGTATTGGTATTCATGAATAATGATGTTGAGGTACTTTTATCATATATTGGAATATCTATGTGTTGGTCCATTGTGGTTTTAAATAATTATAAGTTACCTGTAACCATGAAAAGGGATTGAAATATTTTTTGAAAGCAGATGATATGTGCATAATGAAGGGAGAAGGAGAAAATAATATGTTTGATAGTATTCATGGGCTCCTGACTGATATAAGGACAAAGTGATATTTTGGTTTGAGTGTATAGAAAATTTGGGATTTTGGTATGTGGAAAGAGTTAACTTTTGACAAAATTCCTGCTTTCACTGAGGTTTTATTGTAATTCATGTTTCAAGAGAATACATGATTAAGGTATTCACATGTTTGGAATGTGACCAACAACAAGATATATCTTATGATATGTGGGGATAAATTATAGTATTCATATGCTTGGTAGAAGACCTCTCTAGTAATCGTTTTCTTTATATTATGAGATTGGACAAAAGTATTTTGGATAAACCTAATGATTGGAATAGATTAATTTAGACATCTGATATTATTGTTTAAGGCTAGAGATTTTTGTTATGTTATAATATTATATTTTCAGAAAAAGGAAAACTCATAGGACATGCGACTACCCATCGCTTCAGAAAAGGATGCGGGAATTGAACCCACAACCGAAGTGTGACAGGCCTTTATCACTGGCCTATAGAAAGTCCCTGGTTAGTAGAAATTAGTTTAATATTATTAAGCAGTATGATAGATGAAGTATAAGTTCATTTTTGGAACCATATATGATTAATCTCATCGTAGATGGACTTATGTATATAATTATTGCTAATTTATGTTTGAGATAGATGGAATGACCAATCATTATATCACATGATCCACTAACACTTCATGGAAGACAAATTCAACTTCATTTATTTAAGAGATGACGTGGAAATTTGTAACGCCCCGACCCCAGCTACCCAGAGTCGGTGCATTACTTCGTAACATTGGCATGATCACAAGAAAGATCAAATATCGAAAGACCGATTGGTTTAGTAGCCTTGGAAACACTAGATATATTCATAAGTTTTACATTACATCATAAAATGAAAAACTAATACAACAACATAATGTTTCCAACGTCCACACTATAAACCCATAATATCCCTGCAAGTCAATCATAATTTACTTCTTCACTACCTGGGAAAAAGAAAACATAGAAAAGGGGTGAGCTCAAATGCCCAGTAAGGATAACAATATAGCGGAACATTCAAAATAAGCATAAACATTTAAGGCAATGAATTACTAAATCAAAAGCCTTTTAAAATTGAACTTCAGCATAGTATGGAAAAAGTAAAATGAAATAATGCCATTTACTTGTTCACATGGATATTCTACTAATCGAATAATCACATGCAATATCAATAACCACTTTCATAATGTTGGAATGCATAATGCCAGACTATCATAACCACATAGCCAAGGCCTCGTGCAAAGACTACAAATAAGATTTTGTCAAGGCCTTGTGCCAAGACACTAGTTTGTCTCATGAGACCTACCGATGCATCGAGGAGCTATAGCGGGCTCCACCCGTCACTTATTAAGTCCAATGCATTCCCATATGAAAAGGTTTAAACATAACATAAACATTCGTATTAAAACTAGCATACGAAATGTCAATACTTTCACAATAAACTATGAATGTTATAAAAATAGCACATCCACAGTCAAACATATCACAAAACCTTCAATACAATATAAAAGTTTTGTATCATAATAAATCAACTTCAAATAATCTTAAAATCCATCAAAGGATGTTGACATAGATGAAATCAAAATTCTTTTTAAAGAAATATCTCCTTTTATTTTGAAATCATTTAAGATCCATATAAAATAAAACATTTTCTTTGAAAATATTCTTATAAGCTTGTAAGGAAAGCTTTGAAGATTTTATAACGGCGTAAAATAACCGCACCCGCTGTATAAGTTAAAAAAAACATTCTTACCTCAATTCTGTCGAAAAGGTTAAAAAGGACCTTGTTTTGAAAACGACGGAAAGATTCCTTTATAAACCTCTTATAAAAAGTCAAAAAAGGGTATAAATGACTTTTACCCATATTCTTGTAAATAGTAAAAATGTTTTGAAATACATTTTTAAGAAACATGGATGTGGATGATAAAGAGATCCCAGTAGATTATTACATATAAACAACCTCGGATAATGAAGAGATTGTGAAATAACCCTTACCTTGTACTTTTCCTTGGTTAGGGTAGGTTAACCTCCTGTATAATGGTGAAATAATTGTTATTAAATTATACAAGAATCATATATATTAATATGATATCATATATGATCTTTTAACATTGATTTATTAATAATATCTTAGAATTATCATCGTTTCGGGTGTTAACTTACTCATTTTCTTTTATATGTTTTGTTACATAAGCCATGTTTGTTGTATCTTATTCATATCCAGAATGATATCAAGTCCTTAAACATCATTTTTAAATCATAAAATGATAATTATACTTGAATGGATACGATGGAGAATGAATCTCATCGCGTTCGTGGAGACGGTAGTCCGTACGTACGCACGAGCGACAATATCATTCTTTTGATATTAAAATAATATATAAATGAATGGTATATCATATATACAGAATCATTAACATGTTATATTTATTATTTACATGAGTTACACATCATTATTATACCCATCCAAATAATATTATATTGAATAACAATTACACCACGACGTGGAGACGGTAAGCCGTACGTACGCACGTATGGTGACATGTTATTCAAAGGGTGGATAGAATACTGAATATGGTTGTACCATACTTATAATAACATCACAGTATATGTGAGATACTGGAGTTATTATTTTAGAATGGTAAGAACAAAGGAAGAAGAAGTGGAAGAAAAAATGAACTTAGAAAAGGGTGGTGAAATCATTACCTCTTCTTCGGGTTCTTCCTTTTGATTTGATGAAAAGGGCTCCTTAAGTTGGATTTCTGATCAAACTAAGGCCTCTAGGTTGTAGTGAGGGATGTTGGGAGATTATTTGGGCAGAGTTTGGCCGAACCAAAAGGCTTTGAAGGTGTGAAGAAATGAGAAGGAGGAGTGCCCTTTTATAAGAGGGGTGAGGGGCACCTTTGGAAAAGCTAGAAATATTAATTTATAATAAATTCATATTCGGTTTCTAAAGGCTCCAAAGTTGACTATTCAAAGGATGAGGTGGGGATAGGTCGAAAACAACTCATCCAATAGAATTTAGACAGGTTTGGGTACTTATATTAACCTTATCTTTAAGTATTAACTCTAAGTTAATTAGTTTCACTTTTACAATGTCTCTTTGTATTTTTATATATTATGGTTAATAAACTTACTATATACATCCAAGCGACCCACAAGTGGTCCATTAATGATTAACCTATCATAATATAAGTCTCTTGGCCGAACATTAGATTTTTAGGAATTTAATATCAATTAATAATATAATATTTGTTTTAAGAACTCTTTTATGTCAATTTTGACACTATTCAATAGTTGATTTTTGTGAAACTCATAACAGATTGATTACTTCGAACAAAGTCCATTAAATCAATACTAATATATCATATTAGCCTAGAAAATTAGTTTAATTCATTAAAAGTTTCATATTATATTTATTTGGGTATTTATAATATCAATTATTTTAATTTTTCACTATTATAGTATTTACTGCATCATCATTGTGTCATAAATAAAATAACTTATTTAATGTCTAAAAATTATAAATAAAATATCATTATGTAGGAACTCTTTTTATCTTTCTAATGAATATTTATAATCGAAAATCCAACATGTATAACCCTATGTAAAAATTGTTGTTCTAAAAGATATATGTTTGTGTCATTTTTGTATTCATTTTGACTTAATTAAAATAAAGTGTCATTATCACTTACAAGTGGATCCATGGGGTCCCAAAATAGACCCAAAGATTCCCATGGTCGACCATCTATCAACCAATAGGGTTAAGACACGTTTTTAGGGTAATTTAGTATTATTATAATATTATTTTTTTAACCCTTATTTACCGGATTTACCCTTAACCATGGTAAATAAAATATTTACCGCAGTAATTATTCAAAATGTCTAAAAATAAAAGTTACCTATTTACACAATTTGAACATCCTGATTCCAAATATGGAATCCATTTTCCTAAATTCAAAACACAGAAGTGGCAGAAATTAATTTAAAATTAATTCCCGCTGTCAAAACAAAAAGCGTGTTTTTTAGAGATAATAACTATCAAAAGATTGACCCTTGTTTATGTTCGGTTTAATTGTAAAATTATGTCCAATGACCAACATTATATTAAATGGTAAAAATATATTCTAAATATACTTTAAAACTACTAATATTCATAATTTATCACTATTAATTATTTTGATTAAAAAAGTTGTTTTTAATTAAAATTTAGTAATTTTCACTATTCATCAAAATATGAAAGTTATCCGAAAAGTACCAAAATTTCACCTTAGGCTAAATTCGATATTCCGAGTCCAAAAATGAAGTCCATTTTCAAATATAAAATATATATAATTTCAAAAATTAGGTATTACTATTCACAACGGCTAGTTTAATTAGTTGTGGTGTGTGTTAGAACTCGAGGTTGCGTACAACACACGCTATCGCATTATTCAAAGGGAAACGTACCGTAGAAGCTTGGGGTGTTACAAAAATGTTCAAGGCATGAACAACAGTGAGATTGTACCAAAATCAAGTAAGTATTTATTTTAATTAAAAAATTATTCAAAATTATCGAAATGATCTTGAAAACCAAAAATGTTGTCCTAGTGCCCACATATCTGATGAATCAAATGGTACCTTAGATCATCACAAATTTATGGCTTTGTGATTGTTTTATTTTTTCATATCCATGTTCTCTACCACTCTTCATCTAAACATGATTGTTAGATTTCTCTTCCATATCCATATTTTCACCTATATTCTCATTTGTGGAATCCCAGTGGTGAGTTACTTTGGGTATCCATTATGTTTCTAATGCTCCTTTTTAAAATGATGATTAAGTATTCCTTTTTATGATGTGGGATTCTATGAATGAAACCTTCAAGTAGTAAACTATTTATAACCCCGACGAATTTCAAGGGTGAAATTCATTTTAAGGGGGGTATAATGTAACACCCCAAGGTTTTATGAGATATATTATTTTCATTGATTTCTTCTATTATATACTACACAAATATTAGCTTTTACTATATTCTACACTGTATTCTCTTGCAATATATGCAAAACTATTTTTGGCTCATGTTACACACAATTTAATGTTTGTTTTTTGAAATTATTATACGCAACATAAAGTATAGATTTAGTTTAATGTATAAATGAAATAAGTTTTTATTATGTTATACGCAACCCCAAATAGAGATTTCACTACATGCAGTCATGACTTGGATTTCGTTACACGCAATCAAGACATTCTTCGATAGTGTGTGTAGAACACAATACTGAGTTTCACTAAACGTGATATTATTATAATATTATTATGAACTAGCTGTTATAAATAGTAATAACCACTTTTTGAAATTTTATAAATTTTATCTTTCAAAATGGACTTCATTTTTGAATTCAGAATATTTAAATTACCCTAGGGTGAGATTTTGGTATTTTTCTGAAAACATTCAATTTTTGATTAATAGTGAAAACAGTAGGTTACTATTTAAAAACCAACTTTTTTTAATTAGTTATTTATTTTATTTAAATTTATTTTGGGTAAAAATTGATACATAATACCTATACAAGTTCAATGTAATTCATTGAGTCATTTAATAAAAAATTTAGATATATAAAAATTTTATTGAACATTTAACCGTCTTTTACCCACCTCCTAGGAGAATTTGAAAATTTACATAAAAATTAATTTTACCGCTTCTGTGAGTGGAACATTGAAAATATGAGAGACATGGTTAATATCAAGGAGTAATATGTAGTTCAATAAGATAAAAATAATTTTTGGTGAGTAGTAACTTTTTACTTTTATTTACCACGGTTAAATGTAAATAGGGTAATTAAGGGTAAAATGATATTATCATTACCCTAATACATGTACTGATTATATTGGATAAGTGTAATTTGAAAAAAAACAACCTTAGGAATAAAATATTTCCCTTTAGGTCCACTTGGATTAGATTAGGACATTTATTTTTATTTTATCTAAAGAAGAGTTAAAATAGTTATAAACCATGTTTAATAACTAAAACTTTCTTAATATCGGGTTATACATAAGATAAATTCGGATATAAATAGTCATTAGAAAGGTAAAACGATTTCCTACAAAATAATATTTTATTTATAATTTTTATACATTAAATAATTTAATTTATTAATGACACAATGATGATTCAGTAATTCTGTTATTAATGAAATATTAACATAATTGATATTATAAATACCCAAATACATGTAATTTGAGACTTTTTATAAATTAAAATAATTATTTAGGTTTATATGACTTGTTAGTATTGATTCAATTAACTTTTTTTAACTAATAATTCTGTTATTATTTTCACAAAAATCAATTACCAAATAGGGTCAAAATTGACATAAACTAGTTTCTAAAACAAATATTATATTATTAATTGTTATTCTATTCCTAAAAATATAAGGTTCATCCAAATTACTTAGATAAGGTTATATATATGAATAATGAACCACTTGGGGTTGTTTTGGATTCTTATATTAAGTTTATTAACCATATAGTGTAAGAAAACAAGAAGACACAGTAAAAGTTAAATTATTTAACTTAGAGTTAAATCTAAATGATAAGGTTAAAATAGTAAACTCAACATGTCTAAAACCTATTGGTTGAGATTATTTATACCCATAACCACTTTATTATATAAATAAGTCACTTTGGATCCATTATAAAGCGAATATTACTTCATTATAAAATAATATTTTATGTTTTTTCCTAAAGAGCCCCTCTCATCCCTTATAAAAGGACACCTCCTTCCTCTTCTCTTTACACAATTGCGAGCCTTCATTCTTGGCCAACCCATGACCATTTCTATTTTAAACTTCCCTAGAAACATTATATATGTTCAGGTATCCTCAGAAGTCCAAATCTAGTGCCTTAAGAGGAAGCTTAAAAGAGGTGCGTCGAAGAAGATGTAATCTCTTCTACCGATTCTTTCAAGTTTTATTTCTTCTTCAACTTATTCTTATTTAGTTATTTCATTATAAAGTAATAACATCAGTATCACTAATATACTTATATGTTATTATAAATATGAAACAAACCCATTTCACCTTATATCCATCCAATGGAAAACGAAATCACCGTGCACGCGTACAAATAGAATACTGTCTCCACGCCGTGGTGTAATCAGTTTTCCACCACCATCTTACTTGGATGGGTATAATGGTGTAAAGAATGAATATATATAGTTATTATAACATTATACGGATTCTGAGATATTATATCATCCACCCCAATTCAATTTAATAATTATGGGAACGATGTCATTGCTCGTGCGTACATACGGATTACCGTCTCCACGACGCGATGCGATTCATTCTCCATGTTAACATCTCAAGAATGATTATAAAGTATATATAATGAATAATAATGAAATATAAGGCATGATAAAGTTACTTTATTTATGTATATATATATATATATGTCATCTACTTACTTCCATTCAAGTCAATAAGGAAAGGAAAACAACCTTCATGCATACATACGGCCTACAGTCTCCATGAACGGTGTATTTTATTTCATTTATCTTTCTATTATATATATATACTAAATAGGTATGATATAAAAATAATGATTTAAATTCATGAAGTAATAAAATCATTACATAAGTAACAATAATATAATGAACAATAAGTCCAAACTTGTATGTTAAATAAGTCGATTTTACCCAAGACACTACTTTAACATGAAATTTACAAAAGAACGGGTAATATAAAGTCATAAGTGAACCATATAAGATATCATAACAATTAATATGATTCTATAATAAGTCAATTAAATTATTTAAATCATTATACATGAGGTTCAGATATGTACAAATATATTGCACCAAAGGTAATGGAAAACTATTCCAATCTCGTTCTTATCTGAGATTGTTTAGTCGTAAGTATTTACTGGGGTTATATTTTTCATCCATGTCAATAATAAATGTTTTTCATAAAGTGTTCAATATTATTCCATGTATGTTTAAAGTCATTTTTACCCCTATTTTACTTTTACTTTTTGTTATGGAAGGAATATTTTTTTGTTTACCATATGTGGTACTTTTGGACTTTTCCATCAAAAGTATAAGGAGAATGTTTTTTTAACTTATACGGCATGAACAGATTTTTAAGGTTTCATAAAGCCTTATTTAAATGAAGTTTACTCTAGATGATTTTATGGTTATTTTCAATAAAATATTTTACTTTTAAAATTGTGTGGCATTTTTTGAAAAGAAAATGAATTTTAAGAAGAAAGGATATTTTCCTCTAGAATTATTTTCAAGTGTTTTATGAAAAGCATTTTCCATATAATATGACATTATTTCATATGTTTATGTTTCAGGTATAATGTCTCTATAATTTAAATGGTTTCACTTTTCTTATGATTCAATGATATCCATTTGTTTCATATAGATTATGTTATGATGGGATGATGTTTATGAAACCCATTTTATTCTTTAGGTTATGATGAATGATTTATCTTTATGTTGTGGAACACGTAAGAATGATTTCATTATGAGATGGGTATGACCTATATCTCCCTCCAATGCATTGGGTAAAGATTTATATATCACGAGATAGACATGGCGGGAATGGTAAGTTAATCCGGTTCAGTGATATAGGACTGGAACAGGGAGTGAACTCTATTCAGAAAGGGACTTTGTCCACTAAGATGGTCTTGGGAGAAATACCTTGGCTACTATGGAAATAATATTAGGTACATAATTGTTTGCCATAATTAAGTGTTTTATTCCCATGCTATTTTATCATGATTGATGTTCCTTTAGGATCTATGCCTTACATAATTCCAAGATTTATTTCACAACTCAAGATTTTGATGTTTAAAATTTGTGTTCATGTTTTGAGGTTGAAATGTATATGGTTTGTATTATTTTCTCCATGATTACCCTTACTGAGCATTTGAGCTCACCCTTTATATGTTTTCGTTTCCCTAGGATATAATGAATGATTTTAGGTAAAAAAGAATATCTTTATGGGAGATGTTGAAGATCCTTCACCAAGATTAGAAGATTATATTCCGAGTTTCCAAAGACACTAAACTATTACGGTCCTTTGGTGTCTGTTTTTTTATGTATTAGATATTATGAAAAATTAATGTAATGTCTATGTATGACAAGCTTTCGGTCTCTACATTGGGGCATTACAGATCCCCCCTGTGAGATTTATTTATTGATATTCCTAATGAAAAATCTATTTTACATTTTTGTATCTAGTCCAATTAAACCACTAATTAGTTTCATTTATATCTATGTTAACATGGAGGGAACAATATAAAATATCATCATAGCTATAAATTATTCATGTAAATAATATTTTCATATAACTATCATTAATTTTCTAAATAATTTGTCTACCATAGTTTATATGTTAATGATAAAGTCATTGGTGTACTGTGAATGACTTTTGATGTTTTCCATAGACACCATCATATGCTCCTTACATATTTTCTTCAATATGATGAACTCTCTATCGATTTTTATATATAGAGTTCAAGAAAAATATTATTTGAAAAATAGTTTCTTAAATTCATCCAATTCCATGGAGTCAATATAGTAGTTGGAATTTGTGTTATGAAAAATTTCCATCAAAGATTCATTACCCCCTCAATGTGATAAATCTACCACAAAACATTAAATTTGTATATTATATAAAGGATAAGGACTATATTTTCGATATTTACCATATATTGATCTTTTTATTAGGGATTATAAGATCCACGGAAGGTGGTATTTTATTTTCATATCATATACTTGTAAAAAAAATTAAAATTCCACATTGGTGGTATATCTACATTATTTAATTAAATTTTAATAACTTGATCTAGTTTAGTCATTACTTCCATGATGCTATTAACTCTAGCACCCATATGTTTAGGAATATAATTATGGAAAAATCATATTATTTATCTTGTTGGATGTAGTAATAGTTTCTCCTATAAAAAATTATTAAATAAAAATAATAATAAAATAAGATGAGAATACATTAACATACCAATGGTAAGATTATAAAACTTAATGGAGTAATTATAAATGATAAAATTGTTCTAACATAAGTTTTTGTATGTTTTGATATTGATTATACATGGAAATGTTTTCTATTATGTTTTATAACCTTTCAATATTTTCATGTATGTCATAATGGTTCATAAAGAGTTTGTGAATTTCAAAAACACATCACCATGTGTGTCAAAAATGGAGTGCAACAAGGCCCATTTTCATGATCCTGGTGACTATCGATTCAAATCACAATTCACCATTCTTAGATTTATTACCCCGAGGTACTACTAATGAAGACACACACACACTTGTAGTATCTATATAGGGATGAAGTTTATCTGAACCCACTCATTCTAAACATCATCAAAATTTATAAGACAATGATTCCCAGTGTCTTATGAAGGTTACATTCATAATACATAAAAAGGTAACTAAAAGATAAAAACGTTTTTTTATTCTTCATAATGAAATCCTCAATTTATTTGAGCTCCTAAAACTGTATAGGATTAGATATGGAATCCATTAATATAATATGTCAGATATAAAGCATAGCATCGGAATAAACATGATAAAGACATGGTATAATAAAATCCTATCTATATAAGAATGTGGAAGTAATATATATCATGGAATAAACATGTGTTTAGGATGAAGACATAAACAAAATCACATGGTGGACAAAGGCACAATATGGATTTAGTTTACTACAAAACCCTATGCATAATGTATCATGGGAAAAAATTCTTACCCAATGAATTAAAGAACTATCTGGGTGAATCCATCATGACATATATATAGATATCTTTTAAATAAAAATTAAATCATTTATAAGGTATAAACATAAGAATTACCAATGTAAAAAATGGGTTTTATAATGTTGAAAAATATTATAATCAAAATATATTTTTAAAGAAATAATTTTAGAAATGATAATAAGGATTTAATTACCCAGTAAATGATATAGATAATAAGAGAGGTATATATTTTCAATATATATAAACATAATTTTGAAATATTCCATAACATCTTGGAGAGATCGAGTTAGAGAGATAATTATCATATCCAAAATAATAGGTCTGTTTATAGAGATCCCATACCTTAAGTCTGATTCGTCACGTAAAGTAATTATCTTCCGAAATAATAAATGTATGTTTATTATTTAATTTCATAAAAACATTTGAAAAGTTTATTTTTATTTTTAACTTTATTTATTATCATTTTATATTATTTAATCAGGTAGGTTCACATAGGATGTTTTGATGATATTCTGTTCCTATGTCCACTATCACTTTTTGTAAGTTCACTAATGTAAAAGAGATTAATATTTTATCATATCAAAAATATTAATAATGAAATAATTATAATTTTTTTACATAATGTAAATTTTAAAATTATACGTTAAATATGGTTATTAAAAATGATGTATGTTACAATCCTAGAGATATTGGGCCATATATACCATGAGTAACGTTTCCATTTATTGACAATCAGGATGAAAATAGGGTATGTGTTTTTTACTTCTATAATAGTAATTATATAAAAGATATAATTTTATTTACCAAAATACATTTATATAGACCATCCATGTGATGCGTTAATAAAAAACAATCATATCGCTTCATAGAGCTAGTAATCCACATATACATATGAATAATTTTATCCTGATTTAATGAATGTAAATGTTACAAGAAATATTATATATTAATATTGTTGAGTTATAAATATTCCATGAATATATTATATGTAAAATAAATCCATCAGCATAAAAATCCAAGTTATACAATGATGGGGAAACAATTACATTGGAAAATGATGTTCTGGTCCTATCCAAACACAAAGGATTATTTCATTTTCCATTTGATAATTGGGGAAATAGATTTAAGTTATTAAATTAACATAATAAAATCTCAGTATATTGTATTTAATAATAATCTAATATCTTTATGTATTAATAATATTTGAATGAGGTGGAAGAATAAATAAAACAACATGTCTAGTTAAAAATGATACCCATTTTTAAGAGAACCCCTTTATATATGCACCAAATGAATTCCTATGAGAGTTTAGTAAAAAAGCCAAGGAATATTGGAATTCGTAATAGAAATAAGTAAGGTATATGGGTACATTTTGAATAAACTAATGGTATATTTATTTGTGATGTAAAGAGGAGAGTCGAACCCTTTTATAAGTGGGAAGGAGTGGTAGTTTGGAAAATACAAAAAAATATTTTATAATGGATGTTTCTCTCTAGAAAAGTGCCTTAAAAATTGATACATGAAGTATTTGATGGAATATAAGTTTTTGTAACACCTCGAAAACTAAAAATAAACATTTTTCAATATTTTTTTCCCATTACCTCTATGGTTACTCAGTTTTACCATTTTAGTTGTCATGTTGGTAACTTTTCCATCTTTAATTAATTTACACAATATCCCTAAAAATAACATAAAACATATTTGGTAATTTTCAACTAAATTATTATAAATTCAATTTCCAACTAATCAAATATAAAAATCAAAAGTGTTGGAAATATTAATTTTAACACAAATACGTGTAACATGTAAGAGTATTTTTTAACTTTAACTATGGCAATAAATGTTTATAGATTTTAAGATTTTTTATGAATAACAATAAATTTATCCTTATTATCTAATAATTTTGGTAAAGATTTTTAATATTTGAAACATTTTAACAAATTAAATTCAAATAAGTGGTATATTTTAATATAAAAGCAAACCCCAAAAAAATATCGAATAATGGTTTTTCAAAAAATGCATTGTTTATGCAAGAGATGATCTTATATTTACACAAAAAATCTAATTTAATATTATATGAATTTAGATTCATAAAAATAGATATATATTCAATAAATTTTATATAAATTATTCCTTTTATTCCTTTTTAATTTAATTGAAATGGATAAGAATTATTCTCTAAATTTTTGTTTAGAAAATCATGTTTTTTAGAATGAAAATAAATTCAATAATCAAAATTTTTACTGATTAGAATGAATTATATTATATTATTATTAATAAAATGGGTTTTTTAACATTATTAAAAAATAATATATATAATGACATTTTAAAATTAATTTAGTTATTGAAAAAATGGCAGTATTTGATAAACTATCAATTTTCATGATTTATATGAAAAATTAATCATTTGGAAAAAAATATTAAATTTTACATGATGTCAATTTCAAATTGGTGATTCCAAAAAATTATTTTAATTTTATAAAATTCAACTTTTATATTTTTTAGGAAATTACTGATAACATTTTCTCAAAAAGAAATAACAATTTTTAATATAATATATATATTTAATGAGAGTGACATGTATATTAATAATTGAGTGATTATTTGAACAGAATTTATCAATAAATTTACCTTTAACATTATGATTACATATATTTCAAAATATTTCAAATCCCATTGATATCAACCAATTAAATGGCTAGGTTACAAAAATAATATTTTTTGTAATTAATATTCATTTAGGCTCTATATTGGATGTGGTATACTCTATCGATCATAGTTTTTATATTTACAAATATAGGTTATTATAGTTTCTCATGACGACTAATTTCAATTGAAACAAATCATTTAGTGATAAATAAAAACTTTATGTGAATAATTAACTGAGTTTATAAAAATTTCTATTACCTTTTCTATAAAATATTTTAATTTGGTCACTTTGAAAAGTCAATTTTCAATAGGGGAAGTGAATGTGTCTATGATATATTACTTTTAAAAGTAATATTCAATAAATAAATCTTGAAAATTAGATATGTAATTCAAAAATGATGATATTAGAACATCATTAAATATATTACATTTTTTTAAAATAATCTTCAGTAGAAGATCCTAAATAATGAAATAATGGTTTTAAAACGATTTAATGAATGTTTTTTCAAAGAATAAAATTTAAAAACAATATTATATACTATAAATTTTTAAATTCATATTTTTTACACAAAATATATTGTATAAGATAAAATGATCGATTTTGAATGGATGGAAAATAATTTACATACATTGAAATACCATTGATGGAAACCCACATTTAAAAATGATTTACCAAAATATAATTTTGAAAACAGGATAGGGGAATTTTGATGGAAAAAGTTGTAAAAAATATTTTGAATCAAAATTAAAAAGGAATTTTTTATGGATAATGAACATTGAAATGGAGGAAAAACTATTTGTAACGTCCCGACCTAGGTACACATAAACCGTACCCCGAACCAATGGGTCATACGGGCTCAAGCGTGCCTCTCCATATGCCACAGGCTACGGACTAGCAATCATGGTGTGAATGTGGTACATTTCGGTGACTAAACCCTATAATTAGAGTGGAATAGTGGATAAAATCTGAAAATTATGTCATCAGAAGCATATGATATGAATAGAAAAAATAATATTGTATCATAATAATAAATATAACTAATGAATTGATAATAATAAAATAACCACTATGGTAGAGTTAATTCAAACATGCATGGTATGTTGATTTTAAAAAAGAGAAATAGGGGTAAAGTCATATAATAATTCAATAAAAATAATAAAAACAATCAAAATCTACTCCACTATCATCTCAATCATATGCTCGGTCCTCTACTCCTAAGCTCTATCTCATAATAAGCATATCAATAACCAGTATAATGGAGCTCGTCCTCTTCAACACATATAGGCATATAATTTTCATAAGTACTAAAGGCATCCTGAGGAGGGTGTGAGATAAAAATCAATGTAGGACACCTCCAATGATTTCAACTTATAATCCAATAAGTCCTCTTATCTAAACAGTGTGCATAAAGAAGTAGTTAATTTAAATTTCTAAATAAATAAATTATCGCTTTCTCGGGTTCCAAAAGAGACTCATGGTAGCTCTACCTACATCGAATCTTTGCTCGAAGTATCATATGGCCAATCACTATATATATTGTAATATATATATATATTATTTTTATATATATTTTATCTACCTATATGAACCAAGAATGAATATGCATAAGTGGCCATATACATGGAATACAAAATTGTGGATGGATCAGGGTGTAACTCAAACATCCACGAATAGTCTAACAGACCAATAATATCACGAAATAGTGTAAATTCCCTACATCTCATGATAATTTCGAGATTCCATGATTTTCCTTATAGATGGTGAGTGTACCTTCATATCAATAGTCTAAAAAGGGACACATCACATAATTCACAACATCCTACATGTGTCAATGATGTGAGACGTTAGGCTCAACACTTATTGTATGTGAGTGTCATTGCATCATATTAAATAGATCTATTGGAATCATATCACTTCTAGTGTAAAGGCGTAATACCATTTATAATATTCACCATTAGGAAAAACCAATCATGTAACATTTTTACCATGACTATATATATAAATAATACAAATTCATTTTTTTAACATTACACAAGAAGAAAAACTTCTAATATTTCACATTATTCAATGTCTAATCCATTGAAAAAAATAAAATTCATGATAAAAATATAATTATGTGTAATAACATTTTAATGCCTTACCGCACTTCATAAACCTTATAATTTAATTAATTAATCTCATTTAAAGGAATATAACCATCATGAATAACTAATTTTATATTTAAACTCCACATGAATCAATAATTCACGATTATTCAAATCATAATGCTTAATTTTCTTTTAAAGGTTCCACAGTATAATAAGGAATTTTCATACATGGGAAGTGCGAACTAATTGGGGCAAATGACTTGGAGGTTAATTGGGTTCCATTCAGTACACATGTCTTGAGGGAAATTCCACTTGAAAGGTAATCTAAAATCTAAATTGGAATTCTAAAAATTGCAAAAACTATCAAAAGGGGAAATAAAAAATATCAACACCCAAGGGGTGTCAATATATTTTTTCAAAACCATATAAAAAACATAAAAATCATGGGATGTGTATCATGGCTTGGTGATCGATATGATATAAGGGACTCCATTTAAAAGTGACACTCACCAAAATTTGGCTAATGATACAATAAAATAGATATAATGCTACTAAAAATATGGGAAAAGTGACATAAATACCACCTCAAAGATTTAGATGACTATTCACTCAATATCAGCCCCAGATTTGAGGAAGGTTAGAAGAAATCTATAAAACAGTCCAACACACTGAAAATAGGGAAAATGAACTTGATCCTTAATATAATGATGTAATCAAAGGAAAAATTAAATATAATGAGTTTGTATTCAAGAACTGACCATAAGGAATTCAATGCATTCGATGGATCATAAATCATACACTAGATAGGAAAGGTACCTTAAAGCCAAACATTGGTTGTTTTGGAGCTCAGAGTTGACGAAAATCCAAACAAGTTACATGTGGAAGAAATGGAAAAGGGAAATAAGGCAATAAGATTAAGTGATGGAAAAAAGGAAATTTCACAATAAAATATAGGGGTGTATGGTTTTTCCTCACGGTCAGCCAAAATATGCATTGACAATTTTCCATTCTCATATATTGAGGGGAACCCCACAGAATTAAGTTCAATGTTTATCTAACTAGGAATAAACTGTAAAAAGCATATTTTTCACAAAGTAATGTACCCCTACACGGTCATAAAATTGGGGTCACATGGTTTTTCTCAAAACATGAACCCCTAGGTCTCCCCTTTCTATAGCCACAAAATTTCTCTAAAATTGTGTGGCATGGGCAGCATGGTTTCCTCTAACGACAAAAACTAATCTTTTTCTCCCATTCGGGGGATCCGATCTCCAAACGATCCCTATACACACCCAAGAACACATTAACCTAATTATGTATCAATATTAGGGCCATTGAAAGGAATTAAAATTGAAAATATAATGATTCATGAATTCATGAAAGGTCGGGTCCTTACAACCTATCCTCTTAAAAGAAACATGTCCCGGAGTTAGCCTTCTAAGATTTAATAGGTATAATTAGAGAAAATATATGACCAATGAGAATGTATATTAGATTCTCATTACCATGAATCATCATTTACTCACCCATTCTAGAGTAGAACCTATACTAATAGAACTATCCTGCATCAGAGCGTCTTCATGCTCTGATCAACAATATGCACTGTATACTCCTCAAAGAAGGAATCCACATCCAATTAAACCACATCTGGATGAAAGATGTTGGATGGGTTTGGAGAGTTCCAGTGATGTTGGGATACATGAAATACCATGTTCATGGACTGGTATCTCTGAGGAAGTTCCAAATGGTAATATACTAGTCAGATCCATTTCAAATCCCTATAGGGTCTAACTAATATTAATGAGATGTTACTATACTTCTGAATATGTATGTGGACCAGCTTGGGTGAGACTCACAAGAAACCCCATTCTCTAACCTCGAGCTCGATATTTCATCCATGTCTGTTGGCATAAGTCTACTATTCTGGATGAACTATCATATTGTGCTTACTAATAAGATAGACATGCTCTATATTGTCTTACACGAGCTGTGGTTTATGAATATATGCCTCCCCAGCCTCTATTACACACATTGGAGAATGAAAAGGCCTACCATATAAGGATTTATATGGATCCATTTCAATGGTACACTAAAATATATTATTATAAGTAAACTCAATGTGGGTAATGTGGTTTTATTAGGAACCCCAAAGTTATGGAAAAATGACCGAATCATTTCCTCTAGAACACAAATCATACTCTCTATCTATATTTGGATTATGGGCGATAGGTGGTGCTATTAAGAACCTATGTATAGTAGTCCCTCAAAAACCCCTTCTAGAACCATGAAATGAAACAAACATTTCTATCAGAAATAATAGAACTAAAGGCTCCATGGATATGTACTATATTCTTAACATATTGTCTTCCTAGAACCTCTACGATGATGGTATCTTGCACATGTAATAAGTGTAGACCGTCATCAAACTATCAATGAAAACCCAAAATTTATCATTTCCAAGAGGTGAATTGGGTATACCAGTCAATGAAACCTCATCCCATTTCCAAATTCGTAATGTAAAATAGTAGTAAAATCCCTACTGGTTTTTAATTTTCAACTATCATATAATAATATGTGGAGAACCGAGTGATGAAGGAGTCAATATCCATTTCATTCAAGGCCACCAATACTAGAATCATAGATCTTGATACATTTTGGTGACACTAAGGTGAACCAACCATGATGAGGCATGGAATTCACTCATCAACTCCTCTCAGATGTTTGATGGTACCCATACCATACCAGTGAACAATAATCTATCATCTCCAAACCTGGTCCAACTTAAATATGTATCATCATCTAAGATTCCTTCCCATAGGACAAGGATATTAGGATTTCATAGGTTCCGGATTTTTACCCATTACAGAAGATCAGAGGTCACTTCTATGGTTTGGGGGACTGTTGGACCATTATTCTCTAGAACCTCAACGTTCATTTCTAAGAATTAGCACATGAGCTACCATTCTACCCTAAATTCTGGAAGTCCCTCTATCCGATTATTATAACTCAGAGTGTTGTATATAACATTTCCTTTAATAGGAACGTAGGCGAGATAAAAATTAAATTACTGTAGGTACCCAACCAACATGCACTGCTTAATATTGAGATATCATTTTTTAAAGGTGTACTTGAGACATTTGTGATATGTGAACCCCATAATATGATCTCCATGTACATAGTTTCTCCGACATCGTTGAGAATGAATAACATTAGTGACCTTCAGTTCATGCATAAAGAAATTCCATAAGATCAAAATATGAACGTAGATGATAAAATACATGAGGGGGGTTAATTGCATGTTTAAAAAAATTTCATTTTTAACTTTAAGTAAAACTATGTATAAAAAATTTAAATAGGGTAAATTCAGAAGACCACTTTTAGTTCGACCAACATACTAGGTTTTGTAAATGTGGTTCTAGAAATGAATCTTATGTAATTTTTACAAGGAAAATATTATACCTTAAAACGTATAGAATCTTACTTATTAGAGTATACAAATGAACTAGAAAGTATAAGAGGGTTATACTTTCATACTTTATCAAAATAAAGTTTAAATAAACATGAAACAAAACAAGTAAAATGTTTTTACTCTTTTAGCCCAAAGATTACGGTGTCCAAGAACCTTGGATAAAGGTATTTTGATTTATACATTCAAGAAAGTATTTATTACCAACACCATTGTTAGATCTCGATTGAAATATCAGAATCTAATTTTCTATTTTCACAATCCCTCATTCATTATGGTTGTCGGAACCTCTGACTTCTTATCCATGGTAGTCATTGAACGTTAAATTAGTTGGAACCTCTATCTTTTTAGCCACAGTAGTCCTCGGTTGTACACAACAACAATCAATGTCACATGAAGTAATCTGAAAAAAGATGTTCAGTATGCACAAGGCATGAGAGTCTCTCTATATAGATATATCAGAATGCACAAGGCATGAGAGTATCTCTATATAGATATCACTTCTATATCATGAAATATCTAGTGTTAACAACAGTCATCAAACTCATTCAAATGAGATCCTATTTAAATGTACTTTTCCAAAGGTTAGCTCCCTCCTCCAATGTTTATGTTTTTCCTTGAATCTCGGTGGGTCATATACCCGTGTCACTCAGACAAAGGTAAGTTAGAAACAGATTGTACGATATCGTTTCATAAATATAACAAGTGAATGAAAAATAAGGTTGCATTACCAAAACCATTTTCTGGAGTCTTAGGAAAAAAGAATGTTCAGAGTCCAACCAAATAAAAATTAGAAGACTATAAATCATGGTAATTTTTATTCTATTTTCCAAATAATTCAGAACTATAATTTTGAGGAATTTGGAGTTTGAATTCTCAGTAATTCAGAGTCCTTATTTTGAGGAATTCAGAGTCTGAATTTCAAAGAATTTGGATATTGAATTTCAGATAATTCTAAGGTTGAATTTCAGATAATTTGGAGATTGAATTTTAGAGAACTCAGAGTCTAAATTTTGGGGAATTCAGATTCTGAATTTCAATGAATCTGAAGTCTGAATTTTAGATAATCCGGATTGTGAATTCTAAGAAATTCAAGGTCTGTATTTCAAAGAATTCAGAGTCTGAATTTCAGAGAATCCAGAGATTGAATTTCAAAGAATTCAAATCCTGAATTCAGAACCTGAAAATAGAATACTCGATATCTAAGAATTTATATTATTTTGAGATTTTAGATGCAAAAAAAAATTTTATACTTAAGAAAAAAATCAGTTATATTTAGAGAAACTACAAAATGAATAATGAAAACATTGGTAAGGATAAATTTCCATGGGGAAGGAAAAATTTCCTTATTAAGATAATTTGTAGGGAAAATATAATTTTCCTTAAGATAGTGTTCTTTGTATTTTCAATAAATATAAGAATAGAAAAGTCAAAAGGATAACTTATTGACTCAAAAATCTCCCCCTTTGTGGGAAGAACAAACATCCTTACGAAAAAGAATATAAGGACTTAGAGTTTTTCTTTAAGGACTTGAAAATAAAAACATATCTCCAGTTTCATATGAAACAAAGAGAATATGACTAACTCTCCCTTAGTTATAGAAATTTTTAAGGATCAAATTCATGATTTCATGAATGTGATTTTACATTTTATTAAAAACAAAAATTTTCTTTGAAAATAATATCCCCTTAGATGAACTCCCCCTTATATAGAAAAATCTATTCTTTACATAGAATTATTTTTATCATTCATTTCTCCCCCTTTATGATTTTATAATAGGAATAATGAGAATGGAAAAAAACCTCATACCTGAATAATTAGTTCTAATATAAAAACATATGAATAAAAACCAAAATTCTATTATGATTGAAATAATTTGTACAAACAAGAAAACAAAAATAGTATTTTATTGGAAATAAAATGGTCTTTCTTTCCCATTCAGTATTAAATTCATTATGATGGGTTTTAGCTTCATTATCTCTTAGTGATATTTTTCCCAAACCTTGAGCAGCTGATCCTGATCTTCAATTTTCAACTCTAAGGGATTGATATTTTCCACTCAAGCATTAAGAATATCTACCCGAGCCTTCTAAAGATCTTTTTTCATAGAAAGATTTTCTCCAAAATATTTTTTAAGATCCCTTTCCTACTTCCAATTCATATCCACTAAATTATACTCCCCATTCTGATCATTGATTTCCTGCTTTGGAGTTTTCAGTTTGAGACATAGATTTTCCACAAAACTCTTAGTAAGATCATTAAACTTCTCATCTTCAGTATAAAAAACATCCTTGCAACTTTATTGCAAATCATCATGTATTATCATCTCATCAATTGTTTTCCTCGACCACTTAGTGATTTCCTTGAGTAATATTTTTTGAGCTTCATATAAAATGGAAAAAGTTTTGAAAACATATGTATGCCCGAAAAACTTATCAATATTCATAGTAAGTGAATTTGATTTTGGATTAAATAATTGTTGATGCATCTCACACATCGATTATATTCTTAGAAATAAGGGAATAGTATCAACTCGGTTCTTCAATGATTGAGCAAAAAAATCATGTCTAAGAGAGGACGCTTCTGAATCAGACTGTTTGGTTGGTGAGGATTGTTTTTCTATCACTTCATATTTTCTTTTTCGAAGAACCAACAATATCATTCTTTTTCACTACAGTATTCCATGATGTATGGACCAACACCTTCTTTCCCTTATCAGGTCTCAGAATGATATCTTCAACTTTGGGAAATTCATGCTCTCTATCTGAAAATTGAACAATCTTGTCTTCCTAAATATTTTCTTTCTCAGCACCTTCCACAAGATCATCTGGCTGAAAAAATTCATGGTTCTTACTCTCTTCTTCAGATTGTTTATTCACTTCTTCATGAGAGTTTTTATCTTTTCCTGGAGAAGAAAGGGTTGACGATTATGCTTCAGATGTTCAAATTTAATGTTTTTTAGAAGGAATCTCCTCATGATATTCCTCTACTAGACTTATCAGGTCATCTATATCACCATTTACTTCTTCTTATTTTTCTTCCACCTCTTCCTCTAGAACTATTTCTTTTCATGTTCTAGAATCACCATATTATTTCCCAAAGTCATAGGAAGTGATTATTGCAAAAATTATTCTGGTAATTGAATTTTTTCAGAGACTTTTTTAGCATCCTTGAGATGGTATTGAACAATTTCAGCCTCTGAAATCTTCTTCCTCTGCTTCTTTTCTTTCTCATGGTTCTCATGATTCTCAGTAGGCTTCAACTTTAATGTTATTTCCTCAGCAAGGTCGAATCCAAAAATAGGCTCTCCATTCTTCTTATTCTATTTACCATCTCTTCACTTAGCAACAACTTCACCAGGGTAAGTATTTTGCTTCATTGGTATTGTAGATGAGGATTGAGTTTCCGAAATTGCATGGGATTTTTGTTTCTCTTCCAGTTCATTTTCCATCCTCTTCTTTCCACCCTTCTTGTATGATTTAGCCACTTCTGGTTTCATTGATAGAGATTCGATTTCAGGTTTAGACAAATCATATAATTCTCCTAATTCTCTAGAAAAACCAACCTTCATTCTCTATAGAGTATCATCACTCACCAACATTACATTGAAATCTCTTTCCTTATAACTACAATGGATTTGTAATGACTCATGAAATAAAACCTGCAATATTCAATAGAATATATGGATACATGATGATTTGAGATTTCAGAGATACATTTTTGATATTCTCAATTGTGATCATGACATACTTCACCAAATTTATAAAACTAAGGATCACCATGAATTCCAGAATACATATTTCACTTTTCTTCACGTAATCCTTACACCCTTTTCTGAAAATAATAAATCCTTGAACCCATAATTCACTAATCCGGATGTTTTGTAGAGAGAAGAAAAAATTTCAGAGTATTTTCTTCTTTTAATCCAAAACATTGTATGGACTTCTCTTTATTAAAATATGCTGGAACATCTAGTAACTTGTGTGTGAAGAACTCTACTTCTCCCCCATCCTGAATTCCAATCATGCTTGCAGTCTTATAAAAGGAAAGAGAGTAAGTCTTTCCATTGCTCCTGAAGGAAAACTTATCTCTCCCTCCTTCATTAATGAAACATAATGATTCATAGTATTCAACTATCATATTTGGATAAACCAGATCATGTGCCTTATGTTTGGAAATAAATAAGCTCTACCAGCCATTCATCATGATATTCATTGAAATAATAGAATCATACATGGATAAGAATTTTAGATTGACCAACCATTATATTTATATCTGCCATTCAGATATTATTGTTACAAATGACATTTATTTTTGAACAGAATATTGTATATAAATTCAAAATTAAGAAAAACACGATGATTCAGAATGACCTTAAGTAGAAGAGCAGTACTTCAGCACACCAATGCTTTGAAGATCAATGAAAGAAAATGGATGGCGCAGGGTCCTTTGATTGGTGTTTGAGGTGATGTTTCATCTTCCATGATTTATCCAATATTTGAAATACTCTTGATCAGATATAACATTTGAGATGATAACTGATGAAAAAATTTTATAGGTTACAATCTTTTGAGGGTTTTGGGAAAAAATACAGATTTAAGTAAAAGTGAATCTGAAAATATTTCAATCAAATGAAAATATCAACACGTAAAAAGTTGATTAGAAAAATTTTATCAAATGAGACATATCATCCATATTTCTAGGACAATTTTCCATAATGAGGAAAATTCTTCTTGAAAAAATACAAAAAAATGGTTAAGAAAATTTTTATTAGGAAAATTTCGATTAAGAATATTTTGATTACGAAAATTTTTATTATGAAAATTTTGATTACGAAAATTTTGATTATGAAAATTTTGATTACAAAAATTTATTTTATAAAAATTTTGATCACAAAAATTTTGATCAAGAAAATTTTTATCATGAAAATTCTAATTACGAAAATTCATTTGACTAAAAAGAAAGTCTACCCCCTATTAAAAGGAGTATCTTACTAAAAGAAGATTGGTTTCAACAAAAAGTTAATATATAAGATTACCTAAACGTTATCATTCCAAGATTCTATTTAAGGAATTCAAATATATTGGAGGGTAATGATTTTGTAAAAATATCATCAAGTTGGTCTTGTGTTCTGATAAACTGAAGGGTGATATCTTTTTGTGTGTGTGATCTATAATAAAGTGATGTATAATATCTATGTGTTTTGAATGAGAATGATGAGAATAGTTTTTAATTAAGCCAATGGGCCTAGTATTATCACACAATATCTGTGTTTTGGTAAAACTCATACAATAGTCTGTGAGTATGTGTTGCATTAACAACACTTTGGAACAACCAATTCTAAATGATACATATTCAGCTTCATTAATTGAAAGTTCTACCGAGAGTTTCTTTTTTCATGACCATTATTCTAATGAATCTTTTTATGAAATGAATAATTATGGGTGTGCTTTTTATATACACTCTATATCCACCAAAATCAGCATCCTAATAACATTTTAAAACAAAACAAATTCCAGAAGTATAAAAGAGTCTTTAATCTAGGGTTCCCTTTAAATAGAGAAAAAATATTTTCACAGCCATTAAATGAGATTACTTAGGATTGTATTGATATCTTTCACATAAGAATACTAAAAACGTTATTTCTGGATTACGAGTTTCCATGTATAGTAAACATCCTATCACACCTCTAAATGATGTCTGATCTACTGATTTCCCAACTTCATCAAGATGAAGAAAATTTGAGGTACCAATGGGAGTAATAATACCTTATATTTTTTCATATCCAAACTTTTAAATAATATCCTCAATATCCTCATGTTGACATGTATAAGTTTCTTCTAGTTTTGGAGAAATTTGGAAACCTAGAAAAACTGTTAACTCACCCATCACATTCATTTCAAAATCAGATTTCATTATATTTGAAAATGAATCGGATAAAGATTGCTGAGTTGAACCAAATATAATGTTATCAACAAAAATATGATCAATCAAAAAAATTTCTTATCTTTATTTATAAAGAGTGTTGGATCATCATTTCCCATTAACATAACTATTTTGTAACAAAAATCTTGTAATTCCATCATACCAAGCACTTGGGTCATTTTTAATTCTATACAAATATTTGGTAATATTTAAAATATGTTTAGGATGTTTTATATCTTCAAAACTCAAAGGATATTCAAAAAAAAAATCCTCTTGAACATATCCATTAATGAAAAAACATTTAACATCCCATTGAAAATTTTTATATTTGAAGAATGCTACAAAGGCTTGTAGAATAAGAATATATTCAAGTCTACCTACTATAGCATAAGTTTCTTTATAGTCTATTCCTTCTTATTTATTATAAACATTAGAAACTACTATAGGTTTTTTTATTACTATTATTCCAATATCATAAAACATAGTTATGAAGACCCATTTTTCTCCAATAAAATATGTTCCATTGGGTATTTTTATCGAGGTCTTTATTTTATCCATTTCATATTCATTTAGCTCATCATTAATGGAATTTATCCAATCATCATCACTTAAAGCTTTATCCGTGCTTTTTGGTTTTAATAGATAAAATTATTATTAATGTTATCCTTTATTTCTTATGGATCATCTAGTACTTGGTGGTTGATTTACATCACCAATGATACTATCACTGGGATGATTCACAAGAAACAACTGATTTGGGTTTTGTAAAACCTTTTCATCAACATCAGGTAGGAAATCTTCTGGGATAAATTATTTAGAATCATTTTCTTTAACATTTTTTATCAGATAGGTATTATATCATGGTGTGATAATTATTTTTTGAAATCACATCTGAAGATGTAGGTTGAGGTTTTTAAAAAAATAAAAGGGTCAGTTTTATCAAATTTAACAGGTTCTATTTCTTCAACATTACAATTATGTTTATTAAAAACTCTATAAGCCTTAGATGTGGTGGAGAAGCCTAAAAAAATTCCTTCATCAAATTTGGGAGAAAATTTATGTAAATCATCTTTAGTATTCCCAATGAATACTTTGAAACTAAATACATTGAAGTAGTAATGTCTAGGTTTTATACCATTACATAGTTCATAAGGGGTTTTGTTTTAAAAAGGACTAATCAAAAATCAATTTATATTATAACAAGTAGTACAAACTGCTTTAGCCAAAATGTGTTTAGCTATCGAATATTCAATCAACATGGTTCTAGTCATTTCTTGATGAATTATATTTCTTCTTTCAACAACACCATTTTATTGAGGAGTTCATGTTGCTGAAAAGTTATGAGTAATTCCTTTTTTACTACAAAAAGTTTCAAAATCAGAATTTTTGAATTCTCCATCATGATCCCTAGGAAAATTTATCAATGGATGGTTATTTCCATTTCTAACTTGGGAACTAAAAATATTGAAATAGGAAATAAGTTTATATTTCATTTCTAGAAAATAGAACCATGTGAATCTTATGTAATCATCGACTAAGAAAAATATATAATATTTTCCTCAAATGCTACCAGTTTGTGTTGGACCAAAAAGATCCATATGCACCAACTAGAATACATCAGTATTTGAGACTTCACTGATTGAATTAAATCTTGATTTATGTTTCTATACATATTGAAAAGGATCAAATTTTTTTTGAAGAATCATATCTATGCTTTGGTATATCTTTAACACGTATTTTATTAGAGAGTTTACATAGGTTTCTAAGGTTACAATGCCCTAAACTTCTATTCCATAACCATGACTGATCTTCAATTTCACTAAGGCAAGGTAGGTCTTGGATCCTACGGTCATCTATGTTTATTGTGTATACATTCTCTTGCCCGTGGGCATAAAGAAAAAAATTTTCCTTGAAATAGTGTACTAAGCATTTGTCATTCCAAAAATTCACAGGGAAACCTTCATCACATAGTTTTCTAATTATGATGAGGTTGTGCTTAAGACCATTAATAAATAAAACATTTGAAATCAATGTTTTTCTAAGAAGAAAAAGGTTATCTATGCCAATAATTTCTCCCTGAGCATTATCTCCGAAATTTATATTTCATTCTTTCATATTGATAATCTTTTCAAAGATTTTTTGTTACTAGTCATATATAGTGAACATCCAATATCCATGTACTATGTATTTTTGTTGGAACTTTCTTTATTTTCCTAAAAATTAAGAGTATTAGACTTTCAGAATCCAAATTTTCTTAGATCTAGAAATTTCAAAAGGCAAGGTTTTAGGAATCCACATTTTGATAGAAAAATAAGCTTTATGAAAACCTGATGACTGAGTGTTATTTAAAGAACCATTTTTTCTCAATGTCATCCGAACTAACATTTAGTACAGAATGGGGCACTTTGTGGAAGAAAATATTTATTACTAAAAACGGGCTTAGAATGAGTATAACCAAGTCTAGAACTATTACATAGAGGTAAAATGTGGGAATACATCTAGTCAAAGTTATCCTTACCAGAGATAATGTTTGACAGACACATTCCCAGGGAAAATATTTCTAACTTTATATTAATAACAATGTTTTTCACCATAAATTCATGAGTTACATTACTAGTGTTAGTCTCTAAAATATTTTTTTTACATATTACATTTTCAAGATCATTAAAATGATTATCCTTCTCAGAGTAAACATCCTCATGGTTTTTGAAAATACCTTAATTATAAAGTATTTTCTTTTCATGATCTGTAGAAAGATCAAATACTTCTTTAGTTAAAAAAAATTCTAGAACTTTCATTATCAAGATTTTCGTTGAGTTTAGAATTTTTATTCTCAAGAAGTTTAGAAAACCTAGATACTTTATCATATATAGGTAATAGATTATCTTCATCAAAAGTAAATTCTTCATCTAAAGATTTATAGTATTTATCATCAGTATAAATTTCATTCAAGGAAACATTTTTGATAGATTTAGCATTGTACACCATTTTTGAGGATTCATCAGAAGAATCCCCACAACTGGCACTCCATGTGTCATTTGATTTCAAAATTTTTTATCTTTAGCCTTGTAAAACTTATTTCTATTCCTCTCAGAATACGTTACCATTCTATCATTTTTATTAAGCATAGGACAATCTTGCATTCTATTCCATACTCTTTTGTATTCATAACAATTGAATTTCTTAAACTAAGATCTTGTAACCCTTTCAAGAGTCTTGTAGTTAGTAGTAGTAGATGCTACACTTCCATTACAATTTTTCTTATTATTCGTATCAACATCTCTTATAATTCTTGTCTCATGTGGAATATGAGTTCCAAAAAATATCATCAAGTGTAATTTGAGATACTTTCTTATTTTCATCAAAAGATGTTCTCTTAGATTCCCACTTATTAGGCATGATATTTTTAATCTGGTCCACAAGCGCCTCATCATCTAATCCTTTTTCACCCATTGATTGTAGACTATTAATAATTGACAAAAACCATTGTTTTACCTTAAAAACTAGTTCTTCATAAAGAAATATAAATTCATGATATTATGATCTAAACATAGATCTTATCATTTTTATAACTTTGGATGTAGCAAAATGAGTAACCTACAATTTCTTCCAGATACATTTAGTAACGTCACAAGATAAAGTCTAACTATATATATTCCTAGTCATGGAATAGAACAATGTATTGAGTACCATGTGGTTTAGTTGATATTCAGACTTCTCTTGATTGTTGAAAGTCATGAATTCTTTATCAGGAATCTTGTTTTCTCCAGTAAGCATAAAAAAATTGTCTACTCCAGTATAAATAACAAAAGTCTTCATACAGTCTATCCATTATTCATAATCATTCCCATTAAATATAGGTGGTCTGGAAGGATTTAAATTTTCAATCAAACCAATATTCATTCCACCAATCTAATATAAAATTCCATTCCATATAAAATTGTTAATAAAAAATGTTTGTAAACAATGATTAAAAATCCTTAAGCAAGGAAAATATTTAGAAATATGAAAACTTGTGCTAGAAAACATATATGTGTATATATGTTTTTCAATGACCTCCTCTGATACTAATTGTAGAATCAAAAAATGAATATATATTCTCAATTAAAAGAAGGTGTTGAATTTTATGGTTAAAAACATTTTTTTTAACCTCAAGGAAAACTGTGTTTAACAAAGTTAAACAAGGTAAATTTAAAAGACCCAAAATACTTTTTTAGGTTCTAGAAATGTGGTTCCAGAAATGAAACATAAGGAATTAGTATAAGGAAAATATTCTACCTTAAATAATATAGAATCTTACTTCTCAGAGAATACAAAATAATAATATAATATAATAAATTTATACTTTCCTTTTTTATCAAAACACAATAGAAATAAACTTGAAACAAAACAAGTAACAAGTATGTAATCTTTTAACCCACAGATTAGGGTATCCAAAAACCATGGATAATTCCCCTAGACTAATTCTTTCAAGAAATTATATCTTATACACACTAGGGTAAGCCCTAGATAGGAATATCATAATGTATCCAGATATCCATACAAGCCCTATAATTTTATTATATTTGAATCCATTGTCATCCTATCCACGGAAGACACTAAACATTATGGTAGTCGGAACCTCTATCTTCTTATCCATGGAAGTCTTTAATTGTACACAGCAACAATAGGACTCACACGAAGAAAGTTGAACAAGATGTTCAGTTTGAAAAAGGCATGAGAGTATCTCTCTCTAGAAATCACTTTTGAAGGATGAAATCTCTAGAGTTATCAACAGTCATCGACCTTGTTCAAATGAGCCCCTTATTATAGTCACTTTTCTGATAGTTATATCCTTCCTCCAATAGTCATATTTTTCCGTGAATCACTGAGGGACATGTACACGTGTCAACTCAAACAACATTTAGTTAGAAATATATTACATGACATTATTTCATAACTATAAAAACTGAAAGAAAAATAAGGTTGCTTAACCAAAATCACTTTTCAGAGTCTAAGGAAAAAATAATGTTTAGAGTCTAACCAAATAAACATTCAGAGACTATAAATCATGGATATTTGGATTCAATTTTCCAAATAATTCATAACCTAAATTCAGAGGAATTGGGAGTCTAAATTCAAGGTAATATAGAGTCTAGATTCTAAGGAATTCAGAGTATGAACTCCGAGGTACTCAGAGTTTAAATTCGATGAAATTCAGAGTCCGAATATTGGAGAATTTGGAGTCTGAATTTTTTAAAATTCAGAGTCCTAATTTTAGAGAATTCATAGTCTGAATTGTATTGAATTTAGAGTATTAATTTCATAAAACTCAAAGTCTGAATTCGGAGGAATTCTAAGTCTGAATTTTAGAGAATTCCGAGTCTGAATTCTGAGAAATTCGGAGTCTAAATTTTAGAGAATTCAGAGCCTAAATTCATAACTACATAATAGAATACTCGATATCTAAGAATTTATAGGATTATGAGGTTTTAGATGTGAATCAATTTTTTATACTTAAGAATAATATGAGTAAGATTTATAGAAACTATAAAATGAACAATGAAACCATATGTAAAGATAAATTTCCATGGTGAATGGAAATTTTCTGTATTAAGATTATTTTTAGGGAATATATAATTTTCCATAAGTTAGAGTGTTTAGGATTTTCAAAACATATAGGAATGGAAAATTCATAAGGAAACCTTATTGATTCCACAAATAACACTTGTGAGGCCATAATTTATGAGACCCATAGATGATGAATAGTTCTTCCAATAGCCAAATAGCTAGAATTTTGATATTTGATTCATTAAATTATATATTATAGCTCCTTAGTGGATCTGGATGAATCATCATCTCTACTGAAGTCAAATATCCCTTCAAATCCTAAAAGGAAGCTGTGTAAGTGTATGACCATACAAATTCTACACCAGTATTTATAAATATCATAAGAAGAACTGTTAGATGTGAGAAATCGTAGATTAAAAATATGAAATATTCTATGCTCTCTATGATACACCAAAATTAAAAGACATTCAAAGGATGATCCCAAGAATCTATAGATCTAAATTCTCTAGGTCTACTGAAACCCCTGACTCCAAGATAAAGTGACCCTAGAAGAGAACTATATTGATCCAAAAGACGAATTTAACAATCTTATAATAGATATGATCCCAACTCAGGGAATTTTGTAAAATATCAAGATGGATTTGATGTTTTTGTTTGGAGTGTGAATACACTAAGACATAATCAACAAGACCACCATGAATTTATCTTGATATAGGGAGAAAACTTGATTCATAAGATCCATAAAGATCTCTTATGAATTCGTGAGTCCAAAAGACAAGACCAGGTTCTCATATTGAATATACCTACACATGAAAGCTATGTGAGGTGTGTACGATGTCTTGATATGAACCTGGTGACAACAAAAATTTGATCCATCTTTAAAAACACATTCACTCCAACCAGATGATCAAATAGGAGGCCTATTCTAGATAGTGGATACCTATTCCTAATATTTAGTTGATTAAAAGGATGGTAATTCAAACCAATCCTGAGGGTACCATATTTCTTCTACGAGAAAGGACCACTGAACCCTAAGGAGAAGTGTTGGGCATGTGATACCTTAATCCTCCAAATCCTCCAACTTCATCTTAAGCTCAGGAGCTCCTTTGGTTCCATCTTATAAGGGAAAATAGTAACTAGTGTTGATCTTAGAACTATATAAATATTAATTTCTACCTCTCACATTAGAGGTTGATGTGAGAAGTTGTCAATTAATACATCCTAAAAGTTATCCACTATAAGAGGAAAAACATCGGGTCATTACCCCAAGTCGTCTAAGAAACCACTAGAAATATGATTTTTCACATTTCTAATAGTATCTTTATTAGGCCCATATCTTGTCAAACTAATATCTCATTCTATATTATGAACATGCCTAATTCTCTCGGGTAATGTAAATATCACCTTATGGTGATATAATTTAATATGATATTAATAGGGAACTATCTAGTCCCTCTTGAAAATATATGCCACATCCAATCATGTTGTGGATGAAAATATCTCATATAAAGAGGTAAAACCCTATATTAAAGGGTAATTCATTACAATGGTAAAATCCCAATGAATGGGAAATAATGTATAATCTAGGTTCATAACACCATAGAAGACCTCGATCTCGAGGCATAAACATCCCATAAAAATCATTAAAATAAAAAAGTGAGATACGCCTATGAAAAAAAGGTTAGACTCTATGGTGGTGGTAACTATAAAAGTTCCATGAACTATAGAAAGTCTGACATAAGGATCCACTAGTATAGGATGGACTATATATAACTGTCTTATACCCTGGCCCTATGTAACTGCTTGAATGCCTTGAGAAAGCTCTCTCTCTCTTAGCATTCATAATCCTATTTCTGACTACCTCTACCTCGGATGGCACCTTATCCTAATTGGATGGTGGCATCCCGTCATCCTATCAATCATGATCCATATACTCTCGATTCTGATCATGATGTAAGAGTATATCCCTTACCACTTGGTACTAATGTGAATGTTTAGAAGAAGCATTGGATATGGCCCACCCTACTGTAACCGATGCACTCTAGTGGATCATGAAAGTATTAATCTATATAGGTATGACATTCCCACGCTAATGAAATATCATAAAGTTGTATATATAACGATCCTAACCATTGATACCTCCATAAGTGGCCTCAAAATGCATCTTTCACTCTGAGGAAGAACCACTAGTAGATCTAGGTTCTAAACCACCCAGACTCGTACCATCATCTTCCATAAAGTTTTGATATGTAATAATGTGATGGATGACAATTTTAGAAAAACATGTCACCCAAAACACATTGACCAAAAACCGTATGGAATACATCGATCCATCCTTGAATCTCTTGATAGTGATAAGTTCATGAGATGTTATAGTTTGAGCGAACCACAAAAGCTCTCTGAAATAGGAAAAGTATTCATTAACTAAAATTATCCCATGTTATTGGTTAATGAATTCTCTAGCTCTATCTTCCCTTAGAGTTTTAGGAATCAAATATTCATAGAGGGTCATCTTAATATCCACCCAGACTATGTCTCAGTAACTATATTCTATAGTGATATTGTCCCACTACCACTTGGAAGAATCACTTAGCATATATTAAAATAGCCTGAACCTCCACTCTTGAAGAATATCAAAATTCTCAAATATAGAAAGGATTATTTTGAGTTAATACTCTACAAATTGAGGTCCACTATCCCCTAAAAATGTGGGAGGATGCTCCGACTAAAATTCCTAACTCAACTATGAAATACTTGGGAAAGGTCGAACTACACATTACAAAGACTACCACATTCATAATAATTCCTCTCAAAACTGTGCATCAGTTCCCACACTTGGTATAATAAGTGGTTTGATATGAGACAATATTGTCGGAATCACTAGTGGCTCATGGCCTACCACCTCAGGTTCATGGTCGTCACTTCCTTCAAGTGTGAGACCGAAAGACGTTGTGGTGGCATAATTCTATAATTCCATACGAAAACCTCTAAGAGATTTCTGAAATAAAAATGATTGCATATTGATATATATAATTGGTAGAAATAATTATTATAGAAATGATCATTCAACCCTACATTCTAAGAATATAGGTCTAGGTTATTTAAGAGACCATAAACAACCATAAGAAAAAAAATAGATTCCACAGTAACCACAACTAAGGCTGACATCTAATCTAAGTCTCTGTTTCACAAGTATATTATTACTAATCCACATTAATGAAATTTTTAGTTTAAACTTTTGTTTGATCAAAAATATAAATTACATTAAAATTGTTTAATTATATGTTTTACAATTCCTGGTCTATTAGGGTCCTCACTCTTTATTTACCAAAATATGGAATCCTCTTCATCGACATAATAAAATGTTTCTTCCTAAGAGACCAATGGAAAATGGATCAGGGTTCCATAACTTACTGCTTATTCTTTCAACATTAAACTATTAAAGAAAGACATATTAAAATATCACATTCACTTTATGTATCAATTATGTATTTTAATCCCTACTTGAAGTGTCAACACAGTTCAATAAAAATTCAAGGAATTATCAAAATAAAACTTGAAAATGAAAACTGAAAATAGATGTGACATGGAAAAATTCATGATGTATTAATCATTTTCTACCTATGATGATGGATTTAATAATGCAAAGCCTTCATTTCATCAGGCCTAGGTAAATAAATCATAAATTTAATAATAAAAATATCTACACAATCAAAACTCATGTGTTTCACCGAAAAATGAAGTAATATAAACTATAAACCACATAATAAATAATAACAATTTCCCATGTTTGGTAATTTTAATTTCCCCTATACAAGGGTTAACAATTTTTGTACACATTTTCAACTCCAAATCCCATTAACACCTATTCCCTTGTCTAATTCCTAAAAATTAAGACAATGGAAAATAATTCGTCTGATAAAAATTTGTAATGACCCGATCAGTGGTCCACATAAACCATTCCTTGAATAGGTGGGTCACATGGCCTGAAGAATGCCTCCCTATATTTGAGAGGTTTTGGACTAGTAGTGGGGATGTGATTGGGGTACAATGGGGGTACTAAAACTTTTTATTAGAGTGACATAATAGATACATAAAGAATCGAACAACATATGAAGCAAATAATAAGGAAGTGGAAGAATAAATATAACTAAATTAATGATAACAATATAAGATCCACTACATTAGAAACAATATAAGGATTCATGACATGATAATATACAAAAATGCATACATGGGTACAAACATAAAATCATCCAATACAAAAAGTATCAAAATAAAAAAAAACTTATCCACTAGCATCTTGACCTTATGAAAGATCCTCTACTCCAAGGATGCATCTCTGAATAATGATATTAACATCATTTAGATGGGGGATTTCCATTATCAACACCTACTAAAAGATAATTTTCTCTTGAACCATAGGAAGCTCAGGTGGGGTGTGAGATAAAAATATCTCTAGGCCCCCACCAATGGTGTCTAATCATATTCAAAGATGTTATTGTAACTAAAAAATGAGCACGAATATGTAATAAATTAAAAATGATGAAAAAATAAATAACCACCTTATCAGGTATTAAAAAGACACTTGGCATCTCAACCTGCTTTAGCTCAGGGATATGAAGAATGTTTGATCAGTTGCTATATATATAGTATGGTTATATATATTTCAATAACCTTTATAAACCATGTAAATTTAGACATAAGAGGCCATATACATGAAATTATAGTTACTGTCTCGACCGTGGTGTAACTTAGACAGCCATCAGCTGTATAACGATACTATAAGCTCATGAAACATGGACTATGCCCTACACCTCATGATGAGTGGGAGATTTGATGCCCTTTACTCAACATGGTGAGTATGCCTTCATGTTAATACTCAAGAAGGGACATGGCATGTAAATCCCAACATCCAACTAATGTCAATGGTTTGACATGTCACTCTCAACACCTGATGTATGAGAGTATGATACATTGATGTTTAATATATTTCGTACCATTGTATCACAATCCTAGTCAAGGAAGTTTCATATTTATCACATTCAACATTAGGTAGAACATCTAATGTGACTTGTTTTTCAATATATTATATATAAATAAGGAATACACATTTTTTTAACATAACACACGTGAGAAAACATCTCAGTTTTAGATTAATCCTCACTCGATATTGGCCTCAAATTTATATTAGGTTGATGGAATTCTATGAAACAGTCCAATGCCCTGAAATTAGGGAAAACAAGCATGCAACAAAATACTAAGATCGATTCAAAGAAAAACTAAAATAAAAAAAGAGGATATTTGAGATCTCAACATAAGAAATCCAAATACTTTGATGGATTATGGATCAGAAAATAGAAATTAATGTTACCGGAATGCCTAACATGAGGGATTTGGGAGCTCACTAGTGAAGAAAACACAAACCAACCAATGGGGGAAGAATGGGAAAAGAGAAATTAGGTAATATATTTAACTGAGATAAAAAGGTAATTTATCTTTGAAATATAAGGGAATATCATTTGGATTCTTATATGGCCAAACCATTCCCAAATTTGGTTGAAAAATATCGAACTTGTCTCATGGAATTGAAAATAGAGACAAATATCACTGACTATAGTTCATGATTCAATTTGTGTATGGGGATAACATCCCAAAATGTATAATTGTGTTTATTAAAACCATTATTAATAAAATTTTCGGTCTTTATGTTATTTTAAAATTAATATTTACTATCATATGTTATTTATTTATCAAATAGTTTAGGATTATGGAGATTATAGGAGGTTTTATAATCGATTTTGCTAAAACTTAGACAGTGTATTTAGTTTTTTCCAATATGTTATATAATGAATTCATAATAACTATAATTTTATATTTTTATGTATTTACTTTTTAAAATAGAATAAAATTTATACAAATTCATATATTATCCAAAAAACAGAATCAAATTAAAAAAGATGAATCAATATAACCATTTTAGAAGATTAAGATAACTATGACCATTTGTTGTCAAAATTACCTTTTGACAATATCAAACTATTTTTAAATAATATTAGTAGTTTCATAGATATAATTTTTATGATCTAATTATAATTTTAAATTCTTCCATGTTAAGTGGTAATAGAAAAACAAAACATACCATTCATGGAGGGATAATTGCACAGACGCATGGCAATGTATTTCTTTTTAAAATGGTTTTAGAGGAAGGCAGAAAAGTCAAACTCCATTATTATAATGACATTATTTAATAATACTAATACTTATGTTATCATTATTTCATGGATATGAAGTATTTTATGGTAAATAAAAATATTTATAATAAAAGGCCAAAGAGTGATAATTACTCTCACTGAGAACGTAATACTTATCTTGGAAATATCCTCTAACATAGTGGAATTTTTCAATATAATTAAGAAGATATGATTTTCAAATTGGGAGTGGATTCTTGGAGGAAAAAAATATTTAGTTTTTGGGGGACATTTAATGTTATTTTTATAACATGATGTTTTGTAATTTTTTCCATTTTTCAAGTGAATAGATGAGTAATTTAAGAAGTAAAAATTATATGTCAATAATGGTATGCCACAATTAATGAGAGATCATAACATCCAAACACAATGATATGTTCCAATAATCTTATTTTATGGGTAGATTTGTCTCGCGGCCTTAAGAATACATCCCTATATGTTGAAGAATTCCCATTATTAGTGTGGGTTTTGGGGGGAATTGTACGGAGACTATAGCCCATATATTAGAGTGTGAAATCATAATAGAAATATATAAATAACTGATTATACAAGAAATATAAAACATATAAAATAATGTTATAGATAAAGTAAATGAAAAAAATGAAATTATTGTGATTTCATAAATTTAAAGACACCATGGCTTCAAAAACTCCTCATCCTATTCTTCTGACCATATGAGCTATTTTTTTGGATAAAGACATGCTAGTCCTCGACCCAAAATGTACCTACAACCTAGTGAATATTTAATGGGTTCCCAAGTACAGTGGAATATTGAGTGGGGGTGTTGATAGATTAAATAATAGAGAACACTAATAGGGTCCCATGTAATAATTTCAATGTAGAGATATATGTATGTGATGTTCTCAAATGAAAACCATAATAAAAATGCAAGAAAAAATAAATAAATAAACCACCCAAAACACTTACTTCTACTAGATTTGGAAATTTCTCTGAAGAAATCATGATGTTCATGCCCAATAGAATAACAAAAAACCACCATGGGAATACATAGATACTTGTTTCATGTCAAATCATCATCGTTAATCCTTGGTTTTGCAACCATAATATATCATTCCAACTTTATCTAGTGCCAGAGTATTTTAGGGCCTAAACGTCACAACCTAGTAACCTCTATCCTCTCCTTGAGAATACAATACTCACAAATCCATCTTAACAGGTAAAGGAATTTAGGGAAACCCTAAGCTTATCTCATCCTCATTCACTCAAATTTCACCCATTGGCAGTTCTTCTTTTTTCTCAGTATTAGGATGATGTCTCATTCCCTGGATGGAGAAGCCCTGGACCATCCAAGACATATAAGAGTAATTGAATCATGGGTGACCATTAAAATAAATGTGGATACACACCCTAGATCCCAAGATCAGTACCTTAGTAATCCATTATGTAATGACCTAGGCCTTTACAAATTAAATTATCTTCAAAACGAATAAATTCATTATTGAAAAACATATATTTTAATTAATTTTTTATTTGGGTCACATATAAAATAAAAACAAAATTGGAATCTAAGACTTAATATAACATTATGTATCATAACCATTGATAAAATAACCATTATTTATTGTAAATTAAGATTATAATTTATTAAAATTTATTAGAATATTTAATTTAAATAAATTTAAGAAGACATTCCATTGAATAGTAGGATCATACCACATAAATCCCATTTATCAGTTCTTATGAGGGGGTGAAATCACTAGTTATAACCATGAAAAATACCAGGATGATATTCATTAACAAAAACATGAGTTAAGCCATTTAAGGTATATGTTCAAGAATATGTCGATCACTTCCCATGCAATGTTCAGCAAACCCCACCAAGAAACTACTAACATCAAACAACTTACCCCAAGTGTGTACCATGGTGTATTAAGTGTTTATGTATCTAGAATCTAATAGTATTTTTTTATATTCTACTTTTGATTAAAATAATGATTATATTTATTCCTTTTAATTATTAATTTATACACAAGAATATATAACTTGTATAATAAAAATTAGATTTTGATATGAAGAAGGAAAAATAGTAAATTTGAAAAGTATATTGTTTCAGTTAAAACACATTATTTGATAAATTGATAAATATTAAAATAAATTATATTTTAAATACAATATATCATAAAATAGAATATATTTAAATAAAAATGATCACACAATTTAATTAAGTATAAGATTATTTTTATAACTCATAGAAATTTGACAGTGTCATAAAAAAAGTATTTTAAAAATAATATGAATTTTTTATTTACAAAAACATATTAACATATATTAAAACATATTTACATTAAATTATATATTATTTTTGAAATAATAAACCAACAATTATGCAATGGTGAATATTTTAAATTTTTTTGACACGGTTGAGTATTTGGGAAAAAATTAAATACGATATAAATATCCTGTATGTATTATAAAGTCATAATAGGCCAAAATTGATACAATAAATTCTATAAAGGAATTAGTGATGAAAAATATATTTCCATATTAAGTTAAAGTATTTTTTACATTATTTTATTAATTTTACATCCATTATGGAATCCTCCAAAACTAATATTAAATTTTAAGTATTTAAAAGAAATTTGTATTGAGTATTACTCACTTCTATATCATGAAGGTCATTACATTAATGTGATTAGTTATTAAACTAATAAAATATCAAAATAATTTCTAATTTATAAAAAAATGTAAAAAACTATGGTAACATATGTTTAATTATATATTTTATTATTTAGAGCTCAATCCAAATTGTAGAAATTAATAATGCATTTCCCTCTATTTGCTATAAATGCCCACCAAAACTGATCTTTAACTTCACCCAAAACACATTGAGAATGAATTTTATCTTAAAATATATTTATAAAAACCCTAATAGTGATATAAAGCTCTTAATAAGATCTTAATTATCATTTAGAATCACCCCTTCATGGTAATGTATTCTCTTCCTCACCCTTTTAATTCAATTATTATTGGCTAACAACCCTTTAGAGTTTCAATAGTTCATGTTGTAATGTATTTTTAGACCTCCATTTAATTTTATTATGATGAAATATTAATGGGATACCATCAATTACACTATTTCAATCCATCATTTAACATTTATATAAACCCATTATACTTTAAAAATTACCCTGTGATTTTTCAAGGCACACTTTTTTATTGTGAATTCCCATCCCAATTTCCACTCAAGGGTATTAAACTAGAAGAAATTATCCTTAAATGACAAGTAAATTTCATGTAACCTAATTTCATTAATAATTGGATTTAATGAGATGAAATACATTATTATGTTGTATGATCTATGTGGACCTTAAATGCATATACGTGATATGAATGTGATAGGTGTGACCTTAATTATTTAGCCCTCCAAAGCATTATGTAATGTTTTTATGTCAAGTGGTAGCATGCATGGGGAATAAGAGGTTATCATAATAACACTATTTTATGATTCCTTGGTGATTATCCTTGACATAATATTGTTATGTCATGATTTATGTTATTTCAACCATTTTATGTTTCTTTATTTTTATAATTTAATATTATTGTACAATGATCATGTTTATCATTAGCCCCCTTTATATCACCATGATATTCACTTGACTAAATCTTTTTTCTTTTTTTAGGATGTAATATTATTATTCTCTTTCTGAGATTTATTGCTCACCCCATTCTTATGTATGCCCCTTGGTTATTACGTGCAACATTAGAAGATAAATGGAAATTGAAGGTCATATTGTTGAGTTTTTAGATAATGTTGTTCTAGGATTTTTTGAAGTTGTTTTGATATGTATATAATTACTAAAATAAAAACAACATCAAATATTTTTGGATTGTGTTATTTGTTTTTAATGTAATAGATTGTGAAACAATGTTTATAAAATATTTATATTTTCATATTATAGATTCAACTCCTTAGCCGTAGCATCATTTTAATTTCAACAAGATTCAGGAATTATATAATTGGAATAAATAAATGGGATTTAACTACAACCAATAGTATTTTCCACATATTTACAGGGAGATATATTCCCACATAACACATCATACAACTATTTGAATCCTGGGCATCATTAAAATTTACAATGATATACTAGTATCCCTATTTGAATCCCGATAGGTAGTTATTCATAGTGGTTTAATAATATTAGATTAATTTATAATATATATTGAATTCATATATACATGTCCACATAAATTCTCTAATACCACCTTATAATTTCTTTGCTTGAAGGCCAATCAACTATTACTTTGACTGTGTTTTTCACATGAACTCTGGTGCGGCTCCCCGTACATCAGAGGCTACCGAATAGCTAGTTGTCTACGAAATTTACATAGGGAGATTATACCCCAATATATATTGTGAAATAATAATATAAAGAGGTAAATAATCGATTTAACAAGAAATAGAAAAAAATTGAGCATGCTATAAAAAAATTAAATACAACACAACATCTTGAAATGTTATGCTCACATAATAGAAAATACATTGAGAATCCATAAATTGTCAAGACCCAAATGATGTAAATAAATAATAAATGAAAAAATGGGAAAGGAAACTATAAAACATCTCATAGAAACTGTTAAATATCTTTTCAGAGGCTTTTACGTAGGTATGCGGTTTTCCAAAATCACACGGGTTTGAGGAGAACCCATCCAAAAGGAAATAATGGGGAAACATCATTGGAATATGGCTGTTTAGACAGTATTAATAATCCATGAATGAAAAAGTTTTTGATTTAGTTGATGGTTCAATGTTATCACATACTTTTACAAACATTGTGGCTTATCATGCCACATGTAATTAATGATCTGAAAATTAGATCATAACTGGTTTTTAAACATTATAACAATTATTTTTCAACTCCCAAATAAGGATCTCAAACTTCATCCCTCTCTTAAGCATTAATGGATATCTTTATTACTCTGAAATCAATCATTTATGTATCTATGTGAATTATATCTCTTAAATCAATGATAAGCATTATTTTCAAACTCTACGTATCTCAACATATACACTGACATGAAACATTATATCTAATATATTATGTATAGATCTATGAACTATTATGTGTTTTTATGAGACCATGATTTTATTTAATGAATTAACGAGATTACAATAACAATTTATGTGTTAACTTGTGATGCCAAATAGTTTTTCACTTATTGTGAGGTATTTGAATTTTCCCTAATTTAGCTTTTATTTTAATGTGAATTATATGTGGATTATATAATTAAATATCTTATAATTTTAAATTAATTTAAATAGCTAAAATTATTTTGATTTTTTTATTTCTAGAGGGTTATTGAAATCATAGTAGTGGGTGTCTTCAATAATATGTTTGGGAAATTTATTAAAAGTGTTTTTCAAAGAAGGATTTCACTTCACATGTGTTCATGGAATATCTAGGTTGTGTGGGTTTTGTGACTGTGTGGTGTATCATTATAGTAATATATTCCCTAACATAAGGAGACATGGGAAGGATCATGTTTGGAATTACCACGAAAAATAGGGAAAGTGTGCGATATATCATGGTTTGAAGTGGTGTCCTCAAATAGAGAAACATGGGAAGTATCACAGTAAAAAGTTACACCATTAAATTTGGGCTTCATGTGACTATTTTTTGGAAATATTACTCACCACTCATGAGTATACAGAGGTCTAGGTAATTCATATATATATATGTGTGAAAACATGGGTGTGTGATTCCAAATTAAAATTTATTAATTGCTTCATCTAATTTAATGGATAACTCATCATTTGTTTTAATTATTTTGAAAAAAAACATTTCATATAGTTTATTTAAAATTTTAGAAATTCCTTTATCAAATTCTAATACTCTTCCTATCAATTTTATAATCTAATTTTCCAAACTGTTTGTGGTCTTTGTGCTATATGGAAAATTTATCTTGGGTAATTGTTTGAAAAGCTATTGAAAAATGAAGATATCTCACCTTTCTGAAATAGAATGGATAATTTTTTGGTGTCTAGGTAAGGATCACAGATCCTAGTGGTTGTTACTATGTTTACCTCAAGGTAGTTCCATGTTTGGAAGGTAGTTTTCAATTTTGGGCCAGTTAGCATATAGTCTTATTTTATTACTTTTGTTGGTCGATTCACTCTAAAATTTTTGGTCTATTTTTATTAACTAGATATTTATTTTTAAACATAATGTATAATGTATAATGTTTTTTGGTTTTGTTTCATTTATTATTTGTTGTAATATTGTGGTCGTTTAAATCGAAAACCATCCCCGAACATTTTACCAAACCCTAAGCATTTATTTCTTTCCTTTGGTTTCTTGGGTAAATTACCTAAGATTACTTCCATAGATTACTTTACCATGGCATTGGATAGTGCTAGTATGTTATAGTCTCAAGATATAAAAGTTTTAAATAGTGTATTATGTATTGAGATTTTTTTTAGAAATCCTAATAAATTAATTTTTATGAAATTTTTAAACATGTTTTGAGTAACATTCCTTTATGATTTTATACTTTACAAATATTGTTTTTCAGATTGGTAAAAGAAATTTATATAAGGAATTTATATTTTACCAAAAATACAATAAAACACCTATTAAAAATTATATTGCATTACCATTAATGTATCTCTACAATATCAGTGGGGTTTTTAGACAAATATAATTACATTCAGAATTCAATGCAATGCATGATTTCCTCCATTTTTGTTATACAGAGATGATGAGTTGAATCCTAAATATATATGGTATGAGATATTGTTTATTTTCAGTATGTTGTCTCCTAAGGGTATATTTGACCACCTAATTTTGTGATCAACATGATAATGTCTTGTATATTTAATGCTAACTTTGGTAATTTTTTGTATTCCTTGAATAATATTTTGATCACTTGATTCATCACGAGCCATCTCTACCCTTCCAAGGATGACGAGTATTTTTATATGGAGCCTTTTTTTATTGGTGAGACCTTTGTTAGTTCCAAGTTCATTTTGGGGTGTTTTGGAGGTTTTTTTGAATGGTGTGTAATTTGATAATGGTTAGGGAAAATTGTGCATATTCTTAATAAAACTGTGACAGAGAATTTCCAAGAATGTGGGATAAAACTTAGTTTTTCCAAATGATGATGTTTCAAGGAGAAATATTATGAAAAGAATAAATTTGAAAATCATGAATGGTGAATATTTTTTAAAACTATGTTAATCAACCACGAAAGAATGGGTTTTGGATGCAGTGGATATCACACAGTTAACACCTAATTTCCGAAACTGTGTGGTGTATCATACCACCTATAATTAATTATTCTAAAATTATATTAGCAATATATGTTTCTATATACATACCTACCAGAGATTCATTTTTATTATTCTATTTAAAACTAAATATAAGATCCAAATTTATTTTGATAATATCAAAAAAATTGATATAAATAGTAACATGAATATGGAAAATCAATAATAAAATGTCCTCTCCAATGAATCCATTATTTAAAACTATATTGATTTTAGATAAACTATGATATAATTGGATCACTATATAACTATTTTATATTAACAAATGTTTTCAACATTCACTTTCCGATTTTCTTCTCTAACCCACCACAAAATGTATTCTCATATCCATAATAATGGTTTACAATGAGAGTGTTAATTACCCAAACATATCCTTAAAGAGTTTACAACAAGGTGTACAATCATATACCCATTAATTATGCACCGAGTGATGAATGAGTTGATTCTAAATATACTTTTTTCGTAGTGACAACTCCAATTGGAATCTAGGCCACATATTCTATGACATTAAAGTATTAATAAAGATATGAAATTATTATGAGTACCACAAACTATATAGTTCACCATAAATACGGGATGTTGCCCTTAAATTATACACATGAATCAGATTCCCAATAAAAAAATATCATCCGTATTTAAAATATACATATAGTATGCATAAAAAATATCAAATCCCAACTATGATACATGTTATGGTACCTCATACTCGTATTCTCTGGTCTAGTTCTAAAATCTCCTTGACAATGTAATTGATTTGATAAATAGTGAGATAAAACTATCGTGATTTTAAAAAATTCAAATATTTTAATCATTTCATCTCACAATAATTATACAATCCCAGGAGCAGAAAGTTTAGTGTCTTTGAGTACCTTCAAGATAAGAGACTTATTTAATGATTCCTATAAACCTTAACCTATAATCAAACCATGGTAGATAGATGCCTAATAAATGAATGACCTCTTAAAATCAGTAAATGAAAAACTCATCAACATTTTATCAAGGGTTAGTTCATAAGAATATGAGAAAACATGAGAAGAGAAGAAACATATTAATAAATAAGATAAGGAATAATAAGTGTTTTTACTATTCACGATTTAAGGACCTACAATCTCAAATTAGAAAAATATTTTATGGTAAACGTGTTTGATACAATATGAATTATCTATAAGTAAAAATAGTAGGAAAATGAAACATATTTCATGAAATTGAATCCTAGAATGATATAGAATTATGGTAAAAATAATCAAACTGAAAAACATCATTTCCTAAAAGAAAAATCCCCATATATCCTTTATTTTGTGAATAATATCTATATGTGCACACTTTTTATTATGAAGAAATAAAATCGTTTCAATGAACTTGAGCATCAGATAAATCCTGTGTACTTTGTTGGGCTTGGGATACTACCTGTGTACCATTATCAGCTTCAGTTACGTCCCATGTACTCTGTTGGTCTTAGGATACTTTTTTTTACCCTCTTAGGATTAGTCTATAACTCATGTACCCTATTGGTCTTGGTCAAAATACCATGTAACCTCTTGGGCATGGGTTAAAACCTATGTACCCTATTAGTATTGGGATACCACCCACTATTCTTGTTCTACAACCCATATACACCTTTTCAGCTCTTGAGATATTAAAATTCCACAAATGGATTTGAATATGATACAGGAACCCACCCATTTATCATTTATACATATGCATGCCAATTGAAAATGTTAATTAATTTTTTTTATAGAAAACCCATTAAAAGAAAAAATTGGAATCAAGATATTTTGAGATTGTATAAGTAAAATTTACATCATGAAATTCGATGGTGAAAACTAAAAATTAATTCATAATAATATATTATTTAAGAATATTTAATGGGGGTTTCCTAAAAAATTACTTCAATGGAAATAAAGCCTTCAGAGATAATGTGAAAATGGAAGCAAAATCATAATGGACTTTTTGAAATGTACTTTTAACTATGGTGTAAAAGATGAAGTTATAGTAACTCTGTAAAGTAATTATATAAAATGTTATGTTGAGAAATTTTAATTCCTTACAATTAAAAATAACTTTAAATAGTAGATCGTTGAAAAATACATAAAAATTCCAATAATGAGAAGTGAAACCCATTCCGTAACATGTTATTATTTTAAAATAAAATCAAATAATTGATCCGTGAAAAATAAATAATGGTATTATAAAGATGAAGAGAATTTTGTGTGGAAGATAATTCTTTTAAATTATCAATGATGTCGAAACTTTTTAAACATTTTTAATTACCTTTTGGTCAAACACACATCATAAAGAGTAAGAAAGATTCCCTTTTAAAATACAGTACAGGTAAATAAGATGGTAAAATTTTTAAATAAATATTAATATTTCAATATAAGAAGGTAATGTTTATGAAAAAATGAACATAAAAATGGAGGAAAAAGTATCATTAAAGGATAATTTTTTTCATGAAGAATCAATAATTTTGGAAAAAATAAATTCCCATAGAAATCATATTTAATTTAGAAATTATTTTTCCCTATAGATAATCATTTATCATATTTAGTATAAGGGTGTTGAAATAAAATGTTGGCATACTGTAATACTTTTTGATGATATAAATTCCCTTTTTGAACCCTATTTGGTTTATGAATGTGTGGTTATTAAATTTCTCCATACTATATTCTATATCGCTATCCATCAGTATCTAGGTGTTGATTTTCTCTTCTGTGTCCATGTTTTCACTGCCCATCATTGTTATCAAATTTGGTAACCTAGTTATGAGTTACATTGGGTAACTATTATTAATCCAACATTCTATTTTGAATGGAAATTATATTATTCATATATATGATGTGGATTTATAATGATTTGACATTCAAGTATAAAATCATTAATTATATAAATGAATTTGTATGGAGAAATTAATTTTAAGCATGTGTAGAATGCAACATGATGACTTTTTATGAATTATTTTTTTCAAATAAATTAAAATTCATTGATGGATTGCATTTCACGCTACAGAATGTTATGATCGTTCTAGAAATAACACCGAGGTGTTATTTTGGTACATGAAAAATGTTTTTTACTTGTGTTACTCAAGATACATATTTTGTTCAATATCATTGATTACTAATAAGGCCATGTTTTACCAAATTATAATATTCTGTTATTATTATTATTTTTATTGAAATTTAATACTATAGTTATTGGATAGACATCGGTATGGAGGGAATGAAAAATATTTAATTAAATATAAAAATATATTGTTTTCACATTTTTAGTTGTTAATTGTTGGTGAGAAATAATATAATAATCATTTAAAACAAATAGAAATGTATTCTAAAAAAATTACTTTTCTAAAAGAAGGGTTAATCGTTGGTGATTTAGCATAGAATACATGGACTAATAATGACATAACATTTGTCCCAAACCAAAAAAATAAAAATATTAAGACGATTATAAACATTGGTTTTATTTTTATGTTTTGTGGGACATTATTCTATGAAAGTGACTGATCTGACAATTTATGTAAAGAAAAAGACGAAAAGAATATACTATTCTTCCATTGATTTATATAATGATTAGGAATAGAGAAAACAGTATATCATTTTAGTTATAATTTTTTTGATGATAAATGATATTTTTCTCAGGATAATTTCTTTTAAACTTCCAGAGATTATATAATTACAATAAATTCTTAAGAAACCACCAAGAGTTGAATAATTTATTTAGTAATTAAATAAATCAGATGATACAAAAATAAAAAAAAGGGAATAAAATTATTTTGTAACATTGTTTATTATTTGTATATATAATATTAAAATATTGTGACCATAATGGATTTTATTTACATTATTTTCATTATTTTATAAAATTTAAATTAAATGAATAACTTCAAAATATACTGTAATTTCATTTTATAATTAACACTATATTACTAATTGTATTATAAATAATAAAAATTATATATTATGTAAATTTATTATTAATTATTAATAAATATCAACTATTTTCAATTCATAGTCCAATTTTCCATTATAATGAATATATTTACTATTGAATAGAAAGAACTTGGTTAGCATATTTATGGTTAATGCATTGTTTTGTATGTAACATGATCTTGTGTTAAAGTAATTTTTCAACACATGTAGGGTTTATAATTTATAAATTTGAAGTCATATATTGAAACATTGAGTATAAATTGTATAATAAAGATCACTCTAACTTATCCATTAGGATTAAATTACATAATTTAGAAAACTTGGTAACTATATAAAAAACTAAAATGCTAAAATATGTAAATATAAGAGTTAAGGAATAAAACATTCAAAACATGACTATAAATTAGAAGCGGAGGTGTGTATCAACCATATAATTGCTAGAAATCATTATTTAACCATTTTGGAGAAAGCAGAGGTATGATTGACCCTCAAATAATAAATAATTTTGAGTATTTACATGAATTAAACTGCTCCTCAATAGTAAAAGGGAACTCACTCTCAATATTCTACATATTTGTATAGAAACATGGTTATTAAAATTTATAAAAAATTCAATTCTCCTCTTAAATAATATCATTCAATAAGCCTCACTTGGGGAAGAAATACAAAAAAATATTTCCTTTTGTTCAAACCACAACAAGATACCCAAATAAGAGGCAACATTAATCAACAATGGTTTTTTATTTCTTCCAGAAACCCCTTCAATTCCAAATATACAATGATTTTATAATAAAACAAATCTCTTATATATTACATGATGTTATTATATTAAAGGTATGGAAAACAAATTTACACACTTCTATCAAATCAGATAAAAAATAATCATTCCAATACAAGGAAGACTACCGCCACACGAACCAATGTTGATCGTTTTTATATTACATCCTTTTAGTATTTGGAATAATGAAGGGAATAATGTTTATAAATGATATTTATTATTCATTTATGTAAGATACTGATATTTTAGGTGGTTTACTCTAGAAAATTTACAATAAATATTTTTCCATTTTGCATATATCTTGTTTGTGTTTTACCTTAGGGAGTTTTCTAGTGAATTTGGTCAAATTTAGAAGGAAGATGGTAAGTGCACGATTGGCACATGATTTTCACAAACTGTGTGGAAAAGCATGAAAATGATGAAAACTCAAAATAGGGTATTCTCATTGATTTCAAAAGGGTTTTCTTACTGCGATCAATTATTGTATTAACTCTACAACTCCATAAGAGGGGATGTATGGTTAGGCAGACTATTAGGGAAAACCATGCACACTGAGAAATAAACTGTGCATGTAGTAATATAAACCCACAAAAAATTATTATCAATTTTCTAAAAACCCTTAATATAACCCTAAAACCTCACTATCAAATTGAATCATATTCCTATTAATTTTAGAGTATCCTAGACATGTTCCAAGGAATTCCGTCCTCTGCTCTTGAAAAATAAATGATCTGTTGAGGGGACTACAACTACTATGGTAAAGGATTCTTATTCAATCATATTTAGTATATTTATGACATATTTATATCATCCATTAAAGTGATGTTTTCATATGTTGGTAATGGGTTTAGAACAGGATTTGATGGACCTTGATATTATTGATCTTGGATCTGGGTTTAGGATCTAGATTTCATTCTTCATAGTGATCCTATTTATTATTATTTAATTGGGTGTTTCGGTGGGAGAGTGTTTTTGAATGATTTTTTTGTAGGTGTTCTATGTTCATTTTTTATTGTCCTGATCCCAATTTCATATATTGATTTTTAGATTTAAATTGGCATGTTTAGAAATCGAATCTTGAATTCAATAAATCAATTGACTGATTAATTTATAGAAATATGGAATTGGATTAATTAATTGGAGAATTAATTAGTGAAACTTTTTGATTAATCTAATTTTTTAGTTGGAAAAATTAATTATTTAATTAATTATCCGAATAGTTGATTTTGTAATTAATGTGAAATTATGAATGTGTAATTGTCCCATTAATGTGATTATGAATTAATTTACAATGGGTATTTTGAGATGGGTAACTTGACCTGAATTGGTTATATGATTTGAATAATGAAAACATGGTTTCATAGATAATTGTTAATATTATTACATGTTATTAAAGTATTTAATCATGGTTTTTTTATAGTTGAAATGGTATATCATGATGTGAAATGTGATAAGAGGTTTGATGTTGATTAAACTTGATTGATATAATATATTTGATAAATGAGTTTGGGACATAGATTAAGGAACCAAATATACATATGAGATAGTTAGTGTGGAATATCAATAGAGGATCCAAATACCCATTTGTGATATAAATTTTGAGACAAGGGCTAAGGCTCAAAATAACCATGTGACCTAGATTTGTGGGATAGGGACAAAGGCTCAAAATTCGCAAAGGGTGTTATAGATGAAGTTATGCACCCTTGATTGGGTGTGATATGATAAAAATTATATTAAAAATGGAAAATATGGTATTTTTATATGGTTCAAACTACGACATGGAAAAAATAATGTATTGAGTGTTCATGTGTCCTCATGTACTTGGGTTTTCAGTGGTTAGTTAAAGAATAATGAAATATGATAACTCTTTACTTTATTAATTTTTATTTATACTTTATACAACTATAAAAAAATTTATTTACTAGATATTGTTTTAGACACCATTGGTTGTGTAATTTGAGTTGTAATCACACCCTACATGAGCTTCTTGATCTAAAACCACATAGATTTCATGTTAACATGTTAAGATAAGGGAAAGAGCCCTATGTCTGATGGAAGAGGTAGGTTGGATCATGGATAGGGGAACCCGACTTTGTGTCGGGACTCTCTTAGAGTTTCTAGGGTGTTATTTTTTGGTTTTTCATTTGACACTTTAAAGGTACATGGAATGAAACATATACTATTTTGGTTTGGATATTTTATTCTTTTATTGAACATCTTTTAATAATTTATTGTCTAGTTTATGATTATTGTCCATTCATTATATCTTATTGTCCTCATCTACATGAATTATTTAATCAAGAGGGTATATTCTCTACATGTTGATATATTAGACCCTCACTACAAGTTGTCAACCTCTAGTGTATTGGTAGGTGTGATGGATGTTAGGACGAAAATCGGCTCAGGGCACCAATGTATGGTGCCCAAGTCATGACGTTTCAAAGTGGTATCATATGAGTTTATTATCTTTTTTTTGACTTAATATATGGAAAAGATAGAAAGGATTGTAGGATAAGTCGATCCTTGGTTAAGGGTTAATTAATGTGTGTAGATACCCAATGTATGAGGTTAAAATCCATGTACCTAGGGTGGGATTGTTGTTATCAATGTCTGTATTTATAGTTGGATTTTATTTCACCGCGAGTGATGCACTAGTTTTGTGATGTAATAATTATTTGGAAGATTTTATAATGTTTTACCCATGGACCATAATGGAATGAGATTTGAGTATGTGTTCATTATTCTTGGTACCCCAGATCGTGATGTGACATGCATTATTTTAGGTACTCAGGATAAAATTAGGTTTTCAGATGAGTTTTTTGTGTCAATGTGATTCTCTTACTTGGAATACTTTTTATGTTTAATATAAATTAGGTTCCCAATTTGAATACATAAAAATTATAAAATGATGAAAAAATTGAAAAAATGTTTTTCTAATGATAAAATATAATAATGAGAATGAGTTTTCACATTGATAACCATGTCGTAGACATAAGATAGTTGAGTGTAGTGATAGAACCTTAGTTTTGAACATATAGAGGGGTTTGGAGGAATGAATTGTTTTCGAATTATTTTGAATCCCTCTTATGATAATGTGTTAATGTTGTTTTATGTGTCCTCAGATGTGTGTTTGATATTGTAGAGTTATTTATTCATGATGATGTTTGATGATATAATGATGGAAGGATGTGGATGGAAATGATCCTCTAGTGGTGGAACATAAGGCACCAATAGTGATGTGTGAGGTAGAGTGAGAGTAGTTTTATAACAACCTTTATCACTTCATGAATTTTATGGAGAGAGGCCCATGGAAGGTTGTGAAGAGTATTTCTGACCTCGAATGGGCATATCAGTGACAACACCCTTCGAATTACACTAGAGAGGGTGGACCTAAAGTAGATGAGTTCTTGATTGAGTCCATCCAAACTATACATGGCCATATAGACACCCATATTAAAAAATGGGTTATGTTGGATACTTATATGTTTTTAGGATTAGGGAAGTAGTGGTTGGATGTTCATGCTTAAAATGGGAAAGAAGGTGGTATGTTATGAAATGACTTTTAGGAGAATTTCATTGAGAACATTTATCTAGTACACAAATACTAGATAGGGAATGTTAGTTCATATTTTTGACCCATTAGACTATGTTTATAATGGGCTATGTTGGACACATTACTGTCTTTTATTACTTTTCTCTAGTTCTTTTAGAGAATGATACAACAATACCAAGGAATTTCAAGGATGGTATTAAATGTGAGATTAATCCCAAATTTAATATGCTTTAGTTGAACAAGTTTATAAGGAGGTGGATCAAGATCTCATATATGTGGGGGACCCGAAGGAATCCTCCAATGAAGAACAATTATTTTAACCAATAAAAAATGAATGTAGGTATTTTGATGGAAGTATGTGTTAATATTAGAATGTTGGAAAAATATTTGAAATGAAGAGTATCTCATTTTAAGGATTAGTTATTTTGGATAGTATGATGGTGATTTTCCACCAGTGAAGTTGGTTTTGTCACTTTCTTATGCTTGGTCCTCAAAACCTCGGTAGAGTTCCAATATTTGAGGATGTAAGGGAAATCTATAATGGATCTACAGAAACCCATGGGTGACATGTAATGGTGGGGTTACATGGAATAATTGTGGTATGAGAATGGGATCTTATACATCATAATTGTGTGGGTGTTGGAGTTCTATTGGATATGGTAGTAGAGGTACTGAACACTGTACCTCAAGGTACGAGGACCCATATAAGTAGGGTGTTGATGCTCGGGGACTTAGACTGCATCACATGAAAGAGTGGCAGGACAATTTCCGGAAGTTCATCTTACAATTTTGGATATTGAGGATGCACCATTGAATGGTAGATGTACTATTATTATAGCATCAATGATTTTATGTGAATTATTTGAAACTGTTTCCACTTATTGTTTTAAATATACCAATCTTGTGAATGGTTTGATCAAGGTGGTGGAGTTTGTTAATGCAGTGATGATTATAAATAAACCGTCGGGAGTACGGTTGAGAGACATTTTTTTTGTGAAAGGGGTATTCTACAGAGGCTGGGGAGTAACATTTCCTATTGAATATTTACATTATTGATATTTGAGGCTTTGACCTAATTATGGAGATGGAAATTTTAGTATCATACCCAGCCCACCTAGATTTTTACCCATAGAGATTGAAACATACGTGTCATTTGGGTAACAAATATATACACCATGGAGAGTGGAAAATCACTTAAGGATATGAATTCAAAATTAATTAAAAACTGGGGGATCTCACCACCTTAGTTTCAAGTATTTTATAGATGATTGGGGTGAAAATAATGATTTATTACCACCTGTGGTGGATAGGTTCCAAGATTTGTTACCATGTTGCTTCCTGGGGGCTTCCAACTGAGTGCGATGTGGTGTTTTCAATTGATCACATTCATAGATCTAACCCTGTGTATATTCCATAGTTAAAAAATGTACAAATTTATATTCAAGAGCTTAAGACCCAACTAAAAGAGTTTATAGATAATGGGTTTATCCGTTTGAGTACATTGCCTTGGGATTCTCGAACATTTTTTTTAAAGAAGGATGGATGATGTTTTTAGATGTGTATTTATTAATAGAAGATGAACCGATGAATGTGAAGGAAAATTATCCACTACTCTGCATTGATGATATATTTAACCATTTTAGATGAGGTTGATTTATCTCAAATATCAAATTCATGTTAAGGTATCATCAATTGAGAGTCCTACCATTTGATATTCCTCAGACTACATTAAGATGTATGTATGGAATTTATGAGGTCATTGTGATGTAATTGGGGAATAATAACGTACCAAAATTGTTTATGGCCATGATGAACAAAATCATCCACCCGCACCTAGAACATTTTATAGTAGTGTCCATGGATGACATCTTGGATTACTTTATTACCCAAGAAGATGATGCCTAACATCATGGAATCATCCTTAGTACACTTATTAAGAATCATCTACAGACAAAGCTATCTAAATTTCTACTATATATTGATCATGTAGAGTTATTTCATAACATCATCTAAGAAGAAGGTCTGTTTGTGGACCCAGATATGATTTAGGCATTTGTTCCATGAGAGAAGCCCAATAGTTTTCTTGATATTCAATTATTTCTTAGGTTAGTGAGTTCTTATTGACGTTTAATGCAAAAAAATCCCAATTGGCATCACCTCTTATGGGCTTGACCAAGAAGGGTTTAATGTATGACTTGTATGGATCATTCAATAATTACATCCAAGAGTAGAAGAAGCATTTGACTATGAAACCAATCTTGATCCTACCGGAGCTAGGTGAGGATGATACAATATTTTATGATTCTTATGAGATCGACCTTGGTGGAGTGTTGATGTAGGGAGATCAGGTTTTGGCATATGATCCATGATAGTTGAGGCCACATGAATGGACCTACCCAACATACAATCTCAAGTTAGATGTAGTTGTTTAGGAATTGACGTGTAAGAAGAATTATCTTTTGGGTGAAATAGTTACTATGTATATAGATAAAAAATGGTTAATGAATATCTTTTCAAAATAAGATTTAAATCAATGATAGTGTTGATTGGAAGATTATCTGAAATTGTTTAATTTTGAGATAACATATACGAGAGGGAAGAGAAAAAATGTTGTTAATGGATTATGCTATAATATTATTAATTAGGTATTCCGAGGGTCTAGTGGAGGGTGTAAAGTGATGAATTTATTGGATGATTTTCATATTGTAGTTCAATAGGGTCTAGAGTATATGAATATCATTCAGATTCAATGGATTCTAGGATTTTATGTCTGATTTGAGATATGAAGAATGAGGATATATAATATTTCATCTAAGGTAAAACCATGAAGGTGGGTTGTAACCATCAGATTGGACCATAGATTTGGATGCGATTATCTCTATTAGAAATCAAATTGTTGTGCCTGTGAGTATGTAGGAGGATATAATGCATCAATTTCATTCCTCAAAGTGGGTGGTGAAAAAAGTGTGAACAAAATGTATTGTGTTCTCTGATGACAGTTGGGGTTTCCATGCATGAATGAGGAGATAATAGGGGTCATGAAATGATGCTACAACCACTAATAGGTGAATACCGGGCATCAAAGACTCGTTGGTCACTACAACAATTCCATATTCAAAGATGGAAGATGAGATGAAATTAATATGGACCTTGTGTTGGGTCTCATGAGGATTCCTTTGGTGAATGACACTATTTGGGGGGTTGTGGACCAATATACAATAGTAGTGCTTTTTTGACCTATACGGGAGACATTTTTAGTGGACCTGTTGGGAGATTTATACATTCAAGATAGAGTCTGCCTTCACGGGGTGTAATAAATTATTTTTCAGGATCATGACTCACATTTCCATTCATACATCTGGTTGAGTGTATATAAACTTTTTTGTACACATGTATTATTGAGTATGAAATTCTACCCACAGATAGATGGGTAGTCAAAATGTACTATAAAGGTGCTTTTGGATATTCTAAAATCATGTGTTCTTTACCTCTATGGGTCCTGGGATAATATATTTGTGCTTATTTAGATTTCATGTAAAACAATTTACCACAAAACTATACATATGAAAATATATGAGGCTATTTTTGGTAGGCCATGTAAATCACCTCTATGTCCGATGGAGGAAGCTGAGTTAGAGTTGTTGGGATCGATTCTCATGAATAAGACATTAGAGTAGATTTAGTTCTATTTGAAACATATGTGCATGGATTTGATTAAATTGATGGAATATTCCTATAGATCTATAAAAAATATAGATTTTACTGAGGGTGATAATGTGTTCCATGGTGTTTTTTTCTAGAATGGGACACTATAGGACATGTTGATAGGGAAATTTGTCACCCAATTTTATAGGATTGTTTGAGGTTGCGAAGAGAATCAGGTCATTGGTTTACATTTTGGATATTTGAAAGAGGCATATTTCTATAAATTATTTTTTTCATATGTCATATCATTAATGATATCACACTAAACCTTCTCATGTGATCGATGTGGATGATCTTGAGCATGAGACCATTACATCATTTGAGGAGCATCTAATACATGAGTTGGAAAAAAGTGATAAAGTGTTGTGGGGAATGACCATATAGATAGATCGTGTGTTGTGATAAAATGGATGTGTTGAGGAGGAAAATGGGATAGAGATGAATATTTATGGTCTTTGTGGGACATATTTTTTACAACATAATCTTATAGATACATGGGTGTTTTTCTTAGGGATAAGCTGTTATAAGGTGGGGAGATTATAATATCCTGACCTTTTATGGGGATGACTCCTAATCATGATCATGTATTCTAATGTATCATTTCTATTATATCTTGTATGGGGTTTAACTTGTGATATTTTTAGTTGAAAATGGGGGGATTTTTGAAGGAAGAGTGGAATTGAACGGTTGGCAGACGATTTTACTATATCATGTGCCCTGTCTAGAAAACCGTACACAGCCAAAAAGAGGAGATTCATATGGTTGAAACATGCTTTTTTAATCAGTATGTCATTATTGTAGTAACCGTGAGACTCCATGGGAGGAAGTTAACAGTTAGGGAATGTCGTGAGCATTGAGTACGAACCCATTAACACTTATATTTAAACCCCCAAAAATTCATTAAAAATATTTTGAAGCCTCGTCATATCTCCATAAAGACCCCAGCTTAACCGAACACCTATTCATATGAGTTTTGGAGGATCTTGGATGACTTATAAGGAATGAAACAACTTTTCCAGATTATTCAAAGATTTATTAATGGATCTTCACCTCTCGCAGTAGGAGAATCCCATCCCTTATGATTTCCTCCCTCTCTCCCATCATTATCTAACACATTGAAGGAATGCATTCTTTTATTGGTAATGGGTTAAGATCTAAAATTTATGGAAATTTGTTCTAATTATATTTGATCTAGATTTTTGATGTAGATATCATTATTCATCATGATCAAGGTTATTCACCTTCAAATGGGGATTTCCATTGGTGATTTTGTTTCTATCGATTTAGAGTTAGACGGTTTAATTTCAATTCCCATAGTCTTGATTCCAATTTAGTGTATACAGTTTTAAATTTCAATTTTAGTGTTTGGAAATATAATATTTAATTCACTAAATTTATTGATTCATTAATTTATGGAAACATGTAATTAGTTTAATTAACTGGTCGATTAATTAATTGAATATTGGGATTATTGAATTGGTGGAAATGGATCAATTAATAGGCTAATTAACTAATGGAATGTTTGATTGTAGATTTTATAGAAAATTATATTTTTTAATTTCTCAATTATAATAAATATTAACTAATTAAAAATTGGTATGATGAGATGGTTGGAAACCTAGTAGGTAAATTCTGGAATTATTATATAATACATACCTTCTGACTTTTGATTTTTTGGGGAATACAAAATCGTGGTTTGTGTGAACGATAGACTACCACATAGTGATGTCATTTGATTAGTTCACACTATAAATAGAATATATTATAGAGGAATTTTTTAATAATTTATGATAAATAAAACATAAATATGATTCTATAATGATAATGTATCATCTAATTTTCTTACATTCAACATTATAATAAAATAGAAACGACCTTGATGTGAACAAATAACCTATCGTCTCTATGAATAATGTTTTCCATTTTCGATATCTTCCTTTTATAGATTATTATAAATAAATATATATGATATTTATATCATTTTTATCATTATGGAAATGATTAAGTCATGATTGAGGTAATAGAACAAAAAATGTAATGAGTCAAATTATTTAAGAAAAACAATGTTGTTATTAGCTGAAATGAAACATTAACCAAGGACCATTTATAAATATGTCTTAAAAGATCATAGGAAAAACATATATGATATGATATATGTGAATATTATTAATTAATATATGTATAATAATATTTTATTTATTATACAGGATGTTTTAATGACTATGATGGAAGTCAATACTTTAAGTAAGGGATTTCTGTCTCACTTCTATTTTCTATGATATTAAAGCCTCATTCGCCACTCATTTCAGGTTTATGGATTGAATTATTACAATGAATGTGTTTTATGATTCATATAATAAAAATTATATGGATTTTCACGTCCATTTTATGATCTCTCTTTCATAGGGTTTAATAGTTCAGGAGTTACCAAACCAGTAAACGAATTTTGTCTCAATTTTCATTCTTTGAAACAAATGTTATGTTATGCACCAATATTATTTTACTAGGTTGGTATACTTATAATTTGAAATTTTATATAATGAATATAATTGTTTTAATGATATTTAATAATAATTTAATATTATTATTTCATGGGGATTGTTATACAATGTCACAAAATTAGTAGTTGTATATTTATACAATCTCATCATTCATTAGGATTGTTTATGATAATTCTTTAATTGATGAAATATTATGATCCATATCTCAGTAATTCTCAGAAAATTTCTTATTCAATAGTTATTCATGATATATTAATATAAGGATAGTATTTTTCTCCTTTAGTACTTATGATAATTAATAAAATGTGTTTTTGAAAAGATGAGTTTATTTCTCACTACGCTTGACATTCTATTTTTTAAAAACAATGCTTTCTAAAATTTCGTTATATATTTTGAAATGATATTTTAATCTCATTTGTAAGGAAAAGTATTTTAAAAAATATATATATATATAAAGTGATTTAAATTATTTTCAATTATTTTGATATAATTTTTTAGAGGTAATCTTCAATGAAAATGATTACAATGATTTTTCAAAGATTCATTATAAGTTTTTAATAGTTATTTATTAAAATAATAATTTTAGTGATTTCAATAATTCATTTATAAAATTTTCAAATTATTCTCATTAAAAATGGTCGTCAAATTGATTCATGTATTAAAAATAATTTATCAAAGATAAAAGGATATTCTATTCATGATATCTATTGTCTGCTCTTTCATAATTATTTTCCATATCATATTTCATCAATTGATGTTTCCTATACTTTTCTGGGTATAAGATCCAAGGATAAGATTGTTATTATTTTTTTAAATGGTTTATGTTTATGATGAATTGTTCTTAATGAAATCCATATCTCTTACATTGATTATACAATGATAAAATATTTTTGAAACCCGCTTCTTCTCACAGGTTATGCTATAATTAAATTATTATGAAACCCTTATGTTCATCATAGGTTTTGATATGAATAAATTTTTTTGATACCCATTTTAATTTCACAGGTTATGATATGTAAAATATTTATGATCTTGTGGCACAAATATGTATTTTAAGATTATTTGACTCGTGGAAGCTATATCTCTGTCTAATGTATTGGGAAATGATTTATATCTCATGAGAGAGAAGAGACTTAAATGGAGAGTGAAAACAGTTTAGTGATTAATGGATTGAAAAAGAATTTGAACTTAGTTCAATAATACATGGATTGAATGGGAAGAGAACATGGTTCACTAATATATGTATAGAATAGGAAATGAACCTGACTAAGTAATATAGGGCCGGAAGGAAGAGTGAACCTGGTTTAATAAAAGACTTTGTATATTATGATGTACTTGGAAGTGAGAATTTTCTAATATAGAAATGATTACCTATGCTTATATGTATTTAAATAATTTATGTCTTAGGAAAATGTTAAAATATCATGACTCATGTAATATGATTTCATTATGAATCATTCCTTATGAACTACAAATATTTATTCCATGACCGATGATTATGATCATTGATATTATTTGGTATAATCTAAAAATGTTATGTTGATGTACTCTTACCCTTATAATTATGTTATGTTTATGAATATACAACATTTAAACTTATAGATAATCTGATCTTAACCTTTATTATGTTCTATTTACATATATTAAAAAGAAGGTTTTAAGTAAAGGTATTAATTGGGATGATCATTTTGGAAAACATTAAAGACCATTCACCAGGTTAGAATATTGTGTTTCAATTTTCAAAATGAACAAAACTATTATGGATCTTAGGCACATGTTTGTGTAATGTAATGAATATTCATAAAAATGATCTAATATGAAAATATTTTAATCTTAGGTCACTATATATATATGAAATAAAACACCGAACATTTAATAGAATACAACACATCGACACTTTTTTATATATATATTTAATAAATTCAATATCTTCAAAAGTTTGTGGAACACAGAACCCCTAATACAAATAATCCGCAATAACAATTGAATTAATATTGTGGGTATGAATAGGACTAACTAAATTATTATAATTAGATGATTTTAACATATACAAAATAAATTCAGTTATTATCTACTAATTGGAAATAAAATATATATTATTTAAAAGAGAAATAAATGTTTTCTGAACAACAATGTTTTATAAAAGTAGATTTATACATTTTATTCACATATAATATATAATTAATTATTATAAATTAAATAAAACTGATATTTAATAATTATATTCATTTTTAAGCTAGGATATAAAAATTATCTTATGTTGAATGTTTGTTATTTTTTGGAAAAGTTTATTTTATGATGAATAGTGAAGAAACATATTTTTATTCTATACATCCTTTATGTTTAGAACATTCAAATACACAAAATTATTATAGTGTGTTTTTAATAGTAAAATTAAATTAATTAAGTCTTCATGTATCTAAATTAGTTTATTATAATCAATTCCAAATTACTTTTTATATGAAATCATTTTTTACTTGTGAATATTTTTCTTTAGGAGAACTGTCTTTTCGACATAACAACAAGTTTAGTTGTAAATTGAAATGTTCTCCTTAAGTGAGCAGTATTTGATAAAATAGATAAAATATTTTTTATCGACATAATTTATATTTTCTAATAGGATGTTCATAATTATTATCCATAATGAATAGTGAATATAGTAAAAATTATTTACAACAATTATTGTAAAAACTTGTTTATGATGGTTTAAACATAAACGATAAAGGTTAAAAATGACACACAAAAATGAATACATACTATTAGATGGTCATATTTAGACATTATCAGTTATATGGGTTTAAAATGATAAATTTTAGCTCTTTTTCTCTAGAATAATGAAGTAATAATTCATTCTTTTCAAAAATAAACTTTATGTCCTCTCCCCCAAATATAAATGGAAACCCCATATCATATACATCACACACTTTAAAAAACCATTTTTTATGAAAACACATAAGAATTTATTCACTTCATTCCTTTCCCTCATCATATAATCAGTGTGTTTTTGTTAAATCCTTGTTATAAATACTTTTAGTGCATACCAAAAAAAATTCTAATGAAGAGGTAACATCATTAATCGAGTGTTTAATTTTATTTATTCCTCCAAATAATCCAAATAATATTAAACAATGAAGATATAATAAACTCAGAATATTAAGTATAAAGATATTTTTTTATTAAGTGTATGTACTAAAACCATTTTCTCCTCTCTCAAATGGGAAATGAAACTGATGATTGTCTTTACAAAGTACTAATACATCACAAAGAGATATAATTTTTATCCTTATTTGTGTCTCTTGATTAGATTAAATGATATATATATATATATATTATTATATAATGGTTATAATTATACTTATTTAATTTAAATATCATATTTTCTATTTAAAGTTTTATTCTATATAAAAAATGACAACGTCAATCTTTTGTATGGAAGACTACATCCTTATGAAGGGATGTGTTTCTTTTTTCCATTACACTTCACATGGAAGGTATTAAGGATTAATTTTAAATTGCTATATGATATTAATGAAAAATTAATCATTATAAAAGTGAAATATATAACATAAATTATTAAATTACCATCTTTTGAATAAATGATATAATCATTCGTGTGTACGACAAAACTACCGCATCACAAAGTGATATGATTCATTTTTTGCTAACTATTTACATAAAATGTATTAAAGGAAAAATTTAATGAATATATTTTTTTTATATGATATTAAATTTATTATTTTAAATTAATATAATGTACTCTTCCAAACCCATTCACCTATTAAGTAAATGATAATGTCGCTCAAGCGTACATACTACCTTTCATCTCCCTAATGCGATGTGATTCATTTTATTTCCTGAAATCATATAATGATTATAAAGGTGTATCTAATAAAAAACGATATTTATGAAATTAATATAATTATGGATATTATTTTAATATATTTAATGTTTAGGATCCTAAAGATTTATGTTAAAAAATGCATGATAAATTAGGTATATTAACACCCGAAATAATAGTGGTAATGAAATATATTTAACAAAAGTTAAATAAGATGTTATAAAAGAATCATATATGATATTATAAATATTAATATTGTTTTATAATAAATTAATAACATGTTTTCAAACCATATAAATAAGGTTATGGTGCTCTAAACTAATGAAAAACACGAGTTAAGGGGCTTATTGACTCAATTTTTATTCATTGGGTTATTTGTATACTTAATTGGTCATTTAATGAAAATATTATTTCTGAAATGATAGTTTATTTATTTATGGTTTCATTTACCCATATATTTGTGTTTATGTACATTTTTACAAAGAAAAAGATCATTGATTAACTCTGAACTCAATGACAAAACCCGTAAAATTGATTCATCTCAAAACATACTTCTTTGAGACACATATTCTTTTGTGAACCTAATATCATTTAAATTGATTATATATTAATCCTTTAAAAAATATATCAATAATCCTAAAAAATTTAAGTGGAATATTTTTCTAATTTATCTACTTCATTCATGGTATTTTATGATTCAATATTTATTAATAAGTAAGGGGTTTTAGACTCATTTTAATATGAATTGTTTATGATTTAATTTTCATTGTACGAAATTATTTGATCATTTATAATTAAAAAATATAAATTTTATTATACTATGATTATGTATGAAGTTTTCAAGTAATTAAACCATTTTCCTCTTATTAGTACATAAAATTATTTATAATAAACATTTTTATGAAAATATGAATTTATTTCTCCCTTCGATCAAAAACAATTTTGCTTACGAATTCATATTTTCTAAATGTTTATTCAAAAAACATTTAATACAATTTTTTATAGTAATATTTACCTATAATTTAAGGTTTAGTAAAATATAAGTTATCTTCCTATCAATTTCTCTACAATTTACTTTTGTTCTTTTCGTAAAAATACCAGTAATCAATCTTTGCCTTTTCTTAAATGTATTCCGGATGAAAAAAACTCTTATCAAATCCCAAATCGCAATTTATTAGACCATTATTTATATGTTTTAAAAGTTATATTTAAAAAAATGTTTTCTTAATCTTTTTAGAAGGTTGTATATTTCAAATATTTTTTTTCCAAAATAGATAAAATATTTTCATCACGAAATGTTCAGAGTGATCATTAAAAATCATTTCCCACCTATGATGAAAATATTCAATGTTACTCAAAGTGATAAGGTTATATTCATAAATAATTTTTATAACCTGTCTAAAAATATTTTCATCCTTAAAATAATTTTTTTTATAGATATATTCTATGTAATTTATATATATTTCTAAAAAATATACCGAGTTATTATCCCTTCCATTTATGGGGTAATACATGACTTATGATCATGTCTTCAATACCTTCATTAGGAAATTTACATTGAACATGATATGAAGAAATATTATGAAAAACATTTTTTTGATGATTATTTCTTATGTCATTCCTTATGATTGAATTACATTATATAGAAGATAAATATCATGATCAAATTATTATGGGTGCACCTCTATTGGACACCAATGTATTGGGTAATGATTTAGTCTCATTAGATATTTTGTATGAGATTAGGGTTAAGCATAATCCATTATGGGACTTTATCCACCATGTGTTGTTGTATTTTATTTATGATATCATGATATAATTTTACACACTCGTTATGTTTCATTATAATGTGTTTCTATTACTGTTATTTTATCTCACCCATTTTGTCTATTTACTCAATATGTTATACCACACATTTTAGGAGATATAAATTATTTAAGATCATGTTATGAAGAATAAAATAAAAATTTTATTTTCTAGACTAACTTTTACCTAATATGAAGATATTCTTCCAAAAAAGTAAGAATTATCAATACTTAGGTTATCTTATTTGATATTTATGATTTTAAATCATGTATTAATTTGTGTAAATGTCTTGGGTCATTATAATGCTATTATAGGATCCTGAACTAGAAGATTCTTCACGGTGTTTTCATTGATTATCTTCTATGTAGATCATGTATTAAATAAATATTAGTGTGTTATATCTAGATTAAGAAATTATATTACCCATTTATCCTTCGAGGTCAGAATCTATACATTCCCACTCAATAAAATACCTCCCTCATAAATAATATATAAAATATTTTTGTGATACGACATGTTTTGATGTCTGTTTTTTGAAACTATTTATGGAAAGGTTGGAGGAACCCAAAACATCCTAGATCATTGTGAATTCCTTCGAGAATAGTTTCTATTGTGAGATAAGTGTCTCATATCTATCCACACAACTTCAAAAACAGCATGGATTTTGATATCTAAAACTATTTCTTGTATTTTTCTCTAAATCCATTGATAAACGATTATTGGAATCCCTCATGATAAAATGTTTTTAAAACTATGGTTTTATAATGATTTGGAAAATATGTCCTCTTAAATTCATAAAATATTTTTTTAATGAAAATTTTGTTTGTTAAATAATTCAGAATAAAAGGGATGGTGTGTGTTCATTTTATCATTATGATATATATTTTGGGATTTACACTTTGTTTCCTAAGAAAATTAAGTCATGTTGGTGAACATAACAATTTTGGAATGGTATATAAGATGATTTAACACTCATGAGAATTTCAATGTTCATCATTAATACATGAATGTTTGTGTTAGATTGTGAAATCAGTTTTCTATAAAAAATAATTGATTACCTAGTGAATTTTTTTTAAGGAAATTTTTTAGAATGATTCCTAAATTATTATTTCTTAAAAAATATTTTAATATGTCTCTTTATTTATTTTTTACTTAATGATCTTGATTATTTTTCTTCATAAATATGTTTATTTAATACATATAATAGTAACTTATCTTAGAATTTTGCACACATGTGGTAATATTTTGGAAAAAAACTCTTACTAGGTTTTAAAATCACCCACTGTATATGAACATTGGTGTTATATAGATACCCATTATCATGAAATTAGTAAAGGGAATATTTTATACTTAAATAATTGAGAAACCTAATGTTTTTGTCATTATTAGATGAATTTTGGTTGTGTTCTAGTGTTAGAGTCTGATGGAGTACCGCCTTAGTACTTGAGACTTTTCATCCTTCTTATTTTTAGTCATTTTCATTTTATTTTACATCCTATAAATACATTCATTTATATTTTGTCTTGGTTTTAATGTTATAATGTTTACTATCCTGCATAATATTGTCATGTATTATTTATATTATTTTATTTTTTCAGTTATGTGTAATAAAAGTGAAATTATCCACAATGATCCCATAATACCAATACATTTTTTGATAGCCTACGGTGTCCAGGATGTTTCACTGATGTGTTGTTTCTCATCTGCATATTCCTAATATAATGAGTAGGGGTAATATTACCCTGGTTGGTAATTTTTATTTTCATTATCGTGGATAAAAATATATAGAGTGTTAAAAAAAATTAGATTAGTTAATATTCATCCTTAAAGTAATCAACCACTGGTTTAGTTTTTGTTTTATGGTAGTATGGGGAATCCATATAGGTTTTATAGGGGGGATACGCTATCACATAATAATAGGGGATCTGTTCAGGTACACGGTTCATGGGTTTTACTAGTTATGTCGCACCCGAAAAATAGATGGATTTTCTATAGCTTTTTTAGTTAAGGTAGAGGGTATGGGGCCCAAGGGCAGTTCCTCCAGAGACATTATGGGAGTGTAGTATAAGGGTTTACATTTGGAGTAAAAGGATGAGGTTTTGGCTAGTTATATATCATTTATCATACTCATATAGATAGGGATGATTAGACAAATACCCTACCATCTATTATTTTAGTTTCTTATATAATAACATATATCATGTTTGTAGCATGTTCATCATATTTATTCATACCGTACTAGTTATTTAATGGAATAGGGACAAATATAGTGTAATTATATGGAGTGACTTGAATGGAAAAAAATAGTGGTATGGTCTAAGGTAAGTCATCAATTCATGGATTATGGTCTAGTGGTTGGAGGATATTCGTTTCCATGGGATTTTATTGTGATGGAGATGAGAAGAACTAACATAAAATATTTTCTGAATTGGTTTTTCTTATATAATGATCATATTGATTGATACAACTGATTAGTGTTATTATTATGTGATGAGTGAAACCATTATGTTTATATCACGGAGGGGGACATGTAGGAAAGTCATACAAAACCCAACCATATGTTGTTAGGAGGAATCATTAACCAACATTATATTATTACCTTGGTTGATGGGAGGTCACACCCTACAATTCATCATCTCATCAAGATTGAGTTCTAGAATTTTTTTTTCATGAGTATTTTTTTAGCATTGACACCCAAGTGATATGTTGATTTTTCTATTGAGTTAATTATATATGTAAAGCCTATTAATAAACTACATTTCCTGATAGATATTTTATATCCATGAGAGTCAGGATCTTAGATGGATCACATGGTGTTTAAGGGTTTTATATGACTAAGTATATCTCATTGGGGAACTCCATTCCTATTATGAAAGAAATAGGTTGTCACTTTCTCTTTATATGTGAATTATTAGAGGCTGAACGAATGGATTTTTAAGAAAAAATAACCAATTATTTGATTGATTAGTATAGAATATCCAGAGTGTTCTCTAATACTGATTAGAGATTACGATATCACAAGATAAGGGTGAATCCTTCTGTTATACCTATCATTGAATTTAGGTGTTGGTCTTTTCTATATGAGTATATAATGTTTTCTTTAAATCTAAAGTAAATGTCAATAGTGTTCTTGGACATGACGACATGGGTAATTAATCATTATTTTGATAGATATTTTGTTATTTATTGATGATATTTTTGTGTATTCAAATTCATGGGATTTGTATATGTAACATTTTGCGGTAATTTTGATCATGATATTTGGAACACTTCTATAGTGTCAATTTAGATCAGATAGGTGAAATTCATGGGGGATTTGATATCAGATGCTGGAGTATTGTCAGACCTGAATAATGTCTATGTATTGGTTTCATGGTAGTGGTTATGATTATCTTATAGATTAATATATTTTGGGATTAGTTAGTTATTACCAGAGGATTATCCAAAAATTATCTCAATTATAAGTGTTGATTGTAGTCTTAAAAAATGGTATTATTTTTATCTTGTATAAATTGTATGGATGTCTATTTTCAGAGTTTAATGAGATGTTTTAAATTGAACCGATTCTAAAATTACCCAAACTGGGTAAGGAGCATACCGTATACAATGACGCCTCATAAGACACCCCAAACCCTCAATACTTGGTATGGTGGGAAATAAATATCATTAAATAATAGGTTTCATAAAAATTGAGATGATTCTATCTTTATTTTACATATTTACCTTAAGTTAAATATTAACTCTCACTATAACAACACAATCCCCAGAATAGTAGTTTTAGTGTCATTGGGGCTTAGTGACACATGACTTATTTAATTCTATATCTGAATGTTTCTCAAAAATATAACTACTATAGACTCCTTTATAATCTCAAGATAGATTATAATCATTTTAATAACTTGTGAAATTGAAATATATGACATGGGAATGATTAAACACTTAGTAAGAAAAAAAATGCATCAACATGTCATTAGGGGTTAGATCATAAGAATATGACAAAACATGAGAAGGGGATAACTATACTACTAAAAATAATAAGGATTAATAAGTTTTTAAACAAGTCACAATAAAATAACATATAATCTAAAATAAAGAAACATATTCAATAGCAAAAGAGTGTGAGACCTTAAATTTGTTCCAAGGATCATAATTATATGCATAAGAAAATTATTGTATGAAATTGAATCATAGAATGATAAGGAATTATGGCCCAAACATAAGCACAAAAAAACAATTTTGTGAACAAATACTTGTATGAAAATAATTTAATATATAAACAAATTAATGTATATACACATATTTTATAAGGAAAAAATTAATGAATCTCTATAATCATGGGATTGGGCAACTCCTTTTGTGCCTTTTAACCTTCAGTTACTACCCATATAGCCTACTAGGCTTGGTATGGTACAGGTGTACCATCGTGGGATTGGGATACAACCCATGTACACTATTTTTCTTGGTTTATAATGTATGGATCATATAGAACATAATGTATTTCCTTTATAACCTCTTGGGCGTGGTGTATAACCCATTTACCCTTTAGGTTTTGGGATTATACTCGTGTACCCTGTTTTGATTGCCATGAAACAGTTATAGATTTTTTGATATTTGGAGAGATAAGAAATTAACCAATTAATTAGTGGGTGATATGAGACCCCATCATCCAATAATATATACATATGTGTGATAATTAAAAAAATCATTAATCACATCATAATGAAATCGTGGAATGAATAATGGGATTCCAAAAAATTGATATGGTATAACCAAAATAGACCTAAAGAATACAAATGGTTAATAAAAAATATTAATTCATAATAAGTATGTTATAATAATATTTATAGTTTTATTCAAGATAAATATTATGCCTTGAAATAAATTCATTATAGATAAAGTGAAAATTGAATTGTAATCATAATAGAGTATTTAAAAAGATATTTTATCTTTTTTTACAAAATATCAAGTTATATATATTTTTTAATATTAATTTTTAGAAGGGTAAAGTGAATAAATTTGAAATCAATTTATTTTTAAAATAACATTCAATATTGGAGACTTGAAATATATATATTTTTAAAAAATTGTGATGTTAAACGATCGAGAGAACTTTCATTTTTAATGAATATTCTATAAAAGTTTTTTAAAAAAGACAGAAATGATAAAAAATATGAAGAAAATTTTTTTAAAATCTTTTTATTTCATTAATAATATCTAATAATAGATATTTTAAATAAGTAAATTGTCTCTAATGAGGATATGAATTGGAAAATAAAACATCATTTGTTGAAAATGTGAAGTTTTTTAATATTTTAGAATACATCTTTTTGAAAACTAACATCCTTAAAAGAGTAACCAAAACATCCTTCTAAAAAGAAGAAAATGTATAGATTTAGGTCACATGTGCAGACGAATATTTTTTTTTTCAAAATTATAAAAAAAATTGGAATAATTTTCATTTAAATGGAGGAAAAATCATTTTTAATTGAGATGAAAATCATTTTCATAAAATTTATCACCATTATGAGAATGATATTTCTCAAGAAATAATATATTGAGTTAAAAAAGTAATTTTCCACATATAGAAAAGTTGAAATATATTTTTAAATATTGAATTTTAAAATTTATAAAACAAAGAAGTTTGATTATCATGGAATGATATTTGAACTCAAATAAATTCCATTTGGGTTAACAAACCTATTTTAGTTATCAAAATTGTAGAAGAAAAAGACATTTTAAAAGAGTTTTGTGTTGTAGAAAATTAATTCCACAAAAAATTATAAAATTCTTGTTATTAATATTAAATTTTACAAAGTTATTATTATAAATAAAAGAAGTTCAAGAAGTAAAATCAAAAGTCAATAAACAAGAATTGAGTTTCAAAATTTCTTAACATCGCCATAATCATTTAAATTGATAACCCATGAATGGTATTACATGAGATGGTTTTTTAAATCCCTTTAAATGATTAAAAATTATGAATAAATATTTCCATGGAAAACATAAATACCATGAAAATAAACAAGTAGTGAATATGAATTATATTTTAATAATGCCAAATTGAGATGTAAAAACCTTTAAGGTAATAGTAACATTTGAATTAAAATATCATTAGTGGGATGCTAAAAATGGAAATTAATTTATCATAAAATGGACTAAAATAATTAAATTTTATGCCATTAGGTTTATTGATATACCATATAAGAGAAATGATTGTTCAAAATATCATGCTTGTCTCATGGAATTAAAAACAGAGAAAAATGACTCTTATCTTTGCTCTTGATTTAATTCTACGCATGTTATTGACATCTTAATTAAAAAAAATGTTCATTAGAAATTTTATTTTAATAATTTTATATAAATATTATATTTGATATTTTTTATTTATTAATATATGTTATTTATTTGTTAATAGTTTCTTATTATTTATGTTACTTGAGTATTTTGGGTCGATTTATTTGAATCTTAATCAGTAAATTAGATATGGTGAAATAATTTATTAAAAAAACTCATAATCTCTTGACTTTTATAGCTTTATTTAATTTATTAGAAATTTTTGAATTTGTTTATATTTTCGTATATTTTCCAAAAATGGACTCAAATTTGGAAAGGATACACAATACATTCATTTAAGTTAGTTATGTTCACCATCACCATTTATTATTAATATCACATATATAATGTTTAATGTTATATTTTATGAATATTAATAGTTTTATAAATACATTATTTTGTAATGAATAATATTTTACCATCATCAATGTGAAGTAGTCATAGAAGAATAAAACACACCCTTCATGTAGGTTGTATTATGAATATACATATCAATATGTCTTTTTTTAATAGTTATGTATGAAAGATGAAATTGATATTCCATTTGTATTTTAGTGTTAGTCGATATATTACTTATTCTAAAAATATATACTATTTTTTATTTTTTATTAGTGAATTATCTATTCTATTAAAATAACTTATTTTCTAGTGAAATTTGAAAATATTACTAAGGATCAAAGTGACATTAATACCAAAATTCGGCCACATAAAACAACTCCACCGATCCCATGAACATGTTGGGACTACTATTTATATGATTTTAGTACTTAATCGAACATGAGAGAACTAGATCGAACATATGGAAGATTTTATTGACCACATGAATCTATTTGGATCTGGAAAACATTTCACAGTGGTTAGAACAAACCAAACAACCGATTGGATTGACGATAATCCTAATCGACCTACCATATTGTAATTTTGAAAAATAATTCGATAGACTATAAAAGTTACTAGGTGATTGAAAACTTACATACAATGAAAATATGATATATAAATATTCTATCTTTCAAATAAGAAATTATTAGATCAACCACCTATTGTTCCCATTAGACAACATGATGCAATCTAGAAATCACATGATAGTGATAAGATTTTGGAAATTTTAAAAAGGGAATATATGATGAAATCATTGAAATGTGTGATTAAATGAAGTAATAAAATGTAAAATGGAATGAAGATATGGATTTACAAGTCTACTGATTAATTTTGTTTTCAATTTTTTGAATCATCTATTGGCGATAGAGATTATATGGAAGATTAAAATTGATCATGCCAAATTAGAATTATTTTTAAACAATATATTCCAATGAGAATATGTAAAAAATTAAATGAGAATTCATATAATTGAATACTTTAATATATGATTCATACTATGATGATATTTAGTGATTATTATTTTATGGGAATGTTGGAGAAATATTTATCAATTTAAAGGGTGAAGAAACTCACACCAAGATGCAATTAAATATAGAAAACTACGTTCTATACAATAGGAAGGATTGTAACTCTACAAAACTCTATTTTCATTTATGATTCATTGAAAAATCTGAGAGAAAATTTTTTCACTGTATTTACTCTCAAAAGAAGGGGAAGATATTGAGTTGACAAGATAACCCTGCTAAATATCTAAAACATGATCCATTCCAACACTCAATCAAAAATCATCTCAATCCATATCTACCACTATCTCTATTTTACATTAATATTGAGCCTTTATTAGTTTATTTTTCATAGATTTTAGTGACATAATCTTAAATAATAGTAATAGTGTACTCAAATAAACCTTCCTTTTTTTCTTTATTCTATTTATAACCATGTAAGCCATGGAATAGGCTCTATAACAGTCTAGAAATCCCTGTGTGTTTTTTGTAACTTGTATACAAGATATTAGTTGCTGATTATCCCATTTATTTAAATAATTCTTATTTAAGGCTTTTTATTATCAAGTAGAGAGGACCAAGTCATTGATTTAGTATAAAACTCTAGTTTTTATATTTCCAATGTATGTTTATCCTATGTTTTATTAACCCTATTTTTTTCTATAAAATTAAATTATTTTTGAAAACATGTACTTTGAAATATTGCATCTATCAATGATATATCAATTATTTGATAAGAGAAGTGTAATCTTGAGAGATTCATATAATATCATGTTATTACAACAGAGTTTTAATCATGGTCATGTGATGTTATTTCAAAATATCAATGTTGATATACCTACTATATTAGTTAGTTCTTTATGTTCTAAATTAGGGAAATTTTTGAAAATAGTATTTACCATAAAATTTTATAAGAATATGGATTCACTTTCCTCATTATTACATTACTCTGAAAACATTTGATAACAAATATCTTTTTTTTCTATTGTGTAACTTGTATTAGACCATGATGAATTCCCCTAGACAAGGTTTATGTGTAATTTTATTTTTAATATTATATAACTATGGATCCCAATTGATCTCAAGAGAATGAAAAAAAAGTAGACCCCATTTTTTTGATCAAAAAATTATGCTCATTAGTAAATTAAATGTAAAATTTCTCTTGAAATGTGGGGTTTTGGTATTTTGATAGTAATAGAAGATCAATACGATAATTAATAATCACTCAAAGCTGACTGGGGTGATTTCACTAAGAATGTTTGTGATTGTAGTTATATGTCCATGTTTTTTATATTATTTTTTAGTATAAGATTAATTTCATATAATATATTTTGTGATAATTCTTCTAAAATATGGGTTATAGTATCAGTAACACATGAAGGAACATGAAAGTTTAAGAAAATAAGACTGAATAATTATACAATAAAATATGATAATTTCAATATTAAACAAGATAAATATATTTCTAAATTTTATATCATATTTAATGAAATGATTTAAACCTTCTCCCCTTAGATAGAAAGTGGATTAAAAATCTCATGTAATAATAATCTTGAGAGTTCTACACAATCAATAGAGGGGAAATGATATTTCTATTACAGTATATTGTGACAAAAAAAATTGTTCGTCAAGGAATCAAATAGAAAATTACAGGTGTATGAGGAATAATTAAAGGGAAAAATGATGACAATTATAAAATTAAGAGGTCAATTACTTTAAAATAAACCCAATCAAATTTAATGGAAGTTGATAAAACTAATAACACATGTGGGACTGAAGATGGTTCAGATAATGAGGAGTTATTAGATCATCTATCCAACAGGTTTATGAATTTTTATTAGAAGAATCATTTATTTATAAAATTTTATTAAAAAGAAAAATAAAATAACAAAATAATACTAGAAGAAAGAATATAAATTAAAATAAGTTAGTTATTATCATTGGAAAACAAAAGTTCATATCAATGATGACTTTTCTAAATTGAAATACAATAAAAAAAAATATAGATATAATGGATAAATATATATGAATTCCATTAAATAAATATGGATAACATTATTGGAGAGTTTGAGTGATTTAGACTAATAAAATAATTATTCTCATGAGATAAAAAATTAGTGATTTATTAGAATTCCACCTGAGTTAAAAAATAATTTTCCTCGTCTTTCTAAAAATGAATACAAGGAAAAATATAAATTTTCAAAAGATAGTTGGTTAAAATAATATAATATTATGGAAGAAAACTTTATTTAGATAAAGGATCAAGACAATAATTTAAATAAAAGCATGATATTTCTAAAACATTAAAATAATATGTATATATATATATATTAAAAAAAATAAGATAATGATGTGTTTTTAAAGAAAAAATGGGACTTATGTTATAAAATGATCACACCAGGAAGGAACAATAAATTTCCCCATGGGAAGGGAGACGCTTAACATGATATTTTGTAAACAAACAACCCCTAGATATACAACTGTAATTGGATACCAACATGGTCACAAGAAACATGGTAAAAATATATATTTTTATAATTAATATTCATTTATATCATTATAGAACTCACGTACAATTTTTCAAAATTATTTTTTTCTATATGATTTTATTTTTCCATTGATATACCTATTCAGAATGTATTGATTCCCAAATATTTTTTCCTTAAATTTCTAGACCTAAGAAAATATAGTTACTGATTTCATTATATAATTAACATATTTTAGATGAAATTCATTAAGAGTAACCATAATAATTTATGTTATCAAGATATTGGATGTTCTAGATATATTAATGTGTATTTCTAAAGATTCAAGAATTGAGTTAAAATTCATGGTGGACATGACAATTTTGGTCAATATTATTGATAAAATATGTTTTCTCTTGGATATATTGATAACTCCACATATATTTTATTTTCTAGAGAATATTTTTATGGTATAAATTATAATATACTCAACATTTATAAGTTATGTGATGATTTTTTTAAGTTATATTTCAAAAAATATAATACATTGTGTGATTTAAATACTATTCTTTTATTTACCTCCTTATGTAATGATTTTTTATTTGAAATTAATATAGATTCCTCGATTTCAAAAAAACATTTCATTCTGGAGGACTTTTCCATAAAAATCATGCATGTGGCATATATGACTAGGCCACTACAGTATGCACAGAATTTGGAAGATTTAGAAAATGGGTTTAGTCATTGATATAAAAAATAGAATATCACAAAGAAAAACTATTCAATATTTTGTAAAAATGTAAGAAATATAAGATTTAGTTTAATCAAGGGAAAGAGGTTCGTACCTCAAAAACCCTTGAATTTAATCACATGGATTTGTTTGGTAATTTAAGAGATTTTAGTATAACATGAATTAATTATTATTACATGATAATTGATTAATATTTAAGAGGCATGTTGATATATTTTCTAGATCACAAAATTTAAACTATAGATCTTTATAATAATATACTAAGTCCATAGACAAACAAAATAGTATTACCATTAAATCCTTAAGAAGTAATCAATGTTTTTGGTTTGGTAATCTAGCCTTTGAGACTTCATACTCCCAACATGGATATAATAACAATTTTTAGGCTCTATGAACTCCTAAAAGTGGTCTGTTTAAAATAAGATGTAGAAAATTTTATGAAATTATCTATATTATGCTAAATTAATAAGACTTCCTATATACTTTTGAGATAATTGTGTTTGTATAACTTTTTATATTGTTATTAGGTTTCTTATCAGACATCTTTTAAAGAATATTCCTTATGAATAATAGAATGGTTGAAAACCTAAATTTAGATACTTTAATGTATTTAATTTTAATGTATTTATTATTAATATAAAAGTGAATGGGGAAATTTATTATCCAATGTGAGATAATGTCATTTTCACAGGTTATTCAACATAAAAAATATATTTTAAATTATTTAATAAATGACCCAATGTTATGGAAGAATGTTTATGCTTCACATTTAATAAAACAGATCCAAATGATTTTTAAATTCCCATCGAAGGCCCTAAGTATAATATGTTGAATATGAATATCAATAAACACTTAAATTATTCTGACTAGTTTGTATATTTTCATTACAAATGTACCAAATATGGCCAATATAAGAAACCTTTTTTGAAGACATATAAGAACCATGTAACTATATTACATAAAATATTTGACCCTATAGAGACCATAATTTAGATGAAATGGTTAGATAAAATGAAAATATAATTAATCATAGATATTCTCTTGGAGACCCGGTAAAATATTAATCATTCTATTCAAAAATTAAACCTAAAGTATTTATAGATGATATTAATAAGGAGTTTCAGACCATGGATATGGTAGAAGAGTTAAATCATTTTGAATGATACTATTTCTTTAAAATTGTGTAAAGGCATAAAGAATACCTTACTTATTGAAATATATAGTTGTTTAGAAAAAAGGTTGATGAATCTGTAACTACAATAATATTTAATTTTTTATTGGTTTCAAAAGGATATAATCAAGAGGAAGGAATTGATTATGAGTATTCCTTCTTACATATAGAAAAACCGATGGATATTTGAATACTAATTTCTTATATAGAACATTTAATTTTAAATCTATTTAAAATGGATTTTAAATGTTTATTTATTAAATGATATACAATTGAGGATATTAATTTTGAAAACCCCTTTTACTTCCAAATAGTCATTTACTAAATCTATTATTTGAAAATTTATGATATATTTATAATTTAAAAAGTGTCCCAGAGCATGGTTTTATAAGATCTTATATTTCTTAATTTCTAAAGGGTTTAGAAAATTGATAACTGATCCTACTATATTTAAAAATAAAATTTCAAAAAAAAATTCTTAGTTTAAATCTATGAGGATTATTTTATTTTTGGGATCCTTAAAAATATCTCTCGGTATTTGATTTTCTAAAATAATAAAAAATGAATTTTAAATTAGTATAATTTCTTGATTAAATTTGTTTATTTAGATTTTCCATAACAAGGAAGGAATTATTTTAGATCAAAATAAATAAACAAAAATAGTTTAAAATGATTGGGAATGGATAACAGCGGAGGTAGTGACAATGTTATGAGTAAAAACTATAAATTGTATTTGGATGAAACTGGAAACCATATAAGAAAAAAAATTATAGAGGACTGATTAGATGATTACTATACGTGACTATTAGTATGCAAAATATTATGTATATTGTTTGTGTGGGTTCTTGATATCAATTAAACCATAATTAATTTCATCTAAATATAGTAAACAAATTTTTCTAGAACCACTTAGATACCATTAATTTTGTGGGGAATTATTCTATAGGATAAGATCATGAGTTAATTCATTAGTCAATGATGATTTTTCAACAATAAGTAATACCAAAAAAGACCCTTTGGGGAATATCACCTTTTAGGAAAGACTCTAGAATATTTTAGTAGATAGAAGAAGAACACTGTTTCATTATCCCCAATAGATGTTAGATGTTATTTATATGAAAATAATCTAAGGTTGAAGAACACATTTCTATATAATAATATGAATTTGGACATGATGGAAGACATTTTTGAAAAAATTTATTTTAATAGGTCTAAAAATACGACATCTCATTCTAGGAATATATATATTTAAATAAGATATCACATTTTTAGAGATCATTTTAAATAGGTGATATCCTTATTGAAATCTTTGCCGTGGAACTATATCTTTATAAATACATTATAGTGCCTACATGTTTTGAGATATTTAATTATATATTATATGAATTAATGTTGATAAATTATGTCTAATTAATTTAAAAATAATATTTATATGTTTTTAATTTTTCAATTATTTTAATCTCTCAAGTTTTATATTTTCTTCGATAATTAACATTGTTTAATTATTGTGTATGTTTAATCATTTTTAAAAGGTTAATTATACATTTTAGCCTCATGAAAATATTTTTATGAACTTTATTTCCTTTGTCATTGGTAGAAAATAAAAAACATTCTAGTGTAATGAAGTATTGACTTCAGGATATAGGTATAGAATCCTCAAGAAACTCTAAGTGATTGAAATATATCTCTAGTGTAACTAAAAAACCCTTAAAGATGGACCCTATGTATTCTGAATTAATTCTACTAAAGGAATTGGATTTAATGTTTTCAGATCATATTGACATTTAGTATAGACATATGTTCAACAAAAATCATAGACTTAGTGGTTTATGGATAAAACCAAACCCTTATGTCATTTTTTGGTAAAAGTGTTTTGTATGAATATGATTTTATATGATGGTGAATGGTGGGATCAATTATTAATTGTTATTGATAGATAAGAGTGTTCATTTTCTTCAAATATGTATGTTGTATGTCATGTTCTTACATATCAATGAATATATGGGGAATTTCAATGTTATTACCATATCAATGATAATGGTTTTGTTTTGAGATTAACTTGGTGGAGTTGAATAGAAATACAATCCATGGTGGCCAAACTCGGTTCAGATTAGTCGATAATGAAGTATGATTTTTACGTTAATATAACATTCCATTTCCTTAGTAAAATGTATTTCATAATTCTATGACCTGATTAATTTTTTATGCTTTACTTGATTGTGTAATGTTTACAAATAAGTCAACAATGATTTTTTATGAGGTACATGGATGAGATGATCAAGGATTCTTCTCAGTTTAATTCTATACATAATATATACATAATTATAGCTCTATTATAGAATAAAGTAATTGTTCCCCTGGGGAGATTATATGACTTTACGTGGTATTTTCTTGACCCATACCACTTATAAGAGAATAAATGTGACACCCCAAGATTTTATTGTATGTTATCTTTTTCAAAGTATTCCAATAACTTGTGATACACACAATGCCGAGTTTGAGCGCACCACGACTTACCAAAACCAGCCATTCAAAAAAGATGTTATGAAAAATATAAAACACATTTTAAAATTTAATATATCATATATAATTTTTACAATCATATGTTGTTTTTCTTAGATATAATATATGAAAAAAATCAATTTTTTATATAAAAGAAGAATTTTTTAAAAAATGCAGATTTTCTAACATTTAATTGCGAACCATTTTTAAATCCAATATTTGAAACTTTTATATATTTAATTTAGTTAAAATAAATTCTTCTTTAAAAGTGGGACCTAAAAAAATTTGGATAAATTTTTGGTACTTTTTTGATAACTTTCATATTTTGATAAATAATGAAAAAACTACTAAATTTTAATTAATAACATATTTGTTAATCGAAATAATTTATATAGTTAAATTATACATTTGAGTTGTATTAAAGTATAATTAATCTATATTTTTATCATTTAAAATAATTTATATCATTGGATGTAATTTCAAATTTAGACTGAACATAAACAAGTGTCAATCTATTGATAGTTATTATTTCTTAGAAACACGCTTTTTTCTTTTAACAACAAGAATTAATTTTAAATTAATTTCACCCACTTCTCTATTTTGAATTTGTAAAAATGAATTCGATATTTGGAATCAGGATGTACAAATGTTGAATATTGGTAACATTTATTTTTAGACATTATCGATATTTACTTTAGTAAATATTTTATTTACCATGGTTAAAGGACATGTTCGGTAAATTAGTGTAAAAAAGTAATATTTTAGTAATATTAAATTACCCTAACAAATGTCCTAACCCTATTTTACGATACATTTTAGACCATAGGTATCCTTGGGTCGATTTCTGGAACCCATGGAGCCACTTGAGAGTGATAATGACATTATATATTAATTAATCTAAAGTCAATACAAAAATAACAAAAGCATGTATCTTTTAGTAAAATATTTCTATATGGGGTTATATAATTTATATCTTTAACTATAATTATTAATTTCAAAGAAATTTTTTTTCTACACTATGATATTTTATTTATAATTTTTAGACGTAAAATAAAAATATTATTTTATGTCACAATAATGATGCAGTAATTACCTTATTAATGAAAGATTCAAATAAATAGTATTATAAATATTAAAATAAATATAATTTCAATTTTTTTATGACATATAAGAATTTTATAGATGAATAGGGCACGTTAGGGTTGATTCAATGTATTTGTTTATAATTAATCAAGTTTTAATGACTTTCACAAAAATCAAATACTAAATAGTTTCAAAATTTACATAATTGAGTTTTTAAAACAAATACTATATTATTAATTGATATAATATTCCCAAAATATATTTTTTTAGCCAAAAAAGTTATATAAGGTAATATATTTTAATAAATAACCACATGGTGTTTTCTTGGCTAGTTACAGTACGTTTAGTAACCATATAATATAAAAATACAAAGAGACATGGTAAATGTCAAACTATTTAACTAGGAGTTAAATCTAAAAGATAAGTATAATATGGTAACCTAAACCTCTCTAAAACATATAGGTTGAATGTTATTGACCCATACCCACCTTATCCTTTAAATAAATAAATTTTTAGCCATTATAAACCGAAAATGACTTTATTATAAAATAATATTTCAAGCCATTCCTAAAGTCACCCTCACCTCTCTTACAGAAGGGTACTTCCCCATCTCTAACGTTCACACATCCAAAACAATTTTTTTCGGCCAACCTCTGCCCAAATATCCTCCCAAATTTACTTCTATCATTCTAGATACCTTCTTTTTTCCCTAAATCCATCCTATGTTTCTCTTTTGATCAAATCAAATAGAAGAACCTGAAGAAGAGGTAAATATCTCATCACCTCTTTCAAGTTCTTTTCTTCTTCCACTTCCTCTTTCTTTATTGTTTACATTCTAAAATAATAACTCTATTATATTCTATATACTTTTATGTTTTTAAAAAAATGGTACAACCATATTAATTATTCTATCCATCCTATAAATGACAAATTCATCATACGTGTGTACGTATGGCTTACCGTCTCTACGTCGTAGTGTAGTTTGTTATTCAAACACATCATTATTTGGATGGGTATAATAATTAATATAAATGATGTAAATAATAAATATAACATGTTAATGATTCCGTATATATGATATAAATAATATTTCACAGTCAATATAATGATATTGTCCCTTTTGCATACGTACGGATTACCGTCTCCATGATGCGATGAGATTGATTCCCATGTTCACCAATAAACAATGATTATAAAAATATATATTATTAATAAGTATGAAATATATGACATAATAATGCTACTGGAGATATATGTGTATGTCTGTTTTTGTGTATGTACTTACATATATCTTATTCAATTACTTCCATTCAATACGATATGAAAACTGAAACAGTGTTTATGCGTACGTACGGCCTACCGTCTCCATAAACGTTTCCTTCCATTTCATATATCTATATATTATAAATATTTATATTCATAATAAAAATGATATATAAATCTATTATTATATTATATATGTATTTAAATCATTATCTAAATGATACGATCAAGAATAACAAGTTAAAACAAGTATGATAAAGAAATCGATTATTACCCAAAATGTTAATATAACATGAAAATCATTGATAAATGGGTAGTATAATGTAATAAATGAAGAATTTATGATATAATAAATATTAATATGGTTTTGGAAAAATTTAATAACATACTATTGTCATTATTTGGGATGTTCAATGTACCCTCAACCTAAGGAATGTGCAAGGAAAGGGTTAATTTCACAATCTCTTTTTTATCCGAGGTTGTTTTTACGTAAGTATCTACTAGAAAATAATTATTATCAATATACATGTTTCTTAAAATAGTTTTCAAAGTAATTATTTTAAAATTAATTTTTAACTATAACATTATTTTAAAATTTTTAATGATTTATTCTTTTAATCCTTTTTCATTAATGTACATGTTTTTAAAATTGTTTTATGTATTTATTTATATGGATATGAATGTTTTAAAATCTTAATTCCTTTAAAAAGTTTCATTGTGGTATGAGGCACTTTAATTCAAAAATATATTTTAAATTAATTCCTTTATAAATGTATAACTTTTTAATGTTTTCATGAAAAGTGGTTATTTCTATCCAATAGTTTTACAAATCATTTTCAACTATGTCAAAATAATTAGATGAATTTTAAACTTGTATTAAGTTGATTTATTATGATACAAATCTTCCATGTTATATTCAAGATTTTGTTATATGTTTGATTTTGGATATGTTATATTTATACCATTCATGGTTTATGGATAAAGTATTGACATTTCTAATGCTTGTTTTAATAAGAATGTTTTTGTTAGGTTTAAACCTTTTCATATGAGGAATACATTAGACATTGTATGTGATGGGTTGAGCATTCTATTTCCCATCGATGCATCGGTAGGTCTCACGAGACAAACTACTGTCTCGTCACAAGGCCTTGACAAAATTTTATTTGTATTCTTGGCACAAGGCCTTGTCAATGTGGTTATGAAGTCTGGAATTATGCATTTGATCATTATAAATGTGGCTATTGATATTGCGTGTGATTATTTGACTGGGAGAATATCCATGTGAATAAGTAAATGGAATAATTTGACTTTATCTTTATCATATTATGGTGATTTTTAAGGTTAAAAGAATTCTGTTTTAGTCTTATACATTGCTCTAAATGTTTATGCTTATTTATGAATGTTTCTGCTATATTGTTATCCGTACATAGCATTTGAGTTCACCTTTTTCTATGTTTCATTTTCTCAGGATTTCCTAGAAGTGTATTATGATTGATATGCAGGGTTAAGATAAAATGAAATAATGGAACTCTCAAAGAACAATCTATTTTATATTTTATGATTGAAATTATAATGTGAAGTTGATGTGTTTAATCTATTTCCAAGACTGCTAAACTGATCGGTCTTTCAAGACATGATTTCATTGTATCATGCCAATGTTATATAATAATGCTTCGAATCTGGGCTTCTGGGGTCGGTGCGTTATAGTTGGTATCAGAGGATGTTTAACAATAACCTTGGAAACAAGATTTAGATAAACATTGATTATGAAACATTTCCCTAAGATGGAATTTGGGGATTAGTATAGATGAAATTCCTAGAAATGTGGTAGTCTATAGATTTTGTATATTTTCCATGAAATACATCCCTGTCTGGATACGTGCAGGTTGAGGTGGCTCTGACATAGATTTACCTAGGAGTGAAAACTCTGACAAGGAGTTTCGGGCTTGACCCGGGGTATCTGGGTAAACGACCATGAGCCTTGCATCATTCTTGGTTACGAAACTCCTGGGAGATATGTTTCTGATAATTCATATTTTCATTAAAATCCATTATAAAGGATTTAGTAACAAATAATTCCTCAAAAAAATATTTTATTTTTATATATTATATTTATAATCTTTTAAAATTACATTAGTTATTTTACAAGTTTGGAATTATGCATTGTGAATCATAAACTAACATAGTGTATTCCATTGTTTAGAAATGGATCCCAATATAGGGAATGAGATCTCCAGTAGTTCACATGATCCAGAGAGTAAGAAGGAATATATATTTCATGGTATTAAACCAACATTTAGAAAGGAAATAGTCTTCAGCGTATTATCATCATATTTAGAAATAGTACCTTGTGTTAATCAGATAAGTAAATAATTTTCAGAGTCTTATGGCTTTGAAGGGAAGCGAAAAAAGAAAAGGATGGTAGAGGGAAATATGGATAAATGGAATAAGAGAAAGAAGTATTTTCCCATATGTTATAAGTGTGGAAAGAAACACCATGGTAAATTATTTAAGGGAATGGGAGTTTGTTATAAGTGTGGAGAGAAAGGACATCGAGTACGTGATTTCAAGGAGAAGAAAAAGGTTTCAAATTTAAAATGCTTCATCTGTAAGGAGTTGGGACACTATTCTATTTAGTGTCGAAATCATCTGATTATACAACAAAGGATTCTATTGGATAATAATAAAGTGATGATATTACCACAGATGATGAGTATTGACTACTCTTCATATGATGATGTTAAATAATTTTGTCATTTGAATATTATATCAATGACGTACTGGTTATAATTATTATGTAGAATATATATATTGTACTGCATTACAATTTCACTATGAATTTGAGATTTTTTGGAACCAAGAAATGTAACTGAATAGCAGTTTAATTTTTTTGGAAAATATATGGCTGAGTGATAGATAAACCATAATATAGTTCTCAAACAGAGGTAGTGATTTTGGAATAAAATATGATTGATTTGGATAAATAATATGGGATATTCATGACTAACTTCAAAATGAAGAATGGTTTGTATATTCCATCATTGTTGGAGATAACAATATTTTTGGATACAAGGGGTATATCCAGTATTCTATAAGGAATAAAGGAGAATGAATGTAATAAATATGGATTTATGGTAAGTTAGAATGTTATCGTGTTTTAAAAGAATTAATGATGACAGTGTTCACATGTTATTACATGGTAAAAAAGATGTTCATTTTTGTTTATATAAGGACCCGACCATAAAACGTTGCATAATATTGAATTGAACGAATAATTCATTTTGAGGATCTTTTCAGGTTTAGAGTTTTAGAGAATGAAGACATAACTATTACATCTCAAAAGATTACAATGTAGACACTTCTAATCAGTCTCCATTTTTTCATAAAATAAAAAATCTTGAAAAAAGGATTCATGTCTAGTTCCATGTTTAAGACAACATGACTTTTCCTTGATCCCATCCTTGACCCTATTCCACATTATGTCCTGTGAAAAACATTTTAATAATTTTGGTTGTGCATAAAAATCTCAATAAGGGATACAAAAAGAAGAAAAATAGTTAGTTTTTCAAAACAACAAGTAAACCATGAATACTTTAACATAAGTAATACTTTTCACCTTTATGAAGTAGTAAATACTCTCCACTGAAAAAAAGCTCATTGCTTACCCTTTTGAAACCAAAATATTACCATAAAACCCATATAAAGAACACATGACATATAAAGGTAACTTGGGAGATAAACACTATAAAGTGGAATAAACATATGGTTGACTTCCACACACATCACTAAAAGGAATAGCCATATGGCTGAATTCCATACCCAATGCACTGGAGGTTATAACATAACCACCCATCCTGGTTTATCACGACACCACCCGTCAGATTATCTATGACGTAACCACCCGTAAAATTCCCAAGTGCCATCATAACACATAAAATATTGCAAATATAAAAAATTCACTAATATCATATCATTTCAAATCACAAGAAGTAATTTCAAGATATTGAAATAATCATATCATTTTCATTAACCATTTAAAAATAGATTTTTGAATCAATGTGTCCCATACCACTTTGAATATTTTAAAAGAATTATCATTTGAAAACATTAGTTTCCATATAAATAAATCCTAAAACCAATTTTGAAAACATGGAAATTGTTTAGAAATATATAGAAGAATAAATCATTAAAACATTTAAAATGATATTTTAGTTAAAGTGTTTTTTAACAAAAAGAGAGACACTTGAATACAAATAATTGAGGAATAAATTTTAATCAGAACATTATAATATCATGAGAATAAAGTGGTTAATGATATAATATGTCAAAGGACAGTATATACACCATATAAGTGTGAATTGGTGTATAACAACAATTAAGTCTCAATGGAAATGTAAATTGAGATGAAATCCCTTATAAATATGGTTCCTTAAAATAAAGATATATCAATCACATATTTATGTGTGAAAAATATAAATACACTAAATATAAGTGGATATTATGTGTAAAACAATCATGGTTCATTTCACACATATTCATAGAATGACATATTCAAGAAGTACAAGTTGAACCCAAATAATTGAAATTGGGTTAAAAAGTTCCCTTGTAAAAATTCGACAGCCTAACGACTTCACTTTAAAATTCCGAAAACGAGTTGATGTGATAAACATGGTATCTCATCACATAGACATAAATTTTAAATCAATAAGGATATAGAATAAGATATCCCATAATAATAATATGTAAATTAAAATAAAAAAAATGAAGACTTTTAAAAAAAGGAGGGTCAAAGGTTCCCTTACCGATTTGGTAACTTACAAAACAAACATCACATGAACGAAGGATCATAAAATGAAGATGTAAATACTCATAAATGAAATTATATTACACAAAGAGTACAATCATGGGCAGTACATACACCACAAAAAAATAAATAGTGTCAAATATAGCATGAATCTCATAGGAATAAAAAGTGAGATGAAACCCTTTACTAGGTTGTAATCAACTAAGTTGTATCACCCAAAGTTAATAAACACCAAATGATTCACAGAATACCATGAATATAATGAGAATCATGATAATATATATCAAATCCGAGTACACAATACACCACATGCAATGAATAAGTGGCGAACAATGGAAATCTCACAGAATTAAAAGTTACATTAGTGAAAAAACGTCATTTACGTCGGTTATTTTTTATTTTTTACGTCAGATTTTAGCCGACGTTAATATGGGAGACGTTATAAATATTTTTTTACGCTGTTTATTTAAAAACCAACATAAAAAAAATAACATCAGGGTGTTTATCACATCGGTTATTTAATAACCGACGTGATAAACCATTTCCCAGGCTTTTATCACGTCGGTTATTAAATAACCAACGTGAAAAACCAGGGAGGAGGGTTTATCATGTCGTTTATTTAATAACTGATGTGATAATCCAGTGTGGGGGTGTTTATCAGGTTGGTTATTAATTAACTGACATGAAAAAATAGGGGTGGGGGGTTTATCATGTAGTTTATTTAATAACTGACGTGATAAACCAGTGTGAGGGGTCTTTATCACGCCCTCTATTAACTAACCGATGTAAAAAAACTAGGGGGAGAGTTTATCACATCGGTTATTTAATAACCGATGTGATAAACCAGTGCGGGGATGTTCATCATGTCAGTTATTAAATAACCGATGTGAAAAACAATTTTTTTTTAAAATTGAAAACAGTCCTTTGCTCTCCCCAGAAACAACCAGAAACCAAACCAGGAATTCGTACCAGAAAAACAGAAGTAGACCAAAACAAGAACCAAAGAAAGATTAAGCATTAACATTGATAACATTTAAAACTTACCCCACTGGATATCCCCCCACCACCCCTAGACAGCCCCCCTCACCCCACTGGACATCCCCCACAACACCCCTAGACACCCCCACACCCCTGGACTGCCCCCCGACCCCCTGGACAGCCCTAAACACCCCTGGACATCCCCACCACCCCATGGATAGCCCCCCACACCCCTGGAAAACCCCCCACCCTCATGTATACCCCCACCCAATGTACCTCACTCCCACACCCCTGGACAACCCTCCCACACCCCTAAAACAGGACCAAAAAGTTACCAAAAATAGACTAGAACCCCCTCACCCCACTAGACTGCCCCCACCACACCCATGGACACCCCCACACCCCTAAACATCACCACCACCCCTAGACAACCCCCCACCCTCCTTTATACCCCCCACCCCCGGGACAACACTCCCACAACCCTGGACAACCCTCTCACACCCTTGAAACAGACCAAAAAGTTACCAAAAACAGACTAGAACCCCCTCACCCCACTAGACAGCCCCCACCACACCCCCACACCCTGGAATTCGCCCAACCCCTTGACAACCCCTAACATCCCTTAGAACCCAACCCCCACCCTCCTAGACACCACCCACACCCCTGGACTACCCCACCACCCCTGGACACCCCCCCACACCCCTTGACTACCCACACACCCTAGACAGCCCTTGGATAGTTGATGTTGGGAGGGGAGGCCCTGCCATCCCTCGGGGGGGCATTCCACTGGAAGGTACTCATCACTCCCACATGTGAAGCTTGAGATGTCAAACTGTTTCACATGTGTGAGTGATGAGTACCTTCTAGCGGCGTTCATCCCCCCGAGGGATGGCGGCGCCTCCTCTCCAATCCCCCTGGACAACCCCCCCCCCCCCCCCCAAATCCCCATGGACACCCTGGACCCCCCCCCCCCACTATACAACCCTCCCACACCCCTAGAAACCCCCCACACCCCACATGACACCCCCACACCCCTAGACACCACCTCGACACCCCCTCCCCCACTCCCCTGGACATCCCTTCCACCCTCCTGAAAATGCTCCCACACCTAGACTGCCCCCCCCCCCACTCTCATGGACACCCAGAATACAGTCCAACCCATCAGACATCCCTTCAACACCCCTGGAAACCACCACCCCATTAAACACCCCCACACCCTTTGAACCCCTCCCCTGAGACCAGAATCCATACCAAAAAAACAATCATAAGTAGACCATAACAAGAAGTAGATCAAAATTAAGTATTCACATATATAATATTCAAAACATACAATATCAACATAAAAAAACTAAATCCAACCTAAACGACTACCAAATACCAAATTACAATGACAGTATTCAAAATTACATTTTACAGTATAAACAACTAAAAATCAATCAAACCTATAAAATAATTTGACCATTCCACTTGTAAGTGTTTTACGTCTTCAGCACTATAGGGTTGAGAGTCATCAAATAGCTACAAATTAAAAGTATAGTAGTTAACGTGTATAAAGAATAAATAAAATAAAATATTATGGCAAAGATTAAAAGGAAATCTTACCAGGTCAAAGTTCACAAGTGTCCCAGTTCTTATTATTTCATACATAAATCATAACATATAATATCAGCATTCGATGACGCATTATTTTTCATGAAAATTCTGTTTGAATGAGTGTAAATTCAATATATTATTTTTATGTAATAAATCAAATAGTATAATTTAGAAATGGATATTTAACTTTACATTTGCATATTTGATCTTCACACTCCTTTTCTTTGTGTTTGTTCGAATGTAGACACATCCCCTGTTAGAAAATAATATGAATGTGATGAATTTAAAATTCATTATAATATAAAAAACTATTTAGAAATTGAAACTTACTTTTCCAACATTTTCTTAAAACTTTCATGCACATCACTATGGATAGATCATATCCAATAAAGTGTCTTCTCCCTTTGGAAAAAACATCTAACATCCAATGATCACTCATAAAAAAATTATGTTTAGTGGTTTTTTATGTCAAAAGATAATGAGATATTTGAGAGAGATGTGTTTAATACCTCTCACAAAAAGTAATCAACCAACATTGTGTGACTATATTTTTTTAATGTCCTTAAGCAATATAAACCATTCTTTATTCCTCAACCAATGCACATGCTTCAGGGGAAATCAAATGCAGGTCCATGAACCCATATACATCTATCCTCTCATTCTTCTCACAAATGTTATAAAGATACCTAATACAAAACAGACATAAGTATACATTTTTACTAAATATAACATAGGTAAAAGATGTTAATACTTACATGGAAACAATCTGCACCACGTTGATGCCCAACTTATCTCTTGTAACAAGCTCCATGATATCAGCTTTCATAATCCACATAGTTATTTCATGTCCAAAAATAGGAGCTTCCATTGGAAAATCATAATGATCCTCCAAGAAATTTGAATATCTTGACAATCTGTCAAAACTTCTAGAATCATTATCTGATGTCATAGTCTGTTGTCTTTGTTTTTGTCTATACAATATTTCTTTACCTTTGAAGTATTCTGGTAAATATAAATAGAAATATATATTAGTTTTCAAATTATTAATCAAATTTAATAAAAAAATAGAAGATATAACATACATACCTCTATGGTATTGAGTCGAAGAAGTCTAGATGGCCAAATAAAAAAATGGCTAACACTTTGTCCAACTGTCGTCACCTCATCTGTAGGTAATGGTACTCGAGTTGATCTATCTATAACATCATGTACAGTGACCCTCTGATTCTCTACCTCTAATTGATGAGGATGAAATATACCTCCTATACAATATAACAACCCATATGCAACTATATGATGTTGAGGATCATCAACATACAACCCGCAATAAGTAGGAAGCTGCGGTGGAGGAGTAGGATACAAATTGGGGTCTGCGGGCTAAGGTGGGGGAGTGGGAGCTACCGGCGGAGTTGGAGGATAAATAATGGGGTCTTCAATGGGAGGTGGAAGAGTGGGAGTCACAGTTTGAAATTTTCTTTGCATGTCTGCAAACATTGATTTTACCGATGCTCTAATATTTTTCTCCATCGTGACATTAATATTATAAACTTCAGCCTCCAAGGATTCTATTTTTTTATACACACCCTAAACGTAAGTAGTTGAGGAATGTGGAAACACTTTTCTTACTAATAAAAATGATAGATATCCTCGTACACGACCAGGATGTTCGAGCTTTCCCAATGATGTAGATAAAATATCTTTCCTACCAGTAGTTGTAAATACCCCATGTGAGCTCTGATCCTCAAGAGAATCTTGTATTAATTAATTGAACATTTCTGTATTGATTGAAATTATATGAAGAAAATAGTTAACTTAAATCAATAAAATAGATATCTTACAATCCTCTAATCTATGATTCTCGAATCTTCCGAAAGATATTGCCCTTTTTTCTCTTCCGAGCTCTCTTCAATTTTTAATGTCTAGATGGAGGGGATGGAGGGGCCACCTCTCCAAGGCTTGAAGACTCACCTCTTAGTTTTTGTAATTTTCCCCCATCATTTTTTATTCTAATAATGTATCCCCTCCCCATGATAAATTGTGAGGGTATACATTTTTATATTGGATATCCTAATGATATTTCACTGTTTTCTGAAAATTAAGAGTAAGAAATCATTAACAAAACAGTAATAAGATCATTTATTTAAGAAATCTTATAAAATTTTAAATTTCCCTTACCAAAAATGATTCTTTTCTTCTACTTTCAAAAAGTGGTCTCCATGTGTCTTCATCTATGAAAGGATATATACGACATGTATTGTCATGATTTCTATGACGAAAAATGAAATCAGATGTGACTGTTGATTTGAAATCCCTCCATCTAATAGCAGCCATCGTTAAGCATTTCTTCTTGACTCCTCCAGTGTTAGGAGTATCAAATGTCATCTGATAAAGAAGAGGTTAAACATATTATATATAATAGAATCATTTAAATAATAGGAAAATAGTAGAAAAAGATCTTACCAAAATCATCTCCCACAATTGAGATATTGTTGCTTTGTCCACACATCTCCAATCATCATACAAAATGCTTACTTTTCTCATACCCTGAGTGGATACAAAACTCTTAAAATCTTTTGCATTTGGACCTCTAGGAATATCATCCTCATCACACTCAACGAGTATCCTCTGATCCTGTGTACGGGAAAGTGATAATTTTGGTAAACGTGTGCACCCACGTTTAACAAATCTTGGACTCTTTGTAGTAATCGGAGCACATGAGGAAGATTGCGGAACATCAAGAGGAGCATGTGAAAGTTCCTCCCAAGCGGTTTGAACAATATGATCATCTCCAGAATCATGTGGTTGATGAACTGATTGCTCTGTCATTATCCTTCCAATCAAAAAAAGGAACATTAGTTCAAAAATATAAAAATTCAAATATTTTAATACTACTGTAATCAGAAAATAGAAAATTGTACTATGTTACGTAATAGTAAACATGGTTAATATGGTAAGCATGTTAGAGAATGGTAAAGATGGTAAATATAGTCAAGATGGTAAACATGGTAAACATGGTAAACCTGGTAAACATGGTAAACATGGAAAAGCAATTTTCATTAAAAAATAATAGATATATAATTAATGTAATGGTAAATAGGATAATGTAAACTAAACAAAATTAAAACATGGTCAACCTGGTACACATGGTAAACATGGTAAACTAATTGTCAGTGAAAAAAAAGAATAGATATATAATTAATGTAGTGGGAAACATGATAAAGTAAACTAAACAAAAATAAAACAAACAAAAAACAAAAACAAAAACTTATACTTATTTTGTTTTAATACATGTTTTAATAAATAAATCTCTTATAATATCTACCATTTTTTGAAAATAATATATGTAAACAAGAAATAAACAAATGTTACCTATAATTTTAGGAATGTACAAATGGATTATTTTCCCAAATTACTTTGTAGTGAGTGTTTCTTTATGGTACAAACCATGTCTTCAACATGCTCATCATTATGTTCTGTTAATATTTCCATGGTAGTAGGGATCTCACATAAATCATCATTGTCATCAAGTTCATCCTCACCAATATATTTTTTCCCTTGTAAAACAAAATCCCACTGCATATCTGATTGATCTACAACATAAAAATTTGTTTTTCATCTTTTTCCATTATAAAAGAATCATTTATGTCTTCCAATCAATTTTGATCAACAACTATCATTCCATATTCATCGTGTCTGACAATGTTGTTACCGATGATCCATTTACAGTTAAAACATGAACTTTAATTTTAAATTAATCCACCTCCCATATGTCTTCAATCACTCCATAATATGAACTTGATGTAGAAATTGGGTTTTTGTCTTTAGCACTTGAAAAATGCATTGCTTCTGCAAACACCAATACATCGCTATTCTAAACTACACTTTTTTGTCCTGGGCATTCATATGAAATATATATCCATTAATGTCATAACCAGACCGTGTTATCACATTTAAACATGGACCAACCACTATCCATTTTAATGTCTCTCAAACATCTGATCTACAAAGAAAGGAATTTTTATACCATGAAAAAAATGTTTTGTTGCACTCATTCAAAATCCACATTTCTTTTTTCATTGGATGACATTGTTTCAACTCATTAATATGCACTGTGATATACGGTTGAGCATCAGCTATGTTATTCAAGATGTATGATTCTAACTTCTTCATCTATTCATCTGACAACGATTTCACTTTCAAGACACGAATCCCCTTTCCCTCATTATTAACTCGTTCATGGCGAGATAAAGGAAAACCTATGTGTTGCGCTGTAGCCAAATATCTCATACAAAACTCTGCAACCTCCTCATAAATATACATTTCAATAATGGAGGCTTCAGGTCGATATGGATTCTTAACATACCCCTTCAATATTTTCATATAACATTCAAAAGGATACATCCAATGAAGATATACATGTCTAAAATGCTTTATTTCACGAACCAGATGAATCACTAAATGCACTATTATTTCAAAAAAAGATGGAGGAAAATACATTTCCAATTGAAGAAGAATAAAAATTGTATCCTTTTCCAAAATGTTCAAAGCATTCACATCAATCACCTTATTACAAATTGAATTGGAAAAATAACACAACTTCATTATAGTCTTTTTGAAACAGATGGGAAATATTCCACGTAATGCAACTGGTAGAAGTTATTGCATCATGGCGTGACAATCATGAGATTTCATACCAATCAACTTCAAGTCCATCAATGAGACAAATTATTTTACATTTGAAGAATAACATTGAGGCACTTTGATATCATGAAGACACTGACAAAAGCTAATTTTCTCCCTCTTCAATAATGTATGACAATCCGGGGGATGAAATGTTCGTCTTCCATTAGGAGTGGGAGCTAACTCCAAACGTATTCCCATTGATAGTATTTATAATCTTGCATTCAACCCATATTTTGTCTTTCCATTAATATCTATCAATGTTCCAATCAAACTATCACAGATATTCTTCTCCACGTGCATGAAATCAATATTATGTTTAACTTCATGATATCTCTAATATGGTAGCTCAAAAAATAGACCTTCTCTTCCAAATATGTCCATCATTACCAGATTTTTGTGTCTTTCCCAATGTCACAACAAGGTTTTTCACCCTCTTAAAATACAGATCAGGGGATAAAGGTTTTAGAGCAATATCAAATTCTTGTGAGCCATTGAAGGCTTTTTTAGTCTTCTATAAGAGTGATACATAGGCAAAATGATGTCTGTTGTTTTCAAATTAGACATGCTTTATGCCATATAACACTGTATCCAGAAGAATTTCCATATGCTGGGAAGTCATTTATAGTGAACAAAAGAACTGCATGTAGTTGAAAATATTCCATTTTATAAGAATCATTCACCCTAATACCATCCTTCAATAAAAGTTTCAAATCATCAATCAACGGTGATAAGAAAACATCAATATCATTGTCGGGTTGCTTTGGACTAGATATCATTATACTCAACATGACATATTTGTGCTTCATACAAACATCGAGAGAGAGGTTGTAAATTACCAATAAAATAGGACATGATCTATGTGTGCTACTGAGGGTCCGGTATGGATTCATTCCATCTATGCACAATCCTTGTATAAGATTTCTAATTTCATTTCCAAATATATAATACTGCTCATCAATTTTCTTCTGTTGTGGACAATCAGCTGGATGACGTATTTTTCCATCACATAACTGCTCATCACCATACCATCTTAACCTTTTTGCATCATGTGAATTATCAAATAAATGTCTGAAATGATGAATTATATGAAGATACAAAAATATATTTGAAGGGATCTTTGTAATCTCTATATCAGCCAGTGATTTTTCTGTCACCTTATACGGTGATGTCCCACATTTAGGACACTCTGACAGAAATTCCTATTCCATCCTATATATCATACAATCATTCGGACAGGCATGTATTTTCTTGTATCCCAATCCCATCAGGCATAATATTTTCTTGGCCAAATAATGTGAATATGGAAGATCATTATCTTTTGTTAGAATGTCTCTCATCAATTGTAGCAGCTCTATAAAACTTATGTCACTCCATCCATGTTTCTCCATTAGGTTAATCAATCTTAACACTACTGAAAAAACTATAAAATCTGTACAACTAGGATATAATGGTTTTCCAGCATCACCATACAGAAGTGAAACTGTTGGTTCTATCTTAATTTGTTCTGCTGCAATATCGCGAATCATTTCTTCAATTCCATTAGAGTCACCATCTTTCAAATCCTTATCATCAGTGACATTCCATCTAGTATCACCTGGCCAAATCCAAGGGTTCTAACTCAGATTAATGCAATGAAAAATCAGATGATCTTTTATCTATCTACTTTTCAACTTCTTCGTATTCAAACATTTCAAGCATGGACAGAAAAAAATGTCACTACGTGGAACATTTTGTTTAGAAAATTCCAAAAAGTCTTTAGCACCTTCCTCATATTCATTGCTTATTTGATGTGCCATAATCCAACTTCGATTATTTATTACCTATAACAAATATCAAAATTATACATCTTTTTAAGATAAGACAAATATATGATTATATGAAAAAAATCATAATTTGAATGTAAATCAATTTTGAAATATCAAACAAATCTATGCGTATTTAAAAATAATATGCTTAAATATGATTTTAAAAAGAAAATATAGTTAGATATAAAAGTTTTAAATTCCATCAAATCAAAGAACACCATGGGCCCTCCAATGGTTGATAGAAAATTGGAGAAAATGGAGTAAACCTGAGAATCAAATCAAATTTAAAGTAAAAAACTCGGATGGAGAAAATCACAATGTAAATCCAATCATCATGGCACAATGGAGCCAAGATAACTATGCATATTTGAGAACCACGACATGGTCTCGCCCATTACCGATAATTTTTTCATTGTCGATGACTGGTCAAAATATATATAACCAAATAGAATCATATTTCAACACTAATATCCATGAAACAATACAATCATCATGTCATAATCTCACAAACCACGTTGCAATAGTCAATCCCAACTGACACTTATCCCCCACCCCCTTGGACACCCCCTGGACACCACCATGCCCTTGGACAGCCCCCCACCCCCTGGACACCACCCCCACCCCCTTGGACACCCCCTGGACACCATCACCCCCTTGAACAGCCTACCTCCACTTAGACACCACCCCCACCCCCTTGGACACCCCTGGACACCACCACCCCCTTGGATAGCCCCCCCCCCCCCACCCCTGGACACCACCCCCACCCCCTTGGACACCCCCTAGACACCCCCACACCCTTGGATAGCTCCCCCCCCACATAGGACACCACCCTACCCCCTAGACAGCCACCCCTTTGGACACCCCCACCCCTCCTTGACACCACCACCCCTCCTGGACACCACCACCCACCTCCTACCCCTTGGACACACCCCTAGAAACACCCCAACCCTCTAGATAGCCCCTCCCCTAGACACCACCACCCACTTGGATAGTCCCCCACCACCTGGAAACCACCCCCACCCCCTTGGACACCCCCTGGACACCACCACACCGTTGGACAACTCCCCCCCCCCCAACATAGGACACCACCACACACCTTGGGAAACCCCCCCCCCTTGGACACCCCCACCCCTCCTTGACACCACCACCCCTTCTGGACACCACCACCCACCCCCTACCCCTTGGACACACCCCTAGAAAAACCCCAACCCTCTGGATAGCCCCCCCCCCCCTCCCGAACAACCCCCAAACCATCTGGATTGGCCCCACCCCCTTAGACAGCCCCACCCCCTTAGACACCCCCACCCCCTTGGACCCCCCCCCCCCCACCTCCATGGACACCCTAGACACCCCAACCCTCTAGACAACCCCCCGAACCCTTTGGACACCACCCCCACCCCCCTCAGACACCCCCTGGACACCACCACCCCCTTGGACAGCCCCCCAACCCTCTGGACAGCCCCCACCCCTCTAGACAGCACCCCCACCCCCTTGGAACCCCCACCCCTCCTGGACACCACCCTCCCCCCTACCCCCTTGGACACCCCCTGGACACCCCCAACCATCTGGATATCCCCCCACTACCAGACAACCCCCCAAACCCCTTGGATAGGCCCCAACCCCTTGGACATCCCCCCACCCCCATAGACACCCCACCCTCTTGGACCCCCCCCCCCCCACCCCCCCCACACACACACACACCCCTGGACTGCCCCCCCATCCATGGACACCCTAGACACCCCAACCCTCTGGATAACCCTCAGAACCCTCTAAACACCACCCCACCCCATGGACACCCACTAGACACCACCACCCCCATAGAAAACACCGACCCATCTGGACAACCCCCCACCCCTGGACATCCCCCACCCCTCTAAACAACACCCCCACCCAACCTGGACACCACTCCCACCCCACCCCCTTGGAAACCCCCCTGGACACCCCCCAACCCTCTGGACATCCCCCACCCCCGGAAAATCCCCACACCCTCTGGACAGGCCCCCACCCCATTAGACAGCCCCCAACCCCTTAGACACCCCAACCCCCTTAGACCCCCCACACACCCCTAGACTCCCCCCCCCCTCCATGGACACCCAAAACCCCCCCCTCCCAATCCTCTGGACAGCCCCCCCCCCCCCCAAACCCCCTGGACACCACCCCCACCCCATTGGACACCACCTGGACACCACCACCCCCTTGGACAGTCCCCACCCCCTGGACAGCCCCCACCCCTCTAGACAGCACCCCAACCCCCTTGGACACCCCACCCCTCCTGTACACCACCCTCTACCCCCCAACCCACTTGGACACCCCCTGGATACCCCCAACCCTCTAGACAGGCCCCCACCCCCTTGGACAGCCCCCACCCCTTAGACACTCCACCCCCTTAGACCCCCCCCCCCACCACCTTCATGGACACCCCGAACACCCTCCAACCCTCTGGACAGCCCCCCGAACCATCTGGACACCACCCCACCCCCTTGGACACCCCCTAGACACAACCACCCCCTTGGAAAGTCCCCACCCCTCTAGACAACCCCCACCCCCTGGACATCCCCCACCCCTATACACAACATCCCCACCCCCTTGGACACCCCTCCCTTCCGTACACCCCCACCCCCTTGGACACCCCCTGGACACCCCCAACCCCCTGGTCAACCCCACCCCATGAACAACCCCCAAACCCTCTAGACAGGCCCCCACCCCCTTAGACAGCCCCCACCCCCTTAGACATCCCACCCCCTTGGACCCCCCCCCCCCCCCCCCCCCCCCGCCACACACACACGCCTGGACTCCCCCCCCACCTCCATGGACACCCTGGACACCCCCAACCCTCTAGACAGCCCCCTGAACCCTCAGGACACCACCCCCACCCCCTTGGACAGCCCTTGGACACCACCACCCCCTTGGAAATCCCCCCACCACTCTGGACAGCCCCGACCCCTAGACACCCGCCACCCCTCTAGACAGTACCCCCACCCCCTTTGGACACACCCACCCCTTCTGGACACCACCCCCTTGGACACCCCTGGAAACCCCCCAACTCTCTGGATAGCCCCCCACCCCCGGAAAACCCCCCAAACTATCTGGATAGGCCCCACCCCGTTTAATATCCCCCCCCACCCACCCCCTTTGGACACCCCCCCCCCACCACCTTCGACACCCCATCCCCCTTAGACCCCCCCCTCACACACCACTAGACTTCCTCCCCACCGCCCACCTCCTTGGACACCATGGACAGCCCCCAGCCCTCTGGACAGCCCCCAACCCCCTGGACAGCCCCCAACCCTCTGGAAAGCCCCCAGAACCATGGGATTTTGACCTCAAGATACTAGTTTGTGAATATCTACGGATTTTAACCTCAAGCTTCTAGTTTTCGTATCATTCCATTATTCAAAATCAGAACCATGAACTGTACGTCCTGTTAGTGTAAAATGATATATTGTTCAATGAATCGGGTTTTAATAGCATATGAAGACTTGCAATTGTGTACGAAAATAACCGAAGCAAATAGTTTGTGGAACAACAAAAAGTGATACCCAAAATAGAGACAACCAAGGATAGAAAACAAAAATTACAGCATGAAAAACCATATATACGTATAAAATAAATCACACAGGTACATGGAATTGGGGTATCACAATGGTTTAGATATAAATTGTAGTAATATAGGTGAATGATATAATTAGTAGTCAATGACAACAAATATTACCATAAATGTAGGGCATCCGAAAAAAACAGACGAAATACAAGTAGGTGAGGCTTACTTTAATATTGCGAGTCGATCTAATAGATATGGTGAAAATAAATATGATGATGATGGAAAAACATGGTAATAGGGTTTGAAATAGAAGAATATTACCTAGTTTAAACAAAAAAATCACAAAACCTAAATATAGACTATCTGGAAATAAAATGAACGAAATAATGTCGTGGGAGGATTACCTGAGTGTTGCGAGTGGAGATGATAGATCTGAGGAGAGTAAAGATGATAAAGGATGATGGAAAAACAAGTTTAAAGAAACTTTATAGAAGAGTTTATTGTAGGTTTTCTATGCGAGAGAGACGACTCGCACATCTGTCGATCGAAAAATCAGAAATGACAATCCACGGGGTGCGATAATTCTTTTAAATGTTTTATAATGTCGGTTATTTAATAACTGACGTTATAAACTATTTTAAGTACATTTATAATGTCAGTTATTATATTAACTGATGTTATAAATGTATCAGATACCACATTATTTACATCGGTTATTTTATAACTGAGGTAAAAATACCTGCGTGTTGGTTTTTTTACATCGTTTATTCTACAACCAATGTAAAAAACACATCAGAAACCACCATTTTTACGTCGATTCTTTTATAACAGATGTAAAAACCGAACATGTGGCTTTTTTTTACATCAATTATAAAATAACCGACGTAAAAAAATCGGCGTGTTGGGTTTTTACATCAGTTATCAAATAACAGATGTCAAAAATTCATTAGATGCCACCTTTTTAAGTCGGTTATTTTATAACCGACGTAAAACATTTTTTGGATACCTCATTTTTTACATCGGTTATCAAATAACCGACGTAAAGAATTTACTCTCAGTATTTTTTATGTTGGTTGTTTTATAAATAACATAAAAAAAACATATCACATATTTTCACATCGGTTATATATAATCGACGTAAAAAATGGTGACGTTAAAAACATTTTCTGCACTAGTGCGAGATCTGAAAATCCCATACCTCGTGTCTGAATTGACTTTTTTTTCCATGTTATTTCTGAATAATAAACAAAAGTTAATTTATACTTTCTTAATAAATTTTTTTTCAAATTTATTATCCTTTTGGTATCACTTATTACCATGTTATAAACATCATGCAATCATTTAAGTTAATAATGGTCGTTTGGTAGATATTTGGTACTTGAGTAAAAAATGAACACCTTATAATTACATGTTGTCCATGTGGTCAATAGTCCATTATCTCCAGAAAGGTACTCATGATTTAGATATCATATAAATCATATATATTAAGTATATATATGTATTTATAATAGTAAATAACATTTTGGAGATAAGAAATAAAATGCACCATTCAGGGAGACGGTAGGTTGTACGTACACATGAACACTACTTTGATTTCTATTTCTCATTTTAATGGAATTAAAACATAATGATATAGAGGTATATTATAATTACATTATAATATCATATATAATATCATTTAATTAATTCTTTATACATCCCAAAAGTGGCATTAACGAGTCATATTACATTGAGGGGGCGGTAGTCCGCACTTCCCCAAATGAAATTATCGTGTTTAACCATAATGGAAACCACAAGTGTATGATATAAATGGAAAATAGAGAAGCATAAAAGAAACATAAAGATAATATATATCATATATAAATACAGTTTCATCATAATGACCACCATGAGAGGTGGTAGGATGTAATTGAACAGTCATCATTTATTGAGGTGTTAGTTTTCCATCTACATAAACATTATGTTTTTCACCCATTAGATAGAGGTGTGTGTAAGTGTAGTTTTATTATTTTATATAGAAACATCACATTATATTAAGTATATTGGTTTTTCTATAAGGGAAATTAATAAAAATAGTTTAGGGGTTGGAGAAGTAAAATAATAGAAATGAAGTTAAGAGAAACTTTTACCTTTAATTTGGGTAACTCCCTTTGGTTTGAACCAGAATGGTTTGTTGATGTTCCTTATGCCTAAGGTAATGATTCTAAGTGGAAGGGAGAGATATAGGGAGCTTAATTGGGTAAGTTTTGGATGAGCCTAAAGGCTCGAGTGGTTTGAGGAATTGGTTAGAAGTGTTCTCTTATTATAAGGTAGAGGAGGGGCTCTTTAGGAAAGTGTGAAAATATTATTTTATAGTATAATGATATTAGGTTTCTAAAGGTCCCAAAATCATTAGAGACGAATATAAGATGACTCATGGTAGAAATAAAATCATCCAATAGTAATTGGACATGTTTTGGATAATATTTTAATCAATATAATATTGTTTATTTAAATCATTTATTAATGAGGTAAATACTCCATCATTATTATGTCATAAATAATTTAATTTATTCAATGCCTAAAAATTATAAAAAATTACCATGATTTTTTAAATATTTTTAGATTTATAATAAATATTTATGGTAAAAAATATTTCTTATATAAATCAAAATAAAAATTAATTTACTAAAATATTTTTGTTTTTTTCATTTTTGACTTTACTTTAAATTAATTAATCTAAAGTGTCATTATCATTCATAAGTGGCTCCCTGTGGTCCCAAAATCGACCCAAGGATACCCATGGTCGGAAATTACTCATCCAATAAGTTTAGGATAAATGTTATTATAAAGACCCTAAGCATGAAGTACATGGAAATTACATTACTTTTGCGGAATACTTAGTACATAACAAAAACACACACACAATGATCGTAATAGTTTAGTGTCTTTGAAAACTTGGAATATAATCTTCTAATCGTGGTGAAAGATCTTCAACATCTCCCATAAAGATCTTCCTTTTTTTACTAAAACCATTCTTTATATCCTGGGGAAAAGAAAACAAAAAAGGGTGAGCTCAAATGCTCAGTAAGGGTAAACAAAATAAATATCAATCACATCATATTCATAAGAACATAACATTTTGGAAATCTTAACCTGCAAAAGATAACATAATTTCATAACATGGGATAAATCATAGTAGTGAAATGAAATCCCAATAATCATAACTTAAAACATGAAACTTTGTGGCATACACACATAATCATATAGAATCATATCTTATTAGTCAAGACTCATTGCGAAAAATATCTTAGTGTACAAAGTCCATTTTTGAACCGAGTCACCCTCGTTTCAGTCTTGTTTCACTGAACCGGTATAACCAACCACTCCAGCCATATCTTTCTCATGAGATATAAAATCTTTACCCAATGCATTGGAGGGTGATATAGGTCCCACCCATCTCATAATGATACCATTCTCATGTGTGCCACAAAATCATAAATCATACATCATTTTATAACCCATGTAATAAAAATGGGAATCTTAAACATCATGACATCATAAAACAATTCATATAAGATAAAATAATTCATAAAAATATATCCATCACAACATAATCATATCAATGTAATAATAGGGATATAAACAGAACTCAATATTATCTTTGATGGAAAATAATTTTGATAAAACACTTGAACTCCATTCTTGAGGAAAATATCCTTTCTACTTCAAAAACATTTTCTTTTCTTAATATGTCATACAATTTTAAAATAAAAGAAGTTGATTAAAAATAAACATTAAAACTTTTAAATGAATCTTCTTGGAAATAATGTTTTAAAAATCCATTCAAGCCGTATAAGTTAAAAAAACATTTTTCTCGTACTTTTGTCGGAAAAGTCAAAAAGTACCTCGTACGAAAAAAGACAAAAGATTCCATTCATATCTTTTACTAAAAACTCACTGAAGGGTAAAATTGGATTTAAAAAATTTTAGGTGGATGGAAATAATATTACATATTGAGGAAACATGGATTTGGATGATAAAATACACCCTAGTAAATACCAAAGTATAAACAATCTCGGATAAAAATGAGATTGTGATATTTCCCTTACCTTAGGTCTGATTTTCCTCGTAAGTCTCCGAACCTCCTGTATAATGATTAAAATAATGTTATTGAATTATTCCAGAATCATAATTATTGTTATTATACCATATATGGTCATATTATTAGCTTCTTATTAGTAATATTTCATTACTACTTGTTATTCGGGTGTTTATTACTTTTTGTTCTTCTGCGTGTTTGTCGAATAAATTCTTATTCTTCTCTTTAGGTTATAGATACCTCATTTACAGAATGGTATTAGTGTAACATATATCATATTCATTAATTCAATTCATTTATATAATCATTATGAAATTAAGATCATGTAGAACGAGTCGCATCACATCGTGGAGACGGTATTCCGTACGTACGCACGAGTGATGATATCATTCCAAAGATCGTGGAATTGTATTGGAGTGTATGTATACTATTTTAGAATCAATATCACTTTATAATAGTAATATATAGTCATTATTCACACCATTATTCCCATCCAAGTAAGGTGGTGGTGGAAAATAGATTACACCACGGCGTGGAGACGGTATTCCGTACGTACACACGCTCGGTGATTTCCTTTTTCCGTAGGATGGATAGAAGGTTAATTAGATTTGTTTCATATTTATAATAACATATCAGTATGTACGAAATACTGATGTTATTACTTTATCATGAAACAACTAAAGAAGAAGAAGTTGAAGAAGAAAGAAATTGAAAAAGATCGGTAATGGATATTACCTCTTTTTGGCGCGGCTTCACTTAACCTCCACTTAAAGAACTATGGATGGTCTTTTAAGAATACCAAGTCCTCTGGGATGATACTAGGGAAGTGGATAAGAGATTATGGCAGGGTTTGGCTGAGCTTGAATGCTCAAATTGGTTTGAGGAGGAGAGGGAGGAGGTGCCCTTTTATAAGGGAGGAGAGGGGCACCTTAGGAAAATCTCAAAATATTATTTTATATTAAGGTCAAATTCGGTTTATAATGGTTCCAAAGGGTCTTATTTCTAAGATAAAGTGGGGATGGGTCTAAATACTCTCATAAAATAGGATTTAGACAAGTTTACGTTATTATTTTAACCTTATCAATTAGATTTAACTCTAAGTTAAATAATTTAACTTTTACCGTGTCTTTTTGTTTTCTTACACTATATGGTTAATAAACTTACCATATCAAGCCAAATGAACCCGAAGTTGTTTATTATTAATATATATATATCCTTATCTAAGTCATTTGGCCGAACCTTATGTTTTTAGGTATTAAATAACAATTAATAATAAAATATTTGTTTTAAAAACTAATTTATGTCAATTTCGACACTATTTGGTACATGATTTTTATAAAATTTATAACAGAATTATAAGTTCGAAACAAGTAACTTATATCAAAAATAACATGTAATATTAACCTAGAAAATTAATGTAAGTCATAAAAAGTCTCAAATTACATTTACTTGGGAATTTATAACATCAATTATGTCAATATTTCATTAATAAGACAATTACTGCATCATCTTTGTGTCATAATAAATGATAATTATTTAATCACTAAAAATTCTAAATAAATTCTTATGATGTAGATAATTGTATTATATTTCTGGAGACTATTCATGTTCGAAGTGTCATGAATTTTATCACTAAATTAAAATTATTATACTTTTAAGATTTAAGAAAGTGACATGTTGTCACATTCTTTGGTTTTAATAATAATTAAATTATTTTCATGGAAAAAAGTACATAAAATGAATCTAATCTGACCCTTAGGTTATATGGGTCTACTTTTATCCATCCAATAAGATTTTTCTAAGTGTTAGGGTAATTTTATAATCTTATATTTACCCTTAATTACCCGATTTACCTTTAACTATAGTAGATAAAATTTACAGTAGTTACTATTCACAATGCCCAAAAATAAAAAGTAGCTTATTAACATAATTTGGAACCACTGATTCCAAATATGGAATCCATTTTTCCAAATTCAATACACAAAAGATGCAGAAATTAAATTAAAATTAATCCCGTGGTCGAAAGAAAATGGGTTTTTCTTTAAAACATTGCAAAAGATTGAATTGATTTAACCTACGAATTCAAGGTAAAATCAATGCTAATGACATACATTATATTAAATGGTAAAAATATATTCTATCTATACTTTAAAAACATTAAATATTATAATTTAGCCGCATAAGATATTATGATGAATAAAGTTGTTTTAAATTAAAATATCGCGTGTTTTTACTATTCATTAAAATATGAAAGTTATCAGAAAAATATCAAAACTTTATCTAATGTAAATTTTTATATCCTGATTCAAAATAAGAATTTTATTTTGTAAAATTGAAGATATAAACATGTAAAAAACTAGATTTAAATTGGGTGCGCCATCAAAAGGCGGCAAAACAACATTTCTTGAAAAATACTTATTTTACCCAAAAAATTTATTGTGTTCTTATACAATGTTCTAGAAAATGTGTAAGATGAATAATAATGTTATAAAATTCAAAATTTAGTTAATACTATTCATAATGGCTAGTTCATTACAATACTATAATAATATATCGTTGTTTATTAAAACCTGGTATTGCGTACAACACACGCTATCGAGGAAGGTCGCGATTGCGTGTAATGCAAGCCAAGTCAGGGTTGTGTGTTGTGAAAGAATCCTTCGTTGTTTCGTATAACATAATCCAACCATATTTCATTTATACATTGAATATATATATATATACTCAATGTTGTGTAACATGGTCCAAGAATAGTATTGCGTATACTGTAAGCCAGTACGGTGTTGCGTATAGCACAAGGTAATCTTGGTGTAGAATACAAAAACAGACATTAATGAAATTAAAAGAATATTTTTCATAAAATCTCAGGGTGTTACATTCTACCCCCCTTAAAATGAATTTCTACCTCGAAATTCTTCGGGGTTATAAATGGTTTACTACTCGAAATTTGTTTAATAGAAACCCACATCGTAAAAAGGAATACCAAAACATGGATTTAAAAACTAATGTATGAAATGTAACGGTTACCCAAATTAACTCATCACTGGGTTTCCACGTAGGAGAACATAGGTGAAAATATGGATATGGAAGAAAAATCTAACCATCATGTTCTGATGGAGAGTGGTAGAGAACATGGCTATGAAAAAGCCAACAATCACAAAGCCATAAATTTGTGATGATCTAGGGTACCATCTGATTCATCAGATATAAGATCACTGGGACAACATTTTTGGTTTTCAATATCATTTCCCTAAAGTTGAAAATTTTGAATTAGAAGAAATACTTTCGTGGTTTTGGTATAGTCTCACCATTGGTCGTTCTTTGGACAATTTCCACTTCTTCTCTTAAAGAAATGAAGTTGAATTTGTCATTCGTGATGTGTTAGCAGATCATGTGATAGAATGATGGGTCATTCCATCTGTCTCAAACAAAAGATTAGAATAGTTATAAAAAAAATACATAAGTCCATCTATAGTGAGATTAATCATATATGGTTCCTAAAATGGACTTATACTCCATATATCATACTACTTAATATAATAAAACTAATATCTACTAAACAAGGACTTCCTATAGGCCAGTGGTAGGCGATAAAGGCCAGTCACACTTTGGTTGTGGGTTCGATTCCCACAGCCTTGTCCGACGTGATGGGATGTCGCCCGTCCTGTAGGTTGTCCTTTTTCTAAAACTACATTACTATATCATCCCATCAATAATATAGAAAAAAGGTTCTATCCTTAAACAATACTAACTTATGTCCAACATAATCCATTCCAATCTTTAGGCTTATCCATAATACTGCAGTCCACTCTCATAATATAGTGAAAACGATTACCAGAGATTTAATACCATCGTTGATCCCCATATATCATATGATATGTCTTGTTGGTCACATTCCAAACATTCCAAGGCCTTAATCATGTATAATCTTGAATACCCATTAAACCTAAGTGAAAACATGAATGCTGTCAAAAGTTAACTCATTCCACATACCAAAATAGAAAAATTCTATATACTCAAACCATGATATAATCTTCTCCTTATATCAGTCATGAGCTCGTGAATACTATCAAACATTTAATTTTCTCCTTATCCCTTCATTATGCGCATATCATCTACATTCAAAAAATATCTGAATAACCTTTCATGGATACCGGTACCATTAATCATACACTTTCAAAACTCAAGGAAAGACAACATTGTAACAATCCTTAGATGTCACTTTATTCCATAGTACCATGAGATTATTTATACAACATTACACTTGATAAACATGTAATCATTCCACTACCTTCTTAAACCATTGACTGAGCTTCCACAATTCTTTCAACTACATTTCATTTGTAGTCTGTTCATCATCAACAACATAAATACTACTCATACGGCCGTACTGATTCTCTTCATTAGACTTTACCTTAGGGCATTGGTTTGCATAATGCCCATACATTCCACATTTAAAACATTTAACCATTGTTGATGTCGTAGCAATACCATTATCCTCATCCCTAGTGTTAACTAAACCTTTTCCTTTGCACTTACTGGCTTTGTGTCCTTCTTTTCCACACCCAAAGCATCTTCTAGTTCCCTTGAAACATTCTCCTTTATGCCTCTTCCCACATGATTTACGTAGGGGAAATTGAACTTTATTTCCTCTATGATCATCATGAAACTCCATCTTTCTCTTATTAGCCGAGTCAGGAAACTTACCAAATTTTACTTTATTGATCATATTATGAGATTGCTGATTTGGCATAATAATGATGTTTGGACTTCCAAATCCCATTTCATTTGGTTTCTCATCATTCCATTGTCCATCATATCCTCTATTATCGTGAATCATCTTGTTTCCATCCATTTTCTAAAACCCAAAAAGAATAGTGTGAGAGTAAAAAATCATAATAAAGGGGGAGTAACTTCAATATCTAACATCTTTGGTTTAATCTAATATCGTTACCATAGTTCTAGGACTATATCTTATATGTATACTTATCCTTAGGGACATCCCTAGACATACCATAGAAATATCTCTAGGGATCCCACTAACATTCTTGCATCCTAGTTTCCAAAGGTTGACTAAACGTTTCCTCTGATACCAACTGTAGAGACCCTAATCTTGACGTACATGGACATTACATTACTTTTGCGGAATACTTAGTAAAAAAACACACACAAGGATCGTAATAGTTTAGTGTCTTTGGAAACTCAGAATATAATCTTCTAATCATGGTGAAAGATCTTCAACATCTCCCATAAAGATCTTCCTTTTTTTAACTAAAACCTTTCTTTATATCCTGGGGAAAAGAAAACATAAAAGGGTGAGCTCAAATGCTCAGTAAGGGTAAACAAAAGAAATATCAATCACATCATATTCATAAGAACATAACATTTTGGAAATCTTAACCTGCAAAAGAGAGCATAATTTCATAACATTGGATAAATCATAGTAGTGAAATGAAATCCCAATAATCACAGCATAAAACATGAGACTTTGTGGCATACACACATAATCATAGAGAATAATATCTTATTAGTCAAGACTCATTGCCAATACTATCTTAGTGGACAAAGTCCATTTTTGAACCGAGTCACCCTCGTTTCAGTCTTGTTTCACTGAATTGGTATAACCTACCATTCCAGCCATGTATATCTCATGAGATATAAAATCTTTACCCAATGCATTTGGAGGGAGATATAGGTCCCACCCATCTCATAATGATACCATTCTTATGTGTGCCACAAAAACATAAATCATACATCATTTCATAACCCATGTAATAAAAATGGGAATCTTAAACATCATGACATCATAAAACAATTCATATAAGATAAAAGAATTCATAAAAATATATCCATCACAACATAATCATATCAATGTAATAATATGGATATAAACAGAAACCTATATTATCTTAGATGAAAAATAATTTTGATAAAACACTTGAACTCCAGTCTTGAGGAAAATATCCTTTCTACTTCAAAAACATTTTCCTTTCTTAATATGTCATAAAATTTTAAAAGAAAAGAAGTTGATTAAAAATAAACTTTAAAACATGTAAAGGAATCGTCTTGGAAATAATGTTTTAAAAATCCATTCATGCCGTATATGTTAAAAAAACATTCTTGTACTTTTTTCGGAAAAGTCAAAAAGTACCTCGTACGAAAAACGACAAAATATTCCTTTCATATCATTTACTAAAAACTCACCGAAGGGTAAAATTGGATTTAAATAATTTTAGGTGGATGGAAATAATATTACATATTGAGGAAACATGTATGTGGATGATAAAATACACCCCAGTAAATATCAAAGTATAAACAATCTCAGATAAAAATGAGATTGTGATATTTCCCTTACCATAGATCCGATTATCCTCGTAAGTGTCCGAACCTCCTGTATAATGATTTAAATAATGTTATTGACTTATTCCAGAATCATAATTATTGTTATGATATCATATATGGTCATATTCTTAGCTTCTTATTAGTAATATTTCATTACTACTTGTTATTCGGGTGTTTATTACTTTTTGTTCTTATGCGTGTTTGTCGAATAAATTATTATTCTTCTCTTTAGGTTATAGATACCACATTTCCAGAATGGTATTAGTGTAACATATATCATATTCATTCATTCAATTCAATTATATAATCATTATGAAATGAAGATCATGTAGAACGAGTCGCATCACATCGTGGAGACGGTATTCCGTACGTACGCACGAGTGATGATATCGTTCCTATGATCGTGGAATTGTATTGAAGTGTATGTATACTATTTCAGAATCAATATCACTTTATAATAGTCATATATAGTCATTATTTACACCATTATACCCATCCAAGTAAGGTGGTGGTGGAAAATAGATTACACCACGGTGTGGAGACGGTATTCCGTACGTACGCACGCACGGTGATTTCCTTTTTCCGTAGGATGGATAGAAGGTTAATTAGAGTTGTTTCATATTTATAATAACATATCAGTATATAAGAAATTCTGATTTTATTACTTTATCGTGAAACAACTAAAGAATAAAAGTTGAAGAAGAATGAAACTGAAAAAGATCGGTAATGGATATTACCTCTTTTTGACGCGCCTTCACTTAACCTCAACTTAAAGAACTAAGGATGGTCTTTGAAGAATCCCAAGACCTCTAGGATGATACTAGGGAAGTGGAGAAGAGATTCCAGTAGGGTTTTGCCGAGCTTGAATGCTCAAATTGGTGTGAGGAGAAGAGGGAGGAGGTGCCCTTTTATAAGGGAGGATAGGGGCACCTTAAGAAAATCTTAAAATATTATTTTATATTAAGGTCAAATTCGGTTTATAATGGTTCCAAATGGTCTTATTTCTAATCTAAAGTGTGTATGTGTAAAAATACACTCATCCAATAGGATTTAGACAAATTTAAGTTATTATTTTAACCTTATCAATTAGATTTAACTCTAAGTTAAATAATTTAACTTTTACCGTGTCTTTTTGTTTTCTTACACAATATGGTTAATAAACTTACCATATCAAGCCAAAAGAACCCCAAGTTGTTTATTATTAATATATATATCTTTATATAAGTCATTTGGCCGAATCTTAGATTTTTAGGAATTAAATAACAATTAATAATATAATATTTGTTTTAAAAACTAATTTATGTCAATTTTGACACTATTTGGTACAAGATATTTATGAAATTCATAACAGAATGATAAGTTCGAAAAAAGTTACTTATATCAACAATAACATGTCATATTAACCTAGAAAATTAATTTAAGTCATAAAAAGTGTCAAATTACATTTATTTTGGCATTTATAACATCAATTATGTCAATATTTCATTAATAAGACAATTACTGCATCATCTTTGTGTCATACTAAATGATAATTATTTAATACCTAAAAATTATAAATAAATCCCTATGATTTAGATAATTGTATTAGATTTATGTATACTATTCATGTTCGAAGTTTCATGAAGTTTATCACTAAATTAAAATTATTATACTTATAATATTTAAGAAAGTGACATGTTGTCACATTCTTTGGTTTTAATAATAATTAAATTATTTTCATGGACAAAAGTCCATAAAATGAATCTAATCTGACCCTTAGGTTATATGGGTCTACTTTTAGCCATCCAATAGTATTTTTACAAGTGTTAGGGTAATTTTATAATATTATATTTACCCTTAATTACCCGATTTACCTTTAACTATAGTAGATAAAATTTACCGTAGTTACTATTCACAATGCCCAAAAATAAAAAGTAGCTTATTAACATAATTTAGACCCACTGATTCCAAATATGGAATCCATTTTTCCAAATTCAATACAAAAAAGATGCATAAATTAAATTAAAATTAATATCGTTGTCGAAAGAAAATGGGTTTTTCTTTAAAACATTGCAAAAGATTGAAATGATTTAACCTACGAATTCAAGGTAAAATCGATGCTAATGAAATACATTATATTAAATGGTAAAAATATATTCTATTTATACTTTAAAACCATTCAATATTATAATTTAACCGCATAAGATATTACGATGAAAAAAGTTGTTTTTAATTAAAATATAGCGTGTTTTTACTATTCATTAAAATATGAAAGTTACCGGAAAAATATCAAAACTTTATCTAATGAAAATTTTTATATTATGATTAAAAAGAAGAATTTTATTTTGTCAAATTGAACATATAAACATGTCAAAAACTAGATTTAAAGTAGGCGCGCCATCAAAAGGCGGCAAAACTGCATTTTTTGAAAAATACTTATTTTACACGAAAAATTTATTTTACTCTTATACCATGTTCTAGAAAATGTGTAAGATGAATAATAATGTTATAAAATTTAATATTTAGTTAATACTATTCATAACAGCTAGTTCATGACAATATTATAATAATATATTGTAGTTTATTAAAACCCAGTATTGCGTACAACACACGCTATCGAGGAAGGTCGCGATTGCGTGTAATGCAAGCCATGTCAGGGTTGCGTGTTGTGAAATAATCCTTCGTTGTTTCGTATAACAGAATCCAACCATATTTCATTTATACATTGAATATATAAATATATATATACACTAAATGTTGTGTAACACGATCCAAGAATAGTGTTGCGGATACTGCAAGCTAATACAGTGTTGCATATAGCGCAAGGTAATCTTGGTGTAGAATGGAACACAACACATTAATGAAATTAAAAGAATATTTTTCATAAAATCTCGGGGTGTTACAATTATGGTAATTTTGATTATATTATAACATTCTTTTTACCTTAAATTTCCATATTCACCTTTAACCACGGTAAATAAAAGTCAAAAGTTACAATTCACCAAAAATTATTTTCATCTTATTTAATCACATTATACTTACTAATAACAACCATGTATGTCAGATTTTTGAAATTCAATTCACAAATGTAGTAAAATTTCATTTAAATGAAAATGTCAGTTTTTTAACTACTACTAAGTGGTTCACTATTCATTAAAAATTGATGTTTTTCAGAAAAATACCAAAAATTCTGACAAAGGATTACTTGATATTCCAAATTCAAAAATTAGGTTTATTTTTCAAAATTCAAAATAGAAAAGTTTCATTAATTAATTTTAAAATTAGTTCCTATTCTAAAATCAAATAGCATGTTTTTAAGAAACAATAACAATCAAAAGATTGACACTTGTTTATGTCCAATTTCAATGTGAAATCAATTAAAATGACCAAAATTGAATTAAATGGTAAAAATATATTCTAATTACACTTTAAAACTAATTAAAAAGATAATCTAATCATATAAATAGATTATATTAGAACACAGTTTTAAATAATAAACAATATTTTTCACTATTCATTATAAAAATTAACATTATCAGAAAAACTTCCAAAAAATTACACAAAGTAAATTTTGATGTTCCAAATATAAAGAAGGATTTTATTTGGTCAAATATAATGTATTAAAGTGACCAAAACTATATTTAATGAGGGTTATCTATTAAATGGTGGTAAATCGACCTTTTAATGTAAATTATGCTTAAAATTAGATTGATTCACATTTTAAGCCTCTTACTTTTTTTGGATAAATGTAAATACATTTAACAAACATGTAGAGTCATATTGTTGTTAGTTTTGTTCATTCCAACTAGTACAATTTATAGTAGTTAACTACCATTTAAAATAATATTATTATATTATTAGTGTGCAACATAATATTTCAATGAAACCCGTTGTTGCGTAACGGGTACGCTATCGAACATTGAATCCCTTTTAATGTAAAATTAATATATAATTCAAAAATATTAATAAATATGAATAGTTTATTTTTCCTTATTTATCTGGGATGTTACATCCTTCCACCTTTTGAGAATTGCGTCCTCACAATTTTAAAAAATTGGCTTGGAAACTTCATTAAAAGTCTCAAATCGGAAAAGAGTTAATAAAACTATCACATTAAAATAATGGAAGAGAAGTACAAAGGTCACATGAGATAACCCATACTAGGATTCCATGTAAACAATTATGGATACAGAAGAGAGAACAAACGGTCGTGTTCTAATGCAGAGTGATAGAAAACTTGATTATGAGTAAGTTAACCGCCAAAAAATCACTAACATGCGATGGGTTCAATGGTTCTTGATTCCAAAGTAAGAAAAGTTAACAGAAAATGTTTTTGTTTTAAGTTACTTTTCATTGAGGAATATATTTATGAGCTTAACTAAAAGCATAAGGAAACATAATTACTTTTCATGTAGACTTTTATCCTTTACTATATTTCTAACACAAACTCATATTTCCTCCAACTGATGAGTATTCAGGATGACTTGATTACTCTAAAAGTTCTATAATCAAAAATAATTCGCAAAATATGAACTATATATTTCCATTGTATTTAGATATTAACTAAAAACAAAACCTTTAGTATAAGATCAGATAATCCCCAAAAAGGATAATATTTTACATAAATAAAAATGACTCTTAATCTCCAAAATTTGTCTAACAATACCCAAAGTTCAATAAAGACCATTCAATAAACAATTTTCCCTAAAATTCCTCAAAACTAATCCAAACATTTATTTTAACCAAAATATCAAAAGTATTAAATTACATAGACTTCCAAGATACATCTTAACATTTATCTCCAAGTAAAACCAATTAATCATAAAGTATCATATTGAAAAGTAATTAACCTAATAACATATTTTCCATGATAGGTTAATCATTTTCATAAATAAATAAAATCATCCTATGTCTATAATAAAAACATATATTCTTACAAACTAAAATTTCAACCATTTTTCCATAATTGAAATCCCATAGTATTCTATCTCCCTTAGGCATATAGTGTTTCCTTAAAAGAGAGAATGTCTCCAACAACAACCTTTATCACTTAATCAGTAAGTCATTTTTCTATAATAATTATATCCATTTGATAAAACATAAGTTCCAAAAATAAACATAATCTTGTTCCATAAAATAATTTTACTAAAATAATAAGTCATGCTAACCAGGGACTTCAATTAGGATTGTGTTAGGAGATGTGATGTTGTCACTCTTCAGTTGTGGGTTCGATTCCTGCAGCCTAGTCGGATGTGACGGGTTGTCACCCATCCTATGGGTTGTCTTTTTTATAAAAATCAAAAAATAAACCTAACATGTTTTAACCTCAATTGATTCCTTATACCTCTCATTTTCATCTAAATTCATTATGATCTCAACATCTTAATTTTTGAAGTCATATTTCACCACTATATGATAAAATAAAATGATCCCCAAAATGAAGAACTTCATACCTTGATCATGGGGTCCATTTGGTTTCATCGGCATATTATTCACGTAGGTAGAAGGTCCATGCATTGCAACAATGATTTAGAGATCCTTCAAAATCATTTGATTCCTCCATCCAAATATACCTTGTATAACATGGGTCATATGGGTGCTCACAAGAAACCCAATTTTGGAAAATAATCATGTATGACATATAATTTAAAAAAATCTGATAAAAAGGATTCCTATAAAACAGTCAAATCGAATCTTAGTAGAAACATTAAATTAATTGTCCTTTTAAAATACCTTAAGTGTGTTATGAGAGTATATATTGTAAAATCAAATATAAATAGGTTGTGCAAGGGTCGCCTTCTTTAGAACCTTTTTAAAAATCATAATATGCTTCAAAATCTTGTGATAAGGTAAAATATTTTAAAATTCCTTGATAATATTTACCATTCTGGAAAATATTAGAATATTTTGAAAATAGGATTTCTCTAAATAAAACCCCTGATCCACGATGATAATGAGGTATATTGGAGTTGTTTGACATCTCAAACAACTGCTTGTAAGTGAGTTGTATACTAGAAAATTTTTCACAATCATATGAACATGACTTGGCAATAATTATGGAAAGCGTGTCATCGAGAAGAGATAGGAATGTCGTTTGAGATACTACTCCTTCCATTTTTAATTGAATTTCATTGATCTAAAAAAGTTATAAAACAAGGATTTAAATGAAATAATAGATAGTAACTAACCATATGTCTGACGAAAATTCCTAATCCCAAAAGTTATCTAAACTGACCTTTGATACCAACATTAAGGACCCGACCTTAAAACATCACATAATATTGAATTAAACGAATAATTCAAATTGAGGATATTTTCATTTTTAGAGTTTTATAGAATTAGGACATAACTATTTCATCTCAAAATATTACAAAGTAAACACTTCTAATTAGTTTCCATTTTTTTTCACAAAATAAAAACTCTTGAAAAAAAGAGTCATTTCTAGTTACATGTTTAAGACAACATGACTTTTCCTTGATCACATCCTTTAACCTATTCCACATTATGTTCTCTGAAAGACATTTCAAAAACATGGGATGAGCATAAAATTCTCATTAAGGAATACACAAAGAAGAAAAACTTTTAGTTTTTGAAAACAACTTGTAATCCAAGAATACTTTAACATAAGTAATACTTTTCACCTTTAAGAATTAGTGAATACTATTCACTTAATAAAAGATAATTTCTTACCCTTTAGTAACAAAAATATCACCAAAAACCCCATATAAAGAACACATAACAAATAATGGTAACTTGGGACATAAAAATTTTAAAGTGGAATAACCATACCATTGACTTCCACACACATCACTAAATCGAATAGCCATATGGCCAACATCCATACCCAATGCATTGGAACTTATAACGTAACCACCTATCCTGGTTTATCACGACACCACCCATCTTATGGTTTATCAAATAACCACCCGTAAAATGTCCAAGTACCATCATAACACATAAATTATTTCCAATATAAACAATTCACTAATTACATTTCATTTGAAATCACAAGAAGTAATTTCAAGATATTGAAATAATCATTCCATTTTCATAAAGCATATAAAAAGAGTTTTTTGAATCAAAGTGTCCCATACCAATTTGATTATTTTAAATGAATTGTCATTTTAAAACATCAATTTCCATATAAAAAAATATTAGAACCCATTTTGAAGACATCAACATTAATGATAAATATTTAGAAGAATTAATCTTTAATACATTTAAAACGATATTTTTGTTAAAGAGTTTTTTAACAAAAAGAGAGATGCTTGAATAAAAATAATTGAGGTATGTATTTTAATAAGAACTTTATAATAACATTAGAATAAAGGGATTAATGATATAATATGTCAATTGATAGTATATACACCATATAAAAGTGAATTGGTGTATAACAACAATGAAGTCTCAGTAGAAATGTAAATTGAGATGAAATCCCTTATAAAGATGGTATCTTTAAATTAAGGATAAATCAATCACATAATTATGTGTGAAAAATCTAAATACACCCAATATAAGTTTATATTATGTATAAACAAATCAGAGGACATTTGACACATATTCATAGGATGACATATTCAAGAAGTACAAGTTCAACCCAATGGATTGAAGCTGTGTTAAGATGTTCCCTTGTAGAAATTCGACAGCCAAACGACGTCACTTTAAAATTCAGAAAATTTTTTGATGAGATAAAAAGGGTATATCATCACTTATACATAAATTTTAAAATACATAAAAATATATAAGAACATATCCCAACATAATAAGATGTAAATTAACAGACATAACAAAAAGAAGTTTTTTAAAAAAAGGAGGGTCAAAGGTTCCCTTACCGATTTGGTAACTTACAAAACATATGCCACATGAAATAATGATACTACAATGAAGATGTAAATACACATAAATGATATTATATTACACGAAGATTACAATCATGGGCAGTATATACACCTCCCAAAAAGAAATAGTGTCAAATCTAGCATGAATCTCACGGGAATAAAAAGTGAGAGGAAACACTTTACCACGTTGTAATCAACTGAGTCGTATGACCAAATGTTAATAACTACCAAATGAATCACAGAATACCATGAATATAATGAGAATCAGGAAAATATATATCAAATGGTAGAATACAATACACTGCATGCAATGAATAAGTGGCGCATAATGGAAATCTCACAGAATTATAAGTGAGATAAGAAAATCCCTTACCACATGTATGACTTGACATGTTTCTTCCTTGTTCATCCTGAATAACAAACTAAAGTTGATTTATACTTTCTTGAGAACATTTTTTTCAAGTTGATTATCCTTTTTATATCAATTATTAGCATGTTATAAACATTATACAATCATTTAAGTTAATAATGGTCGTTTGGTCGATATTTTGTACTTGAGTAAAAAATGAACACCTTATAATTACAAGTTATCCATGTGGTCAATAGTCCATTATCTCCATAATTATATTCATGATTTATATATCATATAAATCATATATATATAGTATATATATTTTTATATAATATTACATAATAGTTTGGAGATAAAAAATGAAATGCACTGTTCTTGGAGAGGGTAGGTCGTACGTACGCATGAACGCTACATTCATTTCAATTTCTTATTTTAATGGAATTAAAACAAAATTATACATAGGTATATTATAATTCCAGTATAATATCATATATAAGATCATTACCTCCATCATTTATACATCCCATATGTGGAATTAACGATTCATATCACTTTGAGTGGGCGGTAGTCCGCACTTCCTCTAATGAAATAACCGCGTTTACACATAATGGAAACCATAAGGGTATGATATAAATGGAAAATAAAGTACCATAAAGAAAACATAAGCATAATATATACCATATATAAATACAGTTCCATCATAATGGCCACCAAGAGAGGTGGTAGGAGGTAATTGAAGAATCATCATTTCGTGAGGTGTTAGTTTTCCATCCACAAAAATATTATGTTCTTCTCCCATTAGATGGTGGTGCATGTAAGTGTAGTTCAATTATCTCACATAAAAACAACCCAGTATATTTATTATACTGGTGTTTCTATAATTTAATGTAATAAAAAGAGTTTTTGTGTTGGAGAAGTAAAATAAAAGGAAAGATGTTAAGAGAAACCATTACCGTTAATTTGGGTAACTCTCTTTGGTTTGAACCAAAATGGTTTGATGAGGTGCCTTATTCCTAAGGTAAGGATTATAAGTGGAAGGTAGGGATGTAGGGAGATTAATTGGGCAGAGTATGGACGATCCTAAAGGCTTGAGAGGTGTGAGGAATTGGTTAGAAGTGGTCTCCATTTATAAGGTAGAGGAGGGTCTCTTAAAGAAAATGTGAAATTAGTGTTCTATAATATAATGATATTTGGTTTATAAAGGTCCAAATATCATTAGAGTCGAATATAATATGACTCAGGGTCGAAATAAAATCATCCAATAGGAATTGTAATGGTTTTGGATAATATTTTAATCATTATAATCTTATTTATTTAAATCATTTATTAATGAGGTAAATACTCCATCATTATTGTGTAATAAATAATTTAATTTATTCGATGTCTAAAAATTATAAAAAATACCATGATGTATGAAATGTTTTTATATTTCCAAGTAATATGTATATTCTAGAATATTTCTTACATAACACCATATAAAATATAGTTTACTAAAAGATTTTTTTTGTCATTTTTTCCTTTACTTTAAATTAATTAATCTGAAGTGTCGTTATCATTCCTAAGTGGCTCCATGTGGTCCCAAAATTGACCCAAGGATTAAGATGGTTGGATATTACTCATAAAATAATGTCTGGAAAAGTTTTAAGGTAATTTTAAATTATTATAATATTCTTTTTTACCTCGAATTACCCTATTTACCTTTAACCACGATAAATAAAAGTCCAAAGTTACTATCCCCCAAAAATTATTTTAATTTTATTCAACCAAATTTTACATACTAATAACAACCATGTATGTTTGATTTTAGAAATTAAATTCAAATATGTGGTAAAATTTTATTTAAATGAAAAATTCATTTTTTTAACTACTACTAAGTGGTTTCACTATTCATCAAAAATTGATGTTTTTCAGAAAAATACCTAAAATTCTACCTAAGAATTATTTGATATTATGAATTCAAAAATGATGTTAATTTTTCCAAATTAAAAAAATAAAAGTGGAATTAATTAATCTTACAACTAATTCTTGTTGTCCAAACAAATAGCGTGTTTTTAAGAAACAATAACTATCCAAAGATTGACACTTGTTTATGTCCAATTTCAAAGTGAAATAAATTCCAATGACCATCATTGGATTAAATGGTAAAAATATATTATAATTACACTTTAAAACCAATTTAAAAGATAATATATCCATATAAATAAATTATATTAAAACATAATTTTGAATTAAAATACAATATTTTACACTATTCATTAAAAAAATGAACTTTATCAGAACTTTTTTAAAAATTAACATTAAGTAAATTTTGATGTCTTCATTGTAATGAAGGATTTTATTTGGTCAAATATAATGTATTAAAGTGAACAAAACTATATTTAATGAGGGTTCTATATTAAAAGGTGGTAAATCAGCCTTTTATTATAAATTATGCTTAAAATTAGATTCTTTCACATTTTAAGCCTCTATCTTTTATTGGATAAATGTAAATACATTTAACAAATATGTATAATAATATTGTAGTTAGTTTTTTCCATTCCCGCCAATACAATGGATAGGAGTTAACTACCATTTAAAATAATAATATTATATTATTAGTGTGCAACGTAAGATTTCAATGAAACTAATTGTAGCGTATTTTGTACACTATCGAACATAGAATCCAAATTAATGTAAAATTAATATTTAATTCACAAATATTAATAAATATGAAAAGTGGATTATTCCTTATTTATCTAGGATGTTATAGTTTACCTTCCTTATTAATTTTGGGCTGTGAGTTTGGACAAATGTATTGTGGATAAGACTAAAGGATGAAATAGATTAATTTTGACATTGGATACTATTGTTAAGGATAAATATTTTCATAAGATTATTTTTGGATTTTCATTAAAAGGATAACCTGGAAGTCAGGTGATAACCCGTCGCATCCGGAAAGGCTGCGAGACTTGAACCCGCAAGAAAAGGGAGACAAGGGTAATCACCTACCACTCTCTTACCTGATGTACTAGTTTGTGTTATTCATATTTCTTTAAAATAGTCTGAGAAGTCAATTATAAATTAATTATTTTCATAACCCTATACGATTAGGATAAATAGAATATTATTGATTTTTATAATATTTTAGAGCGAAATATGAGTTTGTGGTAGGAATTAAATGATGGATGAAACTCTACTCTTAATGTATATTTTTTACTCTTATTCAATAATTAAATAAATTTATAAATCTAGGGAATGGATACTAAAACCAAAAATGTGTTATCCTAATTCCTTATGTTTTCATGAACTGATGATAATTTAAATCATCATAGATTGATGGCTTTGAGGCCCTCAATTTTATACTTGTTTATGATTGATGACCGCAATCAATCCTTATAAATATATATGTCTTTCATAAAATTATGTGTCTCTAATTTCCTCTAATTTTCTACTAATTGAGATCATAACTTGGTGGTGAATTTTTCGTTTCCCATCTTCTCTTTTTAAGACTAAATTTTATTAACCCAATTTCTAATGTGGGTTATCCACAAAGGTATTTTTATATTTTTAGCCTTTTATTTTTTAAGTACAATTTAAAATTGATAGAAACAATTTATTGAAGGATGGGAGAATGTAACACCACAAGATTTTATAGTATGTTATCTCTTCAAAGTATTTCAATAACTTGCGCTACACGCAACACCGAGTTCGAGCGCACCACAACTTACCAGACTAGCAGTTCAAAAAAAGCGGTTATGAATAGTATTAAACTCATTTTAAATTTTATATATCCTATAAAATTTTAACATTAATATTTTGTGTTTTGTAGATATAATATAAGAAAAAATCAATTTTTAAGATAAAAGAGGTATTTTTGAAAAAATTCATTTTTCAACCTTTAAATAGAAAACATTTTTTAAATCCAATATATGAAACTTATATATATTCAATTAAGAGAAATTAAATTATTCTTCTGAATAGGGACATAAAAATTTAGTCTGGATAAATTTTTGGTACATTTCTGATAACATTCATATTTTGATGAATAGTGAAAATATACTAAATTTTAATTAAAAACAACTTTTTTAATTGAAACAATTTATATTGATAAATTATACTTTTGAGTAGGTTTAAAGTATCAATAAACTATATTTTTATCATTTAATATAATTTAATTCATTTTAAGTAATTTCATTTTTAAACAGGGCATAAACAAGTTTCAATCTTTTGATAGTTATTATTTCTTAAAAAATGGGCTTTCTATTTTAACAATAGAAATTAGTTTTAAATTAATTTCGGCCACATCTATGTTTAGAATTTGAAAGAATTGAATCAATATTTGTAATGAAGAGGTCCAAATTGTATAAATATGTAACTATTATTTATAGTCATTATGAATATTTACATCAGTAAATATTTTATTTACCAAGGTTAAAGGGCATGTTCAGTAAATTGGGGTAAAAACTTAATATTATATTAATATTTAATTACCCTAAAACATTTCCTAACTATATTTCCGGATACATTTCCGACCATGATAATCCTTTGGTCTAGTTTGGGACCCCAGGGAGCCACTTGGGATTGATAATGACATTATATATTAAGTAATCTAAAGTAAATACATAAATTACAAAAACATGTATCTTTTAGTAAAAAATTTATATATGGGGTTATATAATTGATATATTCGACTATAAATATTAATTTGAAAGATAAAAATATTTCATACATGATTATATTTTATTTATAATTTTTATACATAAAATAAATATATTTTAATATGAAACAATAATGATGTAGTAATTACCTTATAAATGAAGTAATCAAATAAATGGTATTATAAATATTATAATAAATATAATTTCAATGTTTTTATGACATACATGAATTTTCTAGGTGAATAGGTCATTTTAGGGTTGATTAAATGTATTTGTTTCTATGTAATCAAGTTGTTATGACTTTTACAAAAACCAAATACTAAATAGTGTCAAAATTGAAAAATTTAAGTTTTTAATACAATCACTATATTATTAATTGATATAATATTCATAAAAATCTAAGGTTCGGAAAGAATACTTAGATAAGGTTATATATATTTATAATTAACCACAAGGGATTGTTTTTTCTAGTTATAGTTATATTATTAACCATATAATATAAAAATAAAAAGGGACATCATAAATGTCAAACTATTTAACTAAGAGTAAAATATAAAATATAAAGTTAATATGGTGACACAAACATATATCAAATGTATTTGTTGATAAGGCTTTCCTTATGACTTTTCCATTCCTTCTTGTTTTGAAAATCACAAACACCTTATAGTTAAGCAAATATATATTTTACCTTCATAAGGAAAATTTTTTTCTTTAAGGAAATTTACACAAACCTATATTTTCTTATACATATCAATATTTTTCTTAAGTACAAAAACCAGATTCATACCGAGAATCCTGGAATCATATAATTTCAAAGAATCTGAGTATTCTGTTTTTTTAGGATCTCAATTATGGATATGAACTATAATGAAGTTCCACTCCGAATTCTAGATACGAACATTCATGAGTTCAACTCCGAACTCTTATGAGGTTCGACTCCGAACATTCATGAGTTAGACTCCGAAATCTTATGACGTTCGACTCTGAAATTTCATTAGTTTGACTCCGAACTCTAATGAAGATCGACTCCGCACTTTCATGAGTTCGACTGCGAACTATTATGAAGTTCGACTCCGAACATTCATGAGTTTGACTCCGAACTTTTATGAAGTTCGACTCTGAACTTTCATGAGTTCGACTCCAAACTCTTTTTATGTTCGACTCCAAACATTCATGAGTTCAACTCCGAACTCTTAAGAAGTTCGACTCTGATCATTCATGAGTCTGACTCCGAACTCTTATAATGTTCGACTCTGAACATTCATGAGTTCGACTCCGAACTCTTATGAAGTTTGACTCCGAACTTCTACAAGTTCAGATTCTAAACTCTGGTGAAACCAGACTCCGAATTCCTATAAAAAATACGAATATTTCTTTAACAGAAACTATGAATTCCATTTTTATTAGACTCCGAACTCTTTATTTACTTACATTCTGAATTCTAGTTTTTCTTATGCTTAAACTTGTTTCATTGTAAAATGAAGTTGTGCCTTTAGTTACACATGTTTTTTTTATAAAACGATGTTGTCCATTCTATTTCTAATTAATCGTTGGTTGAGTTACACATGTATAGGTCCCTCTGAATTTTAAGGAAAATATGACCGTTGGAGAGGGAGACGACCGAGCCTATAAATAAGAGCTCATTTGAATGATCTCTACAACAAGTTGATCAATCTAGATACCACACATTGTTAAGGTGATTTCTAGAGAGAGAAGCTTTTCATGCTTTGTGCATACTGAACCACTAGTTCAGACTGCTTCGTTGGACTCCGAATGCTGGTGATTACATTCGATGGCTTCCGGGGATAGGAAGACAAGGGTGCCGACTACCTTGAAGTTTGAGGGATTCCTTGCTGAGGAAGACAGAGGTTCCAACTACCTTGAAGTTGAGGGATTGCGAGGATAGCAAGAGAGAGACACCGATCTTCGTATCGAGGGATTACCCTGGTGTGTGTAAGACAGACTTTCTTGAATGTATAAATCAAGGGACCTTTATCCAAGGTTGTTAGATACCCTTCTCTTTGGGTTAAAAGACTTATATCTTGTTACTTGTAGTTTTACTACGTGTTTTCCACTTCATTGTGTATTATAAGGAATGTACAACCTTATTATATTTCCTTACACTTCTACTCTGATTAGATTAGATTCTATACGCTTTAAGGTAGAATCTCATATTGTAAAATTTAGTTCCAATTTTCCAATTAGTGCTAGAGGTGTTGTGAATTTTCTTAGTTTAACATTGTTAAACTTAGAATTTTCCTTGTCTAAGGAAAATTTTAAAATTTACAATTCACCCCCTCTTGTATATTGAGCATCTATATCATTATTTCGATCCGACAATTGGTATCAAAGGAGGTCCTTGAAATACTTATACTCACATATAGTTTTTTCGTTATCACTTTTTCATTATTCGTCATGCTTGCTTAGAAAGACTTTTTCGTTCTGAAATTTGTCATTCTGAATTGTCATTCTGAATTTTTCATTTCAAACATTGTGGTTACAAACCTTTCCTACTAACAAGTTTGTTTGCCAAGTTTTTTTATTAAGAATAGAAGGAATAAATGTTGGTTCTATTAATAATCTAAACTCTACAAGACCACCAATATTTTATTGTAAGGTCTATGAGTATTGGAGAGATCTAATGAAGATTTTCATTATCAATACTGGAGTGGATAATTTCGTTATGCTCACTGGTGATTATAAAATTCCCGATAAGGAAGTTAGAACTTTCACTAATAAGGAAAATCAAGAGTATCAACTTTATTATAAGGTATGAAATACTTTACTATGTTCAATGACTAGAAATATATATATCCAAATTTCTTCTTGTGAAGAAACTAATTGTATCTAGAAGAAGTTAGAGGTTACACACTTTGGCACTTCTAAAGTGATTGAAACTAGGAGAACTATACTTAGAGATGAATACCATGGATTCAGTTTTCTATATGGATTACAAATATGTAAAGTTCAACAAAGGTTTATGATTATCGTAAACATATTACAGTCTATGGGAGAAAAAGGTTTCGATGATGAAGCCCTTGTTGAAAAGGTTATTGATATTATGCCTAATGAGTGGGAATTGAAGAGAACAAAAATTGATGAGAACAGGAAGGTCACTCAAATTTCGTTAGATGAGCTATTTGGAACTCTTCGTCAACATGAAACAACAATGAAGAGAGATGCTGACAACATCAAAAAGAAGAATGGAAATGGAACTGTTGCTTTTAAAACAACATCAAATCATATAAAAGCTCAGACTCCTGAAAGAGTAAGTAGATCCAAGTCTAAGAAGTTTGTTATCCAATCTGAATCTATTGATAGTAAAGTATCATAAAATGAGTTAGAAAATCTTGCTCGAAGGATGAACAAGTTTGATGGCCAGAGAAATTTCCAATCTAAGTATAAGAAAAAGGAAAGGAAAGTTCGGAAAGATAGAGAAGTTACTTGTCATGAATGCAAGAGAGCTGGACATATTAGACCAGATTGTCCTTTTCTAAAAAAGAAAGAAAGTAAAGAAAGGCATTCTGAAAGGAACAGAAATATGTATTATAAGTCCAAAGCTAAGAAAGTTATGAAAGAAAATGACACCTCGAGTTCCAGTGGGGGTGATTCTTCAGATGAATCTTCTTATTATGAATATTCAGGATAGAAGAATTGTGGTCTTATAGCCATATTAACTATTAACAATCATTGCTTCATGGCTATGGTACACAATTCGGAATCGTTGACCAATGTATCTTTAAATTATAATGATAGTAAATATTATAACTCTTCAGCTTAAGAATCCACTTCTGATTAAGAAAATACTTCACTTAACTATGAAGAAGTTTCTTGGTTTGCTGAACTTCTTGAGATTGAGAATTCCCAACTCAATAAAAAACTCGATAAAGAAAACTCTAGGAATACAATTCTTATGAAAGAAATATCATATCTTTCTAAAGATCATGATAGGAAAAATTCTGATTTTATAGGTATTTCAAAAAGTCTTGAGGAAGTATGCTCTTAGAAGAACAAACGTTCTCAAGAGTTAGAAAAAGTAATTTCTACGAAAAGTGTTTTTGAGTTAAGATCTAGTTCTAAATATAATTATTTTGAAGATAAAAAATTGGTTATAAAACCAATGTCTGAAATTTTTTCCTTAAAGAAGTGTTTATCAAACTTTACCCATGGTAAAGAAAATTTTGATAAAATGTATTCACAAATACGACCTTTAAGAAACAAATTAGAATTTTGTTATACCCATGCAAAATCAACTTTTAGTAACAACTATTTTTTTCCACAATATGACCCATTTTGTACCAAGTGTAAATGTGGTGGTCATTGGGAATAGATTTTTCATTAAATAAAACGCAATCTCTAGGTTTTCATAAAGCCTATTTTTCTAAGAAGATGAGGGTGCCTAAAATTTTGTTATCTGGAAATCTCAGATCCAAACAAGTTTGGATTCCGAAAGTCTAACTATTTTATTGTTTTTAAGAAGATAAACGAAGTACCAACAAAAATAAATGGTACATGGATTGTGGATGTTCCCAGCACATTACTGGTAAAAAAGCTATTTTGAAAAAATTATCAAGACAAAAGGAGGAAAGGTAACATTCAGAGATAACGCTCTGGGAGAAATTGTTGCAATAGGTAATATTGTTCTTCTTGGTAAAACTTTTATTTCAAATGTTTTATTTGTTAAGGGTCTTAATCACAACATCATTAGCATAAGTCAGTTATGTGATGAAGGATACCTTGTGAATTTTAGGAATGATAAATTCATAGTTCACAATTCCAAGGAAGAATTTATTCTCTCAGCCAATAGGTAAGAGAATGTTTACACTTTGAACTTAGAAGACCTTAGGAGCCAAGACCTACCTTGACTTAGTGGAATGGAAGATAATTATTGGTTATGGCATAGAAGAATAGGTCACTGTAACCTTAGAAACATATGTAAACATTCTAAGAAGAAACTATTTAAGGATTTACCGGAGCTTAGATTCGATTCTTATAAAGTCTATGATCCTTGTCAATATGGAAAGCAACATAAATCTAGTTTTAAATCAATTGTTGTAGTCTCAACAACTGATGTATTACAGTTAGTGCATATGTATCTTTTTTGGAGAAAACAAATTGGAAGTATTGGAGGCAAATACTTTGTGTTTGTTCTAGTTGATGATTACAACAGATTTACATGGGACTATTTTCTAGCAAATAAGTCTGATGCTTTTTCTTATCTCAAAGGTTTTAGAGACCAAGTTAAAAATGAGAAAAATATTACACTAAAAACTATTCATAGTGATCATGGAGGAGAATTTCAAAATTCTTATTTTGAAACTTTTGGTAGTAGAAAAGGTATTACTCACAACTTTTCTGCACCTAGAACTCCTAAAAAAATGGTGTAGTTGAAATAAGAAATAGAATTCTTCAAGAGATAACTAGAACCATGTTGAGTTAATATTCAATAGCTAGACATTTCTGGGCTGAAGCTGTATGTACTGCTTGTTATACTATAAATCGAGTATTGATTAGACCTTTTCTTAATAAAACTCCTTATGAGTTGTGGAATGGTAGAAAACCTAGACTCAACTACTTCAAGGTTTTTGGTTGCAAGGTATTTATCTTGAATACTAAATATAATATTCAAAAATTCACACCAAAATCTGATGAAGAAATTTTCTTAGGCTACCCCATGACTTCTAAGGCTTATAGAGTTTTCAATAAAAATACTTGTACTGTTGAAGAAACAGTACATGTAAAATTTGATGAATATGAACCATTTGATTTTAAACCATCCCAACCTACATCCTCGGATGTGTTTTCAAAAACTTATTATCAACCTTTGATAGAAGATTCTTCTAATAAGGAAAATGTTCCAGAAGATACTTCTAAAACATTTACCCTAAAGACTTTCTACCCTATGTTTATGAACAAGTTTTATAAAACCCAAGCCATGTTTTCCTTAAGAATCATCCCAGTGATAGTATCATTTGTGATGTAAATCATCCTATAAAGAATAGAATTTCCTTAATAAATGATGTAGAACAACTAAAATTTCTTTCCCAATTAAAACCAAAAAGCACTGATGTAGCTATAGGTGATGATGATTTGATCAAATCCATGCAAGATGAACTAAATGAATTTGAAAGGAATAAAGTCTGGACCTTGGTTGAAAGACCTAAGGAAACTTCTGTTATTGGAGAAAAGTGTATCTTCAGAAACAAGTGTGATGAAAATGGAGTCATTATAATAAATAAAGATAGAATAGTTGCAAAAGGCTATAATCAACAAGAGGGAATAAACTATGAAAAAACCTATGCTCCAGTAGCTAGACTTGAATCTATCCGTATTTTACATTCCTTTGCAGCATTCTTCAATTTTAAACATTTTAAAATGTATGTGAAATGTTCTTTCCATAATGGTTATATTCAAGAGGAAGTTATTGTTGAACAACCTCCTGTCTTTGAAGACACAAAACATCATGATCATGTTTTTAGACTTACCAAAGATTTGTATGGCCTTAAACAAGCCCCACGAGCCTGGTATGATAGACTTACATGATTTTTGCTTCAAAATAACTATGTTAAGGGAAATGCAGATCCAACCCTTTTTATAAATAAAGATAAGAAAAATGTTTTGATTGATCAAATTTATGTTGATGACATCATATTTGGTTCAACTCAACAATCTTTAACTGATTCTTTTGCAAGTTTAATGAAATCTGAGTTTTGAAATGAGTATGATGGGTGTGTTAACATTTTTTCTTCGTTTTCAAATTTCTCAAAGACCAGAAGGAACCTATATATCTCAACATAAGTATATTCAAGATCTTCTTAAAAAATATGGTTATGACAACACTAAGAGTATAAGTACTCCCATCGGTACCCCAAACTCTTTAGATCCTGATGAAGCTGGGAAACTAGTAGATCAAACATCTTTTAGAGGTATGATAGGAAGTTTACTTTATATAACAGCTAGTCAACCATACTTAGTGTTTTTAGTATGCTTATGTGCAAGATATAAATCCAATCCTAAGGAGTCTCACTTAAAGGTGTTAAAAATAATTTTTCGATGCCTAAAGGGAACCATGGATCTAGGATTATTTTATACTTATGGAAATGATTTTGTTTTAAAAAGATTTTCGGATGTTGACATTGGTGGATGTAGAATGGATAGAAATAGTATATCCAGAACTTGTCATTTCTTATGAGATTTGATAGGTTCATGGTCATGCATGAAGTAAAACTCAGTAGAACTTTCCACTGCTGAAGCTGAATATGTAGCAGCTAGAAGTTGTTGTGATCATGTGTTATGGATGCAATACACAGTCACAGATTATGGATCGAGTTTTACTAAGACTCAAATTTATTGTGATAACACAAGTGCCATTTCCCTCATTAAGAACCCTGCACATCACTCTTGTGAAAAAAACATAGATATTAGGAATCACTTTCCTAGGGATGACACACTTAAAAGAGATATCATTCTTCAGTTTATCGGAGCGCAAGATCCACTTGATGATATTTTCACAAAATCAATACCCTTCGATAGGTTTTAATACATTAAACAAAAGTTAGGGATGATAACTGTGAGGTAATTATTCTCCATTAACTTCTTGTTGAACAATTCTCCTAACAGTAATAAACTAATTTTCATAGGGGGCGTAAATTTTATTACTAGAATAACTAAAACTTTTTTAATATATTTTTCAAACTTTTTGTAACAAAATTTTTTATTAGTCAGTTTTTCAAACATTTTAGAACTCAAAACTTCCATAATGGAAATTTTCAAAACTAAAATATCTGGAATGGTAATTTTCATACTGAGAAGTTTTGTAATGAGAATTTTTGTACTGAGAAGTTTTGTAAAGAGAATTTTCATACTGAGAATTTTCATACTGAGAATTTTTCTTAATGAAATTTTCGTAATGAGAATTTTCGTAATGAGACTTTCGTACTAGAATTTTTTGTAATGGATTTTTCGTACTGAGAATTTTTCGTAATGAAATTTTCGTAATGAGAATTTTCACAGTGAGACTTTTGTACTAGGATTTTTCGTAATGAATTTTTTAGAATATTATCAATTATGAAACAATTTTTCTAGCCAATCCGAAAGGTATGTTTTCCATACATAAATTTTCATAATCATATTTTTCCTACTAGTATTTTCCTTAGTTTTAAAATTTGTATTCTAGTTTTCCTTAAATCCAAATGTTTTTCTTAAAACCTCAAAAGATCAGAGTCAAGTTTTCCTTGCGGGATTTTTCTCAACCGTCAGATCAGATCAAAAAGTTTTTCAACCGTTAGATGGCTTTTGGAAGACCAAAGGTCATATCCATCGCCTATATAAAGGGGACCCCCAGACTCGTCCCACATAGGGTTTTCAAAGCTTTCGCATCTCGAAGCCCGGTTGTTCTTCTTAAGACTAGTTTCAATCTTTGTAAAGCCGTTTTTAATCCTTCAAATCTCTCAGTTCCGAATGTCTGTTGAAGCAAAATCCCAAGATATGTCTACATCAAAACCAATATGAAAGTGGTTAGTCTTTGGGGAAGGTTTAGTGCATCCGGATTTCTATATGTTTGATTCCCTTATATCAAAGAATATTAGATTGAATGGATGAGAGGATGTTTTCTTAGAAATGTCAGATAAATAGGATCTTGTTTATACTGATTTGTTGATTGAGTTATACAAGTCTGTTTCCTTCCAATAGGAAGATAAGAGAGAGTGGTTTTCTATTAAGTCTTACGGCAAGACTTACAAGTTATCTTACACCAAGGCCACGAGCTTGGTTGGTTTATCCTATGAAGGGGAAGCTGAGTTTTTCTCACAAAAAATTCCAGATGAGCAAGGTACTTTCAACAAGGTGAAGGCATTAAAGTGTCTTGGACTTAAGGACGCTACAACCACCAAGATTGAACATCTCACTCTGAATAATAGGATTCTTCATCTTTGGGTGCAAGGATTTCTGGTTCTAAGAAGGGGTGACAAGGATAATTTGAAGAAGAGTGATATTTATGTCATAGATTTCCTGGTAAATCTAAGGAAAATAAATTTGACGAGGCATGTCATGATTACGATCAAGAACATAAAAGAAGAGAACTTGAGAGCTCAAATAATTATGTACCCTGGCTTTCTATCTACGCTGATAGTTCAGTGTTTAGAATCTTTCAAGGTTGCATGAAAATCAAAAGTCCGAAATTGTAAGATTATGTTGGTAAGTGATGATACTTTGAAGAGGATGAAGATGGGTTTTTCTATTGAATCTGGAGAATTTTACCCTCTATCTGTGGAAGAGGCTGAGGCAGCTCAGGAAGATGCACAGACTGCGAAACCATCTAAAAAGGAAAGAAAGAAGAGAAAGCATAAAGAAGTGGTTGCTAAAGATAAATCATCCAAGGCTAAGGAAACTCATTCTACTCCCCCCAAGCCGAAGAAGTAGAAAACTTATCCTGATGAAGTTCCTGTGAAGTAAAGGGAAGACAAGGAGAAGAGGAAAGAAGGGGATCCAAAATTCGGATTGGACCCTGCAGAGGCTAAGGCCTTAAAAGAGAGAGCTGTGGAAGAGTTAGAGAAGTAAGATAAAGAGATGAAATTGAAAAAGAATGTATCTGAAGCTAAAGTGGTGCAATCTTTGTTGAAAGCTACAGAGTTAGCTTCTGAAATGCTTCCCGTTTCAGAAACATTTGGTTCTGAATGATTACTAGAGACTCCTGCTAAGAATTACTTTTCTCTGGAGAAATCTAAGGGTAAAGAGTTGGTTGTTGAAGAAGAAATAGTAGATGGAGAATAACTAGAGGAAGATGTTAAAGAAGAAGAAGAAGGAGGAGTAAGTGAAGATCTGGATTCCTTGATCAAGAAAGTTAAAGATTTTAAAGAGAAGGCAGAATCCGCAAAAATAGCCACTTCGGGAAAGGGTGAAGAAGCTAAAGAAGATGAGGTTGAGGAAGAACAACAAGAAAATTTCTTGTATGATGAGGAATAATCCTACGAAAATAATTTTCAAGACGAAGGACAAGAAAAGGAGAAAATTGATAAAGACCATATTATTCAAGTTTCTGAATCTGAGGAAGTATCTCCTGATGAGGAACCAATTCTCAAATTTGATAAAGGGAAGAGAGTGCTCATGGATACACCAAAAAACGATATCATCAGAAAGAACGAGGTTGTTGGTTCATCTAGAAGGATGTTAGTCCAGGATGAGGATGTGCAATCTCCAAGAAAATTATCTGATTTGGAGTCATCAGCTCATGGTCACGATTTTGTGGTTGAATCTCTGAAGAAGTCAGTGGACGCCATTACGATTTTTCCAACTATAGATTCCAGATACCAGATGCTGCAAAAGTGTATGAATCAGAAATCAGATTCCTTATCCATGGTCATGGATAAGTGTGTGAAGATCCAATTTGAACAAAAACAAATTCCATATTTATTATGATGTGCATAGAAAGTCTTGCAGTAAGGTAAAAAAGTGGTCTAGGATAGTTGATAAAGACTTAGTGCAGTTTGAAAATTTTCAGACTGAAGTTCAAAATGCTTTTGAAATGGAGCATAAAAAGTTCAATGATCTTCATGAAAAGCTGACCCGAGAGAAAATTTCTCGTAATCAATAGGTCAAAGACATTAATGGGAAGCTTAAATCTATAGCTTAGAACTGGAAAAGTGAAAGTGATTTCCGGATTGAGTTTAAAGAGAATATTTAAAATCAAGATGAATTAATAAAGATGTAGAAAGAAGTCATGGAGGCTCAGGCAGAAGCCTTGAAATCCCAAGAAGAAAAGATGAAAGCCTTGAAGAGGCAAGTTGAGGAAGAACATAGAGACTTGAAGAAGCTCAAAACATTATTAATGAAGCTAATCACAAAGGAAAAGGAAGGCAAATAAACCCAGTCCGATCTTTGGATGTATTTTTTATTCTTTGTAAAATTTTCTCAACTCTAATAAAAATTTGGTTGGTTGTATTTTGTTATATACTAATGTTTCAGGTACCATATTTTCTGTTCCATTCCCTTCAATTATTTTTGAAAATCACAAAGGGGGAGAAGGAAAAAGAACTACTCCTAAAGGGGAGAAGGAAAAAGAACCTCTATGAAGAGGAGAAAGACAATTTTTAAAATGAAGAAGAAAAATTTCTAGGTGAATATATCCTTATTGTAAGGGGGAGTTGCTCACTACAAATCATTTCATTTTCATGATAATTAAAAATCCACTCCGTAAAATTCAGAATACAATCCTTAGAGTTTAAATGCCTAAGGTAGATTTAGTTGTATTCACTTTTATCCATGAAAAAAGGGAGAGAAGTGTAAAAGTTCAAAGTCTAATTAAAATTTTCAAAGTCCTTATATTCTTTTTCATAAGGATGTTTTTGGTTTCCAAAAAGGGGGAGATTGTTGAGTCAATAAGGATTTCCTTATGACTTTTCCATTCCTTCTTGTTTTGAAAATCACAAACACCATATACTTAAGAAAATATATATTTTAACTTCATAAGGAAAATTTTATTCTTTAAGGATGTTTACCCTAACCTATATTTTCTTATACATATCAATATTTTTCTTAAGTACAAAAACCAGATTCATACCCAAAATCCTGGAATCATATAATGTCAAAGAATCAGAGTATTCTGTTTTTTTAGGATATGAATTCTGGAAGTGAACTATATTGAAGTTCCACTCCAAATTCTGGATACGAACTTTCATGTGTTTGACTCCGAACTCTTATGAAGATCGACTCCGAACGTTCATGAGTTCGACTCCAAACTCTTATGAAGTTTGACTCCGAACATTCATGAGTTTGACTCCAAAATATTATGAAGTTTGACTCCAAACATTCATGTGTTCATCTCCGAACTCTTATGAAGTTCAACTCCGAACATTCATGAGTTCAACTCTGAACTCTTATGAAGTTCGACTCTGAACATTCATGAGTTCAACTCCAAACTCTTATAATGTTTGACTCCAAACATTCATGAGTTTGACTCCGAACTCTAATGAAGTTCGACTCCGAAATTTCATGAGTCTGACTCCAAAATCTTATCAGGTTCGACTCCGAACTTCCATGATTTCGACTATGAACTCTTATGAAGTTCGACTCTGAACTTCTGCACGTTCAGATTCTGAACTCTGGTGAAACCAGACTCCGAATTCATATAAAAAAGAATCCAAACATTTTTTAACATATACTATGAATTCCATTTTGATTATACTCCTAACACATTATTTACTTACATTCTGAATTCTAGTTTTGCTTATGCTTACACTTGTTTCACTGTAAAACGAGGTTGTGCCTTCAGTTACACATGTTTTATTATAAAACGATTTCGTCCATTATGTTTTTAATTAATAATTGTTTGAGTTACACATGTACAGTTCCCTCCAAATTTTATGGAAAATATGACCGTTTGAGAGGTATCCGAACGAGCCTATAAATAGGAGCTCATTTGAAAGAGCTCTAAAACAAGTTGATAAATCTAGAGACCACATGCTGTTAACATTTTTTCTAGAGATATAATATTTTGATTCTTTGTGTGTACTGAACTACTCATTCAGATTGCTTCGTGAGACTCCGAATGTTGGTGATTACATTCGAGGGATTCCGGGGATAGGAAGGCAGAGGTGCCGACTACCTTGAAGTTCGAGGGCTTCCTTGCTGAAGAAGACAATGGTTCTAACTACCTTGAAGTTGTGGGATTGCGAGGATAGCAAGACAGAGACACCAATATTCGTATTGAGCGCTTACCCTAGTGTGGGTAAGACAGACTTTCTTGAAAGTAGAAATCAAGGGAACTTTATCCAAGGTTGTTGGATACCCTTCTCTTTGGGTTAAAAGATTTATATTTTGTTACTTATAGTTTTACTACTTCTTTTTCTGCTGCATTGTGTATTATAAAAAAAGTATAACCTCATTATATTTCCTTACACTTGTACTCTGATTAGTTTAGATTCTATATGATTTAAGGTATAATATCATACTGTAAACTTTAGTTCCAATTTTCTAATTGGTGTAAGAGGTGTTGTGAATTTTCTTAGTTTCACTTTGTTAAACTTAGATTTTTCATTTTCCAAGGAAAATTGTAAAATGTACAATTCACCCCCCCTCTTGTATATTGAGCATCTACATCATTATTTTGACCCTACAATATATATTAATAATTAACCACAAGGGGTTGTCTTTGTTGTTTATAGTTATATTATTAACCATATAATATAAAAATACAAATGTACATGATAAATGTCAAACTATTTAACTAAGATTAAAATATATAATATAAAGTCAATATAGTGACATAAACCTATATAAAACCTATTGTTCGAGATGTTTACAACCCATATCCACCTTATCATATAAATAAAACATTTTTGAGCAACTATAAAAAGAAAATAATTTCATTATAAAATAATATTTCAAGCTTTTCTTAGAGTGACCATCACCTCTCTTATAAAAGGGTACTTCCCATTCTCTTAATATCACCACTCCAAAGAAATTTGGTTCGGCCAAAACCTGCCATCTATCCTCCCAACATTACTACCAAAATCTGTTAGACATTTCTTTGGTCATAAATCCAACATAATTAGCCCTTCGGATCAAATCAAATGGATGAACCCAAAGAAGAGGTAAATATTTCATCATATCTTTCATGTTCTTTTCTTCTTCTACTTCCTATTTATTTGTTGTTACCATTTTAAAATAATAAATCCAGTATATTCTATATACTGTGATGTTATTTTAAAAATGATACAACTATATTTATTATTCTATCCATCCCATAAATGACAAAGTTACCATATGTGAGTACGTACAACTTACCATCTCCACATCGTGGTATAGTTCTTTATTCAAACACTTCATTAATTTTATGGGTTTAATAATAAGTAAAATGATGTAAATAAGAAATTTTACATGTTAATGATTATTCATATATTATATACATAATATTTCACCATTAATATAATGATATTGTTACTTGTGCGTACATGTGGATTACCGTCTCCATGACGCGATGATATTAATTCCCACGTTCACCATTCAACGATGATTATAAAAATAAATATTATTAATAAATATATAATATATGTCATATTAATTCTACTAAAGATATATATATATATATATTTACTTACATATATCATATTCACATACTTCAGTTCAATACGTTATGAAAACTGAAACATCGTTTATACGTATGTACGTCCTACCATATCCATAATAGGTGCCTTCTATTTCATATATCTATCTATTATAAATATTTATATTCTAAATATATATGACTTATAAATCATGTTTTATATTATGTATGTATTTAAATCATGATCTAAATGATATGATCAACAACAACAAGTTAAAATGCGTACGATAAAGAAAGCGATTATTACCCAAAATGATAATTTTACAGTGAAATCATTATTAAATGGGTAGTATAAAGTAATAAATGAATAAAGTATGATATAATAAATATTAATATGGTTCTAGTACAATTTAATAACATACTATGGTCATTATACAAGAGGTTGACCGTACCTTCGACGAAAGTAAAGTGCAAGGTAAGGGTTAATTTCAAAATATCTTTATTATCTGAGGTTGTTTTTACATAAGCATCTACTAGAACATTTTTATTATCCATGTAAATGTTTCATAAAAGGGTTTTCCAAGGCATTTTTTTAATGGAATATGTTACTAAAACATCATTTTAAATGTTTTAAAGATTTATTCTTGTAAACCTTTTTCATTAATGTCCATGTTTTTAAAATGTTTTTAAGGATTTATTTATATGGACAAGAATGTTTTAAAATTTTAATTCCGTTCAAAATTTTCAAAGTGTTATGTGACCCTTTGATTAAAAAATCTATTTTAAATTAAATCCTTTATAAAGGTGTAACTTTCAAATGTTTTCATGGAAAAAGGAATATTTCTCTCATAGAGTTTTACAAATGATTTTCATCTATGTCAACATATGTCGACTGATTTTAAAATTGTTTGAAGTTGATTTATAAAGATAAAAATATTCTATACTGTATTAAAGGTTTTGTGATTTTTTTACTGTGGATGTGTTATTTCTATACAATGAATGGGTTATGGATAAATTATTGACATTTCATATGCTATTTTTAATACAAATGTTTATGTTATTTTAAAACCTTTTCATATGAAGAATGAATTAGACTTTGAAAGTGACAGGTGGAGCCTTCTATATCTCCTCGATGCATCGGTAGGTCTCATAAGGCAGACTAGTTTCTTGGAACAAGGCCTTGACAAAATCTTATTTGAAGTCTTGGCACAAGTCCTTGACTATGTGGTTATGATGTCTGGCATAATGATTTCCATCATTATGAAAGTGGATATTGATATTGCATGTGATTATTTGACCATTAGAATATACTTGTAAATAAGTAAATGGAATTATTTGATTTTATCTTTTCTATATTATGATGAAGTTTACATTTAAAATTCTTTTGTTTAAGTCCTATACATTGCATTAAATTTTTAAGTCCTATACATTGCATTAAATGCTTATGATTATTTATGAAATTTTCTGCAATGTTGTTATCCTTACGGAGCATTTGAGCTCACCCCTTACTATGACTTATTTTCATAGGAATTCCTAGAAGTGTATAATGATTAATATGAGGGGTTAAAATAAATGGGAATAATGTCTTTTTCAAAGATCTATATATGATGTATTTTATGTTTTGTAATTATAATGTGAAGTTGTTGTATGTAATCTATTTCAAAGACTGGTAAACTGATCGGTCTTTGGGGTCATGATTTGCTTGTACCATGTAAATTTTATGTAATAATAAACTGACTTAGGGGTTCTTGGGTCGGAGCATTATAAGAAATGTAAGTTGTAATATTTGGAACAAGTTGTGGGTTGAGGATGATAATAAGTTGTATAAGAATTAAAATCAAATGATGAATCAAACCAGTCCAAAAGGTAAAATTAATATTGTCTTGGAAATAAATTTAGTTTTTGAATATGGTAACTTATATGATGATAGTAAACAATATGTGGAAGTTAATATCAATGTGTAGGTTAGGATGGATTATAAAGAAAGAATATATAAATCTCTATAGGCGGAAATAGATGTGTAACCCATGGATAGATATCACCTCCTAAGAGGGATAGCTCGACATGGTCTATTGTTTTTTGGACCAAATATCATCGATTCTAGAAGGTTTGATAATGAGAATATAGTTTCTGAATGATATCCAATTATTAAGATATGGGGATCACTAATTTTTAACATTTCACCTCCTAAATCCCTTCAAATTTGTTTGGATACACCTTCTCATAAAAGTGATAGTGTGGACGAATCATGTAGTGGTAGTCCAACCAAACATAGTTGGAATGGAATACCCTTTATTCCAAAAGATCTAAAGACACTTGTACAAGATTATTCTTATATATTTATTATATTACAAGGAATGATGGACTTCTTATTTGACGATTTTCTGAAAAATATTCTTATTTAAATTATTATAGATCTGGTTAATAATTTTTCTCTAGTTGATCTCACAAATGTATCTCTCGATGGCAAGACATTTTGTGATTCATCTCTTCAAATATATATTAATCCTATAATACACATTGATAGTTCGATTTAGGAGATAAGAAAACCTATGTTTGACTCAGTAGATAATAAGGGATATATGTGGAGATCCACACATTTTATTTTCAGTGAGTCAACACCTAGTATTTCTCTGTCTCAACTAGATTCCTCTACTTATTTCAATTCATCAGACGATTACTTAATTTCGAACAAAATTTATTGGATGTTTTGAATGAAATATTTTTCAGTCTTGGTAATTATAGAGAATATGGTGTAAAACAAGGTATATCATTTACTATTTAAATATTCATTTCACATATTAATGTTATTCTATTTTTTGGATTCAATCATATGGATCATACAAATGAAGAATTCAAAGAAAAAGTCAGTGCTCTCAATGAATATATGATAGGTATGTTTTTATAATTAATCCCCTATATATCAATGTAGAAAATAGTTCTTCAATAAATGTTTCGGCTCTTCATGAACATGTGTCTATAGATGAATATTTAATTTGTTCTATCGTTTGTATGGTGATTAAGAATGTTTTTTAATGTTTTAATAGTTTATATGAATTTTAGGCATTTGGAATCTACTGCTGAGGGTGATAAGTTATTTGATATGGTTAAGGTTGATACTATTAAAAAATCCACGGGTAAAGTTGGTAAAAGGGTTCAATCAAGTATTAACTACATTTTATTTTCAAAAAATCAAATAAAAGGAAAATTTATAGGTCTTTGGATAGAGATTTAAGGATGCATATCTTTACCCAATATTTAAACCAAAATTAAAAATCCTTATATTCATGACCCCCTCTTGGATAAATTCAAGAATGATATTGATGGGTTTATATAGATTATAGTGTATGGATCATGGGTTGTATCTCATATCAACCAAATTTTGGAGCCTTACCTTTATCCAATGTACAATACAATTCTAGCTTCTCTTACTCTTATAGTGACTGATGTCTTAGAAACTACCACTCTATCTTTTTAAACTCCTACAAATCCTTTTAGGTTTAATTATTCATCAATATATCCACTATTTATAATTCAATTATTGATGGAATTAAAATACTAGTAGATTATTATTCTCCTCTATATACTCTAGTGTAATCTCAAACTCTTTATAACGATAAAGGGAAGGAACCTATTAAATATTAAGGAAATCTATTTTCTTTATTCATGGAAACCTATATACAAAATTTTATACTCTATTCATTATTTCTTGATAACATCAATATATATATTTTTATGTATTAATTTCCAATATCAAAATCTACCATTTAATCCTTTTGATACTCAAAAAATGTGTAGTAAATTGTGATTGGGATGATATGAAATAATTATTCTATTAAATATTCCATTAGTACACTTTAAGTATTTATACCATGATTGGTGATCAATATAAAAGGGAAGATTGTCCTATTAGACAAAAAATTGCACATTTTTATGATTTAAATTATTATTTATTTAATTATAATGAATTCTTTTCATTATATAGTAAATTATTTATATAAGAAAATATGAAGATAATATTTAGTTCTAGAGGGATGGTATAGCCTATAATCGACCACATGAAGGATCTTGACTGATCACATGAATAGAAAATCTACCATGTGTTAAATAAGTTATGTAATTGATCCACCCTAAGAGTGCATGATATCCCATTAGAAGGATTTATTTATTATCATGAACCAATCATGAACTCCGTATATATTCAAAAAGGATAGAAGTGACCACAAGACAATGTTGATTGACTGCATTCCTAATCGATTGAACAATGATGAATTTCCAAAACACCACAAATGTCTACAAGTGTAATGAATTGAACCTATGGCCAAATTAAGTAACCATGACTTACATCAATTATATTATAGTAAAATAACAATGTACTATAACAACCATTTTTTATTTACAATCTACCAAATTATGTAATCATGTGACCACATTGAATAATTTAAATTTTTGAATAGTGCTAATAAGACTATATGTTGAATTTAAGTGAACATATGAACAAAAAAAGAGAATACATGTAAAAAATACATACCGTATAATTGGTCAAGTGACTTAATTCTGTTTTTTCCCATGTGTTGAATTTAGCATGTTTAATCAAATTTTATTGGTAGATTATAATAGACCATCCCTAAAAAGAATTATATTTTAATAATATAATCCAATGGCCATCTGTGAAGATATAAATTCAAATTTATTGAATTTAATACTTTTATATTTCATTCACAATATCATGATATTTAAATATTATTATTAATAATATATTTTTGAGAAATTTTGTTCTACTAAACATGATAAACTCATCATGTTAAGGTCTGATCAGATATAGCGACCCAATTAATAAAAGACTACACAAAATCATTTATTTTATTCCCAAAAGTGGAATATTAAAAAAAAATATGGAAGAAAACATGGGAAACGTAAGGGGAAACTACAAGGGTCTATAATAGTGGATATCGAAGAAATCCCCTTTTATTAATAATCACCCATCATAGGTAAATGAACCCATGCTTTTAAAAATGATATTTTCCCACTGAGTAGGAAAGGAATCTAATAAATCATCCACTCTGTTTCCTTCATGATTCATATGTAGAATTTCCTAATGACCAAAAATTATACCCTTGCATCAATAAATATGATAAATGACTGACCATGGGGTGGATTCATGGAGAAGTGATGACTTGGGAATAAACAAATATCTATTTCAGAAGCTACAAGGGGAATATTTCTTTGGGTTAAAAGTTACAGGTCAGCCCGCATGTCAATGTCCCAGACATGAATAGTGTCACTAGGAATAATGAAAGAAGCGAAGACCAGGATGACAAAAAACTTTAGAATTCCTAACAAAACCCACTCCCTGCATCATGTGAAAAATATAAGACCCATCACTATTGAGATTTCGAATAGAATTGTGAAGGAACCACCTAACCCAATGGCCCATAATAAGTCTGCAGACACCTTGGAGAGGGTGTCATCTAGACAAAATCATGAAAAGAGAAAGTGGTACTTCTAGGTATTTTATTAGGTGAGAAAGGACTAAAAGTAATCTATGGGTCTGGAAAATAATGATTTGAAGAGAGTAGGAAGACCCTTTGAATCATACCTTATTCCTTACAAAAAATGAACCAATATAACATAATTAGCATAGCCATCATTGACTTCTTATCAACACCATCGAGCTCACCACCGAAAAACAAACATTATACTAAGGTGGAGTTTAATCCTTATTGGTATGGAAAAATAATGGAAGCTTGAAAGGTACACCAAATTGAGTGGACACCCACCCTCTCAAGAAAAAAATCATATGATATCTCAATATGTATCAACATGCAGTACAAGCATTTGGACACCACATGAATTCTAGTGTGCCTAAAATTATCATCAGTTGGGAGGTATGGATTCTATTCACACTAGAGAATAAAATTACACTTATCTAGGAAATCATTACACCATTGAAATTTTAATCTATCGTAAAATTCATTATAAGTTGTAATAACTCTTGAATAATACCTCAGTGTAAGAACACCAGATTAAGAAACTGTAAAAACACATTTTTTGGGGTCTGATCTCATCTCAATTCTCTTCAAAATCTTAGGATTATTGGAGTTCAGGATGGAATGAATGATACATAGATATTTTAATTCTTTTCGGACAGTGATATCAAGTTTATGGGAAATGGGAAATCCCAATATAGATCAAAAAAAATTATAGTATCATAAATTTATATCATTGATCATGATTATCCATATCGAGTAATTTTAGAGTTTTATGAAAAGAATATGGATCACCTGCTAGAGGGGAGACACATTACATGATATAATGTTCCAAAAAATCCCATATTTTCCCACAGAAAATTCCACAATGCATGGGCCCTTCAATCAGATCCCAAAATATCTTGGCATGGAGACAATGAGGTGCATCAAATATGCTCAAAAAATTAATACCTCCTCTCCTTGTTTATCTTTCCAATCTTCTCTAATAATCCTTTTGATTCATCCTATTAAGGTGATCATCCCAAATAAAAGAATAAATGTTGTTATAAATTCTTTTAAGCACACCTTTATAGAATTTTATTATCGATAAATCTTCAATAAGGTTAAGAATAAGGAACATAAGTAACTAGAGTGATTATACCTTCAAAATAAAGAAAAATGTTCTTCTAAAAAAATATGGGATGTATTTTTGTTGATCACTAGATCATAATGTTGAATAAATAGTCTCTTTGAGGAGATTGGGGTGCCCAAATACTACAGTTGAAATATTTTCTTATGCGTGTGCAACCAATTTCCAAAATTTCAAACATGAAAATAATAAATAAAATGCACGAACAAATAAATAAATAAACCAACCACATTACATACTATGTCTAGATATGGAAATTTCTACGAGGAAATAATGATGTTTATGCCAACTAGAACAACAGAATAACACCATGGGAATACACAGATACTTGTGCCAAGTCAATCATCATCTTTCATCCTCATGTTTTCAACCCTAATCCATCATACCATCTTTGGATAGTGCTATAGTATTTCAGAGCATAAACATCACTGCCTAAGAACCTCTATATTCTCCTTGAGGACACCATAGTCATAAATTCATCATAATGAGTAGAGGAATTTGGGATGCCACTAAGCATCTCTCATACCCATTCCCTTAAATTGAACACATTTGAAGTCCATCTTTGTTATTAGTATCAAGATGATGTATCATTCCTTAAAAGGAGAAGCCCTAGGAAATCCATGACTTTTAAGAGTGATTGAATCATGGGTGGCCATTGAAATCAAAGTTGATACCTGCCCTAGACCCCAATATCAATATCTAATTAATCTATTATGTAATGAACAAGGATTTTATAAATTAAATTCCCTTATAAAGAAATAAATTCCTTATTTAAACAACATTTATTCTATTTAATTTATTAATTGGGACATATATAAAATAAAACCAAAATTGGAATTTATGTCTTAATACACCATTAAGTATCATAAGCATTTATAAAATAACCATTATATATTGGAAATTAAGATTATAATATATTAAAATTTATTAGAATCTTGATTTTAAATAAATTTATCAATACATTCCATTGAATAGTTTACTCATTCCACCTAAAGCCCATTTATCAATGCTTTTTAGGGAGGTGAAACCATTAGTCACTAACCTTGAAAAATATATTGATGATATTCGTTAATAAAAATATGAGTGATGCAATTTAAGGGAGATGTTCATGAATTTTTTGATCACTACCCATTCTATGTTCATTGAACCCCACCAAGAAACAACCAACATCACACACCTTACCCCTGGAGTGTACAATGGTGCAATAAGGGATTATGTATTGAGACCATAATAATATAATTTTTTATATTTTACTTTTCAATTAAATAATGATTATATTTATTCCTTTTTAATTATTAATTTATACCCATGATTATAAAATGTGTATTATAAAAACTCGATTTTGATATAAAGAAAGAAAAATAGTATATTCGAAAAGTATAGAGTTTTTGTTAAAACACACAAATTGGTAAATTAATAAATATTAAAAGAAATTATATTTTAAGGAAAATTTTTCATTATATAATATATTTTAAAATAAAATGATAACAGAATATAATTCAGTCTAGGTTAATTCTTCGAAGGTTGACAGTGCTAGAAAGACTAATATTTTACAGTTTATAGAAATTTTATATTTACAAAAATATATTATCAAATTTTAAACCATAATTTTTTTAATAAATATTATTTCTGAAATAATCACATCAAAAATTTTCAATGGTGAATATTTTAATTTTTTTTGAGATAGTTGAATATTTGGATAAAAATTTAATATTATATAATAATAATGTCGGTATAATGACGTCATAATAGGCAAAAACTAACGTAATAAATTATATAAAGGAAGAAGTAATGAAAAATATATTTCCAAATTAAGGTAAAGTGTTCTTTACATTATTTGATTAATTTTACGTCTTTTATTGAATCCTCCAAAACATATATTATATTTTATGGTTTTAAAATAAATTAGATTTGAAGATGACTCACTTTCACATCATGAAGGTCATTACATTAATCAGTTTGGTTCTTAGGCTAATAAAATATCAATATAACCTCCTCTTTATAAAAAAAACATGCGATAAAACCATGGTAATGTATATTTGTTTTTTTATAATTTAGAGGTCAATCCAAATTGTAGAAATTTATAATGAATTCCCTCAGTTTTCTATAAATACCAACCGAAACTGACCTTTATCAGCGCTCAAAACACATTTATCATGAATTTTTCATTTCTATATATATCTAAATACCCCCTAGTTTTTACAAATATCTTAATAAGCTCTTAATGATCATTTAAAAGCACCCCTTCAAGGTAATGGATTGTCTTCATCATCCTTTTAATTAAAATATTTTTTTACTATCCCTTTTGAGTTCCAATTTTTCATGTTGTAATGTGTATTTAGACATCCATTTAATATTATTATGATGAAATATTAATGTTATACAAAAATTTACTCTCATTAAACCCAACATTGATCCTTTATATAAACACATTATATTTCCAAAAATTACATTGTGATTTTTGAAGGTATGCTTTTTTATTGTGAATACCCATCACAATTTACACTAATGGGTATCAAACTACATGTTATTATCATTTGGTGACTAGTAAATTCCATGTATGTAACCTAATATCCATAATCATGAGATTTAATGTGATGAAACACATTCTTATGTTGTATGATCTATGTGGATCTCAAATGCACATACCTGATATGAATGTGACAGGTGGGCCCATAATTATATAGCACTTCAAAGCATTATATATTGTTTTTATGTCATGTGGGAGCATGCATGGGGAATAAGAGGTTATTATAATAACACTATGTTATGATTCATGGGTTAATATCCTTTACTTAAACTTGTTGTGTCATGTTTTATGTTATTTCCAATTTCGTAAGATATTATTAATGTTGTCATTTAATTTTATGGAATGATGTTTGTGTATATAATTATCATCCTTTATATCACATTGATATTCCTATTGAATATCACTTTTTTTTGTTTCTTTTATAATACTATATTATTATTATTCTAATTATGGGATTTATTGATCACCACTTTCTTATGTATGTCTCTTGGTTATTAAGTGGAATGTTAGAAGATCAGTGGAAATTTGAGGTCATATCATGGAGATTTTAGTTAACATTGATCTATCATTTTTTGAAGTTATTGAGATATGTATCTAATTAATAAAATAAAAATAACCCTCAATATTTTGGTAATGATTTGTTTTTTTAATGTAATAGATTATGAATGAAAGTGTATAAAATATTTATATTTTCATATTATATAACAAACTCATCATCCATAGCATCATTTTCATGTCAACTACATCCAAGAACAGTATCCTAGGAATAAATAAAGGGTATTTAACTATCAACAATGGGATTTTCAACATATGTACATATTGGTATATTTCAACCTGACATCACATACAATCTTTCGAATCCTTGGGATCATAGGCATTTACAATGATCTACTGGTATCTCCATTCGAATCCTGAGAGGTGAGTATTCACAATGGTTTCATAATATTAGATAAATTCATTACATATTTTGAATTAATATATACATGTCCATATAAATTATTTGATATGAAATTATAATTACTTAGTTTAAAGGCCACTCAACTTCTGCCTTGACCTAGTTTTTCACATGACCTCCAGTGCACCTATTTATACATCAGAGGTTACTGAATTGATAGTGGTCTAAAAAAATCCCATAGGGATACTATAACACCTATATATAGAGTGAAATAATAATTTAAATAGATAAATAATAGATTTCACAAGAAAAATAAATAAAAAATACTGTGCTATAAAAAAAATTAAATACAATACACAATCTCGAATAGTTAAACTCGTATAAAATAAAAGCCACTGAGGCACCATAAACAGTGAAGACCCCAAATGATATAAATAAATATGAAATGAAATAATGGTAAAAAAATATTAAACTTCTTCTAGAAACTATTACAGATCTTTTCAGAGGTTTTGGGTAGGTATGCTGTTTATCAAAATAATGTGTTTTCAAGGAGAACCCATCCAAATGAAAATAATTTTTAAACAGGGATGGAATGTGGTTGTTCATAAAGTCTAAATAAACCATGAAAGAAAGAGTGTTTGATGTAGGGTATGGTTCCATGTTATCTCCTAGTTTCCCAAACTATGTGGATTATCATTCCAAATGTAATTAATTATCAAAAAATAGATCATAACTGGTTTTTTACCCCTATAAAAATTAATTTTCAACTCCCATATAAGGATATCAATCTCCAGTCCTCTCTTTTGAATTCATGGATATCCTCATTACTCTGATGGAAAACATGTATGCATCAATGTGAATTATGTCTCTTGAATCAAATATAAGTCTTATTTTCTCTCTCTACAGATCTCAACATCTACCCTCACATGAAACATTAGATCTATTCTATTATGGATAGATCTATGATCTATTAGGTGTTTTTATGAGACCATGATTGATTCTATTGAATTAAAGAGATTCATAGAACAATTTAATTGTTTTATTATGTTTTCAAATAGTTTTTTCACTCGTTGTGAGGTATTTGACTTTTCTCTACCTTCACCTTTATTTTACTGTGAATTATATTTGGTTTATTTAATTAAATATCTTCTGATTTTAAATTAATTTTTCTAGAAAAAATTATCTTGAGTTTTCCATAACAAGATGTTTCAAGCAATTTGGTTTGTGGTTGTCGTCGATAATATGTTTGGAAAATTGATTAAATGTGTTTTTCAATGAAATATTTCTCTTTACATATGTTCATGGAATATCTAGGTCATGTGTGTTCATGGGAATGTAGGGTGAATAATGATAGTAATAAGTTCCATAACATATAGAGACATGGGAAGCATCATGTTTGGAAGTACCACCATAAAATATAAAAATTGTATGATATATCATGGTTTGAAGTGGTGTCCTAAAATAGAGAAACATGGAATATATTATGGTAAAAAGATCCACCCTTAATTTTTGTCTTCTTGTGATTATTTTTTGGAAATATTACTAACCACTAATGAGTATATGTAGCACTAATTAAGGCATGTATATGTGTGTGAGTGAAAACATGGGTGTGTAATACCAAATTAAAATTTATTAATTTCTTCTTATAATTTAAAGGAATCATCATCACTAGTTATAATTCATTTTAAAAAACTATTCATATAGTTTATTTAACATTGTATAAATTCTTTTATCAAATTTTTATTCTCTTCCTATCAATCTTATAATCACGTTTTCTAAACTGTGTGTAGTCTATGTTTTATATGGAAAATTTATCTTGGGGTATTTTTTTTAAAGGATATATTAAAAGTTAGAAATCTCACTTTTCTGGAATAACATGGACAATTTTTTGGCATCTACTTATGGAGAAGAGATATTTGTGGTTGTTATTATAGTGAGTATAGTGTAGTTCCATGTTTGGTAGGTTGTTTTCATTTCGGGGCCAGTCATCTTATAGTTTTATTTTATTACATTCGTTTGATAATTCACCCTATCATTATTGGTCTATTTTTTATTTACATGTGATTTATTTTAAAAAATCATGTATAATGTAGTGTGGTTTTGTTTCATTTAATATTTTTTGTATGATTGTGGTCATTTAAATGTAAATTCATTCCCTAACATTTTTTCAAACCTAAGAATTTATCTACTTCCTTTGGTGTCTTGGGTATGTTACCTAGGTTTATTTCCATCACCACTATTTACAAGAAACTCGATAGGGCTATGATGTTAATGTCACAAGATCTAAAAGTTTTAACTGGTGGATTATGGAATTATATTAGTTTTATAAAGCCATAAAAATTAATTTTTATAAATGTTTCAAAAATGTTCTGAGTCGCGTGCCTTTAAAATTTTCTACTTTACCAAAAAAAAATTCATATTGGAATGAAAAATTATATATGTAATTTATATTTTACCTAAAATACAAGACTACCCGTATTAGAAAATATTGTGAATAACCATTATCGTATCGCTACCATATCAATTGGGTTTTTAGACAAGTATAATTATATTCAAAATTCTATGTAACACTTGTTTTCTTCATTTTACTTATACCCATATGATGAGTTGAATACTGGTTACATATGGTATGGGTTATTATTTATTTTGAGTATGTTATTTTCTAGGGTTTTATTTGACCATCTAATTTTGTGATCAACATAATAATGAATTTTATATTAAATGAAAACCTTTGGTAAATGTTTGTATTCATAGACTAGTACTTTGTTCATGTGATTCTTAACAATACATCTCTAGCCTTCTAAGGACATAGCCAGTTATTATATAGAGAATTTTCCACCCCATGTTTTGGATGTTTCGGTATTATCATTTCTCTTGAGCTTTTGTTTGTATTGGTGAGACCTTGGAAAGATCAATGTTATTTATGGTGTGTTAAGGATGTCTTTCAAATGGTGTGTGATCTAATAAAGGTTAGGTAAAATTGTGTATTTTCTCATTGAAATAGTGAAAGATAATTTCAATGGTTCTGGGTTAGAAAACAGTTCTTCCAAATGATGATGTTTTGTGGATAAATCTTGTGAGAAGGTGAAACTTAAAAATCATGACATGTCTAACTTTTTTCAAACTCTATGAATCAAAGAAGAAATAAAAGGTTATCATGTAGTGGATATCACATATTTAACACATAGTTTCCTAAACTACATGGTATATCATTCCACGTATAATTAATGATCCGAAAATTAGATAAGTCTTATAAGTTTCTATATAAAGACCTCCCAGAGCTTCATTGTGATGATTCTATCTATAACTAAATATAATATCCAAATTTAAAATGATATTATCAAAGATCTTATAGAAAATAGTCACATGAATATAGAAAATAAACAATAAAATGTCTTCTCTAATAAAACCCTTATTTCAACATATATTGATTTCAGATAAACTATGATATAATTAGATCACTGTATAACTCTTTTTGATTAACATATGATTTCAAAATTCATACTCTTATTTGGTTCCCTATCCCACAATAAATGTATTCTAAAATCATTAATAGTGGTTTATCATGAGAGTGTGAATTACCCAAGCATATCCCTCACGAGTCTTCAACGAGGTGTATAATATTATGCATATTCATTTTTCACTGAGTGAAGAATGAGTTCATGAAAAACTCAAATTTTTAATAGTGACTACCCTAAGAGGAATTTGTGACACATATTCATCGATTTTCTAGTATTCATAAAGAAATGTAATTTTTAAGAGTACCACATATTATATAGTTCACCAAAAATATGTGATGTTATCCTAAAATTAGACACATGAATCAGAGTCTGAATAAATATATCTCATATTTATATAAAAAATAAATATAGTAAGAATATGATATATCAAATCCCTATTATAATATTATTTATGGAACCAAATACCCATATTCTCAGTTCCAGTGCTAAAAACACATTCACAAAGTACTTGATTTGATATAATGTGAGATAAACCTATCAGGATTTTAAAAAATTACAATGCTTTAATCATTACAACTCAAAATAGTTATAGAATCCTAGGAATAAAAATTATAGTGACTTTGAAACCCTCTAGATAATAATCACATTTAATGATTCATATAAACCATAACCTATAATCAAACCATGGTAGATGAAATAATAATAAATGAATGAGCTAAAAAATCAGTAAATGGAAAAAACTCATCAACTTTTAATTAATGGTCATACCATAATAATATGAGAAAACATGAGAAAGGAATAAACTTCTTAATAATGAAAATTTACAATAATAATATTTTTCCCTATTCTTGATAAAAGGACCTCTAATATCAAATTACAAACATATTCCATGGTAAAAGTGTTTGATATAATATGAATTATTCATAAGTAAAAATAATAGGCATATGAGAAATATTTCATAACAATGAATCATTGAATGATATGGAATTATAAAATAAATAATCATATTGGAAAACTTCATTTCCTAAAAACATCAATCCCCATCTATCCATTTAGTTGTGAATTAAATTATGCATGTCCACACTTTTTATGATGAAGATATAAAATGGTTCCTATGAAATGGTTCTAGGGATAAATCCCATGTACCCTATTGGGCTTGGGCAACTACCTGTGTACCATTGTCAGCTTGAGCTACATCCCTTGTACATTATTGGTCTTAGGATAAAGCATGTGTACCTTATACAGATTCGGGTATAACACATATACCATGTACACTATTGGTCTTGGGATTTGGCCCAACACGAAGAGGGTATATAAGTTATATCATCATTTTTTTTAATGTTTCTCTTGTTCTCCATTGATATGCCTATTTCATAACATTTATTGTATTCTCCATTGATATGTTTCTCTTGTCATGGAAAAGAAGGTTTCAATAAGAATTTTGTGTTTTATGTTCTAATTTTTTATGTAATGATACAAATTTACCAGGACACTAGACTTCTAGATCCTCATTATTGTCTTAAGTTCATGTTTATGTAATGAATCATTCGTGTGCGTGTAATAAAGAGTTGGGTAGTTATTGTAGGTATCAGAGGGAGGTTTTGTTAATTTTTGGATTAGGATTAAAAAACCCTAGTGAAATCATTAGGGATAAGACTAAGTACAATAAAAAAATCCCTAAATTTTGGTTAGTATAGATTATGTGGTTAATCAGGAAAATACATCCATGTATAGAAATGAACAAGTAGATGTGGCTTTAGCCCAGAAGTATCTAGGGGTAAAACCCGAAAACACTATATTGACATAGACTAGAATGGGAAATGGTGCAAGAAAATGGGCCTTGATTCACTCTTCATTATGACACTCCCATGGGATATTCTTTGGTAAATTTATAATCTTAGTATGTGACATTATTAAAGGAATAAAAAAATCTCATAAGAAAATATTTTAATAAGTAGATCATATATAACATAGATAGAAGACTATAAATATATAAGTTAAGGAAATAAATGTAATTTATATGTTTTTTGGATTCCCCTTTATGTGTTTCCCATAAAATTCCTTTAACTCTAGAAAATTGATTGTAATAGGGGTACTCCGGCGTACAACTGGTTGGAAGATCAATGTGATGACTATTCTAATGAGATTACCAATCTGATGGAGGCGAGAATCGTAAAATTTTCAGGATAATTTATTATCTAACCCATGTTTATGATAAAAGAAATAGTAATTTTTTTATGGTGATCATGGTTCTATAAATCGTCAACCATTAATTTTGAGACATTTTAAAAAAAATGTGTCATTTAGCACTAGATTTTTATCCTCAAATATTTTCCTTTTTTACTCTAGTGACTTATTTTTAACTAAGTAATATATATTTTACTAAAATATAAGATAAGATATATAATTTTTTTTGTTTTATGAAATTATGTTTAATCCCCATATAATCTAATTTTATTACAAAATAATATGAAATTAACATTTAAATTGAAACATTTCATATATTAAAAAAGGATTTTTTTGAAAACTGTTATTTTCAGCATTATGTATTATTAATATTTTTAATTATTCAATACCAATTTATTGATAATTAATATATATGTATGTATGTATAGGTTTCATAAATATTTTAATTTCATTTTTTAAAGGTGATTAGTTATTTCATTACATAAAAATAACACTATGTTAATATCACAATTCTTTGGAATTTGTTTTAACATTATCATGTCCATTCTACGTAATCTTTTTAATCATCGTTTTATATAGAAATCTAATTTTGAACTTAATAAATTATATGAAATTTTTTGTATAATATGAATGTGTTTAATTTGAAGAATAAATTAAAACCACTTCTTAATATATGTTAAAAAATAGTAGTTGTGTTAATAAATAAGTTATCATTCCAACATATGAATCATTCTTTAAATAAATTATAAATATTATTTTTAAATTATAAAATATATATCTATATATTTTAATATAAAAATGGTTTCATTAAATTTAATTTACTATTGTATTATGTTGTCTTCATAAATGTTACAATATTAGATAAATTATTTTGTGTGCACTTATCGCCCAAAAATCAATAATGTTAGTAATAAAAAAATATAAGATAATATTTATATATAAAATCAAAAAATGAAGTTAATTTTATCAAAAAATAATTATATAATTTATGAATTTAACTTTTGAGTGACAAAAATATTTAAATAAAATATATCTTTATGCATTTTTTTAATAAAACATTAAGGTTTAATAATGTTATTTACAAGAATATTGGATTGATTAAAATATTAAAATTTTAAAGTGGTTATTTTATTTTTAATTCTTTAGGAATAGTCATCTAGTATGTCATGAATCAGTTTAGTTTGGGGTTGTGTGTGGAGGGTTGTGTCAAAAAGTGTATTAATATAGTGAAAATTATATTCTAAAATACTTATTGGTCACATTCTCCTTGATTAAATTAATAACATTCTCACCATATTGACTATCACATACTAATAACCATACTTATGGGTATCTAGAGGATAATAATGAGTTAGGATATAGATTCTAAAGAGATATATACCATTCTAGGTTAGGGAATACTATATAACATATAATTTCTCTTATTGTAGAAATATATTAATATTCTCATTCATTAAACCTAGATATTCCTCTATGGACGAATCATATGAATTTATAGAGACATAACTCCTATATCATCAGTTTTATGATCTGTATTCCTATTAAATATTAAAACCAAAATTATTGTGATAATATCAAATAAAATCATAGAAAATGGTAGTATGTATTTGAAAATGTGTTACAAATATTTATTCTCTAATGAAACCTTCTTTTTTTGAAAAACATGAGAGGAGAGGCCCTTAAATAAAAAAATAATGTTTACAAGAGGTGAAACGAAGGGGTTTTACATTTTTATCGGAGTAAAATTGGACCCATATCATCAGGTAAAGTGTGCAAGTGAATGTCGCGTTTTGCATTGACTCCTTTATTGGCCATCCCATTAGAAACATATTTCACCTCCCAGAAAGTGTTGGTGATGAAGTAGTTCAAAAAGTAATGCATGTCCTTACATTTCACTCATTTAGCAACCAACTTCCATGATAGATGAATCTAAACAACTCTAATAGCTTGCATGAGGGTAGTAGAGTCACAATCAAACCACATACAATTCCAATACATTTGTATTTCTAGGTCAACCTATATTATAAGTCACCTCATCTATGCTTATAAGGATTTGAGATTAGCACAAGGACCCAAAAATCATTCAACGACATCCCCATTCGAATCCCTGAAGAATACACGATATCATAAGGGGCATGGGTTACCCATTGATGCTTCATCGGCGTTGCATTTTAACCATCTTTCAAATGGTGGTGTCTATAATACATCCCTAGTATAACGAGAGGCCGATTAATTACCAATAATATTCAGTATCTTAAAGATCATCTAATCATCAACCGAATTTCTAGATTTTTTCGAGTAAAGATTGTTGGCATCAAGAACTGCAACACTTATGATTTACTGCGCGCAACTAACCATGAAGCTGGACCTATTGTGTAATGGGGAATTATTGAAGCTCTAGATACAATGGAAGAATTCGGCACATGATACCTCCATAAAAATTACCATCGCCTTCTTGGAACGATGAACATTAACCATGGAATAAAGAAGAGCTTGAACAGATTTAAAAGGATGAGATTTTAGACCAAAAATCTGCTATACTGACATCCATAATCAAGAGGTAGCGTTGAAAATCAAAAAAAGGTGGTCAATATCTTCAATGTGTAGCTTGAAAAAGGCACATCAAGAGAATAAATAAATACCAACCCTTTATAGATTGGCATCCATGGGAAGCTTGTTGAGGGATAGCCTTTATAACGTCATAAACTGAGAGTGTGTCATCCATTTTTATGTTCAACTTTCTAATCCACTATTTTTCACCATTGATCAAATGATGGTAAAAGTTTTTTGAGTCAAGTAGTCTAGTGGGAGAGCCATCCTAGATAAGACCATCCTCATAATTAACAAAATCGTAATTGGCCACCATATTGATAATTTCATCCTCCACCATTTCCATATAATCCACTTGCTCCTTAATCATGATGTTTTTGACAATTCCTCTTTCTTTAAGGTTATCATAGTTAATGAGAGGCACCCCAATACAGTTATCATACCAAAACCACAGGGAAGAGTTCTTGCTTACCATCCATATAGAGTGACCGATAATTTCCAGAAATATAGACTTTATCCAAGGCCTTATAGAAGACCCAACAAATCTGAATTTTCCATCAATAAGCTTTTCCATAAATCAAGATCTTACAAATTTGAAGGCAGAGGATTTTTTGTTGATCAGCTTCCAAATAGATTTTCCTTCCAGCAACTGGTTAACGACCTCCATGTTCTTGATACCAAGTCCCCTGTGTTTATAGGGTAAGTAGCACTTTTTCCATAGTGAAAAGATTACCTTTTGTTCTATAATATTTCCAGTCCAGAAAAGGTTTTTCAGCATTGTATTCAACATTCTAATAATAGATATATGCCAAAGATAAACCATAAAAGAATAGATGAGCCATGAGATGACTACATGCTTTACTAGACAAATTTTCCTATCCCTTGATAGGAACTTCTCTTTCCAAGATTCAAGGGGTTTTCTGACATTATCCTAATAATTTGATAAGTTTGACTGTTGGGGATTTCACAAATACATTGGGACGCCCAAATAGATAAACGATAGAGTACCATCTTTAATTCCCAAGCTGTTGATGAGGTAGATCTTCCTAGAAGCTGGAATGTCCTTACCAAAGTATATAAATTATTTCCTCCACCTTATGACCTGGACAGAAACATCCTTATAATGTTGTAGACCTTGTTTAATATTGTTGAGGTTTATTTGTTCTCCCTGTGTATAAATGAGAATGTCATCAAAAAAAATTTATGAGAGGGAGCATATATACCTCAATCAACTCTGATGGTTGAAAATTCTCAAATGTTAACCATTTCAAGGAGAATTCTACTAAGATAGTCATTGGTGATAGAAAAAATAATGGTTGAGAAGGGATACCCTTATCTTACCCCCTAGATTAAGTAAAATATCCCTCTAGAGTTCCATTGATGAAAATGGATATGTTTGCAGACTCAAGAAGCATCCTGAGCTGTTGTGTATATTTCATACATAATCCAAAGCTATTTAGCACCATGTCAATAAAACCCCAGTCCATTGTGTCAAAAGGCTTTGTGACGTCAAGTTTGAGAGAAATGTTTCCACCTCTATTTGATATCCTAAGAAGATTTACACACTCTGAGGTAGTGAGAAAATAGTATTGTATGTGTCACCCTATCACAAATCCAAATTGATTCTAATAAATAATATTCTCCAAGACATTATTAAGCCTTCCTTGAAGTATTTTATTAATGACCTTGTAAATGGTGTTAACAAGAGCAATGTGCCTGAACTTACAGATCACACTCAAATTTTCAACATTTGGAATAAGAGCAATAAAATGGGCATTGATTCCTTGGGGGAAAAGTTCTATCCATTAAGAAATGGAGAAAAATATGAAAAAACTTCTTATTGAATGATTTCCCAATGTGTCTAATATAATTGGTTAGTAAATCCATTTAGTCCTGGGGAACTGTCCTTCTTGAGAGAGAAAACTAGCTTATTTAATTTCAAAATCCATGTGAAAAGAGGTAAGGGAGATATTATCCACCTCTGTAACAAGATGTGGGATGATATTCCCTCTTATTATTTTATTCTGTGGAGTTCCATAGAAAAGATTCTTGTAAAAAGAGACAATATGGTCTGAGATCTCCTATCATTCCTCCCAAACATGATCCCCATCCATGAGAATTGCAAGGGGCCTATTAGACCTTCAGACCCTCGTAAGAGTACTAATTAAATTTGTATTCCTATCTCCCTATGATATCCATCTAATTTTAAAGATATATTTTCTGATGTGGTCATGAAGCTTGATGAGGCTCCCAATCGTGTAGGAAATATCAGATTCCTACCTTGGATCCCCTCCAAAGTGGTCTTTAGTCATATACTATTGTATGTCATGGAAAAGTCCCTCAAGACCATCAATTTCTGCATCCACTGAACAGAATATCTTCTTTCTCTATTCCTTTAGTTTCATTTTGACCAATTTGAATTTTGATATGTAGACAAGAGTGATGACCCCATAGGCCCTTGGCCCCCACATATCCTTTATAATTCTAGAGTACTCTGGAAGAGTGGCCCATGCATTATTGAAATGGAATATGATCGGATACTTTCCTTCCATACTGAGAAGATTCCCCTAAATTGGATGGTTATCATAACTATTCATAGCTAAAGTAACAGAGGAAATGGACTTATTGGTTTATAGAGAGGCCTCATTAGTAAAGGCTCTATCAATTCGACTGGACGTCATTCCAGAAATATGGTGTCGATACCAAGTAAACTTAGCCCCATCATTATTGACCTCAGACAGACATGCCCCGTCAATACAAGCACAGAACTCAACCATGGTTCTAGTATTAAAAACTGGTCCAAGATTCTCATCTGCAAGAAAAATTGAATTAATGTCACCAATTATGGTCCATGGATCCACAATTAAACTTCTCATTTCCTGAAAGAAATCTCATAGCTGCCACCAGTCAATGTAATTATTGTCGGAATACACCATAGGGAAACACATCCTCTGTCCAAACTCTAAATAAACTATAGGTGAGTATTTGATAAGTCTCATAAACTAAAACTCGATTAACAACAAAATCATGTATAAAAATCCCGACCCTATCAGAAGAGCCTTCATCCATGCAACATCCAAAGAGTGAGTAGCTTTCTCTAATAAAGTGGTTTCGTAACATGGTAGAGGTGGTATTAGGTTCATAAATACATAGGATTTTACGTTTATACTTTCCCGTAATCTGCCTAATGGGACCCAATGTGTCTGGGTTGGCTATTCCCTGAAAGTTCCAGAAAAGTATCCTCATTGTGGCTTAGATTTGGGTGTAATTCCCCCTTTTCCGGAATTATCCAATCATTTTGTCTTCCTAGCAGACCTGGTCGAGGTGGCAAGAACCTCTGTCTTGGACTCCTCAAGAATAGACAAATTATGCGTTTGTCCATAGGTTTCCTTATTCTTTTCCTAAAAATTATAAGAAGATAAAGCAAACACTCTATCCTATGAAGATTAACTTACCATTTCAGTTGGTTCCATAGAATCCTCCGTGAGATCATCCTATGAGACTATTTTTAGATCCCGTGTGACCTGATTCTAGACAACAGTATGTGATTTTCCCAGATTCTAGTCCAATTCCCATGACCCACATGCAAGGGGATCGGTAGGTAGTTGTTCAAGCATAAATATTTCATGTATATCCAAAGAAATAACAGCAAGAGCAACGTCTTCCACCTACACCGAAATTGAAATTGAGAAAATATCATACGAGAAGTCGAGAGAGTCCTGCTCCTCCAGAAAATGAAAATCCTTTCTAGATCTTTTTTAACTCCCCATGCACGTGTGCTCCTAATCCTCTACCTCGACTAAATCATCCCTTTAAGAGGTGTAATCCACATCCAGATCTGATTTCCCTCCATACACCGGACTAGCACCAAAACATTTTCCCTTTTCTGTCTTATCACTTCCATTGCCTCGATTAACCTCTTTATAGGGCAACATTGTAGGGGCTAGTTTTACTAATTTTTTAAGAACATGAATTTTATTTAACTAGGGTCCAACCATTTTGAAATGGTCACAAAATCTAGGTAGATTCTCAAATCTATACGTACATCCTATTGAAGATCCTTTGTGGAAAGAAAGATGTGATTGGGAGATGAGGCATCCATATTAATCTCAACGAAGATTATTTCATACAAAACAAGGTCTCCATTGATAGATAGTTGATTGACTTTCGGCAGTGTGCCCATCCCTGATGCAATGTCGCAGAGAATTTTTGGATTCCAATACACCAATGGATGACCATGTAATTGTGTCCAAATCTATGCCACGAAGTGCTGCTGTTTGAAAGGATTATAATTGGAATCCAAGTCATAGATCCAGAAGAGGCCTGGCCTAAGATTGAAGTTCCCAATTTTTCGGACTGCATCACAATCTTCCCTCTTCTCAAATATAATCTGAAAGGTACACTTCCGAATCGTAACAAGTCTCCAATACGAGAGGCCCCAGCAAAGTGAGACCATTTTTTCAGATCTATTTAAGACCAAGGCTTCATTCCTTTTTCATGTGAGGTGGGACCTAACACTGAGAACATGCAAAGGTCTATTAGCTTCTTGATAGCATCCAAATCAGCCACCACAGAAATGGATCCATCCCCCGGATTTGTAAGAATAGAAAATTTGGAAATTTCAAATGCGGTTGGCACAACTAGTGCTTCCACAAATGAATAGGATTTCTGAAAAAAGGCAGAATCTCGGCCATTCTCGATTCCCTTCGATGGGTTGAACACCAACTCCCACTCTGCGTCGAACACAACCATGCATTCATGGGAACTTAGATAAATAATAGACCACCATCATCAAAATCAGTTGAGATATTTTCCGGAAAAGCCATATATAAGGTTCTCCAATGACACCATCATTTCAACTTATTATGATTTTCATTCAACATTGATATAATTACAGAGATCTAATACTCCATTATTTAAACATATGTTTTCCACATTCATATTCCAATTTGTTTGTATTAACTACAATAAAAATATGCTCAAATCCTTATAATGGTTTGTAATGGGCATGTGAATTACACTATAATATATGACGGGAGAGTCATACTAGGTATGAAATATTATTCTCACTCATCATACACCATGTTATGATTTATTTAATACTTAACTGAAATTTTCTTGGGAGATTTCGCCATGGTGTATATGTACCACAAAAAGATCCAATTTTATCATTTACAGAAAGTGATTTGATTTCTATGAGTACACCATATTCTCTAATTTAAAATAACTTCTTGATTCGATCTTATACATAGACTCATCATTAGAAGATTCAGTAAATTTTCCCCATCCTAACTCCAAAAATAAATACAATAATCCTAAAAAATATTTAAAACAAGCTCAAATACATTATAAGGCTCCCCAAAACCACACTAACAACACCAGTTCTGAAAACACATTCTTTAATCACTATCCCTGATAAAACATTATATAAACTTATCAATATTTTATAAAATTACCATTTTTTAAATTTTCTATCTCATAATAATCACAAAATCCAATGAATTAATTTTTATTTAATTTTAATATCACACACATATGTGAATTATTTAATGATACCATTGAGAATTTCTCCATAATCATACCACACTAGTCTCCTTCAAGTCTTCTAATTGGTTATAATCATCTCGATAAACATGATAATCGATACATAAGAAATGTGTGATAATAAACACATAGTAAGAGTGGAAAAAAATCAACATGTCATCAAGTGTTGGATAATAATAAAAAGATAAAAGATATTCACATGATAAACATATTTTAATAAAGCAAATGTAACAAATAAGTGTTTTTCACACCCCATGATAGATGAAAATTTAGTTTAGAGTAAAAAATAATATTTCATATAAAAATATTATGATGTAATAATCTTGATCCATGGGTAATTGTAATTATCCAAACATTTATTAATTAAAATTTCACTTAGTCTAATTAAATGTTGTATTTTGTAAAATTGTTATATAAAAACTATGTTCATCCTTGGCTTTATGGGTTTGGATTTTAAAATACCGTTAAGAATTGTTACTATTGTTAATATAGCCATTGAACAGTGATCACATGACTAGTATAAATATATGGCTTTAACAAATCCAATTTAATCAGAAAAAGGAAGGGATGGCCTAATCTAGTAGAATTTCCCCATACAAAACCCATTTTTTCAAAGCTTATAAATGAGGTAGCGTCACTATTCTTCAATCTTGACCAACACAAAGACGAGCTCCAACACGTTAAGCTTTAACAAAACCACATACAGGAGAAGTGGATGATAATATAGATTACCACTTGAGCAATGGTATCTGAGTCACCCCAAGAGAATATCAACATCAATATACAGGGGAAGTGGAGATAAATAGGGATTACCACCTGAGAAATGTTGTCTGAGTCACCCCAAGATTATATCACCCTCAAGAGTATATCACCTCACTCGCGCTGGCTCATCGGGAAGGGAGACCTCTCATTCTGGCATCAAGACTGGGTCGGGGGTGTCCTTGGCTTTCCGGGATATCCCACCCCCTCGATCTCTTTCAGGGAGGCCAGTTCGTACCCATCCCTCATCAAGGGAGTGCTGAATGAAATCCAACGTGAGGTTTTGAACTCATTGATCTTAGTTCGGACCCTGACAGTTGCATCTTCACCCCTCGTCCACAGGGGCCTTCTCCTCAAGGGACTTCTAGTGCATCTTTGAGGCGCCTGTTCATACCGAGAGGTGATACAACATCCTCTAGCTCATGTGAACTTCCTTGAAATACAATTTTCTACTGTTGCGGATAAGAAATAGAGCGATTCCCAGGAATGAGCATAACAAGCGGTGTAGCATCCCACTCGTTTATAGATGATCTTGTTGTGGAAATCATCAAGAAGAAAGTGCTAGATATCTCTTTTTTAAGGGGGAATGGGTGAGGGCGGTTTGGGGCCACTTCAGGGAGCACACTGCGCTACATTATCTTGATATTGTAGTTCGGCCTTTCCTAGACCAATGGGTCCATGGCGTGGGTGAGAGGGGTCCCAAGAAGATGGCTTGTTCTATTGTCATCCTTGCAGGCTGCTGGATTATTTGGTAGGCCCGCAATAATGCCAGGTATGAAGAGTCTCCTGCTATCGGCTGCTCAATCATACTAAGAACGAAAAACCTACTCATTGATCTAGTCGGGCCCCTCAGACACTGGAGAGAGGCTCCCACTCTCCACAGGCTCAAGAAATACGCCCTTGATGTCCTACCCGGTTCGCACAATACTAGTGGTTATTGGGTTTGCTGGAACCCCCCCCCCCCCATGGGCCTTCAACTCAACACAGATGGGTCTTGCATTATGGGAGCTCTTCACGGGGGAGGTATTGTCAGCGACTAATCTGGCTCCGTCATCCTGGCTTTCTCGTCCTGCCATGGCCAAGGCACCTCTCTCCAGGCTGAGGAAAAATCATTTCTCTCAGGCCTCTCCTTGTGCCACCAAAGGAAGGTTGTTCTTATGGATGCTGAAACTGGCTCAAATATCCTCCACAACACCCTGAAAGGTAGGGGCACCATCCCATGGTCCATTAGCTACACCATTAGAAAGTGTAGAGGCCTGATCGACAACAATACCAACGACGTTCACACTTGGAGGGAGGGTAACTGAGTTGCGGACCACCTTGCATCTCTTGATGTCCCGGGTCTGGAGAGCGTCTACCTCCACAATTGGCAAACCTTGAAACTAGACGGGGTTAACTTGATTAGAGGGGATGCCCTTGGCCTTCATTATTTCAATCCCCCATAGGCCTCGTGTTTGTATGCTTCATGCTCCACGTCCCTCGTGCCTTTCTATTTTAAAATAAAATAAATTAATGATGATGAATATACATTCATTTTATTATTGTGACATTGGTAAGGTTTTTTATAGAACAAATAGTTTTTTAGATAATATTTAAATTCAATTAAGAAATATATTTCAATGAATTGATGGAATTTTTAATTGATTAGAATTTTAATAAAATATTATTACTAAATTACTTTTAATTAAATAAATATTATTATATTATTTTTATGAATACAATTGTAATTATTATTATAGTTTGAAAACAGTTTTCTTCAGAACTCGTGAATTTTTAACAAATAACTGATTTTATTTTAAAAGTAAAAAATGCATACATTTAGAAATTTATTTATATAAATTGAATATTATCTTTGGAATCAAGATGTAGAAATTATCTAATGGTGATTTTTTCATAATTTCTTGAGGCAATCAAATTTTTGGGTAAAAATTAAATACCCTTTAAATATATAATATGTTTTATGACATCATAATGAACCAATAGTTGTGTTATAAAATACTATAAAAGGGTTATTCATCCAATATATGTTTTATCCTAAAAAAATATGATTTTAGATTTGTTTTATTTATTTTATGGTTCCTTAGTGGACCCTTAATGAGTTATAACACATTTTATCTTTTTAAAATGATTTTTTTGAGAGTGTGACTCACCTACACATAAGAAAGCCTAATATTTTAATATGTTCAAAAATTGGACTTATAAAATAATTTTTTCCACTCTACTTTATAAAAAACCATGGGCACAAACCATGGTATGATTTGTGGTTTCAATTATTTTAATTTTTACTGTCCAAAACATAAATAATAAAGAATTCATTCTCTTTTCCTATATAAACCAACCCATGATCACAGTTATCTTCCCTCAAAACCCATGTATCGAGTCCCTAATATTTCATACCCTCTCTATAATCCTCCCAATGTGTATAATTCTACAAATAATCATCTCTCAAGCCTCTACCAAACCTTTGGGATCACATATCAAAGTAAGAGATTTCATTCTTTCTCATTTTTGTCCAAGTTTCTTTATATTCTTAAACCCTTGTATTTTCAATTTAAATTGTTAAGGTGTGATTTAGATACTACACATACTACCTTCCATATTTTGGAGTGATCATATACACATTTATCTCTCAATAATTGTTCATATATACACCCGTTACTATGCGGAGATTTCATAAGAGTTATTCCCTTTCTCCTCTTTCATCATGTTTATTTAGTATTTTGCGATTTATATTTTCAAATTCCATTTATTGGGGAATGTATCTTTTTGAAACCCTTAGTGTATGTTTCTTTTAAATGTGATGAGATATCCATTTTTCTCTCATAAACCATTTTTATGAATGATTATGTCATGTTGTAATGCTGCGAAATTGCACCACGTTTCTCCAAGACAAGTCATCATGTAATGAATACCATATCAATTTCTCTATCAAGGGTATTCAACATTATACACATATACTTATTTATTATATAATTTCATGTATGTAATCTAAATTATTTTATCATGGAATAAATGATAATGTTGACTGATTCCATGAAATATGGTCCTTGTGGAAAACTTATGCATGAAATGAAATGTTTATCAAGGGTGTGTCCTTATAGCGCTCTAATGCATTGGGAAAAGAATAGTGTCATGATAACCATGTGTAATCAGGTTTTACTCATGAATATTCAAATTAAATGAGGGTTTACTCATTATAATATAAGTGTAATGGGGGTTTACTCGTGGTCTAGGTGCAATGAGACTTGGCTCATGCTAATATCATGTTAAGTGTTGTTTCCACATTTCCATGTTATGATAATCATGTTATATCATCATTTTTTTTAATGTTTCTCTTGTTCTCCATTGATATGTCTATTTCCGAACATTTATTGTATTCTCCATTGATATGTTTCTCTTGTCATGGAAAAGAAGTTTTCAATAAGAATTTTGTGTTTTATGTTCTAATTTTTTATGTAATGATACAAATTTCCCTGGACACTAGAATTATAGATCCTCATTATTGTCTTAAGATCATGTTTATGTAATGAATCATTCGTGTGCGTGTAATAAATAGTTGGGTAGTTATTTTAGGTATCAGAGGGAGGTTTTGTTAATTTTTGGATTAGGATTAAAAAACCTAGTGAAATCATTATGGATAAGACTAAGTACAATAAAAACATCCCTAAATTTTGGTTAGTATAGATTATGTGGTTAATTAGGAAAATACATCCATTTATAGATATGAACAAGTAGAGGTGGCTTTAGCCCAGAAGTATCTAGGGGTAAAACCCGAAAACACTGTATTGACATAGACTTGAATGGGAAATGGTGCAAGAAAACGGGCCTTGATTCACTCTTCATTATGACACTCCCATGGGATATTCATTGGTAAATTTATAATCTTAGTATGTGACATTATTAAAGGAATAAAAAAATCTCATAAGAATATATTTTAAGAAGTAGATCATAGATAACATAGATAGAAGACTATAAATATATAAGTTAAGGAAATAAATGTAATTTATATGTTTTTTGGATTCCCCTTTATGTGTTAACAATAAAATTCCTTTAACTATAGAAAATGGATAGTAATAGGGGTACTCCGGCGTACAACTGATTGAAAGATCAATGTGATGACTATTCTAATGAGATTACCAATCTGATGGGGGCAGGAATCATAAAATTTTCAGGTTAATATATTAGCTAACTCATGTTTTGAATTGATACATTGGTCAAGAGGAATGTACAACCCCCTCTAAAAATAACAAGATACAATTGTGAGATTCATGAGACAAAGACCTCCAACTTTTAAGGGATCATCGGATACCCCAATCACCATACAATATACAATCTATATTGACATGATCTTATACATTATTCAATATTCCAAACAAGAGATGGTTCTTCTAGGTGCTTATCGTATGGAGGTTGAATATAAGAAATGGTGAAAATTGATAACAAATACAATTCCTTATGAAGAGAGAGAGGCATTTTAATAGATGCATTTCCAGAAAATGTTTTTTATAAATATTTTTCTTGCACCCTCTTAATTAAGAAGGATATGGACATCCATGACCTCAAGAAAAAAAGATGATGAATCCATCAGAGTGTACAAGGAAAACATCACAAGGATTTCATCATACACCTCCATATTTGTCATTACCCCAGAATTCAAGGATGACCATATCTTTAGTTGGCTAAAACCTATACTACGGAAACCCCTAGCGATCCATGACTTTGATAACTATAAGGAAATTGTTCGATGTTCCCTCAAAGGTGAAATGGAGATCGGAAAATCAAAGGGGTATCATAGAGATAAGAAGTTGAAAGTGGACATTAATTCTAGTAGTTTGATGGATAAATCCCATGGTGATAAGAAATTTTTGCATCCCACTCACCAAAGTTGCAGAAAGAAGAACCCTATAAATTACCTAAAGGGAAGGATGAAATGCTTTAGGTGTGGAAGAGAAGGGCATCATGCCATTAATTGCTAAAAATGAAAACCCACTACTATGATTGAGGAGTGGAACACTATGTTAAACCCTCAAGAACATAGTTCATTACATCAACTTCAATGAACCAGGGAACTTTTCAATCATGGGCCCAAAGATAAGGGTTTTCGGTGGAAACTAAAAACATATTACGCAGAAATGGTGAAATTTTTCCATCACTACCGTAAAAGAAGACCCAGAAAATGAAGTGGTGATAGGTATGAATGTTATTCATTCAATAATAGTAAATTTACATTTTGATTCTGGTTATATTCATTCTTTTATATCTCAAAAGTTTCGTAGATCAATCCCACCACCACCACTAATCATGTAAGTAAAGATGTCGGTAAGAATGAAAAATGGGGAAATCATCACATCCCATGAATATAACTCCCCCCTGTAATAATTTGTGGATTTGACATCTTATTCAACCTCTTAATACTCCCTACTGTATAATTTGAGGAAATTCTTGGCATATATTGGATTTACCTATATATAACCATCATAAATTGTCGTTATAGGTAAATCACTCTCCATATGGAAAATAGAACCTCGATTATCTACATGTGTAAGGAAGAGAATGAATCTTCTTTAACAACATCATCTCAAATGTTGATATTACTAACCTATAACCGTGTCTATCTTTCTCATATTATTGATTTTATGGAAGCAACCATCCTTGAATACTTGCCTATTGTGAGGGAATTCACTGAAGTGTTTCGTAAGAAATTTCTTGTTCTTCCTCCAGGGATAGATGTTTAATTCTAGATTGATCTAATACCTAGGGTGTTTCCAATATCCAGGAAATCATATAGAATTTCTGTTTATGAACATGAGGAGTTGAAGAAACAACTACAGGAGAATCTGGATAAAGGGGTTATAAGCCCAAGTGCTTCAATATGGGGTGCACCGGTCTTCATCATCTAAAAGAAGGATGGGTCAATGTGACTTTCAATTTATTATCATGAGCTCAATAAAATCATGATAAATAACATGTATCATCTTCCCAAAAATTGTTGACTTGCTCTATTTTCTACATGGAGCCCAATACTTCTCGAATGTAGATCTGTGGGCAGAATATTAACATGTAATGTTGAAAAAGTTGGATATCCCCATGACTACTTTTCATACAAGATATAAGCACTATGAATTTACAGTAATTACTCTTAGACACATTAATGCCCTAGAAATAATCTTGGACTTGATGAATAGAGTCTTTATTTATTACCTCAACAAATATTTCATAGTCTTTATAGATTATATTATAATATACTCCAAAACAATAGAGGTGCATGAGAAGAATCTAATAATTGTACTAGAGACCTTGAGTAAAGAGAATCACTATGAAAAGCATCTAAAGTGTGAGTTATGGTTGAAGGAGGTATCTTTCTTGGGTCATATCATCACACGCAATGATATATCAATGTATATCTCCAAGAAAAAGGAAATTAAGGGATGGCTGAGGGAATCATCAGGGACAGATATCTGTAGCTTCCTGGGCATTGCTGAATATTATTGCAGATTTGTGAAAAAATTTATCATCATGGTGAAACCCTCTTACCAAGCTAACTAAGAAGGGATTCAAGATTTCTTGTAATGATGATTGCGAATATTGCTTCAAGTATTTGAAAAGGATTCTTATCAATGTGTTCATGCTCACACTACCCACACGTGGAGAACTTTTTATGGTACTCAGTGATGATTCAGAGAAGGTCATAGGATGTGTGTTAATGAAATATCCTAAATTAATTTCTTATACCTCAAGTAAATTTATATTTCATGAGATAAAATTTCCAACACCTGATATGGAGTTGGATGCTGTAATATTTTGGTTAATTTTTTTAAAAAATTACCTCTTTGGGGAGAAATGTGAAAAATGTACAGATCACAGAAGCCTCATGTATATATTCACATAGAAAGAGTTGATCATGTTCCAATGAAGATGGTTATAAAAGATCAAATACAATGAATGATCAATATATTACCACCCAAGGAAAGAGAACAAGGTGAAAGATGCTCGATGTTGATAGGACCCAACGATTCAATCATTGGTGAGACTTGAAAAGGATCCATTCTTCTTAGATTTGATAAATATGGACATGGGAATCATAAAGAAGGGAATATCATCAATCCATTCATGATTGATTCCTTAACCACCTCTTTTAACAAGGTTAAATAGTGATTTAAAGAATGATGAAGGAATTCAGAAGCAAGTGGAAACTATCAAAAAAGGGAAATAATTGTACTTCAATGTCAATGATGAAGGAATTGTGAGATTTGGGTCATGACTATGTGTTCTAGCAAATCCAGAGATAACAAAAGAACATTTGGATGATGTACATAGTTCAAATTTCTCCATTTACCTTGGAAACACAATGATGTATCGAGATCATAGAGAGAATTATTGGTGGCATAACATGAAGAAGAAGATCAATGAGTATACATCAATGTTCCAGGTATGTAAACAAGTGAAGGATGAGTGGCAGAAGTCTACGGGGATGATGCAACCATTACCCATACCAATGTGAAAATGGAAGAGCATCACCATGGAATTTTTCACAGGGCTTCTGAAGATATCCAAAGGAAAAAATGATATCTGGGTTGTAGTGGGTTTCCTTACAAATACTGAACACATCACTTATATTCATGTGGATTTGTTATTGGTACGACTGGAACTTATATACATCTAAGTAGTAGTGAGAATTAATGGAGTACCACTGTTGATTGTATTCGATTGAGATCCCAGATTGACCTCTAAGTTCTATAAGATTCTCTAACATGCTCTGATAACTAAGATGAACTTAAGTATGGCTTGTCATCCTCAAACTAATGGCCAATATGAGCGGGCTATCCAAGAATACGAGGAAATGCTGAGAGCATGATCAATGGACTTAAAAGGATGATGGGATCAGCATCTTACTCTGGTTGAGTTCTCTTACAATAATAGATTCAAATTACGCATCCAAATGGATACTTACGAATCCCTTTATGAGAAAAGGTTCATAACACTAGCATGTTGGTATGATGATGGGGAGAGATAACTCCCAGGTACATATATGGTCTAAGAAATGTTGGAGAAGATTAAGACAATCAAGTATCATATTAAACATGATCAGGGTCGACAAAAGAGGTGTGCAAATAATCATCGATAAGACCCATAGTTTGATGTTGGAGACATGGTATTCCTCTACATATCACCATGGAAGAGAGGTATGATATTTGGGAAGAATGGAAATCTTAGCTTAAGGTTCATCATCCCTTTCCAGATCCTTGAGCGCATTGGAGCAGTGACCTATTGACTAGGACTCCCACAAGACCTATATCAAGTACATGATGTATTCCATGTATCACTCTTGAGGAAGTACATACCTAACCCATCATATGTACAAAATATAGAGGCAGTACCAATATATAATGACCTCTCCTGTAATGAGAATCTGGTAAAGATATTATATTGTAGGGAAAATGTTCAATGAAATAAGACAATTCCCCTAGGCAAGGTGTTGGGGAGAAACAAATAGCCTAAATAAGTAATGTAGGATTTAGAGGAAGTGATGAATCATAGTTACCCTTATCTATTTTAGTGTATGAAAATGAAATTTTGAGGGTGAAATTTCTTAAGGGGGAAGATTGTAACGACCCAAAAATTTATTAATTAAAAGTTCTATTATTATAATTAATTGTCTTATTATGTAAAATGGTTATATAAAACATTTTTACATACATGGTTTAATGTTTTTGGATTTTAAAACACGGTTATGTAATTCTACCATTTCAAATATAGCTGTTGAATAGTGATCACATGATTTGAATAAATATAGGGCTTTAACTAATACAATTTACGCAGTAAAAGGAAGTGATGGCCTCATCCAATATATTTTATCCAAATGAAGACCATATGTTGGATCTCAGAAAGGATGTTGCACCACTAGGATTCTCTTTTAACCTAGACCAATCTGAGATTCAACATGTTAAGCGTGAATAGAACCGCTTATGGGATAAGTGGAAATTAGTATAGATTACCACCGGAGTGAAGTTATCTGAGCCACCCTACGAGTCTTTCACCATCGCACAACATAACCTTAGGTTCCATGAAGGTGTTATAAGAGGTTATATAAAAAGACCCCAACAGTATAATTATGTGAAATGTTTTTGTATAAAAAATTTACATTCATATTTTTATCTTTACTTTGTAAATAGGTTTTAAAGCATAAATTGTATTTTTTTGTTAATATTTAAATTCTATTATGAAATCTATTTTGATGAATTAATGGATTATTAAATTAAAAAATAATATAATAAAATATTATTACTAAATTAATTTTTATTAAATATAAATGATCTTATCACTTTTATGAAAACAATTGTTATTTTTGTTAAGGTCTAAGTACTGATTAATGAAAAACCCATGAATTTTACATTAATGGTAGTTTATATATTAAAAGTGAAAATGCACATATTTAGAAAATTATTCAGATAAAATGAATATTATTTTTGGAATCAGGATTTCAAAATTGTCCCACTGTGAATTTTTCAAATTATTCTAAGATAGTCGATTTATTTGGGTAAAAATTAAATGTATATAAATATAGAATGTGTTTTATGACATCATATTGACCCAATAGTGACATAAATAAATACTATAAAAGAGTTATTCGACTAATATTTTATTTACCTTTAAAAAAATTTGATTTTAGTATTTTATATTATTTTATTATGCCTTACTGGACCATCTAGGACTTATAAAACATTATATATGTTTTTAAAATGGTTTACTTGAGAGTGTTACTCACCTCCACATATGAATAAATAACATTTTAATAAATTCGAAAATTTTACTTATAAAATAATATTTTACACTCTTATTTGGAAAAGAATATTTTAAAAACCTTGGGATGGTTTTCGGTTTTTATTCGTTTAATGTGTAGTTTTCAAAACCAAAATAATAAAGAATTACCTCTATTTTTCTATAAAAACCCACGAAGCTCCAACTTCTCTCCACTAAAAATACTTGGAGCACGTCCCTACTCTTTAATAATCTATCAAGAATCCTCCCAAGGTTCCCCAATCTCCTAATAATCCTATCTCATTCCTCTCCCAAGCCTTTGGGATCATACATCCATGTAATAGATTTCATCCTTTATCAATTTTGTTCAAGATTCTTTATAATGTTATACCCTTGTATTTTCAATTAAAAATATCTGGGTATGATTTTGGATCTCCACAATACTTCAATACTTATCTTTTAGTGATGATTGAACTATTTCTATCTAATTTATCGAACCCATGTACACATATTACCATGTCGAATTTTCAAAAGAGTTATTCCATTTCACCTCTTTCTTCATGTTTCTTTAGTATGATATGCCTTATATTTCCAAATTCAATGTGTTGGGACATGTATCTATATGACCCCTTTAAATTTATTTTAAATGTGATGAGATATCATTTTCTCTATCATCAACCATTTTTAAGAATTATTATGTCATGCCGTTATGCAGCCGAAATTCCATGATATTTCTCCAAGCTCAATCATTGTGTTGTGAATACCATACCCATTTATTTATCAATGGTATTAAACATTATGTACGTATATTTATTTATCATATAATTTAATGTATTTATTCCACATTCCTTTATTGTGTAAAAAATGTTGATGTTGAATGATTCCTTGTTATATGATCCATGCAGCCCATATATGCATGAAATGAAATCTTTATAAAGGGTGCGCCCTAATAGCACTCAAATGCATTGGGAAATAATAGTATCATGATATAGCATGTGAAATGAGGGTCTATACATCCTAAATATCATACAATGAGGATTTAATCATGGTAATTCTGGTGAAATGTTATTATACTCATTCCCCTTGTGCAATGAGCCTTGGATCATTCTAGTATCATGTTAAATGTTGTTGCCACATTTCAATGTTATGATAATCATGCTATGTCATTACTTTAAGTTCATGTTTCTCTTGTACTACATTGATATTCATATTTCATAACATGTACTGTATTATTCATGTTATTCCTTGTTACTCCCTTACTATGCTTTATAGTTGGCCCTTTTCTTATGCATGTCCTTAGGTTATCCCATGCAATGTTAAGTATGAATATATGGTGTGGCCATGTAAAAGAAATTTTCAATAAGTATGTTGTGTTTTATGTTCTAGGATGTTATTTAAGGTTATGAATTTCCCAATATACTAGAACTCTCTAATGCCAGAGTTGTCTTAGGTGCATGTTTTGGCAATAAATCATGTTGGTTTGTGTAATAATGAGCAAGGTTGTTATAGTAATTATAACCGGCATATTAGAAATATTAAATGACATTGAAACATAGAATAGTAGGGAATTTTAACACAAATATTAAAACTATAAAAACTGATTTTGGGAAGAATACAAGTATAACCACCTTTATATTGTGAAAAAATAAAACTATGTCAATAAATTAAATTGGAAAAAAAATGCATATATTTCCACGGTAAAGTGTTTTGGATATTACTCATGTACCATATAAGGAAATGGATCCTACCAGTATACCCTCTTGGTATTTGGATACTACCAGGGCACCATTATGGGATTATGTTACAACCATTGAACTCTCTTGGTATTGGCATGTAACTCAAGTAACTTATTGATATTGGGAAATAGTCGTGTACACTATTGGTTTTGTTCTACAACATGTATGTGAACATTATTTTGTGATACAACTCATGTACCCTTTTAGGCCAGGGCTACAACTCGTATAACCATTTTTAGAACATGGTATATAAATATTATAAAAATGCATGTTATAGTGTTATAAGAACCCACCCCTAAACCATCTTCTCATATGTGTTCCAATTTAAGTAAATCATTCACCACATCATGGAGATCCCATGAAAGGAGGGGTTTCCAAAAATTTCGACATTCATTCAAAAAACAATTACCTCAATAATTTGAATGGTTAATTTGAGAAACACAATCTCTATAAGATATTATTTATTAATAAAATTTTCAGTGTAATTTTTGAAAAATAATTTCCAAGGAAGTAAATCTATTAAAAATGAAGATAAATTTCTAGTGAAATCCTAAAAGAGTTAATGAAAGTTTTTTTTCTCATTTTTATAAAATATAACGTTATACTCACATTGAAATTTTATTTTCACAATGGGGAAGTTATTTTTTTTATTATGTACTTAAAAAATATTTTTCAATAGTGCTTCCTTGAAAAATATATAATGATTTAATCAAGGTGATGTGAAAACATATCAACATATTTTTTTATAATGTATTCTTAAAAAACGGATCATTGAATGAGAAATAATGGGTTGAAAAAGGTTTAGTGAGTGAAATTTGAAAACATTTACTTTTTAAATAATATTTAATAATTAGTCTTTTAAAATACCTAAAGTATTTAAATGGGAATATAGAGTGGAAGATAATGCATTCAATTTTGAAAAGATGGAATAACTTTTAAATATTTTAAAATACCCATTTATGAAACTGAATTTATTAAAAAATTTACGATATCATAATTTATGAAATAGGAAAAGAGAATTATGAAGGTAGCATGGGTATCAAAATAATTTTATTCTAAAAAAGAAGAAAAATATTTTTTGGAATGACAAAAATTTAAATAATGTAAAAAACTATCTACACTAGACATGTAATTTTATTAATTTAAAACATTTTACATTAATGAGAAATAAATTCATTGGGAAATAAAGTATGAGTTAAAATATTATTTTTTTCTTAATAGGTAATGATGAAAAATCTTATGATTTATAAAATAAAATAATTTATCAGTCATAGAAGAATGATTACCATGGAATAATATATTAATTAAATTTAGTGAAATAACAGTTATCCAAATTTATTATAGATATCATAATTCAGGATAAAATAGTAATTTAGAAAGGTCTTATGAGGCAAAAATGTAATCCCATAGAAAAAAATGTCAACATTACATTAAATGAAATAAAAAAACTAGAATTTTTTAAACTAAGTGGAATTATTTTTAGGAGGTACAATTAAAACTCAATGAATGATAATTAAGTTTCACAAAACCATTACATATTCTTAATATTATAAATATAAGACCCATTATAGGTAGAAAATGATATGGGTTTTTAAATACTATAAATTAAATTAAAATTATTAAAAAAATTAAATTAATGTCCAATAAATACCCCATTAATTGAAAAAAATTAATATGAATCATATCTCAATAAATAAAATTTCGATGAAAAAACCCTCATGGAAGAGGTATTATAATAATAAAAATTTCATAAGAGGGTTAAAATGGAATAAAAAATAGAATTTTATTAAATGAAGAATATTAATTTGAAAGGAAGGAAATATAGTAGTGAATACACTGTATAAAATAAATTTTGGTGCACAATATCAAACATGTCACGCAGAATTTGAAATAGAGATAAATAACCCTTTACTTATTTCATGATTCATTATGCATGCTCTCCCAATATCCCAAATAATAAAATTATGTTTATGAAAAAAATATTAATAGATTTTCGATATATATTTCATCTACAATGGCCTATTTATTAGCATATTTTATGAATCTATTTAATATTTTCCCACTTATGTTTATTACATGAGGGTTTTTTGTTGATTTGATTGAAATTTTTGAATATATATAAAATGATCCAAGTTGTTATTAAATTACTTTATAATCTCTAAAATTTTAAATTTGGATAGAATTTATATTTAATTACAATAAAATTATAAATTTTATAAGATTTCCCAAAAATAGACTCAAATCAAGAGGTGTGAATTGATATGTACATTTAAGGTAGTTGAGTTTACTATGACCATTTATTATCAATATCACATATCGAATTTTCAACTGTATATTTATATAATATTAATATTGAATAAATATCATATCTAAAGTTTTGATATATATTTATAGTCACCCATATTTTGTGGTAATGGTAGAATAAAACATGCACTTCATAGATGTTGTATTATGCACATAATAATGAAGAAATATTCATTTTCTAAACTATTTTATAGAATGTTAGAAATGATACATTAAATTATTATAATAAAATTATAGAAAATTTTCAATACATATTTTTTAATAAATTCTGGTATATAGAATACTTGATATGGTAAAAAATATTTTGAATGAGAGATGAATAATATGAAATATTAACATTAAAAACATGATAATTCCCATTGAAATATTCTTGGAATAGATTCATTAGGATAACTAATTGAGAATAGATTATTTTTAACACGCGAGGGGATTTTATTTGGATAAAAATTTAATAGTTTAAGGAGTATGTTCAAAGTAAAATGTATTTCATGAAATGACATAACTGTTCCCCTTTTATAAGAGAAGAAAAAGAAACTTTTGGATGTACCCACTAAATTTCAATAATAGTATGAAAATAATCAGGGGTAAAATGATTCTAATATTTGTAATAATGGAAAACATGGAGATATCGGGTCTATAAAAACCAAATTATGAATTTGAATTCATGTTTTAATGAATTTTTGAGTTATTTAAAATATGATTATTACACTTTACCATTTTAATTTAAACCTTGGTTACTAGTTTGTAACTATGTAAATTTTTTATTACTAAAATTATAAGAAAAAAATATTATAAATTTTGTCATTATGAACATAAATATAAGTCTCACATAATATTATTCAATTTATAATCAAGGTAAAATTAAATTTTAAATTAAAAAATTCAATATTTAGGTGAAATAACTTTTTGAACTATTTTTTTCATCACTAAATGTCATTAATTAATTTAGTTACGATTATCGGTTGAATTAGTTTAAATATTATTAACATGTTGTTTTAAATATAGTATTATAGTAATCTTTTAGAATATAATAATGAATTTTAATTGATAAAAAATACACAGTTTTAGTAAAACAATTCTCTTAAAAGTAATTGTTTTAGAATTATCATGTTCAATCACATTAATATCATTAATCATAAATTTATGAAGGAAAGTCACATATGAAATTTTAAATAATAGGAACACGAATATCTAAAATATTAAATCCATTTTTATATTTAATTTCTATAAGTTATGATAATTAATTTGGCATTTAAGTGAATAATAAGATTTGTTGGATTAAAATATTACTTATGTTTTAAATGTTCTTAAAATGAGGTTGATAAATTGAACATATTGTTTTTTAAATGTATTAATTTATAATAATATTTTATTTGTATGTATAAAATATCAAAAAACAAATCAATCTATTATTTTATTTTCATAATTCTAGAGAAGTAACATTATTAGAAAAATAGGTATTTAATCACTATTCACCAAAAGGTCAACTATTTTACAAAAAATATCCTAAGATAATCCTAGAAAAATGCATCCAAAAATGAATTTAAAATTTTAAAATTTTAAATAATTAAATTTATAAATTTATATTTCAAAAGGATGTAATATTAAAAAAATACTTTTATTGAAAAATTAACATTAAAAGAATATGGTTTTATGAATCCATTTTTATTAATTCCTAATTGATTACAATATTTGTATTTTTTAGAGGTTTAATCATTGTTAAAGTTTATTAATAATATTACTAAAATAGTTCAAGAATTATTTTAGTATAGTGTTGTGTGGGTAGGAACCTATCAAATTGTGTATTAATTCTTAAAAAAATATATTCCAAAATTTCAAGGTGTCACATTCTCCCCCATTAAATAAATTATATACTCATAATTTTGATTATTTCTGACAAATAAAAATACCTAAGGGAATTTTAAAGATGATCATTAATCAAGGTATAACTTCTAAATAGATACAAACACTTCTCACTTAAGGAAGACTAACTAACATGACCCTTCCCTCATAGTAGGAATATATTATGATTCTAAATATTTTTTTCAAATATTCCCCTATATATATGTATTATGATTTTATAGAGACATACCTCCCATAAAATCATTTACATGATCCCATTTCTAACTAAATATTAAAACTAAAATGATTCATATCAAATAATTTCATCTCAAATTATCATCTGAATGTGGAAACACAATCTTAATATATCTTATCGAATGACATATTAAATTCAATATATTATTCCTTTAGTTTAACTCTGATAATATTAGGTCAATATATAACTCTTTTGGTATTACATATGACTTTCATGGTTATATTTTAATTTTTTATTACCAATGAAATATATGTTTCCAAAACATTCATAATGGGACTTTAATAACATGTGGATTGTCTGAGGATATCTCTCAGAAGTAATGAACAAGGTGTGAATTCTTGGAACCACAGATTATGCAGTGATTAAAGTTTGATTTTATGTTCATATTTCATTTTTTTGTAACCTTCCATAGGTGTATCTGGACCATATCTATAACCACTTGATAGAATCCAAACATAGTATTAATTTCATACTCTCTACTTTTCAAAACCTTATAATGTGATTTATACATATACCCAACCCAATGGTCATTAAAAAATTATATCCTCATAATTAATAAATTAATTACAATAATCCAAAAAAAATTGAAATCCATTCTTATAGTAACTGATTAAACCCAACCAAAACTCAAGGATTCATTTCTATAAATACTCTATCTAAACATTTTAGTTCATGAAAAGAGTGAAAAATATCTTTATTTAGTAAAATTACCATATGTTAAGCATTATACCTCATAATGTTCACAAAATTCCATTATTGGATGGTTTAATGTCTTCGAAGTTGAACTCAATAAGTGGAATACAAAAAAAAAATTGGAACATTTATCCATAATTTGACCATATCAGAACCCCTTCTTGAATTGAAACATGTTATAATCATCTTGAAAACATAGAGAATGGAAACATAAGAAAAGGGTGAGCTAAAATTATGAGTAAAGGGAAAGCATTCAACCTGTGATAAAAGAATAGATCTTAATAAAATAAGAGAAAATGTGTATTAGAGAATGACATTATTAAAACTAACAAGGAACAATAATATTTTATCAATAATCATGCTGAATGGGTGTGTAGTATAAAATTAAAAAATACATCACATTATAAAAAACTGTGAGAGTATAATAACGAGATAATTGAAATTAACATTGGTATATATAAAATTTCTTCATTCCATCAATACCTAGAACGTAAATATATTATGGAAAAAATAAAATTCAAAAAAAAATTATTTTGATAAAAAATTCATATACATACACTCTTTATGATTTAAAAAGATATATGTATGTCCACACTATATATTATCGACAAATTGAATCATGTACATCATCATAGGATTTGGATACTACCCGTGTAAACACAATGTATTTTGATTATACCCATGTACCAATTTGGGATATGGATACTACTCATTTAATGTCTAGGTATTAGGCTAAAATACTTGTACTCTCTTGGGATATGGAAATAAATTGTGTCCCCATTGGGGATTGAACTACAACTTATGTACCCTCTTTTCTTGGGATATAACAGATATACCATCTTAGGATAGGGATACTACCAGATTAACCTCATGGGATACATCTCATTAAAAACTTTTGATCTCATGATATACAAATAGTCAAAAAAATTCATTGAAGGGAGATATAACACCCCACATATAAATTATTTATATATATGTGTGTAAATTGAAAATAATTATTCATCACATCATTAAGAACCCATGGAATGAAATTTTTTTCCCTAACAATTCAAGATGCTGTCACAAATATCGACCCCATAAATATTAAATGTAATTACGAAAAATTTTGTCACCATAAATTATTTTTTTATAAGAACATTTTTATGGTTATTGATGAATAATATTTTCCAAATTAATAAATACTTTAAATACAAATGGAAAATAGATGAAAAAACCTAAATTTTTTTTAGGAAGAATTATTAGCTTTTTGTTAAAATATGATCTTACAATCACATTGAATATTCATTTTCTTTAATGATAGAAAATCAATAATTTAAACTCAAATTAAGTATAAATATATCAAAATTGTAATTTGAAAACATCATTAAATTTTATAATTTTTTATAATAATATATAGTGATAGATCCTAAAAAGACATAATTATATCAAATACACTGTTGGAAAATAAACCCATACCCACAATTTTGAGTAACACCATGGGTATAGGAGTTCCCTATTCCCACGGTTTAGCAAATCCATGGGTATATGTATAGTGTGAGATCCTATACCCACAGTTTTCCAAAACTGTGGGTATAGGTGTTTAATTCAAGTCATATCCCCACGATTTTATCAAAATCGTGGGGATATAGGGTTTTTTGAAAGCCTATACCCACAGTTTTGTAAAATCGTAGGTATATGTCTTTATTTCAAGGCCTATCCCCACGGTCTAAATTTATATATTTAGGTTGATAGAAAATTATAAACATATTCATTGTACAGCTTGGTTGGTGAGGTGTTGCATATTTGTTGCAGCCGTTGAGGTTTCGAATCCGGCCGGTTTATTTCTATCTGAAGACAGAGACAATTATTAACATATTATTAAAAATGCCGATATATATAGGTGTAGTCAATGCAGCTTGGTTGGTTAAGCGCTGGATGGTCGCTGAGTGATATGCGGGTTGGAATCTAGCCGGCTTCATTTTTTTTAATACAGAGTCAAGGATTAATATATTATTATAAATGTATATATATATATATATATATATTGTTGATGTAGCTTGGTTTCTTCTGCGCGGGTTCTCTGTTCGGCAGGTCACTGGTTCAAAACTCCCCGTTTAAAATTTTTAATTCAGTCAGGAAAATTAATATATTAAATAAAATGTACATATATAAACATGTAGAAGCAGTAGCGTGATTGGTCGGGTATGTTAGATAGATTGAAAGGGCGTGGGTTCGAAACCTATGTGCGAATTTAATGTATTATTAAATACCCAGAGTTTTCAAACCATCGGTATAAGCCATTGACACGGTGGACATGCTTATTAAATGGTGTCAATATATCTATACCCACAGTTCTCCAAAACCATGGGTATAGGTGGAGGCCCCTATTGTGATGCCTTTCCAGCCCACGGTTCCCAAAACCATGGGTATAGCCTATACCCACGGTTTTGGGGGCTATACGCATGGTTTTGAACCGCCTGTATAGGTCGTTTTTCCAGTAGTGATAGGTGATTGGAATTCATTTTGAAAAATTTTATTTTTGAAATTAATATTACATAACATATAATTGAAATTACATAAACTATTTATATGAAAATGTAGAGTCAAAGTTGAAACACTTGATTTTGAAATGTTAAACAACGTTTTTATTATATTGACATACCATTATTGAAAAACCGCATTATAAAAAGAGTAACTAAAGAATAATTTTAATATGATAATATGGAAAATGTGAAGGTATCATGAGTAAACACATATTTATACATCAAAATAAAAACATTTTTATGAATAATGAACATAAAAATAAATGGAAAACTATCTATAAATGATAAGAAATTTTTTATCTAAAATTTTACACATTTATGTGAATAAAATTCATTAAGATATACTGTTTCAGTTAAAATTGATTTTTACCAAAATGGAAACTAGTAAATATATATATTTTTTAAATAGAATAAATTATCAAACATATAATAATTATTATTAATAAATAATATTTTTACTCTTTAATGAGAATTTGAGATAACCAAATTACATATAGATATCATTATTAATTAATTAAGAGACTTTTAGAATTATGTTTCTGTGGTATATATTTTAAAAAAAATATAATGGTAAAAAAACGTGTACAAAATAAAAGTGAACAAAGTTCCCAAAATATATTTAAAATTTATAGAAGTCCAATCATTGCTAAATGAAGAAGAATTGAGTATTAAATAACCCTTTATTAACCAAAATATTTTGTATTGAAAACACATTAATTTTAGAACGTGAGATAGAAATGGAAATCCATCCAATTGAAATTAAATTTTGAAGAAAAGAAATCTATAAAAATTATACACCAAAAAAGGATCCACATGGTGAATATGTATAATATCTTAGTGAAACAAAATTGATATTTAAAACCTTTTATGGTCATGGGGATGTATGAATTGATTGATTAAATGAGGGATAAAATCAAATGGATATTAAAATTTCATGAAATAGAGGATATTAATTATTATTTAAAACAACAGAGAAGTTAATAAGTAAAATAAAATAAATGACAATTCACAATATCAATTTTGTCTAAGGGAATTGACAATGTAGACTAATAAACTATACCTCAGTTCATCATTCATTTTTTGTGTACTCCAAACATCTAGAATAAAAAAATAATATTTTTCTATAAAAATTATGATTATTTTTTATCATTATATAATATTACAAAGTGTTAAAACCATAGTTTATAAATTTAAAAAATATTTTTATACTAATAAAATTATATATATATAAATATAAATATAATGGTTTTCCAAAAAAAATATCCATCGATTTATTATTGTAATATAAAAAATTTATGGTATTAGAAAAATCAATAATTTTTCCCTATTAACCTAAAAATCGAATATTTTAATCATGAATAGAAAATACATCCTAAGATAATATTGAAATCATGAATCCAAAAATAAGATTAATTTTTAAAATTTAATATTAAAACAATTATAATTTCATCATTAAAATGAAATTTGAATATATATTGTTGAATTATTTTATTGAAAAATGATCTTTCAAAAAATTGTGTTTCTTAGAATTATAAGTAAGATTTTCACTTTGATTAAAATAATTTTATATTCTAGAATATTTATTTTTCTAAATTTTTCTTAATAATGTTTTTATATTATGTCACAACATGTTTTTGTTTAGGGTTGTGTGTGGAGAAATCTTGAAAATATATTATTAATGTTAAGGAAAATATATCCTAAATGATGAATGTACTACACTTCATGAGTTGGTATTGGATAAGATTCAATACACTATGGTAATGTGGTCATTTAAGTGTTTAAGAATTTTTTTTCATGTACGGTGAACTAACTACCACAATATTTGGAATTATTATACATGGTATATACTCTATGATGTTAGTGGCACCCCTTTTGGTGAGATATTTATGTTATACACTTGTCATAAGAGGAAAAGTTATATACTCCAATAGTTAAAACTAAACCATTAGTCATGAGTTTGGGTTATTTATATTCATTACTTTTATTTCAATATTTCATATACCCCTAAGAAGATTAATTTCATTATTGATGCATAGAAAATATTGATAGAAAAAGGTAGAGTATGAGTTGAGTAGTTAGTAGAAGATGATGTCCATCTTTGTAGAGGTTAAATGTGATGTTCAAGAGTAAAAGTGATGAGTGAAAATATTGTATTTATCTTATATTTCTCCACTATTGAGTTCAGTGAAGTAGAGTTATCATCCAGATTCAAAATATTTGATCTCGAGAAACAACGTATATGGTAGGGTGCCTCTACCAGAATCATAAAAATGAAATGATGAGATCATATATGTCCATGGTTTTGATTTGGTCCCTAATATCATGTTTATTTTTTTTATGATAGAATCCCAAGCCTTGAGGTGGGTTGTAATTCCAGGTTTGACCAAGATTCACATCAATATAAATATGTTGTATTGGTGTATTGTAATGAAGAGGGATGCAGAAGGTTTCATCGCATCGTGCTCCCCTCTTCATTAGGTGATGATTAAACACTAGTGACCCAGTGGCCTTCTTTGGAAACTGTATATTCCCAAGTGGTTTGTTGATGACATAAATTTGGATTTTATGATGGGGTATCTAAGGAACCCATGACACATTTATTTGTCATGGGTAATAAGTGATTATATATATAAATCCACACTTTTATTATTTATTCAGGAGGCCTTCTTTATTTATGAGGTACTATATCCCAGTGTCTGGTAGATTTTATATCGTAATGGATTAATAATTGTTGAAACCTTATATAGGAATTCCTAATTTATATCATTCTCCAGACAATGATCTTAGAAGAAACATGATATTTATGTGCACTTAATAGCTACTTACTTCCCAAGATATGATGTGAAGCATAAGAAGACTGTTCATTTAAATCAGGATGTTCTTCTAGAACGTGTATTAGATTTTTGTGATTTTTGGGAGAACCACTAATAACTAGTGGATTTGTCCTATAATAAAAATATAATTAGATGGATAATTTCAATGTTCTATATGAAGGTATATATAAATCAAAATTTTCATGGAAATAAGATGAAGAGTTAGCAATTACTGGGATGAATCTCATATAGGAGACCTTAGATCATATACATATGATCAGGAAGAGTATTGAAACGTCTATAATTAGTAAGATGTTATATTTATTCTAATTATTCCTACTATTAGAGTTTAATGTGTGAGATCGACTATTATTTTGAGTGATGGATCTATTAGGAAATCCCTATGTTCAGAGGTAGGAGAATTTGTAATCAAGATACATGAGGTTGTTTAAGATCATATATAATTGATACTATGAAAAACCAGTTATATCTTCCATAGTGTTTTAGTAATATAATCAATATATTCAACATAATAATACATCATGCATATTATTCTCACCATTTTTATGTTTTTAATGTTAATAATTCTAAGATTGATCTTGATGCATCAATTTGGAAGCATTTATTTTTGATAGTATATTAATGCTAGATAACTAAGTGTGGGACAAACATTCCTCTAGTGTTAGTGTAGTGTAATCCCAAGCATATATTAGAGCAGACATGGTTGGGAGAGTCTAATATATGACTTATATGGATGGAGTAGTTCACTAATGAATATCAATGCAATTAGTGAATGTATGTTGATAATGTGATGTTGTATAGTGGGGAGGCTTTAAAATCCATAACATTCAAGAAGTATAGTCCCATTTAAATATTTTATAAACCTCATGTGTCTCTATAGAATCTCATGATTTTAAAATCCACTACCAATTAATTAAAACAATATTAACTATTTGGTTTCAAAAACTACAAAAAAATAAAACAATCCACGATACATTTTATTAATATAAAATATTACTATTCCAGATAAATGACAATACATTATGGTAATTCACGCGTGAAATAAAAATATTTCATTTAATTATGATACGTTTTTATAAATAAATTTTTTTGTGTCACATATTTTATAATGTATTTATTAATTTTAATGAATTATTTTCTATATGAAAGGATTTATAAAATATAAATTTATTGAATATAAAAAATTAATATTAATAGTATTTAGATAAGACTATTTAACAAAAATGAAATATTTTCAATGAATTTTTTTAAAACTGCTGGGTATTTTAAATTAATCTTACCTAAAAAACTATTTTAATGAAATGTACTGATATAATTTATAAGTAAATTAAATTACATCCCAAAAATAATTATTAATATGAAAGTAATATGAATAAATTCATATTATGTTTAAAAATATATTTTATTATTTATATTAATAATGTATTAATATAAATTTAATTAGTAATTTTTGGAAATTAAGAATAAGAATAATTAATACTTAAAAAGTAATTTTCCAATGGGAACAGTTCATAATTGTATTTTATATTCTCAATTTAAGGTTAAATTCATAATTTTATTATTAATATGACATATTATGTGAATTTTCTGAAGTAATATTATAAAATTATTTTAGTATGAAAATTGGGATATTGAAAAATATTTGTTTTCTTTGTGAACTGTATGAAGTATTTTTTTACAAATACCATAAATTTTATTGCATAATCATGATAATTATATGAAATAATATTTTATAATACCTATTATTTAGAAAATCATCATTTTATAATTATTATTATACATATATAAAATATATTAATTTATAATTATAAAAAATGAATAACATTTTAAAACCTATGAAATATTTAATATAAAATAATTATTGTTCATTATAAATTATTTTTTAAAACTAAATTTTATCAACTTTTTCAATTGTTTTATAAAATCGTTATCACATTTTTAATAAGGTAAATTTCTCTTTTTCATAAAATTAATTTACTAAGTTAAAAAAATTGTGTTACATTGATAAAATAAATTATGGTAAATAGATAAATTAAAGGGGAACAACCTAAAATATCTCAAAAAATTTCATATATTTGTTGGTGTGAGAGGTGTATCAACTATTACTTATCCCATCTCAATTATTTTCCATTTTTGTGAGATTTTTTCCTTTTATAGTGATTTATTTTTAATATAATGTTATTATAATTTAAAAGAGTGTTTTCCTTTTAATTATAAAACGGTCTTCCATCAACCCACTTCTCCTCACCACACAAAACCATTATATCATCCAAATTAACACATAATTTATACTTATGTCTCTCTAAACATTTCTATACGTTATCATATAACTAAAATAAAAATTTTTAAATGCTTAAGTAGTTGTACCAAAGAGAAAGGTAAGAAATAAAAATAAATCATTTTCATAACTCTTCCTTTATTTTTATTCTACCCCTACAAATATATTATATCCATTATAAAAAAATTAATCTATTATTATAGGATTGAAAAAATGTTATTATAACCATTTTAATCCTTACTCTCACCCATTCAAAAAATGAAAACAACCCTCATGTTATGTGAAAAATATATCAAAAATGGACAAAATATTTTATTCTTCACCACTAATTTACATTGATTAATTTAAAAGAATAAAGATGAATATATGTGATTATAATAAGTAATATATTTCATGAACATGGTTATATTAGTTTTAGAAAAATTGAAAATCATTTTAATGTAATCTTTGTATGTTTGTAAATTACTTGAAATAATATCTTCATGGATATCATTTTAACAAATCAAATAAAAATGGGATTGAATAATTAATTAAAAAACTATTAAGAAAGTTTAGTATATGAGAGTGAGGAACTTTGTTTCACAAAATTGGTTCAATTTATGAATTACGATACATGTCTAAAACTGTCCAAATTACTAACATCTGATGACTAAACTAGACAATAACATTCAATTGAGTGTATAATGAACTGTTATAATTCAAGAGTTTAAAAAGTTTCGGTATAGGAATATGGTTATAAAATAGTTATTAATATAGTTAGGGTTATTATAAATGATATTAAAGAGATTTCATAGAAGTCATTAGTAAAATGGAAAGGGTTTTTATTTCAACTATAATGTTTATTTTAAGATCGATATCACTAAATTATTATACGATTAAAATGTGTGATATTTATATCAAAATAAACTATAATTTTATTATTCTTCATTCCATCATATTTACATGTTTTAAAAATATTCCACTTCCTACATGGTTCCTAATTCTCTCAAATTAATAGATGTATAAAAATATGACCTTACTTTTATATTTATATCAGAAGACATATCCTCCATATCCATATTCTTTCTTCCATAAAATTTTATTCTTTCTAGTTTTCAAATCCAAATATGTATTACTTCTTATTATCATTATATTTATCATTAATGTTTTTTAAAATTATTCATTATCACTACTTTGTTTATTTGGTCTTCAATAAATATATTTTGAAATTGTATTCGCATTCATTACTTTTATCTTTAACTCTATATTTATAAACAAAATCCCTAATATTTGTCTAAGAATCCATTATTGAGATTAATAATTAAAAAATACTTCTTGAAATGTATCATTTCTTATGTCCTTAAAATGTATAATTAAGGGTTACTTCTGACATCATTCGTTGATTAACATTCAATTTCATTTCAATAGATTGAAAGAAATCAATTTTTAAGGTTTTTTGTACATACTTATTTTTTACTTTCCTTAATTAGATCTCTTCTGGAAATTGTAAATTAACATTTTATTAGTTTATGAATGAAACATCAATTCAATTTTTTAAAAATACATTTCTAAAAAGGGATAAAAAATTTAATATGTTTATTATTATTTCTCTATATAAATATTTATGATATTTTAAAAGTATTATTCATATTTTTTAATATCCATTAATATTTCTTATTATTTAATAGGATTATTCTCCCAAGATACCATCCACTTTCTTCAAATATATAAAAAATAAAAATGTTTTATAGGTGATTTCATTAATCATGTTTCCATCGCATAGGTTAATAAGGATTTGAGGAATTACTATTATTTTCAAGACCTCATAACACACATATATATGATTTATCAAAAAGGTATGGTTGTGCCTGATATAACCATCTAATCCATTGGGAGAATATTTATAACTCATGAGAATAAATGTTTCTATAAATGAGAGTGAACCCAATTACAAAAGTATATATATCCACTATGGGATGAATTTCTTTTTCAATGACCCTCAATGTATGAAATGAGTTTTCTATGATTATATATTTTCCCCACTTTTATGAATAATTATTATTCCATGTTATGTTTTCAAAGATCAGAGATATCGACTCAGGTTTTCACACTAGTATTAAACTTGTTTTAGGCTATCCTCATAGGAAGTTTTCATGACCCAAAAATTATGATATATAATTTATTGGGTATTATTATATAATTTTATTCGATGAAAATTTATATATTTTCATACCATTATTTTCATTTTATGTTAAATTATTATTTTCAATTTATGAACATTTTTTACCCATTCTAAATATGTAAGCTGAATCATTATTATATTCCCTTTCCAAGGTTATATAATAAGGAATTATTTTTGATGTGTGATATTGGGTATAATGTGAGAATAATATTTTTGATTTGTGTTTAGAATGTTATAAAAAAGTTATTTTCAAATATAATATCTAAACACACTATAACCTTAGGTTCTAAAGTTTGTTTCATTTTGATTTGAAAAGAATGTTCATGAGAAGTATTGTAATGTGTCTTAAATAAAATGATTGGTTTACCTTAGTTGGTATTAGACCAGGGTTTAGTTATTTTATGGATTAGTTTAATTATTTGTCAGTATTAAGACCCCAGAAATATTGTGAAAACACTATAAAAAAGTAAAAATATAGGAAAACAACTTATGTTTTTGTAAATTAAATAATAAATAATATCTTAGATATATCATGATTGTTTTTATACAAACAATTTTATAGAAGAACGTCAAAAGAATCATCAAGTGATAATAACACTCAAAATGTTTTGATTATAATTAACTTGATTTTTAATTAGTACATGGAAAGTGGGCCAATATGACACTTGGCATGACCCTTATAGGGGATATGATTTGGTTTACTCATATGAAAATTATGAATTTTTTTGAATGATTTAAATATATGTTAATGATTTAAAATATTTTGAGTTATGTTTGAGGACCTATTTGTTATATGACTATGTATAACATAGATTGAAACTTTTATATTCATAATTTATGATACAGATTTCATTTATGATTGTTTTTAATTTAACATTTTCCTATAAATATTTAATCCAATTAAGTAATTCCATTCTTAAATTTCCTATATTTTAGTAAATGGGTGTAAATATGAGTAACATAGATAGAAATGGGTTCTATGGAAAATGAATTGATTATCCTAATGTTCTATCTAATACTATGGTATTTAGGTTTCCAAATATACTTGTAATTATCAACTAATTAAATAAATAAATGAAGTGTAATGGGATCCATGATAAACTCTTGAATGTTCCATGTAAGGATAAATTGATCAAAAATAGTATTTAATATGGAAATTCCCACCCTCATTAACTGGGTATTTACACCAAATAATAATTAGTAACTTAATGAAGGTTATAGAAAAGATATTTTTCTCTTCTCTAGTTCAAAGATGAATGGATGTTTGTCTTGTCTATGTATCATTTTAAGAATGATAAGAACCATTGGTCTAACCGTATTAATAATATAATTCAAAATGATAAATATGACTCTATAGGATGAGATGAGTTTAAGGAAATTTTCTTCTCCAAATATTTCCACTAAAATATTATTACGAAAAGTGAATTATAATTCAATGATCTAAAATAAAATGAGGATGACTAAATTAGAACATAAGAGGCTTACTTTATGAGAAGTGGATGGTATTAATCCAATTTTACGATAAAAACATAACGTAAGATATATTAGTTACCCAATATAATAAAAAAGTGTATTCTATGGGTATTATCTATAAGTCACTTTAGTAGTTATGAGTAATTTTTTTATATTTAATTGTGGTGAAATTGAAAACTGTGGAATATATACATTATAATAGATCAAGCGAGAAGAAAATGATAAAAAGAATTAATGGAATAAAAAATGTTAAAATTTTCATTGGAAATAAAAATAAACCTAAAATTTGTCAAAATTGGGGTAATATAGATAATAGAAATTAAATGATTGGATTAAAATGTTCTTTATGTTTAGTATTTTCTTCCAACATGATCATGATTATCGAAGAGGGATAAAGGGAAAAGTTAATATGACTAAGGATAAGAAGGTACCAACTTATAAAGCACCAAAAACTCCACGATTTAGTTTCCCAGTATTTGTAATTATAGATATAAATTCCTAAATATAAGGGATAATGAGTAAAATAGGTCTAAAAACCTCCTCAACCAAGGGAACAATGAAGATACTATAAAATAATTACCATTGAAGTTATCCATGAAATATATGTTATTAAATGTATAATTTTTATACAATATATAATTGAGAATGTATTATTTCTTTCTGGTTCTTCACATTCTTCCCTATAATGAAACATTTCAACCAATTTAGATTCATAACCACAAACATTGATATGAAATTATTAGTGAATGAAACTGGGAGAGCGATGATTGTATCCAAAAAACACTATCCCTCTTTAAACATGATTTTTAGAGTATTCTTCATAAATATACATTTGTTCATTCCTTGGGATAACTATATGGTTTATGGATCCTGAATTATATATCCCCATATATTTATGCAAGTAATTATTAATATAAGGATATCACACATGAGCCTCAACCTGGCTGGTGATGCTAAACAAGTGAATCCAAGAGACCCGATATCAAATTCGAGTGGAGTTATATTCCCTAGTACTATAGCATTAATGTAGTGGGTACTGTATCGAGAATTATTTGGTACTATAGTAGCCAGAAATATTCATCACTCTGGGCCTTTGGGCCACCAGTTTGGTCTTTGAATCCTGTAAGACTTTTTGTCCACCCAAGTCTTTCGATCCAGATGTCTCTCAAGACCTTAAAGACACCTCAAGGGCTTTGTACCACCCCAAGGCCTTCGACACACATGAATATGTAGATGTACCAGTCATTCTATAAGGGACAATGCTCCAGATAAAGATTTAGATATGTGCATTCACTAGAGAAGAGCTAAACCGAATAGGAAGAATTAAGGGGGAATGGTATTTCCATCTGTACTAGGCTTGTGCAACTCTGCACATGATAGCTATTTGACCATCCTTGTGAAGGTGGATTTATAATATCATTACATGTGTTGGGAGGAGTAGTTCTAAGTTTAATTATCTAGGTGATTTCCGAAATACCTACGGATCATGCAATTTTCTCTAAGCCTTTGAGCCTTATATGGGTTCCACCTCAACCCCTAGAAGGTGGATTATCAAAAATAATAAAAAAATGAAGGCCTTTGGGCCATTCGAGCAAATAAGATAAGTATATCATATTTCATTTCCCAAAATAACTTGTCATCATATTTTAGTTCATGGATGATTCTATTCTTCCTTTGGAATAAAATAATACAATATGGGTATTTATACCCAATAAATAGGTATTCATATATATAATAGTTATAGAAGAATTGAACATAGAAGAAATGCATATTCCACATGAATATTTTGGTTTTTTATTGAATAAATTCGTTATCATTAAACAAAATTTGATCTTGAGTATTTAAATGGACTTATAAATAGTATTAATCATTAATTAAATATTCCTTACTAAATAATCCTATATGAATTGTAATAATAAAAGAAGTAGTTTTGGGTGAATTTGGAAAATGAATTTATTTGGAATTTGGCTTCATAGTGGAGTGCACCAATCCACGTGGTCAAAAATAAGGACATATCAATGTGTCATTACATAGATTATTATGAGATTATCTTGACCACAAGAATGAATAAAAATCATCTACCTTATATCAAAGAGTATATTGATTATATTAGAGGAACTAAATATTTTAAATAGAGGGCCCTTCGATATGGATTCCCTCAACTAATAGTAATGAATGAATATGTAACCAATACAACTTTCTATATATTGTATGAAAACTATGAATTTTTGTTGATTTTATTTTCAATTAGAAAATCATATATGGTATTTATGGATCTGATGAAAACAATATTAATATATTTTCTTGAAATTGATTTGGAATTATTTAGTGATGGTATTGTCATATAGTATAAAATAAAAGGAGAATATTAAGAGAACATCAAGAATGTTCTAAATAACATATAAATTGTGAAATTATGTGCCATGTTTAGCTAGTGAGAATTTAATCTACAAAAATAATTCTTCTTGGATAATTCAATGGAGGGACATATATTCCTTAAATCCATATTCATGAAATTCATTCGTCTATAAGATATATTTGTGTAAATTATTATAATATATATCAATAATATCATGAATTAAATACTATTTCATGAATTCCACAACCATTAATTAAGTGTAATATGAAATATTAATCAATTTCATTTATTCTAATGAGTAAATGAATATTATGTGTTTTAATATTGGAATAGTTTGACAAAACTAAAATCCTTAACTCGTTATTGTGTTAAATATACAATAGTGGATCCTACATTAATCATTCATGAATGAGAAGAATTATATGGCCAAAGTAGCATTTACACATGTGATATGAATGTGTGAGTAAATTCAATAAACCAAGGAGAATCTATGAGGGTTATAAACAACAAAACCATGTAATGATGCTTTATGGGAGTTCATTCATCATGCTTGGATGAGAATACAAAACATATATAGATCTCTTCATCTTCCTCTTTGGATGCTAAGATAGTAACACATAACTGGATAATGAAAATCTTATATTTGTGACACGTGATTCAGTTTGTACGAAGATCCAAAATAGTTAGGGGATTTCTGTTTGATTCCCATTGTGATCTCTCTTATACACATCCCATTTTTATTGAGATGACACTTGTGCTCAAATATTAAATATAGAGACATTTACAATAACATTTCTTCCATTTTTTCAATGAATTATTCATAGATTTATCATGTGAGATTATTAAGAAAGATTTTAAATCACTTCATCTTAATATGGTAATTATTATTTGACTCTTTCATTATTTGTTAGTTATATCAAAGTGAAATTATGATTTTGATTTATGAAATCATACATAAAATGAACAAAAGGAAAAAAACACCATTTTTTTATATATATTTTTTGATAAATGTAATATACTTACAAAGATATGTTCTATGTATGGGTCATCTTAAAAATCCCTTAAATAGAGTGGTCTGTGTAAGGGTCGTTGGATTTTATTCTTTCATATTTTTGACTAGGTAAGTGTCAATTTTTTTACATTTATGTGAGTGTTCATTTAAAGGTAACCCAATATATACCTTTACATAAATTATTTATGTAAACATAGTGCTATGTATTAAAGCCTCACATAATGGTATTCACCAAACAACCCTTTGTGAAAAATAATAAATTTTATGGTTACCCTTACATTGAAGAAATCTATATAAGGGTGAATTAATATACTACTATAAAATGAGATTTAACATAGATGCATAAAGTTATTTCAATGTTTTGGTGGATTTTTTAAAGGTATCGATCGTTTTACCTATATGTGAGGGTCACACATAATGGTCGGAACTGAATACCCTTAGAGAGTATGGGCTATATAAGGGTCTGGGAGATCATGATTACAGAGAAAGTATTCTTAAGGGTAGAGGGAGTAAACCCTTATATTGAGTATGGATTTCTTTAAAGGGAAAATAGACAAATTTCAATTTTTTTAAAATCCATAAATTATTTTCATGCTTTTAAAATGATTTTAAATTATTATAAAAAGTTATTAGTATATTTTAATTTAAAATGAATAAATTAAATAATTAATTACTTATAAATTGTTTATAATTAATTTATTAAATCTCTAGGAATCATTTTATTCACTAACATAAAATTTTATGATTTGGAATAACATTCAAAAAAAATATAAGACATGACATATGATCTAGAAATAAATTATTTAAATTTTAAATCATTAGCTATAAATTATAAAGGGTTATAAAATATGAAATAAATATATTATATAAATGATATATTAAACTTTGAAATTTTTCCAACTAAATAAATTCTATTTTTTCAAATAAATGGGGGCTTTATTTGGTAATTAATTATAATTTCTCAGGCTTGGATCACTTAGAAGTAACATGACCTAGTGTGTCAGGTGGCCTCAAGTGCACCTTCTAGTAAGTAGATGTCCACCAGTTATAATCATGGGTCTAATGATTGTATGGTCGTGACTCTATACCCCCTGGAGAAGTACTAATTACAATGGAAGCATTATATAAATGAAACAAACTATAATATGTTAATAAAAAAATGTATTTAAAATGTGGCCAAAGCCAGATAAACCACCCATGCATGAAAATGTTATTCCTAATATTATATAGAAGCTTACATATATCTGTTACATACATAAAATAAATTAAATATGGGTATATTGAAAAATAATTATTAAATATAAACATTATATCCATATGGAATCTAGAGTACATTCTCATTCCCCACCCCCATGCCCTGCCTATCACAATATTAATTGCATCAAGAAGCACAATACATGTCCATAACCATCAATCAAAGTTTCTTTTTGGGAACTAATCACTAGTCCAAATAAGGTGTTGTGAAATACTAGTAAACCACCACTAATAGTTTCTAATCCTTATGTATTATATTAATGTATGATTAATTATTTCATATGTATATCAATAGTAAAACACTATGTAAAAATAAACCATGACACACTCATGTTCTTCATTGGACACATGACTGGCCATAACTTCATCATCATATTCCTAATGTCCTTGCACAATAGAATAATCATTTAAATAAATTTAAATATAAGGATATAAGACCAATCATCTATGTATTTCTCTATAAATGTGGGATCTAAGGGGAATCCATGGAATTTATATATAGTGATAATTATGTAATATTCTACACTAAAATAATTCATTTCAATCCATGCATCTAAAACAATAGGCATGGAGTATCTTGTACAAAAATTTATATACATAAATTATAAGAAGAACCATGTTAAATGATTTCAATAAATAATGATAAAGAAAACCATGACTAATGGTTTGTATGAATAATGATAAGGAATAAAATATCCAATAATTTCTATAATTGATAATAAAAAACACCATGTATAATAATGATGAATATCATCTTTATAACCTTAATAATTAATTTCGGAAACAATGGACCATATTGTTGAAAATTATTATACAAAAAATGTAGATAAATTTAATGCATTATAAGGAACACAATTTAATTTAGTTATAATCAATGATTTGGTGCACCATGAACAAAATTTCATTATAATAAAAATCATTCAGATTAATATTATTTATGAGACCGTCTAAGGAATTGAAAAATAGAACACATGTGTCACATGAGGAATAATAATATGACATTCACATTGAATTGAATTATCTAATATAGGAATTGGAGATTATCTTTTCCACTCGATAATGGAATGAAATAACTAAAATCTATACTAATTATTAGTTTAATTATACACCTAAAAAATTTATTTTTCAAAAAAAACATGAAGGACATGTAAAGTATCCATTCCAAACTAAAATTATTAAATATATTTCTTGTTTTCAAATAAAATCATAATAGGTAATGGGGTCCATGTAATTATACACTATATAATTAAACTCAATTTACTCTTTTGGTCAATCCATCGAAATGGTCATAGAAGAAGTGCTTTTATCCAATATCTCCAATGATTCATTTTATTCTATTTATTATCTCACATCCATATGAGAAATGAGTCAAGTAGTAAAATTTAATTATTTTCATTATATCTAGTGTAATTCATTTTCATTAAATAAATAATTCAATATCAACAAATAAAATTCCATTATAAGAGATATTCCAAACACAAATAATGATTTTTTTGATAATGATAAGTGTGTTTCATTCAGGGAATATGATATGAAACACATATGAGGTGGTCTATTTTTTGGTCTCCAACTAAATAAATTTCAATTGTTCTGAAATCATATGGGTTATAATCTAAGAACGTAATTGTGGGAGATCCAAAATTGAGAAACACATGTGAATTTTGAAATGTGAAAATATAAATACTTATTGTAGAGGTGCTATAATTTTAGTGAAAAGTCATAGACCACATACCTCATCCTATGTAATCTTAACTCATCCATTTTTGAGATTATATATGAAATGGAATAAGAAAAAACAATAGAAATAGACTATTTAATTTAATAAAATTAATTTTTAATCACATGGAAATGTCATCCAATATGGAGTGAAAAACTAGAAAATTAAGGAGGAGGAATCATATTCTTACTGCTGGTTATCCAACATGATGAAAAATAGTAAAATAAGTCACTATAAGAAGTGTTATTTCCTAGATAGAACTTTAATTTCAGAAAAGTTCCTCCATAAAAACCATTAATTCTATTTATATATCACAATATATAGCTGACAGTGTCTCTGCATATGAAGTATGATTTCATCATATAGGTGATTCTCATCTATAAAATTAGAGTACGCCCTGATTTGATCAATATGTGTTTATATATCCTAATCTAATCTCACATATTCCTAGATATACCTAACTTATCTAGAGACTAACACAATGTCTTCTAATAATGCCTATCATGGTACACCCACAAGTCATCTATGTACTGACACCTGATTTATTTACAAATTAACCCCCATCATTGAAACAATTCATTTAATTGACTCACCATTTTGGGTTTTTTTGTTCGCAATAATAATATATGAAACCTTTGATCATCAGGCAGAACCTAACCACTTGTAAAATTTCTATATCAAGTACTACTACATGAATCCAGTGTGAAAACCAATCCTTATAGATCGTTGGTTTACATTTCATAACACCCACTACAATACCCAACTCACACTCCTAGGATTTGTTATTCAACAAGTCATGGATGAACTTACTTCCGGGAAAATCAGTCATACCATACTGAAATTCCCATTATATATATTCTAAAAATCAAGAACCCTTCTTATTATATTAATTATTATATTACCACCCACATCATCATGTTTTTTAGACACTATGGCTTTAACCACAATCTCACTAGTCTAGTGGGATGGCCACTTTAAAAATCATTCCCATTGAAGCTCATCTCAACAACAAGGTATTTCATGTGATTTTATTAAAACCGAAATTCATTGGAAATCTAATACTTCATAATTCTAGAACACTCCATTCATCATCCCCAAAATAATCATAAAAATGAGGTGATGTCAACTACATGAATCGATAAACATCATGAAAACCTCTAATGTTTGTTTCCCTTGATAAAATAAATATAGTTGAACCATTAGTGTTTTATTCAAAATTATCTATGGGCCTCTATGTCATCCAATTTTTCCAACTAATCAGATCTCAGAAACATATCCACTAAGACCATTAACCTAGAAAAATGGTTTATCTACCATGAACTACATGCCACATAGGGGGTTTTTAAAACAATATCAAACGTTCTTGTAAACTATCTCTATAGGGTTAATATTGGAAGCATGTGCGAAGATCATGAACCAACAAGGGGAAACCTATCACAATATGAGTAATGAAATCACCTAACAATCATTGGATACCCGAACATGATCCTCTCCAAGCATCCTCCTATAGACCTTCTCCCTAGTGTATCATTATATGAGTGTTAGAAGGATGAGGATTCGATAATAACTTGGTATCCTCATAAGACAATTTTCCGTCTAGGTTCAACCTGGAAGATGACCACCAGACTACTTAGGGGTATCATTACATTAATTAAGATTCCTGGATAACACAAAAAAACATGAAATATCATTTAGTTTTTCAAACATATCATCTATAAAGTCTAACAATTTGTAACTTCAGTGGAACAAAAACAATGGGTAACCCCAAAATTTATCAAAATTAATCAAATTTAAAACTAGATTCACACATATATGGTCACAAAAAACTACCTTCTAACCATTATGTCTATGTAACTGTAGAAATTATCCAAATTAGACTCATTGGAAATATTCATTTTCCATTTTAGGATATATCTCAATGATAAATTTCATTCTAAACCTTATGGGAGGGTTCTCACTATCTACCTTTCTAAAGGTTTTACTTTATCTGTTTCACAACTATAGATATATTTCAATATGAATAGGCTCAAAAATATGCCATGTTATGTTATATTTATGATGGAGATGTTATAAAACTATAATTTGTACTTAATTTATCTATTTTTATACTGTGTTGTAGGAAAATTATGCCACAGCATCCATATGACCATTTCATTGTCAATAAGATATAACAATTAGATTAATTAATTAAAATTCCAATTCCAATATAATGTTTAAAACAAACATTTTTTTATAATTGGATTTTTAATACACAAAAAACACCTAATTATAATGCTTAGAATCAAGAAATAGATCATTATCATACAAGGGGGAATCAACCAAATTGAGTAACCCCATACATTTACACAAAAAATTGTATATGTGGATGCAGAAATTATAAATTGTCATCTGTATTTATCACTAGCATACCTCGGTTGGGATATATACCAGGGATATAACTATGGCTTTAACCAAAATCTCACTAGTCTAGTGGGATGGACACTTTAAAAATCATTCCCATTGAAGCTCATCTCAACAACAAGGTATTTCATGTGATTTTATTAAAACTGAAATTCATTGGAAATCTAATACTTCATAATTCTAGAACACTCAATTCATCATCCCCAAAATAAGCATTTAAATGAGCTGATGTCCACTACATGAATCGATAAACATCATGAAAACCTCTAATGTATGTTTCCCTTGATAAAATAAATGTAGTTGAACCATTAGTGTTTTATTCAAAATTATCTATGGGCCTCTATGTCATCCAATTTTTCCAACTGATCAGATCTCAGAAACGTATCCACTAAGACCATTAACCTAGAAAAATGGTTTATCTACCATGAACTACATGCCACATAGGGGGTTTTTAAAACAATATCAAACATTCTTGTAAATTATCTCTATAGGGTTAATATTGGAAGCATGCGCGAAGATCATGAACCAACAAGGGGAAACCTATCACAATATGAGTAATGAAATCACCTAACAATCATTGGATACCCGAACTTGATCCTCTCCAAGCATCCTCCTATGGACCTTCTCCCTAGTGTATCATTATATGAGTGTTAGAAGGATGAGGATTCGATAATAACTTGGTATCCTCATAAGACAATTTTCCCTCTAGGTTCATCTTGGAAGATGACCACCAGACTACTTAGGGGTGTCATTACATTAATTAAGATTCCTGGATAACACAAAAAAACATGAAATATCATTTAGTTCTTCAAACATATCATCTATAAAGTCTAACAATTTGTAACTTCAGTGGAACAAAAACAATGGGTAACCCCAAAATTTATCAAAATTAATCAAATTTAAAACTAGATTCACACATATATGGTCACAAAAACTACCTTATAACCATTATGTCTATGTAACTGTATAAATTATCCAAATTAGACTCATTGGAAAAATTCATTTTCCATTTTAGGATATATCTCAATGATAAATTTCATTCTAAAACTTCTGGGAGGGTTCTAACTATCTACCTTTCTAAAGGTTTTACTTTATCCATTTCACAACTATAGATATATTTCAATATGAATAGGCTCAAAAATATGCCATGTTATGTTATATTTATGATGGAAATGTTAGAAAACTATAATTTGTACTTAATTTATCTATTGTTATACTGTGTTGTAGGAAAATTATCCCACAACATCGATATGACCATTTCATTGTCAATAAGATATAACTATTAGATTAATTAATTAAAATTCCAATTCCAATATAATGTTTAATACAAACTTTTTTTTATAATTGGATTTTTAATACACAAAAACCACCTAATTATAATGCTTAGAATCAAGAAATAGATCATTATCATACAAGGGGGAATCAACCAAATTGAGTAACCCCATACATTTACACAAAAAATTGTATATGTGGATGCTGAAATTATAAATTATCATCCGTATTTATCACTAGCATACCTTGGTTGGGATATATACCAGGGATATAACTTTGGCTTTAACCACAATCTCACTAGTCTAGTGGGATGGCCACTTTAAAAATCATTCCCATTGAAGCTCATCTCAACAACAAGGTATTTCATGTGATTTTATTAAAACCGAAATTCATTGGAAATCTAATACTTCATAATTCTAGAACACTCCATTCATCATCCCCAAAATAAGCATACAAATGAGCTAATGTCCACTACATGAATCGATAAACATCATGAAAACCTATAATGTATGTTTCCCTTGATAAAATAAATGTAGTTGAACCATTAGTGTTTTATTCAAAATTATCTATGGGCCTCTATGTCATCCAATTTTTCCAACTGATCAGATCTCAGAAACATATCCACTAAGACCATTAACCTAGAAAAATGGTTTATCTACCATGAACTACATGCCACATAGGGGGTTTTTAAAACAATATCAAACATTCTTGTAAATTATCTCTATAGGGTTAATATTGGAAGCATGCGTGAAGATCATGAACCAACAAGGGGAAACCTATCACAATATGAGTAATGAAATCACCTAACAATCATTGGATACCCGAACTTGATCCTCTCCAAGAATCCTCCTATGGACCTTCTCCCTAGTGTATCATTATATGAGTGTTAGAAGGATGAGGATTCGATAATAACTTGGTATCCTCATAAGACAATTTTCCCTCTAGGTTCAACTTGGAAGATGACCACCAGACTACTTAGGGGTGTCATTACATTAATTAAGATTCCTGGATAACACAAAAAAACATGAAATATCATTTAGTTTTTCAAACATATCATCTATAAAGTCTAACAATTTGTAACTTCAGTGGAACAAAAACAATGGGTAACCCCAAAATTTATCAAAATTAATCAAATTTAAAACTAGATTCACACATATATGGTCACAAAAAACAACCTTCTAACCATTATGTCTATGTAACTGTAGAAATTATCCAAATTAGACTCATTGGAAAAATTCATTTTCCATTTTAGGATATATCTCAATGATAAATTTCATTCTAAACCTTATGGGAGGGTTCTAACTATCTACCTTTCTAAAGGTTTTACTTTATCCATTTCACAACTATAGATATATTTCAATATGAATAGGCTCAAAAATATGCCATGTTATGTTATATTTATGATGGAAATGTTAGAAAACTATAATTTGTACTTAATTTATCTATTGTTATACTGTGTTGTAGGAAAATTATCCCACAGCATCCATATGACCATTTCATTGTCAATAAGATATAACAATTAGATTAATTAATTAAAATTCCAATTCCAATATAATGTTTAATACAAATTTTTTTTATAATTGGATTTTTAATACACAAAAACCACCTAATTATAATGCTTAGAATCAAGAAATAGATCATTATCATACAAGGGGGAATCAACCAAATTGAGTAACCCCATACATTTACACAAAAAATTGTATATGTGGATGCTGAAATTATAAATTGTCATCTGTATTTATCACTAGCATACCTCAGTTGGGATATATACCAGGGAATATAATGATAGTAGTGACCTATAGGGGTCCCAACATGCCATCTAGGGTTTATATCTTTGGTAATACTTGCCCAATTTATGTAGTAATAGTCTATAAATTAAAACTAGAATACCATATAAGTGAAACCCATTAATCATTAATTTAACATAATTTTTACATTTCCTTCGAATCATTATCTAATTAGAATACATGGATTGAGTCTAGTATATAAGGATTCAGTTTTGTCAGTAATGATTCCGTTGTTATAAATTCATGTTATTTATAAGATAGAACTAAAGTTTCATTTATCTATAAAAATCACTTTATTATAGTTAAATAATAGTAATCACCATTCTTAATTTATAGTGGCTAAAAATATAGAAATTGAAATTGGGATACATTTTAGGTAAAACACAATCTTTTTACCCCCTGAAACCAATGGTTAATGTCTCAAAAAATCAGTAATTGGTTATTTACGATTCCACCACTATGATATGTGGGAAATACTAATTTATTTGAATGAAGAAACCTCAATTAACAAATTAATTATCTCATTCATCCAAAATAAAAATTATTCAAACCAAATATATGTCACTCAAGGCATGTACATGATGTATCTAAAAATCATGAAATGCATCATTCTTAGCATGGAATATTTATAGAATATGAGTCAATCTTTTCCAATTATGATGTCTGTAAAACCATGTCTCTTAGAATATCATGGGAGGTGGAAAATATCACAATTATATAGATAGAAGAAAGTAAAATAATAACAATAGGTGAAATAATAATCAACTATAACAACAAACCATCATGAAAAATTTTCTTATTGCTAGAAACTTTATCTTTATCTAAGGCATTTTTTAGTCAGTCCTAGACTTTAGTTATTTACAAAGTGCTGACATATTCCTCAACTCATGTATTCAACCCCAAAATAGTAAGGAATGATAATAATTCATTAATATTACATTGTGACTTCCCTAGATTGATTTACATTGATGTATGATGACTCAGTGGGTCACATGGCATCATGTATGCATCCCTATATGGAAGAGGCTTAAAAATAGTAGTGAGGTTCTAATGATGTTACGGTGGGAAGACAATACCCTCTTAACTAGTACTAAATACACGAAAAGAATAATATAAATAAAATTAACATTAGTATTATAATAACTGAAAATAAATAGTCAACTGGACAAATGAAAATAAATACTCCATTCATGATCATGTTATTACCTAAATTATATGGAAAATTAAATACCTAATCTATATATAAGAGATAGAGGAATAATTAATAGAGTAAAAAAAATAAATTAAAAATAAAACTCTAGAAGGATGACCATATAAATGATCTATCCCCATGATCTAGAGGTAGTTTCATAGGTTTCTTTTTTTTTCTTATACAAAAACACAAGATACACTTCATAGTTGATGATGTTTTATAGAATATGTTTATATAAACTCTTATATAACAATTTAAGACATCTTCTCATGTCGATGACTCATATGTATCTATCAATGTTAAACAATGTTATGATTCAACTCCTCAAATATAGATTGTTTCTATAATAGATTCTTCAAATTTTGATTCAGGATATTGATAAGCATGAGTTTTACTCATTATATGATAAATGATTAATTTTGATAACCTATGATTTGGTTTTTAGTGAGTAAACACCAAATCTTTTTTCATCTCAACTAGATTCTCAATCTTCTTTTAAATCATTAGCTAATTTTTTTTTGTTTAAAAACAAAATATTGGATGTTTTGAAATAAATTTTTTTTTATTTTTTGAAGTGATGGAGTATATGGTATAATGAATGATATATATTTTTTCAATTCCAAGATTTATAGTGAATATTTAGTTGTGATTTTTTTTAATTTAGTCATAAGGCTAATAATGTTGAATGTATAATAGAAGAAGTTGGAGAACTCGACGATTATCTCACAGATATATTGATTAATCTAGATCAATGATATCTCAATATTTTAAAATGTTATTCTAGAACATTTTTTCCACCTACTTATATTATGTCTATAGAATAATATATAATTCACTGGACTATGATTGGGGATATTTATAATATAAGATAAAATATCAAATATGGTATGAATATGATGAAGATGGACCATAGTGTTGTAGGTGAGAAGTTATTTGATCAATATATGAATATGATAGATTATAATTTCAAGGATAAATAAGTTATAAATGGTTCCTTAAATAATATCCTATTTTGGATTTTCAGAAATGTATATCTAAAAAAATGTTTACATGATTGGAAATATATTTATGGGTGCATTTTTTTACCCTAAAATTTTAGTGAATTGTAAATATTCTTCTAGTAATAGACACTCTATTGGATATATTCATGATAGTTAAGGACGAGTATATATATAATAGGTCCTTGATGATGTATTGACTCTGATATCACTTGAATTTTGGTGCAGTATGTTTATCCCATAAAAACTCTAATTCTATGTCCCCCTCTTCTAGTGGTTAGTGTTTTATTAACTACCACTCTATTTTCTATCATTCCTACCAATTCATTATGTATTATAATTACTCAAGCTATCCACTGTATTAGATCTATAATGAAAGGATTTATGATTATGTGACTTTATTCTAAAATTATACATGATCCATCACTATCTCCTTCATAGGCAAAAGACAATGGTAATGCAGCTATTAATGTTTAATGAAATATTTATCATAATTCACTAATATGTTTATAATGAATTATATATTCTTATTTTTGTGTTTCACGATAACATCATATAATTTATTTATTTACACATCATAATTATAATACTATATCATGTAATATTTTTTATAATCCAAATTTTTGGAGTAAATAATGTATGGAATGATATGGAATAATTATTTAATTAAATAATCTATTAGTTCACTTTATTTATTTATTTTTTCAGTGATTTACGAATACCATAAATGATTACATTGTTTTCTCAGATAAAAAATTACTTGTTTTAATGTTCAATAATTAAGTTCATTTAATTGTTAATGATTATATATATATAATGTTTGTAAATTATTTCTCTATAAAGATATGAAAATACTATTATGTTTTAGAGGAACAGTAAATCTTGTTATCAAATTCATGAAGGAACTCAAATGATCTTTTAATCAAAAAATCTACTGTGAGTATAATTAGTAAATTATTCAATCGACAATGAGAGTACATGGTCAAGTATATGAAGGATTCAGTTGCTCACCTAAAGCAATACAAAATTTAATTGAATTTCTTAAATAATAGAAGAAACCAGATGAGCAGGTTGATCGACTACATGCCTATTTGATCAAACATGGTAGAATTTTCTAAAATTCTACAACTGAGTGAAGGTTTAACAAAGTTACCCAAATGTCAAATAAATTGAATTTTTTTATTTCATATTTATTCTAGTAGAATATTAATGTATTGGGTCAAAAAACATCATTACCTATAAATAACATTTTTTAATAAAATGACGCCAATGCATAGTTCAAATTTTCAAAAAGTGATTAAAGGATCATAAGATAACTTTGAGTGAATAAATTTTTTGATGAAGCGGTTGCATATTATGTGGATCAACCATGAAACTTTTGAAGAGAATTAGTTATAGTTTATTTCAAGAGTTTAATGTACCATGTAAAATCAATTTTCTATAGATGATTTAAATCGGTCATGCCTAATTGAATATATATTTAAAAATATATTCTAATGTCCATCACTAAGGAATGACATAAAAATTCAGAGCATTAAATTCTCCCAGATTTCATATTATTTATCATCATATTTAATGATTATTATTTAATAGAAATTTGGGAGGTATTTTACTCTAATTAATAGGGGAAACTCGCTATGTAATTGTCTCATAAGTTATAGAGGCCATAGATCTAAAAAAGAACCATTGTAATACCAAGAATTATTTTTGGATATTATTCACTACAAGGACAAAGAAGAACATTTTTTATCATTTATATTCTCTTATAACTAAAAAAAGATACTAATATGAGAATTAAACCCATTAAAACAACCAAAACATGGTACATGTCAACACTGTATCAAACTTTATCCCACTTTATATATTAATTTATAATACTTTTGAGTTATTATTAGTTAATTATATATATATTATTTCAATCTTTTAAAATATTAATGAATAAAAAAATACTATTTCCTTCATATCATTTATCATTGTAATACCACGAGTACTGTAGAAGACGTTTTGGGATAGTGAAGACAACTATGTGTAGACATATAACTTGAATATCCAATCCAGGATTTGGATCATAATGTTTATATTTATAATCATTAATGAAAATAATTTAATATTAAGTGGCGAGGAATCTATCTCAAGTTAGGATATAATCACTTAATTTAATTTTTTTGTGGAATTATCTTTAGTTTTAATTAATATGTTTTAATTTTTTTTTCAAATTACATTAGAAAAAATATAATTTGATAGATAAAATTACGAATGATATATCTATAGCTGGATAGGAATATATTAAAATCAAAAGACTAATAGAATCTCATGTTATTAAAAATGAGTTTTTATCAGTATAGTAAGAGGTTATTTTAGAATAACATATTATTTATATATTATGTATTTTTTAATAGGTATTTTTATAAATTAGGGGATATTGTTTAAAAAAGATTAATAGTAACTTTTATTTGACGATCATTTCATAACCTATTGACCAATCTATTTTTTCCAAAATTTATAATAAATTTTATTTATATTAATAATTATTATGTTATCATACATCCATCTATATATAATATTTTAAATGGTATATTATGATTATAAAGAAAAGAACATGGTCTAAGAAATACACATGTACATAATTCAAGGTTTCTGTAATAATTTATAAGCAAATGGTGGCGTTAATCTGTCTAATTGAGACCATATTATTATGAATGTGTGTCATGCTTCTAGGATTATAGAAATAGTTTAGTTTCAGGAGGAAATTCTAAGTAATATGTTTTTTAGGAATAGATAGATGTGTTCACATTGTATATGCGAAGAGAATAGTGATTTTGGTTGTACCCATTACATTTTAATAATGGTATTTCACTACTAATGGGTAAAAGGCACAAAAAGTTTTATATAATGGAATTTAGGTAATTTTTTCTCATGAAATTCTCAACCATGAATTTAAACACATGTTTTAAACATGTTTTTTTGACAGTTTTTCTCTGATTTTACGACTTTAAATTTTTTTTTACTTCAGTAATTCTTTTTTATCTATTTCATTTATATTTGAAAATATATTTCAGATAACCCATTGGTCCAAATTTAATTTGGTAGAATTTTTTTGAACCCAAATAAACAAATTCAATTTATATTTAATATAATTTTTTTAAATTTATTTAATTAATATCTAGAAAAATCTTTTTTAGATAAATATTTCTTCAACCTTTATGTGTTATTAATCTTATTTAGTATTAATTTTTAATTGGATTGATTTTTATATAATTTTATATCATTTTAAAAATTATATAAAATTTATTTTTATAAAATCTTAAATTATTTGGTGAGATAAAAATAACATAGTGGAAATAAAACAGTTATTTAAAATTAACTATTTTACCATTATCAATATCATTAATTTTATCTATTATTATAAAAACTTTTTGACTAAAATTTAAATAAATCAAATTCTATATTATTAAAAATCTTTTATAATATATAAAGTCGAATTTTAGAGTAAATATCAAACATAAATTTATAAAACAATTATATAAGTGAATAAAAATGGTTTTTATAGAAAAATATTACTTAAATTACCTAATATGGTATGCATGGCATTTATATATTCAAATTTTATTTTGAGATGATCTATTTTTTAAATATATTTTTATATATAAATGTTTTGAAAACATTAAACCCAATTTTTTATATTGGGTATGTAACTGAAATGATGGTATTAAGACAATTTGAATTTTATCACCCATAAACCTAAAAATCAATTATTTCATTAAAATCTCAAAAAATAACGATAACATAATTTTAAAATGACGAATTAAAAAGTGATTGAAAATGTAACAATTTCAAATTTGAAAAATTATTAATTTAACTTTAAATTAATATTCAATAATAAAGGAAACTTTTCTTCTGATAAAAAATCTCCTTCAAAAACATATTACGTTATTTTTTATATTTCTATGAAATTTTAATTGATTATAATATTTTTATTTGAAGAAGATTTTATTAATATTTTAAAAAATTATTAATATTTATTTACCATGTCCCAGATTATTTTTTGGGGGTTTTAAGTAGATAATACTATAAAAAACAGTATAAATGTAGAGAAAATATATTTCAAAATATCATGGTATAACATCCCCAAGATGAAATAAAACATTTTCGTCAAAATACTAATTATTACATACAACTAAAAATACCTAAGGAAATATAGATGATAACATTGGTTCACTATATTAATTATAATGATATAACAACCTTCTTATCTTATGGATGATTTGGAAACTTATCATTTTTATCATAATATAATTATATTAATATTATCAACCATTTATTAGAAAGAAACCTCTATATCTAATTTTTAAGAGTTGTTAGAGGTTTTCCTCCCATATATTCTCTATCAATATCTTATTCCAAACTAAAAATTATACCCTAAATATTTATTTAATTATCCAATAAAATAATATAAAATGATCCTATAAATACGAAACAATAATATTCTTTTTTCTCTAATGACACCTTCATTTCAACCTTCAACAATTTTAGTTGAATTATGATGTATTTGGATCAACCAATAAATCCCATAGTCTAACCAATGTTGTCCTCGGTCAATTAAAATTTGGTTCATTAACCTACCATAAATATGGGATAAAATCCATCATAATGATTCTTAAATAGTGTATTAATTTCCAAATTGTATTCCCCAGGTGTGTCTTTCTATGTGATAAATCATAGGCCCATTCATATTTCACCGAGTGAAGATTGAGATGATATTTAATAGTAATTTTCAATGTGAATACCTCTAGAAGAATATATACTAGAACCCCATCCAATCTTCTCTATCCAAATAAGGATGCAATTTCTACAAGTATTATATACTAAATACTTTACCACAAATTCATGATGTTATTTTATATATAGAAAAATTCTTAGCATGTTGACTAAAGTTATCTCATATTTATTACCAAAATAAATATTCTAATTTCAAAAATAATCTACCCCTACCCTGATACCAATTAAGTTGTTATAAACATGTACTACAAGGTTTGTCTCTAAAATAACATTCCTTACACAATAACATTGATAAAAGTGAGATGAAATAATATTAATTATATAATATTTTTTAAATATAAACATTACATCTCACAAGAATCGAATAATTCAAACAATATATGGTTTAGTTTCATAGATGATTATCTATATAAGAGACTTGTTTAATGAATCTTTTGAACTTTTTGCATAATTTATCCATACAATACATCCTTTTAGACAAGTAAAATGTTATAATCATATTCATAACCACGAAAATTGAAACATAAGAAATTTTTGAGTGGAAATTCTCATAAAGGGGAAATTTTATTTCACATGTCACTAAGCGTTAGAATTTAAATATATGAAAACACATTATCAAGGCATAAACTACTTATTAAAAATGTATATGGAAAGTAAGAATTTTTCTAATGTCATGATATAAGAACATGTAATATCAGGTCAAAAAGATATTCAATTGTAATAGAGTATGAGATATAACAAATTGGAATGGGGTATAATCATAACAATATAGAAAAATTTTAATTAAATTGAAACATTGAATTATATGGAAATAAAATTACATTTATATGCATAAAAACATCATCTTTATAAAAATTAAATATAATTCCATCCACCATTTATGCTGAGAAAAAAATAAATTAATGTTTACTATATATATTCTGAATAAAAAAATCATGTACATTCTCTTGGTCTGGATTTACTACGCATGTTCCCACTTTGGAAAGGGATACTTTCTATATACCATTTTGGGATTTATATTCTTCTAGTAAACCCACCATGACCTTGGATAGAACCCATGAACCCTCTATGGATTGCGATATAAATATTTTACACCCTATAATATAGGATAGAACCTTTGTACCCTCTATGGATTGGTCTATAAACTGTTAACCCAATTGATTTTTGGATACAACCAAGGAATCCTCATGGGTTTGGGATACTATATGTGTAACCATTCTGACATCATGATAAATAAAACATATACATATGAATTACAAGGTGATGTAGGATAATTCCCATCAATCATAGATATATTTTTGCGCTAATTTAAAACAATCATTCATCACAGTACAAATAATACAGGAAAATAAAAAAAATCATAACATTCCTTGGTATAAATCATTAATACCAAAAATTAAATCACTATAAAAGAGTATTTTTAAGAATATTAGGAGGGTTATTATAAAAACATATGACTTTTATACATATTAGTATGTAATTTATAACAATAAAATCCATTAATTATTTCATAAATACCACAACACCTGGTTTATTTTTATGATCTGGTAAATAATACATCGAAATGTATAATTTTATCATCCCCATGTGATTTGATGATAGTCATTTCATTTATCTGATATCACAATAGTGGGTTCAATAAGGTCAATGATATTTTTATTTAATCATAACCATAATACTAGTACTGATATAATATTCATTTTTATACATCAATTATACTTTTAAAACCATCCATGAAATCTGATTATTTAAAATTAACTACGATACAATCATTGAGATGGTAGACGATACATATTCTTGAGTAAAATTTTAATATTTAAAAAACCATTATAGACATAATCTAAGTGTTATTTAACATTCCATAATTATACTTATATCATAAATATCATTTTACTTCTTTAAATAATTTTATATAACCCATATATATGATGCGATAATAAGAAAGGAATCACATCCCTTGTGGTGGTGATAATAAAAAAATATGCTTGGATGATATTATCAACCTTAAATGAACGTAATGGAAAGAAAATGTATTCTATATTAATTTTTAATATTGATAGATATTTCATTTCTATCTTATATATAAATTAAATTAATCATTATAAATATCATTGGGAGACAATGTTAGAAAATGAATTACCTCGGTTCATGAGATGGTATTCCATTATACCCATGAACACTGGATTTTTTTCCCATTTGACTAAAGAGGAGATTGATGTATTTTATTCCACTATAATAATAAATTATATATATATATATATTATAGATACTTATTTTATTATATTATAGTGGCTAACTAATATTTTAATGTGGTGGAAGAATAAATAAAACAAACTAATAGATTTATAACCATACCTGTTTTTCATAACATCCCTTTATGTTTTTAGAAATATACATTATATGAGGGTTTTATAATAAAAGGGACACTAGGATGTGGTTATGGAAGTAAGTAATGCATTTTTAGGGCATTTAAAAAATAAAGGGAGTTTTACAAGTGAAGGAAGGAGGATAAGAGGTTTCCATTTTTAAGTTTGAAGAAGTGGCATTTTTGTAAGTACCCAAAACAATTAAATAATGAGAAGTACCTCCCAACTAAATATGCTAAAAAATTGGAAAATGTATTATTTAAATATATTAAATATTTAATTCAGTTAAACTCTAGTGTAACATACTTTTACACTTATAATTTTTACCATGGTAATTAGTTTTATTAAAGGTATTTTATACATTAAGAATAAATATAAAATGGGACTTATTAGATATTTGGATCCTCTGATTATAAATATTAAATAAAATATATCAAATAAAATATTTTATGTGTGGAAAATTCATTTATATAGAATTTCATTTAACACGCAAAACCATGTTTTATTCTTACTTCTATTAATTATTTTTTATTTTTTAAGTATTCATTATGAAAAAAAATTATAATGAACTTTTTAATTAATATTAATTATGATGATTAAAAATATAGAACCCAAATTATTATATTAAATTAAAAATGTTGTAATAATGTAATTTATAATTAAACTCATAAACGATGTTTAAAAATGGTTTTTCAGAAAAAGCATTTTTCAAGAAATAGATGTTATTATATGAAATCTATGAATATAAATCATCATTATATGAATTAAAATTATTTTAAATTTATATATAATCTATAAATTTCATTTAAATAAATCCTTAAAGTGATTTATTATAATTAATTTAAATGTGTAAACCTTATTCAACTAAGAAATTGTTAAAGAAAACCATCTTTTTTAGCCAGAAAATTAACTTATAACAAAATCATGAAAATATATAACAAAATTGAAAGTAATTATATTATTATAAATTTAATGTTATAAATGAACATTAATACCATATCAAAACTATATTTGGAGTTTTAAATTACTCCATTTCATGAGAATAAAGGAATGTATTTAAAAAAACATAATTGTTACTAATCAAGTGAAAAATAAATCATTTTTGAAAAATCCAAAAAATTTACCCTAATTAAATTTTTACATATTGAACTGAAAACAATAATTTCATTTTATCCAATAAAAATTATAAACATATAATCTCTCATTTTTTAAGTGTATTATTTTTCGATATTACCTCTAATACTTTTGGGACCAGGAAATTGATATGGTGTTCGATTTAGAGGCCTGGTGTGTCCAGAATAAATGTTTGAAAATTTTAATTGTATTAAATAACATGCGTGCATAGTATTCCAAAAAAATTTCATAAAGTATGTAGAGTTTCCTAAATTAGAAATACGAGGGCCCTATTGAGTTTAGAATGCAGTTTTGACCCTAGGTTTGCCTTCACATTAGTCAGCATGAGCCATTTAGGGAAAAGACCTGATGAGAATAAAAATGAATAAACCCATTGTATAAATTATTTTATTCCTATTGTATTGACTCAACAATTGATAGTCTTCATATAGATAATTATGGATAACTTCTAGGGTTGATCACAAAACCTAGGAGATATTGGAGAGCCGTTGTAGAGCTTTGAAGGATTAATCTCAGAAAAATGATGAACAAAATGTAAAACGAGGATCGATGCACATCATATTTGACGGATCATTGCTATGATAATGAAATAACATCATTATTTCTCAAGGATAGATCCAAATTGAGATAGGTTGTCTGTTTTTTGGATTTCTTTCATGTTCTCAAACTCTACGATGAATACAAAACAATCAATGAATTAATTGATCCACAGTTTGATCATCAGGTGGGATGAGATTATTTTGAGGGGTTTTGATAGGAGTTTTATTTTTATGATTTTATTTATTAATATTTCTTTCAAATAGTGTGGTATCAATATTTACATGAACATTTATCGAGGTTTGTTCCTGAAATCTATTATTCTAATTTTCTCAGCTAGTTCATCATTCATCATGGGGATTCTTTATATGTCTTGTATCTTGACATATCTTGATTAATCGATCATTTGGAACCTATTTAATGGAGCAACGATATGATATCACATATCTGGGATCAGACCGTATTGATGGAGGTGTGATGATGGAAACATAGCTATTTAGACAACATAGGATTCAAATAATCACATTCATATACATTGTTCAGTTCACAATACAGAATGAAGATTTGATCCTTTTTCCAAGAAGATCTAACAATATAATTCATTGTTTGATTATGAAATGAATTGGATGATCTTGGAAAATTTATTTTATAGAGAAACAATAATCGGTTCAAAGTTCAACAAAAAAAGGAGGTGTGTGGGATATGCACTTGCAGTTCTATAAAATCAAGATCTTCACAAGTTATGAACCTGATCTTCACATTGTGCATGGACCCCTCTCTAGAGGATATTGGGTTAGAGGATTTTAATTATCACATTACCTGTACCCCTATCATACAGTGTGTGTTCCCTCCCAATATACTTGGTTTCTACCATGGAGTGTACACGGATACACGGTGGAGTACATGGGATGCCAACATGGCTTGTACACCCCCACATAGACAAAGTTAGACAAAGTACACGAGCAAATTTGTGTACAAGTACATAGGCTAGGCCACATAATAGTATATAGATACATATAGAGATAATGAAACTATATACTAGCACATGGGTAGTCTACATTGGAATATTATACGCTGTGTAGGCCTACATGGATAGGATTTGTTGACATGATCCATTTACACAGGCATGATCGGGGAATAGGGGACACAACATGTAATCCCTACTATACAATGTATACAATTTTATACATGGATTGGATGTCTTTTCCTCCATGTATTGGACATTATCTATTAGGTTTTTACCTTTATCCTTTTCTTGAGGGTTATTATGGAATCCTTTCTAACTCCTAGAACTACGGTCTATTCAGAAGGACTTCCTTGATAGATTCGTTGGAATCCCTATTAGTGTCTTATAGTGAGATCCTTTGTTCAACTTCATTCCCTAGATAGATTTCATGGAATCCTTATGACCAACAATTAAGAAGTTTTGATCCACTACATAGAGAGTTAATCCATATTTATGGTATCACTCTGTGTCATTGGAATTGATCCTCATCTATGTATCATATTCTCTTTGGACTATCCATAATTTCTTTCACATGATGAGACCCGAGGAGAAGTTCCTCTTGGATAGACATCATTAGTACTATATGACTCACAGGTGTGTTCTTCTATATGATAACTTTATGGATCATTTGAGCTAGAATCCAGGAGATGTAATACTATGGTTATTTCTTACCTCTAGTATATGGGTCTTGGATTTAGTATATCTGTATATTCTTATTATATGTTTTGTAGATATATACCCGTGTAGTGGTGAATTTATTTCCTTTTTCGTATTCTTTTGGGTTTTAGGTTTTCCTTCATAGAATTGTTATACTTTCCTTCCCATGGGATTTTAACACACGTGTTGTCTATTTTTTTTCGGAGGATCAAACATTTAATAGATCCCTAGATGAACAATGACTAGATGGTGCTTAGTGAGATGGGAAAGAAATATGACATTTTCAGTGGCATTCAGAGAATTGTCCAAGTACCTTTACTTTCAGTCTATACTTGAGTAAGAGAATCTTTTTAGTGGGATTGTATTTGGAACTATTTAATTTTTTTTTCATATCATACTATAGTTATGGGAATCTGATGTATTCATGAAAGGTTAGCATTTTTTTACATTTCAACATTTTTATGGGATTGTGGATGTTTTATATGTACATGTACATAGGCTAAGGCCTCCTATGCCAATGATATGCCTACTCGGTGCTAGTCTCTAGCTCGTATCCTATTGAAGGATGGACAGAGTGTTATGAAATTTTCCCAAATATGAACTGCCATTGAATAGTTTTACTAGAGTTGTTTGATTTTATCTTTTGATCAAGGGACTATGAGATTGGTTTGGGAAAATGGTGTTTTGTTTTCAGAGTTCAGCTATCAGTCCAAAGACTCTAGTGTTGGTGCAGCTTCAATAAATATCCATACATTAGGAGTATGATCTCCTGATTTTTGACTAAGTGCCTTAGAACATAGGTTTCCAGAAAAATAATTGTACATGCATCATATAGTAATTGGTTGTGTATCCATGTCATTCTTGAGTCAGCTATCCAGATATACCCATTTACCCGGGTATAACATGTTTACATTCAGGATGACACTATGATGTATACCAGTTATTATTTAGAATGATGATCATGTAGATGAAACTATTAGTGATGAGGCATCAGTTCATCAACCAGTTCTTAATTATATACCTCCAGATGGTGCACCGGCCATACCAAATTTAGAGTAGCACGTTTTATAAGGAGTACCAATAGATGAGGCACGTAATGAGAGTGTGCATCATGAGTTTCGGAGGTAGAGACCCCCAGGTTAGAAGGTTATATTGACCCTCAAGTTGGTGAAGAATGGATTGAGGTTTTGATTTGAGTATTCTTTCTATTTAGGACACCAACTGATACGATGGTGGTCCTGGCAGTGAGCCTTCTTTACACATCGATAGGGAGATGTTGGGGATTAGTTACCTAGTATTATGACCAGAGGACTCTTTAATAGACATAATTCTAGTAATATTTAATATTGGAGTTCTTAAAATCAATTAGTAGAGATATATATATCCATGAAATTTTATATATCTTTTAGGGAAACATGATAGGGGTTGAGAATTCATTTAGGTTTACCAACCTCTCCATGTACTCAATGGATATGTTTCAATAATAGTTTTTCAGGGCTCGAACCTTCGAACAAGGTATTAATAGAAACCTATGAGATAATGGTTACTCTTTTTTTATTCCTATATATTCTAAGTGATATAGTGTGCATTGGTGGTTGAGAGTTTCTTGGATGTGTAGATATAGATAGTGGTTGTTATGTGTGGGAAAGTGGGAGTGGAGAACTCGATAACAGGGATATGATGTCAATTTCAGGGACTTAGACTTGATAGACATTTTAATATGAGGTATTAGGATATGGGATCTATATTTTGGGGCACACGGGGTGAGTCCTGTTATATAAGACAGTGGAGGTGCTACTCATGAGATGGTATGTAAACTCTCATCTGAGATTGTCTTACCCGTCATTCAATAGATAGAGAAACTGTATAAGCACTACTTCGGTAGAGGTAGAGAAAAATAAATGCTGGTTTGTAGGGTGGTTAATTTTATAGAGGAACTAGGAGAGTAGAAGGAGGTGGTCTAATCTTTGACTTGATACCACCACCATCCCCAGGTGGTCCTTTCCAGGCTCAGGGAAGGATCGGGGTGGTTATAACGGTAATAAATCGAATCTTATGAAAGAAATGTTGTGGGAATGACTCAAGGAATGATCTCTGTCTTTTCTACTTTTGGTTTTGTACAAATAGACACATGATCTAGTCATTTTGTTATTACCACATATATTATTTGAGACATAGAGATTCAGGTTTAACCTATGAATCAAACCGCATGCTTGGAGTCTCCTACTAGAGAAGACTATGTGATGATGTACTTATCCTGACAGTGTTACCTAACTCTTGAAGGTGGGTGTTTTAATTGGGACCTCTTGGTTTCACTATCGAGGACTTATGAAATCATTCATAGTATGAATTGGTTATCTATAGTACATTCCCAGATTGACTATTTTAGGTGAATTATGTGGTGTGTCCATAGTGACGAAACCAAGATTTCCAATGATAGTGAAAAGGTAACCCTAGTAGTGTTGGATGGACTTGTGCATTGGAGGGTGCAGCTGATTACTGATTTTTAGGGTAGTCTGAACCTTGGTGTTGTGGATTTTATGAGTTTCTAGTTTCCTAGAGCATGGGTGGAGAACAAGGATGCCTTCCAAGAATATTATCCAGGATTAACTTTTCATTAAGGGATAGACTTATACATTTTTCTACACCCCAGGATGGCACTGATATCCATGTTATCATTTTGGATGGCTCCTATAGTGTTTTTTGAGTTAATGGTGTTGTTTTAGGTATTTTATTGGTAGGGCCTTATTATACCCAATGTTTCATCTTGGGTAGCCCAGTCTTGGGTAAGTCACCTATGGTTAATACAATGTCATCTATTTCTATAATAATGATTTGAGACGAGATGTCACAGTTAGTGGAACCAAACTATTTAAGTAATTTAGTTTGGGTTGATATTGGTTTTTGAATAACCAAAAAAAATACTTTTATGCATATTTTAAACATGTTTACGTTTATTTATAATTATATTTTTGTGCTTTACTATTTTGGGTTTTTATATTGGAAACAAATTTTTATGCAATTATTTTTTATGTCACAAAAATAAAAGATAAGGCTGATTATGAAATATGGGTGTGATGAACAAAATTTAAGTCCATATACTTTTTGAATTTATATATAAATAAGATTAAATTAACTTCAAATTTAAAAAAATTAATATGAAAAAAATTGTTTTGTAGAAAAATATTGTTTCAACCATTATATATGATTAATCTTATTTAGTATTGATTATGAATAGAATTTGTATTTATATATATATATATCTAAAATTTATATTAAATACACTATTGAGAAGTGATTGATTTGATATTTTTTATGAAAATTAAATATTTTTAAAAAAGTCTTCGAAAATAAATATTTTACCATTTTCATTTTCATTAAACTAAATCATATTAATTATAAGTTTATCTTAATAAATCAAATTAATCTCATTTCATAATATGAAAATTATAATATAAAATATGAAATAATTTTTTTTATATTTATCTTCTATAAATGATGAACAACAATTTATAATATAAGAAAAAGGTTTTTATGGAAAATTATTACATAAGTAAATAAAATGATAAACTTGGGTATTTTAAATCAAACATATTATTTTAAAATTAATTAATTTATAAATATAATTTTTTGAATAAAATGTTTCAAAAACATTTAATCTATTCTTTTATAACTATTATTCAATAAAAGTTACCGTATTAGACAAAAAATTATTTCTTCCAACATTGAACAAAAAATAAATCATTTTTGAAAAAACATATAAAAGTCAACATTGGATAACTTAGAAATGATGAATCCAAAATCAAAGATAATTTTTTCATATTCAAATTATCAAATTAATAAATTTATCTTTTAAATGGAAATAAAATATATGTATATATATATAAGAAATCCATTTCTATTAAAACATAATTTTTAAGACTCTAATCTATGCTTTTCTAACTGATTAAAATCCATTTGTTTTATTGAAATTTAATTATTCATAATTTTTAGTAAAAATATTAGTCAAATATTTCATTAATTATTTTAGTATGGGGTTTTATTTGAACGAAACTATCAAAATGAAAATTAATTTTGATTAAAATATATTCAAAATTCTTAGGGTTTGACATTCCCCCCCTTAAATTAATTACATCATTGAAATATAAAATATAAATTTCTTATAATAATTATTAGGGGTATCTATATGATAATTATTACAAAAGATATATCTTATAATTTGATATAAGATTAAATATCATAGAGAATACTAAGTAACATATATTTTCACTCAAAATAGGAGTACATTATGATTCTTAATAATTTATTATAAATATAACTCAATATCTATGTTCAAGGTTTTTCTAGAGGCATACCTCCCATAGGTTCATTATGATGATACCCTTTATATGTAAATAGGAAAATCAAATTGATTATGATAATATATAAAATAATTATATTAAATGATCATATGTATTTGAAAACTCATTCATAATATGTCTAATCCAATGGCACCTTCAGTTAATCCTATGATGAGTTTAGATAAAATAAAATATAATTTGATCAATATATAACTCATTTAGTATAACCTAGGTTTCCATGTTATTATTACAATTTGGCTCCCAGACATGCCATAAATACATTCTTTAATCCATCACAATGATTCTTAATGAAAATTGGAATTACTGAAGAATAGCCATCTATACTGTCTAATGAGGTATGAATTCTTATTCCTACTCATCATACACCGAGTGAATAATGACATGATATTAAAACAACCCTTGTTTAGAGTTATTATCCCTATGTAAATCTATGCCACATCCTCTTACAAATTTCAGAATCTATTTAAGGATTCAATTATAAGTATTATCACATAATCTATAATTTACCCAAACAATTGGTTGTTTTCATATAATTATAAAAATTAGTTGTATTATCACTGAAATAAATCATCAGAATAAAAAAAATTAATCATAAAAAATATATAATCCATGTTCTAATACTAGAGAAGGAACTCTAGACTCATACTTCTAGGTTTGGAACTAAAAAAAGTCCTTGATCTAAAGTGTGATGAAAGAATCATTATCTCACTACATTACTATAAGCTTATCATTATGTTTAACAATTATTACACAATCTGAGGAATAAATCATTTTTTGTATTTGAGGATCTGCTATAAACACCACATGTTTAAATATAGTTGATTATGGTAAACCATAATAAACAAAAACTATACACCCTTATAAAATCCTCAATGGTTATACTCATATTCACAGGCTTTGTAAGGGAAATATATTAAATGGTGACCCAATAACCTTGTAGGATAAATATCATCAATTGTTCATCAAAAGTTATATAATAATCATATAAGTAAACATGATAAGGGGAGAACCAAATTATCAAAAATATCAATGAAAAGAATTATTTTTCACTATTCAAGACAAAATGACATGTAATCTCAATTAAAAAACACATCCAATAGTAAAAGTGTGTGAGACAATAATCATGTTACAAGGGTAAAAATAATGGATGTATAAAAAATATTTCATGGAATTGAAAAATATAATGATAAGGAGTCATGGAAAAAACATTAATAATGTAAAATATCAATTCATAGTAATATAAATTCATGTACAACCTTTAATATTTTGAAAATATCCATGTATGTCTGAACATTATATTGTTAACATATTTAATAATGTCCACACATTGGAGATGGGGTTACAACACGTGTACCCTCGGGCATGAGCTACTACATGTGTACCCTGTTTGATTGAGCCAAAACCTATATACTCTTTTGTTCTTATGATATATACCCTATAACCTATATAAAAGTTTCTATTACCCATGAAACCTCTAAGTCTTGGAAAGAAATCCTATACCATATTGGGCTTGGGCTAGAACCCGTGTTCCCTTTTAGGATTGGGATACTACCTACATCGAACTGTGATATAACCCACATAAAATTTTTTATATCATACAATATAAAAAATTAATATATATATTTTAGATATATGTATGACCCCAACCATATATTATCTATAATTATGTGTTCCAATTATAAAAAAACTATGAGAATTTGGAGTGGAGCGAAAAAAAAAATTATTTTTAAGGATGAATAACCTATTTAATATGTTACAAATAACATTTTATGGAAAACAAACATCTTGAAGAGTAAAAACATCATCGTTGTGAAACCGATGTAAGGGAAATATGAAGTTCTCATTAAATAACAGATATTTTTATTTCAATATAAGTTTTCAAATATCTAATAAAATTTGAAATATAATAATAGATCAATGTTATATAAATTATTCCCACAAAATAGCATTTTTCATTAAAGAAATAAATTTTTATTTACTAATTATATTAATGATTTGATAATTTATAAAGTACTATACATTTAGAAAAGGGTTTCTATGGTAGAAATGTAACTCACTATATAAAAATGGAAAATAGCGCATAATAAAATAAATGAGTAGATTGTTCCCAACTGATATAAAATAAATTCAATTAGTAAATTCATAAGTCGATGAATGATTATTGAGTTTGAAAATATCCCTAGACTATTTTTATCATTAGAATTGAAAATTATTGAATGGAAGAAGTTTATGTGGATTTATAAATACATTTAATTGGATGAAAATTTTGAAAAAATGAATCCATGTCCAATGTGTAAACTAAAATCATAAAATAAGTTGGGAATGTGAATCGTATATCAATGAAGAAAAACTAGGATGAAATAACACTTATTGTAGTGGTAACATAATAATCAATAGATACCAGGAGGGTAAAATTTGAATAGAAAAAAATATCATAAATTAAAATATATTTATTATAATTAAATGAAATAGGGTAATGGATAGAGAATTTAAAAATAACGAGGTTTCTTAATATCAAACATATCTTATAAAATTGAAAATAATGAAAAATAACCCTGACCTCATTTCTTAATTTATTCTACAAGTGAACTTGATATCTTGAATAATAAGATATTGTTTATTAAAATAATTAATATCATTATTTTCATATATATATTTTTAATGTATTATTTATTATTATATTGAATTAATTTACCAAATAGTTTACTTTTATGGCTATTACTTGAGGTTGTTTTTTCTATTACTATGAAACTTCTCTAGTATATTGACTATATCATTTAAAAAAAGATATTATAGAGAATTTTTTATTTTTATATGACATATTATTCATGTTGTTTATAATTTTTTGAGTTTGTTATATTTTTACAAATTAAACACAAATTAAGAAATGTGCCTCAATATTTTCATTTATAGTTGTTAGGTTTACTTTGACCATTTATTATTAACATAAAATATATAATATATAGTATTATATTTATATAATATAGGTATTTTTATAAATATAATTTTTTTACATTAATTGAATATTTAAATCCGTCTATATTATTTTTCAATGGAAAATTTTAATTGGTATGTTTGGTGGCGGTAGTTCGCACATACATAAGATAGTGTATGTATTTTCTGAATGGGTTTGGAGGAATCTAAGAATGTGATATTATATTTTTTTAATATATTTTCATTATATTTATAATATTTATTTTACAATACATTCATAGATATAGAATATCCACGTTATTATAGGTAGATGAAGAACAAAAAACTACGGAGTAAGAAATATTCACATTGACAACTTTAGATTTCCCTTGGAAATATCAATTGAAAAGGTGGCCCTAGGATAATTAATTTATACCTGAGGTTTATAAAATATATATAGGATATTTAGTTGAGAAATATTCCTCATTTATGTGTTAAATTTTAAAGGATAGATGTATCATGAAGTCTTGGAAATGTTCACCATTTTAAAGTTAATAGAAGGAATCTTTTGAAGTACACATTGATGTTTCGTTATGTTATGACACAATTGATGGGTCAATAGATTAAAATTATTGAAATAATCTAGTGTGAGGTAACCACGACATATTAAATTATTAACCATAAATATTGAGATATTTTTTTAACATTTTTTGAGTCATTTACCCAAATATTTTTAAACATTCCCATTTTTTTTACCTTGATGATAAGTTTAATCTACATAATTTATATTTAAAAATATATATAATATCACCCATATTACTATATACGTGTTTCATAAAATTTAATATAATCCTTATATAATCTATTTTATGTTAAAAATAATAAAAAATTTACTTTCAAATTCAAATATTTAATATGTAGAAAATCTTTTCTGTATAAAGTTGTTGTTTTCATTTTAGTGTATTATAAGAATATTTTATAATTTAATACCCCATTAATGTGTTTTAATATTATTAATTATATGTTTAATAACTATATAAATTTCAATTTTGAGAAGTGATTACTTTATTAGATTATGTAAAAATTTACAATGGTAATAAAACAATTTTTTAAAATAATAATTTTATAATGATCAAAGTCAATAAATTTAATCAAAATAGTCACACAGAAAAAACATTAAATGATATTTAACTTATTAAATAATATTAATATACACATATAATATTATCAATTCTAATATATACTAGTTTTTAAAATTAATTCCATAATATATGTATAAATTGTTTTTAGAGTAAAATATTACTTAAATTTCTGAAATATTAAACCATGGTATTATAAAGTATACAATGTAATTTTAAATGATTAAATTTATAAATATATTTTTCAGGGAAAAGTTGTTTTAAAAATTTTAAATTTATTTTTTATTATATTAACTCTATAATAGTAATAGTATTATGAAAATCATTATTATTTTCACTCCTCGCCTAAAAAAATATTCTAGGAAAATATCAAAATTTATCTAAAGATAATATTAGAATGATGGATAGAAATTTTTGTTAATATTTTTAAAATTAAATTATAACATTTTAAAATTTATTTCATAAATGAAAACATAATATATAAATAATAATAACTTTTATAGAAAAATTTACATTTAGAACATAATGGTTTCTTACTCTTATTTGTATGTGATTTAAATTGATTACAATAATTTTATTTTCAGGTGGTTTTGTTATTGTTATATTTTTATATTAATATTAATCTAATATTTCATTATTTAATATATTTTTTGTTTATGTGTGGAGAAAAGATCCAACAAAATTATTAATTTAGAGGAAAATAAATAAAAAAATCTGGTGGCGTCACATTCTCCTCCATTTAAATAAATTATATTATCATAATTTTAATTATATCATACTAACAACAAAAATTATTACAATAATAACCAATAAATTCATAGTAATTAATAATATAAAAATAGAGAATTAATACTGATATAAATTATCAAATAACCCATTCATTTAAACCAATTATGCATTGGTTACCCATTGATATAATTTCATAAAACTATGAATCATTCACCTTATCCTAGAATTTCACAGGTCATATTACTAGTTTTTCGTACCTAAATAAATATGTGATCAAATTATTTACAATGGATTATAAAGTTCATGTGAATTAACCAATAATATCACAGTGAGTGTCTAATTAGCTGTTATGTTAAATGAGTACTCATAATGAACAAACTAATGATTGATTTGACAATAAAAAATAATTCTCTAGGGATACTACCCCATGGATTATCTATGCCATAACCACACCCACTTTTTTAGTGTGTAGATATAGATGTAATTTTTTGGAGTATGGAATAATATCTAATTTAACAAAACTCCAAGATGTTTTCTTATTCAAAGACTCATCTTTAAGGTATTTTTTAATTTAATCTCATCCTAATTCAAAAAATAACTATTCTAATTCTAAAAAAAATCTAAAACTGGCCCAGATACATACAGTGGCACCCAAGACCCTCACTCACTACTTCTGTTTTAATTACACATTCTTTAAACACTATCATTGATACTACATGATACTATCCAATCGCAAATGTAAAACATTACCACAAATTTAACATTATATATCACAATAACCACACAATCCCATATATTAAATGGTTAGTGTATGTTAAGATAAAAAAATATAAGTGATTTTTTAATGATACGTGTGAACTGTTCTCCCTAATCGTACCACACTACACTACATTCCAAACTTCCCATTCTTTATAACTATCATAATTGCCTACAGAATTGATAAATAATAATTTTTTTTAGCTTAAACACTGTCTAATGCTGAAAATAGATGAACACATAGTTAAAGGTTAAATAATATTCATATATGAAATCATGATCACATAAGAAACATATTATTAGGATGAACACAAAGTAATATGATTTTCCCTCAACTCATGATAGATGGAATTGTATTCTCAAATGAATAAGAATATTAAATGGTAAACGAGTGCGATAAAATAATCATGATCCAAAGATAATTATCATTTCCATATAGAAAATATAGCATGACAACGAAAAGTATAATGATAAGGAATTATGGAACAAACAACACCCACTAAAACATGATTATTTGAACAAATAAATGCATAACAATCATTAATGTTCTAAATAAATAAAAGAATATTCACCCAAAACATTTGTATCTAAAATAATAATGCATATGATACTAGGGTTGGAAGACTACTCATTTACCCTCTAGTGTTTGGGCTTCTACACATATACCATGTAGGTCTTATGCAACTACACATGTACCCTTTTGGGATTATGTTTTAAGACACACACTCTTTGGGGATTGATCTGTAACTCATGTAACCTACTGGGATTAGGTTATATCCATTTACACTCTTGTTTTGGGGATACAACACATGCACACTCTTAAACAGGGGATTCTATTCGTATATCCTACAGGGAATAGGCCACAACCGATGTACCATTTTTGAGATTAGGAGATATAAATATTCTTCCATTTCATTGGAATGTTATGTATGACCGTACCCATCTATCATCCACATATATGCATTCCAATTGAAATAAGTCATTAACCACATCATTGTGAAAAAATGGACTAATAAATGAGGTTAATTAAATTTCATGATCAGGTCACCAAAATTGAAATAATGAATGGTAACTGCTAGTACCTAAAATTCTATCACCGTAACATATTATTTTATAATAAAATTCATGGTTGATTCAAGAAAAATAAATTCTCTATAAATAAATCCATTATAAGTAAATATAAAATTTTAGTGAAATAGAAATGTGTTCTTGAATGTTATTATATATTCATATAAATGATAATTTTGTAGTCAATATTAAATGTCATTTTTGAAAATACGATGTGATAAAATTGAATATTTTTGTTAAAAATTATTTTTCAATGGTGTATAAATGTTTAATATATAATTATTTCAAATCATTTGAGAGATTTTTTTTAAAAAATACTTTTTATAAAATAATCTTCAATAATTGATCCTTCAATAGACATAAATGTTTAAAAAGGTGAAGTGAATGAATTTTAAAAAAAATCCATTAGAAATATAATTCAATAACAAGTCATTGAAAATACATACATGATTTACAAGTGAATATGGATTAGAAAGTAATAAAATTTATTTTTAAAGGATTTATAACATTATTAATATTTTCAGATACATTTATTGAAAACAAAAATCATAAATTGTGTAAAAAAACATAATTTCCAAAATTGGAGGAGTGAAATATTGTTGTTACAAGAGTAAACGGTTATTTTGATGTTAAAATACAAAATAAAATATTTTGGTGGAATAATGAAGATTGAAATGGCGGAAATCTATAAACAATGAAGATTAATTTTTTTACTATAAAATATACAACATCAATGAGAGAAAAATTCCTTATGAAAGAATCCTTGATTTAAAGAAATCATTTTTCATCAGATAGAAAAGAGGAAACATCTTATGAAATTGGATGTAGTATAATTTTTTAAACATATTAGAAGGATTTTTATGGAATAAAATTTCAATTCATTGAATGTAAATATTAGTTAACAAAATTCCATGCGGATATCATAATTCACGGTGCTAGAGTTTTTTAGAATGGGTTTTATGTGGTAAGAATGTAAACCCTCAAGAAAATGTGACAATTATATATCATAAAATTAAAAAAATAAAGACATTACTAGCTAAAATGAAATATGTTAAAGATGTATAATTACAATTCATTAAATGGGAAATGAGTTATTAAATTCCCTTACATATTCATTATCCATTAAATTTAAAATCCATTAAAGGTAGAAAATGAGATAATATTTAAATCCCACTAATTACATTCAAATTAATAAAAAAACAAAATTAATTTTCAATATATTCACCAAAAAAGGAAATATATAGTGAATATAAATAATTTCTCAAAATATCACAATGGAGATGTAAAAACCCTTAAGATAGTGGTAATGTAAGAATTAATATTACATTATGGGGTTTCCTTGAAATGAACATTAAAATATCACAAAATGAATGTTATTAATTATAATTTATTGTAATGTGGAATTAAATACATCACATAAAATAAATACTGGTTCTTGATATGAAACATATCTCATAAAACTGTAAATAGAGGAAAATTACCCTAAACATAATTCCTTATTCATTCTTCATGATCACCCAATGTCCCTAATTATCAATAATTTTATTTAAAAATTATTTTGAACATTCTACATCTATATATTATTTTATAAAAGAATTTTTTATAGTATACTACTGGGAAGATTCAAGAACCAAATGAATTCATCAATAAAATTTATTAAGGAAAATAAACTGTATAATGATAGAGATCAAAAAATTTGTTGAACATAAATCACCACCAAACTAGAAAAGTGGCATAAAAAACTACCCAAAAACACACAAAAAACCTAAGTCCCATACATAATCACCAAAGTCTAATGAAATGAAACCCCATAAATCTAATCCCAACCCTTCACCCAATGGAACTCTTTCATGACCCTATAGCATGCTATCCAACGGAGTTACAATCCGTTAAAGAATACACATTATTGTCGAAAATCCCATCCATCACGCATGATGGAGAGGTAATTGCTATCCGTTTTTTAACATCCTAGTTCTGGAAGCCACCTAGAAGATCCCCATACAATGTTGGTCATATTGCCCCATGCGCATTTCCCCGAACACCAGTGTTAGCCGACTAGAAGTGAGGGCCTTGGGTGTGATAGTGGGGAAACTATTACAACATTGTATGAGTAACATAGCATTAGTAAAACATATAGCTATAGAAGAAGAAGTAAAACAATAAATAGGTAAATGACGGAAGTAATATTCAACTGGAGTAGATATATATAATTGATGCATGATACAAATTTCTAGGAAAGTAGTCAAACAAGTCATAATGCTGGAATACCGAATTATCCAATGTACAAAAGAAAACAGATAAACTCCAACAACATCACAAGAATCAAAATGGTCCCATGCTTTCCATATCCTCAACAATTAAGTATCTGAAGTAGATGGGCACTTGTCCTTTTCTATACCTGCAGCAATATAATCTTCTTTGGCACAAAAGGAGGACCCGAACAATGTGTGAGACTAAATCCCAGTAGGCAACCACCCAAAGATCTGTGCCAAACAGTCAGTGAATATATATAGTAGTACATAATCAAACTGAAGTAGTAATCAAGGTTGTACTCAAAAGTAAAAAATCATATAGATTCTATGCATTATATTTGATATATCATGTATGAAGATTTTAAAAAATAGGTAACCCTCTGGGAAGTACTCATAACATAACACCACTGGTTCTACTAAACAAGTACAGGAAACCCTCTTGGATATACAGAGAGTCTTACCCCACTATTTCAGCTTTTCATAGACTCTTTGAGGAAGAAATCACCGTCAACTTCATCTATAGTCTCGTATATGTTATTAAAGGCACTCTAGGGAAGCACTCAATGTCTAAATCCCCCTATGGCCCACATCAAGGAACTATAGACACTATGAAGAAGAACTTACATCCATTACCCATATGGTCTCGCATTGTAATAGTAAAACAAACACTCTAGGGAAGCCCTAAACATCCATTCCCTCTATGGTCTACTACACCAGGTTCCCATAGTCCTGTGTAAGTCAATCGAGCACAACGATATATAACATCCAAAGTATACCCCAAGAACTACTTGGATAAATAGTATACAACATAACATCATTGCAGATTGAAAGATCAGTCAACCCTATCAGCACTGGGAATGGAAAGCACAGTAGCCTTACAGGCTAAGTGATACCAAATGGTCATAACAAAAAATTCTTGGGAAAACAATTCCAAAACATAGCAATTTACTCTCTTCACATTCAATTGACCTCTACGCAAGTATACAGGCAGAGCAAGCAATTAACTAGGGTAAAATTGTAAAAATGAAATACCCCTAACAATGGTATTTGGCTCTTTTTCACATTTAACTCAAAGACTATATACTGAAAGGCCCAAACCACTTACCTCGACGTCGTATGATGGATATACCCCGGAGTTGGCTCTTGTATTGACCTAGAACTAGGTAGATCTACAGAAACGGCTAAAACATTCAACCAAATATATCTCTTGAAATATGAGGAATTTGGAAACGATGATCTAGAAGAAGGAAGAGCATACTATGGTGATCCGAACACAAATGACAGTGGTTTAATCAGAGAACAGATGCTGGATCGAGGGCTCAGGGAAAGATCGACATCGTATGGAAGCTCTTGGTAGAAGAAGGAAATGAAAAATATGCTTCTGCTAATTAGACACAACCGAGTCCATTTAATGAAATAAAAAGAAAGTACACCGCATGTACTTTATAAGTACACGACATGTACTTGCCTTAACCGACCCCTACATTAAGCTGTCTCCTGGTCACCACACATATTTGTGTGCCCGGCCGTTTCACGGCCCACACCCGGCTACCCACGGTAACCAAGTACATGGTTTGTACTCATAATGTACATGGAATGTACTTAAGAAATTTCTAGATACTCCTCTTTTCCAATAAAAACACATGAAAAAAGAAATCATACATGAATGGAAGATTTAGGTTCATTTAAATATTCCCCCTTAAGGAAATTTGTTCTTGAATATCCCTAGTCGGGTGGTGTGGAAGAAGAATCCTTGAAACTCTCCAGCCACTGTGATCGTACATTAGCCTCCCTCACCCAGGTCTCATCCTGTACTCACCCCTGATGCCCTACACTCGTACCATAGGAACAGAACGAACACAGAGAACTTTCATACATCGATCAACAATCTGGATATGATGTACCTAAAAAGAGGTGGAGTCCTCTAACTCAACCTCCTCTGGTTGAAAAACATGTGATGGGTCTGAAAAGTAACATTGAAGTTGTGAAATGTGGAAGACGTTGTGCATATTTTGGTACCTCTGAGTTCACTACAACTGATAGGAAACCGACCTAACTCTCTCCAACACCTCAGATGGCCCGACGTACCTCGATGAATCTTACCCTGCCTCTTAATCCTACTATGTCCCAACCTCAGTGTGACTCACAAGAAAACCTGATCTCCGACCTTGGACTCCATAGGTCATCTCTGTCGATCAGCATAAGTCTTCTGTCGAGACTATGAAGTAGCCATCCTTTTCCAAATCAACTCTATCTTCTTTGTGGTCTTTTGGACAAGATGAGGTCCCAGCAGAGCTTCCTCTCCTGCATCCATCAAGAATAAGGATGAACGGAATGGAATATCGTACAAAGCCTCATAAGGTTCCATCTGAATAGATCCACGAAAACTATTATTGTAGGAAAACATCACAAGGGGTATGTGTTTCTCCCATGAACCTCCAAAATCCAGGATGCATGCTCGAAGCATGTCCTCAAGCACCTGAATCCTATGCTCGGACTGACCATCTGTCTAGGGATGGTAAGATGTACTTAGAAGTACCTATGTACCCAAATCCCTATGAAGTCATTTCCAGACCCGAGAAGTAAAATAGGAATCCATGTCTGAAACTATAGAGTGTGGAACCCCATGTCGACATAAAATCTCTCAGATGTAAAAATTTCTTAACTAATCAACATTGATAGTCTCCTTAATCCGTAAAAAGTGTGAAACCTAAATGAGTATGTCAATGACAACCCAAAATGCATCATTCCCTCGAGGTGACCTCATTAAACCTGTGACAAAGTCCATCACGACATTGATCCATTTCCTCTCAGGAATTGGTAACTACTGTAAAATCCCTACTGATCACTAATGCTCTGCCTTCACCTACTGAAAACTGGAACAACTCATGACAAAAACAACAACATATCTCTTTATACCTGGCCACTAATACTGATGATGAAGATCACGATACATCTTGGTGACACCAAGATGAACTTCCCAAACTAAGGAATGAAAATATTGCATAATCTCTTCACTTATGTATGCGGACACCCACATGCACCAATAAAAATGAAAGATATCATCCTGGCCTATGGTCCATCTAGAAATGAGATTCTTTCCCATCACACATTCTCATAGGACTAGGACTTCAGAATCTGAAAGCTACCTCATTCGAAATCGATCATGTAGAGTAGAGGTAGCTGGTAAAGAAAAAATAAATGTCTGCCACTATTTTATATGCACCTCCAAATTCATCTCAGAGAATAGATCCATAAGATTATATTCATAGTTATCCTCCTAAATTTCCTGTATCTGAGTCCTCCGACTCAGTGCCTCTGCAAATGTGTTGCCTTCCCTAGGCGTGTAGGCAAGCTCGATGTCAAAAGACTGAAGGTACTCAGCCCACCTTCGTTGTCTCAAATTCAGGTCATGCTGAGTGAAGATATATTTGACACATTTGTGGTCAGTGAAAATCTCAAAATCTTCTCCCAACAGATAGTGTCTACAATATAGTAAATCATGAACAACAGCTTCCACCATAAGATCATGTGTCGGGTAGTTCCTCTCATGTGACCTCAACTTCCATGACTCGTACGCAATGAATCATTCCCCAACATAAGAACTGCTCCATGGCCGATACCAGATGAATTAGAGTACACAATATAGCTCTTCTCCAACTCTGGAAATACTAGTATCGGTGCTTACGTGAACCCCCCTTTCAGCTCCTGAAAGGCTGACTCCCATGAATCTGACAACAATTACCTCTCACCCATCTTAGTCACGCCCATTAGTGGCACTGCTAAGAATGAAAAGTCTTGTATGAAATGTCTATAGTAACTATCCATCCCTATAAAAGTCCATACCTCAAAAATTTTCTTCCACTACTCAAAGGAAAGTACTACTCTCACTTTCTCTAGGTCTACTGATACTCTTGTCTCTGAGATAACAAGACCCAAGAAGTGAATTTGGTCCTTCCGAAAGTGGAATTTTGAGATCTTAGCATATAACTGATGCTCTATTTGTGCACAAAACACGATATCAGGATGTGTGACATGGTCATGTCGAGTTTAAGAGTACACCAAAATATCTTCCACAAATACTACCATGAAAACATCCATGTATGGATGGAACACTCGGTTCATCAGATCCATGAGGACTACAGGCACGTTCGTGAGACCGAATGACATAACCACATACTCGTATAGACCATACCTTCTTCAGAATATGTAATAGGTATATCAAATAGTCTGATGCGCAACTGATGGTAACAAGTTCTCATGTCAATCTTCAAGAACCCCCGTCCTCCTCGAAGCTGATCAAAAATATCATCGATCCTCCAAAAGGGATAGTGGTTCTTGACCTTCAACTAGTTCAACTTCCGATAATCCACGCAAAGTATAAGGGTACCTTTTTTCATTCTTCACAAATAGTACATGCAATCCTGAAGGAGAAGTAATAGGTTATATGGACCCATTAGCCTGAAACTCCCCCAACTGCTTCTTGATCTCCTGTATCTCTGGTGTAGCCATCCTATAAGTAGGAATGGACACTAGTGCTACTCCTGGAAAAAGCTCAATAGAAAATTCCACCTCTCGCTCTGAAGGAAAACCTGAAATGTCCTCTGGGAAGACATGCTTGAAATGATATACCACTAGAGGAAAGACTATATGTGATGTACCCTGGTCATCTAGATAAAGACTAGAAATTTGGGATGTAACTTCTCCCTACCCATGATGGTCGAGTCCTACTCTTCTTGCCAGGAAATCCCATTCACCGTTATAAAGAAACGATCAGCCCTCTTGTGATGCAAAACTCACCCGACGGTGATAGAAATCGACAATTTTCTAGAAGGAAACTAACCAGTCCATTTGGAGAATGACATCATAGCATGTCATCTATAGGATATAAAGGTTCCATAGATAGTGACACACACAAACCTCGAGAGGGAACTCCTTGCACTGAGGTATACTGGCCATTCTTGTTCCCAACGATGTGTCTATTGTCAAGATATCAAAAGAAGAACAGATACAAAGCCCAAGGCTCTCCACAATAGCAACAGAAATAAAAATATTGGAAACCCCCATATTGAAAAGTGAAGAAGCTAAAATTGATGGAAAAAGGATCGTGCCTCGAACTGCAGAGGTTCTGGGATCCTTCTCTTATTGGGTCTGCTCAACTACAATAGTCTAACCTACACCGCGGCCCTATGGCCCTTCCTGACCACTCCGAGATGATCCACCCTACTATCGTTGAACACCTGATAACTGATTACCACGGTCATGTCATCCACCTCATCCTAATCGGCTGAAACAACACCAGTTCCCAGACTCGTGAAAAAATGGTGGTTCTGCTCCTGAATGAGGAGTCATCGAAGAACCCTTATCTCTAGATACTGGTGAAAAGATATGACAGAAGCACTGAAGATGGCCTATTAGACCGCATGATCGACACTCCACTTGAACTCTCAGGAAGTGGGGCCTCATATGTCGACTCTTCTCTCACTAGTAACACATCACCTAGCTACCATAAAATGTGCCCTGCCTCCTCGAATCCCCACATGTAGAATCCATGTGGTGCTTCATACTATCAATAAGTGGGATACTAACTATGTATGTCAACCCGTTCTGGATCAGCACTTCAGAATCCTTCAGATTGTGCTCCATGATCAGTGCCATGTTGACTATAGAAGTGATAGAAGTCAACATGAAGATATTCACCTGAGATCAGATGTCGTGCTTGAGACCATCCTCAAACATCCTTTCCAGAAATAACTCATCACCATCTGGAATAGGTGTGAATAATTATAGCTCTATGAAATGTGAAGAGTAATCCATGACAGAGAGAGTACCCTACTACAGCCTCGTGAACTCTCGGGCTCGATCGGCCCTCAATGTCTCCGGATATAAGTAGTCATAAAAATCATGATGGAAGTCATCCAAAGCCAGACACCTACTGGAATCCTGCCTGTCAGTTCATATCCCACCATGTCTTGGAGAAATCCCGTATAATTTACATCGCAAGCTTCACCCTCCACTCTGGAGGCATCTCTGGATTCTCAATGATAGTAATAATGGCTTCTATCCATGAATCTACAGCCTAAGGTTCTCATTCCAATATGAAGGTGGAAGGATATTGCTTTTGGAAAACCTCTTCGACTATGCCATAGAAGGGGTAGGGTGTAGTACTCCTCAGATGGTCTGCATAATCCGCATAAATCCCTCTCTAAACTGTGTGTCTGCACCAGTATCCGGAATGACGGTATGTAATAAGGTTGGGACTAGTGGAGGATCTGTTGGTAATCCTTGGTCTTCTATATCCGGTGTCTGATCACTAACATGTAACTGGCGGACAACTGGAGGATGTATCGGTTGAATGACTTGACATGGTAGAGCACACACCTTAGATGAGGATTTATAGGGATTGAAACATAGAAGTTTAAAAAGGGATAAAGAGAACTAAAGCATTAAAGTTTTTAAAAATATGGATACACAACGTGTATAAATCCTACATGGTGTGTTCCTTTAAGCCTTCACCTGGGCGCGTACTTCTTCCAACTCAGGTTTTGAAACAACCCATACACACGACATGTTGTCCTTACACGTGTCGTACACTTGAATCCTATTTCCCCTGCCCATGTTCTTCAGCACGTCTAAGACACATGATTCTCCTAAAACAAGACTACACGGAATTTTAGTGCTAGAAATGATGTGTACTAGACAAACTTCACCAACCCGTGTTTTTCCCTACACTATTAATTACACAGCTCACTCTACATGGCATGTTTATGAAAAACATAGTGTGTTCTAAAAGAAATTTTCTGACCCATTTTTTCCATTACATGGTCGAATTCAAGGGTTATACTACACGGCATGTTCAAGGTTGACATGACATGTATAACTTAAGTTTTTTTCTTTCTGTGTCATTAGTTACACGGGTGGAAACATGGTCTACACCACAGGGTGTGTGCATATGGCACATGGAGTGTTCTAAATGATTTCCCAGCCTAGTGTTTGTTTCCCAGGCAGTTTGTAACACAGTTAGAGACTACACGATGTGTTCATAAAGTACACGGCGTGTACTTAAAAAAACAGTTCCTTCTCAAATAGAAGAACACACGGAGTGTGTGTCCAACATTACACACCATGTATTCTGGGGTTTTCCAGACAGTAAGCCTGAGAATCTACATCGGAACCCAGAAAAAACTAAAATGAACATTATAGGGAAAAATTTCGAACTATGAGGGCCCATACTCCTTGAGAATCAAGGCTTGGGATGTTATACATATCATATATAAACAAATAATATAAATGACCCAACAAATTCCGGTCCATAAGGGCCCATAACACCTCAAAAACCAAAGTATGGCATTAATTCAAACTAAGGTTATACACAAATAAATACCCTATCAAATAGAAGGTATTCTATCATTGCTTCTATCCTAAGAGAATTCATATCTAGCACAACATCTATCATAACCACATGCAATCGCTAAGGCACCCAAAATGGCATGGCAAGAATGCATGACATGTGATTTCTTGCAAGTGCATATATCATTAATGAGATGGAATACACTCATATCATCATGTTACAACAGAAATATAACCTCAATAACATCAATAATAACAACACAAAAAATTTGAGTCACCCAATAGTGAAATCAAATCTACCGTAAAATTGAAAAACTAGAAAAATTGCAATGAACAAGGTAGCTTGGGTTTTCCCTATACACAGGTTAGCTACTCCTATACACAACGTATTACCAAGTACTTATTCCTTCATATCCCTCGATATAGGCTCTAAATAATAAGTGAAAAGAAAAGAACCTTCCTTTGATACGACTTTGTAACGTCCCAGTTTCGGAAGCCACCGAGAGATGCCATGTACCCGGTTGGTCACATGCCCTCAAGCACATTTCCCCAAATTGTAGAGGTTGCCGACTAGTAGTGAGGCCCTTGGGTGTGATATTGGTGAAACTATTCCTACATAGGAAGAGTAACACATCGGAAGTAAAATAGATAGCAATTGAAAAAGCAGTAAAACATGAAATAGGTCAACAACAGAAGTAATAAACCACTATAACATACATATATAATTTATGCTTGATGGAAATGTCTAGGAAATCATCCAAATATGTCACAATGATAGAATATAGAAATATCCAAACTAAAAATGAAAACAGATAAACTCTAACAGCATCACAAGCCTCAACATGGTCCCATGCTCTCAAGCTCCTTAGAAATCATGTTCCTGAAGTAGAAGGGTGATTGATCATATCTATACCTACAATAATATAATATTTTTGGGCCCAAAAGCAAGACCCAAATAGTGTCTGAGACTAAATCCCATTATTCAACCACCCAAAGATCTAGGTCTAACAGTTAGTGAATATATATGGTATGCCATAACCATAATGAAGTAGTAAACAAGGAAGTACTCAAAAGTAAACAATCCTATACTTTCAATGCATTCAATTTCATATATCAAGTAAGAAGAGAATCATAAATAGGTAACCCTCTTGAAAGCATTCATATCCTAACCCCACTGGTTCATCCAAATATATATAAGCTACCCTCTAAAATGTGCACACAATCAAACCCCTCTTGTTCATCTTTTGTACATAATCTCTATGGAAACACTCATTGTCAATTTCCCTTATAGTCTCGTATAAGTAACTAAATGGATCTTTAGTGAAGCACTCAACATCAAATTCCCATTATGTTCCGCATCGAGGAACTATAGAAACTATAAGGAAGAACATACAACCATTACCATTATGGTCTCGCATCGTAATAGTAAAATAAACACTCTGGGGAAGCCCTTAGTGTCCATTCCCCCTGTGGTCTACTATAACAGGTTCCCACATCCCTATGTAAGTCAATCGACCACAATGATATATAACAGCCTAATTATACCCCTTGAACTACTTGTCAAAACTTGCTACAACATATCAACATGTTAGACAAAAAGATCACTCCATCCTATCAACACAAGGAATGGAAAACAGAGCAGACTAACAGGTAAAGCGAGACAAAATGGTCATAACAAAACATGCATGGGAAAACACTTCCAAAGAATGAAAATTAAACCTATTTACATTCAATTAACCTCTACTTAAGCATACATTCATCGATGGAAATTATCATGGCTAAAACTGAAAACACGCAATACCCTAAACATGGTTATTGGGCACTTTGGCACATATAACTCAAAGACTATCTACGGAAATCCACAAACCACCCACCTTGGCATCGTATGATCGATATACCCCGACATCGACCCTTGGATTGACCTAAAATGTAGTAAATCTACAAAAAATGTCAAAAAAATTGATCTGAATTTAACTCTTAAAAGAGGAGGAATTGGTAAATGACGCTCTGGAAGAAGGAAGAGCTTACAATGGCGATCCCAACTCAATTGACGATAGTCAAATCAAAGAAAGAATTCTTTATCAGGGGCTTGGGGAAGGATCGATGTTATATGGATTCTCTCGGTTGAAGAATGTGATGAATAAGATTCTTCTTAAAATTATACTTGACCCAGGCCCATTTATTGATATAAAACGAAATTACATAGTGTGTACTTTATAAGTACATGACACGTACTTGCCTTAACTATACCCCATATTAATTGGTCTCTAGGTCACCAAACACGGCCATGAGAATGCCTATTACATGGGCAGCACCAGGCTACCCATGGTAACCAAGTACATGATGTGTACTCATAAATTAGGCGGCTTGTACTTACGAAATTTACCAGACACTCTACTTTTCCACAATAAAAACACTAGAAAAAAAGAAAAAATACCTGAAAAGAAGATCCAGGTTCTTACACATTTAAATATTCTGGTGGTCCTCGCTGCCAACTATCCCCAACAACCATCACCTTCGCAATAGGAAGACGTCTTCCATCATCGTCAATCAGTGCCATTTGGCCAACAACTATCTGTGCTGCATCCCGAGCTTCATCTCGCCATGTGTCATGTGGCCCTAAAGTCATCATCTGTGATTTTCTCCAAATTTCATCCCCCGATCACAACCCTAGGTCCATGATAATGGTGACTAGGTCATGTGTGTCATCACTAAGAGCACCTGATCCACCAATCTTGTCCCGCATCATGCTCCCTGCAACTCGTGTGTTATAGTCCCTGCAATTCATCACCACCAGAAAGACATAACCACACATCGAACGAAGGTAAAATGTGAGGATCCCACATCATCCCTGCCACTATTACATGATGTTTTTTGGTCGATTTCTCTAAAAATTTATCGGTATGATTAATATGATCAAATTCATACAAAATTAACGGGATAATATAAAAAACTGTCTATGTGTATGTTGTTTTTATTCAATTATATAAAAATTATAACTTTTCTTATATTTTACCAAAATGGACCAAACAAAGAATGTTTCCTTCATATGTTCATTTATGGTAGTTGAGATTATTATGGATTTTAATTATTAATATGACATATTGAATTTACAATATTATATTTCTAGAATATCTATATTAACACATATATCAACTTAATATATTTAATAAATTATTAAATTTCATATAAATTAGGTGGTAATTTATAAATAGAACTCATCATTTATAGAATACGTACTCTAAAAATTTCATAATATGATGCCATTATATTTAGAACATTTTTATAGATAGGTAGAAAAGATATATGCCAGTATTAAAAAAACATTTTTTCATATGATTAATACTGAATTAATATAACATTATTATATATAGAATAATTTTTTGGTAGAAGAAGATTAAGATTAAAAATAATGTAGTAAAAAATACTCATGTTAATAACTTGATATTTACCTAGGAAATATTCATGGAAATGGATTCATTAGGCTAACTAAATGAGACTTGATGACTTTTAACACATGATTGGATTGGTAAGGGAAAAAATATTAATTTTTTATATATTAGAATCATTGAAATATATGTTTCATGAACTTATATAAGTGGCCCTATTATAAGTGAAATGAAAAATAATTATTAAAGTACCTATTACATTTCAATAATGGAGTGGAACTGTTCATCCATAAAGAGATTAAAAAAGTCAGAAATAATAGTCTATGGGGCTATATTGGTTCTATAAAGTCTAAATTATTAAAATAAATACATGTTTTAAACATGTTTTGAGTAATTTATTGTAATATGTCAACATAATAACATTTAGGTTTTCTCTATTATAAATAGTTTTTAATTGATTTTATTATGTTTTACTAAAATTATAAGATTTAAAATCATATCAATTTGGGTGTTATGAACCTAAATTTAAGTACCATATAATAAAATTTAATTTCTAAATGATATATAATTAACATTAATCTAAAAAAATTAATATTTAAAAGAATTTTTTTGTTAAAAAATTTTTTCTTCATCATTAAGTGCTCTAAATTTGTATAGTACTGATTATCAATTAAATGAGTGTTATTAAATTTATTCATAGTTTTAAAAATTATAATAATGTCATTTCATTTAATATATTTAATTCTTTTGTTAGTTAAAAATTACAAAATATTAGTGAAAAAAATCATTAAAAATAACGTTTTTACCTTTATCAGGGTCAATACCATAATTATTTACAATAATACTAGTTTTCATGAAACTAAAACAAACCATTTATATAATAGGAATTTGATATATAAAATATTAAATCCATTTTTATAAATTCCATTCTAAAAATGATAGGAAGTTATATTAAATATATAAAAATTAAAATAGCTCTTGGAGAAAAACATGACATAAGTTTCCTAAGCATTAAACATGAGTTCGAAAAATTAAACACAGTATTTTAAAATGATTTAATTTATAAATATATTTTTTTAATAATAAAAATGTTTCTAGAAAAATTATTCCATTAATTTATTAGGGGAATGCCTTAAAATGAATGTTATTTGTTAAAATAGCATATATTATCTACTAACCTCAAAATCAACTATTTGATAGAAATAAAAAAAATCTCATCCTTAGATAATATTAAAATGAATAATAAAAAATGAAGTTAATATTTTCAAATTAAAAGAATAAAATATATAAATTTTTATTTCAAAATAAAATTATATATATAAAGAATAACTTTTTTTGAAAAATTCACATTTAAAAAAAATAAATGTTCTTAATCCTATTTTCCTAAATTTATAAATGAATACAATATTTTTGGAAAGTGGTTTTATTATTCATAGAAATTTTTATTAATATTCATTGATTATTTCAGGAGAAATTTTAGTTTTCAGATACATGGGAAGAAATATATCAAACAATGTATAAATTTAGAGAAAAATATCTTCCGAAATCCCATGTATCACACTCACCCCCATTTAATAAATTACATCTTAAATATTTTATTTTTAGTATACATATAATAAAACCTATTGGAATTTAATATATAATAATGAATTTAGATTTATATTCTAAATAGATACAGATCTATTTAAGTTACGGAATACTATGTAACTATGCATTTTATTTATAGTAGGAACATATTTATATTGTCATGTTTTTTTTCAAATATTTCACTATATCTATGTAATAAAAATTCCCAGAGCTATAACTCACAGAATATAGTTTACAATATCATATTTTTAGTTAAATATTAAAAAATATTATAATTATATATAATAAATTCTTATAAAATTATCATATTTATATGAAAACTCTATCATAAGACGCCATCTCTAATTAAACATTCGTTTCATTCATGTATTAGTTTAGTTTCACTTTGATATAATTAAATTGAAGTATATATCCTTTAGTATGTCACCTGATTTCCATGGTCCTATTAATATTTTTCCCTCCTATGATAAATATATTCTCAAATCCTTCATAACAGTTTCTTAAAAGAATGTGAATTACCCAAGGATATCTTCCAGGAGTGTCTAATAATGTTTATAGTGTTAGAGCCACTTGTCATAAACCATGTGATGATTAATTTTATAATATTATAGCCTTTTTTGGGTTATTACCTCTATGTGTATCTTTTCCATAACCCCTTCCCCCTTACAGAATCCAAATAGAGATATTTTTTCAAATATTATTGCATGAATTTTATATGTAAATAAGTATTGGGTGTGATCTAATACAAAGAATAATACATAGGGTTTTCACTAAAATAATATCTTAATATTTCCCAAAATAACTATACTTGTCCAAATATATAACTTAACCATATTCTTATACCAACTAATGAACCCCGGACTCACACACTTGGGTTTACTGCTAACAAATACTTCATTAAAAACTGGATCTGTAACAACTCGAGAATTTATAAGAAATATTAATTTTATTTTCTTTCATATCATTTTTTTCCACTACATCAAGATTATCTTGCACTATACGCAACACCGCATTAGCTTGCAGTATACGCAACACTATTCTTAGATTGTGTTACACACAATTTCAAATTCGTTTGATAATAGTCATTCTACGCAACATTGAGTGTGTATATATATATATATATTCAATGTATAAATGAAATATGGTTGGATTTTGTTATATGAAAAAACAAAGGAGTCTTTCATAACATGCAACCCTAACTTGGCTTTCATTACACGCAATCACGTCCTTCCTCAATAGCGTGTGTTGTACGCAATACCGGGTTTCAAAAAATGCAGTTTTGCCACCTTTTGATAGCGCACCCAATTTAAATCTATTTTTTGACATTTTTATAAGTTAAATTTTACAAAATAAAATTATTCTTTCGAATCAGGATATAAAATTTTATCTTGGATGAATTTTTCATATTATTCTGATAAGTTTCATATTTTAATGAATAGTAAAAACACGGTATATTTTAATTAAAAACAATTTTTTTCATCATAATAACTTATGTGGTTAAATTATAATATTGAATGGTTTTAATGTATAAGTAGAATATATTTTTACCATTTAATATAATGTATGTCATTATCATTGATTTTACACTGAATTCGTAGGTTAAATAAATTCAATCTTTTGCAATGTTTTAAAGAAAACCCCGTTTTCTTTCGACAACAGGATTAATTTTAATTTAATTTCTGCAACTTTTGTTTATTGATTTTGGAAAAATAGATTCCATATTTGGAATCAGTGGGTCCAAATTATGTTAATAAGCTACTTTTTATTTTTGGGCATTATAAATAGTAACTACGGTAAATTTTATTTACCATAGTTAAAGGTAAATAGGCCAATTAAGGGTAAAAATAATATTATAAAATTACCCTAACACTTGGAAAATCCTATTGGATGACTAAAAGTAGACCCATATCACCTAAGGGTCGGATTAGAATCATTTAATGAACTTTTTTCGATGAAAATAATTTAATTATTATTAAAACTGAAGAAAGTGACAACATGTAACTCTCTTAAATCGTATTAGTATATTAATTTTAATTTACTGATAAACATAATGAAACATCGAAAATGAATAGTCTCCAAAATTCTATTGAAATTATCTACATCATATGAATTTATTTATAATTTTTAGGGATTATATAATTATCATTAATTGTGACACAATAGTGATGCAGAAATTGTTTGTCTAGTGAAAAATCAAGAATATAGTTTTTATTAAACTAATAGTGACCATAAAAGGCAAAACACCCTGACCAAAACATATTGGTCATTTAAATTTAAACCATAATAATCCAATGGTCTAATATTTTCCCATTTGGAGCCTTATAAAAGCGATTATGACACTTATATTATTTTATTTTAAATGATGCCAAAGTTGTCACCTTCATAATTTAATAAATATAACAATTTACATATTGTGATTTTAAGATGATAAATTCGAGTAAAAGTATTATTGTGAAATTTAATATATTTATATTCATCATAGGATTTTATTTTTAATTTTTATTCAACAAATAAGTATATTAAATAATTATACAAACAGTTTGTAGTAATTATTTTATTAAGAGATAAACCAAATAAATGGTTTTAAAAAATAATAAAATAAATATTATATGAACTATTTAATGTGCTCAACTAATTTTATAGATACATTTGACCTTTTATGAATCTATTAAAGCTTTTAGTTAGAACATATATTCTGTATATATTTTATTTAAATTCAAATAAATGAATAGTGTCAAAATTGACACTATTGTTATTTTATGAAAATAACATATTATAAAATTGTTTAAAAATCACAAAAATATTTAAAAATTATAAATTTAATTTTATATAGTCTAAAATGTTATAAAGTATACAATTATGGACAATTCACAACAAATAAGTAATTATTTGTTATAATTTAAAATTTAGAATGTTATTACCACAAATAAAATTAAATTGATTAAATAAGGATAAATAAAATTGATAATGTTTAAAATAAATTCATAACATGTCTAAATTTTATTTTTTGATGATATTACAACCCTATTCCATCTAATATTTGAATATGAGTCATTTTTGGTGGTTTTTAAGTGGCTTTAGATTTATTATAAATTAATATTTTTAAGATTTCCAAAGGTACCCCTCTCCTCCCTTATAAAAGGGCACCTTCTCCCTCTCATCTTTACACAACTTTGAGCCTTCAATATCGGACCAACCCTGGACATTTCCCTTATCAACTTCCCTAGAAACATTCTAGAGGTCATGGTTCTCGTAAAAGACCAATTTTAGTACCCTAATAGGAGGTTTCAAAGAGGCGTGTCAAAGAAGAGGTAATATCTGTTACCGATTCTTTCAATTTTCTTTCTTCTTCATCTTCTTATTATTTAGTTGTTTCATTATATTGTAATTACATAAGTATCAATAATATAATGAAATTTTATTATAAATATGAAGCAACACCATTTCACCTTCTATCCATCCTATGGAAAATAAAATCAACGCGCGTGCGTACGTACGAAATACCGTCTCCACGCCGTGGTGTAATCGGTTTTTCCACCAACACCTTACATGGATGGGTATAATGGTGTAAATAATAACTATAAATAGTTATTATAACATCATAAGGATTCAGATATATTGTATCATCCACTCCAATTAAATTCAATAATTATGGAAATGATATCATCGCTCGTGCATACGTAGAGACTACTGTCTCCATGACGCGATGAGATTCATTCTCAATGATTAACCATTCATGAATTTTTATAAAGTATATATAATAAGTAATCATGAAATATATGACATAATAATGATACTGGATTTATGTATATATATATGTATGTCATCTACTTATTTCCATTCAACTCAATAAGGAAACGAAAACAGCGTTCATGCGTACGTACGACCAACCGTCTCCATGAACGGTGTACTTCTTTCCATTTATTGATCAATTATATATATGTATATTCTGAATATATTTTATATATAAATCAAGTTTTATACTCTGGAATTATGTAATCATGTTCTATGTAATCATATGAATAATTACAAGTGAAAACACGGACGACAAATGAAACGATTTTACCCAAAATGCTCTTTAACATGGAATTTAAAAAAGAACAGGTAATATAAAGTCATAAGTGAACCATATATGATATCATATCAATGAATATGATTCTTTAATAAGTCAATGACAATATTTAAATCATTATACAGGAGGTTCAGATACATATTAAGCATATTGGACAAAAGGTAAGGGATAACCTTTCCAATCTCGTTCTTATCTGAGATTGTTTATTCGTAATTATTTAATGGGGCTATTGTTATCATCCAATTCCATGTTTTCTAAAAGTGTTTTTATTTATTTTTGAAGTAATTTTTACCCATTTTTTGACTTTTACTACATGGTGTGTAAAAATATTTCTTTTATGAGGTACTTTTTTAATTTTCCGGCAAAAGTACGAGAAGAACATTTTTTTAACTTATACGTCATGAAAGGATTTTTACGGTTTTGTAAATAATTATTTTCATAAAGCTTACTCCAAAATATTTCATGGATATTTTTAACAAAATACATATATTTTAAAATTTCATGACATTTTTTGAAAAGAAAATGATTTTGAAGAAGAAAGGATATTTTCTTCAAGAGTTCATTTCAAGTGTTTTATCAAAACCGTTTTTCATCTAAGATGACATTATTTCATATGTGTATGTTTCAAGTAACATGCCTCTATGATTTAAATTGTTTCAATATTCTTATTATGAAATGATATCCATTACTTTTATATGGATTATGTGATTATAGGATGATGTTTATGAAACCCATTTTATTTAATGGGTTATTATGAATGATGTATGTTTATTTTGTGGCACAAGTAAGAATGATTTCATTATGAGATGGGTGGGACCTATATCTCCCTCCAATGCATTGGGTAAAGATTTATATCTCATGAGATAGACATGGCTGGAATGGTAAGTTAATCCGGTTCATTGATACAGGACTGAAATGAGGTGGGAACTCGATTCAGAAAGGGACTTTTTCCACTAAGATGGTCTTGGCATCAATGCCTTAGATACTATGGAAATCATAATAAGTTCTGAATGGTTTCCACAGCTACATGTTTTATTCCCGTTATATTTTATCATGGTTAATGTTCAATTTTTATATATGCCACACGTACTTCCATGATTTATTTCTTTCCTCAACATTTTGATGTTTAAATTTCATGTTCAAGTTTTTGCTTTCAAATGTCTATGGGTTGTTTTATGTTCTCTATATTTACCCTTACTAAGCATTTGAGATCACCCTTTTTATGTTTTATTTTACCCAAGAAATAAATAAAGGTTTTAGGTAAGGAAAAAAGGGAAAGAACATTATAGAAGATGTTTAAGATCTTTCAACATGATTAGAAGTTTATATTCCAAGTTTCCAAAGACACTAAACTATTACGATCCTTGTGTGTCTGTTTTTGTTATGTATTAAGTATTCCGCAAAAGTAATTTAATTTCCATGTACATCAAGCTTTGGGTCTCTGCATTTGGTATCAGAGGAAAGGTTTATTCAACCTTTAGAAACTAGGATGCGAAAACTATAATGAGATCCCTAGAGATATTTCTAAGGTATGTATATGGATGTAACTAAGGTTTAGTAATGTCCCTAAGGTTTAGTATAACTATTGGTTATAGTCATATAATTATGTTGACAATAATGAATAACCTAGGGTGAACCAAAGATATCAAAGGTTAAAGAAGGTGTCATAAGTTATACATCCTATAAGTGACTTTTTATGATTATGCGGTTCCTCATTATTTTAACTGTTTCTTACACAATGGTTTCTGGTTTTAGTTAATGGAGGGAACCAGAAGGAATAGGGTTGACATTAAATCTTATGGACAAATTAGTGACCACGTGTAGCGAAATTGTGTAATGCCTAGAGAGAAATATATTATGATTATGCCGAATCAGACATCGCGATATATGATTAACAAGGTTAACTTTAGTGGCATTCCCAATTCATCAAATAAGAGGAAGATAGACTTTTATGCATGTTCGCATGTTGAGGAGCATAGAGAATGGAAGATTGAGATTTCTAAAGAAGGGAAGAAGAACCTTCATGAATACATCAAATGGAGGGGAAGATGTTATCTGTGTAGAGAGAAGGGTCATAGAGTGACAGACTGTTATGGAGTTCAATGACTTATCTGTGGAGAACATGGGAATTACCCAACTCAATGCCCTGACCTAAGAGGTTACATCTAAATCAAGGAAGGAATTATTCCATGACAATCATTGAATAGGATGGTTTGAAGTGTTTATGTATTTGTATTCAAGAATAATGTTGTTGAGGTACTTTTATGGTATATTGGAATACCTATATATTGGTCCATTGTTGTTTTCCATAAGAATATGGAATGAGTAACCATGGAAAGTGATTGAGATATTTTTGGAAAGAAAATTATATGCGCATAATGAAGGGATAAGGAGAAAATGAAATGTTTTACAATATTCATGAGATAATGAATGACATAAGGACAAAGTGATATTATGGTTTGAGTATATAGAATTTTTGGATTTTGGTATGTGGAAAGAGTTAACTTCTGAGAGTATTTATGTTTTCAATAAGGTTCAATGGGTATTCAATTTTTTCAATAGAATACATGATTAAGGTATTCACATGATTAGAATGTGACAAACAAGATATATGAGGGATAAATAATGGTATTCACATGCTTGTTATATGACCTTTTTAGTAATCGTTCTCTTTATACTATGAGTTTGGAAAGAAGTATTTTGGATAAGCCTATAGATTCGAATGAATTATGTTGAACATATGTTTGTATTGTTTAAGGGTAGAATTTTTTTTTCGATATTATTTCTGGAATTTTATAATAGTATAGTTTTAGAAAAAATAAAACTTGCAGGACGGGCGACAACCCATCGCGTCGGACAAGGCTGTGGAAATCGAACCCACAACCGATGTGTGACAGGCCTTTATCGCATACCACTGGCCTACATGATGTCTCTAGTTAGTATTAATTAGTTTTAATTTTTTAAGTGGTATGAGATATGAGGTATATGTCCATTTTAGGAACCATATATGATTAATCGACTTATGTATATTTAATAACTTTTGCTCGCCTTTTGTTTGATACACATGGAATGATCCGTCATTCTATCACATGATCTGCTAACACTTCACGAATAACAAATTCAACTTCTTTCCTTTAAGAGATGAAGTGGAAATTGTTCTAGGCACGAACAATAGTGAGATTGAACCAATATCATGTAAGTATTTCTTTTAATTCATCAAATTTAGGGAAATGATCTTCAAAACCAAAATTTTTTTCCTAGTTCCCTCATATCCGATGAATTTGATTGTACCTTAGATCATCACAAATCCATGGCTTTGTGATTGTTGGCTTTTTCATAGCCATGTTCTCTACCACTCTCCATCAGAACTTGATGTTTAGATTTCTCTTCGATATACATATTTTCACCTATGTTCTCCTATATGGAAACTCGATGATGATTTATTTTTGGTAATAGTTACGTTTCATACTTTAGTTTTTAAAAATTATGTTTTAGTATTTCTTTTTACGATGTGGGTTTCAATGAATAGTAAATGATTTACATCCCCGACAAATTTCGAGGGAAAAATTCATTTTAAGGGGGTAGAATATAACAAACTGAGATTTTATAAGATATATTCATTTTAATTTCTTTCATATCTTCTGTAGTACGCTACATCAAGATTATCTTGTGCTATACGTATAACCGTATTAGCTTTCAGTATACGCAACACTATTCTTAGATTGTGTTAAACACAATTTCATGTTTGTTTGAAAATATTCATTCTACACAACATTGAGTGTATATATATATATATTCAATGTATAAATGAAATATGGTTGGATTCTGTTATATGAAACAACAAATGAGTCTTTCATAACACACAACCCTAACTTGGCTTACATTACACGCAATCGCGACCTTCCTCGATAGCGTGTGTTGTACGCAATACCGGGTTTCACTAAACAATGATATATGGTTATAATATTATCACGAACTAGCTGTTATAAATAGTATTAACTACATTTTGAATTTTATAACATTATTATTCACCTTACACATTTTCTAGAACGTGGTATGAGAACAAAATAAATTTTTCGGGTAAAATAAGTATTTTTAAAAAAAAAATGCAATTTTTCCCCCTTTTGATGGCGCACCCACATTAAATCTAGTTTTTGACATGTTTATAAGTTCAATTTTACAAAATAAAATTATTCATTGCAATCATAATATAAAATTTTACGTTGGATAAATTTTTCAAATTATTCTGATAACTTTCATATTTTAATGAATAGTAAAAACACGCTATATTTTAATTAAAAACAATTTTTTTCATCGTAATAACTTATGTGGGTAAATTATAATATTGAATTATTTTAAATTATAAATAGAATATATTTTTACCATTTAATATAATGTATGTCATTAGAATTGATTTTACACTGAATTCGTAAGTTAAATAAATTCAATCTTTTACAATGTTTTAAGGAAAAACCTGTTTTTTTCGACAATGGGATTAATTTTAATTTAATTTATGAAACTTTTTTGTATTTAATTTGGAAAAATTGATTCCATATTTGGAATCAGTGGGTATGAATTTTGTTAATAAGATACTTTTTATTTTTGGGCATTATGAATAGTAACTACGGTAAATTTTATTTACCATAGTTAAAGATAAATTGGGAAATTAAGGGTAAAATTAATATCATAAAATTACCCTAACACTTGAAAAATCCTATTGGATGACTATATGAATACCCATATCATCTAAGGGTCGGATTAGAATCATTTAATGGACTATTTCCATGAAAATAATTTAATTATTATTAAAACCAAAAAAAGCGACAACATGTCACTCTCTTAAATCTCATAAGAATATTAATTTTAATGTAGTGATAAACAACATGAAACTTCAAACATGAATAGTATCTAGAAAGCAAATGAAATTATCTACATCATATGAATTTGTTTATAATTTTAGGGATTAAATAATTATCATTAATTGTGACACAATAGTGATGCGGAAATGGTTTATCTAGTGAAAAATCAAGAATATAGTTTTTATTAAACTAATAGTGACCATAAAAGGCACAAAACCCTGACCAAAACTTATTTTTCATGTAAATTTCAACCATAATCATCCAATAGTCTAATATATGACCATTTGGAGCCTTATAAAAGCGATTATGAATCTTATATTATTTTATTTTAAATGATGCCAAAGTTGTCACCTTCATAATTTAATAAATAAAACAATTTAAATATTGTGATTTTAAGATGATAAATTCGAGTAAAAGTATTATTTTTAATGTTAATATAATTATATTTATTATAGGATTTTATTTTAAATTTTTATGGAACAAATAATTATATTAAATAATTATACAAAAATATTGTAGTAATTATTTTATTAAGTGATAAACCAAATAAATTGTTTTAAAAAATAATAAAATAAATATTATATGAACTATTTAATGTGATACACTAACTTTATAGATACATATGACCTTTTATGAATCTATTAAAGCTTTTATTTTGAACTTATCTTCTGTATATAGTTTATTTAAATTAAATTAAATGAATAGTGTCAAAATTGACAGTATAGTTATTTTATAAAAATAACATATTATAAAATTGTTTAAAAATCACAAAAATATTTAAAAATTATAAATTTAATTTTATATGTTCTAAAATGTTATAAATTATCCAATTATGGTCAATTCACAACAATAAATTAATTATTTTTTATAATTTAAAATTTATAATGTTATTACCACAAATAAAATTATATTGATTAAATAAAGATAAATCAAGTTGATAATGTTTAAATTAAATTCCTAACAAGTCTAAATTTTATTGGTTGATGATATTACAACCCTATATCATCTAATATTTGAATATTAGTCATTTTTGGAGGTTTTTAAGTGGGGATAGATTTATTATAAATTAATATTTTAAAGATTTCCAAAGGTGCCCCTCGCCTCCCTTATAAAAGGGAACCTCCTCCCTCTCATCTTTACACAACTTTGACCCTTCAAGCTCGAAAAAACCATGCCCATTTACCCTCTCAACTTCCCTATAAACATTCTAGAGGTCCTGGTCTTCTTCAAAGACTAATTGTAGTACCCAAATAGGAGGTTTGGAAGAGGCGTGTCAATTAATAGGTAATATCTGTTACCGATTCTTTCAATTTTCTTTTTTCTTCAACTTCTTATTCTTAAGTTGTTTAATTATATTGTAATAACATCAGTATCAATAATATACTGATATGTTATTATAAATATGAAACAACCCCATTTCACCTTCTATCTATCCTATGGAAAACAAAATCACCGCACGTGCGTACGTACGGAATACCGTCTCCACGCCGTGGTGTAATCTGTTTTTCCACCAACACCTTACATGGATGGGTATAATGGTGTAATGAATAACTATACATAGTTATTATAACATCATAATGATTCTGATATATTGTATCATCCACTCCAATTCAATGCAATAATTATGGAAACGATATCATCGCTCGTGCGTACGTACGGACTACCGTATCCACAACGCGATGAGATTCATTCTCAATGATTAACCATTCAGGAATTATTATAAAGTATATATAATAAGTAATCATAAAATATATGACATAATAATGACACTTGTTTTATGTATATATATATATATGTATGTAATCTACTTATTTCCATTCAACTCAATAAGGAAACGAAAACAACGTTCATGCGTACGTACGACCTACCGTTTCCATGAACGGTGTATTTCTTTCCATTTATCGATCTATTATATATATGTATATTATGAATATATATTATATATAAATCATGTTTTATACTCTGGAATTAATTAATCATGATCTAAGTAATCATAATAATAATTACAAGTCAAAACACTAACGACAAATGATACGATTTTACCCAAAACGCTCTTTAACATGGAATTTACAAAAGAACGGGTAATATAAAGTCATAAGTGAACCATATATGATATCATAACAATGAATATGATTCTATAATATGTCAATGACATTATTTAAATCATTATACAAGAGTTTTGGATACATACGAAGCATATTGGACATATGGTAAGGGATAACTTTTCCAATCTCGTTCTTATCCGAGATTGTTTATTCATAAGTATTTACTAGGGCTATTGTTATCATCCAAGTCCATGATTTCTAAAAGTGTTTTTATGTATGTTTGAAGTAATTTTTACTCATTTTTGACTTTTACTACATGGTGTGTAAGGAATATTTCTTTTACGAGGTACTTTTTGTCTTTTCTGGCAAAAGTACGAGAAGAATTTTTTTTAACTTATACGTCATAAAAGGATTTTTTTGGTTTTATAAAGAATTATTTTCATGAAGCTTCCTCCAAAAGATTTCATGACTATTTTCAAAAAAATACTTTTCTTTTAAAATTGCATGACATTTTGTGAAAAGAAAATTATTTTGAAGAAGAAAGGATATTTTCTTCAAGAGTTCATTTCAATTGTTTTATCAAAAAAAAATTCATCTAAGATGATATTATTTCATATGTGTACGTTTCAAGTAACATGTATTTATGATTTACATGGTTTCACTTTTCTTATTATGAAATGATATCCATTTCTTTTATATTGATTATGTGCCGATGGGATGGTGTTTATGAAACCCATTTTATTTATTAGGTTATTATGAATGATGTATGTTTCTTTTGTGGCACAAGTAAGAATTATTTCATTATGAGATTGGTGGGACCTATATATACCTCCAATGCATTGGGTAAAGATTTATATCTCATGAGATAGACATGGCTGGAACGGTAAGTTAATTCGGTTCAGTGTTACAAGACTAAAATGAGGGGTGAACTCGATTCAGAAAGGGACATTGTCCACTATGATGGTTTTGGCAGCAATGCATTGGCTACTATGGAAATCATAAAAAGTGAGGAATGGTTTCCACAATTACATGTTTTATTCCCATTATATTTTATCATGGTTAATGTTCCATTATGATATATGCCTTACGTACTTCCCCGATTTATGTCTTTGCTCAAGATTTTGATGTTTAAATTTCGTGTTCATGTTTTTGCTTTCAAATGTTTATGGGTTGTTTTATTTCTCTATGATTTCCCTTACTGAGCATTTGAGCTCACCCATTTTATGTTTTATTTTCCCCATGAAATAAAGAAAGGTTTTAGGTAAGGAAACAAAAGGGAAAGATCATTTTGGGAGATGTTTGAAGATCTTTCACCACGATTAGAAGTTTATATTACAAGTTTCCAAAGACACTAAACTATTACGATCCTTGTGTGTCTGTTTTTTTATGTATTAAGTATTCTGAAAAAGTAATGTAATGTCCATGTATGTCAAGCTTTGGGTCTATACAGGATCTAATATAAATTGAGATAAAACCTTCTTTATTTTGAAACATCATTACATGTTAAGTATTATAATCCAAAAAAAATCTCACAATATAATGAATGGTTTTTTGATGTAATTGAGGATTAGAACAAAAAAGAAACATATCTTACAATACATGGGAATGATTATCCATAATCAAACAAGACTATAATTCCTTAGATAATCCTCATAGGTTATACTCATCTTTGTAACATAGGGAATGAAGACATAATAATATTGTGAGCTCAAACACCCATTAAAGGGACAAAATCATCAACCTCTCATCAAAGGATGGATCATAATAATATGTGAAAACATGAGAATGGAAGAAACATATTATTAAAATAAAATTTAATATTGTTTCAGTATTTATTATTTATGGGTATAATGTATCAAATGAACAAAAATATACCTTGTTAATAGAGTGTGCGAAAATTATCCTTTGACAATCGAAATTAACATTGGTGTATAGAAAAATATTGCATGACATCTACACTTAGAATGTGAAGATATTTTGGAACAAACCAAATCATGAAATATTATTTTTTGAACAAATCCAATTATTTACCCCATTTAAGAATTGAAAAAATATATGTATTTCACACGTTATATTGTCAAAAAATCCAATAATGTCTATGATATTAGTCATTAGCAACTACAATTACACCCTATTAGGAATGGAATACTACCCATGTACCCTATGGGACTTAGGATACTACCAGGGTACCCACTTGGGATTTGTTTACAACCCATGTACTCTCTTTAGGTTGGTGTATAACCTATTTTTCCTCATAGACCTGTGTTATAACCCATGTACCCTCTTTGTATTGGGATAAAACCGGTGTAAACTCTTTGGACAGGGATTTTATGCATGTACCATTGAGGATTCCTTCCCACATACCTTTTTTGGGATTATGAAATTTAAATTATAAGAAATTAAATTTAATGGTGATATAGGACCCAAAAAATCAATTTTACATACACATGTGTGCTAATGGAAAATAATTATTCATCACATCATAAAACCCCATGAGGCAAAAATTGGTTTTGAAACAATTCAATATGGTATTTAAAATATCGATAAATATATATATATATATATATATATTAAGGCATATAATTCAATTACACTAAATTAGTGTTTTATAAGAACATTTATAGGGTTAATGATGAAAAATAATTTCAAATTTAATATATCTTTATATATAAAGATAAATGGATGAAAAATCATGAATAATTTTATGGAATGTTATGTTATATATAAACAAAATATGGTGTCATAATCACTTTAAATATAAATATTATTGAAAAAATAAATTTCAATATTTAATCCTTCAAATAGATATAAAAATATTAAAATGAGAATGTAAAAAGATCATGAAAACATATTACTATTTTTTAAAATAATATCTAATAATAGTTCCTTGATATATAAATAATTGAATAAAAATGGTATAGTTAAGTAACTTTGACAACATTTAACTTTAAATTAAATATTTAGTGATTTGTAATTTAGAAGACAAAAATTATTTATATGAGAATGTGAAGTGGGAGATGAAACAATTTATTTTGAATGTATTGAAATCATTTTTAATATAATTAAATTCCTATGATGAGATACGATATCATATAAATAATAACCAAAACATGATTTTGATAAGAGGAAAAGAGAAATGTGATGATATCTTGGGTAAACACCTATATTTATTTAAAAATAATTAAGGAATAAATTTTTTGGTAATAATTAAATTTAATATATATGAAAATCTATATTTAATAAGGGTGTGATATTTATTTTCTTATAAACATTATATTATCATGGAACAAAATCATCATGAAAGACTCATTGAGTTTAAAAAAATTTTCTATATAAAAAATAGGAAATATATTATGATATATGAATTATAATAACTTCTAAAAAAATTAATAATCATTTGTAAAAATTAAATTTTAACATAAATAATGAAAATGTGTGAGAATAAAATTATTTATGGATATCATAATTTAAAATGACAGGATTATTAGAAAGGGGGCTTATATAGTAATAATTTAAATTTAAAAAATTATGATTCAATAACTCATAAAAAATCAAATATAGTAGGTTCCAAAAAAATAAAAGATACATCAAATAAGTTCAATAATAACTCAATGGACATGAATTGAGTTTCAAAAAACTATAAAATAATAATAATCATTCAAAATAGAAAACCATGAATGGTGGAACATTTTTTATCCTTTTAAATCCATTACTATTAATGGAAATTCTTAAAAAACTATATCTATTTCAAATATATATACCAAATAAATAATGAAGTGGTGAATATGAATCATATCTAAATGAAGAAAAATTATGTTTCCAAAATCCTTATGGTAGTTTTAATGTGAGATACAATTGAACACGAGAGAGTTAATATGGAATGGATATTAAATTATCATGAAAATGAGAGATAATTATTATACATGAATAAATGAGGGTTGTAAATACACTATATAAAACAAATTTTGATGAAAAATATCAAACATGTCTCATTGAATTGAAAATGAAGACAGATTACCCATAGTTTATCCCTCATTCATTCTATGTGTGAACTTATTGTCTTAAATTCAGAAATATGATTTAATTTTTTTAAATAAAATTTTACAATTATATTTAATTTTATATGTAATATTTATTATCATTCGTTATTTATCTATTGAATAACATTCTCTTATGGTGGTTACATCAGGGTTTTAGACGATTTCTCTCAAACATACTAGTTATATGGAGTGTAGTAAAATTTATCATAAAATAACATCATAATATCTATAATTATAGAGATGCATTTTTTTTGTTTCAAAATCATTATATAATTTATATAGTTTTTTATCTATTCCCACATTGGTTTAAAATTTATAATGGTTCCTCGGTGTGGTCATTTTTTGGAGTTTATTTCTACAATGATCTTTTGTTATTAATATCAAATAAATATTTATATATTTTCTTAATATAATATTAAAGGTGAAATAAATATTATTTTTTATATTAAATACATTTATAACATCGTCCATGTTAAGCAGTAATTGAAAAATTGAATACATCGTTCAAGGAAGTTCTAGTCCACACATATGCATGTTGTCGTCTGCATTTTTTGATCTATTTTTGGGGAAGTTATGAAAATATTATTTAAATAGTATAATTAAAATCTCAGCCCATTAAAAATACTAATCTAATTATAATATCATGGATATTTAATATTTTATTGGAAGATGTACATTATGAGGAAAATACTGAAGAGTAAAAATTAGTCACTTTTAGAACTTGAGATTTCCATTAAAAAATCCTTGTTCATGGAGGAATTATGAAAATAATTGATACTAGAGTCTCATTAAAATTTGATGGGATTATAGAGGATAAAAATTTCAGAGTTTAAATATTAAATTTGAAGGAATGTGTATATCATTAAGTGGTGGTAGTGTTCCCTTTTTGTTAGTAAAGAGAAGAGTAGTTTTGGAAGTACCCAATACATTTCAATATTGGTATTTTTTCAATGGTAAAAGCCTTAAATAGGATTAAATTATGTATTTTGGGGTAATATTAAGTCGTTAAATACTCAATTATGAGTATTATCACATTTTATAAACATTTTTTTTGAGTCATTTACAATTCTATTTTTAAACATTTACATTTTGGTTTTTACATTTGTTACTAGTTTTTAACTCAGTAATTTGTGTTTTCCAAAAAATTTAATATAAAACATATAATAATTGTTTCTAATATTTAACAAAATTTAATCTCTATGTAACATAATTTAATATGTGAATACCTTAAAAATAAATTTAAAATAAAAACATTTAATATATTGAAAAATGATTAGAGAAAAAGAATTATTTTCACAATTAAGTGTTATTAATATTAATTAATATCTATCACCATTAAAAATAGATTTAATAAATCTAAATAGAAGTTTAAAAATTAATATGAAATTAATTTTTGAGAAGGTGATAATTTCTTTTATTGGAAAAAATTATAAAATTTTAATAAAACAACTCATTGAAAGTAACAATTTTACCATTTTCATGGACATTAAAAATAATATCAGTGACCATAATATGATTCCTAATAATGAAATTTATCATATTAAATGATATAAAAACGATTATATAAAATATAGAGAACGGTTTTTTATATTCATTTCTATAAGTGATGAAAACTTAATTTTTTGGGAATATTTGTTTTCTAGAGTAAAATATTACTTATGTTTCCAAAAGGATAAAAATTTTATTTATAAATACAACATTATATTATAATTTTTTTAATATATATATATATTCATTTATTTATTTAAGGATTCAATTACTCATAATTCATTATATTCTTACATTAATTTCATAAAAGTGACAGTTTTAGAAAAATCACTATTTTTCAGTCTTCAACTTAAAATAAAATATTTTATAAAAATATAAAAAATTCTTCATAATAAAATATTTAAATCATAATTACAAAAAAACATTAATTGATTCAAATTATATTTCAAAATTTTATAATTTTATCTTTTAACGGAAAAAAAATATAAATTGTAAAACTATTTGTATTAAAAAATGAACTTTGAAAACATCATCTGTTCTTAGTCTAGTTGGTATGCATTTTTAATTGATAAAAATATTTTTATTTAATATAATATTTAATTACTCTTAAATTTTGTTGTTAAATTTTAATGAATATTTAATGGATAGTTTTATTTTGGGGTTTCATGTGGAGAAAGCAATCCAATATTGTGTTTGTTTTGATAAAAATATTTTCTAAAATATTAGGGTGATACACATAATGAGATGGGTTTGGGTTAGTTTCTATATATGACGGTGACATGGTCATTTAAGGTTTTAGGAAGTTGAGCTCAAATGAGAGTAACTAAAAAATGGAATATCTTGATTTTTCAAACATGGTATGTGAAATGAGATATTGGAAAAAATACTTATTGGGTGAGATATTGGTGGTTTAAACTAGCTATAAGTTCAAAAATTACATTTACTCAAAGGAAAAAATGATCCTTTTTGTCATGGGGGTTGGTTAGGTAGAATTTTTATCTCAAGTTGGCATATAACCCTGAAAATGGTGTTTAATTGTGGATGCATTGACTAGGAAGACCTAAACTCATGTGGTTCAAGAGTTGAGAAATGAAAAGTAGATGATATCCATCTTTGATAAGTTATAACTTGATGTCGAAGTGTACTTGGGATGAAAATCACATACATATTTTTCTATAAATTCTTCAATCCTTTATTTGGTGAATAATAATCATCTTTATGATTTGGATTGTTTTGTATTTATGTACATAATATATGGAGGGGTACTACCACTAGATTCATCGGCTGATGATGATGAGATCATTTATGTACAAGGATGTGTTATGGTTTCTAAAAGAATGTATGAGGAGATAACAAGGGACTTCCATGACTCGCTCTGGGTCATGAGTCCTTGTTTCAAGAAGATGTACAATGATATGAACATGAAATATTATTGTACTGAGATGAATATTTACATAATAGTTTTTGTGATCTGGTTCTCTTCCATTCATAAGGTGGAGTCTAAGCGGTATATAACCACTAGAAATATTTATCCCATACCCATTAACGACTATTAGTGGGGTTAAATGACTTTTATTTCATGATGGGATATTTGAGGAAACCCTATGGAATTTATATGATATGGTTTGTAGGTGATATTGTACATAAATCTACTAATTTATTAATTATTTAAGTGAAATTATCTATTAATGAGTTGTGATATATCATAGTCCTAGATATTTTATGTTGTCATAGATTACATCTGAGTATCATCTTAGATAGAGATTCTTATTTTAGATCATTCTTCCAAAAATTATTGTACAATACACTTGGAAATCATGTGAACATGGTCACTACATACCTCTTATATGATCATAGGTAGTATAAGAAGACTGTTTATTTACATAGGGACATACATCAGGAATGTCTCTTAGATTTTGGTGGTTTTGGAAGAACTACTTATACATAGTAATGATTTTATACATAAAAGAATATATTCATATTGAGAACTTTTTAGTTTCTTTATAAGGGCTATATATATCCACATTGTGCTAGTTAGAAGGTGGGGAGTCTAAAATAAAAGGGATAAATCTTGTGTAGAAGATCTTACAGCATATCTGTTGGACATGAAAGAGGTTAACAATCAACCTATGTTTGAAGATATTGTATACCATACAATTCTTCCATCATTTGGAGTTTGAGGTGGTATATTTGGTAGTATTATGAGGGATGTATCAATGGAGACATTATTTCATTCTGAGGAATGGGTACATATCACCAAGATTCATGGTATATTTTGAGAACAAAAAGAATTATTATGATGACATACCCATTATCCCATCGATTGTTTTTCATTAATATAAAAATAGTATTCCAATTAACGCAACATTGTGGGTATTATTTTATAAATTATCCTGTGATAAATGTTAGAAATTCAAGATCAAGTTTGATGCATAAATTAGGTAGAATTTATTTTAAATAGTAAATGGGAGTAACAAGACTATATTCCAAAAGATGATTCATCTTGTTCAAGTGTTACAGAAGATCAGGAATATCCTAGAGAATATATGGGATATGGAGAATTATATATGAGAACGATGGCCATATTATTTCACCAATGAGTCTTTGAAATATATGAGAATACATAATTTGAATGAGATATTGTTTTGTGGGTTGGATATTGATACAAAACATTTTTGTGGTATAAACCCATTTAGTTTTTTTTTCAAACCTCGTGTGGTTTTGTTACAACTAATGATTTTAAAATTTATTTTCCTTTAATTAAAACAACATTGAATATATTGTTTCAGACACAATACATTGTTAAAATAAACCTTGATACATTTTATTATGACCATATATAACAATGGATGATAAAAAAATAAAACATTATGAGAATAGATCAATGAAATAAATAGATAATATTCATATATGAAACGTTATTATATATATATATATATTATTTTCCACATATTATATGATGCGTTTTTAAATTTCAATGAATGGTTTCTTATACCAAAGGATTTGTAAAATTAATATTTTTGGTTATAAAAAATATAATTTCTATAGTATTTTGAGATGTCTATTTAGTATAAAAATAATACATTTTATACAATGTTTTGAATGGGTTTTTTATTTTTTATTAATCATTACTAAAGAATGATTTTAATTAATTGTATTGATAATATTTATAATGAAACAAATTAACTTCAATCAAATAGTAATTATAATTCATGTAAAAATAGAAAAATTATTTCATAGTTAAAAAAGGAATTATATTATTAATATGAATATTATATTAATGTAAATTTAATTATTAATTAGTAGAAGTTAATAATCATAAAAATTGATATTTATAAATTCATTTTCACTGTAAAAAATTCTTCAATTATATTTTTTAGTTTCATTTTATTGATAAATTTATAATTTGAACTTTAATTCTGAAAAATAGATTAAATATTGGACTTAACATGATAATATTATTTGGGGATAAAATTTGGGTATTCTTATAAAAAAATTATCTTAGGTAAAAAATAGAAAATATCATTTTTTAAATAACTAAAATTTTATTATGTAATTATGGTAATATTATGAATTAATAATTTATAAAAAAATTATTGGGTAATATATGTAATTAAGAATTATAAATAAACCAGTGAAAATATATTATGTTAAATGTATTATCCTCGGCTGAAATATTATAACCTAAGTAATATCATTTGTGAATTTTTCCAATTTCAAATATTTCTATATCAATAATAATTTCAATTGTTTTTATCAATTTTATGTTATAAAATGGTTTAAAATTTTTAAAAAAGAATATCCAAATTAGCCAATAAGGGAAATTTTATTTTTTCATAAAATTATGATACTAAGGTGAAAAAATAATTTACTTTGTTTAAAATTAATTATGGTAAAAAGAAAAAATTAATGTAAAATGACTAAAATATCTATATTAATATCGTTTATTTTTTATATTGGAGGCTTATTTTAAAATTAATTATCCCTTATACATAATTTTCCACTTTTAGAAATTCTTTCATTTGAATGTGATGTACTTTTAATATAATGTTATGAGTGTTTACAAAAGTGTATCCCCTATCACATATAAGAGGAAAAAATCAACAAACAACTTCCCGTTACTTTTCTAATATTTTTATCAAATTTTTTTTCTGAAATATATCCCAAACTGACTCTCCAAAATTTTATATTTGATACTCACACGAAAATAACATTCAATGAAAGATTAAGGACTTTCACCAAGTAGTAAGTTAAAAATATTAATCAATCATTTTTTATTTCAATTCCATTATTTATTAATCTACCCCTTATAATAATATTATAACCATCTTAACAGAATTAAACATGTATCCTTAGAGTAAAAAATGTAATTATAACAATTTTAATCATTCCTCATGCCTTCAAAAATGAAAATGTCTCACTTGTGATGTGGAAAATACCACCTACATGAACAAATTTTTTTTCAACACTGCCTTACATGGATATTTTTAAAATATATTTTATAAATATATCTGAAAATGAGGAGTAATATATAAAATTAATATTGTTATTTAGGGAAGAAAAAAACTAACGATCATATTAATATAATCCATGGATATCCGTAAATTACCTAAAAATTATAATCATGGATCTCGTTCTGAAGAATAAAATGAAAATTGATGTGCATTAATAATTGTGAAAAATTAATTACATATAATTTCTAATTTTGGAATGTGAAAATTTAAATTAAATAATGGGGTTTAATATTTTTATTATAGAAAATTTTTGGAATAATAAAAATTACTAACATCTGATGTTGAAAATGAAAAATAACAAACTAATTAATGTATTATAAATTATTATAATTAATGATGAAATATGGTTGTAGATATTAATAATTTTATAAAATAGTTATAAATGTCGTTTTTTAAATATTATGTTAAAGAGAATTCATTGAAATTCAGAGTAAAATGGTAAGGGTTTTTCTTTCGAATTGTATATTGATTTTTAGGATTGATATGCCTAAATTATTATATTGGGAAAATGTATGATTTAATATATAAAAACATATTCATTTTATTCTACTATAACTCATGATATTTATATGTTTTCTTACTAGTTTAGTTCCCATTTGGTTTATAATTCACTCGAACTGATGTTTTTATGTAATAATAACTTCTTTTTGGTCAAGAAGCTTTCCCCAAATTGTACATATTATTTATTACCAATTATATATTCCATTATTATTTATAAATAATAAAATTTATTATAAATTGTGATCCTTATATTTTCATTAACAATATTTAAAAGGATGATTTATCACTCATTAAATGATTTCGGTTTAAAAAAATATTTTCAAATATTATTTACATTCATATCTTTTATCATCCACTACATATTTTAAGGCATATAAAATTTTTTCCATAACCCCTTATTGGGGGTTTTTAAGGGAATATATGGAAATGAATTATTTTTAATATCATATAAAAGGATATCTATAAGTGACTTATACTTCAATTTTTAGTAACATTTACAATATTTATAGCCGCGCGAAAGTAATATATTTTTAATGTTTTCTGTACTAACCAATTATTTATTTCACATCATTTGATCTCTTTAAGAAACACCCACTCCAATTTTTAATATTTTTGAAATGAAATTTATATTCCATTTTAAGAACATTTTATCAAAATGGAATAAATATAAAGAGTTTTTATTCATTATTCTTTGACTAAAATTGGTAAAAATTATTAAATTGATTTCATCATTTTCAACATCTTGTAATATTTCTTATCCACTAATGGGATTATTAACTAATGATATAATCCAAATTATTTATCAGGATGGATCCTGATAATGTCTTTCCTATGATTTAATTAATCTTGTTTCCTTTTTAGGTGTTATTCATTTTTTTTAATTTTATGGTTTCCTTTTTATGAAACAAAAATTTGTCTACTTTATCATTATGTGATGGGGGTGATTTGACCATCTAATGGATTCGAAGATGCTATATATGTCATGATGTAACATGTTTCTAGGATCATGATTGAACCCAATCCTCAATCAGTCTCTTCCCACTATGAAATGAATGTCTCTTCAATGACCCTCAACATTTGAATTGGTTTTTCTATTCTTATGTATGTGAGAATGTTTGATGAATAATTCTTATTTCATTTTATGTTTTCAATGATCATGGATTTTGAATCAGTTTTTAATTGTTTCATTACTCTAGCATTAAGATATTCTCATTGCCTTTTCCCATGACTCACATATTATGATATTTTAATTATTGTATATAATTATCACTTGTTATTTTATTTATGGAGATTATATTTTCATAAATGTATTATTATATTATAATAAATTATTATATTCATTTAATTGGTCTTAATTTTCTCCTTATAGACTATCCATGTTGCCTCTTCCAAATGTTACCTACTCCTTGGATATGAATTAGAGAATTATTATTGATATTCTAGTTTCGTTATCAAGTGAGAAAAATATTTTCATGTAATGTTGAAAATGTTGTAAAATAAGTTATTTTTGTATCTTGTCTCAAAAGTCACTAATCCCTTAGCTTCTAGGGTGTGATTTATTATGAGGTGAAATAAATGTTCTTGGAAATAATGTAATATAAAATATTAATTTATTTGGATCACCTCAGTCAGTATCAGAGATTTTTTTTTATTTTTTTTGAGATTTTTTTTGTTTTTTTGTTAAGAATATAAAAATTTAGTGAAAACCCAAAGTGTAAGAACCCGGTTCTTATAATTGAGGTACGAGCTTCTTTTTTTCTCTTTTACTTAAGTTGTTTTGAGAAAATATGGAAAATAGGGAAAAATCCTAGATTTTGGAACTACACACCATGTACTTTGCCACACGCCGAATACTTTTGGCCGTGTGGAATCGGTACATGGGGCGTATAGCCTTGTCGGCAGTGAAGGATGTAAAAATGACTACACACTGTATAGTGGTCCTTTACACGCCGTGTAGTCAGTCGACATGCCAAAACAGTAAGGTGGTGGAGTAGCCACCAGCTGGGCGGAAGTACACGCCGTGTAGTCAGGAGTACATGTTGTGTACTCATGTCGACAGATGAACAGTGTGGCGGTGCCGCCAGAGGAACAGTTAAATGAAGGGAGTACATGCCGTGTACTTGGAAGTACATGCAGTGCACTTTGTTTTTTCTGCTTAAAACAGGCAGTTGCCTCATCATTTGGTAGAGGAGGCATTTTAACCGTTTTAGAGCCAAAGGGGGAGGCCGAACCTTTGATGATCTGCCGAGTGTTCGTCTGGAATCTGTTTTTGCCTCGGATGATCTCGTTGGAAGCGTGCAGGTAAGCCCTCTCATCTCCGAGCATACCTCTTACCAATTATTTCCCGTTAGAGAGTTATTTGGGTTTGAAAAGTTTTTCTTCTTCGTCAGATCTATGTCATTCTTGGGAATTTCGGGAACCGATGTTTGTGTATAACGCTCATTGGCATATAAGGTAGGCGGCTTGGTGTAAATTTCCAACTGTCGTTTTTTTGTGTGTTTTCGTGCAACGAACCCATGTTGGGGTGTCATGTGGCAGAGGCCATTGATATATTTAATTCCTTGAATTGAATAGGTGATTAAATTGTGATAATAAAATGCTGGTTTGGATCATTTCTTGGATCTAGAACCTCCCTGGGGGTGTGTTCCACTATTTAGCCATTTGGCCAGGGTACCCGAGGGTATGCCTTTAATGTAGTAATTGTAGAATTTCCTTGAGAGGAATTGCTTGTTTAATTCATTTTGATATGTTGGGCATGGCACGGTTACATGTTTAGCCTGAGGGCATTATTGTGATTAGCATGTGGGCACTGCACTCTTTAGTCTGAGGGCAGTAGTTATTTCAGCATGAGGGAAAATTTTTATGTGCCTGTGGGCTGCTGATTCTGTGTCGGTGGGCGACACTACCTACGCCTGAGGGAAAACTCTATTATTCCTGAGGAATGATTCTTGTGTTGGATACTCATTACCTGAGGGAAGGAGTTTACGTGTCTGAGGATACTAGTTGTTCACTTACAAATGCACTATGGTGATTCCTTATATTAAATGGATTAAATGAATATTAAAAATGACAATATAACTGTTAGTTTGTTACTTTTGAGTACTTCTTACTTTATTGCATTTTACCACTACACACTATTGTTGCATGTTTGCACGCAGTTGGGCACGGGCCTTTGGTGGGTTCCTAATGAGATATATTTCTCACACCTTATTTGTGTCATGGTTTTCAGCCCAAAAAGATTACTTTGTTGCAGGTGTAGATAGGGGCAAGAGTCCCTATACAGGTACTTGACTTTTGCTGAGGAGTAGGAGGGCATGGGACCGAGCCTAGGCTCACGATGCCGCTGCTAGCTGTTTTGCTTTTTTTTTTGTACTCTATATTTTGTTGTACTATATCGATGTATAACATGTTCTGGATTTTTTCTTAGAACTTGTGACATGTTCCATCTTTTATATATTGTTGGTTATATCATCTGCAGTTGATTATTTCAGTTTGTTATGGTTTACTGCTTCCTCTATCATTGTATGTTTTATTTTATTACGTTGTGCTACACTTTGACAAATGAGGGCACAGTTTCCCCACTATCAGACATGGGCCCTCACTTCTTGTTGGCAGCCTCTGGAATTTGGGGAAATGCGCTTGAGGTCACGTGGCGAACGTGGTTCAGCGCACCCATTGAGTGGCACCCGGGTCTGGGACGTTACAAAGTGGTATCATAGGGGTTCTTTTCTTTGACATACTATTTTGGAGCTGTAGTGAGGGATAGGATAAACGGTAGTTGGTAATAGGCTTTGTCTGGGCGTAGCTAACCCATGTACAGGGAAAAGCCAGTCTACCGTGTATTTTTCAATTCTTCTGATTTTTCAAATTTTACAATTGTTTTGTTTTCACCATTGGGTGACGCATTTTCGATTATGCTGTTATATTTTATCTATGGGTTCTATTTTGTTTCAACCTGATGAGATGATGGTATGCTATCTCATGCATCATATAGGCACATTCTAGATATCACATGCCATGCATAATTCCATGCCATATATGGGGAATAAGAAATTACATGCTGTTGTGATAGTTGTTGTGCTAGAGAATCAGACTTTTGTGATAGCTGCTTGATAAAAATACCTACTTTGTGATATGGTATTCTTTGTGTGAGCTTGTTTACAGAATGGATGCCAAACTGTGTTTTTTGGGGAGTATGGGCCCCCATTTACCAGAATTTGGTGGATCACTGACTGTTTATTTAGTTATAACACAAATAAGATGTAAAACTTTGATTCGTGTGAAGTATGGGCCCCCATGGGTCGGAATTTGACTCTTTGGTGTTGGTTTCAGTATTTTCTGGGTTCCGGGGAAGTTTCTGAGGCATACTGTCCGGAAACCCAGTATAAACGCCGTGTAGTAACTCATACACACCGTGTATGATCTTCTGTTCGGGAAGAAAAATGAACTTTTTAAGTACACACCATGTACTCTGAGTACACGTCGTGTAGTCTCTTCCCGTGTCACAAACTGTGTGGGCAGCGACACGGGGAAGGGAAAGGCTTGGGTAATACATGATGTGTACATGGAAAACAGGCCGTGTAGTGTCGACCCGGAGTCCGGCCATGTAACTAAAAACCCGGGTCGGTGAACTCCTTGACAGAACACATCGTGTCAATGATGGACACGCCGTGTAGTGAGACCTAGGGACTCGACCGTGTAACTAACAACAAGGGTCGGGGTCACCTCTCCCTGAACATGTCGTTTACCTTTGGGACACGTCGTGTAGTCTTGTCCTAGGACAGACCGTGCGGTGTTAGCCGTGTGGCTGGGAAACAGGGTGTTATACATGCCGTGTACGGGTGTAACATGCCATTTAATGTCAAGACGAGTAGTCGTCCGTGTCACAGATGACACGGGAAGTTGGAAAATAACATCATACACACCGTGTAGATATTATACATGTCGTGTGGTTTTCGTTTAACAGAATATGTGTGGCATAACCGTGTATAAGGACCTGAGCTGGGGAAGAGAAGTCAAGTACATGCCATGTAGTAACACTACACGCCCTGTAGTCTTGTTTTGAAAATATTTAAATGCCTTCTTCCTCTTGTTCCCATTGTGGTTCCTTCGCTTTCAGTCATAATAATCTTGAGTCTAAGGCATGCTTTTGACCTTGTAGTGTCATGCCGCCTAGACAACCACGAGTTGTTCGCCAGGAGAGAGGCAATGATTATACTCCGAAGATGGTGGGCCATGGAGTACCAGTTGATCCTCCAGCAGAGCCAGATGCAGCTCCAACTTCTATACTGGAAACAGGCGTGGAGGTGCAGTTCCGTGAAGGATTTATGCAGTTCATGCAGACCTTTCAGGGAGCACCACAGGCTACTACATCTATGGCTAAGCTGAAACATATCTTCCAGTAGTAGCATCCACCTATGTTTTATGGGGATGGCGGACCACAGACTGCGAAGTCTTGGCTAGGATCGATCCAGACAATTTTCGATCATCTTAATATGCCTCCAGGACGGAGGGTCAAGATCTCGACTTACATGCTGCGTGATTCCGCCAAGAGGTGGTGGGATGTTACCACCCAGTTAGAGCATCACAGAGAAATGGTGTGGGAAGATATTCAGACAGTCTTCTATGACTTCTTCTTTCCCGAGAGCCTGAGGGTAGATATATCTCGAGAGTTCATGAATCTGCAGTAGGGAACTATGTCGGTGATGGACTATTCTACTCATTTTACGGAGCTTTAGTGTTTTTCACCCGTGCTGTTGGGTGAGGATACGCTGAGAGCCACACGTTTTGAGGATGGCCTTCATTATGACATCCGAGCACTGGTGAATTTGTTTAGGTTGCCTTCAGTACACGCTATTGTGAACCAGGCGCTGATTACTGAGAGGAACCTGCGGGAATCTAGTGGTGTGGGCCAGGGTGGTTTAGCAATAGTTACTGGTACTATTTATACTGGAAAGAGGGACAGACAGATAGACTTCTCTCATGGTGGTAGTACAGGCCCAACATCTTCTTCAGGTGGCCCGATCAGGAGCTACCAGTATGGTAGAGAGGGGAACAAGAGACCGTAGTGTTCAAGAGACCTAGTGGAGTACCGAGCTTGCGGCAAGATGGGTCATCTGCAGCACTTTTGTAGGGTGTTTCCACTAGTGGCTAGTGAGAGGGGTTCTGTGCAGACTCCGTGTGCGGGATCAGGACCAGTGGCTTCTTACCATTAAGGGCACTGGAATACGTCAGGGCATGAAGGCAGAGATAGTGGTCGTGGCCGTGGTAGCCAGACACCAGGATCATAGAGGTATCAGGGCGGGACAACTCAGGGTATCCAGGTTGTGTCGTAGGGCCGCAACAATGGGCAGTCATATGCAGTGCAATAGACCCAGCATGAGCAGGATCTCGGACCGTCTACAATCATAGGTACTATTGTAGTATCTTTTGTCTTATCTTCAGTTCTTTTCGATACGGGTGCTAAACATAGTTTCATATCTGTAAACGTTGTGGAGATCCTTGGGCTCGGTGTTTCTTCGTCTTCGGATATCATGATGCTAGACACTCCATTGGGGACTAGGATGGTTGGTGTGCGTCAGTGCAAGGAGTGGCCCCTTAAGATTGGAGGGTGTCACTTCCTTTGGGACCTATATGTCTTAGTGATGACGAGATATGATGTAATTCTCGGGACGGACTGGTTGGTTCCCTTTCGAGACTTTGTAGACTGCTATCATCGCAGGGTGAGTTTCGCATCACCTGAGGGCAGAGAGTTAATATACAAGGGCAAATGGGATGTTCAGGAGAGTCGAGCTGGACCAGAGCATCATGGGCGAGGTGGAGTCACAGCCCATATTGCAAGCTGATATCTGGATGACCAGGGAACTTATCATACGGATTTACCTCCAGTGGTTGATCATTTCAGGGATGTCTTCTCAGATGACTTTTTAGGTCTACCTCTGGAGTGGGAGGTGGATTTCTCTATTGATCTTGTGCCAGGAGCAGCACCAGTGTCCATTCCTCCTTATAGGATAGCTATAGCTGAGCTGCAGGAGCTCAATAGACAGTTAGAGTAGCTACATGCGAAGGGTTTTATTGTACCCAATACTTCTCTGTGGGGTTCGTGGGTCCTTTTTGTTAATAAGGCGGACGGTACCCTCAGACATTGCGTGGATTATCGGAAGCTGAACCAGTTGACGGTTAAGAACCGATATCCCTTTCTGAGGATTGATGATCTGTTTGATCAGCTTCGTGGAGCACGAGTGTTCTCGAAGATTTAATTGAGATCCGGATATCATCAGCTACGCGTGAGACCATCGAATATACCACTTATAGCTTTTCGGAGCAGATATGGTCTGTACGAGTATTTCGTTATGCAGTTCGGACTGAAGAACGCACCAGCAGTTTTCATGGCTCTGATGAATCATGTGTTCCAACCGTATCTTGATTCTTTTGTGGTAGTATTCATGGACGACATCTTGGTGTACTATCGCACTCGACACGACCATGCCACCCATCTTGAGATCGTATTGAGTACACTGAGAGAGCATCTATTATATGCTAAGCTCTCAAAGTGACACTTTTAGATGGACCAGATTCACTTCCTGGGTCACATTATCTCAGGGGGAGGAGTTGTAGTAGACCCAGAGAAGGTGAGAGCAGTAGTTTCCTGAGATCAGCCTAAGAACGTGTTTGAGATACAATGTTTCTTAAGGATGGCTTGTTACTATAGATGCTTCATACAGGACTTCTCCCTCTTCGCAGCACCATTGACGGGACTGACTACGAAGGGTGTGAAGTTCATTTGGTCAGAAGATTTCAAGGCATATTTTCAGGACCTGAAGGGAAGGTTGACATCAGCACTGATCCTGATACTCCCAGACCAGGGGAAGAGCTATACAGTTTACTGTGATGCATCAGGGATTGGGCTGGGAGTAGTGTTGATGCAGGGTGACCGAGTAGTTGTGTATGGGTCTCGGCAGTTGAGGCCAGATGAGAGGAATTACCAAATTCATGATCTCGAGTTGGCTGCAGTTGTGCATGCGTTGCGCTGTTGGAGAAATTATCTATTGAGAGATCATTTTGTGGTTTTCATCGACCACAAAAGCCTCGAGTATATATTTACTCAGCATGACCTGAATCTTAGGCAGAGTAGGTGGGTCGAATACCTACAGTCCTTCGATTATAAGCTTTATTATACACCTAGTAAAGGTAATGCAGTAGCTGATGCACTGAGTAGGAAGACTCAGATACAGGGAGTGCAGGAGGCCAGTTGTGAGTGGGAGCTTACAGCTTTGTTCTCTAAGATGCATCTAGAGGTGCATGAAAGTCAGGGGCAGAATTGTCTTTGTTCTTTAGCTATGACATCTACCCTCCTAGTCAGAGTGAGGATGAGGCAGCTATCTGATCAAAAAGGCCTAGTTCTATAGGGGTCGGTGGAAAGTGAGGACTCTTTTCCTAGTTGGACGATAGGCGATGATGAGGTCCTGCATTTCCATGGATGTGTATGAGTTCTAGGGGATATACGTGAGGAGATGATGCTGGAGTTTCATGCTTCAGCTTGGGTAGTTCATCCCGGGGTCACCAAGATGTACCGTGACTTGAGGTGTCATCATTGGTGGCCGGGTATGAAGAGGGAGATAGATGGTTTTGTTACGAGGTGTTCCACCTATTAGCAGGTGAAGGTGGAGCACCAGAGGTTAGCTAGGCTATTACAGCCGTTACCCATTCCTGAGAGGAAATGGGATGATGTCACAATGGATTTCCTGATGGGATTGTCGAGGTCACCTCGTGGTAATGACACCATGTGGGTTGTTGTGGATAGACTCATGAAGGTAGATAACTTTTTTTCCGATCAAGGAGCCCTTCGGAGTTGACGAGATCAGAAGGTTGTATATCCGAGAGATCGTACGTCTTCATGGTGTCCCTTGTTCTATCATTTCTGATAGGGAAGCCCATTTTATGTCTCATTTCTGGCAGAGTTTTCAGAGGGAACTGGGTACACAGGTGCTTCTGAGCACAGCATACCACCCTCAGACCAATGGACAATTGGAGCGTATGATACAGGTTCTTCAGGACATGCTACGTGCATGCGTCCTAGACTTTGGGGGCTCTTGGGAGAAGTATATACCCTTATTATAGTTTTCCTATAACAGTAGTTTTTAGGAGACTATTGAGATGTCACAATACGAGGCTTTGTATGGTAAGCCATTATGATCAACTTTTTGCTCGTTAAATGCAGGTGAGGAGGCTTTACTGGGACTACAGCTCGTGCAGGAGACTTTTGAGCAGGTCCAGTTGAGTCAGAAGCGGATGGCTACCGCGCAGTCTCATCAGAAGTCTTATGCTGATCGCTGTAGATGGCCTTTGGAGTTCGTGTCGGGGATCAGATTTTTCTACGTGTTTCACCAAGGCTGGGACACAAGCGGATCAGGAGATAGGGTATGCTTTCACTGAGGTGTGTGGGGCCATTTTAGATTCTTGTGAGAGTCAGGCTGGTTTCCTATCATTTTCATTTACCGCAGCGTTATCGAGCCATGGACGACGTCTTTCACGTGTCTCAGTTGTGTCGCTATCATTCAGACCTGTCTCACGACTTTCAGCCTGAGGAGGTTGAGATTCAGGTCGATGCATCCTTTGAGGAGCATCCGATTCGTATCGTTGACAGGAGCACAAAGGTTCTCCGTGTCCGGTCAGTTCCTCTCGTACGGATGTTGTGGCAGCATGGCCGAGTGTAGGACGAAACTTGGGAGCGGGAAACTGATGTACGTGCTCAGTGTCCAGAGTTGTTCACACCTATATCTTCTCCACCTTTGGAGGGGAAATTCGGGGATGAATTGCTATAAGGGGGAAGTTTTTAAGAACCCGGTTCTTAAATTTGAGGCACGAGCTTCTTTTTTTCTCTTTTCCTTAAGAGTTTTTGAGAAAATATGGAAAATGGGGAAAAATCCTGGATTTTGGAACTACACACCGTGTACTTTTCCACAGGCCATGTACATTTGGCCGTGTGGAATGGGTACACGAGGCTTATAGCCTTGTCGGTGGAGAATGGTGTAGAAACTGACTACACGCCGTGTAGTGGCCCTTTACACGCCATATATTCAATCGAAAAGCAAAAACAGTAAGGCGGTGGAGTATCCGGCAGCTGGGCGGCAGTACACGCCGTGTAGTCGGGAGTACATGTTGTGTACTTATGTCGACAGATGAATATTGTGTCGGTGCCGCCAGAGGAACAGATAAATGAAGGGAGTACACACCGTGTACTTAGAAGTACATGTCGTGTACTTTGTTTTTTTCTCTTAAAATAGGCAGTAGCCTCTTCATTTGGTAGAGGAGGCATTTGACCCGTTTTGGAGCCAAAGAAGGAGGCCGAAACATTGAAGATCTGCCGAGTGTTCTTCTGGAATCTGTTTCCACCTCAGATGATCTCGTTGGAACCACGCGGGTAAGCCCTCTCTTCTCCTAGCGTACCTCTTACCAATTATTTCTCGTTGGAGAGTTATTTAGGTTTGAACGGTTTATCTTCTTCGTCAGATCTACGCTGTTCTTGGGAGTTTTGGGAACCAAGGTTTGTGTATAATGCTCATTGGCGTATAAGGTAGGTGGCTTGGTGTAAATTTCCAACTGTCCTGTGTTTTTGTGTGTTTTAGTGCCATGAACCCATGTTGCGGTGTCGTGTGGCTGAGTCCATTGCTATATTTAATGCCTATAATTGCATAGGTGATTAAATTGTGATAATAAAATGCTGGTTGGGATCGTTGGTTGGATCTGGAACCACCCCGGGGATGTGTTCCACTGTTTAGCCGTTTGGCCAGGGTACCCGAGGGTATGCCTTTAATGTAGTAATTGTAGAATTTCCTTAAGTGGAATTTCCTGTTTACTGCATTTTGATATGTTGGTCATGGCCCGATTACCTATTTCGCCAGAGGGCGTTCTTGAGATTAGCCTGTGGGCAGTGCACTATTTAGCCTGAGGGCAGTAGTTATTTCGGCCTGATGGATACTTCCTCCATTCCTATGGGCAGCTGATTCTATGCTTGTGGGCGACACTACCGACACCTCAGGTAAAACTCTGTTACGCCTGAGGGCATATTCTTGTGTTGGATACTCGTTACCCGAGGGTATGAGTTTACGTGTCTGAGGACAATAGTTTTTCACTTATAAATTCACTGTGGTGATTCCTTACGTTAAATGGATTAAATGAATATTAAAAATGACAATATAACTGGTAGTTTGTTACTTTTGAGTATGGCTTACTTTATTGCATTTTACCACTGCACACTATTGTTGCCTGTTAGAACATAGTTGGGCACGGGCCTTTGGTGGGTGCCTACAGAGATATATTTCTCACACCTTATTTGGGTCATGCTTTTCGGCCCAAACAGATTACGTTGTTGCAGGTGTAGATAGGGGCAAGAGTCCCTATACAGGTACTTGACTGTTGATAGGGAGTATGAGGGCATGGGACCGAGCCTAGGATTGCGATGCCGCTGCCAGCTGTTTTGCTTGTTTTGTTGTACTCTATATTTTTTTGTACTATATTGATGTATTACATGTTCTGGCTGTTTTCTTAGAACTTGTGACATGTTGCATTTTTATATATTGTTGGTTATATCATCTGTAGTTGATTATTTGATTTGTGTGTGGTTGACAGCTTCCACTGTCATTGTATGTTTTATTTCATTCCGATGTGCTACACTTTGACAAATGAGGGCATAGTTTCCCCACAATCAGACATGGGCCATCGCTGCTAGTCGACAGCCTCTGGCGTTTGGGGAAATACGCTTGAGGTCACATGGCGAACTGGGTTTGGGGCACCCATTGAGTGGCACGTGGGCCCGGGACGTTACACAAAGGTAAGAGAATAAATGTTTAAGACCTTTTAAATTATTGGGTAAATTGTATATTGTGTGGAATAATATCAATATAATTCTTGTTTATATCAGAAAAATATTAGATTGGCCCAATCATATATTCACACTTGTAAAAAACCATGAATAACGTTTTTGGGTATTGATGTGATTTTAAGTCATTACATTCCATATATGGCCAATTTGACATCTGATTTGAATCTATAAGGGAAATTATTTGGTTGATTCTCTTGCTCTTTATGAACCATTATGAATTATTTAAATTGATTTTTAGGATGTAGAATATAACAATTTAGGTTACAGAACCTCATTGATATATGATTGTGGATAAGATTGATTGAAACATATAAATTCATAAATTAGGGAACATATGTCATTTTTGAGTAAGTTTATTGAATTTATTTATTCCTCTTTACACAATCTTATCAAATTAATTATTATATTCCTCAGTATTCACCAAATATATTAAATGGATGAAAATAGGAATAAATAAGATAATAATGTTTGTGATAGAAAAAGATATTATTTTTTCATTGAGAAATTAAGTGGTATAGTTGCAATATATTAAAATATCATTATAATTATCAACTAATCATCTCAAAAAATTAAGAGTAATGATAACCATGTTTAACTATTGAATGAACCAGTGTTAGATCAATTTTCTATATTTTCATTCATGTAGAAATGTCCAACCTCTTTAGTGGGTATTCATACCCACTACCAAAAGATTAAAGAATGATTTCAATATAGATTACATTTGTGATTCCCAGTTCTTATACCTTGAGGTGGTTGTCTAACCTATGTATCATTTGGAGGGTGAGCTTGAACAATAGTGTATCCTCAATAAAAATATGATGATAAATGAAAAAATATGATTATATGTAATGAGAATATTTTATGAAATTATTCTTCACAAAATATTTTCCCTGAAATATATTTATGAAAAATTAGTGAGAAACCCTGAAGATAAAACTTTTGGAAGATTGATCCATAAAAAATTGTCAGACTAACTTCATGATACATTCAAGGTATCATAACAATGCTATAATGAACATGTTATGTAATGTAGACTTATTCTTAAATTTCATAAAACCATATATTTTAAGGGTATTATCCACAAGTGAGTTCAGTAACCATTAAGACCTTTTTTATTAGATAATTATTGTGATGATATAATCTATATTCTCTTTATATTTAAATAGATCAGAACAAAAATTATAGAAATTTTATTTTAATAAAAACTTTAATGATAAATTTCATGGGGGAATGAATAAAACAACATACATTTCAAAAAAAAATAAAGATGTTTCAAAGAAATTAAATAAATGGGATCAAAATGTGCCTCATGTTTTGGAATCTTTTACATAAATATCATGACTATAGGAGTGGAATAAATAAATGAATAAATAAGTATGAGGATTAAAAGGTACTACCTTCTCCCCCCGACAAACCATTTCTTGAAATGCATGGAGTTCAAGAATTATTGATGCAAAGCCTCAATTTATGTGTTATTGAGTTTAATAGGCATGTAAACCTATAAATCCCAGATAAAAACTAAGATAATGTGAAAAACATCCGATAATGTGAACCGTGAAAATAAGTGATTAAAGGTACAATATTTTTAAACAATTGAATTTATAATTTCTTATTCGATTATCTGTCTTTGTGTTGTTTCTATTCCTGATGATTTTATAAGATTACTAATTCATCACAAATAAATCTAGATATGGAATTAGTAGTGTAAATACCTTATAATGTGATTATTTTTTCCAAAATATATTACAATTTTATGATCAAGATTTGTGATAAGATACTTTAGGAAGATATATTTCATCATTTCATTGTTAAACACAATGTGATATTGATTTTGAATTGGATCACCATATATAGATATCACATCAATTGTGAAAAAGGGATATCAAATTTAACATCCAAAAATATTTTATGATCATATATCTGTTCAAGGTTGATTTTGATCCCTCATTGGGTGAAAATTATATAATATTGGGGTTGACACCTAATAATAAGGGGTACATAATCTCAAATTGTCAGTGGAAGAAGTGAACAATAAAGGAATACCTATTATAATAGAGAATAATGATTTTTTATTATATAACTCCATGATCAACCCACAAAATTTAATGTTGAGTTTTAAATTGAACATATAAATCGTTCTATGCTTGCATTTAAGTGTCATTACAAAATGAACCCAATTGAAAAGGATGTATTAACGAAGTATTTTCATGTGAATTTAGAAAATGGATTCATAAGTCTAATTTAATCATAGTGGAGTGAACCAATACTTTTTTTCAAAACAATGTGTGGATTTATGTCTCTTTCCATAGATTATCATGATATTAACTAGATCATAATAAAGAAAAATAATCATATTCCCCATATAAATTATTTGATAGATATATTTAGAGGATCCTGATATTTATCATAGTTGGATATTTGATGTGGATACTGCCTACAATCGGAAATAAATGAAGACTACTAATTAAAACATTCTAAACATGGTTTGAGAAGATTGAATTTATTGTGATTCTATTTTGACTTAAAAAATCCGCAATTGTTTTTATGTATTTGATGAATAGAACATTTAAATATTTCATTGAATAATATATAATACTATATATTGGTGGGATTTTATTATATTATAATTAAATGGAATAAAAGTGTGATAATTTACAATTTATTGTAATGACCCTATGAAGTGATAAATCATATTCCAAGTCCTCCAACTATGAATTTTGTCTATAAGAAGAATAATTTTTATTAAAATGGAATAAATAGAGAAAAATTTCCTATAGATATATATATGTGATAAATACATCTATAAGTTATATTTAAGTTACATTTAATGACTAATATATGAAAATTCAAGCATGAAATATTATTTCATGCATTCTAAAAACATTAGTCAAATGAGACACAAAATATTAATTCATTTTATTTATAGAATGGGTAACTGAATAGTAAGTGTGTTAATATTCAATTATATCAAACTCACATAAAGCCATATTTCAAAAATATTTTCATTAATGTTTAATTTATCTTGAGTTTATTATTCATGAATGGGATGTATGAGATGTCTAATGAAACATTTACTCATATTTAATAAAAAAATGATATAATTCATAACGCATGGAACATTCTTGAGGGATATAAATAATACATCCAGGTAAAGAATATGTATTTGATCATCTTTCGTCATGGGTGTATGAAACTGAAAAACATCTATAACTCAGTTCTTACTCATCCTTTTCATGACGATTGAATATCACATCATGAGGGAAAGATAATCCTATATGTGTGACATGTAATATAGATGGAATGTGGACACACTATTAAAAGGGGATGCCCATTGTCTTCAATTAGTTATCTCAATCAATCCTATATCATGATGATTAAGATGATTCATGTGATCTTTAGTTTAATGTACACACATTTACATGAATATTTATTCATTTTTTAATACATGAATCATATATAATTCAGGGGAGGTCCTTATAAAAGGGGTTAAATCTCTTTTACTTAATACAATAATAATTACAAGACTTGTTCAATACCCATTAGTGGTATCAAAGGGAACTCTTCATTTATATTTATGAATTATTACTTAAAATTATGAAAAAGTTATATATATATATATATCTCTCTCTTATTTTTATTTTATGGGATTTTTTATTTCAATGTAATACCCTTACAATGAATCAATATTTGTAAGGGTCATCATTGATTTCCATTACATAGAGTATTATGTGTGTGGGTTATTATATTTTTACAATTACATTGTATGGGATATCTAATTTTCATATCTATTTTCCTTTTTTAGATTGGTCACCTAAAGGTAACCCAAGACATATCGTTTCATAAATTGATTATGTAATGTTATTTATATTTTTTAAATGATCATGTAATGGTCTTCACCTAAATAACCTTTTTAAATATAATAATTTATATTGTTACCCTTACATTGAAAATTAATATGTTTGTGCCCCCGATCAATTATTATTCGATGACTTTCCCAGGGGTTGTGTTAAGATAGTATTATGTTTTTAGGACAAGAAAAAAGGTCTTAATCAAGTTACATACACTGAAGGGTTACCCATAATGGCACGAAATATGTACCCTTACACATCATGGGATGCTTAAGAGTCGGACCTTTTTAGCAGTATGTAGAGGGTAATGACAAAAACTTTTATAAATGATATTTTCCATCTTCTAATTATGATATAAAATATATATTTAATACATATAACCACATATAAATTAATTCTCATAAATTAAGAATGAATTATGTTATATTTATTGAAATTAAAGAACCAATGCAAATGGAATAGTAACTTGACCATTATAATAGTAACATGACCATTATGAATAGTAATATGGGGAACAAAATTATAAACTCATCTATGAAAGTATAAATAAAATTTATTCATATTATAAATGAATATAATATATAATTATATCATTTTATATGTAAATAAATATATTAAAAATGAACAATTAAGTGTTGGTACTTTTATTAATTTGTTTTTACAATTTTATAAGTTATTTAATTATTTTAATGACAATTTAATTTCATAAAATATATTCCTGAATTAATATTTTTTTGTCTTATAATTATATGATAATTTTATGAGACTACAATTAAATTTTCAATGAGTCATGAAATTAGTTATTATATCAAAATCCATATTTTATCAATGATAGTGGTTTTAAATAAATCTAAAATTTCTCAAATTTGAAAAATTATTTTCCTAAAATTGAGTAATTTTTTCAATTCAAAATTGAAAAAAAAAATTAGGGCTATTTATTAAGGTTTTTCCAAAATATTATAATTTTTGTGAATAGAGAATCATGGTAATTTACGGTGTTTAATAAACACATCGATTATTGATTATTATAAGACGAATTTATTAAAAAAGCCCATAATCTTGAACTATACATCCTTATTTAATATATTTGTGAGATATTTACACACTATTCATAGACATTCACCATACAAAAAAAATAATGAATAAAATAACGAAAACAACCCTTTCAACCTCTATAAATACCACTCCTCACCACATATTCTCCTCACACAACAAAAGACTATAATCTTATCCCAATTATTCAAAATTATATTCTAAATCATCCCCCTAGGACATTCCAAAGACACTATGGCCTTATCAAAACACTGAACACAATTTCTTCGTGGAGGTTCTCAATAAGAAGAAGTTAAAGAGGTAAAATCCTCTTTCATTTTTTTCTTTTCATTTAACTTTTCTTTTCATTTATTATCCTATCAGTACCTCCAATCCAAAAATTCATGACTATTAAATTATTTGATATATACTATAAATTTATTATGTTAATTTAATATTCATCATCAAACCCATTATCTTCTAACATTTATTAATAAAATAAAACATAATCTGTGATGTGTTGATTTACCGCTATCCTGGTCAATGAATTTTCATTTTCATTTATCACCATCATGGGTCTTCATAAAACCATTATTAGAATTAAATAATATTTTACTATACATATAAAAATATTAATAATGTTCTGGAATAGATATATATAAATGATATTAAATAAAATGATATATGTTCAGGATGGTTGTAAAAACCACCAAACTAAATTAAATCATTTTCATTAACATTTTATTTAATGAATCATCCTCAAAACATATAAAAAATGATATATAAGATAATTTAAATTTTTTATTTTCAGTAAAAAGTTATATTATTATTTCTTGAGTATCACTCCCATTTTACATGAACATCCATATATGTAAAATGTTAAACTGATCCTGAAAACCAAGAAAACGAGAACTCCCAGAATGAAGAAATTAAACTATTTAACTCACCAAAATTTCAACAAATAAACCTAATAAAATCATAATATATAAAAAAATATTTAATTTATGTTCATGATTTAGAAATTGATGAATATAATATGATTACAATAGATATTAAACTGAATAAATTATTCAGACACAATATAAGAGGATTCTCGAACCCATTTGCTTTTCTTTAGGCTATCCCTCATTCATTATAGTTTTATGTATTTATAATCACTTCATTGTTCCTTAAATATATTTCCATTCCTATTTCCTTTTATTTTTTGGGATATACTTGTTTCTATTCTATTTTTACAAAAAATACATATATTTTCTAAAATAACTCTAATTTAAAATTCACATCTTTACTCCTATTGTGATCATTTCTTCTTCCCTAAAGTGTAATGATTCTTATTACAAATATGTGTTTTCCTTTTCCATTTTGGAACCACAATGTTTATGGATGAATTTTGAATCGTTAAATGAAACCCATAATTATCCATGGCATAATTTATGTATAATATTGATAAATGGTTCATTTGGAATGCACAATTTTGTAAATTTGATGATGTGATAGGTTCACTCAAAATTTTATAGCACTCCAATGAATTGGGTAATATTATATTTTTCATTAGATGATGTGAAATATGAATTAAAATTTTGTTATCTCTATTCAAAATGGTGATGTTATGATTATGAACTTATCTTATGCATGGACACGATGCTAGATTTATTCACAAGTATGTGAAGTATATGACCACTAAGACATGATGTATATTACTAATTAATTACGACATTCAATGCCATTATATTATGATTAATCTCATGAATATGATGATTATCCATGGATTATATTATGATTATGACTATGGTCAGTCATGTTAGGTTGATTCATGTCCTTATCCTCTTACTAGGTCTTATATCACCCTTTTCTTTGAGGTATATCCTCTGGTGACTACATGTACTAAAGATTTAAACATATTTATAAAGACCAATAATTTTTTTAAATAATTGTTAATTTTATAGTACATTTATGTGTTGTATGGTCCCAATTATTCGACGATTCTAAACCTCCGGATCCTTGTTTTTTAACTCTATTATGTTATTTATCTTTAAAATTTTGTAATCGTTTTGTAAGAAAATTAGGGTCTTTATTGTTGGTTTCAGAGAAATTGTTTTTTAATATGGGATTTTGGATTATAAAACATTAGTGAAAACTCTTATTATAAAACTATTTATATGTAAGAAACAAATTAGGTTAGTTTTAGTGAAATGATAAACATTGGGATCCCACAATACATGCCTTTATAGTTAATGTTATTACAAAATAAATAATTTATTCATGACTTGTTGACTTATAATTAGCTAAAAAATTCTATTTTTGAAAATGGTAGAACCAGAAGAATCTAGGATGAAAAAACCATGTGATTGGCAATGTTGTTATTTTTTGAATGAATTGCCGAATTCCTAAAGAGGTGGAGTTTAGAATTTCATGGTGATTCTTACTCATCTGTCTTTGGCATCAAATGATAAACAGAACAATTTAGAACAACAATATTCTCCTAATAGGGAAAAACAATATATTGAATCTTTTATTCAGTAATTACAATTAAAATTAAGTGAATTTTTCTATCCAATATTCACAGAATATTTTTTCAAATCAATATATATGATCTTTTCTATGGTTAACTTTTCCAAAAAGAAAAAGCTAACTCTGGACATTTATCATTTGGATGGATAGGTTGATCAATCGTGGGAGTTTATTTTGAACACAAAATAGAAGAATGAAATTTATGATATTGAGTTGGAAGACACTATGAAAATATTTATTAACAAGTATTTCCATCAAACAATTTGTACGATGGTTTATAGAGAAATTAGATTGCTGAATAAAAATTAAGGAGAACCATTCACTACTTATGATGAAAAAGTTAAAATGAATTAAAGGTACAAATTAGGTTTTGTTATCCAGAATGATAGAAAGATAGATATGTTATTCAATACATTGAAACCATGACTTTTAAAGGCTCTATTAATATGAGAAATTAGTAGTGGAAAGGGATATTTTAGGTGATATCAAAGTGTAGATGGAATTTGTAGAATGGTCCAATGGATATAGATATAAGAAATGAAAGATGGAGTTTAAAGAAGTATGACTTATTAAAAAATATGGAATGAAAGATCAACTACTCAAAAGATAAAATTATGGGAAGAATCATCATAAGAATGGTTTTATGGGATGGGTAAATTTTATTAATGATGGAGTGAAGGACACCAAACCTATGAATGATAAAGGGACATTTTAAAGCTTGAAAATGTAATGGAGTAATGGTGAGAACCACCAATGGTTCAATGATTCAACTATAGTGAGAATGGGTACTATGAAAGATAGTGAGATAAACCTAAACAATTTTTGGGTAATCAGTATCTGCAGATGTAGCATCTCAGGTTTTTACGAGTAAGTATATAAATTGTGTTGGAAAATATTTCTGAACCTAGGTGGTGAGTCGGCCCAGGAGTCCGGGGCCCGAAGAACCTCGACATAGGGATTTTACAAATATGAAACATATTTTTTCTTGTGTGCCCAGTTTCTATTTAAATAGGTACTGACTCCAAAGTGATGTCTTAGATCAGATTCATGAGACTGTGGTTGAGTTTAGAATGTTGTTTTAACCCTATGGGCCACATATTCTTTGTCGTTATTGGGTGTCGGGTCGGGGGAAAATTTGTTCCAGGAAGTAAAGAAGAGGATAAGATTTAATTAAAATAAAATTTTTCTCTACTCTTATCCCCTTATAAAATTTATAGTGGAGCTAAATCACCTCCTCTCCCACTATAGAATCAAACAACCCAAAGGCCGTTTTGATGAAATAATGAGTTGTTTATCATTGATCAGGACGACGGATGCACCCCCATAGTGTGTGTAACAACCTGATAATTTTTGAATAAAATGAACTATATTTTAATATTTTATGGATATAGAAAACACATTGAATATTTTTATTATTATTATTGGGTTTAAATGACCATTATGTATCATTACCGATGATAATATAGGCATCGAATAGTGATCCCACAACTAATATAAATACAAGGGTTTAAAAATCAATTCGACACAAAAAAGGAGAAGATGGCCATATATAGTAGACTTGATCCATACAAAGATCATTTTTCATAGATCAAAAAGAATTTTGTGTCAATGGGATTCATTCTGGACCAAGCCCGAGCTGAGCTTAAATACATTAAGATTGCACGGAATTGCCTATGGGAGAAGTTCATGTTAATAGAGATTACCACATGAGTGATTTGGTCCGAGCACCTCAAGATTATGTCACCATCAAATAGATTACCCATAGGTCATATATGAGTTTTATAATGGCTTGTGTACCATGTTATTTGATAGATATTGTGTAATCTCGTTCTTTAAAAAAATATTTTTTCCATCAACTACTTTATGTTAATAATCGTTCTTTAAAAAATGATGAATTTGATAAATTTATTTTTCAGGTAAAAATGATACTTTTAAGAAATATATACATTAATATATTAACATATGTTTCTATAAATAATATTATAAAAAAAATCGTAAACATAATTATTATATCAGCTCATTACCTATAAATGATCACGTAATCAGATTGATAAAAGTTATATTTTTATACAATAAAAAAAGTGTACATTGTATGAATTTATTTTAATGAATTAATAATTTCATGAAATAATAATTATTTTAACAAAATTATATTTTCAATTTACTTTTATTTATAATAAATAAGTATATAAATTTTATGAAGTCAAATGTAATTTTTTATTAAGGGTTAAAAACTGTATTTGTCCAAACCCGTCAATTTTCGATAATTGTTGGTTCTCATTTTAAAAGTAAAAATTTAAATATTTATAAAATTATTTAGATAAAATGAATATTAATTTTTGAATCAATACATCAAAATTATCCAATGATGAATTTTTCAGAATTTTCTAAGAGATGATTTTTTGCGTAATAAATAAATAATATATATGTGTATAGTGTGTTTATGACATCTTGAAGACCCAGAATAGTTTTAATAAATACTATAAATGGTATCATCAACCAAATATATATTATATATTTAAAATAATTATATTTTATATTTTTTGACTTATTTTTAAATGTCTCAGTTACTCCTACAAAATGTATAGTATATTTTATGATTTAAAATACATTTTTTTGAGAGTGTGACTCACCTACTTATAAGATTTCTTGAAACATCCTTTAGGGCCCGTGTTGTGACTAACCTAATCCCGCCAGCCATTGGCTAGGTGTCGGAGACTAGCACCAAGTAGGAATATCCCAAAAATGGAAGGGGATTTCCTTAAAACCACTACACAAGCACAAAGCTCAAGCTGTGGTAAATAAACACTAATTAAACCACAACTGTCATAGAGAAAACTACTAAGAGTATATTATAAACTAAAAGTAAAAAGGGTCCATAATACAAACCCTAAAAAACAAAGTAAATTACAACATCCACTCTCTGTTTGGTCAGACCCAACTGAAGGGTAGGTGAAGGGTAGCTACCAGTAACCGCAGAAATATGCCCATCTGTCCCGTCTCACAGAGCACCTCTTAGTCTGGGACCACCAAGGTTTTTGTCTAAGTATCCTCTCATCTCATCTCATTGTGTACCACCTGGTCCAAGACCACTATGGTCTCTGTCGAAGTGTCCATCCATCAAGTCTTACTGAGCACCACCTGGTCACGGACCAGCAAGGACTGCGTTGATGGGTCGTTCACCTATAGGGGACATGACATGTTCTAGAGAATCCCATGCAGGGGTGAGTGAAATAATACGTATTAGCTTACCCAATCCCAAAATTAAGGAACAAAAAGAAACACCACCACATAATACCGCAATGCAAAGACAACTCACACCAAATATAACTCAATGTATGGAAATAAAGACTTACAATATTGACACTAAACACCTTTGACTACTGAGGTACTCATCCCTGATGATTACCATGGGTATTTTGGGTCACATGGAGGCTCTCTTCATTGTGGTTCTGCAAAGTCACGTAGATCTGATCACTATTTAGTCCATCATAGTTAGCCCACAATGGGCCACTTATAGGGTCCATACAGGGCTGCTTAATGTCAGTTCACACAGAGTCTCTTATAGATGTTTCATACAAAGCCACTAGTATTTGGTCGACATAGGTATCTTATTGAATAGGCATGTAGGTTCACCTAGAACCTCTCTTCAACATTATTTGGGTCTCATATAACAATAGGCATCCCGCGCGTAGTGTGCTTGATTTCACTAGAATCCAATCATTAATCGATTTTTAGAATTTCAACATACAATAAGGCCTATATAGACCATGTGAACTAAACTAAATAGTTGTGAGGGTTCCAAACCCACAAACATCATGTCTATTAGATTCCTGGTTGAAATGATATTGGGGTTTTAGTAAACAAGGGTAATTTTTGTCTGGGCCCAGTCTAACCTAGTTGGACCAACCTGAGATGCCCAGTTTGGGGGTCCTGTTTGTACCAACCCGGTTTGGCTGAACCGACCCAACACAGTTGGGCATGGGCCATCCCGGTCTAACCTGCCCACTGGGCCAGGCCCATTGGGCCTTGCTAGACCTGACCCTGTTCGGCTGTGGGTCCAGCCAGCCAGGTCGCCTAGTGACATGGTTTCATTTGGCCCGACTTGCAACTATGGGGCATGTTCCTTACCATCTTGGGCCACCCAAGGGATTGGTTAGTCTCATCATCCCAACCCACATCCGTGAGCCGAATCATCTCCAGACCGGGCAGCTCAGCGGCCCAGTTCACACCACCGGTTTTCCCTGCATGGAAAGTTAGTTTCCCCCCTACTTGTATGCCCAAGTGGCATCCGGTTTGCATCACATTTGGTCGGCTATGGTCAGAAGCCTCCCCCTAATTCCATTAAAGACCATGTGCTAGCTCCTACTAGGGCCCGCTATTCTGGACCACTCCTTCAATACATCACCCGAGCAATGCTGCCCTCCAGTGCCGGTCCGCTCATACATACCGGTCCTTTTTCTTAATTTTTTTATCTGATGGGGGTCAAACTTACTTTCTCATTCTACAGACCAGTGCATTGAATGACATGATCCTCCGACAATGTCGGATGGTAGGGTGGCCACGTCTCGGTGATGAAAACCGCATGCGTCTATGATAGTAGCACCTACAGCCGCCACGGCGTGCTGTCTCCCACCTGCGGTCACTTCCAGATTCCATCACAACGTCTGGTTATCACTACTGTGACTGGTTCCATGGCCTAGTGCTGCAACTGCATCCATCTACCATAGTCTCTCAGTGGTTCCACTATAGTCGATGCAGTGATGTCCATTATTCCATGAAATATTGCGTGAGAGAGATGTAGGGGATCAGAAAGAAGACCCAAATAAACAACTGGATGTTGATTCTGTTGGTCCATATTTATTCATGTTAGCTTGATCAGGACGTGTAAGTAATAAATTACTAAGATTCAATCCTGATATAAACCTTCAACTAAATCTTCCAACCTTCCATGTAAAATCCATCAGTGGATCAACTTGTTAGATATTTGATGTGTGTTCTTCGTTTAGAGGGGGAGAGCGGGGAAACAATTCCTTATCAATTAAAACCCCTACTTAAGAAAGAAGATATCTCATTTAGGGTCACTCATTGTCATATATCAATCAATAATCTCAAAAACTGTATCTAAGGGTGTCATCCACATCGTCATATTCGCCAGAGTTCCTCATTTTAGAAGTTGTCCTTCGTCATTTGTCATCTCTAACCACTAGTTCATTAGAGAAATTTCATGATTGTGTCCCTAATCATGCATTAGTTTTTATGATATTATTTTTCAAATAGTGAATAAGTGTTTCTATTATGTTGTGTTGTAATTTCATTAGGTTGAATAATTAATGAGGTTCATTAATAATATTTATTGTCACCTCATCGTTGCACCATAGTGAACAATTTCGATGAAAAAACATTTAAGATTATTTTATTTTTCCCTAAAACGTCTCAAAAATATATTTTTCACTCAACCCACTCCATTCGAGCATAAGTCATACATAATGAGAACATAACCTCAAAATCTCAATGGGGGTATCAGATTTTTAATCCAGGTTACCGGTTCTATTTTATGAGGATTTGAAAATAAAATAACTTTTATTTAAATACTTTTATTTACAGTTACATCCCAAAACCCAACTTTCATATCCATCCTGCATCGGCTGAGGGTAGGCTCTTCTTAAGGGAAATATATTTTCATTAACTCAATGGTACTTTTGGATTTCTTATTCGAGATACCATTTATGATATATAAGGAGTTGAAAAAAATAACATTATTCAATTATTTTTTTTATGGCCAAACACTACATTCTACCTTTGACCCGCAAAGGAAAATATTTGGCTCTCCTTAATTAAGTCATACCCTCATGAGTTAAATGGTGGTCTTGAATTTTAAATCTAAGTCAATTTTCATCTGTTATAAAGATTTCAAAAATAATACAATTTTACTTGATTATTTTATTAATGGTTATTCCATTTTTTGGTTTTTTTACTTGAGGCATGCACCAACTAAACATAAGTCGCACCTAGGGTAAACCCACTATCCTAAAAAAATGGTGCCCTGATATTTTTGATATTAATACCATTTTATGATTTATTCCACTTCTTTTCAAGAAAACGTCCCATGCATGCAATTTAAATCATAACATTTTTTGACGGATCATTGTGGGCACTTCGGGCCTCGAAATCAAACGATGTCTCAGTGAATCATCTCAAAATAATCCCATTTAATTTAATAGAAAATTACATGGAATTATGTGGTATTACATTACTTCCCCCTTTTGGGATTTACGCCCCCATCAGCCAAAAACAAAGGCAAGTCAAACAAAAGGGGGTACTAAGAATGAATCTGAGCCACCTCCTCCCACGTTCTCTCATATAGATTCTCATACTGCCAATTAATATGCACCAGTAGAATCAACAATCCATGATGGATCATTTCCTACCGATCCTCTATATCCACTGGGAACTCTACTACTATCACCATATCATAAATATCAAGCTCACGGTGGTCAATGACATGTGAAGGGTCCTTCACGTATCTCCTGAGCTAGGACACATTGAAGATGACGTGCACCCTCTCAAACTATGAAAGTTGAGCCAGAAGGTACCCCACCTCTCCCAATCAATATAGTATCAGGAATGGTCTAAAGAACCATGGAGATAAATTACCACCCCCGTTAAATCGTTGTATCCCTTGTCAAGGAGAGAGCCATATGAATAATTCCCCTCCCCCCTTTCAATCTCCATGGGTCATTGTCTCCTATCATCATTAGACTTTTGTCAGCTCTGTGAATTCTTTATCCTCTCTCAGATGACCTGAACCTTTTTAGTGGTATCATGTACCATCTCTGGACCCCTTAGTACTAAATCCCCTAGTTCTATGTAGAATATCGGTGACATGAATGGTTGTTTTTACAATGTCTTGAATGGTCCCATACCGATGGCGGAGTGGTATCTTTTTTGTATGAAAACACTACCAGTGGTAGGTGGTCCTCCCAAATACTACCAAAACCAAGGACAGAATAATGAATCATGTCCTTCATGGTTTTTATGGTCCAATCTATTTGATTATTAGTCTGTGGGTGAAAGGCTATGCTCAAGAAGCCATGATCCCCAATGGCCTCGGGTAATCCCATCCACAACTACGATGTAAATCATGCATCACGATCTGAGACAATCATAGTTGGGACTCCATGGAGTTGAACGGTATCCTACACATAGAGGCGTCCTAGGATTTCTACTGAGCCCTACTCTCGAATGGATAGGAAGAGGGACGAAATGGTGAGTTGGTCAATTATCTCCCATATAGTATTGTGGACCCTAGATGTGAGAGGAAATACTTTCATGAAGACTATTGGGATACAACCCCACTTCCACTATGGAACCTCAAGTGGCTGGGCAAAGCTTGCTGGAAGCTAACGTTGAGCCTTCACTTGATGACAAGTGAGGCACCATGAAACAAACTCTTCCACCACTTTCTTCATCCCTAACCGCCATTCACAAAGATAGAGACCATGGTACATATTTTTCACTCTAGGATGTATTACCAAATGGGAGGTACGAAAATCCATCAAAAACACCTCTCTCAACACCACTGGTACTACTATGTTCCCGTTCAAAAGGATGTGATGTGCCCCACAAATCGAAAATCGATCAACAGCTTATCCATGGGTAAACTGATGGCATCAGGCATCGCAGACGACGTCTTTGATTTGGTCCACCTTAACTCATTATAAGAGTGGGCGAGTGACAAAAATTGACTGAAGGATAGATGTCCCATAATAATCAATGAAGGATATCCATATCTGGACCGACTACTTGAATGCCTCACTCAGCAACTCTAACCTGGATCTCCGGCTTAGTGCATATGACACCATGTTCCCCTTCTTAAGAATACAGATTATCTCAAATTCACCATCCTGGAGGAACTCTATCCATCGATGCTACCTCAAGTTGAGGTCATTCTATGAAATGATATTCCTGAGACCTATTTGGTTGGAGTAGACCATAAACTTCTCACCCATCAAGTATTTCCACCATGTCTTCAGAGTAAACTATACTGTTACTAGCTCAATGACATGTGTCTCATCATTATTCTCATTTTTCCCCAAATATTTCAAACCAGAGGCAATCACCTCTTTCCCCTACATTTGGGAATATATTATTCATTTCCCTAACACATCGAGAAAATTAAATATCCAATACCTTCCTCTAGATGCTGCAGGACAGGGACAATCGCCAGTCTTTGCCTTAGCACATAGAAACTCTGATGGAACTTCTTCATCCATAAGAATGGATTTCACTTCCTTGTAAAACCTGATAAAGGTGACTCTACCCTAGAAATTTCAGGCACGAACCTCTTATAGTATCTAGCCAATGACAATAAACTATGCACCTAGGTCACTCTCCTAGCTAGCTCCCAAGAAAGCACTGCCTCTATCTTCCCCAAATCAACTACAACTCCAACCTCTGAGATGATTTGTCCTTGAATGTGGACCTCCTAAATCTAGAAATAGAACCTTATGTTCTTTCCATAATGCTGGTTCTCTTAGTGTGTATCTAGGACTATCTGCATTTGTGTATCGTGCTCTTCCTTTGACACCGAGTACCCCAAGATGTCATCAATGAAGACATCAATGAACCAATCAAGATAATTCTAGAAGATACTATTCTTATGTCCCATGAACACTACTGACACGTTCTTCACACCAAACGTCATCCATATGTACTTGTAGTGAACATAGTGGCATCTGAAAGTCATCTTCGAGATATACTCATCTCATACTCAAAATTGGTGAGAGACTGAACTGAGGTATATCTTCGAGATCCATTTCACTCCCTTTAGCTAATATAAGAGTTGATCCATCTTCAATAGAGTATACCTGTTCTTCACGGTCACCTGGTTCACATGTTGGAAGTCCACGTATAGCTTCAAGATTCTGTCTTCCTTCTTGGAGATAAGCACTGGTGCTACCCATGGTGAAACAACGGGCCTTACAAACCCCTTCCTATAAAAATATTCCAACTATACCCTCATCTCTTGGTGCATTGCAGGAGAAATTTGATAGGAAGTTGTAGATATCAGTGTCTTCTTGGGGTAGTAATAAATAAAAATTTCTACCCCTCTATGAGGAGGTAGTCCTTGAATATCCTATATAAATACATCCTCATACGCATCCACCTATATAGGGAATTGAAAACCCAAATCATATACAGATACATGGGTATGGATGGTCTCATTTTCTACCCCTTTCCATATCCTCCATCTCTTTGATCCTAGTGTGGACTACCTTGGAGTGGTGGTTGTAAAATGACAAAATGTATATCACATCCTGCTTCTCTCCCAACTCATCTACCATGTCTACCTCTCTGTAGAAGGCTGGTGGCTAGAAGCACTATCTGGTTAGGTGGAATCCTCACTAAGAGAAAGTCTCACATCACTACCTCCAACCAATCCTCAACAGCCTAAGGATTTGTGTCACCCCTAAACCTGAGTGGTCCCTATCGCTGGAACTCATGTAAAGCAATGAGCCAACGTGCATCCTCTACCGGTAGCACCTGTAGTAACTACTGACCAACGAGTTCCGGTATCTCTGGAACACCACCAAAATGTTCCATCTTGGGAAATAGTCCAAGTACTGAAGACACATCACTCTATGAACCTTCTTCATTGTCACGCACTGGAATCATGGCTGGCTATTTGTGTGTAGGTATCTATTTTTTTAATCAAGATGAACCATGATAAATTTATTATACTTTTTGAGATTAAACTAACTCAAAACCATTTTCGAAAAACAATCATAGTTGAATGAAACTAGTTTTTAAATATATCAAGTCATAAAATAGAATTTAGGGTCCTAGTGTATGGATACGTCAACTACTAAACTATCACTAGACTCCATGGATTGAAATTTAAACTCAAAAACATTTAACTCTATTTACCCCATCAAAATTGAAATAAATTAATTATTTTGGTATAACTGGCCTCCTTTAATACCAATTTTTCACGACCCATCCCCTAGGGAATATTCTATAACTACTCTAATATTGCCTTCAATAGGCTAGGGGACGGTGACAAGCACGGAGTAGGCATATCCTAAAAGGGGAAGACATTTTCCTTAAAACCTATACACATGCACAATGCTCAATAAATGGAAATTAAACACAAATTAAACAACAACTATCACTGAGACAACTAATAAAAGTGAAATACTAACTGAAAGTACAATGGGTCCAGAATAAAAGCCCAAAACCACAATGAAATGTATAACTACCATGGTCCGTCCACTTAAGACCCCGCCTGAAGGGTAGGTGAAGGGTAGCTTCTTGTAGCCGTAGAAGTACACATGTCCATCCCATATAACTAAGAACCCATGGTCCCAAATTACCAAGGATTTCACCTAAGAGTCTATCAATCTCGTGTAACTGAGCATGATCTTGTCCTCGACCACCAAGGTCTCTATCAAAGCGTCCATCCGACCCATCTCACTGAGAACCTCCTTGTCCCATACCACCAAGGTCTCCTTAAAAGCAACGATCACCTGTACAGGACATGACATGTGCAGGCGAATCCCATACATGGGTTAGTAACACAATACACAATAGACACCCCAAACCACAAATGATGGACAAAAAAGCATGATCACATAGCAGGACCACAAAGAAAATTCATCTCACACCAGGTATAACTCAACGTATGGAATGATAGACTATCAGTCATAACACAAGACACCTTGTAATGCTGGGGTATTTATACTAGATCAATACTATGGGTGTATTGGGTAACACAGATATGTTCCCCACCATGGGTCTTCTGGGTCACAAAGATCCTCTCTCTACATAGGCCATCATAGATTGTCCACATATGGCTGCTTATAGATGTTCCACATAGGGCCACTTATAAATGGTTAACATAGAGATTCATGTAGCTAGTTCATATAGAGCCTCTTTAGATGGTCCATAAAAGGCTTCACATCATCTAGAACTATAGGTCCACTTAGGCATGCTCATCAGAAATCTTTGGGTCTCATCCAACAATAATATTTTCTCACATAGTATGCTTGATTCCTAGAGAATCTACACCTCACACAATTCATTGAATTTCTACATTCAGTAAAATCTAAATAGATAATTCCAAAAGATCCTCCTTTTTGGAATGGTTCCAATTCTCTAAACAGCACGTAAATCGGACACCCGGTCTGAACGGTTTTGGTGTTTTAGTAAACAGGGGCAAGTTGTGTCCAAGCCCAGTCCGACCTCGTTAGGTAGACTCGCCCAACCCTGTCTGGGGGTCCCGCATGACCCGACCCTCTTCAAATGAACCGACCTGACCATATTGGGTAACGGTCGGCCCTATCTGTCCTGGAAGATGGTCTAATCCCATTGTGAATTTCTAGACTCGGTCTGGTTCGGCCATGGTTCTCGCCTACCGAGTCACCTAGAGACCTAGTTTCATTCACCCCGACCCGCAACTGGTTGGTAGGTTCATTCTTTTCTGGGGCCACCCAGGGGCCCAATTTTTCCTGATGGTCCCTCCCACATTAACTAGTAGGATCTTATACTAATCGAGCCACCCCAACAGCCTAGTTCGCACCACCGGCCCGACCCACATAGAGGGCTGGTATTCCCCTACCCGGACACTGGCGGGGCATACGGTTCTTGCCTTATGTGGTCTGCTGAGGCCGACTGCTTCCTCCACATGCATTTTATGATCATATACTAGCACCTCTCGTGACCTTCTAGCACAGGCCGCTTCACCAACATGGCGAATCCCACTAGCACTATTCCACACATGTGGAATAGTCCTATTGTGTGACCCGTGGATCTATCGTGTGTCCAACTCGTAGCGGTAGTCTAAAGACCATGACTTTGCACCACGTACACCTCTCACATGGGTGGGTGGAAACATCGGCATAATTCCAACCATAGGCCCCCTGACTGGTGGCTCTTATTGCATCCACGACATGTTGGCTCCCGCCTACTGCCACAGACGATGTGTGGCGGCCGGTTTTTGCCGCCGTGTTTGGGTACCGCGGTCAGTTGTCGCTGCCACGACTCGGTTCCATGGCTTGGTACCACTATTTTCCCATTGTTCTATGGTTTGTCTCAATTTACTCTATGGATGATTCACCAACGTCTATTATGCCACAAAAAACATGGATTGAGAAATGGAGGGGATCACAAAGAACACCCCAATGAACAACTGGCCTTTGTTCTTATTGTTCAAGATTTTTTCATGTTAGCAGTATCATGATGTATAAATTATTAATCACCAAGATATAATCTTGATATCAACCAGAAATTATATTTTTCAAACCCTCAAGGAAAATCAATCTGCAAATCAACTTGTTAGAGAGTTTATCCTTTTTTAAGAGTAGGAGAACATGGAGAACAATTCATTAATAATTTGACCCCCTACTTGGGAATGGATATGTCATGAGGATGATTTTTCTTCATCATTCGTTGATCTCTGATCCCAAATTCACTCTCCAAATGTGTTGTCTTCGACGTCTGATTCGCCGGCCTTCATCGTTGTTGTGGTTATCATTCGTCGTTCATCGTCGCAACACACCGAAACTTTAGAAATGTTATTGGATTGTTCTCACAATCCTACATTTATTATAATGATATTAATTGAATACATGTGAATCTTAATTTTTATTTTGATGTGTTACAACTTCATTATACTAACTCATTAATGAGGTTCATTGATGAAATTTATTATCACCTCATCGCTGCATTAAAGTGAAAAATTTCAAATAAAATAAGCTTTTTATGTTTATTTTATGTTCTCTTAATATGTCCACAAAATAACTTTTTTTCCTTGACCTGTGCTAGCCAAGTTATGTCCTAAATAAAGAGAACTTCTCATTCTGAACTCAATGGTGGTCTCAGATGTTTAATTCGATTAACCATTTCGGTGTTATGTGGGTTTAAAAAAATAAATTTTATTTAAATTATTTTATTAACAGTCACATCCCAAAAAACAGCTTTCCTAGATAGCCTATGTTGGCTGATGTTAGGATCCTCCTAAGGGAAACAGACCCTCACATAATCAAAGGAACTCTTGGATTTTCAATCCGAGATACCGTTTTGGAGTTATAAGGATTTAAAAAAATATCTTTTGTTAATTATTTTTTTTATGGCCAAAAACCACTTTCCACTATTGACCTGTTCCAACCAATGTTAGGCTATTCCTTGGGTAATTATTCCCTCAAGAGTTCAATTGTGGACCCAAATTTTCAATCCGAGTCACCATTCGTGAGTGATGAGGAATAGAAAAAGAAAGTAATTTTATTTAAAAATATTCCATTTTTTGGTTTTCTCAACAGAGGCCCACTCTGACGTAACTTAACTCACGTCTAGGAGAAACCCCCCATTTTGAACCCAACAATTCCCTCTCTTTTCTGATCCATGAAAATTTTTAAGAGTTATTCCATATTTTTATTTAGGACTCTCACACACACTATTTAATGTTTATCATTTTTGACAGATAATTTCCGAAACTCTGGGCCTCCGAATCGCACATCATCTCCACACCAGGTCTGGAAATAATTCCATTTAATTATTTTTAAAAAATTACATGCTATTATATAATAAAGGATAATATTTTAATATATTTGGCTCTTTTCCTAAAAAAAATATTTTCCACTCCCCTTATCCAGAATCCATGTTAAAAAACAATGGTTTGGTTTGTAGTTTTGAATATTTTAGTATGTACTGTCCAAAAACTAAATAATAAATAATTCCCCCTATATTCCTATATAATCCCACCCAAAAACCCATTACCATCCACACAAACTCCTTGAATCACATCCTTACACTGTTCTCTACACCTCAGAGTGCTCACATGGCGCCTTAAGCTCCCAAGAATCCTCTCCCAAGCCTTTGCGATCACACAACCACGTAAGGTTTCCCTTCCATTCTCATTTTTGTCCAAGTTTCCATATATCGTAATACCCTTTTATTTTTCAATTGCAAATGATGGGTTATGGTTTCCCACCTGAACCATAATAACCTTATTATGATTTTGTGATGATAGACCCCTTTCTCTATAATTTATCCCTCCCATGTACAAATGTTACCATGCTGAAATTTCATAAGAGTTATTCCACTTCTCCTCTTTATTTATGTTTCATTAAATTGTTTCACCTTTTATATCCAAATTCTAGTAGTTGGGAACAATATTTATATGACCCCTTTAATTCAAATTTCATGTTTATATGAAGAGATACCCCTTTCTCTCTTATAATCCATTTTTCTGAATTTTTATGTCACATCATTAGGCTGTGGAAATTACAGCATGATTTTTCCTACCAAAATCATCATGTAGTGAATACCATGCTCATTTCTCTATCATGGGTATTCAGATTAACTCATATATATATATATATATACTATTTACATTCGTGTATCTATTTCAAAATCCTTTATCGTGGAATAAATGATGATGTTGAATAAATCCATGTTATATGATCTATGTGGCACACTTAAGCATGAGATTAAAATGTTAATGTAGGGTGCTCCCTGATAGCGCTCCAATGCATTGGGTAATATTTAGAATCATGATACATTATATAGGGATATGGTTTTACCTGATTCCTTTATAGGACTTCATTCCACTATGATGGGATTGTGGTTTACCTGATTCCTTTGTGTTAATGATATAATGTTTTAAGTTGTTTCCGCATTTTCATGTTATGATGATCATGCTATATCATCTTATAGGTTCATGTTTCTCTTATTCTCCATTGATTTGAATATTCCCTAAAATTTATTTTATTATTCTTTTTATTCATTTTATATCCCATTACTGGGCTTCATACCTTTCCCTTTTCTTATGTATGTCCACAGGTTATCCCATGCAATTCTATTTATGAAGAAATGTTGTGGTCATATAAAAGATGATTTCAATAATGATGTTTTATTTTATGTGTTAAGATGTCACAGAATTTTTCTATTCCCAATGTACACTATACCTAACTATCTTATGAGTAGTATAAAGTGCATGTTTATGTAATAAATCATGTTATGAGTGTAATAAATACCACAGTTGTTATAGCTGGTATTAGAGGATATGTTTAGTTATTATTGGGATAGAGATTATAAAACCAAAGTGAAAGCCATATGGATAAGACAATGTATATGAAAAAATCACTCCATTTTGGTGATTACATTTTGAGGGTTTTATAATGAAAATACACCCCTTTCAGGTTATTAACATATAGAGGTGGATTTGGAACAGATGTTTCTAGGCATAAAACACAAAAACAATGCTTTGAGCTAGACTCCAATAGGAACTGGTTCATGAAAATGGGCCTTATTTCTCACATGGTTCATCACTCTTAGGGTATATGCTTTGGTAAATTCATAAGATTAGTATAAACCATTATTAAGGGAGAAAAAAATCTTATAAGAATATATTTTTGGAAATAAATTGTGGATAACATTGATTGAATCCTATAAATTCATAAGTTAAAGAATGTAATGTAATTTATAAGTCATACCTTTTTCATTTTATTCCCTTTTATGTGATTTATTGTTTAAAATATTTACCCAAATTGTGATTTTATTCTTCCCATTGACTGGTTATAAGAAGACTCAGGCTAAAAACTGATGTGAAGTTCAATGGGATGACTATTATAATGAGATTTCCAATATGATAGGAGAGGGAATCAAAAACTCTGTCAAGATACTATTTCAATTTACTCGTGTTTTGAATAGAAATGTTGTTCAAGAGGATCATACAACCCCCTATGAAGTAACCAGCCACAATAGAGAGATTCATGAGACAAAGGAATCCTATATTCAATGGTTCGTCGGATCCCCCAATTTCCAAACAATGGATCAACCCTATTGAGAAGATATTATCCCACCTATAGTGTTCTAAAAAATAGAATGTTCTTCTAGATGCTTATTTTATAGAGGGTGAAGCCAAAATGTCGAAGGAACAGACCGAGGTGATGGGATGGAATGAATTAATGAAATTGTTTTTTGACAAATATTATCCCTGCACCCTCCACCATAAGATGCAAATATATTTCCATACAGTCAAACGAATTAATGATGAATCTATTGGGGAGTATGAGGAAAACATCAATAGACATACATGACATGCCTCTAGTTTTCTGTTACCCTTGAATATAAGGATGAGCACATCTTTGATGGGCTAAAACCTAGTATATAGAATGCTTTAGTGATCCACGACATCGAATTCTATGAGAGGACAGTCTCATGTTCCCTCAATGTCAAGATAGAGATCATATAATCTTAATGTTATCATGGGGATAAAAATAGGAATGTGGACATTAATTTTGGTAGTCTGATGAAAAAATCCAATGGTCCTATGAAATTACAACATCCCACATTCAAAAGGTGCATAAAGAATCACCCTAGAAATTTCCTAAAGGGGACAAAGAAATTATTTTTGGGTGGGAAGGGAGGGAACTAAGATATTGATTGTCGATGAGATATAAACATTACTATGATAGAGAGAAGAAACACTCTGTTCGATCCTTAACCCAATGTTAATTTCTAAAAAAGAAAAGAACCAGGGAGCTTTGAGAACTAGTGCCCAAAGCCAAGGGTTTTCGGAGGCAACCAACAGCTTCCATGGTAGCAAGAGAAAGATTTTTCCATCACTGCAACCAATGTGAATCTTGAAAATGATATGTAGATAGGTACGATAGATATTCATTCAATAATAATAATGAACATACTTTTTTATTCTGACTCTACACATTCTATTATATCCCAAATGTTTAGTAGAATAATCCAAACAGCACCATAAATTATAGAAGTAGAGATGTTAGTGAGAACGAAAAAAGGGACAATTATTGCATCCCCTTTATATAACTCCACCCCTATCACAAATTTTGGATTGAACTTCCTGAAGACAAATATTTTACTTCCCTTGGTGTAATTTTATGCAACTCTAAGAATGGATTGGATTTCGAAATATAGATTCAACATAAATTTTCATGAGATGGAAATAAATCTCTATATGAAAAATCGACCCCCGATTCTATACAAGTACATGGAGGAGGATGAATCTTCTTTAGAATCATCATCTCATGTATGGATATTACTTCCCTATGAGCACATGTATCTTTCTTAGATGATTGAGTCTAAGGATGCAACCATCCTTGAAGACATTCCAATTGTGAGGGAATTCACTTATGAATTTCCCAAGGGATTTCTTGGTCTTCCTCCTTAACAAGATGTTTAATTCTCGATTGATGTTATACTAGAGTTTTTTACAATATTCAATAATCTATATAGAATTTTTATTTTACAGCATGAGGATCTAATGGAAAAACTAAAAGAGAATCTAGATAAAGGTATATATTCCCAAGTTCATTCACTATGGGTTTCACCTGTCATCTTCATCAAGATGAAAGATGGGAGAATGATCCATTTAATTTGTTATCATGAGCTCAAAAAATCAAGATAAAACACGTATCCTTTTCCACGAATTTATTACCACGTCGATAGAATATCTAGAGCATAATACTTCTCCATGGTGGATCTGTGGTCCGGATGTTACAAGGTAAAGGTGAATAATGAGGATTTCCCTAGACTGGTTTTTGTCAAAGGTACAGTCACTCTGTACTCATAGTAACACATTTGTAACTCACTAATTCCCAATAAATATTCATGGAATTTATGAATAGAGTATATAGATATTACTTCTATAAATTTGCGGTAGTATTTATAGATGATATTATAATATACTACAAAACTAAGGAGGATTATGAGGAGAATATAAGGACTATACTAGAGACATTGTGAAAGGATAAACATTAAGAAAATTACAATAATTGTGAATTATTCCTGAAGGATGTATCATTCATGGGGAATATCAACACAAGAAATTGGATATCTATGGATAGTTCCAAAAAAATAAATTGAGGGATGGAAGAGGCCAACATCTATGATGGATATCTGTAGCTTCCTAGGGTTAGATAGATATTATCACTGATTTGTGAGAAATTTCACATGATTATAAAACCCTATAACCAATATAAATAATAAGGGAGTCATGTTTTCTTATAATGATGAATATGAAGAAATATTCAAGGATTTTAAAAAGGGGCTTATCACTGCCCATGTGTTCGCACAACCCACAAGCGGGGAGCTTTTTGTAATCTCAAAAAATGCTTCAATGAAGGTCCTGGGATGTGTGTTGATTCAGAATGGCAATGTAATCACCTGTGACTCAATTAAATTTAAAATAAATGAGTTAAACAATCCCACACTTGATCTTGAGTTGGAAGGCGTGATCTTTTCGTTAAAACTATGGTGTTATTATCACGTTGGGGAAATGTGTGAAATGTATATGGATAAAAAAAGTCCCAATTTTATATTCACATAGAATGATCTGAGCACGAGCCAATGATGATGTTTAGAGCCCATCAAGGATTATGACTGGTCAATCCATTACCACCCTGAGAAAAAGAACAAGGTGGAAGATGCTCTAAGTTGAGAGGTCATAATGATTCTATCATTGATGAGAATTGAAAATGATCCAATCATCTCGGATTTGGTGAATATGGACATGGGAATCATAAATAAGGGAACATCATCTATCTTTTGACAATTTATTTTTCAACCATATATTTTATAATGTTTAAAGGATGATAAAAAAGTAATGTTGGAATTCATAAGAAAGTGGAAGCTATCAAAAAAGGGAAATCCTTAGGTTTCAATGTTAATGAAGAAGGAATTGTGAGAATTGGGTCAAGACTATGTGTTCCAACAAATCCTAAATTAGAGGATGAACTTTTGGATGATGCACATAGTTCGAATTTCTCCATTCACATATAAAACACAATGAAATATCAGGATATCTGAGAATCTTATTAGTGGGATAACACAAAGAAAGAGATCACTGAACATACAGCCAAGTGTCTGGTATGTTAGAAAGTGATGGCTGAGAGGTATAATTCTAAGGTGAGGAAGGAACTATTACACATTCAAACATTGGAATGGGAGAAGATGACCATGAATTTTTTCACCAGAATTCTGAAGATATCCAATGGAAATAAAAATATTTTTGTGTTAGTGGGCCATTTTATAAGGACTACACACATTATTGCAATTTTAGAATATTTATCATTGTGTCAACTAGAATAGATATACATTAGTGAAGTGGTAAGACTTCATGGTGTACCACAATCTATTTTATCTGGTCAATATAAAAGATTCAACTCTATGTTATTGAAGAGTATCCAACATGCTCAAAATACTGAGAAAAAATTCAGTACGAATTGTCAATCTAAAACTAATGTCCAATCTAAGAATACTATCCAACCACTTAATGAAATGTTGAGATTATGATCAACGGACATCAAAGGAGGATGGGATCAACATCATCCTCTATTAAGGATCTCTTACAACTAAAGTTTCCACTCAAGAATCCAAATGGATACTTTTGAAACCATTTATTGGAAGAGGTGTAGAACACCCGCATGTTGGGATGAATTAGGGGAAATAAAACAAATAGGTCCCTAAATCATTGAAGACATGGTGGGGAAGCATTAGACCATCCAGCATCACGTTATAGCTTCACAATGTCTACAAAAGTGCTATACTGACATTCATTGATGATACCAAGACTATAGTGATGGAGGCATGGTATTCCTATGCATATCACTATGGGGGAGAGTTGTGAGATTTTGGAAGAAGCTAAATCTTGTTCCAGGTTACAATTACCCTTTTGAGATCATTGATCACATTGGAGCAGTGTCCTATCGACTCACACTCCCACCAAACTTATATTGTACACATGATGTATTACATGTATCACTCTAGAGGAGGTATATACATAACCCATCATATATACTCAATCTATTGGTGATACCAATGAAGAATTACCTTTCTTATAAAGAGAATCCGGTGAATAAATTAGATCATAGAGAAAAAGTTATACGAAATAAGATGATTCCCCTCATCAAGGTGTTGTGGAGAAACCACATGTTTGAAGAAGCAACGTTGGATCTAGAGGAAGTGATGAGGTGGAGTTACCCTCATCTGTTTTAGTGTCGAAAAAGGAATGTTCTTGGGAAAAATTTCTTATGTGGGGAAGCTTGTAACGACCTAGTCATTTATGAATGAAATTCCCATTCTTTTTATGTCTTATAGATATAGATAACACATGCACTATTTCTTATTATTTTCTTTAAATGAACATTTTGTATCATTACCATTGATAATATATCCATTGAGCATTGATCACATAACTGATATAAATAAAATGTTTGAGAAAAATCCTTTCGACGCATACAACAGAGAGGATTACCCCATTTAGTAGACTCGAGCCATATAAAGCTCATTGTTTTGTTCTTGGAAAGGAGGTAGGATCCTTAGAATTATCTCTTTACCAATACCAATCCAAGATTCTAAACGTAAATGTATAATGGATTCTCCTACAAGATAAGGTTATGTAAACAATGATTAACACTCAGACAATGTTATCTGATACCCTCAAGAGTTATTCACCATCACACATCTTACCCTTATGTCTTATGCGAGTGTTATAAGGGGTTATGTAACAAGGTATTAGTTACATATTGTGTAATCACTTTATTTAAAAAAATGTCTTATTCAATAAAATTTCTTATGGGAATATGGTTTCTTAAAAAATGATGAATTTTATAAATTGATGTTTCCGTTAAAAATTGTACTTATGAGAAGTATATACATTATTAAATTAAATCGTGATTTTATAGATGATATTATACAAACAATTCCTATAAATGATGATTATATTAGTTCCATATCTATAAATAATTAGTTAATTAGTTTGATAGTGGTTATATTTTTATATGATAAAATAGAAAGTGTATTTTTGTTGAATTTATATTAAAAATTTATTGATTTTTTGAGATAATTAATATTTTAATAAATTATTTTTTATCAAATTTCTTTTATTAATAATAAATGAGTATATAAATTTTATGAATTCAAATGTAATTTTTTATTGTGGTTTAAAAACAGTTTTTTCAAGACCTATCAATTTTCAATAAATGTGGGTTATCATTTTAAAAGTGAAAATTCACATATTATAAAACTATTCAGGTAAAATGAATATTGTTTTTTGAATTAGGATTTCTATATTATCTACCTTTGAATTTTACATAATTTTCAAAGACAGTGAAATTTTTTGTAAAAATTAAATAATATATAATTTTATAGTGTGTTTAATGACATCATAATGACCCAATAGTGATGTAATAAATATCATAAAATGGATCATACACCAAAATATTAGATGTAAATTTAATTAATTTTATTTTTTTCTTATTTGACATTTTTCTAATTCCACAGTGAATCCTCCAACATGTATAATATATTTTATGATTTTAAATTCATTTCCTTGAGACTGTCACTCACCTTCAGATAAGAAAGGGATATATTTTAATATATCCTCCCATTTTCATAATAAAATAATATATTCCACTACCATTATCTAGAAACCATGGGAAGAAACTATGGTTTGCTTTGTGGGTTTTAATATTTTTGTGTGTAGTGACCAAAACCAAAATAATAAATAATTCCCCGTAATTTCTTATATAAACCCACTAGAGAACCCATCCCTCTTCCCTAAAACTACTTGAATCTTATCCCCACTCTTCTATAAACTCCCTATAGTCCTCTCAAGTCTCCCCCAATCTCCCAATAAGCCTCTCCCAAGCCTGTTGGATCACACATCCAAGTAAGTGTTTCCTTCCTTTATCATTTTGTCCATGTTTCCTTAAATTTTTATACCCTTTTATTTTTCAATTAAAAATTATGGGGATTGTTTATGTTCCTCCACAATACAACTATTATTATGTTTTTATGATCACATACCACTTTTTCTTTCATAAATCTCTTTGATGTACACCTTTTACCATGTCGAAAGTTCGTAAGAGTTATTCCATTTCTCCTTTTTCTTCAAGTTTCTTTATTATGTTTCACCTTCTAATTCAAAATTAATTATGTTGGGACATGTATTTATATGACCCCATTATTTTAAATTTCATGTATACATTATTAGAGTCTCCTTTCCTTGTCATCAACCATTTCTATGTCATGTCATTATGCTGCTGAAATTTAACCTTTATTTTCCATGCCAAAAGTCATCGAGTAGTGAATACCATGCCTATTTCTCTATCAAGGGTTTTCGAATTTATAAATATATACTTACTGATTATAAAATTTCTTTCATGTATTCCCCATTTCTTTATAAAGGAATATAATATGATGTCAAATGGATCGATGTTATATGATATATGTGGCACATATAAGCATCATATTTAAATGTTCATGAAGGGTGCGCCCTGATAGCGCTCCAATGCATTGTGTATTGTTTTGTGTCATGATATGTCATGTTGGGATAAGGGAGTACATTATTTCTTTATATAACTTTCTTCCACAATGTTTGGATAGGGTTTTACCCGATTCCTTAATGTGAATGAAGCAATGATTCATGTTCTTCCCACATTTCTATGTTATGATGATCATGTTATATCATTCCTTTAAGTCCAGGTTTCTCTTACACTCTATTGATATGTATATTTCCTAAAATTTATTGTATTCTTCATGTTAGGCCTTTTTTACTCCCTTACAAGGATTAATAGCTCACCCTTTTCTTATGTATGTATTTAGGTTATCCTATGAAATGCTAAGTACGATGAAATTTGGTGGTCATGTAAATGAAGTTTTCAAAAAAGATATTTCATTTTATGTCTTATGATGTCATGTAATATTTCCAATCCCAAAATAAACTAGGCCTCTAGATATTCATAGATTTATTAAGTGAATTTTAATGTAATGAACCATTTTTATGTGTGTAATAAAGACCATGGTTGTTATAGTATGACGGAAACTTTGGAGCACAGATCTGATCCTCAAGATTCAACATTATTCCACGAGGTAGTTGGATTGTTTATTGAGTCCCAATCCACTTATTCATTCGTTTTCTAATGTTTTAGTAACCTTATATAATTTCTAGGGTCCCCTTGAGGGTTGATTTGTGTGTTTTGGGGTGAATAGGCATGATCTGAGCAACTCGTAGGGAAATTCACATCAGATTTTCCATTTATAGGATGTGTGTTTCGTTGGAACATGTGGTGTGTTCTTCCCATTCAGGGAAGATAATGTTTGAGAGCTTCACACCATGTACAAGGGTTACATGCCATGTAGTGACACAATCCATCTGTCCAGGGCACATCGCATGGGAGCTGTGTAATGATTGAGTGAATATGTGTTAGTACATGACCAAAGTACCCAAACACATTGTATGAAACACGAGCAGAGGTAAACTATAGGGTTTGGTAGAAGGTTACCCTATTTACACCATGTTGTATGGGATGGATGGGATTTATGGGCCCATATGGATTGTTTGTGTAGATAGAGGACACGACTAAGCGATGTGGGACATAAGACACACCATGTAGGGAATGTACATGCAGTGTACCCCTACATCGGTTGGAAATATGTGTGGTTAGGATACATGGACAATTGAAAATACATGGACAAGTGAATGAGCATGATCACATTCCATTTGGATCCATATATATGTCATGTACTCCTTGGGGTTATTTTGGTGATCTTCCGCCTTCGATACCCCCATTAGGGATAAGATTCAGGAATCCAAGTAGATTATCCTATGTGGTTATCTGCATGGAAGATAGTGATGGAATCAGTTTCGGCCAAAGTGGTATGGTGTACAAGCGACATTAGGTGGATCACTAAAGATAGAAATGTTTAGACTACATTATAAGAGCTAGTCCCACTGGTCCAGTACTCGATGGGTTGACTAGAAGGTTGGAGTGGATCCCCCTTTTTGTTTTCACAATTATGGTTTTCTCTATCATTTCCCCTCCCAATGGTTGAGAACATGATTTGGTTTCTTTTCATATGCAAAACATGGTTTTCTTCCAAATTTATACAATGAGTTTTCTCAATCCACATCGACTACCAACTCAGCAAATTTGCAGCATGTATCACCCTGAGAGGCCCAATGTGATCCTCATGTCCCTTTATGTTTTCTTTGGTAGGGTTCTTGGAATAAATGTTACCAATATTTACATGGGAATCAATCATATTCCCTGGATGTTCCAATTGGGGAAAAATCCACCACTGATCTCTGGGCACATACCCCATATATGTGTATCAATATTTGATCGTTCCTTTAGTAATCTACCATGACTATTTATGTTGGTGGAGTTTGTGGAATTAGTGTGGCCATCTCACACTGGTACAAATCAACTACTAGGAAGGATGTTCTAAAGATGGATTGTTGCGCAATAACCATTATTGTGTTCGGATTTCCAGAATGGATTTGTAGTGTCCCCAGCAGATCTCGGGAGGGATACCATTTCCATGGTATGTGGTTTCTATAGGGTTTGTGGTGTCCATCCTCCGGTATGGGTTGGGATCCCTTTTTAGAGTATCATAATCCTCTACGTTTTAACACTATGTTCTTAGAGTTGATATATGATGAGCCTGTTCTCTCAGACGTATTCCCTTGGAATGACGGTGTGGGGCCATTGATTTCATGATGCCTGATTGAGCACAATCTCTTAGATGTTCCAACAAGGATGGAGACGTGGTACCTGATGGAGTGTATCCCTCAGATGAGTGTCATGGGGAATGAAAGATCTTGGGGAGAGTCTTGTCCTTATTGAATATTTTTGTAGAGCCTCGAGTAGGATTTTATCGCTGGCTACAAGGTCACAACCTCTGGAGACAATTATATCTAGGAGTCTTCTATGGGACCCAGTTGTATGAGTCATTTTTTACATACCATCGGCATTCGAATAACTAGTCAATTTTATCCAAGAAGGGTCTCAGGATGAATTTATCTCTCAATTAGGTTCCCACAAGCTAGGACAAGCAGACTGATGCCTTTGATATTCTCCCTTTTTTGTTAGGGTTTTCGGGATTCCTACTGATTATTTTTATAATCACTCCTACATTGGATTTTCCCGAATGTGTTATGTCTTTCCCAAACCATAAGACTCTTTACGGATTATACGGTGGACCCATGGAATGAAGAGATTAGTGATCTAAATTGATTAGGGGTGTTTACTGGAGATAGTTTGATGAGATTATCAGCGGGTTCATTTGACAGTGATCCCATCCTTCAGATAAGATTGGTTGCTTTTCTAATTTTCTTTTCTTGGTTCTGTATTATCCATTTTTTTCATTTTTTATACATTGGTTGGTATAGTTGTATGCATGAATTTCTTTTTATATTCATATATATCTCTACATTGTTTTATGTAGGTGTATGTGTGTGTGTTCGTCCATGTATTATATGCTACAGCCACCCAAGTGTCTCCTAGACTACCCACCACTAGTACATGGCCCCTAGCCTATTGGAGGTGGGATTGGGTAGTCATGGCTTGAGCCCCATTTTGTCGGGTCATTACATAGTTTTATCATATGGGGTTCCACATTAGGACCACATTATTGAGCTTTTTTTTCGTTTCCATGGTGATAGCTTTTGTATGTTTCGAGTTCGGCTTTTAGGTGTGGGAATCTAGTGATGGTGTGGAAGCCAACATAACCATTCACTAGTACTCTGATAACCAGAATTTCAACTCAGTTAAGGGGATGTGATATAGAAAACCTCCATGATATAATCATAGATGCCTCATATATGACTAGGTTTGGGGTTTTCCCCAATCCTTCTTTTGTCAGATCCCCAAATATACACATTGAATGTGGCATGTCTTATTCTGTATTTCATAATGAATAAACGATGAATAATAGATAGGGTTTCGTGTCTATATTGTGGTGAAGATCTTCCCCAAGTAGATTTTTTAGTGAAGTGCACCAGTTTTGAGGCATTACCACTAAGTGCTCTGACAGGTGAGCCATCACATGTTGAGAAGCTGGTTATACTGACTGTTCAGGCTAAGGATGCATGCATGATGAGTGAAATTCATGAGTTCTAGAGGCATCATCCTTAAAGGTATCCGGGTGATTCAGATCCCCAGGTAGTAGATTATGGGCTCGAGGCTATCATGCGCGCCTTCCTTCAAGTGAGGACACCTCTTGATCAGATTGTGGCCCTAGAGGTGATCCTTCTATAGGGTTCAGCTAGGAGACAGTGGAATTATGTGAAGTAGACCCACCATGAAGATATTCTTACTAGGGATGAGTTTGAGAATCATTTCAGGGGATAATTATATATGGTGACATTTATTTCAGTGCATATCTAGGAGCTTGTGCAGCTTCGGTAGGATTACATGATTGTGGACGAGTTTTCAGTGAGGTTCGCAGGCCAATCACCAAACCCCCTATATATAATTTGGGACCCATTATTTAGGTACAATACCTTTACAATGATATTGCAGTGAGATATCTAAGTGTTAGTGGTGACGTTGTGTATGCCAACATATGCTGGTGTGCTGGAGCAGGCCCTAGTGGCGGAGAGATTAATGGCTCATCATACTCAATCTGCTAATGCTGGCCACATGGGAGTAGAGCCCTCGACAGTAGGAAGAAAATGGTAGGCTTAGGGATCTTGGTTTTTGTGATGCGTCAAGGGGAAATCCTAGGATAGAGGTCCAGGGTCAGAAGGCTCTCATCCATGGTTTTTTCTGCCGCATGAGAGGCAGTGTTACGCCTACGACAGTTTGGGACATATTTCTAGAGATTCTATAACTCGAAGAGTGGCTAAGAGGGAGCTAATCAACATACCATATTGGAAGATGAAGTGTTCCGAGCTTAGTTATATGTAGAGAATAATATGGGGTAAAAGAGTTGGTGGAGTATTATGAGGTTTCCAGTGGTACAATTTTAACTACAACACACAGGTGGTCCATTTCAGGATCAGAGAGTTGGATGATAGGGGAGAGGACAACTTTAGTCCTTAATGGCCTTTGACAGAGCGAATCTTAGGGTGAATATAGGTACAACCTGTGTGATTTATTCTTTTTGTAGTATATTTATGGTCACTGATAAGAGGTACTCATTAATTTCTTGTGATCTCATATTGTTATTTAAGAGTGTCAGTTAGACATTGTGTTGGTGTTGTTTGGTGTAGCTTTGAATGAAAGAGAAAGATGGATTCTTCCCCCACCGAGATTTATTTTTGTGACATCACTAAAAATCGATGGGAATGTCATTTCTACCAAAAGTGGATAGTACCAAGGTGTGTTGAGAATGTCCCTTTTACTTGTTACTTTTGGGTGTGGTTTTGTGTTGGAGTTTGTGTGAAGGTACGGTAATACCTAGTGTATGTTTGGGAATCCTAATTATTTTTTATACCCTTGCATATTCAGCATCAAATTGGAACATGATTCACTTGAGGAAGTCATGATGATGTTTGGAGCTACATTATATTGAAAAGAATTAGGGAATCTTCCTATACTAAGATGAATTAATGAGAATGGATGGAAAACCATGTTGGAAAGTAAGTGTCGCACTAAGAGGATAATATTGAGGTGAGAGGGATGAGTCTCTTTTACTTGTGTGTCATGAGTTGGATTCATTGGTCTCTATGTCAGGTTAGCAAGGTGGAATACCGGTAGACCCTATGAATGCAGATAGACCATGGTGTTGGATGATTCCCACCTATCATAGCTAAAGGGACCTGAGATATTAGGTTTCACGATTTAGACCATGTTGGAGTAGGACTTGGGTGTGGTGTGCTTGAGGTTCCCCATAGTGTGTGTTCATTAGATGTATGGTAACCCTAGGTGGATTTGTGGTGGTTTTTAGATGAGCTTGTTGGTGTGGTAGTCCGAGTCGAGAGCTTAGTTCCATTCCCTGATGCCAAGACATTAGATTTTGGGGGATAAAAATCCATATGGTGGGGAGGATGTAATGACATGGATTTTTATTTGTAAAACATTGGAATAATTTAAAAAATATTTTCAAATCCAGATGCTGAGTTGGCATGGGATTTTGGGACCCAAAGAGCCTCAGTGAGTTGTTTTTAAAAATATTAAATATATATTGTCACATGCACAAATTTTTTATTAAAACAAGGAATGAATTTCGAGTAGAGGCTTAGATCAGATTCATGAGACTGTGGTTGAGTTCAGAATGTCATTTTTACACTAGTAATGAAAAAAACTTTTTTGAAACTAGGTGTCAGTTCAGAGGCGATTCGGGGTCAGGGTGCTATGTGGGGGAGATGACTTAATTAAAATTAAATCCTTCTCCTGTATACTCCCCTTTTGTGCAAGATGGATAATTCTGGATCCCTATACTCCCTCTATTGTGGAAAATGACTTGAAGGATATATCGATGAAACGAAGAATTTTTTATCTCTGATATTAACGGGGGATGATCCCTAATTGGGAAACGATAGTTTTGATACATGTATCTGACCCCAAAGCATTAGTTCTTCACCGTGAGTTATGTGGTTTGATATTTTTGTCCCTATTCCAATTTTGAGGTGGATTATTAAGGTTTTAGATCTATTAAATAATTTTTAAGGACCCCCTAAGGGTTGATCTGTGTGTTTGAGTGTGAATAGTGGTGATCTGAGTGGCTTATAGGGAAAATCCCGTTATATTTACCATTTACACGGTGTGTGGTTTAGTAGAACACACCATGTGTTCTTTATTTTTAGGGAAGATGATGTTTGGGAATTACACCCCATGTACTTGGGTTACATGCCGTGTGGTGACCTAATCTGTGTTTCTCAGGTCAATGGCTTGGGAGTCATCTAAAATGTATATTACCATGTTTCAATACTCGTCCAATGTACATTGACAGGTAGTTAGGTACTTTGAAACATGTATACTACACGAACAGGTGGCTGGTAAGCCTACGCACACCGTGTAGTATGGGACACATGACATGTATGGGTCTGGATGGATGGTCCTTATATATGGAGGACAAAACCAAGGGATATGTGACATGGGACAAGAATTGTACCCCTAGCTGGGTTTGAAATCCGTTTGGTTATGATACAAGACCATGTTCACAGGTGGGCTCACTCACCGCGTGGATCCATATTCACGCTATGTACTCATTGGGGTTAGTCTCAAGACCATCCATATTCAGTATCTCTATCTTTATGGGTCACATTTAGTGATGCGAGTACCCTATCTTGAGGTATTTTCCATGTTGAACACGATAGATTCCTCATTTTGGCCCTAGAAGGTAAACTGTAAATGTGACATTGTGTGTGTCTCTTGAGTTAGCGACGATTAGACCAACATGGTTGAGTGGGTCCCCCTGGTCTTATTCTTAATGGATTGACTAGTGGGGTTGAGTGGGGCCCTGGGTCCATTTCAAAATGAGGGTTTTTGGTATCACACCCCCTTTACTGGATTATGACACCACTTTGGCTACTTTTCATACATGTAGTGTAGGTGAGTTCGTGCATTCTGGATTGAGTTTTCTTCATCTTCTTCGATTACACACTCATCAGATTTGGGTAATATATATCCCCTAGAGGCTCGATGCAATCAAAACTCTCATTCATGTTTTCCCTATAGGGTTCATAGAATCTTTTCGAAAAATATTTACATGGGTATGAAACCTCTAATAAGATCTTCCAATAGGGTAAAAAGACCTTAGTAAGCCATAGGTGCATACCCCTATCTACTTATTGAGATCTGATATTTCCTCTAGTGATCTGATGTGATGGTTTCCCTAGGCAGATTTCTTGAAATCATCTTAAATAAATCAACTCGTTAACTGATACTCTTCTAGGAGGGATGTTCCTATGATTGGTAGTAGCACAATACCCCTCTCTATGTTTTGTTTTCCAGACTAGGTTTGTAGTTCCCCAAGTGGATCATATGAGAGATCCCCTTTCTAAGGGATGTGTCTTCTCTTGGGATTGTAGTGTCCCCCATCATAAATTTTGTGGGACCCCCTATCTAAGTATCCTGATATTCTATGTTTTATCATGGTGTTATTAACGATGATATTTGTTGATCACATTCTCTCGTATGTATGCTCTTTGGATGGCATCACTGTTAAATCGGTTTCGTGATGCCTAATTGAGTGGTATCTCTCGGATGGGCCATCTGTATTGGAAGTGTGTTACCCGATGGAGTGTATCTATCAAAATAGTTTTATCTAGGATTATAGAGCTAGTGTGGTGCATTCTCATGGTTGAATTTTTTCATAGAGCCTCAACTAGGAGCATATCACTCGCTGCAATGTCGGAACCTCAAGAGATGAGTATATCTAGGAGTATTCTAGGAGACCATGTGGAATGTGTTATTTGTTGAATTACCAAGGCTGTTGATCTTAACAGTCGTGTGTTGTAGAGGAGGATCTTGAGATGTATTTTTTCTCTTGATTGGGTTCCCTCAATCTTGGAAGAGCGGTGTAATGGAAATCAGTTTCTCCCATTGTGGTTTTGTTTTTTTGCGGTACCTAGGGAGTATTGTTATACTCACCCTTGCAGAGGGTTTTCCAACACATGTTGTGTATTTTGTAGACCACATGCCTTTTGACGAGTAAACTAAGGACCTGAGGCAGGCATAACTTAGTGAGCATGACTAATTGGGGTGTTTACCACAGTAAGGCTGAGGAGCTTATTGGCGAGTTCATTCGACATCGATCCTCTCTTTGAGAGAAGGATGGACACTTATGCCATTTTAATTAAGTGGGACTGTATTTTCACTTTTTTTACTTTTTTTGTACTCTGGTTGGGGAAGATGTGTGTATTATTTTCTTTTTTGTTTTTATATATCTCCGAACTATTATATAGATGTGTATGTGGGTGTGTGAATACAAGTACAATTGGATACGGTCTCCTATGTGTGTGATATCCATCTTGGTGAAAGTCGCCAGCCCCAGACCAATTGGAGGGGTGCTTGGGGAGTCACATCTTGAGCCATGTTGGGTTGGTTCATGATAGAATCCGCCAAAGCCAATGGATATAGGGAAAACCTATCCCATCACAAATGCGGAAGCAGTGCATGAAAAATATGTCAAACAATGTGCAATTCATATTAAATCAATAATTTAGAACTATTTATTTGATTATGGTTATACACATTCATTTGTATCATGCATGTTTTCTAGAACTGTTGAATTGAATCCTTGAAATGATGAAGTATAAATGTCCATAAAACATCTAGAGGCGAGATCATTTCTACCCATCTATTGGACTATTCTCTAAAGGCGTATGTGGGAATATTTTTCCAGAGAATCTCGTGAAACATACCTTAGTTTAATTGTATGCTATACTGGGAATGGACTAAATCTCATTATATAGAGTGCACATCAACTGTTAGGAAAAACAGATATCTTTTCAAATTGTGAACCATCCCATGATAATATATCAATAAAATGGAGACGATGAATCTCCTTTGGAAAGTTCATCAATGATGTGGGTTTTTATTCCCTCTTTAGAAGCATACCTTGCTCAAATACATTAGTTAATGGATGGTATAAACCAAAAAAATGCCTATTGTGAGGTAAAACAATGATTTATTTCCCAAAGATTTACAAAGGCTTTCCCTAGATTGTGAGGTTGAGTTATCAATAGAACTCAAACCCATAACAACTCTGATATGTATATGACCATATTTCATGGACTCTATCGAATTGGAAGAGTTAAAAAGAATATATAAGAGAATTTGGAAAATGGGTCCATACACCCTAGTGCATGTCCTTGGTATGCACCAATAATCATTATAAAAAAAATTGATGGATCAATGAGTCCTTATACCAATTTTTGGGAGATCAATTAGATCACCACATATGACAAGTATCCTCTCCCAAGGATTGAGGAATTGTTCGATGAACTGCTCGGAGCTCAATACTAATCAAAGGTGGATCATAATTCATGATACCCTCAATGGAGGGTGAATAACGAAAGTACTCAGAAGACAAGTTTAGTTATAAGGTATGGGTACTATGAGTTTCTAGTTATTACCTTTAGACTTACTAGTTCTCATTAATTATTTATGGATGTGATGAATAGAGTCTTTAGATACTACCTTGACAAATTTTTGGTAGTTTTTATCAATGATATTATCATGTAATCCATGAGTAAGTTGGAATGTGATGAACATCATAGGATGGTGCTTGTGACATTAAGGAAGGGGAAATTGAGAACCTTGTCCCAAAAGTGTGAATTTTGGATGTTGAAGTCTCATTCTGTGGATATGTGATCAAAAGTGTGGGAGTTTGTAAAGAACCTTTAAATAGTGGAAAATTGGGGAATGACCTACAACCACAAATGTCACGAGAATATTCCTTTTTTCTTCTATTAGAAGGGTAATAATAATTTTGTTTTGAAATTTACCATCATTTCCAAGCCCAATAACTAAGATAACAAGGAATGTTATAAACTATTTTTGGATTGAATAATGTCTAAAAATATACACAGAGATAATGAATATGGTTATCAATGTACCTATACTCAATTCTAACAAAAATTGGAGAATGTTTTGTTATATAAAATGATGAATTAAATAGAGGCTTCAGTTATACCTTCATGAATAATAATATTGTGATAGCCTACATCTTGGGAAAGTTGAATGTCCACGAGAAGATCTACTCCATGCAGGATCTAGAGTAATTAGCTTGATATTCTATCTAATGATATGGCGACACTCTATCCATGGTGATAAGTGTGACATATATAATTATCACAATATTTTAATGGATATATTCACATAGAAGGAACTCAACAAGCATAAAATATGATCGTTATAGGTAATCAAGGACTATGATTCTCTATTCATTACAATCTAGTAAAGGAGAACAATTTAACTGATGCTCTTCAAGGAAATGAACCTACTAATATATCCATGATGTATACTATGAAAATCTCTATATTCAGGGATATTAAAAGTATTGATTCATAAATCATAATGATAGGGGTGATTTCTACATTTCCCAAATTATTTCCCAGCAGTCTATTTGAGAAAATGTTATGGAGGCACAAGAGGATGATCTAGAGTTACAAAAGAATGAGAATTCTGTAATGGGTGAAATTCAACATGGGTTCTATATCGATGATGATGGTGTGATTCTTTTTTGAACAAGAATGTCTTAACATTAATCTTCAGAGATAAATAAGGATCTATTGGATAATTCAAATATATCATCTTTCTCTATCCATCATTGAATTGCCATAATGTATCATGATCACTATGAACAATTTTGGGAGAACAACATGAATAAGGAAATTGAGGATTATATACCAAGGTTCATGATATGAAAAAAAATAAAGAGCAAGAGAAGTACTTGTGAATGATGCAACCATTTCCTATACCCATGTGGATTTGAAAGTATGTCTCTATGGAAATTTTCATTGGTCTCACGAAGAAATACAAAGGAATCAATGCTATATGGGATATGGTTGATCAGATCACAGTGACATCCAACTTCGTCGCGATTTGTAAGGATTCTGAAAATAAAAACCTTCAATGATATATTAGAAGGAAGTGGTGTGGCTATATTAGGGTTCAGTTTCAATCGCTTATGACCATGATCCAAGGTTCACATCTAAATTCTAGAGAATTATTAAACATGATTTGATTACTGAATTGAATTTTATATTGTCCTATCACCCCCCCAATATTTAAATCCATTTAATGGACAATTCATACATTCTAAGATACAATAATATGCAGATCAATGGAATTAAATGTCGGATGAGATCTATATCCCCCATTAGATAAGTTCCCATACAACACTAGCTTCCACTGAAGTATTCTGATGACTCCATATAAAGCTCTGTAGATAAAGAAATGTAGAACTCAAACCTATTGTGATTAAGATGGAGAACGAAAGCTACTTGGACCTGATCTCTTGGAAGTGGTGAAAAATAATGTTCAAGCAATCTAGCAGCATAACATTCCTGATTAGAGCTGTAAAAATATCTATTATAATAAAATATGTGGGAATTTGGAGTTTTATGATGGAGAAAATGTTTTCCTTAAAATATCATGATGCGAGAGAGTCATACAATTTTGAAAATAATGGAAAGATTAGTCTAAGGTAAAATGGACCCTTTATGATCCCTAGTCACAAAAGATAAGTGTACTTTCATCTTTCACTTCCACCGAATATGTCTCCTATTCATGAAATGCTATGTGTCTCTATCCAGAGAATGAACATACCAGACCCCTCACATGTTCTGAATCTATAGGTGATACAACTAAAGAACAACCTCTTATATGAAGACTAGCTAATTAAGATATTATAACGAAGAGACTAATTCATATGAAACAAGTCAACTTAAATTGTGGTAGTGTTGTGGAGGGACAAAAATTATGCAAATGGGACTTTCTTACTAGAAGAAGAAATTATGTAGAAATACCCTCCCCAATTTTTGTAAAATGAAATTTTGAAGGAGAAATTTCTGGGGGGGAGAATGTAATGACCCAATAATTTATCAATGATATTTTGTTTCATAGATTTATGTATTATAAATTAAAAATAACAATGAGAACCTAATGAAACATTATTCTCAAAAATTATGAATGAAAAAGTGAAATTTAAGTAAATTAAAGAATCTATACCAATGAAATAGTAACACGGTACATGGAACAGTAACATGACCATTAAGAATAGTAATAGAAACAATGGAATTTTAACCTCATAAATTTAATTATAAATAAAAATATTTTATATTTCAAATGAATATTTGAAATAATTATATCATAGTATATTAAAATAAATGATTTAAAAATGATAAATTAAGTGTTGGTATTCTTATATGACGTAAGTTTTTTTAAAACATTATAATTCATATAATAATTTAAATGGATTTTTTTCATAGAATAGACTTATAAAATATTAAATTTTTCTTATTACTAAAATTTAATATTATGTATCTTTTCTTACATTTTCAAATTGACATAAAATTGGATATAATATTAAAAAAATTGAATAAATTATGATTTTATTTAAAAATGAAAATTTTCATATTTGAAATATAAGTTTTTCTATAAAATAGATCCCATATTTTAATTATACATGTTTCAAAATGTTTATAGGGGAATTTGGGGATTTTTCCATAATAGTTGAATTTTTTGTCAATAGTGAATTGTGGTAATTTATAGTATTTAACAAATACATGAATTATTGAGTTATGGATGATGTATGGATGATGTACACAATTATCCCAAAATCTTATTTATTATTTTATATATTTATAGACTCAGTTCAATACTATTGATAGTATAGGGACAAATTAGAAATAATAATATATATAATAAAAAAACACCCATATCTCTTATAAATACAGCCCCGCACCACCTCTTCTCCACACAGTTCCAAATAATTTAATCATGTATATATTCTACCCAATACAATTCCCAAGTCTCTCCATCATTTCTAGAATCATTTTCTATCAATAGAAAAACAAAACCAATTTCCCTAAGGTGGTTTTCAAAGAGAATAAGTTTAAGAGGTAAGATCCTCTTTTTTTCATTTCTATTTATTTTATTTTTTTATTATCTCCCAAACTCCTATACCCAATAATTAATTATAACTCCAATGACTTATATAAAATTTAATATCATTGTGTCTATATAGTATAAATCATAAAACACCTTCTCATCTAAAATTTATTCTAAAAATGTAAACATCATCTGTGATGTGTTGATTTACTACCATCACAAACAATGCATTATAATTTTTCATTAACGCCTTCATGGATGGCCATAAAACCATTATTATGGTTAAAATATGATTATATTGTACATATTATAAGTTATATAATGTTTTGGAACCAATATATAAACAGAATATTAAATAAAATAATATAGTTTTGTGATTATCATAAAACGTCCAAAATATATTAAATCATTTTCATGAACAATTTTTTCAAATAAATAAATACAATATCACATACCAAAATGATATAAAATATCATTTTAAAATTATTTTTGCCTATTTATAAGAATAATGTCAATTTTGGTTAATTATTCTTATTTTACTGGAACTTTAATATGTGTATACTAGTGAACTGATCTTGAAAACCAAGAAAACTTGAAATCTTGTAGTGATGAAATTAAACTATATAACTCAAAAAATTGGAATAAATAAACATAATAATGAAATGAAATAAAATTATAATATTTTTTATATTTATTGATTAATAAATATAATTTTATGATACATTATATTTATGTGAATAAATAATTCAGACATAAGGTGAGAGGATTATCAAACCCAACTACTTTTTTTGGGTAATCACTCAATAATTCAAAATTTTTGTGTGTATATTTACTTAATTTTACCATAAAATTAATTTTATTGTTATTACAATCTACTTTATGAGATATACATGTTTCTATTTTTTTTTTAAAAATAGAATTTTTTTCCTAAAGAAAATATCTTTTAAATTAATATATTGAATCCTCTTGATATTGTTTATTCATCACTCATGTGAGATGATTCTTATAAAAAATATATTTTTTAATTTCTCAATTTTGAACTCAAAATTTTATTCTTGAATTTATGATTTATGAAATGAACCCCATTCCTCTCCCAGTGTTATTTTATGTTTTTTATTGATATATAGTCCATGATGCATGTATGATTTTGTAAATTTTATGATAGGATGGGTGAAAACATAAATATATAGATATACAATGCATTGGGTAATAGGATGTATCTCATGATATGATGTGAAATATATGTGAACATGGAACAATACTTTTTTACAATGATTTTGTTATCATTAATAAGTAATTAAATTCAATGAAATAATGGTAGAATTATTCAATACTATTTGAGGTATTAGGCCACAAAGACATAAGTTCCGTTTTTATGAATTTCCACATTTCATTCCATTATCTAATTACTCTATTTATTATGTTAATGATAATCCTATGATTATTTTTTGATGATTATTATGCTCACCCATATTATATTGATTCATTTATTTATTTATCGGTTACTGGGATTTTAGCTCACTAATTTGATTGATGTATATCTTCATGTGACTACATGTACTAAGGAGATCATGAGACTTCTAAGGAAAAAAATAAATTTTGAAATAAATGATTATTTTTTATGATTAAGTGATATATGGTCCTAATTTTCCCGTGATACTAATACTTTGGATCTAGGTTTTGTAACACTATTTTTTTAACTTTAAAATGATGTAATAGTTTATTAAAAAAATCTAGGGATGCTATATAGATATTATTCTTAATTGTAGAAATATTATACCCTTAGGACGAGTATGGATTCCTCATAATGTTAATTATAATCGTTATTTTTTAAAATTAATAAATTATTTTAATTGTTTTTAATTTTATTACAAATCATTATGATTGTTGTTGTGGGATATTTTAATTTATATAGAATTTATTTATTAAAAAATATACTATTAATAGTTTGAAATTAATTAATTAATTTTTTATGAATCTTTTTTTATATAATAATATAGGTTAATATTTTCAATACCATTTAAAAAATTTATATTACATTACCTATGATATATAAATAATAACATTTTTTATGTAATCATATGTGATAATTTATAAAGGGATATAAATTATAAAATTATGCCCATATGTAAAATATTAAAATTTAAATTATTTATTTTCCATAATTAATTAAATTCACCGGTTAAAATTAGATTGCCTTTATTTCAATATTAATTAGGACATCTTATGCCCATTTTGATAAAATGTAATCAGACATGGTAGGTCACGTGGCCTCATGCATGGCTCCTCATACAACATAGGCTTTTGAATTATAGTTTCAATATAATGATGTAATGTTAGTGAAACTATACCAGCTTCATCAATACTAAATTAAATAGAAGTATAGAAGAATTTTAATGAAGGGGAATATTATAATAACTGAAAGTAATAATAAACTGGCCAAAGTCTAGTAAACCCCCCATGCCTAATCATGATATGCCCAAATGTACATGTTAGAAAAAAATACCACAACTGTATACAAAAAATACACATAATATGTCTAGAATAAAAAATAAAAATTAAATAAAACCCTAGAAGTAATACCCAATATATGAAGAGTCCATATATCTTATGTTAGTATTAGAAAATTAATAATAATAATAGTAATCATAATCCATGATCCCAACTTATAGTTAGGATATCTGTCAAGACACCAATCGATGACCCAAAAATATGTTGAGAAAACATAATTAGGTCACCAAAACTAGTGTGCAATCCATATCATGTATGAGAATATAAGATTAAGAAATGGGAATTTATATCATATGTGAAATATTATTTAAATATAAACTATGTATTTCTCAGGTTCTTAATGGGTCATTTGGATAATAATTCCTACTTTAGCCTACACTAGACATCTCAATAAATTATTATAGAAAATTAAAATAAAATATAACCACAGATATATTCCCAATATTCCATATTTATATTTATCCATGTGGGATCTATATAGATAAAAACGGAATCCAAATATAATGATGATTTTATGATATTCTATATTCAAATAAGGGGTATCAATCTATGTAACTAAGATTAGGGGTGTGGAATTCCATATCCAACAATTTATTTTAATAAAATTTAAAAAGAACTATTTTAAAATATTATAGTAAATAATGATATGGAACACTATATCCAATAATTTAAATAATTAATGATAAATAACACCATGAAAAAAAAATTTATATAATTAATGATAAAATACTTGATGTACATTACTGAAAAATTTAATGTTCAAAAACCTTAATAAGTAATAAGTAATTTCATGTCCATATATTTGATAAATATTTATGAATACTATGACGGAAACATATCAGAATTCTAAATAACACCATCTCCATTAAAATCAATAATAATTTTGGAGTTCTTTTTCTATCCTTACATGACATTTAAAATCATTCAAATCAATGTGCATTATGATATTATCAAAGTAAAGATATATCTAAACACAAATGAAAATCATGTCATAATACAATATGGTGCAAAATATATTGAATAACCAATCATAGGACGTGGGGAGTATCCCTGCCAATCCAAAATGAATGGCCGAGGGAAAAATAAATTTCATTTATTTGTTAAATTTTAAAACATAAACATTTCATTTGAAAAAATCCTAAAGGCCGTAGGGAGTATCTATTGAAACGAAGATTCATCAGGTTCATTTTGGTTTTCAAAATCATGAACAAGATGTAATGGGTGTCCATGTTATTATATATGAAGGAATACATCTTAATTTATTCATTTTAGTGAGACCATCATAAATGCGATGAGCCATGTGTGTTTTTCCAATCTACAAAAAAAAATTCATTCCATTTATCATCTCCCATCATGTAACAAACGAATAATGAAATTCATTTTAATAACATGTATATGACCCTGTTTAATTCCGTTCTAAGCTATAATTCATTTAATATAAACAAATGAAATCACATTATATGATCACGGAAAAACACACTTATCAATGTTTTGGGTGATTATGAGTATTTTTTATTATGTTATAATATATGAACCACCCAATGGGTGGTTCATATTGTTGTATCTGCCAATAAATTGTCAACGGGTTTTGAAAACATATGGGTTATAGTATTATAATTTTATTAAGGGAGTTAGATTATTTAGGAGAAACACACCAGATGTATAGAATGTGTCATGATAAATAAATATTATAAACATGATATACTATTATATATATGTAACAGACCACCTAACATTATCATATTCCGATTCACTACAATATTGTTAAGATTAGATTTCAGCCAAAAATTAGGGAATTCTGAGAAATTGATAAATTCCTAGAAAAATATCATCCTTCATGTTGAATGAAACTAGAAAATGATCGAGGAATAATCATTGTATTACTATTATCTATCTAACATGATTAATGTAGGTAAAATTAGATACAATTTAAGAAGATCCTTCCAAACCTAGAGAAAAATTTCAATGACGTTACTCTATTAAAAAATAAATAGAATTTAGGTTGATTATCATATATCTGACATTGTCTCAACATACCAATGATGATGTGAATATATAAAGAATTTTCACATATAATATAGAAAAAATATAATATTTACTTGGTATATGTGTTTTACTCTCCCATGCCAAACTGAATTCAATGAGGCTTTACATTCCTTATCCAACCACTAACACCACATCTTCTAAAAATGCATACCAGGCACCACCCATGGATCAACCATCCCCTAAAAAAATTATTTTTAAATTATACCTCATCATAGGGGAACAACCTTTAGATTATCTAAATAATTATGTTGGAATTACCATTATTGTAATATCTAAAAATAGAGATCCTCGATCTTTACCTCGCCACTCACTAATATTCAATATCAATCTTCAGTACTTGAAACCTGTGTGAAATAAGAACATCAAAAAAAAATGTCGTAATACATCATATACCAACAATTTGAAGACCCTACTCATGATCCTTTGAGTCATCCATTAATAAGACCTAACAAACCCTTATACCTTTCATGTTAGACTTATCATAATAAAATCCCCCTCGAAAATTTCATCATAATTTCATACCACTCATATGTCTTAATTTATTGAACAACCAGACACCAAAAAATGTAATTTCATAGACTAATAAATGACCTTCAGTTACACAGGTCAACTATGTTAGGAACTATATTATCCCAAGCCATCAAATACATTATCCATGCCCAATAACTCCAAGTGATTTTTTGATGACCAAAAGACATCAAAATTTCCATATTTTATAACTTGATGACTTTCTTTTAATTGAACTCTAAATAGACATAAAACTAATACCGCTACATCTAAAAGAATTTATAAACCTACTATCATCTTTTATATATGGTTTACTAGGGTTAAACAAGAATCACTGACCTCTTATGTTCTGATTCAAAAGAGACTAAAAGAATGTATGTCTTTAATATTTCCCTATCAAATTTATCTCAAAACATGTCCACTGGTATAATCCACCATGTCCTAAGGAATCTCAAACGGGAACCAAAACCCATATAAGGATTTCATGTATAAAATATCTAATGATCATATTAACACTATATAAATAGTAATAACATGATGTGGGAAAGGTGATCATCATTAAAACAGGTTAAAACCAATCAACAAAAGTTTAATGGAATCACCTTTCAATCATTCGGTTTCAGATGTGGATCCTCTCCAATCGCCTCCATAAGTAATTACTCCCTTGCCGGTCATGGTTTAGTCATAAAAATGATAAGGGGTCTACGGTCATTGACTAAACACACATGAAAATACCCCATCCAGTTTCATTTTACCATATGATCATCTAACAACCATGGGGTGTCGTTTCTTAAACTTAGAGTGTTACCAGGATCAAGTTATCAGGAAATACACCTAGTGTTACAAATAACTCGACATAAAAGTCTACCAGTTTCTATATTAATGGGTTCTACCAAAATAGTTTAACCACTAACATTAACATAAGGATTCGACATTAAAACAAGAGGGACACCTAAAAGTTCATGGGGATCTTCAGTGTAACATTAAACACCATGAAATATTAAAAAGTATCCAATTGAGAGTATTGGGATAATTCATGTTCCAATTCCAGATGTATCTATAGTAAAAAAAAGTTAATCCTAACAATATTTCTCAATATGTCAACACTATAAAAGTTTAAACTTTATGTATTTCCCAAAATAAAATTTATTTACATTTAAATAGGTAAATTCATTGCCAATTTCAAGATTCATTTACAAATAAATCATTTTTCAACCATAATAATATCTTTTTTAGCAGACTTTATACTGCATTATTTCAGAGTTATCCCATAACATCATTTTGAACATTTAATTTATTCATAAGTTCTAAAAATTACCATAATTATAGAAAAATTCAATTCAATTTTATACTTTGAAAGCCCCTTTAGGTTGTATAATAGGTTTTTTGGTTCAACTAAATCCACATAATAGTAATTATCAAAAGAAGACTACAAATATTAATCTTGTATGGTGGGAATGGTTATATATGATAGCACCATACATTTATACAGAATAATATAACGTTTGTGGGTTACCTTATTAATTACCATTTATATTCATCACAATCATACCACCATGGGGTAAAGAACGAAGACATATAAAGATAGAGGCTACCGACGAGGGTCCGATAATGTCATCCTAGGTTCAATTATATGGAAATACACTCCAAAATTATGGATACAATGCTCTATAAATTACCCAATATGTCACATTTAAGTGAAAACTATTAACATTCAGATGATCTTAATTTTAACACACCTACATTAGGGTTATCACATAGGTATAAGTTTCTATATGTCATCTACATGGGTCGAGTCAAGCCTATAAGGATTCAGGTATATGGGTCTTCCTATCAATGTTATAATGTCATGTTAATTATAGGTTTCATTTGGAATTACATGTAAATGAAACCATCCATATATAATGGTGAAATTATATGTATCACTATTCTCAATTTATAGATTCTTATACACATTATAAATTAAAATTGGCCTACATATAATTACAACAACTAATGTTTCTGCCCATGGAATCAATGTGTTACTTCATAGTCATTACATAATTAGTAATTTAATGTCATTATCTTATGATACATGGGATGAAATCATTATTTAGATTTAAATACATTAATTAACCAATATATTTTCTCATTCATCTGCAAAAAAAATTAGTCAAATCACAATTTTTTCACTCAGGAAACATACATCAAATCTATGGAAATCAAAAAATGCAATCTTCATGGCATGAAAAATGGATGATATGTGAATTTATACATGCCTAGTATGATACATGGTAAAATAAAAAATATTTCCATATTGGGAGAAGAGGTAAATAACATAAGTATATAACTAGAAGAAAAGTAAATCAATCAGTCATGGTGAAATAATAGTCAACTGTAATAATTAACCATCACGAACAATAGTCACATCTTAATAAATTTAATATTCCCCCAGGAGTGGGTTAGATGCACCAAAAGATGAGCTATTATGTGAGTCATGAAACATTTCAGTCCTCCTTTCCAACATCCCAAAACATGAAGACAATAAAAAATATTCTTTAATGCCACTTTGTAATGTCCTAGGCCTAGTTCACCCAAATGTAACCTTACCCAGTGGGTCACATGAACTCAAGAACACCTCCCCATATGTCAGTATCATCCAACTTGTAACGAGGGACTCATTATGGTATTATGGGGAGATCATTCCATCTATATTATAACTAGATATATAGAAATCATAAAATAAATTAATGTATGTAGAATATGATAATAACAAAGAAAGTAATAATAAAATAGTCAAATCCAAATAAACCTTCAATTATTCAACATGTTATTCCCCAAAGTACAAGGCAACTAAAAAACGTTATAAATAATAGATATATGACGCATGGAGAGAATTAAATGTAATAAATAAAAAACTCTAACTCTATAAGGCAGCCTGAGTACATTTTCAATACCTACATACCGTGTTCTTCCTAGAAAATAAAAAATTACATAAATAAGTATAATCCATCATTCGAACAAGTATTTGGGATATATTTCCAGGTGCTAATTGGAACCCCAAATAGGATATGAGTAGAAAATAGTATCCCACCATGAATGGTGTCTAATGCATAACAATTTTGCAAATATATGATAAATAATTGTGTATATATTTCAAAAATGAATTAGTAATTAAATATAAATTAATTCTCACTGAGGTTCCTCAAATGAAACCTTGATGACCATACATTCTTTGTCCTATTTCATTTCTCTCTCTACATGAGGAGAATAATTCATTTGAAAAGATTTATATTTATATAATCCCAAGAATCCATATGTATCACTACTCATGTGGGATTCATGTAGAAACCATAGGATCCATATATATTGATAATGATATAAGATTCTATATTTAAATAAGGGGAATCTATCCATTTATCCAAATCAAAGGGTGTGTAAAATCTTATTCAATAATTTACAAAAATAAAACCAAATAATATCCATGTTAAATGTGCTCTATAAATAAATACAAGGTCCATCATGTCCACTAATTTCTAAAATAAATTATAAAGAACAAAATTTATAATAATTTATATAACTACTTATATCAAACACTATATCCAATAAAGATGAACATATCTTCCCTGAAATTAATAAATCGTAAAAAACTCCATGTGCACAATAGTGAAAAATATTAAGGATCTCTATGTCTATAAATTCAATAAATGATACTGAATTTCATTTCCATTATTTTCAATATATGATTTGGAGAACCATGTACATCACTAATTACTATTTAAAATCACTCAGATCAATGTTTCATATGATCCCATCCATGGAATTCTACATCAGAACCAACGTTTCACTAGAGTCATATGACAACAAAATTTATAACAAATTGAATACTAAAAAATATTCCATAGTGAGTATCCATTTGAGTCAATAATGAAATGAAGAATATTAAAATGTATCAAACATAAAAATTAAATTATAAAACTAAAAAATTAATTTGAAAAAAATAGAAGGTCCATATTATTTATCTATTCCAAACTATGACTCATAATAATAATTATGGTTCTCAAATTCATGTAAAAAAATAGTAAATTAGTTCCATGTAATTATACATTCCACAATACAACTACATTTATTCATTTTTTTTCTATCATATTGGTGAACGACCAACATTATTTATCTAATATTCTCAACCATTCATTTCATTACATCTATCATATAACCTCCTTGTCATAAAGGAGAACGATGTACATTTTAATAGTTAGGATATGGTCATGTGTAATTTCTTTTAGTTAAACAATTTATCTAATCAAAACCAATCAATTCGCATTACAATAGATAATAAATCACACTTAATGTTGTTTTTAATAATTATGAGTATTTTCTATTAGGTAAATATGATAAGGCACACCTATGTGTGGTCCATGTTAATGTCTCTACCTCAAATAGTGTAAATGGAACTGAAAAAATAATGGTTATAGTCGTAGAATTTAATTAATGTATTTAAAAATTAGGATTAATTCATCGTAAGACCTTCTTGGGGAACAATGATTTATTATTATTATGATGCAATAAATTTTTGTAAAAGTCATAGACCACCTACCTCATTTGTATTAATCATATATTGTCTATTTTCAAGCTTGGATTCAAGTTATGATGACATAAATCCAAGAGATAGACAAATACCTTGAATGTAGGTCATATGTATTCTCATAGAAATAAAATACCATATGGAAAGTGAATCTTGAAAATGAAGGAGGATGAATTGTAAAATTATTGTTGGTTATCCAACCTGATTAATTTCCATTGAATTAGATACCATAAAGAGGAGATCCCTATAATTATTGAGAAGGATGAGATGGTATAGTTCAGGTGGAATCTTTATGTCGGGAAATATGGGATGAGGACAGAGTTATTAAACAAAATAAAATTACAGGAAATGGATACTCACCCATTATTAATAGGGTTTATGGTTTGGTGGCACGATTATATAGACTATGTTCTGACTGTGTGCCAACACCATCCAAATGAAAATGGATATTCATGGATAGTCTCAGGGTATGAATATCCTTGCAATACTCGTGAATATGTATTGTGGAAGAAATACACCCCCTCACTACACATGGTGCATGGATTTAAAAAGTATGTGCTCCTAGTGTAGTTCAGCTCACCAGTTTTATGTAGAAATACGACAATCCTTTACACCCTTGGGTTATTGGTTTTACAATATCTATGACATCCATTGGGGAATGAATAATTTTTTAGTACTTCCCAAAATGGAAAGAAAAATAATTTGTTACATCAAAATTGATGGCATTTTGAACCCAAAATTGTTCACCAATAGTTTAGCTAGGTTTGTCTCTCTTGAAATTGAGTTTTTAAGACCCAAAACATCTATAACTCATCTAGACCCCTCAGCCACCTCATTTCCTTAAATCCATTTCCAAAAGAATACTTTAAATCATTCCAACTATCAGAATTTAATTCTTAATATTATTTTAACATTTGTACCGTCCACCAAATGAAAATTAAAAATTACTTTATAGTTTTCAACCCATTCTAAAATGTTGGACCTTATAGCTTCCCCAACATAGAACATCTCAACAAAACTAATCCTTGGGGAAAATTAAACATTACACAAGCTATATGAGTTGATAAATTCAGTTAAAATTGACATGTTTCATTTTCAATCCAAAACATGCCTCCATGAATACTATATAAATATGGTCCCTAAAATACTAGAATTTTATCCAACACATGTGAACAAAGATGAATTCTCAAGATGATTATTTCCCATATATATAAAACTCAATACATGATCACATCATTGTCTCTTTCATTAAAAAAAACTTGTAGCTCTATCCACTGTATGTTCTTCATTAAACAGAAAATTCCAATTCATAATACATCAACTATCAAAATTTACTATAGAAGAACATAATTTGAATATGAGATACACACCATAAGATATTCTTAATTTGATCAAAATTATGGATCTCCAATCATCTAAATTTATCATTTTTGAGATATATTTTCCATAAAAATACCAACCTAATATTTACACTACACCTTCTTCACCCAAAACCCTTATAGACATGATTCCTCACTGAATAAATTTCCAAAAAGATATAATGCATATCGAGCCACACACAATAGAATATTTCTAAAAAAACATGTATTTAACAACTGACACATCCAAAACAAGATTTTGAAAACTTTAAACCAATTTTCCTCATGATCACATTGTGCAGGTTCACATAATATTGAAACCATGTTCTATTGATTTCATTAAAAAATGATTTTTTTTTCATTTGTGTCCTATATCCTAAAAAACTCTACATTACTGAGCCAACGCCGTTAGACATCTACAGCTTTCTCTAGGGCTTAATTAACATACTATGACTTTCCCAAGTCCATATTAAATCTTATAATTGAATCATAATGTAAAAATATATTCGTACATTGATTCATTTATCCAATAGAATATGAGATCTATACAAAAATCCAATGGTTGGCCTCATGTTTCCATGAACTATCTCTCATTAGGGTTTCCAACCAATGAACAACATCATTATCCCCACCATAAGAGGAATTTTTTCACCACACCAACAAATTGGATTTAGATTACCAGTGTCAATTATACAACAAACCATAGAAATAAAAACATCACCTATAAAAAATTGACAAATCCATGAGCACTAACACAAAAATCATCCATCTCCATTTATAGCTTTCTGGGAATTATTTCCATAGTGTTTTCTAAATTTAATGATTTTTAATGTGTGCAAATACCATCAAATAATTAATGGTGTACTCCCCACCATTTGTCTCGCCACAAACCACTCCTTGAGCATAATTCCCAATTAGTTCATCCCTCAATTAAGTAAATGTATTTAGGTAGCTTGATTAATTGATAATTAACCCTCAAATTACCCATTATGATGCCAAGATATAGGGAATGATAATTTCTAAATAAATAGTAGACTTACATTTCCATAATATGTTTTTTTCACTATCTCAAACAATACTCACATTAACATGGTTGTAAATACCTAATTAAAGGATTCAGAAAATATCCTATGAATGTGCATGTCATCGTCCACCCCTGGGTCAATGTTCTATCCACACTCATTTTATATCAAAATTATCCCTTATAAAATGGTAAATTCCATTAATTTACTCATAGATTCCAGTTTCAATGATCATTAGAATCATATTAAAAACTGTAGATCCATGGAACGCACCCATACACTCAACAAAGGTGTATATGAAACATTACAATGTGAAAAAAAAGAACTAGGATTTCAATAAATAGAGGGAAAATATACCATACCAATCATTACAATATTAGACTCATGATACTATGAGTCATCTATAAATAATTCATAGTTAACTATGCTACCCTGGTAGTATGTATTATCATACCGGAAGCCCTTGGGAACTACTCTCAAAATCTCTTACTTTTCTCCTATCAATTACTATCATACACCCACACACCTCAAAAATTCATTTTAAAGACTATGGTGGAAACCACACTTCCATTAGTCAATTAGAAATGGAACTACAATTTTCCTTCCGATAAAAACCAATCACAACACCCAAAAACTACATATTATTTTTGAAAAACCCAATTTCATCAACATGTCTATATTGGAACACTTGGGAACCTACCATTAATTAGAACCGAAACAATCTAATAATTTAGTCCAATATAACTAAAGAAATATATAAACCACTGTACATCCTATTTAGGAGGTTTCTATTGATCCAAAATTGAATCTAACCCATTATTGTATTGGTGAAAAGAATATAAGTGATTATATTTATTCAATATATCCCTAATATTAAAATCTCAATACATGTTCACTTGCACCATCCACATCACCCTAATGTCTCTACCTAGAGAAAAAAACCCCACATAAGTGATTCTATTAAAAAAATTAACATTAATGTAAACTATCTAGAAAGAGGAAAATTTTGATATGGTTCAGGAGATCATTAACCAATATGGGTCAAACATATCGAACTAGGCATAATGACATAAACTTATAATCATCAGCTACTAGCACATGATCCTTTACATGTATCATTATAAGGAACATCTCCCTTGTTGTTCATGATATAAATGGAAAATGTTTTAGGATATGAGACTCTCAAGTTATCTTCATTCAACAATACCCCATTGAGGATCAACTTAATAGATGACCACATGATTACCCATGGGTATCATTTCCTCATCTATGAGCCCTTCATGAATCCTACGGCCGATAAAAAACACATAGTGTGCCAAATAACATAGATCAAAACTATACAATTAAAATTTTCAAGTGTTCTTCCACAATGAACTAACCACTAAATTTACCATAAGGCATTGACATCAAAACTAGATTATTTCCAAAAAGGTCATTACACTCTATAGCCTAACCTCAATTTCCATGAGATTCTATAAAGTATCCAAATGAGACTTATTAAACATTCTGGCTCTCATTCAATACATCACCCAAAAAATAAATTAAACAAAACCCATGCCTGAGGATTCCAGTGACAACACCTATTAGATGATTTACTTAATCAATTTCAAAAACTGAAATTTATTTACATTTAACGAGTGTTAGACGTAGACTATGTCAAATATAAATTATGAATAGATTGTTTTATAACATTAATTATATAATAATATAGATAACACCATACTAAATTATAGGTAAATTATAAAATAATTATTATTTAACTATTTAATTTATCAATAACTTTTCAATATTTTATTCTTTAAATAAAATTTCATTTCTATGATATAGAAGAAGAATTATTTGGTTTTTAATTGGTATTTTAATTTACTAAATCCACGTAAAAATAAAACCCAGAAGAAAATAATAGACAATTATCTGGTAATGGGGGGTTAGTTAGATAGGATGCCTCTATACATTTATGCAAAACACTATATAAGTGGATGATATAATCTTAAATTACCATCCCTATTTATCAAAATCATACTCCTATAGGGTTATATACCATGGAATATAATGAAAAAGGCATCCTATGGGGGTACCATCATGTCATCATGGGTTCAGTTATATATAAATACATTATCAATTTATAGAGACAATGATATAGATATTAAAACTAGCACAAAATTTAAGTGAAACCCATAAAAAGTCAATTTAACATAATTTTGACACACCCTACGTAGGTTTATATCACAGGAATAAGGGTCTAAAACTCATATACCTAGGTCGATTCAAGCATACAAGGATTTAGTTATTCGTCAAATTATTTTCAGGATAAAAAGTCATACACATTATAAGTTTCAAATTTAATTTCATCTAACTATGTGAAAAAATTTATGATTGTTACGTTATCTAGATCCCTATTCAAAATTTACAATGGCCCATGAATGTTATAAATCATATAATATATCTACTTAATTTATAACATTTATATTTCACCCATCACAACAAGTAGTTCATTGATCCAATATGCCATAATTGGTTAGTTATGGTTCCACCATAAATCTCTGTGTTGAAAAAAAAATGGTTGATTCAGAAACATACATTAACAAATTAATTATATCATTAATATTTCAGAAATAATAGTAAAACTGAATTTATGTTACTTAAGTCATGTACATCATGTATCCTATTAAGATGCATGACCACATGTTATCTATTTCCATATAGGTCCAAGAGAAAAATATTATAAATATATAACATAATGTAAAGTAAAAAATAACTCCTGAAGAAATAATTATCAAATTTAACAATTAACCATCCTGAACAACATTTCCATTCGTGGAATCATTATCTTCCCCCATGCATGGGTTAGAAAAACCTAGATAAGTGTTATTTATAAATTTCTAAAACATTCCTTGCCTCATGTATGCCACATCAAAATAGTAAGACAAGAAAAGAAATTCTTTAAAACCACATTGTAATTCCCTAGTACCAATTCACATATATATAACATGACCTTATGAGTCATGTTGGATCAATCCAAAACACCCATACACAAATGGTGTCTAATAAGAAGCAATTGTCTAATGATAACACTGTGGGGAGACCATACCCTTTATATTAGTACTAAATACATGGAAATCATAAACTAAATTAAAGGCGCCAAAATATGATAATAATTTAAATATAATAAAAAACATGCCAAATCCAAATAATCCCTCCATGTGTGAACATTCTATGCTCCAAAGTACATAGAAACTAACATAAATTAGTAATATATAATACATATATGAATAATGGACAGACTGGAAAAATAATTAAATAAAAACTCTAAATTTATATGGAGGATCTAGTATATGTTCTTCTCCATGTTCTATCTCAATACTATAATATTGATAATTACAACATGAATTAAAAACTACCAGCCTATACTATGTCCAAGATAATTGTATAAGTATCAATCAGTGGTACAAAATACAGTGTGTGTAAAACTACAAAGTCCACCACCAATGGTATCTAATAATAATTAAGACTATGAATATATCATTAATCATTGTTCGTGTATATTAAAAGTGAGGTAGTGAGTAATCCCAAACCATATACACTCAGGTTCCTCATGGGATACCTGTCGGACCATATCTTCTTTGGCCTACAATATATGTCTCAATACATATGATCATTAATGTATAATAAAATAGAACCATGGCTATAAGGAAAAAGTTTCGATGTGTGTCACTTGTCTTGTGTATTCCGTGGAGAAACAACCACATCGAGATATAATTACAATTATAAAAGATTATGCATTCAAGTAAGAGACTACAATTAATGCATCTAAAACAGGGGGTGTGGAATGTCATGTCCAATAATTTATACTAAATAATGATATAAAGCACATTTTTCAAGGATTTTAATGAAACATTATAAGGAACCCAAGTCATATAATTTCTATAATTAATGATAAGGAATATGTGTCCCAATAATTCCAATAATTAATGATATGGGAACCATTCCTAATAGTGGGTAATTCCATTTCTATAACCAAAATAACTATAATGAAATGAAAAATAAACAAAAATGTTAAATATTATAGATATCGAAGTCTATAAACTCAATGAATAATAATGAATACCATGTCCTTCAATTTCAATAAATGACATAGAGTGTCAGGACCAATATTACCTAAAATTGAAAATTATTCCGATCAATTTTTCATATGAATGTATCCAAGGAATTCCTTATCATAACCAAAGTATCACTCAATTAATATAATAAGAACATACACATTTCATTCAGTACTCAATCATAGGACATGGTGAGTATCCATGCTAGTCTGTAATGTAAGGTCGATGAATAAAATGCTACAAAATTCTATGTTCAATTATATAGCTAAAATGATACATTTGTATAGGAAATAATGAAAGCCATGAGAAGAATCTATAATAAATTAATATTCTTCATGATCGTTTAGGATGTCAAATTAATGTACTAGAGGTAATGGTGGATAATTTGATTATACATTTCAGAATGAAAATATATTTATTCATTTTGGTCGTTAAATAATAATGGTCAATGAAAAATGGGGTTTATTCAATCTATCCAGCTATTCGTTTCATTCCATTTATCATCTCACATCTGAGTGAGAAATGAGTCAAGAAGTACATTTTCATAATTTCAAAATGGCCAAGTTTAATTCCTTATCATTTAGAAATTCATCTAATATAAAACAATCCATTTCTTTTATAAGAACTACACAAAACAAACCTAATGGTGTTTTAGGTAATTGTGTGAATTTTTCATTACAGTATTATTACATGGGGAAACTATGGTGTGGTCAATGACGAGGTCTATACAACTGAAAATGTCAAAGGGACTAAAAAGAAAGGGTCTATTGTCTAAGAATTTAATTTGGGGAGTTTAATAAATTTATATAAATGAACGGGATGTCTAACATGTGCAACAACAATGACATAATATAAAATGACAGTATTTTAGGGAAATTCATAGGCTACCAACCTATACTTAGGGAGCTTAACTTTTCCCCTGTTAGGATTTGATACAAGCTAGGATGAAGGAAATTTTATAAATTGAAAAATTCCCAAGAAATAAGGAATATTTTCATGAATTGAAATAACATCCAACATGGAAAGTGAAACTAGAAAATAAAGGTGGAATAATTTTAGTCATACAATTATGTATACAACATGATGAATTATGTAATAATAAGTTGTTTCAGTATGGATATCCATTCATTCTTAGAGGAGGAAGAGGGGGGAGCTCGAGTAGATGCTTTGTTTCGTTAAATGTGTGAGAAACAAGGTGGAATTAAACTAAAGCAATATGGTGTTCAATAGTTATTCACCCATTTTTAACTGGGATAGTGGTTTTGCAACATGTTTATATTAACCATACGCCAATGATGCATAAGCATTGTACCAAGTCACTTGGCCTGGCATGGATAGACACGTGATTTGAAAAATTATTTGTAGATAATTCAATGATACTATCCAAGAATGTGAATTCTTGGTATAGCTATGAATATAGTTTGAAAAACTGTTCCCAGCTCATAAGGTGTCCCTCTTAGGTTTTCTGTAGACATATTCCACTACCGTGAAGAATTGGTTGCATATTTTGTGAAATCATGTTCCACTATATAAGGAACATATGGTTTGAGGTGACCTCCAAAAAGGTTTAGGAAAGCTATGAGATTAATAAAAACTAGACACGTGGCTTGGACATACATTTAATAGTAACCACATTCAAGATATGTGACTACAATTATCATTCCTGAAGTTGAATTTTTTGAAGACCAATGATTCAGAAGCTCAACAGGATACTAAGACACCTCTCATGTGTTAAAATAAATCCAAGGAAACACCTACATGCACTATAACTCTCATAATTTAGTTCTAATGTTTGTTTTATTGATTTCATAGAAACTAATTGAAAATTTGATATTTTTTTATAGAACTAAAACAAAAAAATATGTGGGATTTTGCATTAATTATTCCATATCAAAACTCTTTTGATGAATTTTATGATCATGGATTAAATAATATCAGGTATATGATATTTAAATTATGAAAATTTTTTTCATAATAAAAATTACATAATAAAAGCTTATTGATTTTCTTAATGTCATATATATATATATTGAGTTATATTAATTATAATTAAGAATACATAAGTGTTCATACTTGGAATAATATAAATTTTCCATATTCTTTTTTTAATTTCTACAATATAAACATGAAATTATTGAAGGTTTTGTTTCTAGATTTTATTTATGTATTGTTCATAATTTGTTATCAGATATCAATAATTAAAATTATCATTTCCAAAATGGTTATTATCGAATTTATTTAAATTTATAATCTATTAATATGAGGAATGATGTTTCAATTATCTTAAATTATAAATTGCTAATACATATATCCAAATATTTCAAACAAGGTATTATAATGAAATAATTTTTTTATATACCTTGATATCATTTTTCAAATGAAGATATAAACTTGAGTTTGGGTTTTGAAAATATTTAATGCATATTTGGTGTAAGATACCATCATTTAATAGATATATCCATCATAGTGTTTTTTATATGTTTTTTGGTGCTCGAGTCTTCTTCAGTGATGGAGAGACATTGTAAGGGAAACTAACATAAGGATCGGGGATATATGTTTTATTAATTTATGTAGTTGGGGTAAAATGGGTCAAGTGTTATAAAGTGCTCTTGAAATTTTGAGAAGCCTTAAATAAATTTCATGTTTTTATAATGATACTGGGGTAAAATATATCTATAGAACATTTTCACACCATATAAATGGATCAAGAAATGTGAAACTACCACGAGGATATTGAAATGAATTGATTTATGTAAGGAAGAGGTCACACATTATAAAACAATGTAACATCATGTAATTTTCAGGATAATTCATGGTTTAATCAATAAGATTATCATATCAGTATATCCATCCAAAAAAATTCACAATGTGTAATTAAATTAAACACTGTGTAATTTCACGAGAATGTATTTAAAAAATTTTCTTCGGCTGATTATTATTATCAACCCCATTCATCTTTCCTCCTCTCAACCTAGGGTGATCATCCAGGTAATTTTGGACCCTTTCCCAGTGTTAATGATTCTATATTTGCGTGATCAATCCCTAGTATGTTATTTTCCTTGGTTCCCCATTCTCTTCCACCATTATCTAGACATCGTTGTGTGATATCATAATCATATGTATTATTGTTTTTTATCTTGAACATTTTAAAGATATGGTCCTTATAATCATCCACTTTATCATAATCCCATGAATATTCCATTTGAATAATTTTTTTCTCTTTAGTTATAGCTAGGGGGTCTAAACCTCGATCCCTTGGATAGATATTTTTTAAGTATCTGAAATATTGAAATTTAACTAATATATTATTCACCTAAAAGAATTTAATGATGAATTTTATTATTTCATGGAGTCCCTTGATATGTAAATAACTTTTCAACTGGATGGTGGATCCTGTTTGGATGATTAAAGCATTGATTAAAAGAATTTTTTTATGTTTAAATGTTTTTTTTTCATGGCATGGACTTTGGGTTGATTTCTTAATATAGTTTCCCATTGGATAATATTTTTTATTGAGATTAATTGAATGTCATTCGTCCGGAATAGTTAATATATGGAATGTCTAATTGAAAGATAAATTATAATTTGTATAATTAACCATTGATATTGATGATATGATATTGTGATATTACTATTTTTATGACATGTGTTGTGATAAATTTTTTAAGTCTTATATGGGGCGTTAAAGTGGATAACAATTTCTAAAATTCACATATAGTAGGTTATTCCTAGTGAGACATGCTGGAATGCTCATATTCTAGGATATGAACTATTGAATACTGAAATACATATATAACAGGCTATTACCAGTTTCCCTTGTTGAAATTTACATATACCAGGATTGGAACTAAGAATTATTCAAATGTTGATATATACATAATGACACTAATTTATTTCTAGAATGCTTATATAGCAAGGTTTAGCTCAAATTTGTGAAATATAAACCTTGGTTATACGTCTAGGGATGGCATGGTTGTGAGACATGATCATAAACATTTTGGCACAAGGTCAATGAAGGTTTTTATTACCATGGTTATATGGTTATGTTAGGCATTATTAAGATACATGATCATTTATATCCTATAATTGTGCCAAATAAGGTTGATGTGATGTTAAATTATTTGTTTAATAAATTAATACACTTGTATATTGCATTATTTCATCAACATTGTATCAAACTAGTTATGTTTAGAAACAATTATGTCAACCTACTATGTTATACTCATGCCCAATTTGGATCTCATTTTGGAACCTGTGAAATTTATATACTTGTTGGTTTGGATAAGGGAAAGGGACCTTGTTGTACATTTTCTTTGCTATATGGGATACAGTTTGGATATTGGACAAACATGGGGTTTCAGAAAAGTCACCTTGAGTCATTATTTGAGCTTTGTTGTATTTTATTTTTCATACTTATAACATGAAAATCAGTTATATGTCATCATGTCATTACATTATTACATTATTTTTTAAAATGTAGTTTTTTTCTTATGGTTTCCTACAAAATTGTATTGTATCTATTATTTATTTTTTTTTCTTATGGTTTCCTGCAACATTGTATTGTATCTATTATTTATTTACATTGATATTTATTATTAGTATTAAACATTTCAACTATGTTATAAATCTATAACCTTGGGGTATAGTTTCATTGCAATACATATAACACCCCACTTCTAGTCAGAAACTTTTGGCTTACATGGTGGCATATTAGAGGTCTTATATCCAACTCAATTGGGTCACAAGAGAGAGTGTCAAATTGATGGGTGTTAAAAAGTGGTATCAAAGTGAACCTAATTTCTATATATTTTAATTTTTATATGGTAAAGGAAGAAAGGAGGCTAGGATGGGTCAAAACTTTGTAATGATATTATGCCTAGGAGTATATGACCCATGTGTGGTGGGAAATTTGAGGGCATAGTGATGGATTTCTATTTATACTCTCTTCCTGTTATAGATGATTTTATTTCAACCCGAGTGACTTACAAGTTTTTTGAGGATATTATTTCAATATGTTAATGATTATTTAGATGTATACTCATGGACCGGTATGACCAAGAATGAGTATTAATGCATCATGATAGGCATATAGGGATATAATGAATTGATCATGGTAAGGAAAAATGTATTTCATGTGGTATATACATTCCTATTTGAACTGTGATATGAGAAACATGTTATACATGAAAATTAAAAAAAACTATTCCTTCATCCTAAATCACTTGTAATCCATGTTTAGAAAGAATATGATTTAGTGTTCTTCTATTGTTGATGCATGTTGTGAATGCATTTTTTAGAGAAAGTGTTTTAAGGAGTGTGTGTTTATAATTTGTAAAATTCCTCCTCTTCATAATCGAGTAGATCATCCTAAGAGTGGAAGTCATCATGCCCCTAACTTTGCTGAACCATAGCTTCCTATAGATGACGAGGTTCAGATGAACATTCATATTTGTAATAGCTTCTGAAGGGGCATGAGATCAATGGATGGAGGGGCGATTCACACTGTACCATCGATCTCTTAATTGATAAGAGAGTTTCAATGACATCACCCACTGAAGTTCGCTGGCATGTGATGCACCCAAGATGCATATTTTTTTATCATGTTGTTAAATATGACCATGAAGCATCTTGAGGAATGAACAAATAGAAGGTTGAAGGATGCTATATATATGCATCATGGGCCATCCAAGAATTGGTGGGATATTTTGGTGTAGGAAAGGATTCATGGAGATTTATATTGGATGAAATTGACTATGAAGTTATTGATCCATTTCTATCTTGAAACATTGAGGGTTACAAAGGCTCATGGGTTTATAGATATACAATAACAGAGCATGTGATTAAAAGACTGGGAAGAACATTTCACTAACCCTCCACACATTATTCCATCTTATGTTGATGATGAGATCTTCAGGGAGAGACATTTTAAGGATAGTATTAACTATGAGATCAATTGACAAGTGAACAGGTTGTTTCTGAGTTGTTTTTCATATTTAATGAATGAGTCACTCATCATAGAAGGAAATATGACAGATGCTCTGATCAACAACCATGTTTTATTAGTAGGGAAAAAATGAAATATTAATCAAGCATATGAAAAGAATACTTATTAAATCATTGACTATGGAAACAACATGAATAAACTTAATAGAAGTGGGAATCTATATCATGATTTTTTTCCATTCCAGTGCTATTAGTGTTGAATGACGAGACACAAAAAACCTCAGTGTGCATACCACAATTTGGAATTCCATGCTTGTGTAAGGTTGAGACATATAAATAGGGGTTTTGGGAATTTAATATAATGGAAGTGGAAGGGGTTCATGATAGATCTCAGAATCTGGGAAGAACTCAACTAATCCATAGCAGAAAGGTAGTAGGACTTCTATATGATGTTCTGGTCAAGGTAGGGGAAATTGTACCCTTATAAAGAAGAAATAGTACAATTCCTTGGGAAAATCTAAAGGGAGATAGTATGGATCCCATGTAAGAGGTTCTAAACCATTGCATGTTATGATGAATACTATTACAATTGTGTATGCATGATCGTCTACTATAAATGGTTTGATTCATGTATCTTATACAATTTATTTTCTTTTTTCATATAGGGGTATCAAATTCCTTTTTTCCACTCTATTTTTGAATGGTTTGGGAATTCATTTGGATATTTTGGATGGTATTCTGACCATTAAAATAATATTTGGGGTTCAGTAAGAGAATATCAATCATTTTAATTAATGATCTCAAGGGGTTGGTGGTTACCCTTTCATCTGGGAACCGTTGATGCAAGAAACGACATGATTCAGTTTGATTATTTTTTTGGATTGGATTGGTCAAATCCATGATCATATCAACAATTACAAGAGTATATTTTCCTTTATACCTCTAGAAGTAGGCACTTACTCTAACTAGGGTTTGTGAGATGGTTTGGCTTCTAGTGAAGGAGTTTTTAATACAGTTTGGATTATCTCTCGACTATGATTTCCATTCTTTTTCAAGATGTTGGCAGAATGAAGAAGGATTATTTTACATTAGTGGTTGACAATTTTAAAGGTGATTTCCCAAATGATTAATCTAGATTACACCCTAATTATAGTGACCCATACTTTACATACATGGTTATTACTTCAAAATTGAATCATACTTATTAAAACATATAACAAAACCATGAAAGGACCATATAGGTATAGTGTCTTTAGAAACTAAGAAACATAAACAACTGGTTCATAAATCATCTACGTTGTCTCCCATTTATTTCATCATATATAGAGTCCCTTTTGGCATATCCTACTTAATATCCTTCTTCCGGACCTGGGGAGAAGATAACATACAAAATGGTGAGCTCAAATGCTCAGTAAGGGTAAAGAAAAGAAATATCAAACATATCACATTCATAAGAACATAACAATTTGAAAAATTTATCCTGCAAAAGAGATCATAACATGGGATAAATCATAGAAGTGAAATTTAATACAACTAATCATAAAATAAAACATGAATCTTTGTGGCATATAAACATAATCATAAAAATCATTTCATAGTAGTCAAGACACATTTCCAAGACTATCTTAGCGGACAAAGTCTATTTCTGAACAGAGTTCACTCCTCGTTTTAGTCCTATTTCACTGAACCGATTTAACCTTCCTTTCCAGCCATGTCTATCTCATGAGATATAAATGTTTACCCAATTCATTGGATGGATATATAGGTCCCACCCATCTCATAATGATACCATTCTTGTGTGTTCCACAAAATCATAAATCATACATCATAGCATAACCCATGTGATAAAAATTGGATTCTTAAACATTGTGACATCATAAAATAATTCATATAAGATAAAGGAATTCATAAAAATAAGTCCATCACAACATAATCAAATCAATGTAATAATAGGGATAGAAATAGAACCCTATATTATCTTAGATGGAAAATACTTTTGATAAAACACTTGAACTCCATTCTTGAGGAAAATATCCTTTCTACTTTAAAAACATTTTTACTTTATTAACATGTCATACAATTTTAAACTAAAAGAAGTTGATTAAAAATAAACTTGAAAACTTGTAAAGGATGCTTCTTGGAAATAGGTTTTTAAAAATCAATTCATTCCGTATAAGTTAAAAAAACATTTTTCTCGAACTTTGGTCGGAAATGTCAAAAAGTACCTCGTATAAAAAAACAACAAAAGATTCCTTTCATATATCTTACTAAAAACTCACCGAAGGGTAAAATTGTATTTAAAAAATTGTAGGTGGATGGAAATAATATTAAATATTGTGGAAACATGGATTTGGATGATAAATATTCCCCAGTAAATTCTGAAGTATAAACAATCTCGGATAAAAATTGAGATTGCTAGATTTTCCCTTACCTTAGGTCTGATTTGCTTCGTAAGTGTCTGAACCTCATGTATACTGATTTAAATAATGTCATTGACTTATTCCGGAATCATAATTATTTTTATGATATCATATATGGTCATATTATTAGCTTCTTATTAGTAATATTTCATTGCTACTTGTTATTCGGGTGTCTATTTCTTTATGTCCGTATGTGTGTTTTGTCAAAGAAATTATTATTCATCTTTTTAGGTTATAGACACCTCATTTTCATAATATTATTATTATAATATATATCATATTTATTCATTCAATTCATTTATTTAATCATTATGCAATGAAGATCATGTAGAACGAGTCACATCACATCGTGGGGACGGTATTCCGTACGTACGCATGAGCGATGATATCGTTCCCATGATTGTGGAATTGTATTGGAGTTTATGTATACTATTTTAGAATCAATATCACTTTAAAATAGTCATATATAGTCATTATTTACACCATTATACCCATCCAAGTATGGTGGTGGTGGAAAATAGATTACACCACGGCGTGGAGACGGTATTCCGTACGTAAGCAAGCGCGGTGATTTCCTTTTCTGAAGGAAGGGTAGATGGTGAAATATGGTTGTTTCATAATTATAATAACATATCAGTATATGAGTGATACTGATGTTATTACTTCATAATGAAACAACTAAAGAAGAAGAAGTAGAATAAGAAATAATGTTGAAAGAATCGGTAACAGACATTACCTCTTCTTTGAAGCGCCACTTTGAGACCTCCTCTTAGGGCACATAAATTTTTCTTTGAAGAAAACCAGGACCTCTAGGATGTTTCTAGGGAAGTGGTGAAGTGAAATGGGCAGGGATTGGTGGAGCATGAAGGCACAAATTGGTGTGAGGAGGAGATGGAGGAGGTTCCCTTTTATAAGGGAGGAGAGGGGCACCTTTGGAAATATGAGAAATATTAGTTTATATTAATTCCCAACCCCGCTTCAAAACATCCAAAATGACTAATATCCAACGCTAAGACGAGATAGGGTTGTAATCTCATCAACCAATAAAATTAAGATATTTTAGGAATTTATTTTAAACATTATCAACTTGATTTATCCTTATTTATCAATTTAATTTTATTTGTGGTAATAATATTCTAAATTTTAAATTATTATAAATAATTACATATGTGTTGTGAATTTTCCATAATTTGACACTTTATAAAATTTTCGACCATATAAATTTTAATTTATAATTTTTAAATATTTTTTTTGATTTTTAAACAATTTTATAATATGTTATTTTTATAAAATAACAATAGTGTCATTTTTTACACTATTCATAAATTTGAATTTAAATAAAATATATACAGAAGATATGTTTGAACTAAAAGTATTAATAGATTAATAAAATTTCATATGTATCTTGAAAATTAGTGTAGTATGTTAAATAGTTCATATAATATTTATTTTAATATTTTTAAAACCATTTATTTGATATTTTAATTAATAAAATAATTTCAACATCATTATTGTGTCATAATTAATGATAATTATTTAATCCCTAAAAATTATAAGTAAATCTATATGATGTAGATAATTGTATTAGAGTTTTATAGACTATTCATGTTCAAAGTTTCATTAAGTTTATCACTAAATTGAAATAATTATACTTATAAAATTTAAGAAAGTGACATGTTGTCACTTTCTTTGGTTTTACTAATAATTCAATTATTTTCATGGAAAAAAGTCCATTAAATGAATCTAATCCGACCCTTAGGTTATATGGGTCAACTTATAGTCAACCAATAGGATTTGGCAGGTGTTAGGGTAATTTTATAATCTTATATTTACCCTTAATTACCCGATTTACCTTTAACTATAGTAAATAAAATTTACCGTAGTTACTATTCATAATGCCCAAAAATAATAATTAGCCTATTAACATAATTTGTACCCACTGATTTAAAATATGGAATCCATTTTTCAAAATTAAAAACACATAATTTTCAGTAATTAATTTAAAATTAATCTCGTTGTTAAGAAAACGGGTTTTAGGAGTTAAAACATTACCAAAGATTGAAATGTTTTTACATATGAATTCATTGTGAAATTAATGCAAATGATATATATTATATTAAATGGTAAAAATATATTATATTTATACTTTAAAACCATTCAATATTATAATTTAACCATATAAATTATCTCAATGAAGAAAGTTGTTTTTAATTAAAAATTAGCATATTTTTACTATTCATCAAAATATGAAACTTATCATAAAAATATAAAAAATTTAGCCAAAGTAAATTTTTATATCCGGATTCAAAAGATGAATGTTATTTTTTTTAAAATTGAACTTATAAACTTGTCAAAACTATATTTAATGTGGGTGTTCCATCAAAAAGCGGCAAAACTGCATTTTTTTAAAAATACTTATTTTACCGAAAAAATTTATTTTTTTCTCTTACCTTGTTCTAGAAAATGTGTAAGATGAATAATAATGTTATAAAATTCAAATTTTAGTTATTACTATTCATAATGACTAGTCCATAATAATATATCGTTGTTTAGTGAAACCTGGTATTGCGTACTACACACGCTATCGAGGAAGGTCGTGATTGCGTATAATGCAAGCCAAGTCAGTATTGTGTGCTGTGAACAATTTATTTGGTGTTTCGTATATCATAAGACATAAAAAAATATTTCACATAAAATCTCAGGTTGTTAAATTCTACCCCCTTAAAATGAATTTCGCCCTCAAAATTTGTCACTTCCTTACAAATAGATGAGGATACATCTCCTTCATCATATCCTCAAGTTCCAATGTAGCTTCTTCTAATTGGTGGTTCCTCCATTAAACATTCACCAAGCAAGTGGTCTTGTTCCATAGGACTTTTCCGCTATGATCCAGAATCTCTATCGTTTGTTCTTCATAAGAAAGATCATGCTCCAACGGCACAAATTCTGAGCTGAGTACAAGTGAAGGATTGGGTATGTACTTTCTTAAGAGGGATACATAGAAAACATCGTAAACTTGAGAGAGATTTTGTGGAAGCGCCAATCGGTAAGCTACCTTCCCAACACGATCCAGAATTTCAAAAGGACCGATATATCTAGGGCTCAACTTTCCCTTTTTTCCAAATCTCATGACCCTCTTCTAGGGAGATATTCGTACGAACACTTTATCACCCACTTCAAATTGTAGGTCTTTTCTTCGGTTCTAGGAATAAATTTTCTGTCGACTCTGAGCTTCTCTTATGTGTTGTTGAATAGATCTAACCTTTTCTGCCATTTCATCAACAAGATCAGGTCCTAATAGCTTTCTTTCCCCAACTTCATCCCAGCAAGTTGGAGTTATACATTTCTTTCCATAGAGGGATTCATAAGGAGCCATATGAATACTGGAGTGAAATCTATTATTATAAGAAAATTCCACCAAAGATTGGTGTTGATCACAACCACCTTTGAAATCCATAGAGAAAGATCTCAACATGTCTTCTAGAGTTTGAATTGTCCTCTCAGACTGAACGTCTGTCTGAGGATGGTAAGCAGTGCTGAAACTGAACTCTGTATCTAGAGCATGCTGAAGACTTCGCCAGAAATTCGAGGTAAACCTCGGATCCCGATCAGATATAATGGGAAGTGGTACTCCATGCAATCTTACAACTTCCTTCACATATATCCTGGCAAGCTGATCAAGAGAAAAATCTTCTCTAATAGAAATGAAGTGTGCTGACTTCGTAAGATGATCAACTATAACCCAGATAGCATTATTGCCTTTGGATGTTTTAGGAAGTCCAGTGACAAAGTCCATAGTGATGTTTTCCCATTTCCATTCTGGTACTGGTAGTGGTTGTAACATCCCCTTAGACTTTTGTCTCCCAGCTTTAACTTGCTGACAAACCAAGCATTGAGAGAAATATTCTGCAACATCTCTTTTCATGTCATCCCACCAGAAGTACTCTTTCATGTCCCTGTACATCTTTGTACTTCCAGGATGAATAGAAAAAGAAGAATTATGAGCCTCTTCTAGTATCTCCTTCTTTAAATCTGGGATGGGAGTAACAAAAACCTGATTCATGAACCTTATTATCCCATCACAATCAAGGTTGAATTCAGGAACATTTCTCAGCTTCTTTTGTAACTCTACATCTTCTTTCTGTGCCTCTTTATTCTACACGTGTATAGATGGTTGAACATTAATTTGAGAAAGATAAGATTTATCCCCTTCCATTATAATTCCAAGATCCATCCTTTGTAAATCCACAAATATTAGATCTTTTTTTATCCTCATCATGGATAAGAAAGCATGGTCTTGTCGACTTAATGTGTCAGCTACCTTGTTTTCTTTCCAAGGGTGGTAATGAATTGAGAAGTTGTAACCCTTAATCAGCTCCAACCATCTTCTTTGACGCATATTCAGCTCCTTTTGTGTGAAAATATACTTTAAACATTTATTATTAGTATAAATATCACACCTTTCACCATAAAGGTAATTCCTCCAAATATTTAATGCAATGATTACCGAAGCTAAATCCAAATCATGAGTTGGGTATTTTTTCTCATGGATTTCCAACTGTCATGAGGCATAGGCTATCACCATATCATTTTGCATAAGAACACACCCCAGCCCCTTCTTGGATGCATCAATGTAGATCAATAACCTTTATCCACTACAAGATAGTGTGAGCATTGGTGCACTGGCTAACCTTCTTTTCAACTCCTTGAAATTCTCTACACATTCCTCCGTCCAAACAAACTTAACTCCTTTCCGAGTCAACTTGGTGAGTGGGTTAGATAACCTTGAAAAATAATTCAAAAACGTCTGTAATATCCACCCAAACCAAGAAAACTTTGGATCTCTGTTACTGTTGTTGGTCTCGACCATCTTTCGATAACCTCTATTTTTGCTGGATCCACAGATATCCCCTCTTTTGAGATTATGTGACCCAAAAAATGCAACTTTTTTAATCCAAATTTCACACTTGGTAAATTTGGGATAATGATTATACTTTATTAGGGTCTTTAATACAATTCTCAAGTGATCTTCATGTTCTTCATTGCTCTTTGAATAGACAAGAATATCATCTATAAAGACTACCACAAACTAATCAAGACAGTCTCTAAAGACTCTATTCATCAGATCCATGAGGATAGCAGGGGAATTAGTAAGACCAAATGGCATCACTATAAATTCATAGTTTCCATGCCTTGTACGGAAAGGCATCTTTGCTATATTATCCCTTTTGACCCTTAATTGATGATACCCTAAACGAAGATCAATCTTGGAAAAGTATTGAGCTCCACGTGTTGGCCAAAACGGTCATCAATTCGTGGGAGAGGACATTTGTTCTTGATAGTGATCTTGTTAAGTTCTCTATAATCAATGCAGAGTCTCATTGATCCATATTTCTTCTTAACAAATAGAATAGGTGCTCCATAAGGTGACGCACTAGGGTTTATGAATACTTTATCAAGATTATATTGGAGTTGCTTCTTCAATTCATGCAACTCAATTGGGGTCATTCTATAAGGTGTCTTTGAAATAGGCAAAGCACCCGGTACGAGTTCTAGTGAAAACTCAACTTCACAATTTGGTGGAAGACATGGCAATTCCTTCGGAAAGACATCATCAAATTCCCGTACAATGGGAATATTATTAATCGTGAGTTTCTCTCCAACCATTTGAGATTAATAACGTTCATTTAGTGGAATCAAGACCCATAAGATGGATGAAATTTCCACTGGAAGGTTATGTTCATCCTTACATCGATAGACGATCATATAATGATCTGGAATATGAAATGAGACTTCCCTTCTTTGGCAATTCATATGAGCTCCATATAAATAAAGCCAATCCATGCCAAGAATCACATCAAATTCCACTATAGGAAGGATCACAAGATTTGTAGGAATCACTTTCCCTCAAAATTCAATCGGAGAAGAATTGTAAACTTTTGATGCGATTGTTGTGCCATTAAGAGTTGTCACAGCCAACTCAACATCTAATTGTTGAGGTAATACGGCGATACCCTTAGAAAATTTTTCATAAATAAAAGAGTGGGTTTATCCAGAATCAAATAAAACATTTTTTACTTTAGAGTGGATGGTAAGTTTACCTCTCACCACTTCATTGTCATACTCCACATCGCTGATAGTAATTACATGTGACATTCCTTTGTCTTTGGACTTATGAGTTTGTTGATGTCTATCATCATCATCAACCCTTGGATTTGGGCATTGATTGGAATAATGACCTATCTCCTTGCACTTGAAACATTGAAGTGTAGTAGGTTCATTCTATGTATCCCTTCCTTTGTTTGCATCATTAGACATCTTCCTCCCATTATTTCGACATTCAATTGCCTGATGACCATATTTTCCACACTTATAACATTTTCTTGTCCCCTTAAGACAATTTCCTCCATGTTTTTTTCCACACATTGAGCATAAGGGAAAAATCATCTTCTTTTTAGTGTGGTCTTTAGATTTTCCTTTGAATTCCATTTTCCTCTTCTTATCAAACCCATGTGACTGATGGGTCACACCAATCTCCATCTCAACCTTGAGATCACATCGAGTAATTTCCTCATAGCTATTGAAGACCCTTATGGATAACGCCCTTCGAAGACTTGGTTTTAAGCCACTAAAGAATCGATCGATCTTACTCTCGGGTTGGATAATAATCCCGGAAGTGTACCTTGAAAGTCGTGTGAAATTTTCTTCGTAGGTACCAACAGATTCATCATTATTTTTCTTCAGTTCAAGAAACTCCTTCTCCATATTTGTTCGAAGAATACGAGGTAAATACATACTGAAAAATAAGTTCTTGAACTCGTCCCATTCAATGGACTCAATTTCATCACTTTGCCTCATATTCTTAATAAGATTCCACCATTGATCAGCATCACCTTCCAAATGATACACTGCTAAGATGACTTTATCATGTTCAGAATATTGAATAACTGAAAATATCTTCTCAGTTTTACTGATCCATTGTTCAGCCACTAATGGATCAGAAGACCTGCTGAATGAAGGTGGACGCTGCCTCCTGAAGTTTTCAACAGAATGTTGCTCCTTCCTTTGCTCATTTGGAATTCCTTCATTATTCATAGCTTGAGAAAGTTATGTGAGCATTGATATAAGATTTTTCATTCTAGCTCCCATAATGTTTGGTTTCTCAGGGGGACAATCATTGCATTGCCCTTCGCATTCTGCATTAACACTGTTCCTTCGGGTTCCAGCCATTGACTAAAACCAAGAATAATAGTGTGAGAAACACTAATTATAATAGAAAAACCACATAATCAATAATTAAATTTCACACCTAAGGTCTTATCATTGGTTGTTCCTGGCCATTTCTAAAAATCTAAGATTGTGTTCTATTCTTAGACATATCCTTAGGTTTCTTACTAAATCTTTCAGATCTTAGTTTCTAAAGGTTGACTATACCTTTCCTCTAATACCAACTATAACGACACATAATTTACATACATGGTTATTACTTCAAAATTGATGCATACTTATTACAACATATAACAAAACCATGAAAGGACTGTATAGGTATAGTGTCTTCAGAAACTGGGAAACATAAACAACCGGTTCATAAATCATCTACATTGTCTCCCACTTATTTCATCATATCTAATGTTCCTTTTTGGAATATCCTACTTAATTTCCTTCTTTTTGACCTGGGGAAAAGAAAAAATACAAATGGGTGAGCTCAAATACTCAGTAAGGGTAGACAAAAGAAATATCAAACATATCATATTCATAAGAACATAACATTTTGAAAATCTTATCCCGCAGAAGAGATCATAACATGGGATAAATCATAGAAGTGAAATGTAATACCAATAATAATAACTTAAAACATGATGCTTTTTGGAATACACACATAATCATAGAAAATCATTTCTTAATAGTCAAGACTCATTTCCAAGACTATCTTAGCGGACAAAGTCCATTTCTGAACCAAGTTCACACCTCATTTCAGTCCAGTTTCGCTGAACCGGTTTAACCTGCCATTCCAGCCATGTCTATCTCATGAGATATAAATATTTACCCAATGCATTGGCGGGAGAAATAGGTCCCACCCATCTCATAATGATACCATTCTTATGTGTGCCACAAAATCCTAAACCATACATCATAGCATAACCCATGTAATAAAAATGGGATTTTTAAACATTGTGACATCATAAAATAATTCATATAAGATAAAGGAATTCATAAAAATAAGTCCATCACAACATAATCAAATCAAGGTAATAATAGAGATAGAAACAGAACCCTATAATATTTTAGATGGAAAATACTTTTGATAAAACACTTTAACTCCATTCTTGAGGAAACTATCCTCTCTACTTCTAAAACATTTTCCTTTATTAACATGTCATAAAATTTTAATCTAAAAGAAGTTGATTAAAAACAAACTTGAAAACATGTAAATGAAGTTTCTTGGAAATATTTTTTTAAAAATCCATTCATGCCGTATAAGTTAAAAAAATTATTCCCGTACTTTGGTCGGAAAAGTCAATAAGTACCTCATACGAAAAACGACAACAGATTCCTTTCATATCTTTTACTAAAAACTCACCAAAGGGTAAAATAGGATTTAAATAATTTTAGGTGGATGGAAATAATATTAAATATTTAGGAAACATGGATGTTGATGATAAATATTCCCCAGTAAATTATGAATTATAAACAATCTCGGATAAAAATTGAGATTGCGAGAGTTTCCCTTACCTTAGGTCCGATTTGCTTCGTAAGTGTCTGAATCTCCTGTATAATTATTTAAATAATGTCATTGACTTATTCCAGAATTATAAAAAAATTTATGATATCATATATGGTCATATTCTTAGCTTCTTATTAGTAATATTTCATTGCTACTTGTTATTCGGTTGTTTATTGCTTTATGTTCGTATGTGTGTGTTGTCAAATAAATTCGTATTACTCTTTTTAGGTTATAGACACCTCATTTACAGAATGGTATTAGTGTAATATATATCATATTTATTCATTCAATTCATTTATATAATCATTATGCAATGAAGATCATGTAGAACGAGTCGCATCACATCGTGGAGACGGTATTCCGTACGTACGCACGAGCGACGATATCGTTCCCATGACTGTGGAATTGTTTTTGAGTGTATGTATACTATTTTAGAATCAATATAACTTTACAATAATCATATATAGTAATTATATACACCATTATACCCATCCAAGTAAGGTGGTGGTGGAAAATAGATTACACCACGGCGTGGAGACGGTATTCCGTATGTACGCACGCGCGGTGATTTCGTTTTCCGAAGGATGGATAGATGGTGAAATAGGGTTGTTTCATACTTATAATAACATATTAGTATATGAGTGATAATAATGTTATTACTTCATACTGGATCAACTAAAGAAGAATATGTAGAAGAAGAAATAAAGTTGAAAGAATCGGTAACAGACATTACCTCTTTTTTGAAGCGCCTCTTTGAGACCTCCTCTTATGGCACTAAAATTGGTCTTTGAAGTTGTCCAGGACCTGTAGGATGTTTCTAGGGAAGTGGGGAAGTAAAATGGCCAGGGATTGGCCGAGCATGAAGGCTTAAATTTGTGTGAGTAGGAGAGGGATGAGGTGCCCTTTTATAAGGGAGGAGAGGGACACCTTTAAAAATATAACAAATATTAGATTATATTAACTCCCAACCCCACATAAAAACTTCCAAAATGACTCATATCCAAATATAAGATGATATAGGGTTGTAATATCATCAACAAATAAAATTTAGACATGTTAGGAATTTATTTTAAACATTATTAACTTGACTTATCTTTATTTATCCATTTAATTTTATTTGTGGTAATAATATTCTAAATTTTAAATTATTATAAATAATTACTTATGTTTTGTGAATATTTCATAATTTGAAACTTTATGACATTTTCGACCATATAAATTTTAATTTTTAATTTTTAATTATTTTTGTGATTTTTAAACAATTTTATAATATGTTATTTTTATAAAATAACAATAGTGTCAATTTTGACACTATTCATTTATTTGAATTTAAATAAAATATTTACAGAATATATGTTCGAACTAAAAGATTTAATAGATTCATAAAATTTCATATATTTCTAGAAAATTAGTGGATCACATTAAATAGTTCATATAATATTTATTTTAATATTTTTAGAACAATTTATTTGATATTTTAATTAATAAAATAATTTCAACATCATTATTGTGTCATACATAATGATAATTATTTAGTCCCTTAAAATTCTAAATAAATTTATATGATATATATAATTGTATTATATTTTTGGATACTATTCATGTTCGAAGTTTAATTTCGTTTATCACTAAATTAAAATTATTATACTTATAAGATTTAAGAAAGTGACATGTTGTCACTTTCTTTGGATTTAATAATACTTAAATTATTTTCATGGAAAAAAGTCTATTAAATGAATCTAATCCGACCCTTAGGTGATATGGGTCTACTTTTAGACAACTACTATGATTTTGGCAGGTTTTAGGGTAATTTTATAATCTTATATTTACCCTTAATTACCCGATTTACCTTTAACTATGGTAAATAAAATTTACCATAGTTACTATTCATAATGACCAAAAATAAAAAGTATCCTATTAAAATAATTTGGACCCACTGATTCCAAATATGGAATACATTTTTCAAAATTCAAAACACATAAGTTGCAGTAATTAATTTAAAATTAACCCCATTGTTAAGAAAAAGGGGTTTTAGGAGTTAAAACATTGCCAAAGATTGAAATGTTTTTACCTATGAATTCAATGTGAAATTAATGCTAATGATATAGATTATATTAAATGGTAAAAATATATTCTATTTGTACTTAAAACCATTAAATATTATAATTTAACCATATAAATTATCTCCATGAAAAAAATTGTTTTTAATTAAAAATCAGCGTATTTTTACTATTAATCAAAATATGAAAGTTATAAGAAAAATATCAAAAATTTATCGAAATTAAATTTTTATATCCTGATTCCAAAAAAGAATTTTATTTTTCCAAATTGAACTTATAAACATGTCAAAAACTAGATTTAATGTGGGTGCGCCATCAAATGGCAGCAAAACTGCATTTGTTTAAAAATACTTATTTTACCCGAAAAATTTATTTTTTTCCCTTACCATGTTCTAGGAAATGTGTAAGATTAATAATAATGTTATAATATTCAAAATGTATTTAATAATATTCATAACGTCTAGTCCATAATAATATATCGTTGTTTAGTGAAACTCGGTATTGCGTACTACACACGCTATCGAGGAAGGTCGCGATTGCGTGTAATGCAAGCCAAGTCAGTATTGTGTGCTATGAAAGATTCCTTTGGTGTTGCGTATAACATAATACATAAAAAAATATTTCTCATAAAATCTCAGGGTATTACACTAATTGAGAGATCCTGTTTAAAATCTTGTTTGTGGTGGGGAGTATAACCAGATTTTATCCCCCCTAATAGAATAACACCTATAGATTTTCAGTATTTTACAATTTAGGTAGAAGATAATAAAACTAAACATTGAATACTTCCAAGTAAGTCTTGTTTGGGATTCTTCAGTTTTATTCTCTGTGATGGTTGATCAGGTATTGCACTTATGTTTATAGTTTTAGAGAATTATTCAGATGACTACCAAGAACTGGTATCCCCTTTTTTGTATCGATTATCTCCATGATTAGTTGAGAAGTTCAATGACCATTTCCATGATCAAGCAGACATATGGATTCCCTCAGTTATGGGAGAGACTATCATACATACATTGAAATTATTTTAGGAGGAGGCATGTATTTAATGTGTTTTTGGTGACACTGTTTGGTTTATCCTTTACACCAATGAAATTCATGGAATCGATGAATCCAATAATTGAACTTTTTTCTGATTTGTTTATGATTTTTTTCAATGGTATATTGTTTTACCCATATTTGGAAAATGATCATGAAAAACATATTTAAATTTTCAATAGCACATTGTATGAGCATCAAATTTTTTCCGAGCTAAATAATGTTAATGATTGGTTATCATGGGATCAGCCCTAAAATTTGTTCAAAATTAAAGAGTTATATTTTTTTAAGTTTTTATCTATGATTTATCCAGGAATTCTCTAATTTGGAAGCACCGATGTAAGTGTAGAACAAGAACAAGGTAATGTTTGTATAGTCATGTTCCTGTGAGAGATAATATTAGGAGATGAAAGGTTGGATGAAATTAGAAACTATATTCAATTTACCTATGATTGGTAAAGAATATATCATGTACTGTGAAACATCCATATGTGAATGAAAAGAAGTTCTGATTTAGGATTATTGAGTGGTTTCATAGGACACTTAAAATATAAGAACACCTAAAGCGAATTAACCTTTTCATAATATGGATTTATTATTATTGGTACTTGATAAAAGATTTAAGACATATTATCTAATTGGTTATAGGTTTGAGGTTTACACAAACCACACGAGATTCATCTAAATTTTTTCATAGATGGAATATATCTTTTGTTATGGGTGGTTAGTTGAATATTTGTAGTCTCTAATATTCATGTCATATTATACACTAGTATAAGGAGACACCATTTTCAGTTATTTTATATGAATGAATTTTTTGTAGGTGGAATGAGAGCCTTATGATGAGTGGAGGCTAATGAAACAATTTATAGACATGCATGCTGGTGGTAAGGTGTCAAAAGGATGAGTAACTCAATCATTGACATCAATTAAACCAGAAATTTTGGACTAGATCAAGAATGGGATGTTATCTGATCTAGAGGGATTAATCATTAGAGACAAATAATATGGTGTGGGGACACCATCAAGATGGTATCTCTCAAGTGGAACTTCTATAATTGTTTTTATCGAATTGTATGTGTTCATATATGGCTTTCATGAGGAGATAATAAAATAGTTTTATAGTTCTAGATGTGGGTTAAATTATGGTCTCAAAAAGACATATCATGATATCCATAGAAAATAATGGTGGTCAAGAATGATGGAGGATGCAATATTGGTATAAATATATTTCACTTGTTGGTAGGTTAACGCTGAGCATCAAAGGCCAGATGGCCATTTACAACTTTTTATCATTCCTGAGTGGAAATTGGATAGTGTGACATTGGATTTTGTGAATATATTACCTAGGATTACAAGTAACAAGGATGTTTTATAGGTTAATATGAATTAATTAACGATGGTATCCATTTTATTTCTATCAGGCGGACCATTGTAGCTGATTATCTGGGTAGACATTATGTGCATGAGGTAGTTTGATTGTAGTGTGTTCTGAAGAGTATCGTTTCTAATAGAGATCCTCATTTGACATCATGGTTCTGGTATGTTCTATATAAGGCCAAGAGATTTCAGGTTCTTTTTAGTATGTCTTATAATCCTCAAACTAGTGCTCAATTTTAGAGGAATATTTGGGTTCTAGAGGATATGTTATGGGCCTATTTTATAGATGTTTTTGGTTTGTGGGAGTATCATAGGGAAGATGTAGAATATTCATATAATAAGATCATATAGGTTTTTATCTATATAAAACCACTCAACGATTTGTAAAAATTTTGTACCATTTACCTCATTGTTGGTCAGTTTTAGGTGAGTCTGTGTTTATCAGGAATAATCTAATGTAGGAGGCATATGAGTGGGTTTAGTAGATAAGATATCAGTTGGGGACTACAGAGAATGGGAAGAAATTGTATGTAAGGAATCAGATATGGCCTTCATAGTAAGAGGTTGGTTATCTTTTTTTCCTTTTAGTGAAACCTAGGTTGGGGAAACACTGTATTAGAAGACATGGGAATTTAGAACCCATGTTTATCAGGCCATTTCAGATATCAGATAGGGTCACTCTAGTGGCATACTATTTATCCAGACAACATAGCTATAGTTCCCTGGATGATGTGTTTCACGTATTGTAGCTTCCGATATATGATTCAAACCCCTATCATGTGATAGAAAACGTATACATTGAGCATTGTGTAGATGTATTTTTTAATTATCATCTAATATGGATTGTGGACTTTAGTGAGAAGTATATCAATTTTTTGGGAGAATCCTTTTGATTGATTATAGTGGAAGAATGTGTTAGTTCCAAAGGATACATGGGAGAGGGAGTCTTATCAATGAACAATGTGGAATGAATTGTTCACCGAGACCCCACATTGATTCTTGGAAAACATACTAGATGAGCTAATATATTTTGATATCTATGTTGTTAAAAAATGTGACATGATTAATGTTGTAATGATTTTATAGGGTCTTGGACTGGTTTATAAATGATGAAATAATTATATGGTTGGATATTCCACGTGAGACATGATGAAATGTATATATACCAGGCTATGAACCTAGACATGATTAAATGATTATATAGTGGGCTATGCAATTTTAAACATTATGAAATTATTAAATTTTTTTTTTGCCCTGATAAAATCTCAAATTCTCATATACTGGGCTCAACCCTAATGTATTTCTATAATGATTATATAGTTTGTTTTTAACAAAAAATGTGTAATTATTTCAATGGTAATATGGTTAGGGTTGGAAATGTTGTGATCCATGCTTAGAGAAATTCGAGGATGGAGCTGAGGAAGGTTATGTTTACCATTGTTATATGGTTATGGTTGGCATGATTGTAGGACTTGCTCATATATATATCATCCTAGTTCTAAAGAATGTCAATGTTGTATAATTTTAATAGTATAATTAATTAATAAAATTATATAATTAATTATTTATTACGCATGGTATCAAATAGGATATGCTTAGACATAGTGGTGTCGAACTAATAAGTAATAAACGCAACCTATTCCGGACAACATTTTGTACCTGAGAAGATTATATGGATGAATTTTTGGATAGGGTAAATGGAACTTTTTTTTATTTTATTTGTCAGATGGGTTAGAGTTTGGATATGGGATCGACACAGTGTTTGTGACCGGGGACATTGAGTATTTATTTGAGTATTATAGTATTTTATTTTTATTACATATATCATGATATTTTGGTACATTCTGTCACATCATTAAATTATTACATAAATATTTATAGGATTATTTAGCTGGTATTCCACTATATTTTATTGTTTAGGTTGTTTCTTCACTCTGATATTTATTATTTGTAATGGATTATTCTCTTTTTGTAACTCTATAACTAGAAGGTATAGTCTCCCCAAAATACATATTACAACCCTACTATCAATCAGTAGCCTTTGGAATATGGGTTGGTGCACTTGAAGTCTCATAACCAACCTGTTTCGGCCATGTGAGAGGGTGCTGGATTAGGTATGTTACATTTGGTGTTAAAGTTGTGATAAATTTTATTCTCCCTTGATTAATGTTTCACCTATTAGTGGGTATTGTGGTAAGACGAATTAATATACATGAGGATCATGTGTTGTTTCATGTAGTGAATGTAGTTGGTTATCATTTACTATGAGAATACTATTTTAGATATTTTTTTATCATATAACTATGATACATTACATGATGTGTCCATTTACCATATGAATATGAAAAATTTCTATAAATATGAATATGATCATATTTTATTTTTGGTTTAGTAATATAAACCTATTGGTTTTGTAAATAGATACACTATAATATAGTTTAAGAATTAATTTTTGGTGTGATAATAAGATTTACCACTAAATTACTAGTATCATGCATACATAAAATGGAATAAAATGAGATAACATCGTGAGATTAAAATATACTTTCAATACTAAGAGGGAAATTCCAATGTGGAACCTCTCAAGACCTTGATCTTCCAAACTGGTTGGTCATGATAATTTTATGTTCGCATGTATTATCTTGTTTATGGAATGAAAAGACAATTGAATGTCGAACATCCTTTGGCTAGTCATTCCAAAGATGGATTCCCCTGTATAATCCTTTAATATCATATTTTTGAAAATTTATTTGGGTTACACTAGATAAAAGTAAATTATAGGATTAGATTACCATAGAAATATTTTTGATTTTATCCTTATTAAATAATTAGAAAAATATTTATCCACATATATATCAAATAGATACACCTATTTTCATTGGGATTATGCCTCACATAAATTTATTTGTGACGGAGAAAATACTAAAATGAGCTAGAGAATAGTAATATATAGATCTTGAAAAGATAATGGATATGAGGAATATTAAATGATGTCATAATTTTATAGGTATTCCATTTAATAAAATACCACATTATATAATTAATAATAAATTATAAACTTATAATAAAATATTATATAGTAGAAGTCTAGTAACCGAAGTGATGTTTTAATCAAGATTAGTGATTTAAAAAATGTTATTGAGAAAAGTTCTATGTTTTAGAAAAATTCCAAAATTAATAACCATTTGTTGAAATTTCATTTAATATTAATATATGTTATGAATAAATCAATGAGTTATTCATTTAAGGTTTTAAAATAAATAGATGAAAATTTTCAAATGTAATCATGGTCTACACTCACGTACTCAATATTATTTGGTATAAAAATAATTTATTGAATTTTTATTTCAAATAAATAATGTTATTTTGAATGAAAAATAATATTAAATATGACACAACCAATCCTAGTGGGGTCCATGTTGTGACATTAAAATCCCACCTCCAATAGGCCAGGGGCTGGTGACTTGCACCGAGTAGGATATCACTAACATGGGAGGCATTGAATATGTACATGTACACATGCACACAATGAATTAAGTAAAATACTATGTAAACCATGCCTGAAAACTACTAGGAATAACATAACTAGTGTGAAATAGAATGTAAAGTACAATAGGGCGACTCATGCCAGAATACATGCGCACCAAAAAGGGAATGTCTGTAATGAAAACACTATAGCTTCCCTATAGAAAACCCAACTTAAATGGAAGGTGAAAGGTAGTTCCCAAACGTTATAGAAGTATGTTACGTCTATCCGATCTCACTGGGCATCACCCTATCCTGAACTCCCTATGCCTCTGTCAAAATGTTGGTCGTCTGTAGAAGACACGACACGTGTTGGCAGATCCTGTGTAGCGGTGAGTAAAATAGTAATCAGTAGGACACCCTAAAAACACAATGGAAAGACCCCAAAGAAAATCACAAGATAAGTATTGTCATCTCACACATTAATAAGGATAATTAATGAACAAAATGATTACCACATGTAATCACAGAGCACTATGTATTGATGACGCACCTAGTCCCTATTAGACTCTCTTTCTCGATGAGTCACCTAGGCCCAATGACTCACATAGACCTGATGATTTACATGGCCCCGATGAGTCACTTTTACCTGATGAGCCACTCATACCAGAAGAGACTTCTTTTGAAGTCATGTATACATCCAGTCACATATTATCCATGTCATAGCCAACCATAAGATTCCTATCATAGCGTGTTTGTTCTGGGAGAACCTACTCTTAATGTTATATGTTGTATGTAGAATTACTCTGAAACCCACTTAGTCTATCTTAAAATGACCATCTCATTGTGAAGGATCCAATGCCACAAATGGATCATCAAAACCACACATGATTTGAATGTTATGTCCAATTTAGTGAAAAAGGGTCGGTTGGATCTGGGTCCCATCTAACCATGGTGGACCGACCCAACCCGAACCAAATTAGCCTAGCCCAAAGTCCAGGGCCAGTTGGCCGTTGAACTATGGCCTGTTAGGCCATGCAGTCCCACCTACAAGGCTTCTAAACAGCTCTCTTTTCCCCATCTCGGGCCACTAGTGTGGGCCATTTCAATAAGTCAGGTGCGGTGGATGCCATGCCCCTCCCTTATGGAAGACATGGTCAAGAGACTACATATCCCGGTTACATGTGCATAAGTTGTGTGGCTAGAATACACCTATGTAAGAGCTTCCAGTTTCCTGTCTGATGCTTCTTAGGGAGCCGCATCCTACCGGTGTCACAGTCAATGCTACTATTGGCGCCTCCAACATTGTCATCCATGGGTCTCCATACCCACTTCCATGTGCTCCAAATATTCTCTACATCGATCTCGAGGTCAAACCACATTTGGAACCCCCTGAAAATAATCTAACACAACCACAATAGTCTGTTATAGAAGAATGAAAGAGTGGGATAGGGATAAAGAGACAGAGAGAGATAGGTAGCCTTGAACATTCAAGAAATGGACATCATATTCATTTGTTTGACCATTGTTTGTCCTATTAGAAGAAAGGGGAAAGTAATCATAATGATAACCACTATGGTGCACCCCCTTAAAATAAAATAATAACAGTATGCACCCTACATGAACGATCATTCCACAGATCATCCTATTAGTGAGTTGATTAGTTCCTGTCATTTAGAAAAAATAATAGGGGAATTAAATCAAATAGAAATAAACCCCTACGTGGGATTCAATCGGCTGCTGTAGTGGATTTATTATCATTGATGATACGCTGAAGGGAGATCTCAATTCATGCATCCTTTTTCATTGATGAGAACCTTCGATGAGGTGGTGGATTTCATTTTCATTGGTGATTCATTTATAATCAACGTTATTCCTCTAGAGCCATAAGAAATTCTACCAGGATTGTTCTATTGATACCGTATCGATATCAACATAATAATTGAAGAAATGAATTTCAGTATTATTGTCACGCTGATTTGCAGTGTCACTGTGCTATGTCATTTATCAAGTGAATCATCTAACTCATTATTCCATTGCAGTGTCATTTTGAGGCGTTTAAATAAAATAAAATAACCTCATGTGTTTTTTTATTTCCATCATTTAAAATGTAAAAAATTTCCTTTTTTCCTTGACTATTGAATGTCAAGGTTAGACCCCTACTAAGGTAAGGTCTTCAACCCAGACATAACGGTTCCCATTGATTTTTGATTCGGGATATAATTTAAAAGATACTAAAACCACACACACATGCATAAAAATAGTTCAAAAATTTATTCTGGGAACCACTGGCCTTGGAATAACATGCCTTCTCAGTTCAAGACAACGTAATAATCTATTTAATTTCGAAGAAATGTATATGGAAATTTTGGGAAATTACATTCTCCCCACCTTATGTATTTACTTCGCCAAAATCCAAATCGATGGATAAAGAATCCAATGGGGTTACTATGAATGAATTAGAAGCTCTCTCTCACATCTTCTCTCTTAAGAATTCTCATGCTACCATCGAATGTGAACCAGATGAATAGATCATCCCAAAAAGATCCCCTTCATTCGATCATATATCTCTAATAGGAACTCTTTAAACATCACCTCATCAGTAATTTCCTGCTCACCCTAGTCAATGACAAGGTATGGATCAGGAATATAAATCCTCAAATGTGTCATGTGACTGAATTCATGCACTTGATATGTCTGTGAGGGAATACATAGTCTGTACACCACCTCACCAAATCAACTCTGAATCTAAAGAGGTCCAATTAATATTGGAGACAACTAGCTGCCCTTGAAAAATCTCTATAATCCCCATTAAGGTGAGACTTGAAGAAACACATGATATCCCTCCTCAAACTCCATGGGCCTTAGTCACCTACCAAAATATGATTTCTTCCTACTCTATGCAGTCCTCGTATTACAATGGATATGTCATGACCCATCCCCCAGGGCACGTTCCGTGACTACCTGAAACCCGCCTTCCATAGGCTAGGAGATGGTGACTAGCACTAATAGTGTATTCCCTAAAACTGGGAATGCATTGCATTTATAACATGAAAGAACACATAACTAAGCACACAACAAAATAGGAACATAAGTAAACTGAACTATAAACAGAGTGAGTGTAGTAAGTAAAAGGGTCCAGAATACAAGCCCAGCTTGAATGTACAAGTACAACTATGATACAATACAACTGAAGAAAAGGAAAATACAACAACTGGATCATCCTCTCAGGTTCCTACCTGATGGGTACGTATAGGTCGCCTCCTCATCACTCCATGTCTGTCCATCTCCTCGGTGTACCAACTCATTATATGGTCCACCTCCAGGTACTGTCCAGTCCCGGTACTCATGGCCTCAGTCAGCGCTGTCCGTCATCTGAAACCAACACAACAATGTGCGGGCATATCCTATACAGGAGTGATTATAACGATACTCAGAAGGGACCCCGAGACCCTCTAAGTATCACAAAATCCAAAAAGGATAAAACACAAGGTATGAAATCAATAGTTATCCTTACATAGGTATATGAACATAAATATACTTAAGTAATAAAGTAATACATATCAATCATGAGGAAAACACAAAGGTTCTGACTCATCTTACACCAGGATTTATTCTAGGGGTAGTATCAAGTAACATTCCGAACATAATGTTGAATACCTCGACTACTAGATAACTCTTCCTCTGTTGAGTATAGTGGGCCTATCACGTGACACAGAGGTGATCCAAACTAACCTTGGACTGTTGAGGTAATCCTCCTGTCGAGTACCATGGGTCTGCCACGGTACACAGAGGTGCTCCCCATCCTGGGTCTATCGTATCACACAGAGGTGCTCCACCTCAGGGCATGTTGAGGTACTCGTCCTATCGAATACCTTGGGTATGGAGTGTCACCAATGCACTCCCTACAAGGCCTGTTGAGTCACTCTGAGTCGAAACGGTTATTAGTCATCCAGTATCAGCCAACCACTAGGTCTCCTCACTTTGCTCACTCGTCTCCGGGAAGATCCACTCCACAAGCTACTGGTCGATACTCAAACTACCACGAAGTCCCACGATGATGTTTCTCAATGTTCCACCTAGTCATAGGGCTATCAACGTAGAGAGATGCTGCATCAATTGGATGCATGGTCTGTGAGTTATTAGGATTTTAGTCTCGGGGGCCTGGTTGGATTCGTGCTCAATCCAACCAGGTCATTCTCCATCTCAATCCAAAACACAGTGGGGTATCACTCAAAGGGACAGTCTCGCTCCAAGATTTCTAGATCTGTTGAAGGGTCATCAAATGGATGTCTGGTGCCAATGTTATGGCCCAAATAAAGTAATTGGGTCGTAATGGGCCTGGGTCCAGTCTAACCCGGTTAGACTGGCCTGACCCTACCTGGCCTGGGCTGACCTAGTTCATGTCATCCCAGCCTAACCCATTGGGTCTGGCTCAGTCTGCAGTGCGTGCTGGCCGGTTAGGTCGGGCCTGACCCTCAAGGGCCGCAAGGGTTCCTCGAGGGCGGCTCGACCGAGGGGTACCGCGAGGGTGTAGACCGGCCATGAGGGTGCGGACCGGCTGTGAGGGTGCGGTCCAGTCATGGGGGCGGCGGACCATCCATGGGGTGCAGACCAGCTGTGAGGGTGCGGTCTCGCCGCGAGGGTGTGGACCGGCTGCGGGTCGGCGAACGATAGGTCGGGCGACTCAGATGGCGGATAGCAACTTCGCAGCTGCTCGATAGACAGACAGTGGCGGTGCGGCAGCTCGGCACGACAGATGAAGGCGGCACGACGACTCAGCATGGTAGAAAGTGGTGGTGTGGAGGCTCAGCACGGAGTTGGCGCGGCGACTCCACATGGTGGACGACGGCAGTTGGGCACGATTGATGGCGGTGAGGGGGTTCGGCCCGGGGTTGTGCGGTGGCTCGGTCCGGCCGTGGGTGGCTTGGTCCGGTAGGGGGCCGATTTGTCTAGTAGGGCGATGTGTCGTGGGGCGGTGTGGGTCACAGAGGCCGTGGGGGGGGCATTGTTTCCTTCATCATCTTCATCACCTTCCTCCATTTCAAATAATACATTAAAGAAGAATGGCGAAGGGGTCGGGCCATGTTCGTTTGGCATGCACCCTCCGCGTTTAGAGTGATAGCAAGCAGTTCAGATAGAACAAAGCATGAATGTGTATGGAAGATATTTCAAAATATCATTTCCCACAACCCTCGTCAATCTCTATTCGAAAATCCAACAAATTAATTAGAAGGGTAGAACATGAAAAGTGTTAATCAATAAATCCCTAACTCGTTCTCTTGATGACGTTGGCGCAAGAAGGTATTATGGTGAAGTTGTCGGTGTTTATCTCATCTGTCACACACCTCCAATCCTGGGCTCATGCGTCGGTCCATCATAGTCGAATTCATTCCTTGTCGCCATTCTTCATGGAGGAAACGTTCCTCGTGGAGGAAGTGTTTTTCATTGGAGAAGCTTTCTCCCAATTCCACCCAAATGTAATGTGGTTCCAAAATAATAGATTATCCCCTCTATTAAGATCATTGGCACAAATTCAAATAGTTTAACTAATTAATTGATGTGTTGGCTCAATTAATTAAAGGGGAGGGATGGAAAATTAAAGGTATTCATGTTGGCACAATTAATGTTGAGGAAGTCAAGAGGTTCCCCCACACTAATGAGGGTATTTCAAGGTGTTTTCTCCCATTATGAGTGGAGTTCAAGAAATTCAAAAAGGGGGTTTAGATTATGGTGGCCCCCACCACCATAACCTCTTATGGGAGGTTAGGTTCTGGTGATCCCCCCCACCATACACTCTCATGGGAGGTTAAGGTCTAGTGGTCCCCACTTCTCAACTTCCATATGGAGGTTTAGTTCTAGGGGTACCCACCTCCCAACACCCACATGGGTGTTTCAAATAAAAAGAAAATGTTTTCAAAATTTCATTTTTAGTTTTATTCCATAAGGAAAACCCAAAATTTATCTTTCACCCTTGACCAACTGTCATTGACGTGAAAGTCTTCTTAAGTGAATACGAAAACTGTGTGTTCAATGGTGCCCTCAGATTTCAATTCTGAGAACGAGTTCAACTGTTAGAAAAACCCACTCGTATGTTTACTGAATATACCTGAAAAAAAGTTCTAAAATTAATTATAGTCACTCCTGGCCTCAGAATCAAGTGCCATCAATTTTTCCGGACTCATAAAATTCCCATTTAATAAGAAAATTTACTTGTAAATTCTGGGTCTTTACATTCTCCCCACCTCAGGGTTTTACATCCCCATAAGCCACAACTCATAACTATGTAAACACGTGGAGGGTACTGAGTACACATTTGAGCCTCCTGCTCCCTTGTGCTCTCCTGGAGGTTCTCATGCTGCCAGCGAAATCATAGTAGAGGTATCGAACATCCATGAAGGAACTGCTCTTGTCGATCCTCAATCTCTACAAGAATCTCCGTAAAAGTTTCCCCATCTTTGACATCCATATTGCCATGGTCGATGATGTGATAAGGGCCGTGAATTTATCTCCTCAGTAGGGACACGTGGAAGACGTCATGCACCCTGTGAAACTGGGGTGGAAGAGCTAAGCGGTATGCCACCTCGCCAACTCTGATGAGGACCTGAAAAGGTCCGATGAATCTCATAGATTACTTGACACCTCATCAAAATCGCCACAAACCATGTTGTGGTTAGACCCGTAGAAAGACGTTGTCACCATCCTCGAACTCTAGAGGTCTCTGTCTCCTATCATCATACGACTTCTGCCTGCTCTGTGTAGTCTTCATCCACTCCTGGATGATCTGCACCTTTTATGTGGTAGCAGATACAATATTTTGTCCCACTACTGCTGATTCCCCTAGATAAGTCTAGCACAATGGTGATCAACAATGTTGCACGTATAAAGCATCAAAATAATCCATCCTAATGTTGGAGTGATAACTATTGTTGTATGTAAATTCTACCATAGGTATGTGATCCTCCCAGTTGTGACCGAAGTCAAGGAAACAAGCACACGTCATGTCCTCGAGGTTTTGAATGGTCCACTCAGTTTGAGCATCCGTCTGAGGGTGGAAGGCAGTGCTCAAATGAAGATGCATCCCGAAAGCCTCCTGCAACACCTTCCATAGTCGGTAAGTAAAACGTACTTCATGATTGGTGACAATCGATGAGGGTACTCCATATAAACTCCTATTCTCCTGCATATAAAGGCGTCTCAGAATTTCTACTGAACCCTGCTCTCTGATCGGAAGGAAGTGGGCCGACTTGGTGAGCATATTGACGATCACCCCAATTGAGTTGTGACCTTTGGATTTACGTGGAAGTACAATCACAAAGTCTAGGGATATCCCATCCCACATCCACTTTGGGGCTTCTAAAGGCTGAACAAGCCTACTGGTACCTAATGCGCCACCTTCAATTTTTGACCAGTGAGGCATCGAGAGACAAAATCTGCTACTACGTTCTTCATTCCTAGCCACCTGTGCTATCGTGAGATATCCTGGTATATGTTTCCCACTCTTGGATGTACCGCTAGAAGGGATGAGTGGAACTCCCTCAAAACATCCTATGGATGTGACACTGGTACCATGGTATGTCCTCTGATGATGATGATGTGCTCCCCAAGTTCAGAATATTCATTAGGTGCATGTCCAATGAATATCTGAGCACATCGTGCCTCACAGTCAGTGACCCCACGTTGTGCCTCCCTGACTTGCTAAAAAAGTGGGGGAGTGATTGTAAGATACTGAATGAATGATGCTCCATCCCATTGCATGAAGGATATCTGCAAATTGGCCAACTGTTTTATCGCCTCTCATAGCATCTTTATACCAGGCCTCCTGTTGAGTGCATCTTCTACAATGTTCCCCTTCCTATGAGTATAGACTATCTCAAAGTCATATTCATAGAGGAACTCAAGACAAAATCGTTGTCTTAGGTTCAGGTCCTTCAGTTAGAAGATATAACTGATACTCTTTTGATCAGAGTACATGGTAAAATTCTCTCCCATCAGATAGTGTCGCCACATCGTTAAGGTGAAGACCACTGCTGCTAACTCAAGGTCATGGGTAGCATGGTTATTATCATGTTGTCTTGGATTCCAAGAACTGTATGTGATCATTACTGCTCCTAAATCTGGACACATATGAGCCTGTTCCCAAATGCGTTGTAGTAGACTACGTACCCTACACCCTCCTCTTTAATCCTTAAGATGGAGAACTAGACAGCCTCTGCCTTTTCTCCTAAAAACTCTATTGGAATTTATCCAACCAAATGAAGGGTTTCCCCTTCTTCGTCAATGATGATAGTGGTGATGCAACTCTGGATAAATCTGGCACAAATCTTCTGTAGTAACCAGCCAAACCCATGAAACTCTATACATCCGTCAAACATCTGGGTGGCTCCCAAGAAAGTATCGCCTCAATCTTCGCTGGATCTACTGCATCTCCAGCCTCCAATATGACATGTCCGAAAAATTAATCCTCTAGGATCCAGAACTGTCACTTTGAGAGCTTTCCATTAAGCTGATGCTCTCGGTGTGTGTCATGTACAACATGCAAATGATAGGCATGCTCCCCATCAATAGCCGAGTAGATCGGAATAGCGTCGATGAAGACCACTATAAAGCGATCAAGGTATGGCTAAAAGATCATGTTCATGAGTCCAATGAAAACTGCTGGAGAGTTGGTCACACTGAATGGAATAATCAAGAACTCATAATGGTGGTATCGACGCCTGAAGGTTGTATTCTACACATGCTCATCCTGTACTCTGAGCTGGTGACAACCTGATCTGAGGTCTATCTTTGAGAACCACTGTGCTCCCATCAGCTGATCAAAGAGGTCGTCAATCATTGGAAGTGGGTACTCATTCTTCACGGTCAACTAGTTCAGGCACAGATAGTCAATAAAAATCCTCATGCTCCCTTCCTTTTTCTTAGAGGACAAAATCAGGGTTTCCCATGGAGAAACACTAGGCTGAATGAATCTCTTCCCCTACAATTCCTCTGGTTGTACCCACAGCTCATGATGCTCTGTGGGAACCATCTGATACGCTGGAGTAGATATCAGTGTCGTCCTAGGATACATGTCAAAGTAAAAGTCCACCTCCATGTGAGAAGGTAGACCCAGAAAATCATCAGGGAAAACATCTGCGTACTGGTCCACCACTATAGGATATCTCAAACTCTCCACATCACTAGCTCCAAGGGTAAGGCTAGCCAAATGATTAGTGATCGGCTGCACTCTACTCCGGGTAAGTCTATCATGCAATGAAAATCCTCCTTTCTCGGTGGTGAAGGTAAATCTGGTCCCATCCGTGCGGAAACAACGCACCTTGTTCCTAATACAATCAATATGAGCATGAAATGTAGATAACCACTCAATACCAAAGATGACATCGTAAGGCCTCGACGCTGCTACTAGGAGATCCCAGCTGAAACTCTCGCCTCCTAGAGTAATCTCACACTGCCGAAACTAGTGTGTAATCATCGAATTTTATCCCATTGGAATCTCTAGCCGTAAGGATCAAGCCAATGACTCCATCAGAATCTCCGAGCTCCAAATGAGGGCAGTGGAAATAAAATAATGACTGACACCTATGTCTATGAGTACTGCAGTTATGGTGGAGTAGACATAGATCGTACCTTGTATCATCTCCGGAGTGATGTGATCATTGGCCTCACCTGCCTTGAGCTGAGCTCTCCCATGTCCACCTGCTCCCTACAGTCGGGGTGGACCTTCTAGTGGTGGTGGTGGGAACACTTCAAATCTTCTCCAACCGCCAGCTACACGACTAGCTCCTCTGCCAAGTCTGCCTCTTCCCATGCGGACCTCCTTGGTTGATCCTCTATCTCTACATGGGCGGTCCTTTGACAATATGATGATCATCTGAATGGCGGTTCGGACAGTCACAATTCATGTGACCCTACCTGACACATACATAAAATTGCCCTCTCCTGACATGACTAGATCTGCTTTGGGTGTCCTTCACAACTGATCCCGAGTCATCCAGTCGTCCACCTGTTGGTCTAGTCCTCTTGGACCTCTGTGACATCTGTCTGCTGCTAACTGCAGAATACTCCACTACGTGACGATTGGTGGTGGGTGTTGCTACTGGTAACTACTCAGTATAGAAACTTTCCTCCAGGAGGGATATCTCTTACACCCTCTCTTGCGTTGGGATGCTGAGTGAGATCACCGAAGCGCTAATCTCCCGCCTGATTTCCTGAACGAAATTCCAGGCCCTAAAGAATGGGTCATGCACCATATTAGTGGAGTAGCATGATAGGTAAGTGAACCTCAGTGAGTGATAAGCCACAGTCATACTATCCGGCTACAGATGATGAATCTCTTGTATGCATACTGCACAAAGACTCACTAGGACAAACTCTGCCCGAAATAGGCTCTCGAAGTGTGCCTAGAAAAGCTTCACCTCGTCCTGAACCTGGAGCATCATGCTCCACCATCTGTCTGCTGCTGCCTGTAAAAGGCTGGTGGAAAGTATCACCATAAGATCGATGAGTGTCCCTACGAGTCATAAGACTCTCACCACAGCCTCCAGCAAAACCTCATCCACCTATGGGTCCATCTCTCACCTGATCCTCGGTGGTCTCTGTCACTAGAACACATACAAAAAACTAAAGCGGTGTGCACCATATCCTACTAGGGCTGGTGGCATCGGTGGCCCAACGGGGAGTGGTACCACTGGTGCCTCCAATGGTTCCTCTATTGGAAAAGGGTCCTACACCGAGGCATCATCGCTCAGTGGGTTATCAGTACATAAAACTTTCACAACTCTGGCTAGATGTCTATGTGGAGGCATCCTTAAAAGAAACAGTTGTGCCACGGTCAAAATTTATACCTGATGAGATGACTCTAATGACCACAAAGAAAACTCTTGAAAACACACAAGCAATCAGTGTTTTCATGCACTGAGTCAGAAATTAGAAGTCTGGGTCCTGATGTATGGATACCTCGGCCGCCACACCAACATTGGACTCCCTGAACTGAAAATATCATTCACTTCACTTAACACTATTTCTTCACAAAAAATATCAGAGTCCTAGTTCTGTGGTAGAACCAACTTCTCTGATACCAATTGGTCACGACCCGTCCTCCGGGGCCCGTGCTTTGACTACCCCAAGACCTCCTTCTTTAGGAAAGGTGTTGGAGACTAGCACCAAGGTGTATTCCCTAAATCTGGGAAGGAATTTCATTTATAACCAGCATGCACACGTAACCAAGCACACAGAAAGAGAGGAACATATGTAAACTAAACTGTAAACAGAGTGAGTATAGTAAGTAAAATGGGTCAGAATACAAGTCAAACTGGAAAGTACAAGTACAACTGTGATACAATAGAACTGAAAAAAAAGGAAAATATAGCTACTGGATTGTCCTCCGAGGTTCTTACCCGAAGGGTAGGTACAGATCGCCTCCTCAGCACTCAATAGTACAAAAACCTTTTTTTACGTCACCATTTTTCACGTCGGTTTTTTAGAACCGACGTGAAAATATCTAAAAATCGATTTTTCACATCTGTTATTATATAACCGACGTCAAAATACATTTTTGCTGATTTTTCACGTCGGTTATATAAGAACCGACGTAAAAAATCCATTTTATCTCATTTTTCACGTCGGTTATTATATAACCGACCTCAAAATTCAATGTACATCACTTTTCCATGTCGGTTATTAAATAACCAACGTGAAAAATCCTTTTCCAGGAAAATATATTAAAATTTTCGCTTATTTTTCACGTCGGTTATTAAATAACCGACCTGAAAAATTGATTTTCGTGACTTTTTCACGTTGGTTATTTAATAAACGATGTGAAAAATGTTTACAAAAATGTAGATAATTTCTCAATATTTAATTTGACAGGTCACGAAGCTCAAACGGAGTTACGGATAAATTGTTATGGCCTTCAGAATTTGATCATCTCTAAACGATGTCTTAAGGATGTCCAACTTCTGAAGGCCATAACTTTTAATCTGTAACTCAATTTGAGCTTTGTGACCTGTCAAATTAAAGCTTGGAAAATGAACTACATTTTTGTAAACTTATTTCAGGTCGGTTGTTTAATAGCCGATGTGAAAAATACCTTTTAACGTCGGTTATTAAATAACCGATGTGGAAAAGTCATGAAAATCGATTTTTGACGTCGGTTATTTAATAACCGACGTGAAAGAGTGACGAAGATTGATTTTTCATGTCGGTTTTATAATAACCGACGTGAAAAATAAGTGAAAAATTTAATATCTTTTCACGTCGGTTATCATAAAAGAGACGTGAATGATATTTTTAATATCCCGTGAACACAAAATTTCAATTTTTTTACATCGCGACATCGAAATTTTGAATTGCCGCCTAAAATTTTTAATACCACATTTTCTCATAGAATATCAATTATATGTTTCCATATAAACCCATCCTAATTTGACGATCATTTATTTCAACCATTATTGTTCCCCCAAATAGACTCTTTTTCTCTCGAACGTGAATCAATTATTTCTTCTTTCCGCGATCTCGTCAGGGTATATTTAATCATACATCCATGATTTATGGTTTTTATGATTTTTTTTCTTAATTGGTATACCATTTTATGACCATTTCATTCAACCATCATCGTTCTACCAAATAAACTTGTTTTATCTTCAACGTGAATCAACGATTTCTTATTTCCGCGACCTCGTCAAGGTATTTGTAATTATTTTACCATGATTTATATTTTCTATGAGTAGTTTTCTTAATTGATATACCATTTAATGATTGTTAATTTATTACAATGATGGATGATTCTTTATATCATGATAAAACTACAAATCCCCCTATAGATTCAAAAATTCCTTCTAATATGAAGCTACGGTTGGCTCATTCAATCTTTGCTCGAAAAAAATATCAAACTTCTGATGGTCATAACATTTGATCCGTAAATCCGTTTGAGCTCTATGACCAATCAAATGAAATCTTGGAAAATTCTCTACAAGATAGTAAAAAAATTTTACGTCGGTTATTTAATAACCGACCTTAAAAAAATTTTAATGTCGATTATTAAATAACCGACGTAAAAAATGATTTATAACGTCGGTTTTTTCAAAAACCGACATAAAAATGGCTTCTTATCATCATTTTACAGAATGTATTTCACGTCGGTTTTTTAAAAACCGGCGTTAAAAACTATATTACCCCATTTTTTACGTCAGTTATTAAATAACTGATGTAAAAAATCATATTTTTAATATCGCTCGCAATAACGTCGCCTAAAAACCGACGTTAAAAAGAAAAAAACCAACGTAAAAAAGGTTTTTGTACTAGTGACTCCACTTCTATCTGTCTTCTCCGTGTACTGACTCATCATAAGGTCCACCTCCTGGTACTGTCTAGTCCAAGTACTCTCAGCCTCAGTTAGCGATGTTCATCGTCTGCAACCAACACAACAAGGTGTGTGAATATCCAATCCAGGGGTGAGTATAATGATACTCAGTAGGGACCCTGAGACCCTCTAGGTATCATAATATCTAACAATGATAAAACACAAGGTATGAAATAAACAGATATCCGTACTTATGTATATTCCCATACATATACATAAGTAATCAATTAATCCATATCCATCATGTGGAAATCACATAGGTTCTGACTTAACTCACACCAAGATTTATTATAGGGGTAGTATCAAGTTACATTCCAAACACAATATCATACACCATGGTTGTTAGAGAACTCCTCCCCTATCGAGTACAGTAGGCCTGCCACATCAAACATATGTGCTTTCCACTAACCTTGGACTGCTAAGGTACTCCTTCTGTTGAGTATCGTGGGTCTTCCGTGTCACACAGAGGTGCTCCGCACCATGGGTCAGCCATGTCACACAAAGGCGCTCCCCCTTAAGGCCTGCTGAGTTACTCTTCCTGTCGAGTACCGTCGGTTTGTCGATTCACCAAGGATCTCACCATCGTGGTTCTACCATGTCAGAAAGGCACTCCCCACTGGGCCTATTGAGTCAGTACGAGTCAAAACAGTCAATAGTCGTCAAGTCTCAGCCTGACACTAGGTCTCCGCACTATTCTCACTCATCTCCGGGAGGATCCGATCCACAAGCTGCTGGTCAATAAACCAACAAACACGAAGTCCCATGAAAAATTATATCAATGGATCGTCTCGTCATAGGTATCTCAACATAATATAAAGCGCGTCTGCCAAATGCCCGGTCTGTTAGTTGTCGGCCTTTTAGTCCCGGTGGCCTAGTTCGATTCGTTCCCAATCCAAAACATAGTGGCGTATCACTCAATGGGACTGTCTCGCTCCAAGATTTACAGCGGCACTGATGGTTCGTCAAACAGACATTCGATGTCAATGTTATGGCCAAAAGAAAGTAACTGGGTCATAGTGGGCCCTGGTCTGGTCTGACCCGGTCGGACAGAAACGTACTGACCTGGCTTGGGCCGACCCGGTTTGGGTCCCCTATCCTACAAGGGCCACAAGGTTTTCGTAGGGCAGCTCGGTCGAGGGGTACCCTGAGGGCACGGACCGTCCGTGAGGGCACGGTCTTGCTGCGGGGGGGGGGGGAGGGGGGGGGGGAGACCGGCCACAAGGTGTAGAGTAGCCGTGAGGGCGCGGTCCGGCCATGAGGGCGGCGGACTGGAAGTGAGGGTGAAGACCGACTGCGATGGCACGGACCGGTCGTGGGTCGGCGGGCAGCGGCTCGGACAACTCTGAGGGCGGACAGCGGTGGTGCGGGGGCTCGACACAGAGGATGATGGTGGGGCGGCATTTTGTCAAGGTGGACAGCAGCGGCATGTTGGCTCAGCACGGCGGACGGTGGCAGCGTGACAGAACAGTACGGCGGTAGAGCAGCAGCGAGGCATGGAGGACGACGTTGTGGTGGTTGCTTGACACGGTGGATGATGGCAAGGGGGTTCGGCCCTGGTTGGAGCGATGACTCAGTCCGGCTGTGGGTGGCATGGCTAGGTGCGAGTCTGATTCGGCCGAGAGGGCGAAGTGCCGCGGGGCGGCACGGGTCGTGGAAGCGGCTTGTGACAGCGTTGTTTCCTTCATCATGTTCTTCACCTTCCTCCATTTCGAACAATACATCAATTAAGAACGACGGAGGGGTCAAGCCATTTTTATTTGGCCTGCACCCTCCGCATTTAGAGTGATAGCAAGCGGTTTCCAAAGAACAAACCCTGAATTTGTATGGAAGATATTTTAAAAATCATTTCCCACAACCCTCATCAATCTCTATTCCCAAATCCAGTAAAATAATTAGAAGGGGAGAACATAAGAAGTGGTAACCAATAAACCCATATCTCGTTCACTTGATGACGTTAGCGCAAGAAGTTAGTATAGTGCAGTCATCAACAACTGTCTCGTCCACCACACACCTCTAATCCCTGGCTCGTACGTCGGTTTGTCGTAGTCGAAGACGTTCCTTGTCGGTGTTCTTTGTGGAGGAAGCATTCTTTGTTGGAAAATCTTCCTCCAAATTCCACCCAAATGTAATGTGGTTTCCAAATAATATATTATCCCCTCTATTATATTCTTTGGCCCAATTTCAAATATTTTAACTAATTAATTGATGTGTTGGATCAATTAATTAAAGGGGAGGTTTAGAAAATTAATGGTATGTGTGTTGGCACAATTAATTTAGAGGAATTCAAGAGGCTCCTCCAAATTAATGAGGGATTATCAAGAGGGTTTCTCCCATGAATAGGGGAGTTCATGGAATTCAAAAAGGGGGTTTAGATTTGGCTAGCCCCCACCACCATAACCTCCCATGGGAGGTTAGGTTTAGGTGGACCCCACCACCATAACCTCTTAGGGGAGGTTAACTTCTGGTGGTCACCACTTCTCAACTTCCACATTGAGGTTTAGTTCCAGTGGACCCCACCTCCCAACACCCACATGGGTGTTGCAAATAAAAATAAAATGTTTGCACAATTTTATTTTTATTTTTATTCCTTCATGAAAAAACCAAAACTTATCTTCACCCTCGACCAACTGTCGTCGAGTTGAAAGACTTCATAAATGAATATTGGCGCTACGAGTTCAATGGTTCCCTCATATTTCAATTCTATGCACCGGTTCAAAATTTAGAAAAACCCTCTCATATGTTTACTGAACGTACCTAGAAAAAAGGTCAGAAATTCATTCCCGGCTCTCCGGACCATGGAATCAAGCGCCGTCAATTTACGCAGACTCATAAAATTCCCATTTATAAAAAAAAGTTACATGGAAATTAAGGGTCTTTATAGGATAACCTACACATTTTCAGTTGTATATCGCACCAACTGTAGACCCCTGGGTTCTGACTCCCCTTGTTATGTCTATAATTGTGGTGACATACATGGTTTCCCATACAAGGCCTAGAATGATGCCATAACAATGGTGAATTGGTAGTTTCTGTTGTATAAAAATTCCACCATAGGTTTCTGATCTTCTAAACTATGTCCAATGTCCAAGATGAATCCATGTTTCATATACTCTACAACCTAGGTGGTCTTCTCCGTCTGGACATTTGTCTTGGGATGAAACACCAAGCTCAAGAACAATTGAGTCTATAATACCCCCTTCATTCCCCACCATAGTCGAGATGTGAAGTAATAATCATGGTCCTAAATGGTCATCGAAGGTATCCAATGAAGTTGAACTATCTACTAAACATAGATGCATCCACTTATCTCTATCTAACACTGCTTCTAGAAGGGTAGGAAGTGGGCTGACTTGGTGAGTCGGTCATAGATCACCAAGATTGTATCATGCCCCTTGGACATGCATGGTAAACCTATCATGATGTCCATAGATATTCCATCACACTTCCACTCTAACACATCAAGTGACTGAGCCAAGTCTACTAGAACCGAGTTATCTTCATTCACTTGCTGAAAAGTGAGGCACCAAGGGAAGAACTCTTCTACTTCCTTCTTCATCCTCAACCACAAAAACTGACATCAATGATACTAGTATATCTTTTCCACAAACGGATATACATCTAAATGGGTTATAAAAAACTCCCTCAAAATGTCCCCTAGTAATGACGATGGTACAATGGTGTACCCACTAAAAAGGACGACATGATACCCACCTATCGAGTATCCACTAGGGGCTTGCCCGATGGATAACTATGCATGTTGGGTCCCGTAGTAGACCTACCCAAGATGTTCCTCCCTAACTCGATGCATGCGTGGAGGAGTGAAAACTATAGATTGGAGGTAATCTTATCAATCACTATCCATAAAGGATATCTTCATCATTTAAAATTGTTTAGATTCCTCTCTCCGCAACTGCAAGTGAGTTCTTCAACTAATTTCATCTTCCACCACATTCACCTTCCCATGATTATATACAATTTCAATGTTGGAATCCTAAAGGAATTTTAGTAATCAAATATTTCTGAAGTTCAAGTCCTTTAGGGAGAATATATAATTGAGAATTTTTTTTTTGGAGTTTATGGTAAACTACTCACACATTAAGTAGTGCTAACATATCATCAATATGAATAATACTGCTGCTAGATCCAGATTATGGGTTGCATAGATCATATCTTGCTACCTAAACTATCATAAACTATAAGAAATTACCACATTCCCTTGCATAGGAAACAACAATTTTAGGTCCATGATGCATCGTCGAACATTAGATACCCAATGCTCTCCTCAGGAAGTGTTAAGAAGGGGGCACTTTTCACCCTCTTCCTTATCTCCGAGAAAATCTTCTAGAACTTCTCTATCCAAACGAAGGGTTGTCCCTTATGTGTTAATGATGATAATGTAGATACTATCCTTGAAAATTTAGGCGCAAACTTCTTGTAGTACTCACCCAAACCCAAGAAGTTTTGCACCTTAATCACACTCTTGAGTGGGTCCAAATGAAGCATCGCCTCTATTTTCACCAAATCCACTAAAACTCCATCCCTTAAAATAACATATCCCAGAAAGAAGACCTCCAAAATAAAGAACAAAAACATAATGAGAATCTAATAATGTTGGTGCCCATGGAGTGTCTCTATGACCATCATCCTGTGTTTCGCATGCTCTAACTTGGATGCCGAGTACGCCAGGATGTTGTTAACGAATACCACATTGAACTGGTCATGGTAAGGTTCGAATATCATGTTCATGAGTCCCATGAACATTGTTTGGTATTTTTTCACAACAAATGGAATCACCATTAAATCATAGTGGCTAAATCAAAATATAAAGGACATCTTCGGTATATCCTCATCTCGTACAAAAAGATGACGATATCCAATCAATAGGTCTATCTTCGAGAACCGCCTCTCCCCCTTCAGCTGATTGAAGAGGTCATAGATTATAGGAAGTGGGTAATTGTTCTTCATGGTCACCTAGTTTAGGCACTTGTAGTCCAAAAAATAGTCTCAATCTATTTTATTCCTTATTGTAATACAATATTGGTTCTGCCTAGGGTGAAACATCACAAATCAAAAAGACATTCCTTTTCAAGTCATCTAGCAGTACCCTCAACTCATAAAGTACTATGATATCCATTTGATATCACAATGTGGATATTAGTGTTGTACCAAGGTACATTTCAATGAAGAATTCTATCTGCCTATGAGGAGGTATTCCAAAATCTTCATCGAGAAATACATCCTCATAATCATCCACCACAAATGGAAACTAAGGAATCATCTCATCCACCATACCAAGGTTCATTCCATCCAACTGATTTGTGATCAGCTACAAAGTTTGATGTGTGAGTCCATCATGTGATTCTTATGTCTCCCTTTCACTAATAAAGGAAAACTCGGTCCCATATTCATGGACATGCCATACTCTCCAACTAAAACAATCAATATCATCATGCACAATGGATAAGCAGACCATACCCATAATGAAATCGTATGGCCTCGATGTTTCTATTAGGAGATCCCAATTGAAAATCATGCATCCAAGAGTAATCCCACACTACCAGCAACAATTTTAGATAGTATAATCCCCTCCCATATGATTATCCAATTGTAAGTATCAAGCCAATGGCTCCACTGGAATCTCCAGGCTCCGAATGTGGTCTAAAGAAAAGATATAGTTACTAGAAATGGGTCTATAAGAACTAAATATATGCTGGAAAATACAAATATCATACCTTTAATCATCTCTAAAGTATCGGGATCATAAGACTCTATCATCTGATGTTGTTCCAGTCCCTATCAACCAGATCCCAGAGCGCATGGTGGACCACCTAGGGGTGGTGGAGATAGTACCTCAATGCTCCGCCCAACACCTTCTACACTTTCTACTCCTCTTCCACATCCTACACCCTACATAATTTCATGCTCAACCTATGTCTCTACCTCGGTGGTCCCACAACCATCAATTGATAATATGTGCGCCGAGTCGGGAAATCACAAGCTATGTTCCCTAACTGCCACATGAGCAACACATCCAATTATTTGGATGAATCCATCTATCCTGGGAGCCTCACTACACTGACCATGTTTCATGTGATCATCCCCTAGAAGGCTTGACATGATTGGGTCACTATGTCTACTTCCTGTTACCCACAGCTAAAGACTACACAACCCAGTGTTTACTAGTAACTATTGTAGCTGGAGCCTTCTATTCTAGGAAGCTATCCACGAGAAATGATCACTCCAGCACGCCAGCCTACATATAAATGATAATGGAACTCATCAACACCCTGATATACTAACGTAATTATTGAGAAAATGTATGATCCCTACAGAAGGGGTCCCACACCATGTCTATAGAGTTGTGAGAATGATCTGTGAATATTTCTGAGTACTCTATTACTGTATGGCTACCATATTTCACACACATGAGCTTCTAGATTTACAATAATCATTAGGAAACAAGAAAAGAATACACCATAAAATGTTTCTCAAATCCATCCCAACAGAGAGTGGAATCATCATGTGTCTATATCAGAAAGCTCCACTGTCGTCCCAATGAGCCCACAAAAGGCTCACTGCTGGGACTGGCATCTGATCCGGTGGTGTCCTCACATGGAAGAAGATTCATGTGACCACCTCTTGCTAATCCTCATCTAATTGGGGGTCAGTCTCACTGATGATCCTCAGAGGTCTCTGCCTCAGGAACTCATACAGAGCCCTGAGCAAGCATGCATCCTCTACCAGTAGCGCTAGTACCATCTTCTGACTGATGGGTGTTGGTATCACTCGTGCACCACACTATGGGGCTATCTACAATACTATTCCCTGTACCGATGCCCCATCACATGGAGTATCATTGTAACATCCCAGGTAAATAAATAATATGAAAATTTCATATTTATTAATATTTTTTAATAAAATTATAATATTAATTTAATGGGAATTCTATGTTCTATGGCGTACCCAATACACAATAATGAGTTTCTTTGAAATCTTATGTTGCACACTAATAATATAATAATATTATTTTAGATGGTAGTTAACGCCTAATCGTTGTAATGGAGGGAATGAATAGAACTAACTACAAAATGATTATATATGTTTGTTAAATATTTTAACAATTACCCAAAAAATTATAGAGGCTTAAAATGAAAAAGAATCCAATTTTAAGAATAAATATTCTAATATTTTTTAAAATGTCAATTAACCTCCTTTTGATGGAAATCCATTTTTAAAACTACTTTTTTCAATTTTATATATTATATTTGACAAAATAAAATCCTTCTTTAGAATCGGGACATCAACGTTTACTTCGTGTAATTTTTTTTTCTGATAATGTTGATTTTTTATTGAATAGTCAAAATGCTGTATTTTAATTCAAAACCTCCTTTAATCTAATTTATGTATATGGTTAGATTATCTTTTTAATAGGTTTTAAAGTTTAATTAGAATACATTTTTACCATTTAATTCAATCTTGGTCATTGGAATTAATTTCACTTTGAAGTGTGACATAAATAAGGGTCAATCATTTGATAGATATTGTTTCATAAAAACACGTTATTTGTTTTGACAGTGAGAATTAATTAAAAAATTAAATAATTAAACTTATATGTTTTGAATTTGGTAAAATGGAAATAATTTTTTAATTTGGAATATCAAATTTACTTTGATTAAATTTTCGGTATTTTTCTGATAAATGTTCATTTTTAATTAATAGTGAAAAATACTGCATTTTACTTCAAAAATGCTTTTTCATCTAATTTAATTATACTGTTAGAATGACCTTTTAATTGGTTTTAATGTGTAATTTAATTATTTTTTTATCACTTAATACAATTTTGTTCATTTGAAGAAATTTAACTTTTCCATTAGATGTAAAACAAGTCAATCTTTTGATAAATTTTACTTCTTAAAAACCCATCTTTGGTTTTGACAACGAGAATTATTTTTAAATTAATTGCTTCAATTTCTGTGTTTGGAATTTGGTAAAATGGATTCCATATTTTTAATCATAAGGTCCAAATTATATAATTAAGATTCTTTTGTTCTTGGACATTATGAATAGTAACGACGGTAATTATCTTTAATTATCGTGATAAATTAGTAATTGGGTTGATATGGGTAATAAAATAATATGATAATAATATAAAATGACCCCAAAATGTGTCCAAATACTCTTTTTTGAGTCATGGACGACCTTGGGAACCTTTTTACAAAACATGAGGGCCCATCGAGTCACATGGGTGTGATAGTGACATTTATGACATTATTTTTAAAAAAGAAGAGAAATATAACAAAGGTTTGTATATCCTAAGTAAAAAAATTTTAATTTTGTTTAAATAAATTATCTCTTAGACTATAAATATTAATTGTAAAGATAGAAATATTTCTGACATCATGGTATTTTTTTCATAATTTTTATACATTAAATATAAATATTTATTTATGACACCATGATGATGTAGTGATGGCCTTATTAATGAACGATTTAAATAAAATGAAAAGATAAGGTAAACTATAAGACATAAACTTGTTGAAAACCTATTATATGGGTGTATTTCTAGCCCTTATAACCTTATCCTTAAAATATATCATTGGGGGAACTTTAAAATCCGAAAATCATTTTATAATAATGTAACATTTCAAGACTTTCCAAAAGTGACCCTCCTCCCTCTTATAAAAGGCTCCGACATCTACCCCCTTAACCACACCTATCAAGCCATTGTATCGTCCAAACTCAGCTCATATTATCTCTCCACATCTCTCTATCACTTCTAAAAGCCTCAATTTGGGTTGAAGTCTCTCCAAGGAAGCTTTTAGCTCAAATCAAAAAGAGTTACCCGATTTAGAGGTAATGTCTTCTCTCGAGTTTATTTCTTTTATTTTCCTTCATCACTCACCGCTATATTATTATTATTTAATACCATAATAACCCAAGTGGTCTCAATATAAAAGTATTTTTTTATGATAAGGATTCTACCAACACTTATACACACCCCGTCTAATGGTAAAAGAACATACTGTTTCTGTGGGTGGCAGATTACTACCTCACGAAACGATGGTTGATCAATATTCTTTTAACAACTCTCATGGTGGATATAATGATGGAAATATATTTATATATGACATATATTATATTTATTTCCTCTCAATTATACTGTATTTTATATTTAAAACATACCTTTATGCATTGCATGTTGTGCAAATGCGAAAATTTAATAAGAGGAAGTGTGGAAACCCACCCCCTCAAGTGATGTCACTCATTCATGAAAAACATGGAATTTATAAATTATGTAATTAATTAACATATGTTACCTATATAAAATATACATTATACTGTAATTATAATATATCTATGTATAATTTAGTTTTAAAGTCCATTAATATGACAAAAAAATGAATGTATTGTTCATGTGTACGTACGACTTACCGTCTCAATCAAAGGCACATTTCATTTCATATCTCCAAACATTATGTAATATTATTAAATTCACATATAATGGATATATATGTTATTTAATTGATTAAAAACATTCCAGAGATGATGTACTAATAACTACATGGACAATTCTCTTCAAATAAGTTCATTGTTGACTCATGTACCGAACATCGACAAAATGTATGATATGAACTCACATAATTATATAATTATTATAAAATTATAATATGTGATATAAATTTAATAATAAACTTTAAAGTAAGCCCTTAAGAAATTATAAATTTATCAAGTTTATTATTTAGGAATATATAGAAATGAACAAGACAAGTCAGACCTGAGGTTAGTGGATTTCTTATCTTGCTTTTATTTATGTGAGATTTCCATTGTTCACCACTTATTTATGGAATGTGGTGTATTTTGTACTTAAATTTGATATATATTATCATGATTCTATTTATATTCAAGGTATTCTGTAATTCATTTGGTGGTTATTTTCTTTTGGTCATACGACCCGATTTATTACAATGAGGTAAGGGAATTTTATCTCACTATTTATTCTCGTGAGATTCATGATATATTTGTCACCATCTACTTTGAGTGGTGTATGTACTACCCATTTTTATATTATTTGTTTAATATAATTTTTTATGGTTATTTACATCAACTTTGTATAGTTCTTCTTTAATGGGGTGTACGTTTCGAAAGTTACACAAATCGGTAAGGGAACCTTTCACCCTCCTATTTTAAAAGACTTATTTTGGTTAGGTATTTCAATTTACATCTTCTTAATGTTGAGATATGTTCTTATATATCCTTATTCATGTAAAGTTTGTGTCCAAGTGATGAGATACCCTTTTTATCTTTCATCGACTCATTTTCTGAATTTTAATGGGACGGCGTTAGGCTGTCGAATTTCTGTAAAGGAACTTCTTATCCCAATTTCAATTCTTTGGGTTAAACCTCTAATTATTTATTATATCATACTATGAAAATGTGTGGATGACCTCTGATTATTTTACACTTAATATCCACTTATATTGAGTGTATTTATATTTGTCACACATAATTATGTAATTGATTTATCCTTACTCTAAGGATACAATATTTATAAGGGATTTCATCTCAATTTACATTCCATTGAGACTTCATTGTTGATATGCACCAATTAACATTGATATGGTGTATATACTATCATGTGGAATATTATATCATGAATACATTTATTCTAATGATATTATAAAGTTTTTATTATATTTTATCCCTCAATTATTTGTATTGTAGCATCTCCTATTTGGTAAAAACCTCCTTAACTAAAATATTGTCTTAATGATTTAATCTTATAAATATTTCTTATTAATTTACTTGTTTCAAAATGGGTTTAATGATTTTTTTATATGGAAAATGCTGTTTTAAAATATTAATTCATTTAAAAGCTTCAAAGAGGTATTGGACACTTTGATTCAAAAATATATTTTTTAAATGGTTTTGAAAATGATTTTGATAAAGCATTGATTACATAAATATATTGAACTGATATATTGTGATTGCAATGTGGAAATGTTATCTTTACATTATTATTATGATATGTGTTATGATTATGTTATGGTTCTTGGAAATCGTTTACATATACTGGTGGTTCCATGATAAACTAAGGGCGGGTGAGCCCGAGATAGCGCTCCAATGCATTGGGTAACGCGAAGGAGTTAAACACTAAGGTTTCTCTGAAGAGATTTAGGGAATATACTGCAATGGGTATTACAAACATAACCATGATGGTTACTCCCTACATAAGAATGTTATGAATGCCTCAAGTTACCCTTATGTCTTATGATTTTTATTAGTTATTCATAAATTTTATGATTTCATGAGGTATGTTAAAGTTCTTATGTTTTATGAGTAATGTATGATTTCATTGATACTTATGTATACATGAACTAATGTTTTCTTTTAGTATTTTTATATCCCTTACTGATCCTTTTATGCTCATCCCATGTTTTATAAATGTTCTCCACAGGACTTAAAGATGAATAATTTCAAGGATGGGATCAAGGAAAGACATGCTATCTAAAACATTGAGCTTTCCATGTATCTTTTTTAAGAATTTATATTTTATCAAAAAATAGAAACTGAGTAGAAGTGTCAACTTTATAATCATTCGAGATGTAATAGTTATGTCCTAATTCTCTAAAAATCTCATCCTGAAAAGATCCTCAATGTGAATTATTCATTTAATTCAATATTATGTCATGTTTTAAGGCCGGGTCTTTATAGTTGGTATGAAATTCCGGTTAAGATAACTTTTGAGGTTAGGGTATTATTTTATCATAAGTGACATTAAAATAATGGTTAGGATTTCAGATAGACTCATAAATAAATTAAATGAGTTTAAGATAACATGAATAATTATATCTTAGTATTATATGATGATTTAACTGATATACTCACACTGAAATTTTTGGTTTTAGTAAATGGATAGATCTAGGAGGCACCAAAGTTACAGTGGATGTGAAGAAAACTGGGACAGTTTTCTGAACGAGCAACTGAATGATATGGGAGCTGCCAAGAGAACTCTTGTGGTTATTCTCAACCAACTATCTAGAGTTATTATTTACCACCTGAAGATTAGTTATTTTTTTAAGGTATCATATTTGTGAGAAACATAACCCTACAGAAGTTCAGGTAATAATCATAAAGGTAAGTATGTTCAAAAACATATGTGTCAATGATGTGGAATGAAACACATAGGTAAATGTTTCAAAGGGACAGAAAGATGATATAAATGTGGAAATGAAGGTCATAAAGAAATAACCTGCCATGGAAAAAGGAAGCATCTAGTTGATTATAGGAATGGGAAAGATGTTCTTTATAAAGGATCAATTGATTGTTTTAAATTTGGTGTGCGTGTTCATTATGAAAACACATGTCCTACGAAGAAGTTTTGGGAATTGGATCACCAGGATCATATAAGTATTTGTTTACCAATACCTAATTCCATTCCGATTGAGGATGAAGAAACTGAAAATGACCAATGAGAGGTATGAATTATTTTTTAACATATGTTTTCCTATTATTGAATCATAGGATATGATTCATGATTTTTTTTGTAGGAATGAAGTATTTCAGAATAAGTTGGAAAGGAATGGTTAATAGATCATGAAGAATGTTGAATGAGTAAGAAGTCAACATTTAAGGGATTCAAGAGTTATGATAGATTTTAGGATGGTGAAATTCTTAAAATTATTAAGGATCTTTTGATGATGAGATTACATTAGAATAATTTTTATAGTATATGTAACCCTGAAGATTGATATATGAATATTTTATTCAAGTAATATTTATCTTGTATTTTGTGGATACAGTTATAACAACCCATTTTGGGTTTATATTATCCTTGAATTTGAGGCAATTACTGGTTAATACATTTTGGGATGCAAAATGAAATTTATTAGTTAACCTTTGTGGTTAAAATATGTTATGTTTATTTTTGATGAATTTATCTCTTTTTGGGAATGTTATAAAAATATATTGTCTTTTAAAAGGGACAATAGGAAGATCGTGTGACAACCCATCACGTTGGACGAAGCTGCGAGAATTGAACACACAACCAAAGGGCGACTGGTATTTATCGCCTAACACTGGGCTACTTGAAGTCCCTAGTTTGTATGACTAATTCTTTTTTAGTTAGATGATCTTATGAATCGGGAATAAGTTGATTTTGGGTTATCTATGGAAATGATTAACCTATTATGGAGGAGATGTGATTAATTTAATTACTTTTAAATATGATTATTTAAGAGTAACTGATGTTATTTGGAGATAAATCTTAAGATTTACCTTGGAAGTCTATGTGATTAAATCCTTCAGAGATTGGGTTTTCAATCATAGTTTGGATTACATTGATGAATTTTATCAATAAATGTTCATTGAATGGTCTTTGTTGGACATTCGGTATTGTTGGACAAATTTTGGATATTAAGAGTAGATTTTCTTTTTGAAAAAGATTATCCTTTTGGGGATTATCTGATCATGTACAAACTATTTTGGTGTTGGTTAATTCTAAAGACATGGAAAATATATAGTTCATTTTTTTGGATTAGGTGATTATCTAGAAGTTGATTATAGAACTCTTAATGTGAACAAGTCATCCCGAATACTCATCATTTGGAGGAAATATGAGTTTGTGTTATAAATCTAGTAAAAGTTCAAAGCCTACATGACAAGTAAGTATGATTTATTATATTTTAGTTCAGCTCATAAATAAATTCCTCAATGAAATGTAACTTAAAACAAAAATGTTGTCTGTTAACTTTTCCTACTAGAGAATCAAATACCGTTTAACCCATCCCAAGTTTGTGATTTTCTGGCGGTTAACATTCTCATAGTCGTGTTTTCTATCACTCTTTATCAGACCTTGATGGTTTGTTTCTCCTCTATATCCATGTTTTCATGGAATATTAGTATATGTTGTCTTGGGCGACCTTTTTACTTTTCTTTCTTTCTTTAAAAGTGATAGTTTAATTTACTCCTCTTCTGATGTGGGGCATTCAATGAAGTTTCTGAGCCCAATTTTAAAATTGCGAGGACGCAATTCCCAAAAGGGGGGAAGGATGTAACATTCCAGGTAAATAAAGAATATGACATTTTTATATTTTTGAATATTTGTGAATAAAATGTCAATATTACTTTAAAGTGAATGCTATGTTTGATGGCGTACCCAATACGCAACAATGATTTTCTTTGAAATCTTACATTGCACACTAATAATATAATAATATTATTTTAGATGGTAGTTAACACCTAACCATTGTAATGGAGAGAATGAACAAAACTAACTATAAAATTATTATATATGTTTGTTAAATATTTTAAAAATTACCCAATAAATGATAGAGTCTTAAAATGAAAATTAATCCAATTTTATGAATAAGTATTCTCATATACTTTAAAAGGTCGATTAACCACCTTTTGATGGAGAACCCTTTTTAAAAATACTTTTTTGTCAATTTTATATGTTATATTTGACAAAATAAAAACCTACATTAGAATCAAGACATAAAAATTTACTTTGTGTAAATTTTTGTTATTTTTCTGATAAAGTTCCTTTTTTAATGAATAGAGAAAATGTTTTATTTTAATTCAAAAACTCCTTTTAATCTAATTTATTTGTATGGTTAGATTATCTTTTTAATTGGTTTTAACGTTTTATTAGAATACATATTTACCATTTAATTCAATGGTAGTAATTGCAATTAATTTCACTTTGAGACTAGACATAGACAAGTGTCAATCTTTCAATATATATTATTTCATAAAAACACACTATTTGTTTTGAAAGTGGGAATTAATTATAAAATTAATTAATGAAACTTATATGTTTTTAATTTGGTAAAATTGAAATAATTTTTTAATTTTTAATGTAAAATTTACTTTGGATAAATATTTGGTATTTTTCTGACAAATGTTCATTTTCAATGAATAGTGAAAAATACTGCATTTTACTTCAAAACAGCTTTTTAATCTATTTTAATTATATAGTTAGATTGTCCATTTAATTGGTATTAATGTTTAATTGAATTATTTTTTTACTTAATACAATGTTGTTCATTGGAAGTAATTTCACTTTTCAAATGCATGTAAAAACAAGTCAATCTTTTTATAAATTTTATTTCTTAAAAACCTGTCTTTTGTCTTGACAACGAGAATTATTTTAAAATTCATTACTTAAATGTATGTGTTTGGAATTTGGAAAAATTTATTCCATATTTGGAATCATAAGGTCCAAATTATTTAATTAAGACTATTTTGTTTTTGGACATTATGACTAGTAACGGCGGTAATTATCTTTAATTATCATGATTAATTAGTAATCAGGTAGTTAAGGGAAATAAAATAATATCATAATAATATAAAATGACCCCAAAATGTGTTCAAATGATCTTTTTTTATTCATGGCCGACCATGGGAAGATTTTTACGAAACATTAGGGCCCATGGAGTCACATGGGTGTGATAGTGACATTTATGACATTATTTTTAAAAAAGAAGAGAAATATAACAAAGGTTTGTATATCCAATGTAAAAAAAATATTAATTTAGTTTAAATAAATGACCTCATAGACTATAAATAGTAATTGGAAATCAAAAAATATTTCCTACATCATGGTATTTTTTTATAATTTTTAGACATTAAATAAATAAATTTATTTATGACAGCATGATGATGTAGTAAGTACCTCATTAATGAACGATTTAATTAAAATTAATATATAAGGTAAAATCTAAGACATAAACTTGTAGAAAACCTATTGTATGTGTGCATTTAAATCCCTTATCACCTTATCCTCAAAATATATCATTTTGGGACCTTTAAATCGAAGAATCATTTTTTAATAAAGTAACACTTCAAGACTTTCCAAAAGGGACCCTCCTCCCTCTTATAAAAGGCCCCCACCTCTACCCACATACCCAAACCTCTAAAGAACTTGTCTCGTCCAACCTCAGCTCATATTATCTCTTAAAATATCACTCTCACTATTAAAAGCCTCATTTTGGGAAGAAGTCTTTCCAAGAAACCCTTTGGCTCAAATAAAAAAGAGTTACCCGATTTAGAGGTAATGTCTTCTCCCGGGTTTCATTCTTTTATTTTCCTTCTTCACTCACCAATATCTTCTTCTTATATGATACAAAAATAACAATAGTATCCTCAGTATACTATGATGTTGTTATGATAAGTATTCTACCTAAACTTACACACACCACCGTCTATGGTTAAAGAATTTACTGTTTCTGTGGGTGGTGAATTACTGCCTCAAGAAACGATGATTGTTCAATCTTATTTTAACAACTCTTATGGTGGCCATTATGATGGAAATATATTTATATATGATATATATTATATTTATGTCCTCGAAATGCTTCTGTATTTTATATTTAAAACATACATTTATTCTTTCCATGTTGTGCAAATGCGATAATTTCATAAGAGGAAGTGTGGACAACAACCCCCTCTAGTGATGTGACTCGTTCATGAAAAACATGGAATTTATAAAAAAATTAAATAATAAACTTATGTTACCAATATAAAATATATATTATATTGTAATTATAATATATTTATGTCTAATTTAGTTTTAATGTCCCTTAATATGACAAAAAATGAATGTAGCGTTCATGCGTACATACGGCTTACGGTTTCCATGAACGGTACATTTCATTTTTTATCTCGAAAAAATATGGAATATAATAAAATACATATATACTGGATATATATGACATTTAAATCATGAAAAACATTCCAGAGATGATGTAATTATAATTACATGGACAATTCTTTTCAAAAAAGTTCATTGTTGACTCATGTACCGAACATCGACAAAATGTATGATATGAACTCATATAATTAACTAATTATTATAACATGATGATATGTGATATGAATTGAGTAATTAAATTTAAATGAAGTAATTAAGCAATTAATAATTCATCAAGGTTTATTATTCAAGTATATAATGAAACGAACAAGACACGTCGGACATGAGTTAAGGGGATTTCTTATCTCACTTTTAATTATGCGAGATTTCCATTGTTCACCACTTTTTTATGGAATGTGGTGTATTGTGTACTTCAATTTGATATATATTATCATGATTATATTTATATTAATGTTATTTTGTAATTCATTTGGTGGTTATTATCTTTTGGACATACGACTCGATTTATTACAACGAGGTAAGGGGTTTTTATCTCACTATTTATTCCTGTGAGATTCATGCAATATTTGTCACTATCACTTTTTAGGGGTGTATGTACTACCCATTATTATACTCTTTGTGTAATATGATTTAATTTATGGGTATTTACATCAACATTGTACAGTCCATCTATCATGGGGTGTATGTTTCAAATGTTACCCAAATCGGCAAGGGAACCTTTCCCCCTCCTCTTTTTAAAAGACCTCTTTTTGTTAGGTCTTTTAATTTACATATTCTTAATGTTGGGATATGTTCTTGTATATCCTTATTGCGGTAAATTTTATGTCCAAGTGATGAGATACCCTTTTTATCCTTCATCAACTCTTTTTCTGAATTTTAAAGTGACGTCGTTAGGCTGTCGAAATTCTGTAATGGAACTTCTTAAACCAATATAAATTATTTGAGTTAAACCTCTACTTCTTGATTATGTCATACTATGAATATGCGTGGATGACCTCTAATTGTTTTAAACTTAATATGCACTTATATTGGGTGTATTTATATTTTTCACACATAATTATGTAATTGATTTATCTTTAGGATACTGTCTTTATAAGGGCTTTCGTCTCAATTTGAATTCTGTTGAGACTTCATTGTTGATATGCACCAACTCACATTGATATGGTGTATATACTATCCTTTGGCATATTATATCATGAATACTTGTATTCTTATGATATTATAGAGTTTTTATTAAATTCTCTCCCTCAATTATTTTTATTTAAGCATCTCCTATTTGGTTAATAACACCTTAACTAAAATATCGTCTTAATGATTTAATCTTCTAAATATTTCTTATTAATTTCCACATTTCAAAATGGTTTTAAGGATTTATTAATATAGACATTAATCTTTTAAAATATTAATTCATTTAAAATATTCAAAGTGGTATGTAACACTTTGATTCAATAATATATTTTTTAAATGGTTTTGAAAATGGTTTTGATAAAGCATTGATTATGTCACTATATTGAACTAATATATTGTGATTACAGTGTGGAAATATTATCTTTAACTTATTATTGTGTTATGTTTTTTTATTATGTTATGGATTGTGGGAATTTTTTTGGTATATGGGTGGTTCTGTGATAAACTACAGGTGGGTGAGCCTGAGATAGCTCTCCAATGCCCTGGGTAACACGAAGGAGTTAAACGCTAAGGTTTCTCCAAAGAGATTTAGGGAATATACTGCGATAGGTCATCTAAACGTAACCATGAGGGTTACTCCCTATATTAAAATGTAATGAATTATTCAAGTTACCTTTATGTCTTATGATTTCTATGATTTATTCATAAATCTTATGATTTCATGAGGTATGTTAATGTGCTTATGTTTTATGAGTAATGTATTATTTCATTGATTATTATGTATACATTGACTAATGTTTTCTTTTCTTATTATTATATCCCTTATTGAGATTTTTATGCGCATCCCAAGTTTTTTGAAATGATTTTCATTAGACTTAAAGATGAATAGGGTCAAGGATGGGATCTTGGAAAGACATGCTATCTAAAACATGGAACTATTCATGTTTATTTTTTTAAGAGTTTTTATTTTATGAAAAAATGGAAACTGAGTAGAAGTTCCTACATTATAATCTTTTGAGATGTAATAGTTATATCCTAATTCTCTAAAAGACTAAACCTGAAAATATCCTCAATGTGAATTATTCATTTAATTCAATATTATGTAATGTTTTAAGGTTGGGTCCTTATAATCATCCTCGAGGTCGTGCAATAGTATACTGGCTGACTGTCTGTATGGAGGCATTATGATGCAGATCAAGATGAACCACGATCAATTGAGTATACTTAGTTAGCTGACTCCACAAGGACTAGAGGAAAAACTCAAAATCATGTATCTTTCATGTACCATTTATTTCCTTGCAACATGTGTTTCCATGGATTGAGTAAAAAATAAGGTGTCATGAGTCTTAGTGTATGGATATATCGACTGCCGCATTAACACTGTATTCCCTCACCTAAAAGCCGAGCTTAAAATAGTTACCAATTTTTTCCTCATCAAACCTCACAAACTCAAGCTCCCAATGTGGAAATGTACATATCTCTTTGATACCACTCTATCACAACCCATCTTAGAGGGGTCCATTTCACGACTCACTAATCCCCCATTCAATTGTCCAAGGGTTGGTGAATAGAACTTAGTAGGCATATCACTAACATGTGTGGCATTTCCTATATACCTATACGCACACACACAATGTAAAATGTCAAACACTAAGTAAACCATGCATGAAAACCACTATGTATAAAAAAAATAGAGTGAAACAAAAATTAAAGTACAATAGAGGGATCTAGGATAGAATACAAGCCAACCAAAAGGAAAAGTCTGTTATGAAAAAATTGATGATAGTATACAGAAAACCCTACTTGAAGGGTATGTGATGTGATGCTTCTTGAAGCTATAGTAGTATGCTACATATTTATGATCCCACTAAGATCCACCTTGTCATGGACCACCTAGGAATCTGTCGAAACATCAGTCATCTACACTAGAAACGACATGTGCCAGAAAATCCTGTGCAAGGGGAGTAAAACAATACTCAGTAGAATGAACCAAAATGAAAAAAGAAAGAACACTAGAAGTATAATAACCAGACACATGTATAACTCTATTGCGTGAAAAGAAAAATTACTAGACTTAATCATAAAACACTCAATATTGGTGAGGCACCTAGTCCCGATGAGACCAACATCCCTGATGAGTCAATTAGACATGATGAATCATGTAGACCCAATGATTTACATGGAACCAATAAGTCACTCAGACTCAATGAGTCACCTAGACCTGATGAGTAAATTAAACATAGAGAGATATAGTCTTGAAGTCATGTATACATCAAGTCACATAGTCTTCACGTCACAACATGCCCCCATATTCTTCTCTTAGGTTACTTATTTTAGGGGAACCTACCCCTCAAGACATTTGTAGTATGTCAACTTCCAGAAAACCCACATAGAGTATCTCAGAAGGACCACCACATCCAGAGGAATCCAACGTCATAAACAGCTTAGCAAATGGACACACAATTTGAATGTTATGGGAAATTCAGTGAAAAGAGGATGGTTTGGTCCAGGTCTGGTCCGACCCGATTGGGTTTGGGCCAACCCGAACAATCCTTCCCTAAAGGCCAGGACTATTGGGCCATGTGATCCACCCCATTAGGCCGCCTAGTAGCCAAGTTATACCCAGGTCAGCCTGCAGGCACAAACCGATTCATCCAGCTATTCACAGTGGGTACTGTGCCCTCCCTCTTGCCAGATGTTGATGATTAACCACATCACTCGAGGGTACACAGACTGGCCGCATGGATCACAGTCCGGCCCCATGGTTGGCTCTCTCATGCAGAAGATCCACAGGTCTCCAATCTGACGTGGCTAGAGGAGACTCGACTCACCGGTGATGCATCCAACTTTCACGACACGTCACTATCGCCACCAGGAAAAGAGCCATTACCACTGAACATCGAGATGGTGGATGTCTTTTGCCTAGTGTTCGCAATGCCACATACTACCACCAATGCCGCCGTGCACCCACGCGAACAGTCCCCCTTCTGCAGGTCAACACCGACACAATGGTGGACCGTTTTTTGAACTTCTACCACCCTGGAAATCCATGGGTCCCCATATCCACTACTATGTGCTCTAAATTGTATTCTTGTTTATCTAAGAGTCCATCTAAATTCTGAACCTAACAACAAGAATCTGACCCAACCACGAATGTCCGTCGGTGGAGAATACAAGAGAGGGAGAGAGAGATAGAGCACTATGAACTCCCAAGTATCGAACATCAGTCATGTTCATTCAGCCTTCATTTATTTCATTATAAAAAACAACAATGTAATCATACTGAAAACCTCTATGGTTCACCCCTTCATATATTGTAGCAAAAATTTATATCATGGATTAATGATCGATACGTGGATTATCCTGTTAGTGGGTATATCAGTGTTCGTCGTTTCGAAGGAAAGAATGGTTGAATGAAATCTAATAGAAATAAACCCCTCCATGGGATTGGACCATCCCATACAATAGATTTGTTGTCATTGATGATCTTTTGGAGCGAGATCTTGATCCACTCCTCCTTCTTAATTGGCGAGATCCTTCGAAGACGAGAAGTTGTTCATTATAATTGGACATTCATTGTTCATAAATGTTATTCCTTCAATGCCTCAAGGAATTCAACCATCATTGTTCCCCGGATCCTCCATCCATGTTAGTATAATAATTGACGACATGTTTTTTAGCACTGCTATTACGCTGAGATACAACATTTCCACACTATTTAATTTATGATTTGAAACAAATGACTTGTTGCTGCAATGCAGTATTGCTGGGAGACGTTAAATAACCTTATAAGACTTATTTTTTAAAATTCTTTTAAATTTTAAAAAATTAACCTCTTCCCTTGACCCATGCCAGTCGAGGTAAGACCTATCAAAAGGTAAAGTCGTTATTCCGGACACAACAATGCCACCGTATTTTTGATCAGTGCATTGGTTTAGATGTTACTAAACCCACACATAAGAACATTATAAAAAGTTTAGACATTTATTCTGTGCAACTTTGGCTACAGAATCATGTGTTGTCTCAACACCTAGTTTCAAAATAATACATTTAATTTTAAAAAAATTTACATGAAAATTTTGAGACATTACAATATATGGTTGAATATATTGATGAGTAGATGTGAATAATGGTTTCCAAAAAAATTATTGGTTATATATTTCAATTATATTACTCATACAGAAATAAAATATAAACTGTATTTAATACAATGTATTATTTATATTTATATTGTTATAAGTTGTAAATAATTGAAGCTTGGTGTTTTCATTAAAATTAGGAACTAAAAGTGAAAATTCAAAGAAAACATTTTTTCATGAAGCCATGGTAATATTTTCTGAAGCTGTGTATTCATATAGAACCAATATTTTCATAAGATAATTTACCTCTGAATTATTTAAATTAATTGATATGCGTTTTCTAAAATACATGGTTATATATGTTTTTATTCTAAAACATGATTTAAGGTGATAAAAAGGGACTGAACTTGTTATGTACTTTATTTTATTTTTATATTCTGAAATTTTCACTAAATATAATTGAATTTTAAGAATTTATATAGAATATTATATATTTTTCGAGAATATTTATGAACTAGTAATTTGATTTTTACATTATAATGATATATGAACAAGGAATATGATGGCTAGGCTCTAATTAACATTATAGACATTACGAGTTGGAATATGATTACCCCAAAAGAAGATTTTTTCTCTCGAACCATTTAAAAATGATTCATCAAGAATCCAGTGAAGGTTATTTAAACCTATAGTTGTTAGGTTATAAGAGTATTAATTAAATACTATCTAATCATTGAAGAAATACCAAATTATATTTTCGAATCTCCCTTGAATGTTCACACACAATATGGATAGTATATAAAATTATTTTGTTTATTTTTCTTTGTGTATGTGAAAAAATATATATATTTTATATTTTTTAAATATATAGGAGTTTAAAATAGAAAGAATAATTTATTTTCCTTGTAGTATAAATGTTTTTAGATGTAATGAATAGTTTCTAATCGAGGATTTGAAGGTAACGAATTTTTTCAATCACATATGAATCTTTGTAAAAGGTTTTCATCTTTATATAATTTATCTTATTGGATATTACAAGGTTATCGATAACAAATAATTATTGTAAACATGTGTTAGATGATTAATGAAATACAAATGGTTTATGATTTATCATTTTCGGTAACATATTTAGAGAAGAAAAAATAGATAAATGAGGTTGTCAACTATAAATGTATTCATCCATTAATTTATTAAAATATTTGATAATTCATTCCTACCACCCCTTAGGGGTATATTTTAACAATGTATTATATTCTAATTCAAATCTTTCAAAATATAAAATATCACATATAATATGGTAACATTAATTTATTTTTAAAATATTCACATCAATATGAAATAAATTTTATTTCCAAATTAATATTTTGTGTAGTTTCTTATCATGATATCATTAAATGAATATAATAACTATGAAGTTAGTGGGTACATGTTTAAAATTAGGAAAGTTCAAAATTATCAAATAAAGGATAACACCAACATCATATTAATGTGATTCCATCTTAATATCCTAAATTCTTTTAGATATGTTATGGTATATAAAAATTGAATTTCTACATTTAGTTATCATTTATATGTTAGTGTATTTTCTAATTTAGTATACATTTATAGTATTATAATGATCATTATTTAATATCAAAAATAGTTCAGTAGACGTGATGATGAAATAAAAATTATGAGTAACATTTAGTTTTCCTAAAAGGTAAAATACACTATTTCTTAAAGGTCCATACTAGTAAAAATGAAAAGTAAAATAAAATTGATATAGTTAAAGAGTTTAGGCCATGTTACTATATAGAAATATAAGAGTTAAATTTAATTATCATATAATAGTAACTATCAATATATACTAATAGTGTTTACAGGGTTTAGTTAAAATAAATGGAATTAAATGTTTATTGGAATATGGTTATCAGGATGATCATGATGAATTTGAAAAGGGTTATAAATTGAAAAATGATGAAAAAATCATAAAATTTAATGTCATGATGTTAAGAAGTTTGAATTTTTTCATGTATTATAACAATAATAAATTTTATTCCAACATCTCAACATTATTCAATATAGATTACTTGATTGATGTGTATAACTAAATAATTTATAGGTATGGTTTTATAATACTAATCATAAATATGTTATAAGTATTATATAACGTTAAATATCCTAAAACCCAAAAAAAGAGGCAAATATAATGTTGATCAGGTAGTTTATCATAAGCAATATGATAAACCAGGGATTATGCTAGTTTTGTTTAATGTTATTAAATGTGTATGAATATTAAAATGAATCATATTAATCATATCCTCCATTTGATAAATATTTCATTTTTTATATATAAATTTATATAAAAGTATTCATATCATGACGAGATATAATAATTTATCTCTCAATGTTTGACTTTGAGTTTTATCATTATTGATGTTTTTCATTGAGTATTAGATGTTATAAAAAATATTATGGACAATATGAGTAGGATTCCTGTATAAAGAAAATGAATATGATCTTGAGGTATAGAAAAAAGAATAAAATTATTTGACTGTGTTGTATGATTTTTTATTTATTACATATGGAATGTCATACAATTTTATTCTGTATAATAGGTGTGCATGGATCATATTTGAGTCACCATCAAAAGAGTTTTGTAAAATACCCCGCATGAGAATCTTCATACACTAATACCAATTATGAAAAACTATATTTTTAGTTATTTAGTATGGGGTAGTTGTGTATGTTACTAATCTAGTCATGGTTGGATATTAACTAAGATGTAATTTTAATTTTCATATGACGAGTATAATATCTAGTTGTTCGATTGAGATATACTATGGTAAATTCTATCTACACCTTGATATTTTATATCTATATATATAAGGTTTATGTGACTTTCCACAATGGTGAACTACATGTGATGTATTCATTTATTAGATCAATCTATACTTTGATAATTGAGTATGAATTAGTTGCATATATTGGATTGAAGTTCTCCATGTCTAATAAGTAATATATTTCTTAGAAAATTTTAAAACATGTGAATTTATGTTTTCATTTTAATCAAATAGGAGGAGTTCTATATTGCGATCCATGTGTTAGATAGTGATCATTCATAATCCATATATAGATTGTGAAGTATTAACAATTTTCTAGAGGCCACTACACGTGTACATATATAGATCAATTTTTTTATATTTTTTTTATCAATGATGTAAATTTAGAAGGGGTCACACTTGTTTGTCGACTGATTGGTGATTAGGTTTGACCTAGAGAGAAAATCTAAATTTTTAAAGTTAATCCAAAAGTATTTTCAGGGGTAATGTTAAGGTATTTTATATGATGTGATACAAGATGAAACAAATTATGGGTTTACAATATAGTTTTAGAAAATATAAAAAATGGATATAATTTCACATGATAATGTATATGATACAATACAATATGAAATAACCTAAATTCAATTAGACATCCAAGAAAGTATGGGATCAAAATATATATATGCACAAAATTAATATTAACATCATAATATATATATTATTCACATAATATAATTAATGTATGAAATAAGATTTACTAAAAGACAATATGTTTAATTGAATGTGAAACTGATTATCTATCCACTAATCTTATTGAAATGGGGAAACCAAAAGCATGAATGCTAATATTTCAAGGTTCCAAACTCACTTAAAGATTTCATTTACTAATCCATTACAAAATGTTTATTGAATCATGATTTTATATTAATTTCATATAATTCATGTGATGAATGAAAAATCATTTTCTCATATGTTATGAACATATCATTAAATGAATTAGTCCAAGGAGTTCCCTTGAGAAACATAAATAATATATCCATACGATGTCTATGTTATGTTTATGATTCCATATTACTTGGTCCAAAATACCAAATTTCCATAGATATATTATTTTATATCCTTTTCATATTGAGAATCTTGAACATCCTTAGAAAAGGGGAATCCCCTATGTGAAACAAGTGATGATTTTCCCAAATATATTAAACAACATTGAGATGCGGAGGGTGGGAAATTAGTGGTTCATTTTACTTTTTATATGAATGTTTTTTATGTTCTTAAAAAAATTATTATCCTTGAAAATTTTAGAGAGTTACCATCCATTAATAATAATAGATCAACCTCAACATTGATATGATAAAAATTAAATGTTGGAAAAAGAAATGATATTCAAAAGGTTAGGTAAAAATAAAAACACCTTTTTATGTTTTATAGTCCCCCTAAAATGGATTTCATTCACAAACATCATTATGGAATACAAAGGAACTACAAGAATACTGCTCTACAACCATGTATAAAACTATTCTTGAATATTTGGTTATACCCCCAAACTATAACATTTTCTATCCATATTACCCATACTTGGTTATACGCCTAATAAAACAATCCACTTCAGTAACTGGTATGATCCCACAACTACAAGATTATTTATTTTCTTCTTTTTTGACCCGCATTTTAATGTTCTTCACTTCCTTCACAAGTAATATGGATCAAATTTTCATGTGTGTAATCTTTAATAAATACAAAAATTCTCTTAAGAACTTGTTGGTCATCAAATATTATAAATATAATTTTCAAATAATAATAATATTAAAATCAACATTTCTAGAAATTATGCTAAGAAGAATTACATAGAAAAATTCAGTCTATTCGACCTCAGTACTATAACCTATGTCTGATGGTCCCCATCTGATTATCCTTGTTTGGTTCTACTTCAACAAATCCTACTTTAATTGAGAAGATACTCAATCAGAAACTCAAAACATTTTTATCTGATAGATCTCCATCCAATAGAACATCTTCCAACGTTCCATGCTATAATAGACCTTGCTTCGATGAATCATTATCTAATGGAAGTCTATGCAGTTGATCTTTCTATGGAGGAACTCTGTACGATGGAATTCTCTCTGGATGAACTATAATTAATGTTCTTTTATTCGATGAATCTTTTTCTAATCTTATTAAAATCAATCTAAAACAACTCTCTTGTTTAGATCTTAATCTTTCCCAATAATTTCAGCACTTCACCTTTCCATCCATGTGAATAGTTTGAATATATGACTGTAATTTATCCTCTATTTATAAGATTACCAAAATGGTAAAGGTAGTAACACTAATTTTTCATCCCACTCTACGAAATTATAATATCCCCAATTTTTATTTCCATTTGATTAGCATCTTTATTTTTTCAACTCTTCACACATATACTTCTTGAATATTTTCAAGTTTAATAATTAATATTTTTAGAGAAAATTATCTAGTCCAATTGTTTGATTCTGATCATCCTTTGTTTGGTGAATCTCATAATTATTTATACCACATCTTCATTCTGATGAAAATTCATACAGAAATTACATCCAATGACTTGCTTAAAAAATATTGTATGATGGATAACAAAACTACTTATGAATCTTATTCTCTTTCCTCTATACTCAATTAAAAATGATTCATAAAATTTTATCTTGTCCCACAATTGAATAAATAAATTCAAATGATTTCTTTCTTTGATTTTCTGAGTCAATTGAAAATGGTTCACTACATTGATTCAACTTAATTTTACTTTTGCATCCTTCAACGACTCAAGAGTAACTCATTATATTTCACATTTTCAATTACTATTTCATTAATATATCGTACTTCATACTCTTCATCGGAGTGATCATATAATTATTATTACTAAAATAAACCCCCATTTTTCTTGTATATGGTTAAATGAATCAGTATAATCAATTCATCAATTTAATCAATTATATTTACTAATTGGATAAATCTCTATCTAAAGCTCTCATTATTATTTGATGTCAATAAATTCTCATTATTTTTCAAAAACAATAGTACTTCTGATGAAATAATATATTAATATGTTCTTTTTCCTTTTAAAATAATTCATACAATGAAACACAAATGTAGATAAATTCTCAGTGTGACTTCATACCACAATTTTATCTTCTCTTTGTCTTAATTAAAAATAATTTTATCATTCCCATATAAACTGAGCTAGGTGGATTGGTGTCAGTACTCATCTAATGAACCAGTGTCGGCACCCATTTGATGCACTGTCCTGAGTTGTAGTGTTCAAATCCTTAAAAACAACATATTTTTATTTTCTTGTTTCTGACAACTCTGGGATCTAGTGCTCCTTGGTGTAATAAGCTACGCCCAGAACACATAAATGTTGGAAACACTCGATAGATAAATTTATGTTTCTTTCTAAATTATCTTACTTTAAAAATGAATTATTCATAATTTTTTAATCTTTTAATGAACAAAAAAGAATCACTCTATTTTTTTTGACTAGTGAATTCTTCCTATATTCGGGGTCTGGAGATCTATGTCAAAAACAACATTTCAATTCTTTTTTCATCTGATCATCTATGTCTGATAAAACTTTTTGGTCAATCATATAGGTTCTATTTAGAAACCAAATATCTACTTATTGTTAAATTAAATAATATTTTTTCTATTGAAAAAAAATACAATCAAAACACAACTTAGTCCTAACAATCTTCCACATTGTTTTTTGCAAATACCAATACAATACTTTCGAAAAAAAACTCATGAAACATATAAATATATTTCTACAAAACTCATTTTCTTTCATCTTCTATTTTTTATTCCTCTTTAATGATAATTAAATTAAAAGGGTAATCTCTTTATAAATTAAATTCTTTTCCCTGTAACAATAATGTCATTTAATTTCCTCCACAATTAGCATTTTACTGAATGTATCCAATTCTATATTCGCATACTCATTGTATAAATAATGAGTTTATAAATAATGTGATTAATTTTTTTATAACAAAATTTTCTTGTCATACCTTCCTTATATTACTTTCATCATTCTAATATCAGGGGATAATTGTGAAAAAATTTGTTAAAATATTGAAGAAAAGCACCAATATCTCAAAATCAAGTCTCAAATGATCAAATATATAAGCGCGTATTTCCCAAAATATATTTTTATTAACCACATTACCCACTTTATAAAGACAACTTAGGGACTCAATTAATAAATTCCAAACATCAATTCCTTCAATTCCATACACATTAGTATAGATATACAAATATTTTGGGAATATGAAGAAACCTCATTATTTTAATATATGTAATAGTCAGACTATTATTTACCTCTCAGTCATTAGATTTTTTTATTATTATTATATTTTTTATTAGATAATTATTTTTTTCATCCTTATCAAATTTTATAACTAATTTCATCTCATCTATAAAATCCAATAGTGGGGAAATCTACTTATCTTTATCAATAATATCATATTAGTTATAATTTGTTGGAATAAAAATATTTATGTTTTCTTCTTGGGATATAATGATTGTCATATAATTATTTGTATCATTCCTTTTTTCTATAAGCTCTTACATCGTTTTTGAATCATAAAAACAAAATCTATTGATATCGTTTAATTTATTTGTATTCATCTTCCGAATACATTTCCTTCCTCTTTTATTGAAATGATTTTTGTTATTCTTATAAATACTTCACCACAGAATCTTTTTCTATACAAATTAATTATAAATAATTATCTTCAATCTCATCTTGTTTAATTTTCTCAAAATTTTTAAAGTGATCATTTTTTTGTTTTTTATTTTCCTTTGTTGTGGATTATATATTATTTTTCGTAAATTTTAAATTTTTCTTTTTATAGTTTTTTGAAGAATTAGCTTCATTTATCACTATAAATACCAGTTGATTCAAACCTGTTTATGGGAAGATGTATTATATACCAACTAGAATAAATTATATTCCTGAAAATCCCTCAACACTAATAGTTACATTTGAATTGTGATTTTTAGACTTCAAATATAATTTCACAAAACCCTTTTTTCTTATTTCTTCATAAAAAGTGGAACACTTTCCAAGGGAGATAGATTCTGGGATAATTTCTATCTTTCATAGAATATGATAGTTTTTCTTAAATATTCATTTTAAATCTAAAAGATTTAGTAGAAACAACTGCACATTTATTTTATTGGAGAAGAAACAATTTTTTTCTATAGAACCTTCTTTTCTCCATCATTAGATGTTTCATAAAAAATGTCAACTACTTTGGTGAAGTCCTATCACATATTTATTATCTATATTTTTGTTGTAAGAATTTTTTTATTCTTTTTTCTAACAAATAATATTCTTTCTCTCTAAAATAGTAATTAATAACATATAAAATCTTCTCATATTCTCCAATCTTCAAAATATTCTTCCTATCATCAATAGAATGTTTGGATTTTATAATGTTGATATTATCATCACCAGATTATTTTTCATTATATATTTTCATTTTTCATTTAGGCTCACCAATCATCATTTAATAATCTGTAAAGACATTTAGGATTAATTCATCCTTCCAAATTCGATGACCATTCTAAAAATTTATATCTTTAATATGTTTCATAAACTTTTTTCATCATTTCTTAGGTTGATTATTCATATCAATTTTTTTTGAAATTTTTATTAAATAATCCCATAAAATTTTATAATAACATCACCATCATCATCAGTGTTTGATTATGTAAATTTAGTTATTAGAAAGTTGATAAATTATTTGATTAAATCTTATACTTCATTCTCTTCTTCCAAATAAATTTATTCTTCTTAAACATTACTATCGTTTTTTCCTTCTATAATGTTATGAAGGTAAATTAACAATCATCTATTTTCAATTAAGTAATATATTTTATCATTTCATAATCTATAATAATATATCTAATTTCATCCAATGATCAATATTCATGAACGTTTAAAGATAAAACATAAGAAACAAATATATGTGGAAACCCTCTCAACATTTTTTAACAATTATAGAATCTTATATATACTCACTATATCCTATGACGTTTGTTTCAATCTCATGAATTATTTTAAAATAATATCAATTCATTCTTCATCATCAATTTTAACATCTTCAAATATACTTATCCAAAATTTTCAATTTTCTTAATTAATATTCTCTTTTTCTTCATTACTACTTCTCATCTTATCTCACATTTTTGTAGTGGTTTGAAACCCTATAATATTTGTATAAATATTTTTAGTGATATCCATCAACATAGAATTATGAGATTTTCATCAGCTTCTAAATATATCATACCATAATTTATTTTATAAAATTAATTTATTTGAGGAAATACCACAATATATGCATATATAACTACGAGACCAAGAGATAGAATACTAGATAGATTCATATTAATCTAAGTATGATAATTTTTAAAATAATGAATATGAACACCCATATTTTTAACAGATATGAAATTATATATTCTATCATTTGGTTATTTCATGGGGAACCTAATAGTCAAAATTTTGGTATGATACACCATAAAAATTAAATGAATAGGATAATAATGATATTCATGTTTCATATGTTTTTCAAAAACGATAATGATTATCGAAGAGGGATAAAGAGACTAGTGAATATGATTAAGGATAAGAAGGTTCCAACATATGCGTCACCGAAACACAAATTATTTAAATGAAAAAAAGTCAATTATTGATATAAATGAGTAAATCTAAGGGATAATGATTAAAATAGGCCTCCGAATCATATAAACCAATGGATCAAAGAATATATTATATAACCATCACCATTGAATTGATCAGTAAAAAAACATAAAGGTAAAAGTTTTCATACATTATTTATTTGAGAATGTATTTTTTGATTACGGTTCATCACATTATTTCATATCATGATTTTTTTAAGAATTATGATTCGTAACCACAAACCTAGATATGGAATTATTTGTGAATGAACAAGGTAGTTTGTTGATTTCATAAAAAAAATCTTTCTCTGATCAAGTTTTTTGGTACGATTCTTCACAAATATTTATTTATTATTTCATTTTGGTAAATATATGCGTTATTGATCACGAATTAGATATCCCTATATATTTATAACCTCAAATGTTAAGATAAGGACATCAAATTTCATCTCCCAAAATAACCTAATATCTAATATCAGTTCTAGGATGACTTTATTCTCCCATTGCATGGAAACACTACAATATGGGTTTTTATATCCAATAAAAAGGAATTATGATCTCATATTGATTGGAAAGATGTCAAAATCAAAGACATGCCTATTATGTATAAATATGTTGATGTTTTCCAGCAAAAATTCATGGAAATTCAACAAAATTTGATCTTGAGTTTTTAAATGTACAAATATATGGATTTACTCCATTAAAAAGTCCTCACTGAATAATGACCTTGGAATTATAAGAATAAATGTAGTATTTTTAGGATATTTTTATGAAAATTATTTTATTTGAAATTGTGCTTCATATTAAAGTGATCCAATACTCATTTTCAAAAACAGGGATATATAAATATTTCTTTTCATATATTATCATGATATTATCTAGATAAAAATAAAGTATAAATATCTGATACCCCATATCATTTATTTGACTGATAGTCTTAGTGGATCCAAATATTTTATGAAGGTGGACCTTTGATATGGATGTCATTAACTAAGTGTAATGAAGGAAGATGTACCCAATACAACATTCTACAAATGATATGAAAAATATTAATTCATGTTGACTTGATTTGGACATAGAAAATCCTCTATAGTATTTATGGATTTTATGAAACGAATATTTATGTATTTCCTAGAAATTTTTTGGATGTATTTTGGGATAGTATTTTCGTATAGTATAGAATAACAGAATAATATGAAGGGAATTTCAATATTGTTATAAATAAATTTCAATGTTTAGCAAGTGTAAATTTTATCAAAAAAATCATTCTTGGGTGGTAAAATTTAGGGAAATATATTCCATAAATCCATATCCATGAAATTCATATTACCATGTAATATATTTCAATAAAACCATATGATATATATTTTGAAATTCAAGCATTAAATAATATTTCATGAATTCCAAAACATTTAATAAAATATTATATGGAATATTAATCTATTCCATTTAATAGAATAAGTAAAGCAACATTATGTTGGTTAATATTTGAATAATTTAAAAACACTTAAATCCTTACCTAATTAGTAAGTTAAATATGCTGCACTGAATCCTACATTTATTATTCTTGAATGAGAAGAACGAGATGTCTAAAGTAGAATTTATCCATGTGTTATGAATCTGTGAGTAAATTCAATTGTCCGAGGGGAATCCTTGAGGCTTATAAATAAAACATCATTGTAATATCTATGTGATGGGTGTTCATTCATCATTCTTGGATGAGAATAAAAACATAAATAGATTACTTTATCTTCCTTCTAGGATACTGAGATAATAACACATAATGAGAGAAGGAAAATCCTATATATGTGACATGTGGTTTAGTATGTATGATGATACAAAGAATTGATGGGACTTCCTTTTAATTCCAAAGGTGATCTATCTGAGATGCATTCCATGGTGATTGAGATGATACATGTTCTCATTAGAATAATATAAAAAAATTTACAAAAAAAATCATTATTTTTCTAGGAAAGATTCATAGATTTATCTTGGTATATTCTTAAGACACTATTTCAATTACTTCATCTTGATCTGATAATAATTTTAAGAATCGTTCATAATTTTTTATTTTTATTAAAGTTAAATTATGACCTTGATTTAGGAAATCATTCATAAAATGGCAAAAAAAAAGATATCAGTTTTTTATTTTATGAAATTATTGGGATAAGTGGAATATATTAAAAATGAAATGTTCTATGTATGTGTCATCCTGAGCCTCCTTTTATTGATGTGGTCAATGTAAACATCATTGGTTTTTTACCCTTACATACTTTTTACTACGTAATTGTCAAAAAAAATTACCTTTATGTGAGTGGTTATGTAAAGGTAACCCAAGACATACCATTACATAAATTGTTTACATATTGTTTTGAAATGTTTTAAAATCTCAAAAATGTTATTCACCAAACTCACTTTTAGGGAACAAAATAAATTTTATGTTTACCCGTATATTGAAGAGTTCTATGTAAGGGTCTTCAAATAAACTATTAAAAAATCAGTTTTAGATGAGTATCATAAAGTTATTTCTATGTTTTAATGGATTTCGTGAAGGTATTCCTCATTATACATATATGTGAGAGACACACTTAATTGTAGGTACACAATACCCGAAGAGTGTATTGGATGAATTTGGGTTTAGCTGATCATCATTACACAGAAATCCTTCTTAAGGGTAAAGGGAGTAAAACTGTAACACAAAAATTATTTGAAAATAAATTTAATATTGAATTCATAAAACACTAATTCTCTAAAAAAACAACACTTTGTTATAACCTAGACAATGAAAATAAATTTTCCACTTCTGTATTTTGAATTTTGAAAATTTTATATACATGACAGTGTTCAGGGTGATTTTTGGATTCTGATAGAACAAACATAATTTTACAGAAAAGTAATGTTCCCTTACGAATCGTAACGTCACCCTTATGAATAGTAAAGTACCCATAAAAGTAGTAACTAGACCCTTATAAATAGTAATGCACCATTATAAATAGTACATTGATCCTTATGAATTGTAAGGTACCCTTATGAATAGTATCATGGCCCTTATAAATAGTAATATACGCTTATGAATAGTAAACTCACCCATGATTGTATAAATAAAATTTAGGTACCTCATAAATGAGTGTGAATGATTAAAAATAATAATTATGTGTTGCTATTTTTTGTGAGTAAAAAATATATAATTTCAAATTTAAATAAATTAATTAATTTAAAATTAAATTTATTTTAATAAAATCCATTCAGAAATACATATTTTTTCTTATGATCTTTGTATAATTTTACGAGTCTTCAATTAATTTTTAAACATATTAAATAATCATTTTTAAATTAAAAATCAATAATATTTTATTTAATTAATTATTTTATATAATAATTAAATTTATCTTTTATAGAAAATTATTTTTATTAATTATAGTTCATTTTTGAATTATACATGTTGATGAATTGTTAGAATTAAATTTTGGGGTTTTTCATAAATACATGAATCATTGGTGAATAGTGATAATTTTGAAAAGAGGTCCTTCCGAAAAATGTATGAGGCATTTATTCATAAAAATTATAAAAATTAAAATAGAAGAAAATGTTATATCTTGTTGAAATCATCCTTATAAAAAGGTAGCTAAGTCTTAGGAAGGCTATTAGGCTTGGTAATAGGTTAACCAACCCTAATTTTTCCAAGACCATCCGCTACCAAGTTCCCCACTCAATAGAAATTAGTGATGATGTAGTTGAGAGTTGAAAGAGTCACCTTGAATTGCATCCACATTGCTAATAGCCGCCATGAGATAAGCATATCACCATTTCTGATGGCATGTACAATGGTAGAAGAATCAATCTCCAGCCAGATATTAGTACAACCTTTCATTTTCACAAATGAGACTGCATGTACTATCCAAAGAATTTCATCCCCAAGCAAACTTGTCATGCCTCAAGAACTATAGAAACATCCTTTAACAGATTCATCATGTGCCCAATAGATCGCACCAAAACCCGATGGTCTAGGATTCTCTTTATAAGCGCCATCTGTATTAACCTCCATCCAAAAAGGGAAAGGAGGGATCCAGAACACCTCAATAGAACATGAAGTAGTCCTGATATTATCTTTAAAAGCTAGATTTCCTAGAATCCTAAATTCCTAGATGTTTTTGTAACTTTCACCCAAACAAACATCGGGCATGTCACTTATATCTGCAAAAACCTGCATCGTGACGATCTTTAATCAGCAGCCCTTTCCATTGTACAAAGAATCATTTTGAAGCCTCCAAAATGTATGTTTCACTTCAGCCATAGCCATGGAGAGGAGAGCCCGAACCTGAGGTGAGAGTTGGAGTACCGAACAAAAATAGAGAAGGGCCTACAGTCTAGAAAATCTGAGCCCTTCCGAATCAATGGCACCCAAAACCAGATTCCATATGGTCGAGGCAGTGGCACAATAGAAGAAGAGATGATCCAAATTCTTCCAATGTTGATGGCACATAACACACCTGGAGCATTGCTGCAAACCAAACTTCTGGAAGACCTCATCAGTGGGTATTCTGATGCAAACCAACCAAAAGATAATCATTAAGTGTTATGGCCTAATCCATGCTTTATTGAAAAAATTAATCCATTTATAATCATCATTAAGACCCTTGGTGGCATGAATAATATAATTTTATAGTCAAAATACCATTTCTAGCGGGCTCCGACACCAAAAAATCAGGGCAGGAGATAAAAATATAATTGTCAATCAGATCTTCAAGGTCACCTAGTAAACATGCTGGAGGATCCTCTAGAAAATCCATAATAGAGACCTGCTCACTTTTGCCTAGTGCTGCGGGCCGAAAACCATCTGAGATAATATCACATGTCCAATTAAAAAGCTAGAACATAAGGTTGGAGTTCCTATTAACAATCCATCTAGATCATGTCATGATATTCTGGAAAGATGATCAAATAGCTGGCCAAGGGGAGGATACAATGAATGCATTTCTACCCAGCATCGAATTTTTAGAAAATCTAGATTTAAGGAAAATCATCGATTCTGAATTACAGTGAATGATATTATAGGCCAAGCAGGTTTAATGGGAGTCATTGAGGAGAGAAATATTCTTTATTACCATGCCACAAGAGGGAAGATGCCAGCAACAATCCTTTTAGGGAACAGTGAATAACTTCCTCTCATGGATGTTACCACTCCAGGTAAATTTCTTGATGGAAATGTTCAGACATTTGAGAAGACCCCTTGGCCATTTATAGACCATAAATGAGTAATCCAACTTAGAAATGATAAAAAAAACATCACTAAACTGATTCACCCAGCCATAGAGAGGGTCCCTCCCTTCCTAGTAGAGAGTTATCCATTTATCCTATCCCATATTTCTGAGAAGAAAGATGAAATAGGATGCTCCCAGAATTGCAGTACAGCTAGATAATGGAAAGGAAATGTTATTTCCTTGACTCCCAAATCCAAATGAATACAGTAGTTCCTCGTAATAGAGAACCTCTTCCTGACGTGAATGGAATATTTGTTCCAACTGATACAATAACTAGAGACCCCTTCATAATGCTGAAATATTTTCTTCACTACATGAACATTTTTTGTTCCCCTTGCATGAATATAATGATATCATCAGCATATAAAAAAGGAGAGGTGGATATGAGGGACCTGGATTCTTGAATCGGCATAAGATGTCCTTGAGAGACTATTTGAGTATTGAGTCTACTAAGATAATCATCAACAATAGAGAAGATAAGGGTTGAGAGGGGATCCCCCTGTCGGACACCCCTGGATCTTGTGATGTATCCCTTAGGAGAGCCATTGAGAAGAAAAGAGACATTGGTTGAACCAAAGAGGGAGGCAATCCATCTAATAAAAATGTCAATGAAACATAATTTTAGAATCACATTATAAATAAAAATACCAATCCAGAGTGTCAAAAGCTTTTTCAATATCAATCTTGATGGATATTCTACCTTCTCTTATAGGATTTCAGAGTAGATTAAGACACTCCAAGGTAGAACATATAAATTCTTGTATATATCTTCCTTTGATGAATTCAAATTGGTTCCAAGAAACAATATTATAAGCAATACATGAGAGCCTTTTTGGAAGAATATTTCTTATGACGTTTTAAGTTGTGTTAACCAAGTTAATTGGGCTAAAGAGATGTATCTCACAAGAATTCTCAACTTTAGAAATAAAAGTGATAAAATAAGAATTGAGTCCCCATGGTAGTTCCATCGAGGAAAAGATAGAGGATTCTAACTAGAAAACATCGCCTTTAATGACATACAAATACTTCTGATAAATTAAATTATTGAAGCCATCCGGACTCAAAGCAGTAGAGGTACTGAGGCTGAAAAAAACATCCATGATCTCAAATTCAAAGGGGGGGAGTGAGGGTGATATTATCAGAAGAAGTAACCAGTGAGGGAAAGATAACATCCATCAGAGTTCCCCTGAAAAGGCCCATTGATAGTCCTAGTGAAATAACCAACAATATACTCCATAATATTTTCATTATTGTTTAAAATATGATCATCATCATTCAAAAAAGTGAAGGTCCGATTGGAAATTCTATTTTTTTAAGAGGATTAAAGAATAGTGTATTCTGATCACCCTCTAGTATCCACTTATGTTTAAAGGTATCTTTAAGAATATTATGCTTAATAGTATAGAGAGAATTCTATTTAGAAGCAATAAGGGATTCATTAGAGAAATATAGACTGAAATCCACTTTAGATCCATCATCATTGAATTTCTGAAGATAGGATTCAAGGCAAATAAACTCCTTGTCCAACTCTCTATAAGCCTCCTTGATCCATGATTTGAATTTACACATATGAATTTTCATTTGAAATAGAAAATCATCACCTTTCATGTAGGTCCAAGTGCTTTTAATCAGCTCACTACAATCACATTGAAATGACCAAGAATTGTTATCACGAAAGGGGAGGGGAATGTGAAGCTCCCTTTCCTTAAAACTAACCAGGGCTAGATGGTGGTCGGAAGAAAATTTGGGTAGGGTAGTGCTAAAAATTGAGTCCCATTTATCCCAAGAAGCGTTGTTCACAAAATCCCTGTCATGATTTATAGTAGTCATGTGGTTGATACATCTTTTGTAATATGTGTAATTTGAACCAACCAAATAGACCTCAGTCAGATCATTTCCATCAACACATTCCATGAATTCCCAAATATAAATTTTTGAATCAATTGAACCCATTTTATCACTAGAAAAAAGGATCTTATTGAAATCTCCAATAAAAAAGCAAGGGAAAGAGATTCCTTTTAATATTACCAGTTTCGGCCGCAACCTTCTACCGTACTGATATCTGCAACTAGAATGAATAGAAGATCCCACAAACTCCTTGAATACCATTGCAAAGCACAAGATATCACCTATCCATTAAAATAATTGATCTCTGTTGTGCTAGTAGAGGCAAGTGAAAAAAACCATAGACTTTCCTATTGATCAGCTGAACCATTTTTGGCGACCAGAAAAAAACCATATTTGTTGAGACCTGAAAAACCCTAAGAGAATGAGGTTTTAGGTTCATAAATTCCAAGTAACTTCAGATTTTGAATCTAAATATTCCTATGAAAATAATTAAATGTAGATGAATTAGAGAGACCTGAACAATTACAATAAAGATCATTAATTTTGAACCAGATTGTAATTGACATTTCCCTTTCTATTTTTCTTCTTGGCCTTCTTCTTTCCTGAAGAGTTTTTAGGACTGGCAGAGAGCTTTGTGGGACTTCTGGTTTTGATTCTGTGATCCAACACTCAAGAATAATATGAACAGAAATGGGATTCATAACCTCAAGGTAGGGTTCATTCAACCCCATGGAGAACAGGGGAGGACTTGTATCCCCTAAATCGTTGTCCTCTTCAACCTTGTCTTGCCATTTTTTTCTTAGTGGTAGTTAAATTTTTTTGCAGAACCGCATCCACCGGAGAAACCAAATATTTTTCATTCTCTTCCCTAGATTCAGTAGCCAATAACGGAGCATCCACAATGACACGTGCACCATTTTGGAATGCTTTAACCTCATCCTCCATAGAAGTAATAACAACAGCAAGATAAATTCAAACAAAATTAAAAACATTCATTTCTATCTCCACATCATGGGCATCCATTCCATTAGAATGAGAGATATCTAGTTTTCCACTAGTTGGAACAAGAGGCATGGGGAAAGCCCACTACTTAGACACCTGCTGATCCTAGCCAGAGTGCTACCCCATTTCAGCTGTAGGAGCCTTAGCCTGGTTTTTCTTGACAACCACCTTCCATTGATTCAATTTATCAGCAGTATAGTCTCTAACATACTGTTGATGCTCTTGAACCCCCCCCCCCCTCACACCCTCTTCCCTTCAGTTCAATCAAGCCCCATTCCTTGTCTAAATTCTTCCCAAATCTTCTCTCTATATCCACCCCCACATCCAAAATCCCTTGGTCCTCTCAAAAGACCAAATCCTCTTCCATAAAGAGTCTCTCAAGGAAGGTAAATTAAAAGGTAAATTCCCCTTTTCAATTAATTTACATTCTTTCCATGTTCCCTTGTTTTCTTTTCAACACAAATCTCTCCTCAGCTTAATGTTATTAAAACCCTATTACCATACATGTAATGTAATTTTTTATGGTTATGGAATAATTTATTATCATATCTCTTTTACCCATATTTTATGCTAGTAGTAATGAAACACGATCTAAGTTGTGCAATTTACCACATTCATGGACGATGGGTTTTCAATTTCATTTATCAACGTCAATTATGGACATGAAAAGATTATTATGGTTGAAACATACTATAATTATGTCTCACCTATGGTTATGGAATATTTTTGTAAACCTGGATTTGAATTATAAAGGAAAATGCATTAATTGTGTTCAAAACTGCCAATTAATCCAAATGGATGTTATTAAATAAATTAGGTAAGGATTAATCTTCAATAAAAGTAAAAAAATGAAATTTACAACCATGTAATGTTTTGTAAGTTCACTAATAAAATATATCTTCAAATTGGAACAACTATCCTCATTTTCCACACTTCTATTTTCATGTATATAACTATATTGATCTTGAAACAAACAGACAGAACAATTAAATTGATCCTCTTAACCCATCAAAAAGGCCATGAATGAACATAATATGGTTATAATAAATCAATTACATTTAGATGAATTTTTATAATTATTAATCAATGAACCAAAATTTTATTATCCAAGTCACTAAGATAATGTTTAGAACACATTTAGATGTAAGGTAAGGGTTTCATCATCTCACTTCAATTTTTGTGAGATATTCCTTATTCACTAATATTACATGTGTATGGTGTATGTATACTGAACATTGATTTATAATGTCATAAAAATAGATATACTCATGGTAATCAATGTATAATTTGATTATTATTAATTTTGTGTCACAAAAATCGATTGATTAAAATGTTGTAAGGGATTATTACCCGAACACTTATCTTCATTCGGATTAAACATATTTAATACATACCTCAATGAATAACTTATTTATTATTATTTACTCATAAAAAAGTTTGTGTGAGTGTTCTATACATGTTTACCAACTATAATAATTTATTATTTTATGTTTATTTAATATTTTTAAAAGGGTATTTCAAAACAATCTTCCAGAAATACAAGCTCAATTCAAGGTAACATATAAAATTATTACTTATTTCGATGCCAACTCTATAATATAATTTTAGACATATTTATCTTTCTATATTCACAATTTTTATCATAAGAAATCTATTATGGGACATTTCTGGTTTTATGACATCTTACATGCCTTTGTTCATTAAAATCCTTTTACTTAATTTCTTCTAGCACACTAAAATTTTTAATTCTAAAGATTCATTAAATTTTTTTAACATTATCTAACTTTAGTAGGACATCATTTATGCATAAAATTTAATATCAATGTCCTTTAATTTTATTTTTCAAGGTTATCCATTTTTAAAACCACATTTATGGAAAATACAAATGATTTTTCCAAAGAATGCTTCTCTCCAAAGTAAAATGGATTTTCTAACCTCACATTATCATATATGAGATATATGCCCTATTTTCAACATACTTCTTGAATGTGGTGTATGTAATACCCCATGGTATATTATACTAAGATTCTCATAATTATCATGACATTCTATGGGATTGTGATTTGAATGTTTGAAGGTGGTATATGACACTATGGAATGATTATGGAATATTTCCTCAAGAATTTTTCAATGGCCTCATTTTAAAGTATCATTATTTATGTGAAGATCAATTGATGGATATTTTTTCCATATAGGACTATCTTCTATGATATCATATATACTATTTTTATTTTAAGGGTTTCTATTTAGCTTGAATGTGGATGTTCTATCTTGATTTCATTCACCATATTACTCTAAATGGTAACTGCTTATGATTAATGACAGGGGAATGTTATTTACATTTCATATGTCAGTTTCAATATGAATGTATATATTGTTTATGACTATCACCATTAATAATTTTAATTAATTGGACATAGTAATTATAATTTGGGGACCTCTATATCCCCTCGTTGCATCGGTCGGTCTCATTAGACAAACTATGGTCTTGACAAGAGTCCTTGACGATATGGTTATGATGTCCTACATTATGCATTACCTAATTATTAATCTAGTAATTGATATTTAATTTGGTTATTCTACTAGAACAATACCCATGATTGTATTTTAATATTGAATTATTTATTAATAATATATTCTTACTATGTTATACACGAGTTTATTTTTAATGGCATGTGCTTTTAGTTATTCACTATTCATAATGATTTTCTTTTTGATATCTTATGCGGTATTTCTTAACCTTACTCAGAATCTATGTTCACCCCTATTCTAATGTATTATTCTCCCCATGCATGAGACAAGGTGTATTGTGAATGAGTATTAGGGGTAAACATTGTGCTTTGTATGTTCCCATTGAAACTTATATGACTTTTTTCTATGTCATGGTTTTATGTTCATCCTATGTATGTATCCAGTTTTCCAAAACTACTAAACTATTTGTTCATTCTTGATAGGACTTTATTTTAATCATGCCAATGTAATTAAATAATGAACCATATCCGTGAAACTGGGGTCGGGGAATTACAGTTGGTATCAAAGGTAGGTTTAATAGAAAACATGGAATGTAAATTTAGTAAACATATATTAGAGAACCAAACCCAAATACAGTAATTGAGGATTATTATTCATGAACATAATATAATTTTGGAAAGGAATATATCATTTGGATATTTCTAATAAATTCATCCATGTAGGGATACTGCAAGTGGTTATAGTTCTGGAATATATTTAATAGGGAGAGACAACTTTGACAAAGAGTTTCAGGCTTGACCCGGTGTATCCTGCTACACAATAATGGTCCATACTACGCACTTGGTTTGACACTCCTATGGGATATGATAAGGATAATTACCATTTTTATTACTCACCATTTTGAAGGATTTATGACCCCAATGAAACCAATGTATATTGTTCTAGGATTTACGATGAATTAATTTATTCTATTTTTAGAGTTATAAAGAGTTCATAATTTTATGAGCTAAAATATAATATGTAATTGATGAGAAATGGAACCTAGTAAATGGAGTTAGGACTTCACCAATGCACATGGTGAAAATACTAAGAAGGATCACATCACTAATTGTCTTATGCCTTTATTTTGAAGGAATATAGTCTCCCATGCATCTTTATAATTTAAATAAATGGTATCATGTGTTAACATGGTATGTAATGATTTCTATGTGTCCAATGGCTATAAAGGGATGAAAAATAAGTAGAGGAAGGTATGAAAAACATGGATAAAAAAAAGATGAGAAAGAATGGTTTTATCACATGTGATAACTACATAATGAATCATCCTAGTAAATGATTGATGGGAATGATAGTTTGTTATAAGTGTTGAAAAAAAGGACACCAATTTTTTGAATTCTTGGGTATGAAATTTTTTTAAATGTAAAATGCGTCAACTACAAGGAGATGGGACACTATGTGAATCATTGACCCAAGCATCAAAGGAATATTTTCCAAATGATGTTACTGGATAATGATCAGGTCATGATACTACCGCAAATGAAGTGGAAGGATTAATATGCCTTCTCAATAATCATGTCATTTGAATATTTTATCATAAATTTACTAGTTATTAGAATTATGTAATATATGGGGATAGAACTACAATATTATTTCATTTAGTATTTGTGCTCATATGGAAAATTGTACCAAGGATAAGTGACTTAGTAAAAATCTATTATCTTGGGAAATTATATGGTCGAGCAAAAGACAACCCAAAGTATATTCATGATGATTTAGATAATGATTAATAATGATTGATTTGGATAAGTCCTTAATACCTCAAAACCAACTATTTTCTTGTCAACCAGTGGTCTATGCTATCATTAATCGAGTGCAAAAAAAATTTTTATATAATGAATATATCCAATAGCTTGTGAAAGGATTAATTAAATTTTCCACCGTGTTTTTATAGTAATTTAATTAATTACCATATTTTAAGAGGATGAATGATAATGATATTCACATGTTAGGAATGTTAAAATTTATGGTTTATTAATGTTGATTGAAGGAAAATAAAGTAGAAGATGCATTCAATAGGATAGATTGTTGACTTTAGAAAAAAAATAAGTATTACGAAGGAACCCATGTACATGGATATTACATGGATGAATATGAGAATGGTTCTAGTTTATTTTATCATTGTGTTTTGGAAAGTTAAACGATTTATTAAATGGGTAATTTTTATCATTGTATGAGGTTTTATAGTTTAATGTCACCACAAGGTGCAACCTATGCTAAGAGAAGATGTATAGATAGTTCAAGGCACAAACAAAGGATACGACCGTGTTTATGAAATAGAAACATATAATTTTTCTCTAATAAAGTGGAATAATTACTTAACTCCAGGAAGATATTATTAAATATATATGTTGTTTTATTATCATTTTTTCCTTCATGATATCAATGAAATTTTTCAAAACAGTTGTTTTTGGTTTTGTGGTAAGGATCTTTCACCTGAGAATGTTCTCTATTAGGTTTCATCATAGCATGATGGATTGATTATTCCTCCAGGACCATGTTGTCAAACGATTATGTTAAGTTTGGTAGTAACCGATGCATTTCTATTTCCCCGTAATTAAGAAGATATTTTACCACTATTCTTGACATGGGTTTCCCATAAGGTAATTTTCAAGAATCTACCATTAACATTCAATGTTAAAATAATAATTTTGAGGAAGAAAATTTTGTATGGAGGATAGACTGTAACACCCCAAGGATTTTAAAATAAATTTAATATTTAAATCATAAAAGACTACGTCTCTAATGGAAAATAATTTATTATAACATGGACAATAAACATAATTTTTTCACTTATGTGTTTTGAATTTAAAAAATCGTACATACATTGTTGCGTTCAAGGTTATTTTTAGAGTATGATAAAAAACATAATTTTTATAAATAGTAATGTACCCTTATAAATAGTAGAATGACCCTTATAAATAGTAATTTACACTTAGGAATTCTATCTTGACACTTATATATTGTAATGAAACCTTATATATATTAATATGACCCTTATTACAAGTAATATACCCTTATGAGTAATAATTTTACCCTTATGAATAGTAATGTACTCTTATGAAGAGTAAACTCACACAAGAAAGTATAAATAAATTTTAGGCAACTCATAAATGATAGTCATTATTTTAGAAAATAATAATGTAGTGTTATTAATTTTGTGAATAATAAATATTGAACTTTAATTTTAAATAACTAAAATGATTTAAAATAAAATTCAATATCTTAAAATGCATTATAAATAAATGTTTTTTTGTCCTATGATTTTAGGATAATTTTATGATGCCTCTGTAATTTTTTTAATGTATTATAAAATCTCTTATAAATTTAAAATTTCTATTTTATATTTTAATAATAATTTTAACAAATATTATATTTATTTTATTTAATGAATTATTTTGATAAAATTTAAGTCATTTTTGATTTCTACACATTTTAAAAAGGTTTGTTTTAATTTTTTGGAACAACTTTTATTTTTGGTGAATAGTGAAACTCGATAATTTATAAAATACTCTAAATAATTGATTTTTTTCATCATGCTTGAGTAATGGATTACGTAAATGAAAATTCGCTTGAACTCACATGCACTTAATAAATTTTTTCCCAATAATCAAAAATATTTCTTGTCATGAGAAAAATAATTAAATAATGAATTAAATATTCAAAAATCACTTCTATCCTCCACTATAAAACCCCCCTCAATCCCTCTTCTCTTAAGTCCTCTAAAGCCTATTTTATTTTCTACATTATTCCAAAATATCATCCTAAACTCCTCACTCACGTCCAAAATCCATTGGTCCTCTCAAAATTCCAAATATTGTCACCTAAAAAGGCTCTCAAAGAAGGTTAATTCAGGAGGTAAATTCCACTTTTAAATTATTTCACTTTCTTTTCAAGTTCATTTGTTTTATTTTCTAAATCACAAGTATTTTAATTTAGTTATGATTATGGAATAAGTTATTATCATATATCCTTTACCCTTATATTATGCTAGTAGTAAAGAAACACCATCCGAGATGTGCTAATTTACAACATTCAAGGATGGTGGGTATTAATTTTTTCTTCCCATCTCCAAATTTGGTCATGAAACCATTATTATAGTAAAAAAATACTGTAATTATATCTATTATAAGGTTCTACTATCTTTTTTAAACATTTAATTAATTTATAATGAAAAATGAGTTCATTTTGTTCAAAAATGGCCAATTTACTCAAACAATTATCATTAAATAATTAATATAATGATTCATCTTCACTCCAAGTAACCTAATGAAATTTAAAATAGTCTAACCATTTTTATATTCAATAATAAAATATAACTTTGACTCTATAAAACCATCCACATTTTACTCCATTCTCCATTCATGTATATAAGTATACCGATCATGAAACAAACGGACAAGAACAATGAAATTGAGCCTCAAACCCCTTCAAAAAGGACATGAATGAACTTATTAAGGTTATAATAAATCAATTAATCTAAGATTATGTTCTGTAATTATTAATTTATAAACTAGAATTTTTTTATTCAGGTCATTAAGATAATGAGGAGAACACCTTCTAACTTAAGGTAAGGGATTCCTCACCTCACTTCCATTTTTGTGAGATATTCCTTATTCACAACTATTACATTTGTATTGTGTATGTATACTAAAAATTGATTTATAATATCATTAATCTCCTTATTTTTATGGTTTTAAATGCATATATTTATGATTCTTAATATTGGGGCATAAAAATTGATTTATTACAAAGTGGTAAAGTATTTCTACCCGAACCTCCATTTTCATTTGGGTTATACTTATTCTCTACAAACATCAATTGAAATATTATTTATTCTTATTTACACTTCATTAATACTTTTTTAATGTGATATATATGTTTACCAACTATAATCGTTATTTATTTCATGGGGATTTACATTTTATAAAAGTATTATTAAATATTTATTCTTGAAATATAAGCCCAATTCCAGGGAACTTTTAAAATTGTTTCCAATTTTCAATTTATCTGTATAATCTGTTTAAATCAATATTTGACATTAAAAAATCACAATTTCTCACATTAAAAAAATATTTTGGTTAATTTCTGGTTTTATGAAATAAAATATTCCATTTCTCTTTAAAATATCTTTATTGAATTTCTTAATCCTCTCTAAAAAGTTTTATTTCTAATTTTTATTTAAAAACACATTTTACATGATTTAACTTCACATGGACAACATGTATGCCTCAAATTAAATATCAACGCCCTTACCTTTTCTTTTAAGGGATATACATGCTTAAAACCAGATTGAGGTCAAATATAAATGATTTTCTAAAAGAACGCTTCTTTCCAATGTAAAATGGATTTTTCTAACCTCACTTATCCTTTTATAAGATATATGCCTTGTTCACCACTTACTCCTTGAATGGGGTGTATGTACTTCCCCTGGGTATATCATATCGAGAGTCTTGTGTTTCTCATGATATTATAAGGGATTATGATTTTAATGTTTGAAGGAGCTATGTGACACTTTGGAATGTTTAAGTAATAAATCTTCATGATTTTTTCAGTGGCCTAATTTGAATAATTAATTATTTATGTCAACATCATTTGATGAATCTTGTATTTCATAGATGATTATCTCCTATGATATGAGCTAAAAAATATTTTTGTTGATGGGTTTCTGATTAGGTTGAATGTGTATGTTCTATCTTGATACCATTTTACATACTTGTCTGAATGGATAGTGTCTATGTTTAATGTCTAGGGAATGTTATTTACATTTCATATATTAGTTTCAATATAAATTTATATATTGTTTATCTTTATCCCCATTCATAGAATAATTCATTGGACTTAGTAAGTGTGTAGTGGGGCATGTTATATCCCCATGGTGAATTGGTAAGTCTCAAGAGATAAACTATGGTCTTGGCACGAGGCCTTGACAAAATGTAAATTTATGGTCTGGGCATGAGGCCTTGATCGTATAGTTATGATGTCCCACATTATGCATTCTATCATTAAGATGCTAGTAATTGACATTTCATGTGGTCACTCAACTAGTGGAAAACCCATGATTTTTTTATAATGGATTTATTTATTCATCACTTATTCATACAATGTTATAGTCATGTTTATTATTGAATGCTTTTGTTTTTAGTTATTCACCTACCAAATGTTTTTGTTTATTATATCTTCTGTTGTATTTCTTATCCTTACTGAAAATTTAATCTCGCCTCTTTTATTTTGTTTTAGTTTTACCTAGGATGTGAAAAGGTGTTTTATTAATGAATTTTAGGGATAAACTGTGACTTGTGGACGATCCAAATAAACTTATACGTTGTTTTTCATCTCATGTTGTAATGTTGATCCTATGTATGTATCTTATTATCCAAAACAACTGAAATATTTGGTCCTATGGGATACCAATTTCTTCTAATCATTCTAATTTAATGAAAGAATACACCAGCACTAGGATATTGGGGTTGGGGCATTACAAAAACCTTAAGTAGAATATGGATTCTTTTTAATGGTAGATAATTAATTTTTCAAAAAAAATTACTTACTTATTTTATTTTAATGTTTTTTAAGATGATTGTAAATCATCATAAAATGTATTTTAGTTTATTTTAAATAAAAGAATAAATTAAATAAATATGTAATTATAAATGGTTTTTAGTTAATTAATTAAATGTATATTAATAATTTTATTCATTAACATTAAATTTTATGATTTGATATAACATTCACACATTTTATAAGACATGACATATGTTCTAGAAATAATTTTTTTTATTTAAAAAATATTAGTTTAAAAAAGGTTCATAAATAATGAAATAAGCCTAATACGTAAAATGTTTAGATTAAAATTTTAAATTTTCCTAGATAAATAAATTTTATTTTTTCATAATAAAGGATCATTATTTGGATATTAGTTAAAACACCGCAGGCCTGGTTCACTTAGAAGTAACATGGCCCAAAATGTCATTTGGCCTCATGTGAACCTCCCCAAATGTGCAAGCCCACCTTGTAGCATCTTGGGTCTAATGATAGTATTATAGTGACACTATACCCTGAAGATCCATATTAAATAAAATGGAAGCTTAAAATAAATGTAACATACTAGAATATGATAATAAAAAAAAAGAAATAATAATATTGGAAATGTCAAATTAACCACTTATTCATGATCATGATATACCCAAATGTATAAGGAACATTATATATATCAGTTACATACATAAAATACATTAAATAACGGTATGATGATAAATAACTATTAAATATTAAATTTATCTCTTGAAGGAATACAATGTAAATTCTCAGTCCCCATCTCCCATGTTCTACATATCCCATAATTAAAAACATCAAGAAGCAAAATCCATGAACCTAACCTACTATCAGGGTAAAATTCTGGCTACTAATCAATGATTCAAATAGGGTATGATTAAAAATTAATAGGACACCAAAAATAGTGTCTAATCCATATATAGTATCTCAATATATGATGAAGTAGTGTGGATGTATATCAGAAGTGAAACACCAAGTAAATATAAACCATGACGCACTTAGGTTCCTCTTCGGACACCTGACTGGCCATATATGCTTCAGCCGATGCCTTATGTCTCTTTACATGAAAATAGGGGTTTAAACAAATTGAAATCCATAGATATAAGTCAAATAATACATGTGTTTCTCTTTACATGTGAGATCTTTGGCGAATCCAAGGAATATAGATACAATGATAATTTTGTAAGATTCTACATTAGAATAATTTGTATCAATCCATTTATCTAAAAAATGGACATGGAGAGTCATGCACAATAATTTATATAAATTAATTATAGGAATAACCATGTTAAATTATTTCAATAATTAATGATAATGAAAACCATGACCAATGATTTCTATAATTCATGATAAGAAAAATTGTATCCAATAATTTCATTTAATTGATAACAGGAAACACCATGTTTAATAATTATGAATTCCATGTCCATATCTATAATAAATAATAAGGGAAACTATGTCCTTATAATTGAAAAAAATTATGGAAAAATTTCCATAAATTAAATGGATGATAAGGAACAATATTTCCTCTAATTAGAATGAATGACTTGGAGCCCCATGTATAATATTTATTACCATTAAAAATCATTCAGATAAATGTTCTTTATTAGACTATCTAAGGAATTATATAGTAGGATACCAGTTTCACTTGGGGAATACTAAAATGACATTAAAATTCCATTAAATTCTCAAACATATGAATTTTTTGAGTATCTATGCAATTAAATAATAAAAATAAAATACACTTAAATACATTCTTATTAATAGTTCAATTATACAACTCAAAAATTTTCATTTTAAAAAAACATGAAGGCCATGGGATGTATCCATTCCCAACTATAATTTGACAAATATATTTCTAATTTTCAAATTCAATAACAACATGAAATGGGGGTGAATGTAATTATACAATCAAAAATAAAATAATATTTACTCTTTTATGTTAGTCCATCAAAATGGTCAAGTACCATGTGAGTTTATCTAATATGTTCAATGATTAATTTCATTCTATTTATTATATAACATCCATGTGAGAAATGATTAAAGTAGTACAATTAATTTTTTCTATCAAGTGTAATACAATTCCATTCAATAAATCATTTAATCGAAAAAATCCCATTCCATTAAAATAGATATTCAATGAATAATAATGGTGTTTTTGATAATTATGAGTATTTTTATTCAGGGAATATGATATGAAACACATAAGTGGTGGTATATCTTGTGGGTTATAACTCAATAAATGTCAATGGGTCTGAAAACATATAGGATATAATCTAGGAATTTAATTGTGGGAGTTTCACAATTTATGAGAAACACACGGTACATATAAAATGTGATATAAAAACACTTATTGTAGACGTACTATAATTTTAGTGAGATGTCATAAATCAAATACCCATATTATGGGTGATTGAATCATCCATTATTAAGATTTTATTAGAAATGAAATGAGAAATATTAAGTGAAATAGATAAATTAATTTAAGAGTAGAAATGTATGGTCATATGGAAACATCATCCAATATAGAGATAGAAACTAGAAAGTTAAGGAGGTGGAATCATATGCTTTTTACTAGAAATTCGACATGATGAACAACATTTAAATAAGACATCATATGAAGTAGTTCTATCCAAGACAAAAGTGTAATTCCCACATAGTTCCTCTATCAATTCATAAATTCTATTTAGGTAGGTTATCATAAATGCCAGTCTCTCACAACATATGAAGGATGATGTCATGATATACAAGATTATAATATCTCAAATAGTAGTACACTAAGATTGGATCAATATTAATGTTTCCAAATCACAACCAAATCTCACATCGACCAGGTTGTACCGACCTTATCCATCCACTAATAAAATGTCATCCAATAATGAATGTCATGGTACACCCACATGCCATATGTCTCCCAACAACTGATTTGATTAAAATAAACCCTCATCATTTAAAAATTCCATTAATATACTCAATTTTTTTGGTTTCGATATTCTAAAACATGATATATAAAGTAGTTGATCATCGGACAACACCTGACCACTTGGAAATTTTCTATACAAAGTACTAGTCCATAAATCCAACGTGAAAACATATCATTATAGATAGTTTGTGAACATTTCCTACCACCCATTAAAATAATGAGATCACAGTCCTATGATATTTCAATAAAAAAGTAATAGATGACATTACATCATAGAATATCAATCATATCATAAAAAAATATCCTTATAGGTCCTATAAATGTCAATAACCATTCTAGTGTTATTTTTTTTGAATAAATGCTGACATTAGCAAATTTTTTATAGAATAAGGTGTTAATTTTACATATCCTGGTTAACTATTCAAGCCACAAGAATTATAATTTAATTTGAAGACAGTCTCAACAACGAAGTACTATAAGTTATTTTTTGAAATCCTAAATGCATTAGCATTCTAATATTTCATAACCCTTAAAAATATTATTCATCATCACGAAAATGAGAATACAACTGATCATATGGACTCTAACGGTATCTATAATAATAAATAAAACCTCTTCTTTAGGTATAATTTGATCAACCCAATGATTTTATTCCATTAGTGTTCAATTAAAAAGAAACTAAGGGCCGCTATGTCATACATTTTACCAAATGATCAGATATCAAAACATAACCACTAAGCCCACCCGACAATCCCTATGTCTTATCACCCAAGAAATTCATTCCACTAAGTGGTTTCTAGAAAAACATCTAATGTGCTTGTAAAATATCTATAAAGAGGTAATATTAGATGTTGGTAACAAGATTATTAACCTACAAGGGACAAACCTAACAACATTAGAGTAATTACACCACATGATAATCATTAGATTCCATTGCATGATCATCTCCAAGAATCTTTCTATGGACCTTATTCCTGGAGTTTCATAATATTAATGTTATAATGATGAGGATATGAAAATAATAAGGTATCCACATAAGACAATACCCCCTCTGGGTTCGACTAACTAGATGACCATGTGACTACATTGAGGTTTTGTATCTTTAACTAAGATTCCTAGATATCTCAAACAATCATGATTTAGTAATTATTTTTCTAAATGACTCAACTATAAAATCTATGAATTCTTAACTTCATTGGAACTACCATAATGGGATAATTCCTAATTTTAGAATACATAATCATCTTTAAAAGGATAGTCACGCTTATAAGCTTAGTAGGAACTACCATATAACATTTATGTCCAAGTAGCTATAGAAATTATCTAACATTCATGGGAAACATTCTTTTTCCCATTTTGGACATATCTCAACAAAAATTTTAATGCTAACCCATCTGTGTGGGTTTTATCTATCAATCGTATTAATTGTTTTACTGAATTCATTTCACAATGATATATTTAGTTCAATTTAAAAGGCTCAAACATAGTCCATGTTATGTTATATTTATAAATAAAATGTTATAAAACTATAATTAACAATTAATTTAGCTTACTTAATACTAAATTATAGGAAAATTATCCCATAACATCCTTTTAAACATTTCATTTTTCCTTTAAATATAACAATTACATTAATTAATTAAAATTTCAATTCGAGTATAATGTGGAAAATAAAAATTTGGTTATAATTTCTATTTTAATTAACTAAAACATCATAATTATATAGATAATAATCAATAAATAGATCATTATCATATAAGTGTGAATCAACCATATACGGTGACACCATATAATTATAAAGAGCTATGCATAAGTTCATGCTGGCATTTTAAATTTCCATCTCTATTTATCAATTTCATACACCATAGGGATATATACCAGGGAATATAAAGATAGAGGAGACAAATGAGGGGCCCATCATGTCATCTTAGATTCAGATATTCTGGAATAACATCCCAATTTATGAAGTAAATAATCTTTAAATTAAAAATGGAATCCCATTTAGAGAAACCCCTTAATAGTTAATTTGACATAATTTTTACTCGTCCTTTGATGGGTAATCTCAAATGAATAATATATAAAAACTAACATATATGGGTTGAGTCACATATATAAGGATTCAGTTATGTGGGTTATCATTCCTTAGTTTTAAAGTCATGTTATTTATATGTTTCAACTAATATGCCATGTAACTATATTAATTCTTTAATGGTAGTTAAATAATAGGGATCATCGTTCCCAATTTATTGAGGCTCATACTAATTTTTTACATTTTATTTAAAACTAAAACACTTTTCCCATGAAACCAAAGGATCATGTCTCAAACAATCTGTATTTGATTATTTACGGTTCGACTATCAATATTTTTGGGAAACAATCATTTAGGTTGATGGAGAAACCTTAATTTTCCAATTAATTATCTCATTCATCCAAAATAAAAATTAGTCAATCCAATGATATGTCAGTCAAGGAACATACACTAAGTATCTAAAAATCAATACTTTTAATCTATATGGTATATAATCTTCATCAAACATGAATCAAAATATGCCTATTATGATTCATGAACAAACCTGGTCTCATGGAATATCCGGGGAATGTTAAAATATCAAAAATATATAACTATGAAGAAAATAAAAAAACCACTTTAGGTGAAATAATAATAAACTATAACTATGAACCATCACAAATTATATTCTAATCCAATGAAACTTGTTCCTTGTCCCATTATTGGGTTGGAATGACTTAGATATAAGCAATTTAGTATGTGATGACATATTCTTTGCCCCATGTTTTTATCCCAAAATATTAAGGGTCACTTGACCTAATACGAGCCTCTGAATATACCACAGGCTATCGACTAGTAGTGAGGGTATATTGTTTATACAGTGGGAAGACCATACCATCTCCAGTAGAACTAAATACAAAAAAAGAGTAAAAATATTAAATGATGAAGAATATGATAATTACTAAAAAAATTAAACACGGAAAAGGAAAATAAATCCTCCATGCGTGAACATGTCATGCCCTAATGTATATAAAAAATTAAAAAAAAAATTACCTAAAAGTGATACATAAAACATGAATAAAATAAAAAGTAATAAATAAATAAAAAATAAAAAAACTAGATGGAGGATAGAGTACATGATCTATCCTTATGCTCCCGATGTAGTTGCATAAGTTACTTCTTCTCCAGTTCTTATAGAGAAATAAATATGGAACTATCTATTTATGATGTTCTATTGAATATCTTTATTTAAACACCTATATAACTATATAACACTTATTATAATGTTTATCTCTCAGATCATATTCTCAAACATAATCCATATTAATAATATACTCCTCAAATTGAGAAAATATATAGAAAATATTATTATAATATGGATTTAGGACAACAAAAAGCTAAATTTTTGATTCATTTCATGATAATGGATCTATTATGAGATTCACTTATTTGGGATTGAGTGAGTCAACACAAATCGTTGATCCATATCAACTAGATTCTTCTACTTTTTCTCATTTCATTATGAAATTTGGTTTTGTTTACAAATAACTTATTATTTTTTTAGAATTAAATATTTATGATTTTGGAATGTGATGGTGAATATGGTATAATAAAGGACATATATTTTTTCCATTTTAATTTTTATAATGAATATCTAGCTGAGATTGTTTTGTAATGTAATCATATTGATCATAAGGTTGAATGTATAAGAGAAGAAGTTGGAGAACTCAATGATTATCTAACATATAAATTGAATAATATATATCAATGATATGTTAATATTATCAAATGCTATTCAAGAATTTCATCTTCAAGTACTCCTCATGTTTCTATAAAAAAAATTATAATTTGTTAGATTATTCTAGAGGATATTTGACTCTTATGTAAAATTTAAAATATGCTATGAACATGATGGAGATGGACCTTGGTGCTCAATGTGAGTTGTTATTTTATATGTTTATGGTTGTGAATTTTTATAATTATAGGAACACGTTCATTATAACAGGTTTCTTTAAGAATTACCTTTTTTGGATATTTGAGATATTCATATCTAAAAAAATGATGATTACCTTGGATTGATATTTATGGGTGTATATTTTTACCCTGGATTTTTTAGTGAATTGTGAAAAATATTCTAGTCATAGATCATATCTTGGATAAATTCATGATGGATAAGGATGAGTCTATATAGATCATAGGGCATGGGTGACAGATTGAATCAAATATCACCCAAATTTTATAGACATATATTTATCTAACAAACACTATAATTCTAGGTCCTCCTTCTCTTCTAGTTGTCAGTGTTTCATTAGCTACCAGTTTAGTGTATACAATTCTTAACACTTATTTTGGTATTAGAATCCCTCAAGATATAACCATATTAGATCTATCATGAAATGAAATTATGATTCCATGACCTTATTCTTATAATCTACATGATGAAACACCATCTATTTATCATTCTTAATACAACGAGAATGTATCTATTAATGAATAATGGTATTTTTGTATTAAATAATTAATTTGTATATACTGAATTCTATATTCATTTTTTTCAAGACAAAATCATCTAATTTATTATTATTTACACATTAGAATTATCAGAATCTTTCATGTACTCATTTTTTATAATCGCAATTTTAAGAGTAAATAATTTATAGCATAATATGGAAGAATTATTTAATTAATTAATCCATTAGTTCACTTTAATTTTTTATTTATTCAACGATTGGTGAATTCCAAAATGGTACATTTCCATATTACGTAACCAATTCCTTTTTTCAATGATCAAGAATAATTTTTATTTAATTGTTAATGAATTATTTACACAATGATTTTAAATTATTTCTCTAAAAAAATATGGAAACTTTATTAGGTTTTAGAGGGACCATAAATCCAGTAATCAAATGCATGAAGAATATCAAATGATCTTATGAACAAAAATTCTAATATGAGTTAAATGGGAAAATTATTTTATTGAACATGAGAGTATATGATCAATTATTAGAAGGATTAAGTATGTCACCTGAAGCAATCCTGAACTGATTTGAATTTTTCAACGTATAGAAGCAACCGAATGACCATGTTAATCGACCACATGTATAATTGATCAAACATGGTGGAATATTTTCAAATTACTCAATATAGTGAAGGTGTAACTAAGTGACCCAAAGGCAAAATGATGTGACTTTTTGTTATTTCAATATTATTCTAGTTGAACATTAATGTATTGGGTCAGCCACACATTATTCCCAATCAACCACATTATGTAATCAAGAAATCACATGTCATAGTAAGAATTGTCAAAATGTTATTAAATGATTGTATGATGTGTTTGAGTTACCAAATGTTTAGAAAAAGTGACTACATGTTTATTGGGCAAACCATGTATCTTTTGAGGATAATTAGTTGTAGTTTTTCCCATGTGTTGAACCTACCATGTAAAATCAATTTTTTTATGGAGCATTTATATTGAACATTCCCAATGAAAAATATATTTAAATAATATATTCTAGTGACCAAATTTGAAGAATGAGATGAATATTCAGAGAATTTAATTCTCCCTAATATCATATTCAGTGTCATCATTTTTATTTATAATTATTTAATATATATTTTGGAGGTAATTTTCTATATTTTAAGGGGAAAACTAGTTATGTAATGGCCAGATAAGTTATATAGGTCACAGATCTCAAAATCCATAAACCATGTAATACCAGGATTTCTATTGGATATTATTCGTTGAAAGAACTAAGAAGAACATTTTTAACACCATATATTCTCTTATAAATAATAGAAGATACTAAAAAAATAATTAAAACATATTAAACAGGTGAAATTTGATTTGTTTCAACACTGCATAAAACATTATCTCTCTCTATATCTATTTTTAAATTATTTTGAGTTATTCTCGTTTTATTTTTTTTATATAATATGTTTAAACTCATATAAAATAATTCATGAATAATTAGAAACTATTTATTTTATTTAATTTATATTTGTATTCCCAGGATAACTGTGGAAGTGGTTTTATGATAGAAAATTCAATTATGTGTACATTTGTAACCTGTGTTCCAAAACCATGGTCTAGATCATCATATTTCTATTAATAACTATTCCTGAAAATATGATAAGATTATGTGGTGATGACTCTATCTCAATTTGGGAAAAAATCACTTAATTTTATATTTCAATTCTGAATTTATCATTAGTTTTTTATAATCTAATTTAAAACATTTTTTTCAAATTAATTTAGAAAAATTATTCTTTGATTACTAACTTTACCCACAATATATATATAGTTTTATATAGTTCGATTAATATCAAAGTATTAGGATAATTTCATCATATTAAAAATGATTTTCTATCAGTCAATTGATATGTTATTTTGAAATATAAAATTAAGTATGCATAATATATTAGTTAATAAGTGGTTTTCTATGTTTTGGGTTATTGTTTAAAAAAAATTAATTTAAATTTCTATTTTATGCTCAATTCATCAGCTATTGATCACTCTAATCTAAGGAAAATGTATAATAAATTTTAATCATATTAAAAATTGTAATGTTATCATCAATCAATATATGGAGAATTTTTTATGCGGTATATGATGGTTATAATGAAAAGACTATGGTGTAAGAAGTACACGTGTTGAAAATTCAAGGTTTCCATTGAAATATAAAATTACATAGAGGAATTAAGATAAGTAAGTGAGAACAAACTCTTACTAATGTATGAGGTAATTCTAGGAGTACATAAATGGTAGAGTTTCGCGAGGAAATTTGATGTAATATCATTATTAGGAATCAGTGGATGTGTTCTCATTTTAAATGTGAAGAGAATGGTGATTCTAGAATTACACATTACATTACAATAATGGTATGACATTATTTAATGGTTAAAGACTCCAAAAGATTTAAATAGTGTAATGTGGGGTGAAATAATTTCATTAAAACCTTATCCATTAATTTTAACCCATTTTTTAAATTGGGTTTTTGTCATTTAGTATAATATTTTACAACGTTACAATGTTTTAATTTGGTAATTTAGTTTTAAAAATAATTTCTATTTTAGTGTAAATATAAGATAACTCATCATTTCAAATTATATTTTTACAGAATTGTTTTGGACCCACATAAAATAATTCAATTTATATTTAATATAAAATTTTGTTTTAGATTAATTCATTTAATATCTGGAAAAACATTTTTGTAGAAAAAACTTTTTTTCACCATTAAGTGTTCTAAATATTATTTAGCATGGAATTTAAATTGAATGAGTTTTCAAAAAAATTATATAGGTTCAAAAATTATATTAAATTAATTTTTATAAAATATTAAGTTATTTAATTAGATAAAAAACTCACTTATAATAAAAATATATTAAAAATTAATTATTTTACAATTATCAAAGTCAGTAACATTATCAATAGTAATCAACATTTTAGACCTCGAAAATGAAATGAATCATGTTTTATATTATGAAAATTCATATATAAAATGTTAATTCCATTTTTTGTGTAAATTTCTACAATCAATGTAAAAAAATTAATATAAGTGAATAAAAACGATGTTTATAGTAAAATATTACTTATGTTTCGAAAATGATAATCATTGGTTTTATATGTTCAACATAATATTTTGAAATGATTTAATTTATAGACATATTTTAAAATATAATTTTTTTACAAACATTAAACATAATTTTTATTATGGTTTTTTAACAAAAGTGATGGTATTAGAACAATTTGTATTTTATCAAACGCGAAAAAAAATCAATGGTTTTAGAAAAATCTCAAAAAATGATGTATGATAATATTAAAATGAAAAATAAAAATGATAGAAAAATTTCCAATTTAAAATTGTATAATTAATAAAATTATCTTTTAAATAAATAATATTTAAATAATGAAAATTTATTTTAGATAAAAAAATATACATTTAAAATTTATTTTCTTATTAGTTGTATTTCTCTGAATTTATAATTGAATTTAATATTTTTAAATAAAATATATTTTTGTATTAACAAGTTTCTTTATTAAGATTCATTTATGATGTCACATATAATTTTTTGGGCTTATAAGTGGAGTAAGCTGTCAAACATAGTATTGACTAAGGGAAAATATATTCCAATGTATCAGGTTATAACATCCCCAGCATAAATAATTTTTTTTCTAAAAATTATAATTATTACAAGTAACAACAAATACCTAAGGAAATACAAATGATAAAAATGGATCACTGTATTAATTATAATGATATATAGACATTCATATCTTAAATATGAATTTTTAATATATAATTTCAATCATAAAATAATTATATTAATTTTCTCAACCATTTATTCCAAATATTCCCTTATATCCATTTCCTATGATTTTCTAGAGGCTCACCACCCATGGATTCTCTATCAATATCATATACCAAATTAAAAAATAAACATAATATAATTAAAATAATATCCAATATAATTGAAGTGCATTGTGTTGCATTTGTTTTCAATGAGGCATGAAGTTGTCATGGAATGAATGGATGTCAAGGAATGTCAAGATGTGAATGACAAAGGTTGTGATGGTGATGGTGATGAATGGAGAATGACCATGGTACTAAGATGCATGTCACTTAGGAGATTCACTAAGTAACATAGGAGATGATGGTTGAAACATTCTCTAGTCAAATATGACGATTGATGAGCTGATCTTTAAGTTCAAAGAACTTGTATCAACTGGATACAATGTCACAACAATGTTTGAAGACCATGCATTGTACTGACAATGCATGAGGAGATGAAGAGAGCCATCCACAACTTCTAAGTGGATGAAGTGAGCTGAAGAAGACCATGTACTAATTCTTAGTGCATGACAATGTGAATGTGATCCAACTTGACCTCTAATTGGATCATTGAAGAATATTGAAGATTTAATTGATTCGGGAGTTCGGTTGAAGATGAAGAACCTTCAAGAATTCACTCCTAAGTAATGAGTATATGTTGAGGAGATTTGAGGTATTCTAATGAAGAAGAGAAGGGAAGAAATGAAGAAGAAGAGTAGTGGCATTTGGAATATTCACTTGGTTACTTTGTTTTTATACAAAGTCCTAAGTGTTTTACTAGCAAAAAATAGCCACCAAGGAAGGCCAGCCGAGGGATCACCCAAGGCACATATGGGCCTAAGGCGCCATGCCCATGGGGAACCCTCAAGGCCAAGGCGCTCCCTGAGGCAGAAGGTCGGGGCCGTGTATAAGCCCCGAGGCCACGCGGTGATGAAGCCCGCGCAGCATGAGCGCAGGGAGCGCACCAGTGTGTGCATGGTGGGCGTTAGGAGCGCGCCCGCAGGAGGAGCATAGTGGGCGCAGAGTGCGCCCGCAGGGAGAACACGGTGTGGGGCGGCATCGTGGAGGGAGAAGTGCAACTGAGAGTTGAGCGGCGGCGCTAGGTTTATAAGCCGCGGCAAAACCGCGCCCCATTTCGATGTGGGACGCGGAAAAATCTCCAAGAGCGCATCCTGGCCGTCCGAGTGATCGCGCGGCTGATCTCCGCCGCTCATCGCATCGCGCCGCTCCTGTTCTGATCGCGGCCGTCCGATGTGTTTCATTCGCCCGATCCAACGGCTCCCGACTCGTCTCCTTCGTCGAGCCACCCCGAAGCCACCTGCGAGCTCCGTTCGAACCAGGAGCCTCCTGAACGATGATTTCGAGCTCCCGACCACCATTTTCGAAGACGAAGGCTCCATTGAGTTCGTCTGAGCCGTATGAACACAACCATGCTTTAAAATGAGCTTGCATGCAACTAGTGGGAGAATTCGAGTGAGGCTGAAGGCAAATGAAGTGCCGAGGCCTTGAGCATCTATGTTCTGCATGGTTTGGACCGAAAGAAGCCATGCATGTGTTTGAAAGTCGCATGCACGTAGAGGAAAAAATAAAGGAAGAAACCCGCGATGAAACAGCGAAGGAAAACAAGATTTGGAGAAAATCTTGAAGATCCGAAATCTTCGGTGATTCGAGATTTATCTCACGCGGAAGACATGAGGCATCTCTGCCTATAAAAGGAGAGGCCGAGACCTCATTGTTGCTTGCTGAAACTCTGTTGAAATTCCGAGTCCCGTGAGAGCTCTGCCTCACGAAGTTGAAGCCCCGAGCAAGTAGACTTGCGCGGCTTGAGTTACTTGCGCGCTACTTCTTTGCGCGACAAGAAGAAGGAGGAGGATGGGATCCCTGTGCGCACCTCTTGCGCGACAGGAAGGAGCCGAGCCGCGTATTTGCGCGCTCGAGACTCTTGCCCTCGCTGCCCGCAAACTTATGCGGCAGGAGGTGCTTGCGCGACAAGAAGTGCTCTTGCACCCTTGCTCTTGCGCGCCTTCCTTGCACCCAAGGAGTTCAGGCTGTGTGTGCAAAAACAGAAGAAGGCAGTGTTGAAGAAGAGAAGTTGCACCCTTGCGCACCTCCTTTGAGTTCGGGAGGAGTATAACTACACCTACGGGTTAAGTGTTTGAAGGCAGTGAAGGCCACCACATCTTGTGTGTGTTTGCAATTGAAGAACCCGAACCCAAGTGTGTGCTAAACAAAGTGGAGGCCGTAGCCTTTGGTATGTGAAAGAAGAAGTGAAGGCCAAGTCATGTGTGTGCAACAAGTGAAGACCACAACTCAACCTATGTTGTGTGTGTGTGAAAATTAAAATTAGTGGCCGAACCTTAGTGTGTGTGCAAACCAAAGTGTGTACACACTAAGAAGAAGAGAAGATATCCACACTAGTGTATAACACACATTTATGTGTGTAATCAAAAGAGAATACAGTGTGTGAAGTTTAGTGAGAAGGTGTGTTCTTAAAGTGACTACACCCTTTGAGGGTTTATTTCACCAAGAGGAGAAAAAGAAGAGTGCATGCATGCACGCATGCACGTGCACACGTGAACAGAGCCAAATCAGTGGTGTGCATTTGAGTTGTCCAAGACCAGGAGGTTCTTGAAGAATTGAGAAGTCCATGCAATCAGTGCATGAGGAACCAGAGATTCCATGCACTCAGTGCATGAAGTTGAAGTGATGTGAGACTGGACCAGACTGAAGTTAAAGATATCAGTTGTCTGAGTATTCAGTAGTTGGAGAGAAGCCAGGTCATCCTTAGAAGAAGGTGATAAAGCCTGAGCAAGACGAGAAGACCTGATCAACTCAAGTGATCAGAGGTACAGAGCAAGGCCAGCAGTCTTTATCCCAGACTGCTGAAGATACTTGAAGAAGCTTAAAGTGAAGAAGAGCTACTCGTGTGACTCGAGGAGCCAAGAGAAGACCCTGTGGGACTCAGGGAGAAGAAGTCTTCAGTGGGATTCTGGAGCAGGACAGTGGGACTCTGGTAACACTGTGGAACGTAGTATAAATACCCTCCTGTGGGACTCAGGAGAGATACGGTGGGAAGCTGTATCGACCATTGTAATTCTAACATGTTATAATGGTAGAATCCATGCTGGGAGAGCATGGCAAGGATGTAGGCCTTTGGTGTCGAACCTTGTAAATCCTTGTGTCCTGTGCCTTTTCATTACTGCATTATCCGGGAAAGGTTGAGAGACATAAGAAGAGTGGATCGAGGCCTTAACAAGCCATAGAGGTTTAATTGATAAGAATCAATTAGTAAAAAGTTTTAAGGGATCACTGATTCACCCCCTCCCCCTCTCAGTGATTCCCACTGATTTGGGCACTTCAATTGGTATCAGAGGGAGGTTACCTCTAAAAGATCCAAGAGAGTCTTTATGAAGTGAAGATTTGAGGAAATGAGTGACCAGCCTCAAATGGAGATATCTGCCAAGACTCTGAAAAACAGAATGAAGAAACAGGCAAAGAAGATGAAGAAGAAGGTTGTTGCAATCAGAGAAACTCCTTCTATGGAAAGAAATGTGAAAGTCACATCAGATGAAAATTCCTTTTATCATTCTTCTGATGAAGCCTGCTCTAGCTGTGATGAAGATGGAAGGAACAATGATCTTCTAAATGCAATCAAATATCTTCATAAGACAGTCCCCAAGGAAGTGGCAATGTGTATAGCTACAGGCCTCCTTGATCTTCAAGAAGAAAAATTACAGCTAGAAGATGAAGCCAATTCTCTGGAAGTCCAATTGGCTAAAAGGGTTGGTATAACCAACACTCTCAGAAAGCTGGTGAAGGCTAAAGATGAAACTGTTTCTCTTTGCAATGAAAGATATGAAGACACTGCTGAAGAATTGCAAAGAAGCCTTTCTGAGAAAGAAATCTTTATGATAATGATCAAAGAAGTTTTCCATGCACTGGAGAAGTTGCACAAAGTTTCAATGAATGTCAGAGATGCTCAACTTGAAGACAAAGTCAAAATGGTGAAGGAGCTTGAAAATTCATTGCTAGAAATGAATAAGGTGCATGAAGACCAGATGAAGCAGCTGGAAGATAAATGGGAAGGAAGGCTAAGAACTGTTGAGGATGAGAAGAACTCCCTTAACATGAAATGCTTAGAACTAGAGGTGATATTGAAAAATCTGCAATCACCCAAAGCTGAAGTCTCCCAGTCAGCTGAAAGAAGAAATGTTGCTACTCAAGTGAGCTTTGAGAAGGATGATTCTAAGAGAAAGACATCCTCTAATGAAAGGGAAACATCTTCTAAAAAGAAGGTACCATCCATATTATCTTGTACTAATGTTTCTAATTATGTTTCCACAAAAAGTGCAGGATGGAAGAATAATTCCAAAAAAGTATGGATGAAGACAATGAAGAAAGAAAGCTCTCCTGAAGCAGCACAACAATTCAAGACAAGTACCCTACAATCAGAAGGAATCAAAAAGTCAAGATTTGTGGGTCAATGTTGGTGTTGTAATAAGTATGGGCACTGTGCAAAGGATTGTTGGTACAATCCACTAAATGTCAAAGCACAAAGGAAGCCCATGCCTAGGGAGAGCAAGCCAGAAGGAAAGAAGCAGCATCCATAGGTCCAGAGACATCTGTTTACTGCAAATAGATTTGGACTACTTGACAACATCTGGGATGATTGCAAAAGTGGTCAAAATGATACATGTCAATCTCCAACTGTATCCAGAGCTAAAAAGAAGAGTAGATCACTGAACCTGGCTAAAATGGAATCCTTGGGAAGCAAGAATAAAGTTGAAGATGCTCCCAATAAGGTTTTGAAAAAGGAAAATAAGTCCTTGTAATTCAAAACCAAGAAGGGTGATGCATCAACAAGAGCCACCAAGAAGACATGCTTCTACTGTGGAAAGAAAGGTCATACCATGGATATTTGCAAACAAGCCATGGAAATCAATAGAAGCCAACTGAACTCAAACAAACAATCAATCCAAAAGAAGCAGAAGGGATTGATTGAAAACAAGTTTCCTATGAAAGGTATCTTGACAGCATCAAAAGAACCATGTGGAACTTCCAGAACTGAGGCCACACTTCCAAATGACTTGTTAATCATATGGACAAATCAGTTGCAACTTTCCAAAAATCTGCAGAGAGCTGAAGATGAAGTTCTGGCAATTGCTAAGGCAAAAGGGAAGAAGAAGGTTTCACATGAAGATGTTTTGAGAACCACACCAGCACAAACATCAATGAAGATCAGATGTGCAAGTGTGAAGAATGGTGAAAATGGGACATCTCGGTTGAGAGAATCTTCTCAACCTTGTTGTTCACATTGATGAACCAAGGAGGTTCCATCTTATTCCCTTATACTATTGGTATTTACATGTGCTGACATTGCAGGGAATTGAAGATGATGATCATTCTCAACTGGAGGATGGTTTGGACAGAATGGAGTGCACCCCTTGAGGGGGATCCAATCTGGAGAAGATGATGTTCTGAAATTAATATCATCTTGAGAAAGTAGATGAAAGGGGGAGCTTTATCTTTGCACCTGAACATTCTAATGTGTTTTGTGAAGTATGTGCAGGATTCAGCAATTCATTGAATATCTGAAAAAAAAAATCAACCCCTAAGCATGATCTCACATGTATTGTGAATGTTGGACAGCATTGAGTTCCTTGGTTATATCACTCTTGTTTTCTACACCGGGTTATCCCAAGTAGACTTAGAGTTGATCAACTAAAGGTTCTTTGCTAAAGAAGAACATGTGACATCATCCCTCTCCTAGTGTTTTTCAAGAAGATGTTATTCAAAGGGAGGAAGTGATTTCTGAAAGAGAACCACACCACACCTTTGCATTTGATTGCCAATAAGGGGGAGAAAATATTGGCACACATATTGACCCATTAATATGTGCTGAAGGAGTGTATTGACAACAAATACAAAGGGGGAGATTGAAGTGCATTGTGTTGCATTTGTTGTCAATGAGGCATGAAGTTGTCATGGAATGAATGGATGTCAAGGAATGTCAAGATGTGAATGACAAAGGTTGTGATGGTGATGGTGATGAATGGAGAATGACCATGGTACTAAGATGCATGTCACTTAGGAGATTCACTAAGTAACATAGGAGATGATGGTTGAAACATTCTCTAGTCAAATCTGACGATTGATGAGCTGATCTTTAAGTTCAAAGAACTTGTATCAACTGGATACAATGTCACAACAATGTTTGAAGACCATGCATTGTACTGACAATGCATGAGGAGATGAAGAGAGCCATCCACAACTTCTAAGTGGATGAAGTGAGCTGAAGAAGACCATGTACTAATTCTTAGTGCATGACAATGTGAATGTGATCCAACTTGACCTCTAATTGGATCATTGAAGAATATTGAAGATTTAATTGATTCGGGAGTTCGGTTGAAGATGAAGAACCTTCAAGAATTCACTCCTAAGTAATGAGTATATGTTGAGGAGATTTGAGGAATTCTAATGAATAAGAGAAGGGAAGAAATGAAGAAGAAGAGTAGTGGCATTTGGCATATTCACTTGGTTACTTTGTTTTTATACAAAGTCCTAAGTGTTTTACTAGCAAAAAATAGCCACCAAGGAAGGCCAGCCGAGGGATCACCCAAGGCACATATGGGCCTAAGGCGCCATGCCCATGGGGAACCCTCAAGGCCAAGGCGCTCCCTGAGGCAGAAGGTCGGGGCCGTGTATAAGCCCCGAGGCCACGCGGTGATCAAGCCCACGCAGCATGAGCACAGGGAGCGCACCAGTGTGTGCATGGTGGGCGTTAGGAGCGCGCCCGCAGGAGGATCATAGTGGGCGCAGAGCGCGCCCGCAGGGAGAACACGGTGCGGGGCGGCACCGTGGAGGGAGAAGTGCAACTGAGAGTTGAGCGGCAGCGCTAGGTTTATAAGCCGCGGCAAAACCGCGCCCCGTTTCGATGTGGGACGCGGAAAAATCTCCAGGAGCGCATCCTGGCCATCCGAGTGATCGCGCGGCTGATCTCCGCCGCTCATCGCATCGCGTCGCTCCTGTTCTGATCGCGGCCGTCCGATGTGTTTCATTCGCCCGATCCAACGCCTCCCGGCTCGTCTCCTTTGTCGAGCCACCCCGAAGCCACCCGCGAGCTCCGTTCGAACCAGGAGCCTCCCGAACAATGATTTCGAGCTCCCGGCCACCATTTTCGAAGACGAAGGCTCCATTGAGTTCGTCTGAGCCATATGAACACAACCATGCTTTAAAATGAGCTTGCATGCAACTAGTGGGAGAATTCGAGTGAGGCCGAAGGCAAACGAAGTGCCGAGGCCTTGAGCATCTATGTTCTGCATGGTTTGGACCGAAAGAAGCCATGCATGCGTTTGAAAGTCGCATGCACGTAGAGGAAAAAATAAAGGAAGAAACCCGCGATGAAACAACGAAGGAAAACAAGATTTGGAGAAAATCTTGAAGATCTGAAATCTTCGGTGATTCAAGATTTATCTCACGCGGAAGATATGAGGCATCTCTGCCTATAAAAGGAGAGGCCGAGACCTCATTGTTGCTTGCTGAAACTCTGTTGAAAATCCGAGTCCCGTGAGAGCTCTGCCTCGCGAAGTTGAAGCCCCGTGCAAGTAGACTTGCGCGGCTTGAGTTCCTTGCGCGCTACTTCTTTGCGCGACAAGAAGAAGGAGGATGAGGAGATCCCTGTGCGCACCTCTTGCGCGACATTAAGGAGTCGAGCCGCATATTTGCGCGCTCGAGACTCTTGCCCTCGCTGCCCGCAAACTTATGCGGCAGGAGGTGCTTGCGCGACAAGAAGTGCTCTTGCACCCTTGCTCTTGCGCGCCTTCCTTGCACCCAAGGAGTTCGGGCTGTGTGTGCAAAAACAGAAGAAGGCAGTGTTGAAGAAGAGAAGCTGCACCCTTGCGCACCTCCTTTGAGTTTGGGAGGAGTATAACTACACCTACGGGTTAAGTGTTTGAAGGCAGTGAAGGCCACCACATCTTGTGTGTGTGTGCAATTGAAGAACCCGAACCCAAGTGTGTGCTAAACAAAGTGGAGGCCGTAGCCTTTGGTATGTGCAAGAAGAAGTGAAGGCCAAGTCATGTGTGTGCAACAAGTGAAGACCACAACTCAACCTATGTTGTGTGTGTGTGCAAATTAAAATAAGTGGCCGAACCTTAGTGTGTGTGCAAACCAAAGTGTGTACACACTAAGAAGAAGAGAAGATATCCACACCAGTGTATAACACACATTTATGTGTGTAATCAAAAGAGAATAAAGTGTGTGAAGTTTAGTGAGAAGGTGTGTGATTAAAGTGACTACACCCTTTGAGGGTTTATTGCACCAAGAGGAGAAAAAGGAGAGTGCATGCATGCATGCATGCACGTGCACACGTGAACAGAGCCAAATCAGTGGTGTGCATTTGAGTTGTCCAAGACTAGGAGGTTCTTGAAGAATTGAGAAGGCCTTGCAATCAGTGCATGAGGAACCAGAGATTCCATGCACTCAGTGCATGAAGTTGAAGTGATGTGAGACTGGACCCGACTGAAGTTAAAGATATCAGTTGTCTGAGTATTCAGTAGTTGGAGAGAAGCCAGGTCATCCTTAGAAGAAGGTGAGAAAGCCTGAGCAAGACGAGAAGACCTGATCAACTCAAGTGATCAGAGGTACAGAGCAAGGCCAGCAGTCTTTATCCCAGACTGCTGAAGATACTTGAAGAAGCTTAAAGTGAAGAAGAGCTACTCGTGTGACTCGAGGAGCCAAGAGAAGACCCTGTGGGACTCAGGGAGAAGAAGTCTTCAGTGGGATTCTGGAGCAGGCCAGTGGGACTCTAGTAACACTGTGGGACGCAGTATAAAGACCCTCCTATGGGACTCAGGATAGATACGGTGGGAATCTGTATCGACCATTGTAATTCTAACAAGTTATAATGGGAGAATCCATGCTGGGAGAGCATGGCAAGGATGTAGGCCTTTGGTGCCGAACCTTGTAAATCCTTGTGTCCTGTGCCTTTTCATTACTGCATTATCCGGGAAAGGTTGAGAGACATAAGAAGAGTGGATCGAGGCCTTAACAAGCCATAGAGGTTTAATTGATAAGAATCAATTAGTAAAAAGTTTTAAGGGATCACTGATTCACCCCCTCCCCCTCTCAGTGATTCACACTGATCTGGGCACTTCAATAATACTAGTAAATAATCATATAAATATGAAAAAATCTGAATATTCCTTCACTAATGAAACATTCATCTCAACCTACAGTGGTTTCAATTGAAATATGATTTAATTGTATCAACCATTAACTATTTTAGTATAACCAATGTCATCCTTGGGAAGATTTATATTTGGTTCTTCAACCTACAATAATGATGTGATCAAATCCATAATAATGTTTCAGAAAGAGTGTGAATTTACCAAGAATATTTCCCAAGTGTTTCTATCTATGCGATCAGTCTTTGGCCCATTCATATTACACCGAGTTAATATTGAGATGATTATTAACTCGAATTTCCAACATGAATACCTCTATAATAACATATACCATAACCCCATCCCATTTTTTGTGTCCAAATAAGTATGTAATTTATAAGAGTATAATATACTCAATAAATTACTACAACTTCAGGATGTAATGTTATATTTATTAAAATTCATAGGTTTTTCACAAAATTTCCCTCATATTTATTACCCAAATAAAAATACAAATTTCCAATAAAATATAACTCCTACCATGATACCAAATGGGACATTATAAACCCACACTTCCACGATTGTTTCTGAAATCACATTCCTTAAATACTGACTCTGATAAAGAGTTTAACGAAACAATATTTTTTTTAAAATATTTTTAAAATATAAACATTACATCTCAAAATTATCAAGTAATGAAAATAATATATTATTTATTGTCATTGTGGATAAACTATATTAGAGTCTTTTTTAATGAAACTTCTGAAATTTTTCTCTTATCTATCCTTACAATACTCCCCTTTAGACAACATAATCCTTATAATCACATTCATAACCTAGATAATTAAAATATAATAAACTTATGAGCATAAATTTTTAGAAAACTGAAATTTTATTTAACATATCTCCAAGGGTTATATTGTAATTATATGGGAGAACATTATTAGGTGAGAAACAACATATTAAAAATATTTAGGGAAAGTAAAAAATGTTTCTAATGTCATGATATAACGACATGTAATATCAGATGATAAAACATATTCCATTGTAATAGAGTTTGAGATAACAACAATGAGGAATTGGGTATAATCATATCCATATAGAAAATTTTTCATGAAATTCAAACATAGAGTGGTATGGAAGTAAGAAAAAACATATGATTAAAACCATCATCTTGTGACCAAATTAAAATAATTCCACCATTTATGTTGTGAGGAAATCCATTTATGTTGACAGTATATATTATGAACAATTAAAATAATGTCAATTCTATTGGTATTGGTGTACTAACCTCGTTCCATCTTAGGAATGGGCTACATCCTATGTACCCTTTCGGGATTTTTATTCTTCTATTATATACTCTTGGTCTTGGGCTATAACCCATTTACCCTCTATGGATTGTGATATTACCATTTTAAAAACTAAGACTTAGTATACAACCCATTTAACGTATTTGGATTGGTATATATGCTCTGAACCCAATGGATCTTGGGATACCACCCAACAATCCTCATGTGGTTTGGATAATACACGTGTAACCATTTTGAACTCATGGGATATAAAACATCAAATATTGCATTATTCGTTGATTTATGACACCTCCCATCAATCATGAATACATTTTTTCTCTAATTGAAAACAATAATGCATCACATAATAAAGAATCCATGGATTGAAAAACCAGTTTCATAACATTTCTAGATAGTGTCACCATGATTTATCTCTAAAATGTAAATGATTAATTCTCAAAATTCAATCACCTAAAAGAGTTTTTAAGAAAATTGATTGCATTATAATAGATACCCAAGTATTTTACCATATTTTCTTATGATTTATGACATAAATTTCATGTAATTATTACATAAATATCTGTGGGTCTAGTGTATATTCATGACTTGGTTTAGAAAACATATAAATAGATTATTTCATCATCAACATATGTTTTGATGATTTTCAGTTCATTTATCTGATGTCACTTTGGTAAGTTCAATAAGGTCAATGAGACTGTTATTTAATAATAACCTGAATAATAACTATGATATAATTTTAATTTTAATACATAAAAAATAATTTTAATGAAATATATGTAATATTATTATATAAAACTAACTACAATACAATCATTAAGACGATAGACCAAACATATGCTTGAGTGACATTTCAATTTGTCAACAAACACAATGGAAATAATTTAAGTGTTTTTTGACATTCAGAAATTATAATTATATCATAAATATCATTTTTTTTATTTAAATAATATTATATATACCATCCATCAGATGCGATAATAAAAAACTAATCACACTTATTTGTAGATGTGACAATCCACAAATACTCTTGGATGATATTATAATCATTAAATGAATAGAAACATAAGAAAATGTCTGAAATATTAATTTTTCAAACATATAAATATTTATTTCATATCATATATATAAATTAAAATAATCATAAAAAATATATAACATATATAATGTTAGAAAACGAATTATATTGGTTCATGGGGTGGTATTCCTCTATACCCATGAACACTAGTTTAGTTTCCCATTTGATGGAAGATGAGAAGAATTTTTTTTCTACCACTATGATAATAAAATCCATTTATATATTAGGTACTTATTATAATATATCAAACTGAATAAATAATATTAAAATGAGGAGGAAGAATAATTAAATCGAACTGCTTGATTTATAATGATATATCTTCTTCATGAAACCCTTTTTTGTTTGAACAAAAATACTTCATATGAGGGTATTATTATAACAATAGGACACTTGGATGTGGTAAGGGAATTTAAGAATTTTTTTTGGGAATTTATAAACCCAACGTCATTTTAGTAGTGAAATATGGGGGATAGTAGGCTTCTTCTTATAGGATAGTAGATGTGGAATTTTTTTAAATCCCCAAAACTATTAAATAATGAGATGAAAATTTCTGGAATGGTGCCTAAAAAATTGATAAATGTTATAGTGGAGGAAATATAAGGTCTATAAAAATATAAACCACTAAGAGGATAATATTTTTTAAATCTTTCATTCACTTTAACTCAAATGTTAGTCAATTTAAACATTTTAATTTTCACCATGGTAAAAAGTTTTTATTATGGTATTTTATAATTTAAGACTATATATAAAATAAGATTTATTATATATTTTGATCCACATATTCTAAATATTAGATAATATTTATTAAATAACATACTTTATGTGTTGAAAATTAATTTTAATAGAAGTTAATGTAACACACAAAACCCTATTATAATCATAACCGTGGTAATTATTTTAAATATTTTTAATATTAATTAAGAAAAAAATTAAGTTAATGTTGTTAATTAATATTTATTGTTATGAATAAAAACACAGAATCCATTAATTCTATTCAATTATTTTCCTAACTAATACAATTTATAATTAAACCCAAAAAACATGTCAAAAATAGTTTTTCATGAGTTGCATTTTTCAAGAAATATATAATCTTTTATTAATTATATGAATAAAAATCCTCATTATTGGAATTTAAATTATTATAAATCTATATATATTCTATAAATTTCATTTAAATAATTCCTTAATAAGTATTATTCAAATGAAATTAAATGTATAAACATTATGCAGCTATGAACAGTTTGTAGAAAACCATTTTTTCGAATGAATTTATCTTTTACCAAAATCATGAAAAATTATAATAAAATTGAAATCAATTATATCATTATAAATTTAATGGTTTATATGAATTTTAATATATCATCCAAAATATAATTTGACATTAAATTACTTTATTTAATGAAAATAAATTAACATATTTGAAATACTAGTAATTTCCACTCTTCCCTTGAAAAATCAATCATTTTAGAAAAATCCCTAAATGTCACCCTAAGAAAATTTTTACATATATATTAAAAAAATAAAATTTATTTTATAAAAAATAATTTACAAACATATAATGTATGATATTTTATCTCTATTTTTTTGGATATTATATGGATTATTTTTTAGATTAGGCATTGTGATGGTGTGTGATTTAGAGGCCCAGTGACTCCAGAATAAATGTTACTAATATTTAAATGTATTAAAATATAAAAATAAAATTTTTCAAAAAATTATAATAACTTATAAATTGTTGCACAGATTAGAATTCTGAGGGCACCATTGAGTTCAGATTGCACATTTTACCCTCAGTGAACCTTAAAATTAGTCGATGTGGTCCATTTGTGGAGAAGTCACCACATACGTAGAAAATGAATAAAACAATTGATTAAATTATTTTATTCCCATTTTGTTGTTGAAATTATATAAATTCTTTAAATATAAAATTATGGATAAATTATAGGGTTGGTCGCATAACCATAGAGATGTTGGAGAGACGTTGGGGAGTGTTGACAGATTCCTCTCAGTGGAAAGATGACAAAAATGTGAACTAATGATCATGAAACATCAAAATTGATGGATCATGAAAATGTAAATAATTTAACCTCATTCTTCCTAAATGATAGATCCAAATTGAGATAAGATGTGTGTTTTATTTAGATTTATTCCATGTTCGTGAACTCTAAGATGAATGAGAATCAATCAATGAATAGATTGATCCACATTTCGATCATCTGGTGGGATGAAACTATTTTGTAGTGTTTTTATGGTTGTTTTATATTTATGATTTTATTTATTCATATGTATTTAAAATTTTGATATATTTATATTTACATGAACATTGATCAAGTTTCATTCCACAAATTAGTTCTTCTGATTTTCATACCCCATTCATCATTCATCATTTGTGTACTTCATTTGGTGTGAAACTTGACTTATCCTGGCCGATTGATCATTTAGAACCCGTTTCATGGAGAAAATATTAGATATCTTATATCTGGGATTAGCATGGAATGATGTTGGTCTGATGATTGAAACATAGTGATTTAAAAAATAGAGGAAACCAAAATTCACATTCTTCTATGTTATTCAGTTCATAATGAAGAACAAATATTTGATCCATTTTTTATGTAAATATGATGATGGAATTCGTTGTTAAATGATTAAATGGATTAGATGAGCTTATATCATTGATTTTATGGGAAAAAATAATTTGGTCAATGGCCAGAAGTGAATGAGGTGTGTGGGAGAAGCCCATGAGTTTCTAAGAAATCATGATCTAAACACCCTGTGAACCAGATATACACATCATGTGAGGACCCCTTCACTGAAAATATTGTTTTTAAGGATGTTAAGTATCACATGATAGTGAACCCTATCACCAAGTGTGTGTTCAGTCCCCAGATACTTGGTTTATACCTCATAGGGCACACATACAAGGGGTGGAGTACACATGTTGTCTACACAGTGTGTACACCCCCCACATTGACACAGGTTGGACCAAGTACATGGGAAAATCCGCGTACTAGTACATCTACACAAGTTCAAGGGAGGAAAACACATAGTGACTCATTGTTAGACTACATGGGTTGCCTACACACCATGTTGTACTACACAGAAACAACTTTATGGCATGATCCATATCCACAGGAAGGAAATGGGGTCATGTGAAATTATGTTTAACCTCTAGTATATGACCTGTACTATTTTATACATGGCATAGATCTATTTTCATACATATCCTAGACATCCTCTTTTTGGTTTTGTTCTGCTTATCCTTTCCCTTAGGGTTAGTATGGAATTATTTTGTACTCCTAGGACTATTATCTATTCCACTTGACATTATGGATAGAGTTGTTGGAATCCCTTAGAGAGGAGGATATTGAGATCATCTGTTCAACATCAGGTCCTAGGTAATTTTCTGGGTATAATTGTAACAATAAATGCACAAGTGGTCATCCTCTACATAGAATGTTAATCCTAATTGATGTTATCACCCAATGGACATGGTAGTGTTCCTCAAATATGTATCATGTTATCTTGGGAATAGTAGTAGGTACTTTTTCACGATTTGCACAAATGTGTAGTACCACATGGATGGACATCATTATGGATATAGGACTCAAAAGTGTATCATCCTAGATGAGTAATTCATGGATCTTTGGAGATGGAATAATAGATTTGGTATAGTATGGTTGTTATTTTCCTCTAGTTCATGTGTCCTAGATAAAATGTATATGGATATTCATGTTATATGTGTTTTATAAATATACCTATGTAGTGGTGAATGTATTTACTTATTCATATGATTTGTGGTTTTATGCTTCCAACAGAGTGTTGTTATACATACCCATGCATGGACTTTTCATGTACATGTCATGTATTTTTCAGATGATCGACGTTTTGATAGAGTCGTAGATGGACCATGACTAGATGGTGCTTAGTAAGACCATAAATTCTATGGAGTGTTGTGGTGAATTTCATACAACAGTCCCAACACCATTACATTAAGGTTGTATTTGTGTTACAGACTCATTTTAGTGTGCTAGTATTTGGACCTGTTTAGATTCTTTTACATCCATTCATACTATGGTTAATTGATTTACATGTATTCACACATGGTTGGATTTTTTTTACATTTAATCATTTTTATAGTCTTGGATATGTGTTTATATGAATAGGTACTTAGGATATGGCATCCCCTATCATTGATAGGCCTACTCAGTGCCAGTTTCCATCCCCTGGACAATTAGTTATGGGTTTGGGGAGTTATGAAATTGGCCCCACTAAGATGGGTCATGAATGATCTATATTAGTGGTAGTTGTTTCCATCATCGGATTGTGGGTCTTTGAGATTGGTTTGGGTAAATAGTGTTATGTTTTAATGGTTTGGCTACCAAGACAAAGACATTAGTGTTGGTGCAGCGGCAGAAATATCTAAGCACATGGACTCTGATCTCATAACATTTGACTCATTACATGTTAAAATTAGTTTTATTGAATGAAAAGGCACATACATCATATAATAATGGGTTGTGTTTCCATGTAATTCATTAGTCAGGTACCCAGATATACCCATTTACCATGGTATAGATTTTTTAATTCAATTATTCATCTGGGATGTATACTTGATATTATTTCACATGAAGATCATGAGGTTGATCCACAAGTGGTGAGGGATTGATTCATCTACTAGTTCTTGATATATTACCTATAGATGGTGCATCAACCATACCACCTATAAAGAAACACATTTTACACATATTACTAGAGGATGTGGGGTTCATGAAGAGTTAGAATCCTGAGTATCAGAGATAAAGACCCCTCTGGTTTGATGGTAATCTCAACCATTATGTTGCTATGGAATGGATTGAGGTGGTTATTTGATTATTCTATCTGTTCAAGACTCAAGCAGATCAAATGGTAGTCCTGGAAGTGAGCCTTCTTCAAGGATCGACTAATAAAATGGTGGGTTTAGTTACCTGGTATTACAATGAGAGGAATACATCACATACAAAGTTCAAGTTCCTTTTATGAGATTAGTTTTTACTAGATACACCGAGGGATGTGTGTATCTTGTTGATTCTGTATCTTCAGTAAGGAAGCATGATAGCAGATGAGTATTCATCCAGGGTTACCAATATCTCTATTTACTCCATGGATATGGTCTGATATCATATTCTCGGGGCTTGAACCATCGAGTGAGGTATGTGTAAAGACCATTGAGATAGTGTTATCTTAATATTCATTCCTAACTATGCAGGGTTTCTAGAGAGAGCATTGGTGATTGAGTGTTTCCTATCTGTGCAAATACAGGTGGTAGTTTTTAGCTGTGGGAAAAGCATGAGAAGAGACCTTAACATAAAGGATCCAACATCAGTGTTAAGGACATGGATAATGGAGATGTTTCAAGAGGAGGTACTAGGAAATATGATATGTAATTTATGGATTACATGGTGGGTTTATTCATCTATGAGAGAGGTGATTCTACTCATGAGATGGCAGGGAGCATCAAATCTGATATTATCTGACCTGCCATACATCTGATAGGGAAACCCTATAGGGGCTACTAAGGTAGAGTTAGTGGTAGTAGTTAGATGTTTTATAGTGTGGGTAATTTCAAAGAGTATCTAAGAGAGCAGAAGTAGGTGGTAGAAACATTGACCTGATACCACGACAACCCCCAAGTGGTCCATGCTAGGCTCTGGGTGCTACAGTATAGGGGGGGAATAACTATAAGAGATCTAAGCTTATAACTCAGATGTTGTGGGAATGATTCAGGGAATGATATGTGTCTTTTATACATTAGTTGAAGTATATATAGACACATGTTATAGTCATTCCCTACTCACCATATACATTTTTGGAGACTTATAGAATCTGATTGAATGGTGAATCGGCCCTTATGAGGGGAGACTCATACTAGAGAAGACTCAATGATCACATAGTTATGCTAATAGTGTGTCTAATCTCTTTAAAGATAGATTTTTTATTGGAACCTCTTGGTATCACCATAGAGGCTTTATTGTGTCATTCATGGAATGGATTGGTTATATACAGTCCATTCTTAGATTGACTATTTTAGGCGAATGGTGAAGTGTGTCCATAGGGACAAAACTAGGTTTTCCATTATTAGTGAAATGGAAGCCATAATAGTGGTTGATGGACTCATGCATAGGAGGTTACAGGTGATTAATCATCAATTGTTTATCCTAAAAACCAGTTCATTGGATGTTAAGAGTTTCTTGTTTCTAGTAGTGGAGGTGGTGTACTAGTACATTTTCCTAGAAGATGTTACTAGTGTACCATCCCATTGAGAGGTAGACTTCTAAATTTTTCTGCAACCTGGGATGGAACTGATATCCATTCCATAATATCTAATGGCTCTATAGGGCTTCATGAACTAAGGGTGTTGTTGGAGGAGATTTTTTGGAAGGTCATTGCTATACCCAACATTTCAACATGGGTAGACTGATATTTGTTTATCAAGAAGGAAAAGGGGATCTTGAGGTTGTGTGTGGACTAACGATGCTTGAATTTGGTTCCCGTTAAGAACATGTGTCCACTACTGAAGATTTATTACCTCTTTGTCCAGTTGAGAGGGCCGCAATGGTTTTTGATGGTTGGCCTATGGTCATGTTATCAACAGCTGCGAGTACAGTATGCAGATATACCAAAGACATCATTTTTATGTCACTATGGTCACTATGGGGATATGGTGATGCCCTTTTGCATGATGAATTCTCATCAGTGTTCATTGGACTTATGAACCATATATTTTAACTTTTGTTGTACCGACCCATGGTAGTCTTCATCAATGATACCATTGTGTACTCTCTATATGAGGATGAGTATGTGAACCACTTCAGGACAGTTTTGAACTTTCTATAAGAGAAACATATTCATAATATGGCATTGAAGTCCCAATTTTGTATTTTGGTGGTCCACATTCTAGGAACAATTATCTCAGTGGATGGTGTGACATTTGACCTGGCCATGGTTGAGGTATTGTTATAATGGGATCCACCTAAGAGTGTTATGGTGGTTCAGATATTGCATGGGTTGTCAAGCTATTATTAGTGATTCATACCTAATTTATCCTGAAAATTATAACTCATTATATGGTTGAATCTAAAGGGGATTAATTTTGTGTGGAATGAAAGGTTCTAGTTGGTTATCCAGCATTTTAGGTAGATTACAAGAGCACTCAATTCTTTAGATTAAAGGAGGGAGGTGTTGAGTTTGTAGAGTTCTTTGATGCATCAGGAGCTGAGTTTGGATGTATTCTTATGAAGAGGAATGTAAGGATTTCCTATAGTTAAATATAGTAGAGGCCACATGATCAGAACTATGTAACCCATGATGTTGAGTTGGGGGAAATATTATTCAATTTGAAGATGTGGAGACACTACATGATGGTTGAGAAGTTTATCGCCCACTCTGATAATAAGAGTATCAAGTATACATTCTTATAGAAGGATCAAAATTTGGGATTAATGAAATTTATTGACTTCCCATAGGATTAGAAAATTTAAATTTTTTGTGCTCCAAGGAATGGGAATGTGTTAGTAGATTGTGTTAGCCAGAGATCTTGTTTTTAGTTTCTGAATCATACATTAGAGATATTGGCCTAATTGTTTTTATCCATTGTTTATGGAGATAGAAAGTCTTACTATGAGTTAATAGTTTTTATCCCTCCAATCATATAGTTATTTGGGGAGGCACAACATGGGGATATTAAATCTGTGCCCTATGTGATCAAATATACACAGACCAAGTTCTTGATGGATTTTTTAAAGGTGGGGAGCATGAATTTCATTTCATATGATCTACGATGGTACTTGTGATGTTAAAGGAGTATTTTATGAGAGAGATTAAAAAAAATCATTTTGTGGTATGTCATTTTGTGGAAAAGATATACCAATACCTATGATGTCAGTTTTTGTGCCAATGGTAGTAGAATGGAGTTACAATGTTTTTATCCTGATGACCTAATTTTCAAAAAGGGAATGCTGAGCGCCTAGTTCCAATGAGTTTATCTCAACCCATTTAGGTCCCATCAGGGCTTTGGTATGGTATATCTATCTATATCATGGTGAGATTAGTACATAGTTATAGGGGACATGATTCCATCTGGGTGACTATAGACCAACTCCCCATGTCGACACACATCTTAGCTATACAAGAGACGAGTTTAGTAGAGTGTTTGGGGAACCTCCACATTTAGGGGATATCATGAATCCATAATATGTCTTATGATTATATGTAACAAATTCATTTGGAGTTCAAGAAATTATACCATTTGTTTCTACAGGTTTCTCCTCGATGTGGATTATTGAGATTTGAAAGGGGCAACAAGTTATCTCTAATGTTCATCGACTTATTTAGATAATGCGTATAGTTGGTGAGGTGGTTTACCGCTTTGATCTACCTCCTTATTTACATGGAGAACACAACATATTACATTTTTTGTATCTGAGGAGGTACATGTATGACTCAAGACACATTATCATCTGGGGTGAGTAGGAAATCAATGATGGAGTTCCCATTTCTGAATACCTAGTGAAGAATGAGGGTCAATTTGAGAGTATCCGTCTAGGGTTATATTTTTCTTTAGTTCATATCTAGATCAAACATGAGAATATATAAGAGATCACAAGGGATTGGGAGGCTGAGATTCATGCCCAGAACCCAGTGTGTCTGTAACTGAGAAGACCAGGAACTGAGAAGACTAAGAAATGAGAAGACATGTTATTTTGATAAGACATGCTATTCTGATACCCAGTGTTTTCGGAATAATTGGTTAAAATATTTAAATTTATTAAATAGAACTTAAGTGAATTTTTCATGATAAATTGGAATAAATTCTAATTGGGTTCCAAAATAAAGAATATGAGCACACCATTAAGTTCAAAATGTGGGTTTTACACTAGAACGACATATAATTAGTCGGTGGGGGACTTTTTTTGGGAAAGTCACCAAGGGAGAATTAAAGAACAAAACCATTTAATAAATTATATTATTATAATTTTGTTGACACATTTATTGGAATTATTTAACTAAATGATTATGTACAATTTCTATAATTATCCGAAAAACCCTTGTGACACTAGAGAGACATTGGAGCTTTTTGATGGACTCGTCTCTGGTAAACGATGAGATAATCATGAAACAATGATCTACACACCTTATATTAGATGAATCTTTCCAAATACAATGAGACCACATCATTAATCATTATTTATTGATCCAAATTTAGGTATTTCATGTGTGGTATTTGTAATTCATCCCTATTATTGAATTATACGACGAACATGAATCAATCAGTGAATGGATTGATTTGAGATTTGATTGTCTTACATGATGGAATTATTTTGTATGGTTTTGATGGGATTTTTATCATTATGATTGGTTTCCTTAATTTTCACTATAATGGAGATGGATCAAGATAAAAAATAACATATATCAAGGTATGTTCCTCCAATCAATCATTGTAATTTTCTACCCCCATTCATCGTTCGCCATGGGTTTTCATTGTTTGAACAATGGATGGAATTTTCATGATTAATCGATAATTTCTCACCCATTTCATGGTGAAAAGAATCCTATATCCCAAATATTTAATTGACACGGCATGATGGGGGTGTGAAGATGAAGAGAGAACAATTCAGACATCCAAGGATACCAAAATTTGTCTTCTTCGACACACTATGAAGAATTATGATTTGATCCATATTCTGAGAAAATATGGTGATAGAACGTGTGGTTTGAATAAATAAATTCTTTAATGATTAGGTATCTTTGATTATGTATAAAATAACGCATCATATGGATGTTTGGAAGTAGGGGAGGCCCACGGGAGATACTCATGCAATTATTTGAAATCCCAATCTACACAGCATGAAAACTAGATCTACACGGGATGTGGGTCCCCATTTGATGTAGATAGGGTTTTGGAAGATGTTATGTATCACACAACATGTGATCCTTGTCAAAAATATTGTGGTCCCTCCCAAAAAACATGGTATGTACATCGTAGGATAAACAGACATGGGTTGAGTCCATGAGATGCCTACCTGGCATGTACTCCCTGACACATACACGAGTTGGAAAAAGTACATGGAGTAAGTTGTGTACTATTACACAAACAAGGGTACAGGGGATAATGTAGTGTACTGGAATATGGGTAGACTAAATGGGCATCCTACACAAAATGTAGTAATACATGGACACAATTCGATGGTATGGGCCATTTTCACAAGAAGGGCCCAGGGTCAAGGGACCTGACATGTAACCCCAAGTACACGTTATGTTCTCTTTTATAAATGTCTTTTGTATCTTTTCCTCCATATAGGGGAAAATTTCAATTAGGTTTTATCCACCTTATCCTTTACTTGAGGGTTATTATGGAATCGTTTCCTACAACATAGTCCATAATACCATTTGTAGTAATTCCTTGAAAGAGTCATCGGAATCCCTCTAAGAGTCCTAGAGTGAGATCCTATGTTCTTATTCATGGCCTGATTTGAGATCATGGTATCATCGTGACCAACACTATGCTGGGTGATATCCTCTACATAATATGTTAATCCATATTGAGATGTTGGAATCACCCAATGTCCTTAGAAGTTATACCCTTTTTTGTATCATTTTCTTTTCGAACTATAGAAATGTTAATTTTCAGGATGATACCCAACTAAAATTACCTAATGGATAGACATCAATATTGTTATCAGTCTCAGGAGGGTGTTCTCCCAGATGAGTGCAACATGGAAATTTAGAGGAGTTTTAGGGATTGTACACTACGATATTGATGTACCTATGGATTTTGTGTCTTTAATTGAGTATATTTGGATATTATTATATATATTATAGTCATATACCATTATATAGTTGATTTTATTTCCTTTGTTGTATTCTATGTGGTTTTGGGGTGTCCAATTGAATATTTTTATACTCACCACTACATGGTATTTGTCTATACATGTCATTTCTTGTGTAGATGACAAACCATTCGATAGAATCCTTGATGGAAAAGGCCTAGTCGATGCATAGTGTGTCTAGGAAGACCATGGTGTGTTTCTACAACATTCATACCAAAGTCCATATACCTTTACATTCTATTTGGACTTGAAATATAGACTGTTTATAGTGAGATTTTATTTGGACCATTTTACTTTCATATACATCCTAACATTTTTTAGTTATGTGAATTGGATGTATGCATGCATGATTTTAACATTTTTTATATTTTAGAATCTATATGGGATTGGAGATGTGTGTGTGTGTGTGCATTCACTTAGGTTAAGGCCTCCCATGTTAGTGATATGCATACTCTGTTCTATTCTCCATTCCCTGGCCTATTAGAGGGGGTCTTGGGGAGTCGTGGTGCATTCCCCAATAAGATGGTTCTAGAAAAAGTAGTTCAAGAATATTTTATAATATTTTCACAAAAATAAATAAATATTATTTTGGAATAAAAAGAATTTTTTTAAGAATAATTTTTCCTTTTAAAAAATTGTGAGCTTATTTCCTAATTATTTATCAGTACCTCCTATTTTATAATTACCATTATATATATTTCATGAATAATTTAACCATATTCGTTCTATCTGATTTAACTCTTACGTTGTAACATTGATATTTAAATAATCACGGTTCATTTTGGATTGATGTTTCATGTCATATATGATATTGAAAAACATTTTCATTATTTAAAAGCATATGGTGTTAATTCATCATCCCATTAATAATTTGACCCTTAAAATTTCATAATGAAAACTATGGAAAAAATTGTTGTGGTCACATTTTCTTCAGGGATTCCTATAGTTCCCAAGATACCTCTACATATTTATTATTTCACCATAGTCCATTGACCAAGTGAGTTGTCTTGTTATGTAAAAAATTATCTATATGGTCCAGTATATTTATCAGCTTCTCATAATAAAGATCTTTTTCCAACTATTCTACACATGAAATAAAAAAATGTGGGTATATAATATATACTTTCTCAAGGTGTATCCCTGAAATACATCATGTACTTGAGAATGAGTTGTTGGGTGTTTTAATTAATAAGTCATAGATTTGATTTAATTTATTATAAAAATATGGAGATGAACCTAGGGACTAGATTTACCTTGTTTCCAAATATCATTACTATATCCCATAGAGATATGAGTATAAACACCTTAACCATTACCTAAAACGCCAAGTATCATCAATGATTTTCATTCTGTTGATTCTAAGCAGTCTGGATGTAATGTTTTATGGTCCTATAAATTTCTACACCTTCCTTAGTCATTTTAGGTCACAATATGTTACATTCAGAAAAATTATCCCATCAAGTAGGTGTTCTATATGTCATAAAATAATGTCCTTCATTTGGATACATTTGGAAACTTGACGTGAAACTATTTATTCAAGATCTCAACTAGAGGAAGATATAGATGCCATCCTCCATTGAATTCCATTGATCAGACTCTGAACCTATTTTACCAGGACTGATTAGTCTCATCAGATTGGATTTCATTTTAGGGATGATAATCCAAATAGAATTTCTAATCAGTATTTAGATAATATAAGATATTTTTCTAGGACATGGAGCTAAATATCATTTCCTAGTTAAATTTACTCAATAGTGTTGTTCCTTATGTCCTCCCCTCATATGTAATATATATCCTTCCATGTTGATCGAGTGATAAATCCTATCCAATTTCAATAGATAGATTATTAAATGTAATTACATCTATAATAAACAATTTGGAATTTTTTACTCTTGATGTATTTAGAAGACCAGTGGCACATGGTGATGTTTTTCCATTTCAATACAATTATGGGTAAATGTTATATCATTCATTATAATTATTTATTTCATTATTAACATTTTTACTTATAATAAACATTTAATTACATTCTATTACATCGTTCTTCATATTATCTAACCAATTTTACTGGAAGAGATTATAATATATCATCATTCTCCCTAGGTGGATTTGGAAGGTTGATCTATGTGATTCATGCACTGTCTCATTCATTATATCAGTATTTATTAGTATTCTTAATCCTAAATCAACTCTTAAAAATCTACATTCATCAATTTTGAACATCAATTAATTAACATTTCTTAAAGCATCCACCTTCTTATGAGATTTCTCACTATATCATTGAGCATCATTCATATTCTAAAGAAGAAGTGGTTGAGAAATTATATTAGAAATCAAATATGATGTTTATTATGTTATGATTTACATATTTAAACATTAAAAGTCTATTAATATTTAATTCTTCTCTATTTTCATTAGTGATAAGGTTACCGAATAATTTCTACATAGAGTATCTACTACATATTTTCATTCCAAGGATGGTAATTGGTTGAGTAGTCATAGTAAATGATTTGATCTAACTATATATACTTGTAAATATTATGATCCTTCTATGTGAAAATATATGTGATGATCTTATGATCCATATATATATCACACTTCTCTCCATGGGGATAATTTCTCAAAATTTTCATTTCAAAGATCACTATATCCAACTCAAGCTATATTTGAACTTCATCTTCTATTTCATTATCATATGAATTATTGGTACACATAATCATGAATCGAATATTAAAAATATTTCTTCTTCAATTTCAAAAATCGAGGACTTACCTTTTATAATAGCTTCCACCTTCTTCTAAATTTCCAAACCATCTCTTTGAGCGTCAATAAAATTATACAAAAGGTATGGATGAGAAATAATTTGTGAAATGAAAGATGATGCCCCTTATGTCATGATTTTCATATTTATCCATTATAAATATAATAATATCATATTCTTATCTATTATCATCATTTATATGATTACCAAATCTATTATACTTAGAGTATTTGCTACATTTTTTTCATATCAAGGATAGAAATTGGTTGACTAATCATAGTAATTTAATGGATCTAACTACCATCGGTTGTAAATATTAATCACATTATGTGTAAAAATATATGTGAGGATGTTATGATCCATATATATTTCATACTTCTCAACATTGAGATAATTTCTTTAAATTATCAATGTAAATATCACTATAGTCAATACTAGATCATGCCTTGGATTGTTCTTCTCATGAAATGTTAACTAAATTTAGGTATAGGATATCACATTATCATTATGTATCAGTAAAAAAACATTCCCTTCTTTTCATAATCAATATATTTCATTAAAATTTCCACACTTGAGGGTTGCATTAGAACAGGTGTAGTTATAAGACAATCCATAAATGTAGCGTCATGTGTTATTTACAATTTTGATAATTCTAGTGGATATTGAGATTTTCATTTTAGTGCATGGGAAATATTATAAACTAATATTATGAATTAAATTTTGACACATGGATGAAATAAATGTGTTTTTTATAAGTTTTTTAAGGATCAAGAGGCATATCAAGTGTTTGAATTTTTGTTGAGATTGGAATTCTCTAAAAATGAAACATTTTGAGAAATAGATAGTGGAACACTCTACTAAAACATTATTGCACTATAGAGAAAACTATGTGTGCTAGTGAAGGGTTTTAGAGGCTATTACCCAGTTTTTATAACCATGTGATCGAGGCCAAATGACCTTGTGTGATGATTGTATAAATATGCATAGTTTATACATGAGCTGTGTATGGTTTTCTATTACTAAAGACTATCCATACATGTGTAGTTCCACATAACAAGTGGGAGCACATGGTTGACACGTGGTTTGGAAAATCATGTTTCTAAACTGTACAGCTTAATAAAAATTGGTGAAGTATTCTGTTATCACCCTAACCCTTTTTAATTTATCTTCCTTATTATTATCATATTTCAACTCACACAAGATCTTCGATCTCTCATTTTCATTCCTCTATATGACTCCATATATCTCACTCATTCTTGGAATGAATAGATAATATAAAGGTTCATTGGAAGCATATTAGTATGATATTTGATATACTCCCTTACATCCTTCATTTATCTCTCTATATGGATATTTAAATATTTGTGAGCTAATTTTTCTAATTTTCAAGGAATTTTTTTATACCTCAAATTTCTCAACATCCACATAAATATTTGATTGAGGTCAATGAGCCCAACCCCAACCACCTCATTAGGCAAGTTTGGTTAAAAATAATTGTAATGATAATTGTTTATCATTATGATGAATCACCTTTTATGTGGGATGAGTTTACCAAATTTTTTGGGCCTTAAAATTTCTTAAAAAGATTCATGAATTTTTTAATAAAATTAAATGTGTTGAATAATGTTTATGTAATTTGATAAATTGGATGAATTTTTAAATACATATATACTATAAATAGAATCCTATTACTTTTATGTGTAATAATAGGTAGAATATGGGAAATTTTTAAATGGGTAGGATAGTACTCAATTTTTTCTTTGGACCATTAAGTGTTTGATCATTATATGGGATAAATTTAAATGGAAACTGGGATAACAATGTTCATGTCTTATGTAGACGAACTTTTTATTCATTTAGAAACTATTCTAATTAATAAAGTAAACCGTGATGGAATATATTATTGAATATATACATGGATGACCTCTAAAATTCATTATAAATCATTTTTATTGATATAATGATATTGAATAATTGTATCCATTATAGAATGGGTCATTTCCCCTAGCATATGTTATATGATTTTTTGTGTATGGTGATAACCACATATGGATAGTTCTCCTCAACCCATATTAAATGTGATAATATATCCTGGTATCACCTAATAAATGTGTGACTCGATCATGGATCCCCTAATGAATTTTTATTTTAGGGAATGTTGTCTATTTTTAAATGTGATACATGGTCATGTCATCCCACAAGATTTATAATACATGGGCATTGAGTCACTTTTTATTCAAGTTACATGGACATAGAATCCCTTATCAAATGTTATATTGAGGCGTTTAGTCCATAATGGTTTATCATAATAAAGAATAACATACCATATTACTCATTTTACTTTGGCATAACATCCCTTATCACTTTATGATATTATTAAGGCTAAGCAACGATGCATGAGTTATGCCTCCGACATGGTTTGTACTAAATATATGTATATATGTTAGTATGTGACTACATATATAGATTATTTATATAAATAGAAGTCTATATACTTATATATATGAATACATATAAATAACATATATTAATACTGTCACACATGTTTTGAGATGTTCTGTAAGTGGATGAATTAGGTATAGTTGGCTGGTTGTCGATGAGTATCATGAGCGTGACATTGTTAAATTAATTTATTCACATATTTATTTATTATATATTCATAGAAATTTATTTTATATTTTTGGAGTGAATATAAATGTATATTTTCTTGGTATCCTGATGATTTTATCTCATAGCCCGTTAAGGCTACAATATGGTATCATAATAGACTTCATGCTTGATGGTCCATGACCATGGATCAAGTTGAGGTATTTTTCTTTCATACATGATATATCATGAGCATAGGATTAAAAAATTGATTAGTATTTTCATAGATACCGACTTATTGATTTTATCATTTTTATGCATATTTCTATGTTACATGTATTTTCATTATTATTATACATTATGACATGTTCATACATATTTAATTGTCCATATATAATTTATTTCCAGTTATTATTATATTTTAATGTTGTTCTATTAGATGCATCAACCTTTTTATTTTTTTTATATACAACTATGTTACACTGATTATGAGGGTATAGACTCCCCACTATAGTATTAGTAGACCCTTTTTCTAGTTTGAAACCTTTTGCCTATGAGGAGTCATACATCATGAAATGTGGTGAACTGGATGGGGGAACCATTTTAGTGGATCCTAGGATAAGAAAATATAAGGTGGTATAAGATGTTTCTTTTTTTCCTTTTTCAAACTACTCAGGATGGTAGGAAAGAAACTCAGAATGTGTTGGAACATGGTATATAGATCATATTTTGGTATAGTCAACTCACATATGAGGGAACTATAAAGTTACCATGTATGGGATTATTTATAATGTTCATTATTACAATTGTTGAGGATTCAACCAGAGGGGTTGATGCACTTCCACTGGTTACTGATTCATAGAATAATACCCTTGGATGGAATGGTTCAAAATTATTGTTACATGATTCATTATAGGAAAATAAATAATCACGTGTCAGGAAAATACCATTCCATGTAGATTCCATTTCTTGACATCTAGATTATGTTCTATATTTGACAAAATAATATAATATATAATTATTTATTATCCTTATCAATATACACTGCATCAGGGATGGTATAGAATGAATTTATTTAGTTATGATATGGGGCCGATTTAAAAAAGTGTTTGTATTAACAAAAATGGTTCATTATTTCATTGCATGATGGTCAAATTATAGTTAACTTATCAATTTTTGTATATTTGATCCATATAAAAATGGATTCATTGGATGAAACAACTATGTGTATGATTAAATTAGTGTAAAATAAAATTTATATACAATATAAGCCTTTATAAATGATAATGGGTGACCCATATAATTTAATCATTTTAAAAGGACATGTATTATTTTGATTGTTGGGAAAAAATACCTCAAGGTAACATTCTAGTATTTTTGGGTTGATTGTGTTTGTTGACAAAGCAGGTTTTCATGGATATTTGTCGAGTTCCCAAGAAGTTGTTGAGAATCCTTGTTGACAAAGAACGATGAAAAAGAAAAGGACGATCTGGAGGCGGTACAAAAGAGAAGTACAAGGTGGTGCCGTTTCCCAGTGTTTTCCAAATTTTTGGGGTCCAAAATTTGGAATTTGGTGAGCATCACGAAAATAGGATTTCCATGAAGATCATAATTTAGTATGGAAAAGGCATGAATTTCGCGAAGATTGGATTCATGGTTTGCAAATCGTGAAGACCAGAAGAATGGAGGCGGTGAGTTTTCGCGATTACGTCAAGCTTCGCGAACGGCAGAGGCTGAAGCGCATCACGGCGGTGAAGGGCATTGCGAGGGAACTTCGCGGCGAAGGCACGAAGGAATGTTGACGGTGATGTGTCACGATTACGTCAAGCTCCGCGAACGGAAAATTGCCGTGGTGCTTCGCGATTTGGACAGAATTCCGGCGGAAACATTGGAGCTTCGCGATTTGAGATGCCATGGTGTTGACTTCACGTGGAATGTTTGAGGATCGGTGGAATCGCCTATAAATAGAGGCCAACCCCCTCGAGAGAAGTAGAGAGAATTTTCGGAGAAAATCCTTGCCTCTCGATTTGCAAGGTGGTTCGCGGGGCCAGTGTGCTTCGCGAAAGAGGTTCTTCGCGGTGGCTATTGTAGCTCCGTAAAACCTGTGAGCTCCGTGTTGGCTTAGTCAGCTTCGTGAGGGCCATTGCTTTGCGACGGCTTCAGCTTCGCAAGATTGCTTCGCAAAAGTGCTTCGCGAAAAGGCAGGAGCTTCGCAAAGGCTTGTTTGAGCTTCGCGAAATTGGGAGTCTCACAAAGTAGGGTGCTTTGTAAAGGTACTTTCCAAAGGTTGTTTCCCAGTGGTCAGCGGCAAAGAGGTATTCATCAGTGGGTGAATGTTGGACTTCAACAGAGCGTCTATCAACAGTTGAGGATGCATGCTTTCATGAAAATGAAGAGACCTACAGGTCTATAAACTGTGAGTGGATTCCCTTCACAGAGCAGTGATCTTAGGAAGAGGAAGATGGTGATCCTCTCCACTGGCAGTGAGCTAGAGAGAGAGAAATAGGGAGTGACCCTTGGGAAAGATGTGAGCTGACCCTAAACTTTGTAAAGGCAATGAGCCTGGGCATAGAAGTGATCTAGCCCGAACATTGTAATCTACAGCTAGTGAAGTTTAGTGGAATTGGTATGACCGGAAACTTTTCGGTGTATGCTCCTTGGACGTAGCCCTTTGCGGTGAACCAAGTAAAATTGGTGTGTCCTGTGCATGCTTTACTTTCTGTTTACCTTTTGCAACAGGAAAGATAGAGAAGAGTGTTTTTCTTAACAGCAAAACAAGATTAGAACAGGCGTTAATTTAAAATTAGTCATACCTGGATTCACCACCCCTCTCAGGGTATTCAGCCTTGTGGACCTAACAATGGGTATCAGAGGGAAGGTTGACAGTTGTTCTTCTCTCAAATGGAGGTCACTAATCATAGAGGGATTCCGATCTTCGACAGATGTAATTTTTAGATATGGAAGAATTTAATGCAACGCTATTTCTGATCTTTGGGAATGGATGTGTTTTCAGCAGCTATGCATGGTATCACAGCTGATATTACTAGGGGTGCATTATCAGAAGCTGAGCATAAAGAGTTGGATGCTGATTCCAATGAAATCAATGCCTTATGGGGAGCCCTTTCCAATCCCATAAATACAATGGTGATGTCGTGAAAAAAATCACATGCCATGTGGGAAAAGCTTTTGAATATTTATGAAGGGGATATAAAAGTCAAAGAGGCAAAGCTGCAAGTGTTGTGGAACAAGTATGAAGATCTGAGAATGAACCCGAATGAGTCTGTTAATGCATTATTTGATAGGGTAAATGCTGTGGTAGAAGAAATGCGGGGTCTTGGAGAAATTATCGAAGATATAAAAATTGTGAAGCGCATATTGAGAAAACTTCCACCTCGGTTCAATCCGAAAGTTTCTGTTTTGGAAGATAAAGACCCAAAAGAACTGACATTGGATAACCTGCACATCACACTTGTTGCATAAGAAATGAGAAACGATGATAACAAGACTGTGGAAAAGGGGAAATCCAAATAGGTGGAATTCAAGGCCATGAAGAAACTCACCATTGAAGATTCTAATAAAGAAGAAGAGATAGATGAGGTGATGTCATTCCTTTCTTCAAATCTGCAAAGTGGAAGAGTAAATTTTAAAGGTAAACTTGCACTAGCATGCTTTCAATGTGGAAAGGTTGGTCATCTTGCGGAAAGATTCCCCAGGAAATTTCAAGATAATGATGATGATGATGATGAAGTTGAAATTCCCAAGAAGAAGACTTCAGCGTTTGTGAAAGGGAAAAAGAAATTTAAGAGAAATTTCTTCAAGAAAAAGAATCTTCTTTCACAATAATTTTAAAGATCAGATGAGTCTAAGGATGAAGAGGTTGAGGAAATAGAAAATTGTAGAGATCGTGGGGTAAATTCCTTGGTGGCGATTGTTGGTAGTTCTTAGAAAAAGGATGAAGCTGACGCTGAGGAATAAGAAGAAATTGAAGGGAGAGTTGACATGGAAGCTGAATTAGAAGCATCTCTTGAAGAGAGATATGTTTGGAGAGAAAAAACAAAGAAAGGCAACAAGGTGGTACATAATGCCAAACTCTACATGCAACAACAAGAAAAGAGAAGTCTGAGCTAGTGAAAGAAATTGAAGATCTTAAGTCTTCCAGGCCAGAGCGCACAGAAAAGGTTGTTGAGAATAAGCTCATGATTGAAGAACAGAAAAGGGAGATCGGTTTCTTGAATAGAAAAGTGAAAGATCACGTCAAGCGTATCGAAGAGCTTGAAGAGGAAGTTGTCGATCTGCGGAGAAAAGTTAAAGACCAGGAAAAACCTTTGAATCCAAACACATTCTTAGGAAAGCAGGTCATCATGAAGACTGAAAAGAAGAAAAAAGAGCCTAGTAGTTCAGCAGGAAAGAAGCAGCAATTGAGCTCAGATGTTAAGGATGATTCATGGCTTAATCAGAAAAAAAAATCTGTGGCAGTTAAAGTTAGACTGCAATCACCCGTCCCGATATTGAAGGTGGATTTGGGCACAAAGCAGAATCAGAATATTCAGAGATCCCAAGGGGAAACTCATAGTGTTGAAGTAACATGAAGTAATGCACATTATATCAGGTGTTATTGTTGTGGTAAGATGGGACATTCACAGTATGTCTGTTCCATAGCCAAAAGATATCAAAGGGAATAAGAACAGAGATGGCAGCCAAACAGAGAACGGTTTTCCAGAACATATTTCGAAGGACACTGTTTTTGGTGCGGAGGATTTGGGAATATGGCTAGGTACTATACTTCGACCATTCAGAGAAATGTGCCAAAGTAGAATCAAAACGTTCGCAAGAAGCAGGTCAATAAACCGACATGTGAGTTAAAAATGCAGAATAGATTTGCGGCTTTGCAAGATGAGGCTGGTCTATCATTCTCTGAGAAAGAACAGAAGTCTCAATCCATGCCGAGTGTGAAAGAAAAATTATGGACCAAGAAGAAGAAAAATGAGAAGGCCATGGTGGCGGAGATTTCCCTTAAAGCATCAGATCGATCTGGTGTTTGGATCCTTGATAGTGGTTGCACATCCCACATGACGGGTAATAAGGAACTTGTTATAGGCATCAAATATGACAAAGAAGGAGTTGTCAAATTTGGAAATGATGAAGGCCTGAAGATTGTTGGCTCAGGGAAAGCCAAGTTTGTGGGAAAAGAGATGAGACGTGCTGATGTCTTGGTAGTAGAGGGTCTCAGTCATAACATACTCAGTGTTAGTCAACTATGTGACTCCGGACACTCTATCTGATTTACCAAGAAGATGTGTGTTGTGAAAGGAAAATATGGAGCAGCTGTTCTATAGGGAAAAGGTCAAAGGGAAATCTCTACCTTGTAGGTGGGGAAGAAGATACATGTCTTTTATCCAGAAATGAAGAAAACCAGTTGTGGCATAAGCGACTTGGTCATTTATTCCAACCATCTATGGAGGATCTCGTAAAGTGTGGTGCTGCTAGAGACCTTCCCAATCTATCACGTGATCACACTCATACGTATGATTCATGGCAACAAAAGAAGATCATCAGAAAGACATACATTCCAAAGGAACAGAAATCAACTAGAGTGCTCGTACTGGTTCATGCTGATTTATGTGGACCTATCTCACCACGAGCTATAAATGGGAAAAGGTACTATGTTCTTTTCATTGATGATTACAGCAGAATGGCATGGGTATTTTCCATTACCCATAAGACATAGGTGTTTAGTTTCATAAAACAGTACAGGAGGGAATCAGAAAGGATGATTGGGCTGGAAATTTTGAAGTTCCGGACAGATAACGGTACAGAATTCACAAACAGTCAAGTGGAAGAGTATCTCGAAAAACACGGGATAAGGCATCAAGTTTCATCAGTAAGAACTCCCCAACATAATGGTGTGGTTGAAAGAAGAAATTGAATCATCAACAACATGACCATAATGATTATTATTGACAAAGACCTACGAGAGAAATTTTGGAAGGAAGCAGTGTTGACATTAGTCTATGTTTCAAACAGGTCTCTGTTGTGTCCGAAGCAAGGGAAGACTCCGTATGAACTGTGGTACAGAAAGAATCCAACGTTGAAATACTTTCGAATCTTTGTAAGTAAGTGTTTCATTCTCAGCAGAGAAAATCATAGGAAGTTTGAGGCACGAGGTGATAAGGGGATATTCCTTGGCTACTCAGGGAAAAGCAAAGCTTATAAATGCTTCAACAAGAGGCTGAGAGAAATTGTTGAGAGGAATGATGTCACTATAGTTGAAAATGAACAGAATACTCAACAATAGAGTGAACAGTTCCTTGATGAAAGTGATGATGAGGTAAGCAACACAGAGGGAGGAGAAGTGGCAGAGGCTGATTCAGAAGAAGATACTGATGATGAACAAGAAAGTGTCAAGTTTGTGTCTGCAAGGAAGCTAAAGAATCGAGCTGAAATTGAGAGGCAGAATATCATTGGTGATCAGACAGCTCTAGTTCAGACTCGAAGAATGAAGTCATTACAGAAAACATCGTTTTTATCTCAGGTGGAGCCGAAATATTTTTCCGATGCAGCTGAAGATGAAAACTGGGTTCAGGCTATGAATGAAGAGCTTGATCAGATTGAGAAGAACTAGACATGGGAGATTGTTTCGAGGCCAGTAGACAAGAATGTCATCAGGACTAAATGGGTCTATCGCAACAAGATGAATGAAGATGGCACGGTGATTCAGAACAAATCATGACTAGTTTGCAAGGGGTACTCCCAGATTGAGGGAATAGATGTAGATGAGACATTTGCACCGGTTGCAAGGCTGGAGACAATCAGATTATTTTTGGCCATAGTAGTGCAAATAAAGTTCAAAGTGTTCTAGATGGATGTCAAATCTGCATTCTTGAATGCAGTTCTAGAAGAAGAGGTGTACATTTAGCAGCCAGATAGTTTTCTCATTCATGAGTATGAGAACAAAGTTTTCCGGCTGAAGAAGACATTGTGTGGGCCGAAACAAGCACCAAGAGCATGGTACTCAAGGCTTGATCAGTATTTGAAGAAGTTTGGTTTTCAGTGTGGAGGTGTTGATTACAATCTCTATTTCAGTAATGACAGTAATCAAAGGATGATTATATTGGTTTATGTCGATGACATAATATTTGGCAGATCAGATGAAGCTCAGTGCAGACAGTTATCCGAATTCATGAAAAACGAGTTTGAAATATCAATGATTGGAGAGATAATGTTTTTCCTTGGTCTACAGGTGACACAAGGAAAGAATAGAACATTAATTTCTCAATCTAAATATTCCAAGGATGTACTGAGAAGGTTTAGAATGGAAAATTCCAAGGAGATGAATACATTGGTTGCCACCCGGATGAAATTATCGAAACATGAAGATAGAAAGGCAGTTAATATCACAGAATATAGGCAAATCATTGGAAGTCAGTTGTACTTAACCGCAACAAGGCATGATATTGTTTTCACCACATACCAAGAGCTAGATATCAAAGTAATCCCAAGTAAAGTCACATGCTCGCAGTGAAAATAATACTTCGGTATATCAAGGGCATGGTGACTTCGGCATGACATATAATGACAAATCTCAGACAGAGTTATTGGGATATACTAATGCAGACTGGGCCGGTTCAGCGGATGATATGAAATCAACGTCAGGTGGTTCTTTCTATCTTGGTGGATTGTGTATTTCATGGCTAAGAAAGAATCAAGATTGCATTTCATTGAGCACCGCGGAAGCTGAGTATATTGCGGCCACTCAAGCATGCACATAGTTATTATGGATGAAATAGAATCATGAAGATATGGGAGTTGAAGTGAAGTCTCTGCTTGGAATCCAGTGCGATAACTCAAGTGCTATAAATCTCAGCAAAAACCCCGAGCATCACTCTAGGATAAAGCACATTGAGAAAAAGTATCATTTTATCAAGGAGAAAGTAGAGCAGGGGATCATGACGTTGGAGTATGTTCCTACAGAACTACAAGTTGAAGACATCCTGACAAAGGCCTTACCCAAGGCAGTATTTAAGAGACATCGACTAGCTCTGGGAGTTCAGTCGACTCCCCGCACTTTAAATAGTGTGGATGTGTAACCCCCTCCCCCTCTCCCTGAGGTATGATGTGTTTTTCCCTAATGTGCTGATGTGTTCTGTACTCTGTTATAGACTGCAAAGGATTTACCTTTGGGTTCATTGACAAAGGGGGAGAAAATTGTGTTTGTTCAAGGGGGAGACAGTGTGGAGACTTGATAAATCATGAATGATATGGGGAGAAGTTGACCAATGGAGCAGCTAGATAGGAGGAGAAATGAGAAAAGGGGAGAGTATTAAATCTGACAATGCTAGAAGTGATCAATCAAAGCAGAGTTATCACGACAGCTGAGGGTCGTGATGAAAGCAGAACAGTGGTGTTGGAATGGTGAGAAAAGGTGTCAAGCTATCACCAATTGGGATCTGTGTGGTTCAACAATTGGTATCAATTTATGAATTGGTATCAGGTTGGAATCGACAATTTCTATTTGACATGAAGTGATACATTAATGAACTTCTCATACTACTCTTGTTTCTCACGCCGAGCATTGCTCATGTGGGCTTAGAGTATGTGTTAAGTGATTCCTTGAACGATATCAGAATCGCAAGAGGCGAATGGTGGTAGAAGCTAGAAGAAGACTCAGTGAGGTATCAAGGTGCAGAAAATCATTCTGAGAAGAGATGTGAAGAGTTGTCAACAAAACCAAAGGGGGAGATTGTTGGGTAAAAATCCCTCAAGGTAACATTGCAGTATTTTTGGGTTGATTGTGTTTGTTGACAAAGCAGGTTTTCATGGATATTTGTCAATTTCCCAAGAAGTTGTTGACAATCCTTGTTGACAAAGAACAATGACAAAGTAAAGGACGATCTGGAGGCGGTACAAAAGAGCAGTACAAGGTGGCGCTGTTTCCAAATGTTTTCCAAATTTTGGGGGTCCAAAATTTGGAATTTGGTGAGCATCGCGAAAATAGGATTTCCATGAAGACCATAATTTAATATGGAAAAGGCATGAATTTCGTGAAGATAGGATTCATGGTTTACAAATCGCGAAAACCAGAAGAATGGAGGCGGTGAGTCTTCACGATTACATCATGCTTCGCGAATGGAAGAGGCTGAAGCGCATCGCGGCGGTGAAGGGCTTTACAAGGGAGCTTCGCGGCGAAGGCGCGAAGGAATGTTGATGGTGATGCTTCGCGATTATGTCAAGCTCCGCGAACGGAAAATTTTCGTGGTGCTTCGCGATTTGGACAGAATTCCGGCGGAATCTTTGGAGCTTCACGATTTGAGATGACGTGGCGTTGACTTCGTGCGGAATGTTCGAGGGTCGGTGGAATCGCTTATAAATAGAGGTCGACCCCTCGAGAAGAGTAGAGAGAATTTTTGGAGAAAATTCCTTTCTCTCGATTTGTGAAGGTGGTTCGCGGAGCCAGTGTGCTTCGTGAAAGAGGTGCTTCTTGGCGGCTATTGTAGCTCCGCGAAACCTACGAGCTCCACATTGGCTTTGTCGGCTTTACGAGGGTCGTTGCTTTGCGACGGGTTGAGCTTCGCGAGAGTACTTCGCGAAAGTGCTTCGCGAAAAGGCAAAAGCTTCGCAAAGGCTTGTTTGAGCTTCGCGAAAGTGGGAGCCTCGCGAAGTAGGGTGCATTGCGAAGGTACATTTCAAAGGTTGTTGCCTAGTGGTCAGGGGCAAAGAGGTATTAATCAGTGGGAGGAATTTGGACTTCAACAGAACATCTATCAAAAGTTGAGGATGCATGCTTTCATGAAAATGAAGAGACCTACAGGTCTATAAACTGTGAGTGGATTCCCTTCACAGAGAAGTGGTCTTAAGAAGTGCAAGAAGGTGATCCTCTCCACCGGCAGTGAGCCAGAGAGAGAGAAACAGGGAGTGAACCTTGGGAAAGCAGTGAGCTGACCCTAAACTTTGTAAAGGCAGTGAGCCTGGTCATAGAAGTGATCTAGCTCGAACATTGTAATCCACAGCTAGTGAAGTTTAGTGGAATTGGTACGACCTGCAACTTGTCGGCGTATGCTCCGTGGACGTAGCCCTTTGCGGTGAACCAAGTAAAATTAGTGTGTCCTGTGCATGCTTTACTTTCTGTTTACCTTGTGCAATAGAAAAGAAAGAGAAGAGTTTTTTTCTTAACAGCGAAAAAAGATCAGAACGGGCGATAATTTTAAATTATTCATACCCTAATTCACCCCCCCCCCTCTCAGGGTATTCAGCCTTGTAGACATAACAATTGGTATCAAAGGGAAGGTTGACAGTTGTTCTTCTCTCAAATGGAGGTCACTAATCATAGAGGGATTCCGATCTTCGACGGATGTAATTTTCAGATATGGAAGAATCAAATGCAACACTATTTCCGATCTTTGGGAATGGATGTGTTTTCAGCAGCTATGCGTGGTATCACATCTGATATTACTTGTGTTGCATTATCAGAAGCTGAGCATAAAGAGTTGTATGCCGATTCCAAAGCAATTAATGCCTTAGGGGGAGCCCTTTCCAATCCAATATATATACAAAGGTGATATCATGAAAAACATCACATGCCATGTGGGAAAGGCTTTTGAATATTTATGAAGGGGATACAAAAGTTAGAGAGGCAAAGCTGCCAGTGTTGTGGAACAAGTATGAAGGTCTGAGAATGAACCCGAATGAGTCTATTGATGCATTCTTTGACATGGTAAATGATGTGGTAGAAGACATGCGGGGTCTTGGAGAAATTATCGAAGATATAAAAATTGTGAAGTGCATATTGAGAAAACTTCCACCTCGGTTCAATCCGAAGGTTTCTGTTTTGGAAGATAAAGAACCAAAAGAACTGACATTGGATAACCTGCACAACACTCTTGTTGCATATGAAATGAGAAACGATGATAACAAGACTGTGGAAAAGGGGAAATCCAAAGAGGTGGCATTCAAATCCATGAAGAAACTCACCATTGATGATTCTAATGAAGAAGAAGAGACAGATGAGGTCATGTCATTCCTTTCTTCAAATCTGCAAAGAGGAAGAGGAAAGTTTAAAGGTAAACTTCTACTAGCATGCTTTCGATGTGGAAATGATGGTCATCTAGTGGCAAGATACCCCAAGAAATTTGAAGAGAATGATGATGATGATGATGAAGTTGAAATTCCCAAGAAGAAGACTTCAGCATTTGTGAAAGGGAAGATGCAATTTAATAGAAATTTCTTCAAGAAAAAGAATCCTCTTTCAAAAGAATTTGAAAGTTCAGATGATTCTGAGGATGAAGTGGTTGAGGAAATAGAAAATTGCAGAGATCGTGGGTTAAATGCCTTGGTGGCGATTGTCGGTAGTTCTCAGAAAAAGGAAGAAGCTGACGCTGGGGAAGAAGAAGAAACTGAAGGGAGAGTTGACATGGAAGCTGAATTAGAAGCAGATCTTGAAGAGATAGATGTTTAGAGAGAAAAAACAAAGAATTCCAACAAGGTGGTACATGATGCCAAACACTACATGCAACAACAAGAAGAAGAGAAGTCTGATCTAGTGAAAGAAATTGAAGATCTTAAGTCTTCCAGGCCAGAGCGCATAGAAAAGGTTGATGAGCATATGTTCATGATTGAAGAACAGAAAAGGGAGATCGATTGCTTGAATAGAAAAGTGAAAGATCACGTCAGGCGTATCGAAGAGCTTGAAGAGGAATTTGTCGGTCTGCAGAGAAAAGTTAAAGACCCGGAAATACCTTTGAATCCCAACACATTCTTGGGAAAGCAGGTCGTCACGAAGACTGAAAAGAAAAAAAACGATCCTAGTAGTTTAGTAGGAAAGAAGTAGCAATTGATCTTAGAAGTTAAGGTTGATTCATGGCTTAATCAGAAACAAAAATTTGTGGCAGTTGAAGTCAGACTGCAAGCACCCGTCCCGAGATTGAAGGTGGATTTGGGCACAAAGCAGAATCAGAATATTCAGAGATCCCAAGGGGAAACTTGTAGTGTTGATGTAACATAAAGGAATGCAGCTTATATCAGGTGTTATTGTTGTGGAAGGATGGGATATTCACAGTATGTATGTTCCATAGCCAAAAGATATCAAAGGGAACAAGAAGAGATATGTCAACCAAACAGAGAACGGTTTTCTAGAACATATTTCGAAGGACACTGTTTTTGGTGCGGAGGATTTGGGTATATGGATAGGTATTGTACTTCGACCATTCAGAGAAAAGTGCCAAAGCAGAATCAAAACGTTCGCAAGCAGTAGGTCAATAAACCGACATGTGGGTTAAAAATGCAGAATAGATTTGCGTCCTTGCAAGATGAGGTTGGTCCATCATACTCTGAGAAAGAACAGAAGTTTCAATCCATGCCGAATGTGAAAGAAAAAGTATGGACCAAGAAGAAGAAAAATGAGAAGGCTGTGGTGGTGGAGATTTCCCTTAAAGCATCAGATCTATCTGGTGTTTGGATCCTTGATAGTGGTTGCACATCCCACATGAGGGGTAATAAGGATCTTGTTACAGGCATCAAATATGAAAAAGAAGGTGTTGTCAATTTTGGAAATGATGAAGGCCTGAAGATTGTTGGCTCAGGTAAATCCAAGTTTCGGGGCAAAGAGATGAGACGTGCTGATGTCTTGGTAGTAGAGGGTCCCAGTCATAACTTACTCAGTTTCAGTCAACAATGTGACTCTGGGCACTCTATCCGATTTACCAAGAAGATGTGTGTTGTGAAAGGAAAAGATGGAGCAACTGCTCTCTAGGGAAAAAGGTCAAAGGGAAATCTCTACCTTGTAGGTGGGTAAGAAGATACATGTTGTTTATCTAGAGATGAAGAAAACCAGCTGTGGCATAAGAGACTTGGTCATTTATTTCAACCATATATGGAGGTTCTCGTAATGTGTGATGCTTCTAGAGACCTTCCCAAACTATCATGTGATCGCACTCATACGTGTGATGATTTCCAACAAAGGAAGATCATCAGAAAGACATATAGGCCAAAGTAACAGAAATAAATTAGAGTGCTCGAACTGGTTCATGCTGATGTATGTGGACATATCTCACCACGAGCTATAAATGGGAAAAGGTACTATGTTCTTTTCATTGATGATTACAACAGAATGGAATGGGTATTTGTCATTACCCATAAGACAGAGGTGTTTAGTTGCATAAAAGAGTACAGGAGGGAATCAGAAAGGACACTTGGGCAGGAAATTTTGAAGTTTTGTACAGATAACGGTACAGAATTCACAAACAGTCAAGTGGATGAGTATCTCGAGAAACACGGGATAAGGAATCAAGTTTCATCAGTAAGAACTCCCCAACAGAATGGTGTGGTTGAAAGAAGAAATAGGATCATCAACAACATGACCGGAACGATGCTTATTGACAAAGACCTACCAGAGAAATTTTTGAAGGAAGTAGTGTTGACATCGGTCTATGTTTCAAACAGGTCTCTGTTGTGTCTGAAGCAAGGGAAGACTCCGTATGAACTGTGGTACGGAAAGAATCCAATGTTGAAATACATTCGAATCTTTAGAAGTAATTATTTCATTCTCAACAAAGAAAATCATAGGAAGTTTGAGGCACGAGGAGATGAGGGGATATTCCTTGGCTACTCAGGGAAAAGCAAAGCGTATAAATGCTTCAACAAGAGGCTGGGAAATATTGTTGGGAGCAATGATGTCACTATAGTTGAAAATGAACAGAATACTCAACAACAGAGTGAACAGTTCCTGGATGAATGTGATGATGAGGTAAGCAACATCGGGGGAGCAGAAGTGGCAGATGCTGACTCAGAAGAAGATACTGATGATGAACAATAAAGTGTCAAGTCTGTGTCTGCAAGGAAGCCAAAGAGTCGAGCAGAAATTGATAGGCAGAATATCATTTGTGATCAGACAGCTCCAGTTCAGACTTGAAGAATGAAGTCATTACAGCAAACATCGTTTTTATCTTAGGTGGAGCCGAAATGTTTTTCCGATGCAGCTGAAGATGAAAACTGGGTTCAGGCTATGAATGAAGAGCTTGATCAGATTGAGAAGAACCAGACATGGGAGATTGTTTCGATGCCAGTAGACAAGAATTTCATTGGGACTAAATGGGTCTATCACAACAAGATGAATGAATATGGAACGGTGATTCGGAACAAATAACGACAAGTGTGCAAGGGGTACTCCCAGATTAAGGGAATAGATGTAGATGAGATATTTGCACCGGTTGCAAGGCTGGAGACAATCAGATTATTTTTGGACATAGCAGTGCAATGAAAGTTCAAAGTGTTCCAGATGGATGTGAAATCCGCATTCGTGAATGGGGTTCTAGAAGAATAGGTGTACATTGAGCAGCCAGATGGTTTTCTCATTCATGTGGATGAGAACAATGTTTTTCGGCTGAAGAAGGAATTGTATGGGCTGAAACAAGCACCAAGAGCATGGTACTCAAGGCTTGATCAGTACTTGAAGAAGCTTGGTTTTCAGCATGGAGGTGTTGATTACAATCTCTATTTCAGTAATGACAGTTATCAAAGGATGATGATATTGGTTTATGTCGATGACATAATATTTGGCGGATCATATGAAGCTCAGTGCAGACAGTTTTCCGAATTCATGAAAAAACAAGTTTGAAATGTCAATGATTGGAGAGCTAACGTTTTTCCTTGGTCTACAGGTGACACAAGTAAGGAATGGAACATTCATTTCTCAATATAAATATGGCAAGGAGGTCTTGAAAGGTTTGGAATGGAAAATTTCAAGGAGATGAAGACTCTGGTTTCCACCCGGATGAAATTATCGAAAGGTGAAGATGAAAAGACAGTTAATATCACAGAATATAGGCAAATCATTGGAAGTCTGTTGTACTTAACCACAACAAGGCCCGATATTGTTTTCAACACATTCCAAACAGCGAGATATTAGAGTAATCCCAAGGAAAGTCACATTCTCGCAGTGAAAAGAATACTTCGGTATATCAAGGGCACGGTGGACTTCAGCTTGACATACAATGACAAATCTCAGAAAGAGTTATTGGGATATACTGATGCAGACTGGGCCAGTTCAGCAGATGATAGGAAATCAACATCAGGTGGGGCTTTCTATCATGGTGGATTGTGTATTTCATGGCTAATCAAGAAGAAAGATTGCATTTCATTGAGCACCGCGGATGCTGAGTATATTGCGGCCACTCAAGCATTAACACAATTATTATGGATGAAACAACAACTTGAAGATATGGGAGTTGAAGTGAAGTCTCCGATCGGAATCCAATGCGATAACTCAAGTGTTATAAATCTCTGAAAAAATCCCGAACATCACTCTAGGACAAAGAACATTGAGATAAAGTATCATTTTATCAAGGAGAAAGTTGAGCAGGGGATCGTGAAGTTGGAGTATGTGCCTACAGAACTACAGGTTGGAGACATCCTAACAAAGGCCTTACCCAAGGCAGAATTTAAGAGACATCGACTGGCTCTGGGAGTTCAGTCGACTCCCCGCACTTGAAATAGTGTGGATATGGAACCCCCTCCCCATATCCCCGAGGTATGATGTGTTTTTCCCTAATGTGCTGATGTGTTCTCTACTATGTTACAGACTGCAAAGGATTGACCTTTTTATTCATTGACAAAGGTGGAGAAAATTGTGTTTGTTCAAGGGGGAGACAGTGTGGAGACTGGATAAATCACGAATGATATGGGGAGAAGCTGACCAGTGGAGTATCCAGATAGGGGGAGAAATGAGAAAAGGGGAGAGTATTAAATCTGACAAAGCTAGAAGTGATCGATCAAAGCAGAGATATCACGACTTCTGAGGGTCGTGATAAAAGTATAACAATGGTGTTGGAATGGTGAGAAAAGGTGTCCAGCTATCACCAATTAGGATCTGTGTGGTTCAACAATTGGTATCAATTTATGAATTGGTATTAGGTTGGAATCGACAATTGGTGTTTGACATGAAGTGATTCATTGATGAACTTCTCATACTACTCTTGTTTCTCATGCCAAGAATTGCTCATGTGGGCTTAGAGTACGTGTTAAGTGATTCCTTGAATGATATCAGAATCGCAAGAGGCGAATTGTGGTAGCAGATGGAAGAAGACTCAGTGAGGTATAAAGGTGCAGAAAATCATTTTGAGAAGAGATGTGAAGAGTTTTCAACAAACCAAAAGGGGGAGATTGTTGGGAAAAAATCCCTCAAGGTAACATTGCAGTATTTTTGGGTTGATTGTGTTTGTTGACAAATGAGGTTTTCATGGATATTTGTCAAGTTTCCAAGAAGTTGTTGACAATCCTTGTTGACAAAGAACGATGACAAAGGAAAGGGCAATCTGGAGGCGGTACAAAAGATCAGTACAAGGTGGCACCGTTTCCCAGTGTTTTCCAAAGTTTTGGGGTCCAAAATTTGGAATTTGGTGAGCATCGCGAAAATAGGATTTCCATGAAGATCATAATTTAATATGGAAAAGGCATGAATTTCACGACGATAGGATTCATGGTTTGCAAATCGTGAAGACCAGAAGAATGGAGACGGTGAGTCTTCGTGATTACGCCAATCTTTGCGAACGGCAGAGGCTAAAGCGCATCGCGGTGGTGAAGGGCTTTTCGAGGGAGCATCGCAGCGGTGGCACGAAGGAATGTTGACGGTGATACTTTGCGTGTAACGCCCCGACCCTAGTTACCCAGAGTCAGTGCATTATTACATAAAATTGGCATGATCATGAGAAAGATCAAGTCTCGAAAGACTGATTAGTTTAGTAGCCTTGGAATAACTAGATACATCCATAAATTTTTACATTACATCATAAAAAAAACATCTTGTCTTCATATCCCCTCATACTATCCCTGCAGGTCATTCATAAATTACTTCTTCATAATCCTGGGGAAAAAAATAGAACATTGAAAGGGGTGAGCTCGGATGCTCAGTAAGGATAACATTATAGCATAAGCTTTCATAAATAAGCATAAACACTTAAGGCAATTTATAACTAAAACAAAAGCCTTTTAAACTTGAACTTCAGCATAAAATGGCAAAGGTAAAATGAAATAATGCCATTTACTTACTCACATGGATATTCTACTAGTCGAATGATCACATGCAATATCAATAACCACTTTCATAATTATGGAATGCATAATGCCAGACTATCATAACCACATAGCCAAGGCCTCGTGCCAAGACTACAAATAAGATTTTGCCAAGGCCTTGTGCCAAGACACTAGTTTGTCTCATGAGACCTACCGATGCATCGAGGAGCTATAGCGGGCTCCACCCGTCACTTATTAAGTCCAATGCATTCCTCATATGAACATGTTTAAACGTAACATAAACATTCGTATTAACACAAGCATACGAAATGTCAATACTTTTACCACAAACCATGAATGGTATAAAAACAGCACATCCACAGTCAAACATAACTCATTCGATACAATATGGAAGATTGTATTGTATCACATTAACCTCAATCAAGAATAATGAAGGATGTTGACATAGATGAAAATAATCATCAAAACTATTTGAGAGAAATATCCCCCTTTTCTTGAAAACATTTAAAAGTCACACTATTTGTCAAGAAGCCATTTAAAAGTAGATTTTTGAATCAAAGTGTCCCATACCACTTTGAAACTTTTTAAAAGGAGTTTTGATTTCTAAACTTTAATGTCCATATAAATAAATCCTTTAAACCATTTTTAAAACATGGACATTAATGAGAAAGGTTTAGATGAATAAGTCTTTAAAACATTTAAAAATGGTATTTTAGTTAGAGATTCTTACCAAAAGAGACACTTGAATACAAATAATTGAGGTGATAAAAACTTTGTAATATCATGAGAATAAAGGGAATCATGATATACTATGTCAAAGTACATTATATATACACCACATAAAAGTGATTTGGTGTATATCATCAAAGAAGTCTCAATGGAATGTAAATTGAGATGAAATCTCTCATAAAGGTTGTATCCTTAGGTTAAGGATAAATCAATGAAATAGTTATGTGTGACAAATATAAATACACTAAATATGATTGGATATTCAGTGTAAAACAATCAAAGGACATCCACACATATTCTTGTAAAAACAATACCAACGAATTGGATGTTTAACTCAACAAATGGAGAATGAGTTAAAATTACTCTTATCAAATTCATATCAATGACTTGAGAATTACCAATGGAGTGATTATGTGTATCAAAATTATATCCACAGGAAGGGGAGTGGAAATTATGACATAATCAAATGAATAGTTATTCCACACATAATCTTGGGGTAATATAATCAATGAAATATGTGTAAATCCAAATGAGTGGAAATTGAAATCTCAAATTCCCTTATCGATTAGGTAACTTACGAAACATACACCCATGAAAGAAGTATCATACCATGATGATGTAAATACCCATAAATTAAAGTATATTACACAATGAATACGATCATGGGCAGTACACATACACCACATGCAATAATTAAGTGGTGATCAATGGAATTCTCACGGAATTAAAAGTGAGATAATAAAACCCTTACCACGTTAATCAACTGAGTCGCATGGCCAAAAGTTAATAACCACCAAATGATTTACAGAATAACATGAATATAAAGTGAATCATGATAATATATATCAAATGGAAGTACAAAATACACCACTTTCAATAATTTAGTAGCGAACAATGGAAATCTCACGGAATTGAAAGTGAGATAAGAGAATCCCTTACCTTGTACTTTTCCTTGGTTGGGGTAGGTTAACCTCCTATATAATAGTGAAATAATTGTTACTAAATCATACAAGAATCCTATACATTAATATGATATCATATATGATCTTTTAATATTGATTTGATAATAATATCTTAGTATTATCGCCGTTTCGGGTGTTAACTTACTCATTTTCTTTATATGTTTTGTTACATAAGTCATGTTTGTTGTATCTTATTCATATCCAGAATGATATCAAGTCCTTAAACATCATTTTTAAATCATTAAATGATAATTATACTTGAATGGATACGATGGAGAATGAATCTCATCGCGTTCGTGGAGACGGTAGTCCGTACGTACGCACGAACGCTACTTCCATTTAATTTTTTATTTTAAAAGAATCGAATCCAAATGATACATAGGTATATTACTATTCCAGTATAATATAATATTTTATATATGTTACTTAATTTCATTAACACCATCCTTTATACGTTCCATGTGTGGTATGAACGAGTCATATCATTTTAAGGGGGCAGTAGTCCGCACTTCCTCAAATGAAATTATCGTATGTATATACAACATGAAACGAATAATGGTATGAAATAAAATGGAATTACAGAAGCTTATATATAAAATATATATCATTAATATCATATTTAATTACAGTGCCATCATAATGGCCACCATGAGAGGCAGTAAGATGTATTTGAACAATCATCGTTTCGTGAGGCGTTAGTTTGCCATCCACAGAAATATTATGTTCATCATCCATTAGATGGAGTTGTGTGTATGTGTAGTTTGAATCCTTCTTATAACAACATCCTAGTATATTGAGGATACTGGTGTTGTTACAAAAGAAAGGAAATAAAAAGAGTTTGGGGGTTGAAGAAGCAAAATAAATGAAAATAATTTAAGAGAAAACGTTACCTTTAATTTAGGTAACTCACTTTGGTTGGAACCAAAGGACTTCTTGAAATGCTTTCTGCCTAAGGGGAAGCTTCAAGGAGGAGGAGAGGGATGTGGGGAGCTTAGTTGGGCAGAGTTTGGACGAGCCAAGTGGCTTGAGAGGTGTGAAGAAATGAGAAGGAGGAGTGCCCTTTTATAAGAGGGGTGAGGGGCACCTTTGGAAAAGCTAGAGATATTAGTTTATAATAAATTCATATTCGGTTTCCAATGGCTCCAAAGTTGACTATTCAAAGGTTAAGGTGGTGATGGGTCGAAAACAACTCAACCAATAGAATTTAGACAGGTTTGGGTACTTATATTAACCTTATCTTTAAGTATTAACTCTAAGTTAATTAGTTTCACTTTTACAATGTCTCTTTGTATTTTTATATTATATGGTTAATAAACTTACCATATACATACAAGAGACCCCCCAAGTTGTCCTTTAATGATGAACCTATCATGATATTAGTTTCTTGGCCGAACCTTAGATTTTTAGGAATTTAATATCAATTAATAATATAATATTTGTTTTAAGAACTCTTTTATGTCAATTTTGACACTATTCAATAGTTGATTTTTGTGAAACTCATAACAGATTGATTACTTCGAAAAAAGTAAATTAAATCAATCTTAATATATCATATTATCCTAGAAAATTAGTTTAATTAATTAAAAGTTTCATATTATATTTATTTGGGTATTTATAATATCAATTATTTTAATTGTTCACTATTATAGTAATTACTGCATCATCATTGTGTCATAAATAAAATAAATTATTTAATGTCTAAAAATTATAAATAAAATATCATTATGTATGAAATCTTTTTAGCTTTCTAATGAATATTTATAATAAAAAATACAACATGTATAACCCTATGTAAAAATTGTTCTTCTAAAAGATGTAAGCTTATGCCATTTTTATTTTTATTTTAACTTTATTAATGTAAAGTGTCCCTACCATATACAAGTGGCTCCAAGGGGTCCCCAAATTGACCCAAGGATTCTCATGGTCAGGTATGTGTCCACCAATAAGGTTAGGACACGTTTTAGGGTAATTTTTTATTATTATAATATTATTTTTTTTAACCCTTATTTACCGGATTTACCCTTTAACCATGGTAAATAAAATATTTACCACAGTAACTATTCAAAATGTCTAAAAATAAAAGTTACCTATTTACACAATTTGAACATCCTGATTCCAAATATGGAATCCATTTTCCTAAATTCAAAACACAGAAGTGGCAGAAATTAATTTAAAATTAATTCCCGCTGTCAAAACAAAAAGCGTGTTTTTAAGAGATAATAACTATCAAAAGATTGACACTTGTTTATGTTCGGTTTAATTGTAAAATTATGTCCAATGACCAACATTATATTAAATGGTAAAAATATATTCTAAATATACTTTAAAACCACTCAAATTCATAATTTATCAATATTAATTATTTTGATTAAAAAAGTTGTTTTTAATTAAAATTTAGTAATTTTCACTATTCATCAAAATATAAAAGTTATCCGAAAAGTACCAAAATTTCACCCTAGGCTAATTTTGATATTCTGAATCCAAAAATGAAGTCCATTTTGAAATATAAAATATATATAATTTCAAAATTTAGTTAATACTATTCATAACCTTTTTTTGAACGGCTTGTTTGGTGAGTCATGGTGCGCTTGAACTCGGTGTTGCGTGTAGTGCATGTTATTGAATTATTTTGAAGAAATAACACACTATGAAATCTTGGGGTGTTACATTCTCCCCTCCTTCAATAAATTGCGTCCTCGCAATTTGAAATTGTTCTTCGAAAATAAAAGGTTGAAAATAGAAAATATATTTGTGGGAAAACCCACATCGGAAATTGGTTTACTAAAATTTAGTCTTAATATGAGGAAAAGAGAAATGAAAGGGTCACCACCAAATTATGATCTCGATTAGGAGAACATTGGTGGCAATTAGAGACATATAATTGGAGGAAAAACGTAAATATTTATAGGTAGTGGTTGAGGTCATCAATCACAAACAAGTATAAAATTGAGGTCCTTAAACTCATCAATCTATGATGATTTGAAGTACCATCGGTTCAACAAAATATAGGGTATTGGGATCACACATTTTTGACATTTCAAAATATCATAGTTGAAATCCCACATCGAAAAATGAATTAATGAGGCCTCTATTTAAAATAAAGAGTGGAAAGTATGAAGATTACCGAAAATAACACATACTAGGGTTCCATGTAGGAAAATATGGATATGGAGGAGAAATCTAACCATCAGTTATCTGATGGAGAGTGGTAGAGAACATGGCTATGAAAAGGCCAACAATACCAAAGCCATAAATTAGTGATGATTTAAGGTACCATCTAGGACAACATTTTTTTTAAAGTTACATTACATAAGGAAGAGGAATTCATTTATGATATTGACTAAGAACATTATGAGATATACTTAAATTTTAAGTAGATTTTCATTCTTTAATAAACTTCCACCACAAACTCAATTTTTTTTTAAACGATGAGTATTCAAGAAGGCTTGGTCACAGTGGAAGAGCTAGAATAAACTTCTATAGAATCACATGATCCATGCAGGATAAACCATATATTTACATTGTCTTTGAAGATTAATCAAAACCAAAATGGTTAGTGAATGATCTAATGATCCCCCAAAAGGATATTCATTGAGATAAATATGCACTAATCTTAATTTCTAAAATTAAACCAACAATACACCAAAGTTAAATAGATACCATTCAATAACCAATTGTCCTTAAAATCCTTTAATATAATCCAAACTAATATTGAAACCCAAAACATAGAAGAATTTGATTATGTAGTCTCCCATGTTACATTGTATCTCCAAATGACATCAAATACTCTTAAAGTCACATACTTAAAAGTAATTAACATCATCACATATTCTCTGTTATAGGTTAATCATTTCCATAAATAACCCAAATCACTATAAATCAACAATAAAAAATGTAGATAAAAATCCACCATTACTCTACAAATGAAACCTCATTGTATTCTATTTTCCTTGGGCATATAGTGTTCCTAACAAAACGAACATCTTCCAAAATAACATTTATCACTTAATCACCAAATCATTTTCCTATACCAAGGGTATTCATTTGATAAGACATAAGAACCCAAATCATCTTATTATTGATCAATAAAATCATTTAACAAAAAAAATAGTCATACTAACCAGGGACTTCACGTAGTCCAGTGGTAGGCGATAAATCCCAATCGCACTTTGGTTGTGGGTTCGATTCCCACAGCTTTGTCTGACGCGATGGGTTGTCACACGGTCTACGTGTTGTCCTTTTTCAAAAACTATATTTTATAATATTACCAAAATGAGATAAATTCCTCAAAATAACATAATTTAACCACAAATGTTATATCATAGTTTGCATTTTCATCCCAAATTATAATAACTTATCATTTTCTCAAACCCCAATGATCATATAAAACCAAATGGTTATTTATACCTATATCCACAAGAGAAGAGACAATTATTCCTCAGATATCATTCTCACATGGCAAACTGAGGGGTTACAAATACAAGAGAAAATTATTCCAAAGTAAACCCATCAACAAGGAGTGATAATACTTTTTAAATTTTTCTCTAACCATTTATTTCCACATAGCTTCTTCTTTGAGCAAGAAAATATACTATAAAATAGGACATTCACTCGGGTAATGGCCAGGTCCCCTACATTTACGGCAAATGACTGTAAATGGACTCTTGGGACTATTTTTATCTTCTTCTATAGTACTCTTCATTTTTCTTCGGCAATTCTTCACTTTATGTCCTTCCTTCCCGCACGTAAAACATTTCGTTGTCCCATTGAGACACTTTCCTGGGTGTCTCTTTCCACAATTCCTGCATGATGAAAATTGAGGTTTCTTTTCTCCATGGTCTCCATTGCTGGATATCTTATCATTTATCACGTTTCTCTTCCTTGTTGAGTCCGGGAGTTGGTTAATATATATGTTGTTGATCATATTTTTGGAAAACTGATTTGGCATAAAGATGATATCTTTTACGCCTATCAACATTCCATTTTGTTGCTCATTTCCACCATCGTTCCCACCTTGTACATGATTCTCAAAGTCACTATGACTTCCTTGGAATCCAGCCATTGACTAAAACCAGAAAGCATTGTGTGAGTAATAGTAGTCATAAAATCATTTAGAGATTAAAATGTCACCATATTCTCAATTTGAAACATATTAGGATTAACCAAGGTCATTTACTCTCATCTTATGTATATATTACTTAAATCGGTTTGTAAAGAAAATGTAAATTATCCTAAGAATATCCCCCGGGAGTGTCGTAACCAAGAGTGCAGCAAGGCCCGTTGTCGTGCACCAGTTCCCGTTCGAGTCTAGCTCAAAGCGGTGTTTTCGGGTTTTACCCCTAGGTACATCTGTGCCAGAGCCGCCTCTACCTGCTCGTATCCAGACAGGGATGTATTTCTCGGAAAACTCACAAAATCTTTACAATACCAAAATTCTAGAAAGTTCTTTTATACTAATCCTCAAAGTTCATCTTAGGTCTACGTGCCTTAATCAGAGTTTATCTAAATCTAGCTACCAAGGTTTGTACTAAACTTCCTCTGATACCAACTGTAACGCCCCGACCCTAGTTACCCAGAGTCAGTGCATTATTACATAACATTGGCATGATCATGAGAAAGATCAAGTCTCGAAAGACCGATTAGTTTAGTAGCCTTGGAATAACTAAATACATCCATAAATTTTTACATTACATCATAAAAAAAACATCTTGTCTTCATATCCCCTCATACTATCCCTGCAGGTCATTCATAAATTACTTCTTCATAATCCTGGGGAAAAAAAATAAAACATTGAAAGGGGTGAGCTCAGATGCTCAGTAAGGATAACATTATAGCATAAGCTTTCATAAATAAGCATAAACACTTAAGGCAATTTATAACTAAAACAAAAGCCTTTTAAACTTGAACTTCAGCATAAAATGGCAAAGGTAAAATGAAATAATGCCATTTACTTACTCACATGGATATTCTACTAGTCGAATGATCACATGCAATATCAATAACCACTTTCATAATGATGGAATGCATAATGCCAGACTATCATAACCACATAGCCAAGGCCTCGTGCCAAGACTACAAATAAGATTTTGCCAAGGCCTTGTGCCAAGACACTAGTTTGTCTCATGAGACCTACCGATGCATCGAGGAGCTATAGCGGGCTCCACCCGTCACTTATTAAGTCCAATGCATTCCTCATATGAACATGTTTAAACGTAACATAAACATTCGTATTAACACTAGCATACGAAATGTCAATACTTTTACCACAAACCATGAATGGTATAAAAATACCACATCCACAGTCAAACATAACTCATTCGATACAATATGGAAGATTGTATTGTATCACATTAACCTCAATCAAGAATAATGAAGGATGTTGACATAGATGAAAATAATCATCAAAACTATTTGAGAGAAATATCCCCCTTTTCTTGAAAACATTTAAAAGTCACACTATTTGTCAAGAAGCCATTTAAAAGTAGATTTTTGAATCAAAGTGTCCCATACCACTTTGAAACTTTTTAAAAGGAGTTTTGATTTCTAAACTTTAATGTCCATATAAATAAATCCTTTAAACCATTTTTAAAACATGGACATTAATGAGAAAGGTTTAGATGAATAAGTCTTTAAAACATTTAAAAATGGTATTTTAGTTAGAGATTCTTACCAAAAGAGACACTTGAATACAAATAATTGAGGTGATCAAAACTTTGTAATATCATGAGAATAAAGGGAATCATGATATACTATGTCAAAGTACATTATATATACACCACATAAAAGTGATTTGGTGTATATCATCAAAGAAGTCTCAATGGAATGTAAATTGAGATGAAATCTCTCATAAAGGTTGTATCCTTAGGTTAAGGATAAATCAATGAAATAATTATGTGTGACAAATATAAATACACTAAATATGATTGGATATTCAGTGTAAAACAATCAAAGGACATTCACACATATTCTTGTAAAAACAATACCAACGAATTGGATGTTTAACTCAACAAATGGAGAATGAGTTAAAATTACTCTTATCAAATTCATATCAATGACTTGAGAATTACCAATGGAGTGATTATGTGTATAAAACTTATATCCACAGGAAGGGGAGTGGAAATTATGACATAATCAAATGAATAGTGATTCCACACATAATCTTGGGGTAATATAATCAATGAAATATGTGTAAATCCAAATGAGTGGAAATTGAAATCTCAAATTCCCTTATCGATTAGGTAACTTACGAAACATACACCCATGAAAGAAGTATCATACCATGATGATGTAAATACCCATAAATTAAATTATATTACACAATGAATACGATCATGGGCAGTACACATACACCACATGCAATAATTAAGTGGTGATCAATGGAATTCTCACGGAATTAAAAGTGAGATAAGAAAACCCTTACCACGTTAATCAACTGAGTCGCATGGCCAAAAGTTAATAACCACCAAATGATTTACAGAATAACATGAATATAAAGTGAATCATGATAATATATATCAAATGTAAGTACACAATACACCACTTTCAATAATTTAGTAGCGAACAATGGAAATCTCACGGAATTGAAAGTGAGATAAGAGAATCCCTTACCTTGTACTTTTCCTTGGTTGGGGTAGGTTAACCTCCTGTATAATAGTGAAATAATTGTTACTAAATCATACAAGAATCATATACATTAATATGATATCATATATGATCTTTTAATATTGATTTGATAATAATATCTTAGTATTATCGCCGTTTCGGGTGTTAACTTACTCATTTTCTTTATATGTTTTGTTACATAAGTCATGTTTGTTGTATCTTATTCATATCCAGAATGATATCAAGTCCTTAAACATCATTTTTAAATCATTAAATGATAATTATACTTGAATGGATACGATGGAGAATGAATCTCATCGCGTTCGTGGAGACGGTAGTCCGTACGTACGCACGAACGCTACTTCCATTTAATTTTTTATTTTAAAAGAATCGAATCCAAATGATACATAGGTATATTACTATTCCAGTATAATATAATATTTTATATATGTTACTTAAGTTCATTAACACCATCCTTTATACGTTCCATGTGTGGTATGAACGAGTCATATCATTTTAAGGGGGCGGTAGTCCGCACTTCCTCAAATGAAATTATCGTATGTATATACAACATGAAACGAATAATGGTATGAAATAAAATGGAATTACAGAAGCTTATATATAAAATATATATCATTAATATCATATTTAATTACAGTGCCATCATAATGGCCACCATGAGAGGCGGTAATATGTATTTGAACAATCATCGTTTCGTGAGGCGTTAGTTTGCCATCCACAGAAATATTATGTTCATCATCCATTAGATAGAGTTGTGTGTATGTGTAGTTTTAATACTTCTTATAACAACATCCTAGTATATTGAGTATACTGGTGTTGTTACAAAAGAAACGAAATAAAAAGAGTTTGGGGGTTGAAGAAGCAAAATAAATGAAAATAATTTAAGAGAAAACGTTATCTTTAATTTAGGTAACTCACTTTGGTTGGAACCAAAGGACTTCTTGAAATGCTTTCTGCCTAAGGGGAAGCTTCAAGGAGGAGGAGAGGGATGTGGGGAGCTTAGTTGGGCAGAGTTTGGACGAGCCAAGTGGCTTGAGAGGTGTGAAGAAATGAGAAGGAGGAGTGCCCTTTTATAAGAGGGGTGAGGGGCACCTTTGGAAAAGCTAGAGATATTAGTTTATAATAAATTCATATTCGGTTTCCAATGGCTCCAAAGTTGACTATTCAAAGGTTAAGGTGGTTATGGGTCGAAAAAAACTCAACCAATAGAATTTAGACAGGTTTGGGTACTTATATTAACCTTATCTTTAAGTATTAACTCTAAGTTAATTAGTTTCACTTTTACAATGTCTCTTTGTATTTTTATATTATATGGTTAATAAACTTACCATATACATACAAAAGACCCCCAAGTTTTCCTTTAATGATGAACCTATCATGATACTAGTTTCTTGGCCGAACCTTAGATTTTTAGGAATTTAATATCAATTAATAATATAATATTTGTTTTAAGAACTCTTTTATGTCAATTTTGACACTATTCAATAGTTGATTTTTGTGAAACTCATAACAGATTGATTACTTCGAAAAAAGTCAATTAAATCAATCCTAATATATCATATTATCCTAGAAAATTAGTTTAATTAATTAAAAGTTTCATATTATATTTATTTGGGTATTTATAATATCAATTATTTTAATTGTTCACTATTATAGTAATTACTGCATCATCATTGTGTCATAAATAAAATAAATTATTTAATGTCTAAAAATTATAAATAAAATATAATTATGTAGGAAATCTTTTTATCTTTCTAATTAATATTTATAATCAAAAATCCAACATGTATAACCCTATGTAAAAATTGTTCTTCTAAAAGATGTAAGCTTATGCCATTTTTATTTTTATTTTAACTTTATTAATGTAAAGTGTCCCTACCATATACAAGTGGCTCCAAGGGGTCCCCAAATTGACCCAAGGATGCTCATGGTCAGGTATGTGTCCACCAATAAGGTTAGGACACGTTTTAGGGTAATTTTGTATTATTATAATATTATTTTTTTTAACCCTTATTTACCGGATTTACCCTTTAACCATGGTAAATAAAATATTTACCACAGTAACTATTCAAAATGTCTAAAAATAAAAGTTACCTATTTACACAATTTGAACATCCTGATTCCAAATATGGAATCCATTTTCCTAAATTCAAAACACAGAAGTGGCAGAAATTAATTTAAAATTAATTCCCGCTGTCAAAACAAAAAGCGTGTTTTTAAGAGATAATAACTATCAAAAGATTGACACTTGTTTATGTTCGGTTTAATTGTAAAATTATGTCCAATGACCAACATTATATTAAATGGTAAAAATATATTATAAATATACTTTAAAACGACTCAAATTCATAATTTATCAATATTAATTATTTTGATTAAAAAAGTTGTTTTTAATTAAAATTTAGTAATTTTCACTATTCATCAAAATATAAAAGTTATCCGAAAAGTACCAAAATTTCACCCTAGGCTAATTTTGATATTCTGAATCCAAAAATGAAGTCCATTTTGAAATATAAAATATATATAATTTCAAAATTTAGTTAATACTATTCATAACCTTTTTTTGAACGGCTTGTTTGGTGAGTCATGGTGCGCTTGAACTCGGTGTTGCGTGTAGTGCATGTTATTGAATTATTTTGAAGAAATAACACACTATGAAATCTTGGGGTGTTACATTGCGATTACGTCAAGCTCCGCGAATGGAAAATTACCGTGGTGCTTCGCGATTTGGACAGAATTCCGGCGGAAACTTTGGAGCTTCACGATTTGAGATGATGTGGCGTTGACTTTACGCGGAAAGATTGAGGGTCAGTGGAATCGCCAATAAATAGAGGCCGACCCCCTCAAGAGAAGTAGAGAGAATTTTCGGAGAAAATCCATTGCTCTCGATTTGCGAAGGTGGTTCGCGGAGCCAGTGTGCTTCATGAAAGTGGTGCTTCACAGTGGCTATTGTAGCTCCGCAAAACATGCGAGCTCCACATTGGCTTAGTCAGCTTTGCGAGGGCCATTTCTTTGCGACGTCTTGAGCTTCGCGGTAGTGTTTCGCGAAAGTGCTTCGTGAAAAGTCAGGATCTTCGCAAAGGCTTGTTTGAGCTTCTCGAAATTGGGAGCCTCGCGAAGTAGGGTGCTTTGCGAAGGTACTTTCCAAAGGTTGTTGACCAGTGGTCATGGCCAAAGAGGTATTCATTAGTGGGTGAAAGTTGGACTTCAACAGAGAATCTATCAATAGTTGAGGATGCATGCTTTCATTCAAATGAAGAGACCTACAGGTCTATAAACTATGAGTGGATTCCCTTCACAGAGCAGTGAGCTTAGGAAGAGGAAGAAGGTGATACTCTCCACCGGCAGTGAGCCAGAGATAGAGAAACAAGGAGTGACCCTTGGGAAAGCAGTGAGATGACCCTAAACTTTGTAAAGGAAATGATCTTGGGCATAGAAGTGATCTAGCCCGGACATTGTAATCCACAGCTAGTGATGTTTAGTGGAATTGGTACGACCGGAAACTTGTCGGCGTATGCTCCTTGGACGTAGCCCTTTGCGGCGAACAAAGTAAAATTGGTGTGTCCTGTGCATGCTTTACATTTTGTTTACCTTGTGCAACAGGAAAAAGAGAGAAGAGTGTTTTGCTTAACAACGAAACAAGATCAGAACTGGTGTTAATTTTAAATTATTCATACCCTGATTCAGCCCCCCCCCCCCCCTCTCAGGGTATTCAGCGTTGTGGACTTAATAATTGGTATCAGAGGGAAGGTTGACAATTGTTCTTCTCTCAAATGGATGTCACTAATCATAGAGGTATTCCGATATTCGACGGATGTAAGTTTCAGATATGGAAGAATCGAATGCAACACTATTTCCGATCTTTGGGAATGGATGTGTTTTCAGTAGCTATGCATGGTATCACAGCTGATATTACTAGTGGTGCATTATCAGAAGCTGAGCATAAAGAGTTGGATGCTGATTCCAAAGCAATCAATGCCTTATGAGGAGCCCTTTCCAATCCCATATATACAAAGGTGATGTCATGCAAAGCATCACATTCCATGTGGGAAAAGCTTTTGAATATTTATGAAGGGGATACAAAAGTTAGAGAGGCAAAGCTGCAAGTGTTGTGGAACAAGTATGAAGATCTGAGTATGAACGCGAATGAGTCTGTTGATGTATTCTTTGACAGGGTAAATGCTGTGGTAGAATACATGCAGGGTCTTGGAGAAATTATCGAAGATATAAAAATTGTGAAGCGCATATTGAGAAAACTTCCACCTCGGTTCAATCCGAAAGTTTCTTTTTTGGAAGATAAATACCCAAAAGAACTGACATTGGATAACCTACACAACACTCTTGTTTCATATGAAATGAGAAACGATGATAACGAGACTGTGGAAAAGGGTAAATCCAAAGAGGTGGCATTCAAGGCCATGAAGAAACTCACCATTGAAGATTCTAATCAAGAAGAAGAGACATATGAGGTGATGTCATTCCTTTCTTCCAATCTAGAAATAGGAAGAGGAAAGTTTAAAGGTAAACTTCCACTAGCATTATTTTGATGTGGAAAGGTTGGTCATCTTGCGGCAAGATGCCCCAAGAAATTTGAAGATAATGATAATGATGATGATGAAGTTGAAATCCCCAAGAAGAAGACTTCAGCGTTTGTGAAAAGGGAAGAAGCAATTTAAGAGAAATTTCTTCAAGAAAAAGAATTTTCTTTCACAAGAATTTGAAATTTCAAATGACTCCGAGGATGAAGAGGTTGAGGAAATAGAAAATTTCAGAGATCGTGGGGTAAATGCCTTGGTGGCGATTGTTGGTAGTTCTCAGAAAAAGGAAGACGCTGACGCTGAGGAAGAAGAAGAAATTGAAGGGAGAGTTGACATGGAAGTTGAATTAGAAGCAGCTCTTGAAGAGATAGATGTTTGGAGAGAAAAAACAAAGAAATCCAACAAGGTGGTACATGATTCCAAACTCTACATGCAACAACAAGAAGAAGAGAAGTATGAGCTAGTGAAATAAATTGAAGATCTTAAGTCTTCTAGGCCAGAGCGCACAGAAAAGGTTGGTGAGCATAAGCACAAGATTGAAGAACAGAAAAGGGAGATCGATTGCTTGAATAGAAAAGTGAAAGATCACGTCAAGCGTATCAAAGAGTTTGAAGAGGAAGTTGTCGGTCTGGGGATAAAATTTAAGACCAGGAAAAAAATTTGAATCCCAACACATTCTTGGGAAATCAGGTCGTCACGAAGACTGAAAGGAAGAAAGAAGAGCCTAGTAGTTCAGCAGGAAAGAAGTAGCAATTCAGCTCAGAAGTTAAGGCTGATTCATAGATTAATCAGAAACAAAAATCTATGGCAGTTGAATTCAGACTGCAAGCACCTGTCCCGAGATTGAAGGTGGATTTGGGCACAAAGCACAATCATAATATTCAAAGATCCTAAGGGGAAACTCATAGTGTTGAAGTAACATGAAGAAAAGCACCTTGTATCATGTGTTATTGTTGTGGAAAGATGGGACATTCACAGTATGAATGTTCCATAGACAAAAGATATCAAAGGGAACAAGAACAGAGATGGCAGCCAAACAGAGAACGGTTTTCCAGAACATATTTCGAAAGACACTTTTTTTGGTGCGGAGGATTTTGGCATATGGCTAGGTACTGTACTTCGACTATTCATAGAAATGTGCTAAAGCAGAATCAAAACGTTCGCAAGAAGTAGGTCAATAAACCGACATGTGAGTTAAAAATGCAGAATAGATTTGCGGCTTTGCAAGATGAGGTTGGTCCATCATACTCTGAGAAAGAATAGAAGTCTCAATCCATGCTGAGTGTGAAAGAAAAAGTATGGACCAAGAAGAAGAAAAATGAGAAGGCCGTGGTGGCGGAGATTTCCCTTAAAGTATCAGATCGATATGGTGTTTGGATCCTTGATAGTGGTTGCACATCCCACATGACGGGTAATAAGGATCTTGTTACAGGCATAAAATATGACAAAGAATGAGTTGTCAAATTTGGAAATGATGAAGGCATGAGGATTGTTGGCTCAGGGAAAGCCATGTTTGGGGGCAAAGAGATGAGACGTGCTGATGTCTTGGTAGTAGAGGGTCTCAGTCATAACTTACTCAGTGTCAGTCAACTATGTAACTCTGGGCACTCTATCCAATTTACCAAAAAGATGTGTGTTGTGAAAGGAAAAGATGGAGTAGCTGTTCTCCAGGGAAAAAGGTCAAAGGGAAATCTCTACCATGTAGGTGGGGAAGAAGATACATGTCTTTTATCCAGAGAGGAAGAAAACCAGCTGTGGAATAAGCGACTTGGTCATTTATGCCAACCATCTATGGAGGATCTCGTAAAGTGTGATGCTGCTAGAGACCTTCCCAAACTATCACGTGATCGCACTCATACGTGTGATGCTTTCCAACAATGGAAGATCATCATAAAGACATACAATCCAAATTAACAGAAATCAACTAGAGTGTTTGAACTGGTTCATGCTGATGTATGTGGACCTATCTCACCACGAGCTATAGATTGGAAAAGTTACTATGTTCTTTTCCTTGATGATTACAACAGAATGGCAAGAGTATTTGTCATTACCCATAAGACAGAGGTGTTTAGTTGCATAAAACAGTATAGGAGGGAATCATGAAGGATTCTTGGGTAGGAAATTTTGAAGTTCCGTACAGATAACGGAACAGAATTCACAAATAGTCAAGTGGAAGAGTATCTCGTGAAACATGGGATAAGGCATCAAGTTTCATCAGTAAGAACTCCCCAACATAATGGTGTGGTTGAAAGAAGAAATCGGGTCATCATCAACATGACCAGAACGATGCTTATTGACAAAGACCTACCAGAGAAATTTTGGAAGGAAGCAGTGTTGACATCGATCTATGTTTCAAACAGGTCTCTGTTATGTCCGAAGCAAGGGAAGACTCCGTATGAACTGTGGTATGGAAAGAAGCCAACGTTGAAATACTTTAGAATCTTTGGAAGTAAGTGTTTCATTCTCAACAAAGAAAATCATAGGATGTTTGAGGCACTATGAGATGAGGGGATATTCCTTGGATACTCAGGGAAAAGCAAAGTGTATAAATGCTTCAACAAGAGGCTGGGAAAAATTTTTAGAGCAATGATGTCACTATAGTTGAAAATGAACAGAATACTCAACAGCAGAGTGAACAGTTCCTGGATGAAAGTGATGATGAGGTAAGAAACACAGGGGGAGCAGAAGTGGCAGAGGATGACTCAGAAGAAGATACAGATGATGAACAGGAAAGTGTCAAGTCTGTGTCTGCAAAGAAGCCAAAGAGTCAAGCTGAAATTGATAGGAAGAATATCATTGGTGATAAGACAGCTCCAGTTCAGACTCGAAGAATAAAGTCATTACAGCAAACATCATTTTTATCTCAGGTGGAGCCAAAATGTTTTTCCGAAGTAGCTGAAGATGAAAGCTGGGTTTAGGCTATGAATGAAGAGCTTGATCAGATTGAGAAGAACCAGACATGGGTGATTGTTTCGAGGCCAGTAGACAAGAATGCCATCGGGACTAAATGGGTCTATCATAACAAGATGAATGAAGATGGCATGGTGATTCATAACAAAGAACGACTAATGTGCAAGGGGTACTCCCCGATTGAGGGAATAGATGTAGATGAGACATTTGCACCGGTTTCTAGGCTGGAGAAAGTCGGATTATTTTTGGCCATAGCAGTGCAAAGAAAGATCAAAGTGTTCCAGATGGATGTGAAATCCGCATTATTGAATGGGGTTCTGGAAGAAGAGGTGTACATTGAGAAGCCAGACGGTTTTCTCATTCATGAGGATGAGAAAAAAGTTTTTAGGCTGAAGAAGGCATTGTATGGGCTGAAACAAGCGCCAAGAGTATGGTACTCAAGGCATGATCAGTACTTGAAGAAGCTTGGTTTTCAGCATGGAGGTGTTGGTTACAATCTCTATTTTAGCAATGACTGTAATCAAAGGATGATGGTACTGGTTTATGTCGATGACATAATATTTGGCGGATCAGATGAAGCTCAGTGCAGACAGTTTTCTGAATTCATGAAAAATGAGTTTGAAATGTCAATGATTGGAGAGCTAAGGTTTTTCCTTGGTCTACATGTGACACAAGGAAGGAATGGAACATTCATTTCTCAATCTAAATATGCCAAGGAAGTCTTGAGAAGGATTGGAATGGAAAATTACAAGGAGATAAAGACTCTGGTTTCCACCCGGATGAAATTATCGAAAGATGAAGATGGCAAGGCAGTTAATATCACAGAATACAGGCAAATCATTGGATGTCTATTGTAATTAATCACAACAAGGCCTGATATTGTTTTCGCCACATGCCAAGCAGCGAGATATTAAAGTAATCCCACGGAAAGTCACATGCTCGCAGTGAAAATAAAACTTTGATATATCAAGGGCATGGTGGACGTCGTCTTGACATACAATGACAAATCTTAGACAGAGTTATTGGGATATACTGATGCAGACTGCGCCAGTTCAGCGGATGATATGAAATCAACGTCAGGTGGTGCTTTCTATCTTGGTGGATTGTTTATTTCATGGATAAGAAAGAAGAAATATTTCATTTCATTGAGCACCACGGAAGCTGAGTATATTGCGGCCACTCAAGCATGCACACAGTTATTATGGATGAAACAGCAGCTTTAAGATATGGGAGTTGAAGTGAAGTCTGTGATCGGAATCCAGTGCAATAACTCAAGTGCTATAAATCTCAGCAAATATCCCAATCATCACTCTAGGACAATGTACATTGAGATAAAGTATCATTTTATCAAGGAGAAAGTTGAGCAGGGGATCGTGAAGTTGGAGTATGTGTCTACAGAACTACAGGTTGCAGACATCCTGACAAAGGCCTTACCCAAGGCAGCATTTAAGAGACATCGACTAGCTCTGGGAGTTCAGTCGACTCCCCGCACTTGAAATAGTGTGGATGTGGAACCCCCCCCCCCCCCCCTCTCCCTGAGGTATGATGTGTTTTTCTCTAATGTGATGATGTGTTCTCTACTCTGTTACAGACTGCAAAGGATTGACCTTTGGTTTCGTTGACAAAGGGGGAGAAAGTGTGGAGACTTGATAAATCATGAATGATATGGGGAGAAGCTGACCAGTGGAGCAGCCAGATGGGGGGAGAAATGAGAAAAGGGGAGAGTATTAAATCTGAAGATTCTAGAAGAGATCGATCAAAGCAGAGATATCACGACAGCTGAGGGTCGTGATAAAAGAAGAACAGTGGTGTTGGAATGGTGAGAAAAGGTGTCCAGCTATCACCAATTGGGATCCATGTGGTTCAACAATTGGTATCAATTTATGAATTGGTATTAGGTTGGAATCGACAATTGGTGTTTGACATGAAATGATTCATTGATGAACTTCTCATACTACTCTTGTTTCTCACGCCGAGCATTGCTCATGTGGGCTTAGAGTACGTGTTAAGTGATTCTTTGAACGCAATCAGAATCGAAAGAGGAAAATGGTGGTAGCGGCTGGAAGAAGACTCAGTGAGGTATCAAGGTGCACAAAATCATTCTGAGAAGAGATGTGAAGAGTTGTCAACAATCCCAAAGGGGGAGATTGTTAGGAAAAAATATCTCAAGGTAACATTGTAGTACTTTTGGGTTGATTGTGTTTGTTGACAAAGCAGTTTTTCATGGATATTTGTCGAGTTCCCAATAAGTTGTTGACAATCCTTGTTGACAATGAATGATGACAAAGGAAAGGACGATCTGGAGGCGGTACAAAAGAGAAGTACAAGATGGCGCTGTTCCCCAGTGTTTTCCAAATTTTTGGGGTCCAAAATTTGGAATTTGGTGAGAATCGCCAAAATATGATTTCCATGAAGATCATAATTTAATATGGAAAAGGCATGAATATCACGAAGATAAGATTCACGGTTTTCAAATCGCGAAGACCAGAAGAATAGAGGTGGTGAGTCTTCGCGATTATGTCAAGCTTCGCGAAAGGCCGAGGCTGAAGTGCATCGCGGCGGTGAAGGGATTTGTGAGGGAGCTTCACGGCGAAGGCGCGGAGGAATGTTGATGGTGATGCTTCGCGATTATGTCAAGATCCGTGAACGGAAAATTGCCGTGGTGCTTCGTACTTTGGACAGAATTTCGGGGGAAACTTTGGAGCTTCGTGATTTGAGATGACGTGGGGTTGACTTCGCGCGGAAAGTTCAAGGGGCGGTGGAATCGCCTATAAATAGAGGTCGACCCCCTCGAGAAAAGTAGAGAGAATTTTCAGAGAAAATACTTTTCTCTCGATTTGCGAAGGTGCTTCGCGGAGCCAGTGTGCTTCGTGAAAGAGGTGCTTTGCGGCGGTTATTGTAGCTTCGCGAAACCTACGAGCTCCGTGTTGGCTTAGTCAGCTTCGCAAGGGCCATTGATTTTTGACGGCTTGAGCTTCACGAGAGTGCTTTGCGAAAGTGCTTCGCGAAAAGGTAGGAGCTTCGCAAAGGCTTGTTTAAACTTTGCAAAATTGGGAGCCTCACGAAGTAGGGTTCTTTGTGAAGGTACTTTCCAAAGGTTGTTGCCATGTGGTCAGGGGCAAATAGGTATTTATCAGTGGGTGAAAGTTGGACTTCAACAGAGCATCTATCAATAGTTGAGGATGCATGCTTTCATGCAAATGAAGAGACCTATAGGTCTATAAACTGTGAGTGGATTCCCTTCACAGTGCAGTGAGCTTAGGAAGAGGAAGAAGGTGATCCTCTCCACTGGCAATGTTCCAGAGAGAGAGAAACATGGAGTGACCCTTGGGAAAGCAGTGAGTTGACCATAAACTTTGTAAAGGCAGTGATCCTGGGCATAGAAGTGATCTAGCCCGAACATTGTAATCCACAGCTAGTGAAGTTTAGTGGAATTGGTACGACCAGCAACTTGTCGGCGTATGGTCCTTGGACGTAGCCCTTTGCGGTGAACCAAGTAAAATTGGTGTGTCATGTGCATGCTTTAATTTCTGTATACCTTGTGCAACAGGAAAGAGAGAGAAGAGTGTTTTGCTTAACAGCGAAACAAGATCAGAACTGACCTTAATTTTAAATTAGTCAAACCCTGATTCACTCCCCCCCCCTCAGGGTATTCATCCTTGTGGACCTACCATTGATACTTGAAGGTAAAATCAGGATTCATTTACATGAATTCCCATTGTAAATTATAAACAATGGTGCATTTATAACTTCATAATGTTAATTAATATTATTGATCGATAATATATATTATGTGGCTTGTATTTCTTTAATGAATATGATCATTTTTATGTTAGAGTGAAATTGAAACTGTTAAAGGGTTGTTCTTCTATAACTTGGGCATGATGACCTGTACGACTATTTCCATAAATGCATATATAGACCTATGAAGGTATGATGGAGAATTTTTGTTGAAAGACAAACCCACAAGGGGTGAAATTACTTATTAATAATTTATCTATTATAGGTTATACTAAATTTAACCTAGTTTATGATTAAAGAAACAAAGTATGTTTCCTTTACTTCTTTTCATGATTTTTTATATAAAAAATGGTTGAATGTTTATGTTTTTGGGAGATTTATTTAAATTCTCAAAATAAACTAATATGTGATTTCATAAGAACATATTATATAATCTTACCTGAAAAACCGCCATTAGTTGATGAAAGACCTATCATCTACTATTAAACATTACTTATATGTGGTGTTAGTTAATTAAAATTCCAAATGCAACATAAATATTGTTCTCCCATATGGGTTGTAATTTAAATTTTATTTAAAAAAATCATAATAGTTAAATCTTGTGGATAATTAATGGACTTGAAATGAAATTACTGTAAAAGTTTTGTTATGCAGCATGGATCTAGAAAAAAAGTGTTTGGCACCGTTTTTCTCAAAAATAAGTACATAATATCCTTTATTTGTGAGGCAGATTAAATATTTTAATAAATAAAAATCCTTTTAATAAATTTAAAAAAAATCCACTTATAGGTATTGATAACATAGATCCTTGAGAATGGTTTAGTTTTAATTGATTCCTTGAGAGTGTATGTGGAATGGAATTAGTGCATTATCACAGACCTTTGAAGATATCTTCCTAGTTTGAGTTAGACCTGGTAGTGTGGAGATACGACACAGTTAAACATAGGAACGAAAATGGTTTTAAAAATCAACACATTGTGTAAAAAGGATATAACTATTGTAGTAGCACACCCAGAAATGATTAATCAGTAGAAATTTGATAAACGTTTCAAATCATGGAAATTGTTTTTTATTGACTGCTTGAGTAGGGTAGGAATCAAAGATAAATAGAAAAGAAATCGTTAGAGAGTGAGTTTTTATCTATTAAGATGGACCTCTAAGGGGTATTACATTATACAGATACTAAATGACTGTCATATCTTTATCCCTCAACATAAATTTTTTGACCCTTGTTAGTCGATGATCCTTTTTTCATGTTATATAATTACCTCTTTGAGATAGAGTTATTAGGTACATTAGATTCCGTGAAACAGATTAAACGAAGTGTGTTATGGAAATTGGATGAGAGAACACAGGTATATGTGGATTGAAATAGTGACATTGATTTTAGGTTTGATCAAGGAAATCCAATGAGGATGTTTTTCATGGGTTTATGTTTGTCATTAAAGTGTGGAGATTGGTTTTCTGGTCATTTTCAGACCAATTCGAGGATTGTTCTTGATCCTTTTCAATCAATAATGGTGGTGGATTTTTTTTAAAATCACCCGGGTATTTTATGTATCATAATGAACCTTAATGGGAAAGACTGTTTGGGTTATTGGCTCATTATACTGGTGGTTTCATGATTAATAACTATATATTAGAGACAATACTATGAAGAATGTGGTAATATATTAAATCTTGTTGTAAAGAAGATAAATTTATTAATGATGAATTCCAATAGATATCCTAGAATGATATAAACTGATGTTCCATGTAGCACGGTCATCTTGACCTTGTAGTGGGGCGACCCATGAGAGCATGAATCGGGTCTCAAACCAGGTTTTATTTGATAGTACTCCCACAATTATGGTAATGTTAATTCACATAAGATGCACATAATATCAAATTAAACAGAACAATGGTGAATGTAAGGGTGGGAGAAATGGACTGATGGTGGAAAATAAATAAATCCTATGGTTATGGTGACCTAGAGGTTTGGAGTAAAAATTAAATAAAACACTCTATGAGAAGATATAATTCAGAAATAAGATCGATGAAAAGATATGATTAGCCCAATAGAAAAATGTGACTTGCATCGTCAGGTGATGTGGTGTTTGGTTTTATTTAAGGAAAATATATAAATTTTTCTTATGAACCTACATTTGGGGGAGGTATGCATTCCCATCGACAAATCTAAGTGTACTCCTAGTATAGAGGTGACCATTTCCATTATAATAGAATATACCAATGTACATTGGGATAGAATTGGATAAAAACTATACTAGATAATCAAATATATTTAATGGGATAATGGAAGAATTCATTTGGATTTTCACACAGGGAGAGGTTTACAAGTATTCAATATAGATTATAATACAGTGCATTAATTGAATCCAAAGATAATTCTTTTCATAATTTCAATTATAGATTTTGGTGAATTCAAGATGTTGTAATGATGTTCCGATTATCATATAATTATCCTTGTATGCTATACAAGGACATTTATAGTGTTAGTGTTATATTATCATCGTAGTTTTGATAGTGAGATAGTTCAACTAGGGCACATCACCAAAAGTGAGTTATATTCTATGGTGAGTATTCTTATAAAAATATATGAATAACTTGTTATAAGGTATTAATATATTGTTTTTGTTAAAATTCATCCATATGTGGAAGGAGTTTTTGAAATATTATATAGGATGTGGTTAAACATGGGTTATCTATAATAGTTAAATGCAACTTGTGAGAAATCACATATGAAACACCATGGGTATGAGACTTGTTTAGAAGAAATTAATGGATGGGGATTTTCAAAGATAAGATGACATAACAATGTTATGTTGGTTCGATTTTTATTCAACATCCCTTTAAAATTATAAACATTCCAAGAGTTTCACAAAGTCGCAATGGGAATATTTAAAAAACAAATTCTGATGGTGGGAGCATCATGAATTCGAATTTTCTAGGTTAAATATAGAACCCATGGTGGGGAGCACCGTAGGATGGGTTATGAAGGATATGAAAACATGATCACGTCCTCATTTATATAGGCATGGATAAGCGTTGTCCTGAAAGTACATTTTTGAATCTAATATTTGTAATAATTTTAGTGTCTTGTGTAACATTTTTTTAAAGTAGATCATGAAGCTACCTTTGGCATGGTAAATGTAATGAAATTTTTTGAGGGAAAATTCAGGATTAGAAAAGGTTTAGTGATGTTTTTGTTTTTAACCAAGTATTTTCATGTATGATAAGTTATAAAGTGGGGTGATTGTAATGTATCATATTTTGAAATTTGTTAAAAATTCTAATGTATATTTATATTTTCAATTTTTTGATAGGATGAATCATAAAATAATAATTTCAATTAATTTCAAGTGTTGGACCACTTAAATGTGTAGATTTTGGATGAGGATTAATTCCCATGACATGTCTTGAATGTTGGGATGTGTTTTGGGAGAGTGAGGCTTAGAAAAATCAACATTAGGAGAAAAAATAGGGGTGTTTTTTTGTTTGAATTTTGTTTCCCAATTGGGAGATCCAAACAGGTTGGAATAAGCTTATTGATTGTGTCTCATGGGATTTTTAACTGCTGACTTAAGGCCACAGGACCATGCGGCATGTCCATAGAAAACTACCAATGTGTTGTACATGTTGTTCATTGTTTCCCAAAAACGTGTGCCTGCTAGACATGAGTATTACCACTTAACTCATGGGTTTCCATGGTCGTAGAATGGTTTGGTAAAACATGATATTAAAATATAAAAAACTATAAAAGTGGTTGAAATTTCAATTTAACCCCTTCCTTTGTAAATTTATATTCCTATTTCTTATTCTCACATTTCCACACCCAACATCCACATGTTCTATACCTTGGGTTCCTCCATAGGATTCCTTGAATAAGCCACATTCATAGTCTGAATCGAATATTATGCATGGCATTGGATCCATAATATTATGATAATAGACTCCCTTAACTATTTCAATTATCCCACTAGACAAAATGATAAATCCATACAATCCCATTTTCATTTTTTTGATGGTGTTTCTGTATTATTAATTTTTCTCTCAATACAACATGAATAAATGATAAATAATGTTTGACTGAAGTATCCTATGAATGAGGTAGTGTTTAAAGCTTGTTTTCTCTTAGAGGTTTATAATTTCATATTTTTTGATATTTTTCCATATTCTAAAATTTCTGTATATATCTCATAAAACATTAAATAAGTTGAATTGAATACCTATATCGTGTTAGATATTATATGATACACCCATAAATGGTTGGTCGATGATACACTCACCCCAAACTACTACTTAAGATATATTTTATTAAAAATTTGTATAATGATCTTTGTTTCTAAATCTGCTAAATCACCCCTTGGGTATGTTGAGCATAACACTTGGTAGTTGGTTCTATAATCTCCTTAAATGAAGTGTGAAAATTTTAATATAATTGAAGGTGTTGAATAGTTTTTATTTAGTTATTTTAATATGATGAATTAAAATCTGTTTATATGTCACGAACCAGCCCGTGTACCCTGGTAACCCGATAACCGAGCCGGCCCTAACATAGCTCAATGGGCTTTCCCGATCCCCACGAGTTGGCTACTAGCACCTGGAATCGTACACCATACTAGTGGGAATGAATTTTCCACAAGAATGTGGAAGAAAGAGTGAAACAAAATAGTATTCATAACAAAAGAAACTCCACTAGGAGTAATGTACCAGAAAACAGAGAGGAAAAAAAGCCAAATTACAACAACCCAAGTACCATAGAGGGAAAAACTGTGCCAAGGTCCCTAAAGACACAACTCACCATGTCCAAATATCAGTATCTTGGACCACCTCCAAGAGGTCCCTTCCCTTTGCTCAATTTTGGAAGAAGAAAGTCTACAAACACTCGAAGGCAAAAATAGGGTGTGAGCCTAAGCCTAGTAGGATATCACCAAAGATTCCATAACAAATTCCAAATACATATTATCCAAAGAAAAGCTTTCAATTTTAAAATAAATAGGTTTTGCAATTCAAAAGCATATTCTTAACAAATCATGATATAAATTCTCAAATGATGGAAGATTCATCAAGCAAGGCTTTAGAATGATGGAATATTTCTAAAACAATGGCTTAAGTAAAAAATTTATATAAAACAGTTTAAATAAATTTAGTAGGCATGTAAAATAGTTCAAAAGCATTGGCATACATTTATATCATAAATATAAATATTCAGGTGAGCAACATGGTCATCTGCCAAATGATATGATAGTATTGACCACTTATATGATTCCACACTCTCTATGTGAACTCAGCAAGATGTGTATACACACGTCCCTATGACACTGGCCAAAGGAGACTCGTCACCAATTCATCGTGTGTGTGACCCTCCGCATGTATGTTTCAGAATGTTGTCGTAGAGTAGAGTGTATCCAAATAACTCACTAACTATCTAAGGCTTGCATGCGTTCTTACAAGATGGGTGAACTATTTTAAGAATGATTAAAATAAAATCATTCCCATTCTTCCATTTCAAATGTGCCAATCTCATTCCATTTAAAACCAAAATAAGTTTTATTCAAAACATGCCCCTTTCACAAGATAAATCCAATGGGTTTCTATCAAATCATTCTAAGCCATTTTCATAAGTTTTAAATCCATTCAAAACCAATTCCATCATTTCGAAAATTCATTTCCATAATTAAATTCGACAATTTAATTGAAAAAATTTCCATCAAATCCACAATTTAAATCAAAAAATTTAAATCGACCAATTTTCCATAACCACACCCTATTCAATGGAATTGGGGTTTTCCAAATATTCATTCCAAAACTGTGTCAAATATATCGATTCAACGGAATCGAGTTTTTTTATCAATTTAATTGATAGAAACTTAAGCAATTGAATTTAAATCAATGATTGAAATAAATCAAGAAAATACAAAGATAATCATTTTGGCATGTCAGGACGGAACCACATACCTCTAGGGTTTGGACCAAAACCACAACAGACGAAGAAAACTCAAGAATCCTAGATGATTCTCCAAGAACCTGTCCAATATCCCTTCCCCTAGCAAGACCAAGACCAAAACTCATCATTTTGGCAGTTACACACTTAGATATACCCATAACGGTCGTAGATCTAAGAAACCAAGAGGATGGAAGAAGTAGATCTAGGTTGATCTAAGAAACTAAACAAGAAAGAAGAAGAATGATCACATAACTTGAGAATCCAACTTCGATTCACCAAGAGGAGCCTTTGGATCGCCTCTGGATTGATGGGAGAACCTTCTCTGACCTTGGGAAAAGTCAAATCCCGAGTTAGGGCCGCATAGGAGGAAAAACGAAGCACTTAATGGAAAAACGATCGAGATCAGCAATTTAAGGATCTAACTTTAAGTGACCGCATGGTTTGGCCACACGGTTTGACAAACCGTGTGCTAATAGTGCGTGAGCTACTGCCTCGGCCACCCCTCTCGCATGGCTTGGATGCATAGTTAGACAAACCATGTGCCACCCGTGCAGAAGCTTCTGTCCAAGTTTCATGGCTGGCACAGTTTGGTCGCACGGTTTGTCAAACCGTGCGCAAACCGTGCACAACACACTGTCCTCTTGTTTTTCATTAACAGTTCACCCAAACGCAACCCATGTCTTTACTCCAAAACATAGGAACTTAGAAACATCAAAAGAACCTGAAAACGTAACGAAATGTTACATTATATACCTTGAATGTACACTTTCAACTTGTATGTGACATAATATGTTGAATTTATGAACTTGTTAAATGGAAGGGATAATACTAAATTAGTCCTTTTTTAATTAGGAGTCAGATCATTATAAGGAATAGGTCTAAATGAATACCTGAATAGAGATGTGGCATGCTTATAAACATGACCCTCGTAAACCTTTGATAATGGATATACTGATGGAATACAACATGATGAATTATATTGTGGCATGTATACGTGAATGGAATTATAATTTATATTTAAATTGTATTTATGGATGGAATGATTATTAAAGATCATATCCATTATAACATGGGTATTTTCCACAAATATATGATATATAATTTTTCATGTATGGTGATAACCACTTATGGACAATTCACTACGTCACTTATTAAATGTGTTAATTTGGAATGACATCTTTTGTTAAATGTGATTCTTGGGCGTGACTTCCATCATGATTTGAGATAATCAGTCATGAAGTCGGTTATTAAATGTGATTCACTATTTGGGAATCCTTCATGATTTTTGATACTGTGGCATGACTTCCCTTATTATTCATGAAAACTGAGTATCACTTCCAAAATCAAATTTGATACTAAGGAATGGTTATACTAATGGTTTAGGATACTCAGAAAGGGAATCCTATGTCACTCATGATACTGAGGAATGTAATCCCCTATTACACTCTAACAATATTATGACTATGAATAGATGACTTAGGTTCACCTCGGGTATTGGATTTCACTATGTATATATATATATATGTACATATCAATATAAATATATATACACACACATAATTATATATATATAAATATATATAAATGGTAACACATGTTATTATATATTCTGATGTTGGTCAAAGTTGGAATGGTCAACATGGTGTCTTTGATGAACCTGATCACAAATTGATTACATTTATTTATTCCTAAATATATATCTTATACACACACAGTACGTTATTTTATGTTCATGGAATGAATATTATTTGACACCATTGGAGGTGGCATAAAATATTTATCTCACACTCTTTCATGTTCATTGTATGACACCTGAGCTTACCTCAAATTTGCATGTAAAAGATAATGGATTCTGTTTAGTGCTATTTCATAGGTATATAGAAGCTTAGGGGCACTTGACTGAGTTGGTGATCTAGATACTCAGGGATACAACCTTTGAGGCAATGTTCAATTTATCATTAATATTTATGTATTACATGATGTATGTCAATTACTTTACCTTGTATCATCTTTATGCCATGATTTTCATCTTTTTATAATTTATTGTTAATTTTTATTATATTTCATTGCTATTTTATTATCTATTTCAACTATTTACATATTTTTATATACTATTTTCTAGATTTATTATGAGGGTATAGTGTCTCCACTGTACTATATATAGACCACTGTGTCTAGTCAGTAGCATTTAAAATATGTAGAGGTGCACCTTAGACCCTATGGATAACCAACTCAGAGAACCATAATTGTGTCTATCAGTTTGGTATGTATTAGTAATTATCACTTCAAAATCAATGGTACATAAAAAATTTAACCGTTTCTATGTTATCCTCATTAGTAGGATTAAAAACTGTAATTACTTTTACATAAATCTCTAGTTATATCTATATAGTCCAAGAATACTTTTGATCACTAATTCATATATTGGTCTACGAAACTACTCCATTTTACTTGTCTTGTAAGGGTAAATAGATATCCCATTCTTGAAGATTATATAACTCATGAATGATATTTCCTTCATCCAAATATAAAATTTACAATACATTTCATATATAATTTCCTTTCGTAATTTCTTTTGTGGGGAATTAAAATGATCATCCTACTCCTCCATAATTTTGGATTATATCAGAATGTCATCTATAAAGACTACCATATATTTGTTGAGGTAATATATAAATTCTATATTAATTAAGTTAACACATATATATAAAATTTTAGTCTATTTGAAGGGAATCACTATTAATTCAGAGAGTCTATATCTTTTTCAATTGGAAGTATTTTTAATTTTATTCTTCTTCACCAGTAATAAGTGATATCCCAACCAAATTTCCACCTTAGAAAAGCAAATTGGACCCACATAGTTGATTATAAAATTCTTCTAACCATGTTTTAGGATACTTATTAATTGTAATTATTTCTTTGAGTTTATGAAAATCAATATGGAGGTACATTAAACCATACTTCTTCTTCATAAAGACAACTGAAACACCCAATGATAATGAAATCATACATATAAATCTCTATCTTATATTCTCATGTAAATACATTTATAGCTATTTTAACACAACAATGACAAAATAGTAAGTATTCACTGATATGGGGAGATATCCAGCTATATGTTTTATTGATAACTCCACCTATCAATCATGAGGAAGACTAAGTAAATCATTAGGGAATATGCATGTATATTCCCTCAAGACAGGACAATCTTCAAGCCTAAATCTCTCATTTATCTCAATCATTTAGTCGATATTTTCCTTCTCATGAGGAAATAATATGCACATATGAATAGATATTCTTTTAGATATTCATCCTTTTCCTTACAAATTCATGGAATCAAAGGATGACTTTGGAAGAGGAGAGTGATCTCACTGTCTCAACCGTTAATATAGGGATTATATAAGGACAACAAATCCATGACCAATACATCATAAAAATATACTAAAGTTTTAATTATGAGATTTTATATATTATTTAGTACATTAAAATTTACTGGGGAGGAATTATACATCTGGGATCTGAAAATTTCTCTATTTTCAATTCTCACATTTAACTCAACCCCCATGTTTTGAGTTGGTGTTTGAATTGGTCTACTAAAAATGAAACATTTGAATTAATTTATATTACTAGATTCAATAAATTTGATTTATAATATTTAATTAATATTTGAAATTTGGATTTTTGGGTTGTGATATTGGTGATGGACCTTCCGCCCATTGTAAATAGTCCTCACATTGAGAAAATTTATGACGTGATATGTTTTATGTTCTAAATAACCAAAAATATTAATTTATTTCCCAAAATGAATGAATCCCATCCCAAATACATTTGGTGTGTGTGAATGAAAAACAAAGGAAAATTTTATTTAGGATGGTTATTTTATCCCATCATAAATACAATTCGTGATAATAGTTATTTGCGATGGGAATTTAAAACTGGTAACATATAATGTGTCAACCAAAAAATATTTGTGATCAGAACTCTCTCATATGTTTTTTATCACTTCGATATTTATTGTTTTTACTATTTGTGATGGGCCCCATCATAAATACTACAATATTTATGGTAATCCCGTAAAATAGTTTCATTTTAAATACTACTATTTATCCTTACTTGGATTTAATTAGTTTTGATTAGTAGAAATTAGTTTTATTTATCAATAATTATTTATAATTAGATTTTTTTACTATTCATTGTTAGTAAATACTATTAATTATAAGTAATCAATATTTATTAGTAGTAATTATTTTTAATATGGTGTATTTAGTTTAAATTTGTTATAAATACTTAAAATTTGTAGACAAATATTATTAATTTATAGAATATAGTATTAATTCATATATATTATTAACAAGTAATAATATTTTACAGTAAATTTAAATAATAAATATTAATTATTAATTATATATTATTAAAATTTGATTTTTTTAATTAAGGATAAATATTAATTATTTAAAAACAAGTGGAAAAAATAATCCCCAATCCTAAAAATTAGCAGTAATTAGTAAAAAATAGTTTCAATTATTATAAATTAGTAGTAATTGTAGAAACTGATCAATAGTTAGTTTAACATAGCAGTAATCATTAAAAATATCTGGTACTGACCAGGAATTAGAAAAAATTAGTATAAATGAGAAAAAATTAGTAAATTTTAGCAAAAACAAGAAGAAATTATTAAGAATTAGTAGAACTGATCATTATTTAGTTAAAATTATTTGAAATGATTATTAATCAGTAAAAATTTGACGAAATAAGCATTAATTAGTAAAAATTAGCAAAAATGTGTGGGGATGAGTAAAAAGTAGTGACAATGTGCCTTAGTAATATTTTTTAAAATTAATAATAGTAGAAATTATTGGAAATGAGAAGATTTTACTAAAAATTACCTAAAATGAGTGTAAATTATTAAAAATTAGTGGAGATGAGAGTGAATTAGAAAACCAAAATTCACCTTAAAGAGTGGTAATTAGAAAAAATTACCTACAATAAGTGTTAATTAGTAAAAATATAGTTAATGAGTTGTAATTAGTAAAACATGCCGGCAATGAGTGCGAATTAGTAAAAAATACCATATGTGGGTAGTAATTAGAATAAAACCTTTGTAATAAGTGGTAATTCATAAAAATTAATGAAATGGAATGGTAATTCATTAAAATTTATGGTACTAAGTGGTAACTAGTAAAAAGAATTAGCTAGGAGCATTAATTTGAAATAAATAAATCTAAAGTTCATTAATTATTAATAAATATAGGTAATTAGTGGTAATATGTAAAAATACATGAAATGATTGATAATTTGTAAAATATAATCAGTAATGATCTTTAATAAGTAAAATATAGCTCTAATGACAGGTAATTAGTAACAAATACCCGTAATGAGTGGTAATTAGTAAAATATACTAGTAATGAGTGGTAATTAGAAAACAATATATATAATGAACAGTAAGTAGTTAAAATTACTATTAATTAGTGGTAATTATTTACAAAATATCATCAACTAGTGTTAATTATTAAAAAAAATACAAGTAATGAGCGATAATTAGAAAAAGAAAATACTTGTCATGAGACTTAATTAGTAAAAATTATACATAAATATTGGTTAGTATTATAAAATACAGATAATAATAGATAATTAGGGGTAGTTAGTAAAACGTATATGAAATGAGTAGTAACTTTTATATAGTTTCTATTATGAGAAATTTATAGTAAAAATTACAATAATTAGTAAAAAATACTTGTAATGCATAGGGATTAGTATAAAATACATGAAATGATATGAAATTATTAAAAAATACTTGCAAAGAGCATTACATAGTATAAAATCCCACTAATATGCAGGAATTATAAAAAAATCGATAATGAGTGGTAATTAGTAGAAATTACCATTAATGACTATTATTTAGTAAAAGATAAAAGTAATGAATAATAATTATTAAAAATTAATGGTAGTGAGGAGTAATTAGAAAAATATATTGGTATCGAGTGGTATTAGTACAAATATCTACAAAGTAGTGTTTTTTTAAAAAATAAAGTAATTTTTTTATTTATTAAAAAATATCGGTAATGAGTAGTATTTAGTAAATACTATCATTAATGAGAGGTATTTAGTAAAAATTAATAGTATTTATGTGTAATTATTAATAAGTAAAGTTAATGAGTAGGAATTATTTAAAAATATCAATAATGAGAGGTAATTATGAAAAAAACCAATAATGAGTGGTTATTAGTAAAAAATACTGATAATGAGCAATATATAATAAAAATATAGGTTGAGAAGTATTAGGTAAAAAATACTACTAATGAGTGGTTTTTAGTAAAAAAATACTTATAATAAGTGTCGTTTATTATAAATTAATGACATTGGGTGATATTTAATTAAATTTCTAGAAATTATTTACAATTTGTAAAAAAATTGGTAATGTTTTGTAATTTGTAAAAATTATCATTAATGAGTAAAAGTTTGAAAAAATTGTAGGCAATGAGAAGTAATTATTAAAAATTATTTTTAATGAGTGGAAATTTTTAACATTTATCGGTAATGAGTGTTAATTAACAAAATTACTATTAATGAGCATTATGTTGTTAAAAATAACAGTAGTGAGCATTAATTTGTAAAAAATACTGCCAATGAGTGTTAATTACTATCAAATACAGAAAAAGAGTGGTAATTCAAGAAAATACTGGTCATGAGTGGTAAATGGTAAAAAGTACTAATAATGATCAATAATTAATAAAACTAAAGGTACTGAGAGGTGTTTAGTTAAAAATATGGTAAAAATATGTATATAGTAAAAAAATTCCATTAAAGAGCATTATTTAATGAAAATGCCAAAAAAAAAATTTAAAATCATAATCACAATCAATGACAATTATTAACCATTAACTGAAATTGATTAAAATTAAAAAAAAATTAACCACAATTCATAACAATTAATAATTGAAGGTCAAAAAAAGTGAGTGAGGGATCTATATAGTAGAGGGGATGAATGAGACAATATAGTCAAAAAATTAAATTAAGGAATTCATTTTCCCTATAGTCACCTCAATCCCCTCTACTATCGACATCAGTCAAAGTAATCATGGAATCTAGGGGATTATAGAAACAATAGAGTGAAATATTTTCAATTCCCCTACATTCAGGCCATATAGCGGATACATAATCATGGATAAAGATACCCATGACTACCTATCCTTTAAAATGTGTGAACACAGGAGCACTAAAATTCCTTCACTCTTCATCATCATTTTCCCCTTAATGCAATGCTTCCATAACTCCACTAGGATGTCTTTTTATTTCCATAACTGATAATTATAAAAAAAAATTAATTAGAAACAATTTGTGGTAATTTTCATTATTTGTGTAATTTAGTGGTAATTATATATAATTGATAATATTTACAAGTAATTTTTACTATAAATCCTTTTAATATTATCATCATTATATTATATTAATTATAAGAATTATATTTATTTTATACTTTTTAGAAAAATATTCAATAAGTAAGTAGAATGAAATCATTATTATTAGATTTCTATTGGACAAATCATCACAGAAATCTAAATGGTTCTGGTATACATCTTGTTTATATTTATGCTATTTTAGCTTTTATATCGTTTTCATCATCTAAAATTGATTTTTTTAGAAAGGATAATTATGTTTCCGTGTAAAAATATGATTAGAATAGATTTAATGAATTCTAAAATGTTAGGGTTCCACTATTACATTTCTGGATTACAATAAATTATGATCTTCGGTATCAACATGTTGAACGATGGTATAAAGATGATACTAATAATTTTTTCCAGATCTATCTAGGTTTAAAACATTAGTAGAAGAGGGTTTTGGTTCATATTTTCAACCAAAAAACAAAGAATTATATTTTTTTAACTGTATATTTTCAACAATCATTATTTTTTGAGTTACTATTTTCAGTTAAAGATACCATATATAATGGTTTCATGATATGAAAATTCGATGTAGTTAAAAAATTCACTTCTAATTAATCAGATTATTGACTATAAAATATATATTTTGATCATATATTATCTTTTCTAAAACACTGTTAGATGAATTAAATTTGTTTCCTACATATTTCAACGACAGAAGGAGGTTAGTTCATTTTTGGGGTCTTAATAAGCACAAATGTTTATACGTGTTCAAATATTTACATACTATACTATTTTACAAATTTTTTTAGTATTCTTACATGGGGATTTTCTTTGTATAAATAGGGTCAATAGGGGATGTTATTATTAGTTTATGATTAAAATTTGAGGTATTTCCACCTTATACCATGATTAAAACATTACTTTATGTGTCAAAACACATATTTATTGATCTCTTTGTGAGAATAAAATATTTCAATAGGTAAATGCTTAAATAATCTTTTCGATGGTTATTTCTGAAACCATTTTGAAAATGTATAGCCTTATTTTTCTTTGGACACATATAACACACGATTGGATCTTTATACTAATGGTTTCCTTCTATATTATTTGTTATATGGTCAATATTCATGTCATCATGTCATTATAACTCCATACAAAAGAACTCTATGGATATTGATTCCTAGACAATATATCTTTTTTACATTATTTATTATATGAAATCAAATAAATCAATATAAATATTTTATTGAAGACATTTGTTGATGTTGTAAATTTATAATGGAGTAATGATATCAGTACATATAATGTAGATGAGAAACATAAATTCATAAGGAAGGCTACATTAATGATGAAAATTAGTGACTTCATATCACATGAAATGTTATTTGGATGGAGTAATAAAGGTCCAAAATAATATCCATACTTTATGAGTGAAAAACAAAATATATCCTTTTTATGGGATAAAACCTTGTTTTCTTGATTGGTATTACATATTTCATCATATTGAGCATATATTCCGAAGAAATATAAATTATTTCAAATAAGGTAAAATTTAGAGAGATAGACCTCCAACAATGATATCAGGTATTGACTTCAAATATACTATATCTTCAATGAATCCCATTATATTTGGAATTACAATAATCCCAAAAAAAAGATGGATTTGGGAGCGATAAAAATTGAATTAAATGAATAATTTTTTGGGATCTCCCATATTGGTTTGATTTTTTGTAATATCACATGTTGGATTCTGAGAATATTGAAAATTAATATTTTGATTACATATTTTATATAGATTTGGACACACCTAGTATGACCAAGTATATTGTAAAGACAAGATATGATCTTACCAATATATTTAGGTGACCATAACTGGAGTTTTTTGAAAATAACAAATAATAGATATTTCAGATGCTAGAAGAGGCCTATACACTTCCAAATGAATATATTTTCTTATTTTGTCAGTGGAAGGTGGATTTGATCTTACCAGATGATTATGTTTACAATTTGGTAATACATGTTAGAAATTATCATATTTTTCAATTTAAAAGTAATAAGTGTCCTGATATATTGTAATTAAATCTACCAATTGGATTTATAGGTTTGCCAAATTTTTCAATTTTGGATATGCTAACAAAAAGAACATATTATTTCTGAGACATTTTTTTGGAAAAATGGACTATGATACACTTACTATACAACAAGAATATATTTTTTTCATTTATTATAAACTGGGTAATACTTTATACCAAAATTATTTTATTCAATGGAAAATTTTACATTACATTTTACCCATGTAGAAAAATGTGGAGTTCTAGTTAAATTCTGATTGATTTACCCACACAATTAATGCATATAGAAATTGATGAAAATAGTATTTTACAAAACATGTGATGAAGGGTCCATTGAAATGTATTATTTATTATAATTAATTTATATGTTCTTCTCCAATTATTTCCAATTTTATTATTCATAAAAACACAACATAATGGGTTGTATTGAGAAAAATGATTAAGATCCGATGACCTTTCAATTAGTAGTTTTTTAATAGTTTGAAATCATCTTCAATGTAGTTCATTAAATATGGTTTTTAGATAAAAAATATCACATGTCTCATACATAGGATATACTAAACTATGAATAAATGATATGATTTGTATATTGAGTTTTAAAATCACTTATTCCTTAACTATTTTAGAAGTAAATTAATACTATTTAATGTGTAGGTTATATAATGATTAAATATTGAAACATTTTCCAAAAATTACACTAGATTCCCTTAAGATAGGTCATCAACATAATTTTTCCAACTATTTTAAAAGAATGTTAATGTAAATTTATTATTTTTTGAAATAATAAATCAAATTATTATTATTTAGTTTCTATTTTATTCAATATTATAGGTACTGTAACATGAAGATAAAATTGATTATAAATTGTGTGTTTGAGTAACCCACTCTCCAATATGGATAAATATTATAATTTATATGTGGTGAATTGTTTTTAATTTCATACATGTGAATATGGTAAATGAAAAAAAATGAATATTAGTGTTTTCCTGAGAGTATCTCATCATAGATAATGTGAGGTCGCCTTTTATGGATTGATATGTGAAATAATTGGACTATGTTATCTGAAGAAAAATTATATAATGATAATTAAATTACATTGGATTGATAATTTTAGAGGATTATATGTTCATATATGCCTTGGAATCATCGACATTAGATATAAAAGACAATATAGAAAAAATTTACCATTTTTATTATATCATCAATAAAATAAAAAAATATTATTCAAATTTTTATGTTTTTTCAAGAGAGTTAATTGACTGTTAGACTATTATGGAAATTAATTAAAATGAAAATATGTTTATTTAATGTTAATTTGGTTCTATTGATGTGAAATTAATTTATTATTTTTAAGATACAACTCTGATCATATCTTTTCATTAAAGAGACATGAATATAGATGATAAAACCAGATCGTTACATTTTGATTGTCTTGATTAGGTTAATGATGTAAAAATGAATTTGAATTAAAAATTAATGGTAAAGATAAACATCTTATGAATATTAATTATACTAAGGAGGAATATGACAATATTGACATCTTCTTAAATGAATATGAGTATGAAGATGAAGAATGTCATAATTATTAACCAGTTATAGTCATAATAATTATATATTTAATTTCAATTATTTGATAAAAATATTTATTTCTTGTTTCATATTTCTTAAGAGACTTATGATGAGATGTTTTATAGCCTTAAAGATGCTACACTTCCTAGTGATGAGATAAATGTGTCATCATCTAACCCACATGTTTATTTTTGTTCATTGACTCAGAGGGTCATGGTCCTTCACAATTGATTATTCCTGATCCTATCCTTGAGTGACTTCCACATATTGATTTTGATCCATGATTATAATGGAATGTTATGTTTTACAGTTTATATTATTTTTATTTATATATATATTAATTAATTATTTTATGTAATTATTGTTTTTTCTATGATTCACAAAATTATTCTCATTAAAGTATTGAGCATGGTAGTACTATTATATTGAATTATATTTCCAATGTGTGGGTGATGTGGGGTGATATTACCCTTGGTATTTTTCAGCATAATTTTGACGTAACACCCCAAGCTTCTATGGTACGCTTCTCTTTGAATAATGTGATAGCGTGTGTTGTACACAACATCGAGTTCTAACACACCACAACCAATCAATCTAGCAGTTATGAATAGTAATACCTACTTTTGGAAATTTTATAAATTTTACCTCTCAAAATGGACTTCATTTTTGGATTCGGAATATCTAATTTAGCCTAGGGTGAAATTTTGTAACTTTTCGGATAAAATTTATATTTTGATAAATAGTGAAAATTATTAAATTTTAATTAAAAACAAATTTTCTAATTGAAATAATTAATATTGATAAATTATGAATTTGAGTTGTTTTAAAGTATATTTAGAATATATTTTTACAATTCAATACAATGTTGGTCATTGTACTTAATTTTACAATTAAAAAGGACATAAACAAGTTTCAATATTTTGATAGTTATTATCTCTTAAAAACATGCTTTTTGTTTTAACAACGAGAATTAATTTTAAATTAATTTCTGGAACTTCTGTGTTTTGAATTTGGAAAAATTGATTCCATATTTGGAATCAGGATGTTCAAATTGTGTGAATAGGTAAATTTTATTTTTAGACATTTTGAATAATTACTTCGGTAAATATTTTATTTACCATGGCTAAAAGGTAAATCTGGTAAATAAGGGTTAAAAAATAATATTATAATAATATCAAATTACCCTTAAAGGTGTCCTAACATTATTGGTTGATACATGTCTGACCATGGGCATCTTTGGGGTGGTTTTTGGACCCCATGGAGCCACTTGTAAGTGATAATGACACTTTATATTAATTAAGTTAAAATAAATACAAAAATGACAAAAGCATATAACTTTTAGAAAACCATTTTTTACATAGGGTTATATATATGTTGGATTTTCAATTATAAATATTCATTAGAAAGATAAAAAGATTTCCTACATAATGATATTTTGTTTATAATTTTTAGACAATAAATAATTTAATTTATTTATGACACAATGATGATGCAATAATTACCATAATAGTGAAAAATTAAAATAATTGATATTATAAATACACAAATAAATATAATATGAGAATTTTTATGAATTAAACTAATTTTCTAGGTTAATATTAAATTTTAGGATTTACTTAATTAACTTTTTTCGAAGTAATCATTCTGTTATTATTTTCACAAAAATCAATTATTGAATAGTGTCAAAACTGACATAAAAGAGTTTTTAAAAAAATATTATATTATTAATTGATATTCAATTCCTAAAAATCTAAGGTTCTGCCAAGAGACTTATATCATGATAGGTGTATCATTAATGGACCACATGGGAGTGTCTTGGATTTATATTGTAAGTTTATTAACCATATAATATAAAAATACAAAGAGACATTGTAAAAGTGAAACTAATTAACTAAGAGTTAATATTTAAAGATAAGGTTAATATATTAAACCAAACCTGTCTAAATTCTATTTGATGAGTGTTTTTCGACCCATAACAACTTTAAAATTTAAATATTCCACTTTAGAGACATTATAAACCGAATATAAATTTATTATAAAATAATATTTCTAGCTTTTCCAAAGGTGACCCTCACCCATCTTATAAAAGGTCACTCACCCTTCTCATTAATTCACACCTCCAAAGCCCTTTGATTCTTCCAAAACCTTCCCAAATACTCTCTCAACTTCCCTCACTACAACCTAGATTCATTAGTTTGATCATAAATCCAACCTAAGGATCCCTTTTGATCAAATCAAAATGAAGAACCCGAAGAAGAGGTAATGTTTTCACCACCCTTTTTCAAATTAATTTCTTCTTCAACTTATTCTTTCTTTGTTATTCACATTCTAAAATAATAACTCAATTATATTATATATAAATTGATTTTATAATAAACATGGTATAACCATATTCATTATTCTGTCCATCCTTTTAATAACATGTCAACATACGTGCGTACGTACGGCTTACCGTCTCCACGTCGTGGTGTAATTGTTATTCAATAAATTATTATTTGTATGGGTATAATAATGATGTTTAATTCATGTAAATAATAAATATAACATGATAATGATTCTGTATATATGATATACCATCCAATTATATATTATTTTAATATCAAAATAATGATATTGCCGCTCGTGCGTACGTACGAACTACCGTCTCGAGGAACGCGATGAGATTCATTCTCCATCATATCCATTAAATTCTAATTCTCGTTGGATGATTAATATTTTTATCTAAGGACTTGATATAATTCTTCATATGATTAAGATAGAACCTATCCATGGAAAACACAGCTTATGTAACAAAACATATAAAAGAAAATGAGTAAGTTAACACCCAAAACAACGATAATACTAAGATATTATTAACAAATCAATGTTAAAAGATCATATATGATATCATATTAATGTATATGATTAATGTATAATTTAATAACAATTATTTCACCATTATACAGGAGTTTAAACTACCCCAACCAAGGAAAAGTACAAGGTAAGGGTTTATTTCGCAATCTCTTCATTATCCGAGGTTATTTATACATAATAATCTACTGGGATCTCTCTATCATCCACATACATGTTTCTTAAAAATGTTTTTCAAAAAATTATTACTATTTTACAGAATATGGTTTAAAGTCATTTATACCCTTGCTTTACTTTTTATAAGAAGTTTATAAAGGAATCTTTCTGCCATTTTCCAAACAAGGTCCTTTTTAACCTTTTCGACAGAATTAAGGTAACAATGTCTTTTTTAAATCATATAGTAGGAGCGGCTATTTTCCACCATTATAAAATCATTGAACATTCCCTTACAATATTATAAGAGTATTTTCAAAGAAAATGTTTTATTTTATAAATATATGACTCTTAAATGATTTCAAAATAGAAAGAGATATTTCTCTAAAAAGAGTTTTGATTTTATCTATGTCAACATCCTTTGATGGATTTTAAGTTTATTTATAGTTGATTTATTATGATACATAAATTCCATATTGTATTGACGGTTTTGTGATATGTTTGATTTTGGATGTGTTATTTTTATACCATTCATGTTTTATGGTGAAAGTATTGACATTTCGTATGCTAGTTTTAATACGAATGTTTATGTTATGTTTAAACCTCTTCATATGAGGAATGCATTGGACTTAATAAGTGATGGGTGGAGCCCGCTATATCTCCTCGATGCATAGGTAGGTCTCATGAGACAAACTAGTGTCTTGGCACAAGGCCTTGAAAAAATCTTATTTGTAGTCCTGTCACGAGGCCTTGGCTATGTGGTTATGATAGTCTGGCATTATGCATTCCGTCATTATGAAAGTGGTTATTAGTATTGAATGTGATTATTCAATTACTAGAATATCTATGTGAATAAGTAAATGATGTTATTTCATTTTATTTTTTCCATACTATGTTGAAGTTCAAGTTTAAAAGTCATTTTTTAGTCACACATTGCCTTAAAGGTTTTTTCTTATTTATGAAAGTTTCTGCTATATTGTTATCCTTACTGAGAATTTGAGCTCACCCTTTTTATATGTTCTATTTTTCCCAGGATGTGAAGAAGTAAATTAATAATGACCTGCAGGGATAATATGAGGGGATAAGAGTGTGGACTATGGAGACTATGTTGTTGTAGTTTTCATTTTTATGATGTAATGTAAAACATTATGAATATATCTAGTGTTTGAAAGGCTACTAAAAGAATCGGTCTTTGGAGATTTGATCTTTCTTGAGATCATGCCAATGTTATGTAATAATGCATCGTCTCTAGGTAACTATGGTCAGGATGTTACAGTTGGTATCAAATGATGTTTATTACAAACCATGGAAGCTATATTTAGATAAACTATAATTAGAGCACATAGACCTAAGATGGACTTTAAATATTAGTATAGAAGAACTTCCTAAGATTTTGTTATTGTAGAGATTTTGTAAGATTTCCAAGAAATACATCCCTCCCTAGATACGAGCAGGTAGAGGCGGCTCTGGCATAGATGTACCTAGAGGTAAAACCCGAAAACACCGCTTTGAGCTAGACTCGAATGGGAATTGGTGCACGACAACGAGCCTTGCTGCACTCTTGGTTACGACACTCCCGGGGGATATGCTTAGGATAACTCTCATTTTATTTACAAATAATTATGAAGGGTTTATGAGTATATACCTCCTCAAAGAACACATTTTTATGATTATAGATTATATCCATAAATAGTTCAATTTATGTTAAGTGTTTTATAAGTATGGAATTATGTATTTTGATTCATAAACTGATCTAGTCTATGCCATTGTTTAGAAATAGCGCCTAGTAGAAGAAATGGAAACCGTATCAATGCATGCACTCCATGTAGGGATTTCCCTCATGCTCAAGATAATTAAAGTGGATATGGTGATGCAACTGGTGCTGATCAACTAATCCCCATACTGGGACAACTCACTCAGGTTATGAATAATAACCTTACCCGTATGGAGCACCCTGATCCACAGTGTGTAGGATCAAGGTTAGATCACTTCATGAGGTAGAAACCACCAATGTTCAATGGGGGTACAAATCCATTAGTAGCTGAGCAGTGGATAAGTTCCCTTGAGAAAATATTTCAGGCTTTGGGAAGTAGTGAAAAAGGAAAAAGTTATCATGGCAGTTTACCGCCTCACTGGAGATGTTGATCAATGGTGTTCATTGATTCAAAACACGAAGGAAGATGATGAAGTATCAAATATGTAATGGAGGGAGTTTAAAGATCTGATTTTAGATAAATACTTTCGTCGCGACCATCAAGCATATATGGAAAGGCAATTTCTGAGTCTAAGACAAAATGAGCATGATAATGTCACAAAGTATGAGGATAACTATACAAGGTTAGCAAGGTATGCTAGAGATTATATACATAACCCAATAAGTAATATTGATCATTTCTTTGATGGGATAAAACCATTTCTCCATCGAGCGTTAGTCTCACAATCCTTCTCGTCATACGAAGACATTGTCTCATGTGCTATGAAGACAGAAAAGGAATTCTCTAAGTCTTATGACTTTAAAGCAAAGCAAGAGAAGAAGAGATCTACTGATCAATCTGGGAATGGAAATAAGGGGAAGAAGGGAATGGTTAAATATCCATCCTGTGCTAAATGTGGGAAGAAACACCCCGATACATTCATGAAGGGAATGGGTGTATGTTACAAGTGTGGTGAAAAAGGCCACCAAACTCGTGAGTACAAAGGGAAGAAGGAAGCTACTGATGTTCAGTGCTACAATTGCAGGGAGATGTGACATTATACAAATGAATTTCCTAAGCGTCAGGGGAACATAACTCATAAAAGGCCAAGGGATCAAGGCCAAGCTTATGCCTTCACTACTGATGAGGTAGAAGCTTCGAAAGACGTGGTGGCAGGTAATTTAATGGTTTTCTCATGTTTAGAAAATGAATTATTTGATTTTGGATCATCGTAATGTTTCATATCTTCCCAGTTTTCTAAGAAATTAGATATTTTCAATTTGATTTAACAAGGGAGTTGACAGTTAAAACCCCTAAGGGAAGTATCATTACAACCAATTCTTGTGAATCAGTCCCCATTAGAGCACATAAATGTTCTTTATCTACTGATCTCATCGTCATACCTATGATTGAGTTTGATATAATCCTTGGTATGGACTAGATTTCAGACCATGATGTGAATATTTATTGTAAGAAGAAGGAGGTTATGATTTTTGCTGATGATGATAAGGAACACCTTATCTTTAGAGCAGAATCGTCACCACCTAATTCTTATCTAGATCCACCCCCAGTAGCTCAACTAAATTCATTTATTTGGGAGGAATAGAATGAAATGACTATGGGTGGGGAAAGGAATGTTCAAATAGAGTATGTACCTATTGTGAAAGAATATGTAGATGTGTTTCTGGAAGATATACCTGGACATCCTCCAGAATGAGAAGTTGAGTTTTCCATTGATTTAATTCCTAGATCAAGGCCTATATCGAAGACCCCTTATAGAATGGACACTATAGAATTAGTTGAACTAAAGAAACAACTAGAGGAATTGAGTAATAAAGGATTTATTCACACTAGTGTTTCTCCTTGGGGAGCCCCTGTTCTTTTTGTTAAAATGAAAGATGGGTCTATGAGGTTATGTATCGGCTATAGGGAGATCAATGCTATGACAATAAAGAACAAGTATCCCCTACCTCACATTGATGATTTATTTGACCAACTGCATAGAGCTCAATACTTTTCAAAGATTGACCTATGATCTAGATACCATTAGTTGTGTGTGAATAAGGAAGACATTCTGAAGACAGCATTTTGAACCAGGTACGGGCATTACGATTTTACAATAATGCCTTTTGGATTGACTAATGCACCCTTTTTATTTATGGATCTGATGAATAGAGTTTTCTAGGAATATCTCGATGAATTTTAGGTGGTATTTATTGATGATATCTTGGTATAATCCAAAAGCTAAGAAGATAATGAAAATCACTTGCGCATTATCTTGAAGACTCTGAGAAGATATGAATTATATGGGAAGTTTAGCATGTGTGAATTCTGGCTTCAAGAGATTTCTTTTCTTGGCCATATTGTCTCTAGATGTAATCTCTGTTGATCCTTCTAAGACCAAGGCAATCCAAGAATGTCCTGCAGCAACGAGTATAACTGAGGTAAATTGTTTTATTGGTTAAGCAAGTTATTATCGACGTTTCGTCCAGAATTTTGCCCGGTTGGCTAACCCATTAACAAAGCTCACACGTAAAGGGGTTAAATTTGTTTGGACAAAAGAGTGTGAAGAATGTTTCGAAGAACTGAAGAGAAGATTAGTCAATGCTCCTATATTGACTCTACCATCGGGGAATGATTGGTTCGTTATTTATAGTGATGCCTCGAAGAAAGGGCTTGGTTGTGACCTTATGCAGAATGATATGGTTATTGTCTATGCATCACGATAGTTCAAAATTCATGAGAAAAACTATCCTACTCATGATCTCGAGTTAGCTGCTGTGAAATTTGATTTGATGATATGGAGGCACTACCTCTATGGTGAAAATGTGAGATTTATACTGATCACAAGAGTTTGAAGTATATTTTCTCAAAAAAAGAACTCAACATGAGGCAAAGGAGATGGATTGAATTACTCAAGGATTATGATTGTATGATACACTACCTCTCGGGGAAAGCAAACAAGGTGGAAGATGCTTTGATCAGAAAAGATCATGGAGTTTTGAATAATATGAGAATTGAAAGGGATCCAATTTTCATGGATCTAGTGAATATGAACATGAGAATAACCATGGAAGGTGAAACATCAATTGTTTTTCAAATGGTTGCCAAACCATATTTTCCAGAAAGGATTAAGAGTTCTCAGACCGATGATGAAGAATTTGAAAAAAAAGATTAAAGCTTTGAATGATGGGAGATTGAGAGAATTTTTCTATGAAGAAGGAATTTTGAAATTTGGGAAGAGACTTTGTGTTCCCGATATAACTGATCTAAAAAGGGAATTGTTGGATGCTGCTCATAGTTCAAATTTCTCTATACACCCTGGGAGCACCAAAATTTATAGAGACTTGAAGGAACATTTTTGGTGGGACAACATGAAGAGGGAGATTGCTGATTTTGTGTCAAGATGTATGGTTTGTCAACAAGTGAAAGCTGGAAGGCAATAGCCTGGAGGAGTCATGCAACCTCTTCCCGTACCAGAGTGGAAATGGGACAATATTATGATGGACTTTGTCATGGGGCTAGCAAAGACTCCTAGAAGGAACGATGCAATATGGCTTATTGTTGATCGTCTTACCAAGTCAGCACATTTTCATGCTATAAGAGAAGATCTACCACTGGAACGTCTAGCAAGAATATATATTAATGAAGTGGTGAGACTTCATGGAGTACCCCTATCGATTTTTTCTGATCTTGATCCCCATATTACTTCATGATTCTTGAAAAGTCTTCAGAAAGCCTTGGATACAGAACTTCATTTGAGCACTGCCTACCACCCTCAAACATATGGACAATCAGAACGAACTATTTAAACCTTTGAAGACATGTTGGGATCCTTCTCACTTGACTTTTAGGGTATGTGGGATCAATATTTACCTATGGTTGAATTTTCCAATAACCATAGCTTACATTCGAGTATTCAGGTGGCACCATATGAAGGGTTATACGGAAAGATATGTCACACACCAACCTGTTGGGATGACGTTCGTGATAGAAAACTTGTAGGCCCAGAATTGGTGGAGGAAATGATGGAAAAGGTGAAGGTAATCCAAAACCATATCCAAGAATCTCAAAGTAGGCAGAAGAGCTATGTCGAAAATCGAAGGAAGGATTTGGAATTTCAATTAGGTGATCATGTTTTCTTGAAGGTATCTCCATGGAAAAGGTGGAGGAAACGATGGAAAAGGCAAAGGTAATCCAAAAGAATATCAAAGCAGCTCAAAGTAGGCAGAAGAGCTATGCCGATAATCGAAGGAAGGATTTGGAATTTCAAGTCGGTGATCATGTTTTCCTGAAGGTATCTCCACGAAAGGGATTCATACATTTTGGTAAGAAAGGAAAATTGATTCCCACGTACATCGGACCTTTCGAAATTGTAGAATGAATTGGTGTTGTAGCTTACCATTTGGCAATGCTGCCAAGTCTCTCCAAAGTTCACGATGTCTTCCACGTATCACTGTTGAGGAAATACATGCCTGACCCAATGCATGTACTCACCTATGAGGAATTAGAACTGCAACCCGAAACGTATTATTGCGCAGAGCCCGTCAGGATTCTTGATACGATAGAACAAGTACTGAGAAACCGGACGACGCGTCTGGTAAAATTTTTGTGGAAAACCATAAGATGGAAGAGGTAACGTGGGAACCCGAGGAACTTAGGATGAAGAACCACCCGAGTCTTTTCATGCGGTAGTATTCTATAAATTTCGAGGAAGAAATTATTTGAAGTAGGGGAGAAAGTAAAATCCCAAGCTTCTACAGTATGCTTCTCTTTGAATAATGCGATAGCGTGTGTTGTACACAACATCGAGTTCTAACACACCACAACCAATCAAACTAGCCGTTATGAATAGTAATACCTACTTTTTGAAAATTTATAAATTTTATCTCTCAAAATGGACTTTATTTTGGGATTCAGAATATTGAATTTATCCTAGGGTGAAATTTTGGAACTTTTCGGATAACATTTATATTTTTATGAATAGTGAATATTACTAAATTTTAATTAAAAACAACTTTTGTAATCGAAATAATTTATATTGATAAATTGTGAATTTGAGTGGTATTAAAGTATAATTAGAATTTATTTTTACGATCTAATAAAATTTTGGTCATTGTACATAATTTTACAATTAAACCGGACATAAACAAGTGTCAATCTTTTTATAGTTGTTATCTCTTAAAAAACACGTTTTTTGTTTTAACAACAAGAATTATTTTTAAATTAATTTCTGCCACTTCTGTGTTTTGAATTTGGAAAAATGGATTCCATATTTAGAATCAGGATGTTTAAATTGTTTAAATAGGTAACTTTTATTTTTTGACATTTTGAATAATTATTTCGGTAAATATTTTATTTAGCATGGTTAAAGGTTAAATACAGTAAATAAGGATTAAAAAATAATATTATAATAATAAAAAATTACCCTAAAACGTGTCCTAACCTTATTGGTTGATACATGTCCGACCATGGGCATCTTTGGGTCGATTTTTGGACCCCATTGAGCCACTTGTAAGTGATAATGACACTTTATATTAATTAAGTTAAAATAAATACAAAAATGACATAAGCATATATCTTTTAGAAAAATATTTTTTACATAAGGTTATATATGTTGGAGATTCGATTATAAATATTCATTAGACAGATAAAAATATTTTCTACATAATGATATTTTATTAATAATTTTTAGACAATATATATTTTAATTTATTAATGACACAATGATGATGTAGTAATTACCATAATAGTGAAAAATTAAAATAATTGATATTGTAAACACCCAAATAAATATAATTTGAGACTTTTTATGAATTAAACTAATTTTCTAGGTTAATATGACATTTTAAGATTGACTTAATTAAAATTTTTCGAAGTAATAATTCTGTTATTATTTTCACGAAAATCAATTATTAAATAGTGTCAAAATTGTCAAAAAAGAGTTTTTAAAAACAATATTATATTATTAATTGATATTCAATACTTAAAAATCTAAGGATTGTCCAAGAGACTTATATCATGATAGGTGTATCATTAATGGACCACTTGGGAGTTTCTTGGATGTATATAGTATGTTTATTAAGGAAACAATATAAAAATACAAAGAGACATTGTAAAAGTGAAACAAATTAACTAACAATTAACATTTAAAGATAAGGTTAATATATTGACCCAAACCTGTCTAAATTCTATTGATTGAGTTTTTGTCGACCCATACCTACCTTAGTCTTTAAATAATCCACTTTGGTGTCATTAGAAACCGAATATGAATTTATTATTAAATAATATTTCTAGCTTTTCCAAAGGTGCCCCTCACCCCTCTTATAAAAGGGCACTCCCCCTTCTCATTAATTAACACCTTCAGAGCCTTTTTTTTTCGCCAACCCCTGCCCATATACTCTCTCAACTTCCCTCACTAAAACCTAGAGGCCTTATTTTGATCAGAAATCCAACCTATTGATCCCTTTTGATCAAATTAAAAAGAAGAACCCGAAGAAGAGTTAATGTTTTCACCACCCTTTTTTAAATTCATTTCTTCTTCAACTTCTTCTTTCTTTGTTATTTCCATTATAAAATAATAAATATAGTATATTATATATAATTTGATGGTATTATAAACATGGTATAACCATATTCAGTATTCTATCCATCCTTTTAATAACATGTCAGCATACGTGCGTACGTACGGCTTGCCGCCTCCACGTCGTGTTGTAATTGTTATTCAATAAATTATTATTTGGATGTGTATAATAATGATGTTTAATTCAAGTAAATAATAAATATAACATGACAAGAACTCTGTATATATGATATACCATCCAATTATATATTATATTAATATCAAAAGAATGATATTGTTGCTCGTGCGTACGTACGGACTACCGTCTCCATGAACGCGATGAGATTCAATCTCCATCGTATCCATTCAAGTCTAATTCTCATTTTATGATTAATAATAGTATCTAAGGACTTGATATCATTCTGGATATGATTAAGATACAACCTATCCATGACAAACATGGCTTACGTTACAAAACATATAAAAGAATACGAGAAAGTTGACACCCGAAACAACGATAATACTAAGATATTATTAACAAATCAATGTAAAAAAGATCATATATGATATCATATTAATGTATATGATTCTTGTATAATTTAATAAAAATTATTTCACCATTATACAGGAGGTTAAACTACCCCCAACCAAGGCAAATTACAAGGTAAGGGTTTATTTCGCAATCTCTTCATTATCCGAGTTTGTTTATACGTAATAATCTACTGGGATCTCTTTATCATCCACATCCATGTTTCCTAAAAATGTTTTTCAAAACATTATTAATATATTACAGAATATGGGTTAAATTAATTTATACCCTTTTTGACTTTTTATAAGAAGTTTATAAAGGAACCGTTCTATCATTTTCCAAACAAGGTCATTTTTATCCTTTTCGACAAAATTAAGGTAAGAATGTCTTTTTTAACTTATACGGCCGGTGTAGCTATTTTCCGCCGTTATAAAATCGGTGAAAATTCCCTTACAAGATTATAAGAATATTTTCAACTAAAATGTTTTATTATATAAATATATTACACTTAAATGATTTCAAAATAGAAAAGAGATATTTCTCTAAAAAGAGTTTTGATTTCATCAAATTCAACATCCTTTAATTGATTTTTATTTTATTTGGAGTTAATTTATTATGATACAAAACTTCCATATTGTATTGATGGTTTTGTGATATGTTTGACTCTGGATGTGTTATTTTTATATCATTCATGGTTTATGGTGAATGTATTGACATTTTTATGCTAGTTTTAATACGAATGTTTATGTTATATTTAAACCTGTTCATATGTGGAATGCATTGGACTTAATAAGTGACGGGTGGAGCCCACTATAGCTCCTCGATGCATCAGTAGGTATCATGAGACAAACTAGTGTCTTTTCACTAGGCCTTGACAAAATCTTATTCTTAGTCATGGCACGAGGCCTTGGCTATGTGGTTATGATAGTCTAGCATTATGCATTCTGTCCTTATGAAAGTGGTTATTGATATTGAATTTGATTATTCGATTAGTAGAATATCCATGTGAATAAGTAAATGGAATTATTTCATTTTATTTTTGCCATACTATGTTGAATTTCAAGTTTAAAAGTCGTTTTTTAGTTATAAATTGACTTAAATGTTTATTCTTATTTATGAAAGTTTCCACTATATTTTTATCCTTACTGGGAATTTGAGTTCACCACTTTTCTATGTTTTATTTTTCACAGGATGTGAAGAATTAAATTATGAATGACCTATAGGGATAGTATTAGGGGATTAGAGTGTTGACTATAGAGACTATGTTGTTGTAGTATTCATTTTTATGATGTAATGTAAAACTTTATGAATATATCTACTGTTTCCAAGGATACTAAACGAATCAGTCTTTTGATATTTTATCTTCCTTGTGACCATGCCAATGTTATGTAATAATCCACCGACTCTGGATAACTGGGGTTGAGGCGTTACATTTGACCATTGGATGGTATATAAAAATATAATTGTTATTATTAAATTTATTAAATTTTTATCTTTATATTACTGATTAATGGTAGTTTTATGGAATCCCATCGATGATAACATGATTAAATCAATCTGGGAGGCCCAGGAGGCATGTATTCATGAATGTGGTTATAATTTTTATTTCACAATATGAGGGAAAGAAACACGATGAAAACTCGAGTAATAGTTTATGATTAATAATGATACAACCAACAACCTGATAATATCTCCTATTAGGTTTGGGAAGGATTTCCAATATACTAGTTTTTTCATAATTCATAGTGAAGATCATCATTAGGTTGGGAGAACTAGATGAGTAATGTGGTCACACATAGAGCAGGTAGTCATACGTTCAACACATATCGACAAAATTTGGAATGTACACTTATTTAAAAATTTATCTAATAGGAAATGTTAATTGATTTATTTTATTTTCATATAGGTATTTATAAGACCTATATTATATATTTTGATGTTTACAAGAGGATATCCCCTAACCCTATAACTTGATACGTAATTGGGGGTTGAGACCATCAGATTACGTTTAGTACAATTTTTTGAGTTTTGAAATTAATTTAAAATTATAATTTAACTAATTTAAATTAAAATAATTTTTTGAGGAGTCATAAGAGGATACATCTTCTCCAAAACTTTATGAGAGTCTGGATGATACTGTGGGTCGGGCCGCAAGTGCAGGAGGATTTGATGATGAATCACAGATGAAAGATAATTAGTGTTCCTTGTAGAAATGGTATGTTATTAGAATCAGTTCTTGATTGATGTTTGGTATTTCTTGTTGTACAACTAAATTGTCATCATTCATCTTGAGGGGAGAATTTGGAGTGTTTTTATCATCCGCTATTTAGTGTGGGGAAGAGTTTTTAACATAGTATGTGGTTATAGTGACCCTACATAGAGATAATGAAGTGATTCATCCACAACATCATCAACAATATAAGGAGAAATGTTGAGTGCATGGGTAGTTGCAATGATAGATGATGGGGAATTTGAGACACTTGGAATAGGGTTAAGGGATGAATTTTCCCCAACATTATTTAGATGACCCCCTCCTCAGTGATATATGTACATTATACACATTTATTATGATATTTTTTTTAATGAAGATATATTTTTTAATAATATTGTTAATTCAGGTATTTATAGTTTTAAATTCCATGTATTATTTATATTATTGTGACTTTTATTATTAAATATATATATATTTTTTAAAATTTTATGTTTCTTAATTTTTATTATTTTTTATGGTTTTTATTTTCCACATTTTATAATTTTATAATTTAAAATTTGATTTTTATATTTGGTAATTTTATTAATATTTTTAATTGTTAGTTTTTTTATAATATTTGTGATGGGATTGATCACACATTTAAAATATTTTTTTCCTGTGACGGATCAATCCCATAAAAAATGATGAAAAATATATAATTGGAAGAAGTTTTTCTTTTTGATGGGAGGTCCACCATTGAAAAAAATAATTATTTCTCAAAACCAATCATAAAAAATAGTTTATGTGATACAATATTCAGGAATAGAAAAATTACATTGGGAACTCATTCCAAATTACTATTTGTGACAGGTACCTATCATAAATGGGACATAAAAATAAATCATTTTTTAGTATTGAATGAAAAACATTCATACCTATCACCAAATAATTTTTATATTCCACATCAACGAAAGTGGTATCATATGCCCTTCCTTGATCTCAAGGACTTGTTGGAAGTTTTCATTGATTGTATCCAATTAATGATGGCTTCGGCCCTTATATTATATATTACCCATGTTCTATACTATTTAAATATCAGAACTATAGGCTGAGTGTAGATATGAAAATTCATTTTTTATAAAAATTAATGGGTTTCTTTATTTCTATTCAATAATTATTACCTGATGATCCTAATTTTTAAATTTGAAATATATTTTTTCCCCTTGAGATAATTTGTAGGGAACATATTTCCACACATTTGTAATGTGGTATGATGAATTTTCTTTCCCCCATAATATATGTTTGTTGATACTCCTGTTGAAAATTCCATTTTAAATTTTTGTCTTCTATTCCATTAGACCACGAAGAGTCACTGATCTCTATATCAACATTTTGGGAGCCACAAGAAATCAATTCATAACTATCAAATTATTGAATCACCAAATATATTCATATATTTTAGGTTAATATACTAAATAAGATGTGCACATTATTTTCTATGTTGATAATCAATCTGAAGGCATCATATGCAATCCTTGTGATGTTTTCAATATGTGCCTTGATAGACCCATTTTCCATATTCATCAGTTCAAGAAAATATATCTCTATATTAATATAGGTATTCAAGGGAAAATATTTATTGAAAAATATCTCTATTAAGTATTCACATTCCATGGAATCAATATCCTCCTTGGAATTTTTTTCTTGATCGGTTTATAGCACTGAATGGTTGATTAATGTCTAAAATAATTCTTTCTTCATATGTTCATGAGAGGATTGAGAATATCATATCAATGGGGTTGATCCATTTTTCCAGGATGAAGGGATTAAAAGATCCACTAAATTTATGAGGCCATCATCCCATAAAATACTACATTGCAAGTGGATATTTATTAATATGAGGTGGGATTTCCTAGGATTCAAGATATTATTTATAAAATGGACTTGATGTGACAGTACTTCTTTGATGTTTTAAGATCCATCTCCAATAAGGTTAAGTATATCATTGGGTAAATAATTATTTTTCATATCTTATTAGTTGGTTTCGTGGTTTAACCTATTTATTTTAATTTATAAACAAAAGATAATAATACATTTACATACAACAGTCCCAGATTTCATGATCTAGGTGACGATCAACTAAAATTCCAATGCAAATTTTTTATAATTTTTAACGCCAAGCACAAAGGATACAGATCCATATTCTTTTGCATTATCTTTATAGGGGCTTAATTTCAAAGAAACAACATAATCTAAACATCATTATAATTCCAGCATATTTACCAATATTTTTAGTTACCCATAGGGTTATCACCTAAGTAATTTATCCACTATCACAAAAAAATACACCATTTTATACAACCAATTATAGATACTAAATTCTTGTAAACATGTTGTTACTTGATTTGAAAATAAAAATCCATTAATTAAAACATAAATATCAATATTCATACTTCCTTTAGATGACAATGTTTAAACTACATTGAAATAAAACTACAAAAAAACATTATTTTATTATCTACAATGTTCTCTTATATACATTTGAGATTGTAAATTTTCCTATGATAAACTATGGAATATATAAAATAAAGGGGTGGAAAAAACCCCGTAAGGGAACAATAAAATGGGTTGGATAATATTTTCTCATATCATAATCAATTAAGATTTCATAAATAATGAATATGAGTTATGATAAAAATGAATCAAATACCATTTTAAATATATGAGATAATAAGTTATTTATAAATCTGAGATATAGATAATATAAAATTTTAAATATTTTTATAACATCAAGTATAGAGATAATGTGATTTTGAGAGATAATGGCAATAACTCGAAGAAAAGGGTGGTTTAGAGAGATCCTTTACCATGAGTATTATTTCGCAAGGACGTTATATATCACGCCAAGTAATAAAATAATGTTTACTATACAATTTATTATGTCTATTTTTCATGTTTTTTAATTTTTTTATTTTATTTATTATCATGTTATGTTAAATTAAATAATCATTATGGTTTTTGCGGGATGTTAGGACAATATTCTGTTCATATGTCAAATTTTACATTGGTAGATCAATAATTTCGAATAGAATAAAATTTTATCTTCTATGATATAATAATAATTAAATAATTATCATTTTTATAAATAAATTACACTTTTAAAACTCATAATGAAATATAGTTATGAAAAATGATATAGATCACAATCCAAAAGTAGGAAGGCCATACTAACACATGAGTAATGTTCCAATTTTCCAAATATCACGATTAAAATAATTTTTGTATTATTTTATAATTATAGGTATTAAAATTATATCATAAATATAATATTATTAATTTCTATAAACTTATATATACCATCAATATGATTTAGTATAAAAAATAATCTCATCGTTTCGCAAAGGTGAAAATCCTTACATATAATCAAACGATTTTATAAAATATCAATAAATGAAAATTTAAGAAAAAATATTATATATTAATTTAATTGAATTTAAAATATACCCTGAATATCATATATATATATATATACACACACGCATTAAACACATCATCATAAAAATACATGAAAGGTAATAAAGGAAAAAAATTATATTGGTTCACGATGTTGTAGTCCTCCATACATAAGAATAATTTTATCATTTCTCATTCGATGGATGAAGAGATTGAAAGAGGTTATTACATTTACAAATTTATATTATAGTATGTTTTATAAAACTATTCTATTTTATCAAAAAGTACAAATATTAATTTAAGGAGGTGGAAGAAGAAATAAAACAAAATGTTCAGTTAAGAATGACACATCGTCTTCAGGCACCCTATTTATGTTTCCACCAAAATACTAACTAGGTGGTTTAATAATCAATAAAATGACTCGAGGATGGGTAAAGTTAATTAATTAATGGAGGTGGATATAGATTTTCTAGACCATATTGATATTTAATTTTGATGTAATTAAGAGAGGTGGTTCCATTTTTTAGTGAAAATGGGTGTTTGTTTTGTAAATACCAAAAAAATTTAAATAATGTGAAGTCAACATATTGAAATGTAAATAAATGGGAAAAAATTGTATTAGAGGGAATATAAGGTTTTTTCACACTTCTAAAACAAAAAATAAATATTTTTGTATATATTTTATTTCCCTTAGCTCTATGCTTAATCGTTTTTACCATTTTACATTCCTACATGGTATATTTTTCTTACCAAGTTAATTTATCCACTATGAATAAAAATTAAATTGTTATAATTAGGTAATTTATACAATATTATTTTAATTGAAAAATCTAATTTATAAAATAATAATATATTTGGGTGAAAAAATCATTTTAACACTGGTTTATCTAACACAAAAAAATCCATTTTAACCATAAATGAGATCAAAAATTCATAATGTTTTTACTATTTATTATTAACAAACAATTACATGAACATATTAACTAATATTCATTTTATTTCTTTGAATATTTATTATATATTTTCAAATACAATTTATATAAGTTGATGAATTTATTACAAAAATAAACCCATGAAACCTGTTAATAATAGAGTTTTAAGAAATACGTTTTTTATAAAACAAATTATATTATAGAAAGTTTATAACTAGTGTGAATACTAGAAAAGGGACTTATAAATTAGAACTATAATCTCAATTTAATAACATCATTGTTATACATACCTCTATAATAGTTGTTTACAATACCTGTTTTTTGTTTGTTTTAATGAACGGATACTCCAACAGTTTCATAAATCCATTTCAATAGAGTGTTATGCGTGTAAGTATTTACTAATGGTTATATATAATAATAGGTATATAATAAAAAATTCAAAGGAATTATAATTGTTTTAGTAATATTTTGGTATAGATAAGAAATCAATATAGTTTTTTAAAACAATTGGTCTAAAATTATTCACAAATTCTAGCCTTACAGCCTCCCACTACATTGATCTCCCAACAATCCAGATTAAACCCTACGAGTACCTTTCATTTATTCTTAATCCATGATAATACGGACAAATTTTGTATTTTTCATTTATTTATTCTTCAACAATAAACTATGGAGTTCAAAATCTTTCATATCTTCTTCCATAAATCATTATCAATTTTCCTAGGTATAAAACTGTACCCTATATTTTTTATATCTGTATTTATTAAGATTAATTGTAAAGGGATAGTATTAGTAATCAAGAATTATATTATTTGATTTTTTATTCTTTTTATTTTCTAATCACACATAAATTATGATATTTTTCTTAGATATAATTTTTATTGAATTTTATTGATGATGTGTTTTTTGTGGTCGAAGTTGTTTGACATAGTTAATGTATGCATGATGCGGGGATAGGTGGAAATATCTATTTATCTATGGTTACATTTCTATATATGGTTGTTCTATATTTTTTTGAAGTGTCTAATGATTTAGTGACATTTAATCTTCACTTGCACAAGTTTTTCTACTTGTGCGATATTGAAACAATGGTTTTCCATACTCATATTAAAAGAGAGTTTTTGTAACATCCCAAGTTAATAAAGAATATGAAATTTTCATTTTTATTAATATTTGTGAATTAAATATTAATAATACTTTAATAGGGATGCTATGTTTTATGGTGTACCTAATACGCAACAACGGGTTTCATTGAAAACATATGTTGCACAAAACGTTGAGTTATACAGAATAATATTAATATAATATAATTATTTTATATGGTAATTAACACCTAACCATTGTAATTGAGGGAATGAAAAAATATCTATATTGTGATTATATAAGGTTTTTCAACGTTTTTACATTTATCCAAAAAAAATTAGAGTCTTAAAATAATAAAGAATATGATTTTAAGCATAAATACTCTAAGATTATTTAAATGGTCGTTTAACCACATTTTGATGACGAGCCCTTTTTAAATCTAGTATTTTCACTTTTATATGATATATTTTAAAAAATAAAAATCTTCTTTAGTATTGGAACATCAAAATTTACTTTGGGTAAAGTTTTGGTATTTTTCCGATAATGATAATTTGGTAATGAATAGTGAAAAATACCACATTCAAATTCTAAAATACCTTTTCGACTACTTTATTTATATGGATAGATTATCTTCGTAATTGGTTTTAAATTGTAATTATATTATATTTTTACCAATTTATCCAATCATGGTAATTAGATGTAATTTCACTTTGAAATTGGAAAAAAACAGTAGTCAGTCTGTTGATAGTAATTATTTCATAAAAAACGGTTGTTGTTTTGACAACGAGAATTAATTTCAAAATAATTTCTGCCATTATGTGTTATAAATTTGAAAAAATGGATTTCATATATAAAATCAGGAGATCCAAATTGTGTAAATATGTAACTTTTATTTTTAGACCGTATGAATATTTACTTCAGTAAATATTTTATTTACCAAGGTTAAAGGTAAAATCTAGTAAAAAGGAAAAAAATAATATTATAATAATAGTAATTTACCCTTAGACTTGTCCTAAGACTATTTTATAAGATATTTCTGACTAAGGGAATTCTTTTTTGATTTTGGGACCCCATGGAGCCACTTTTGAGTGATAATGACACTTTATATTAATTAATTTATAGTAAAGACATAAGTGATATAAAAATATATCTTTTAGTAATCAATTTTTACAAGGGGTTATATAATTTACTGTTCGAAAATAAATATTTCACTGAAATATAAAAGGATTTCCTAAATCATGGTATTTTATGTATAATTTTTAAACATGAAATAAATAAAATTATTTATGACATATTGATGATGCTGTGATTACCTTATTAGTGAATGATTTAAATAAATGATATTATACAATTTAAACAAATATAAAAAACATATCCAATTCATAATAGATGATTTTATTTCAAACAATATTTAACTTAAATTTGAATTTAATGAGTTTTGGACCATTTTGAAATAGAAAATCATTTTATAATAAAATAATACTTTCAAACATTCCTAAAGAGCCCCCCCCCCCTTATAAAAATAAATCACCTCCAACCCTTACTAAAACCTCTAAAACCCCCTTGTCTCATCCATCCTCTACTCCAATAATCTCCAAAAATCCCTATCTTTTACCTTGACGCCTTACCTTAGGTATAATTATAACACCACAAGGTTTTTAAAAAGTAAATTTAAATGCTTGGAACATTGTTTTAAAGTATATATTTTTAACTAGCCTTTAAAAAATAACTTTTCAACTTATATGTTTTGAATTTTAAGAAACTATCATCTACAATTGTGTTCAGTATGTTATTTGGAGTCTTTTGGAACCAACTTGTTTTTGGTGAATAGTAACATATCCTTATGAATAGTAAAATGACCCAAATGAATAATAAATTGTATTATTATTTTATTTTCTTAATTCATAATGATAATGACATCTTGATTAATTTTTCAATGTGATATAAAAGTAGTAATAGTTTTTAAATAATTAATTTTGGAATTTAGTATGATTGTATTTAAAAATTAAATTAATAATAATTATAAAATTATTTTCAAAAAACTGACTTCATTTTTGAAATCTACACATCGATAAATGGTTAAGGTGAATTTTGGGAATTTTCTTGAAACTGTTGATTTTTCGGGGAATATTAAAAAATACAGTTTTTAGTTTCGGTGTGTTAATGACATCATTAATTATGTAATAATGATGTCATAAATATGGTCGAATTGTGTATAACTAAATAATATGTGGGGTGTCCCAAGTGGCTTATACCATTGTAAAATACCATGTGCAAGCCCATGGTTTTGCAAATACCACTCAAGAGGTATCCCTTGGAAATTATTAGAATATTCCCTTAATTTTCCTAAAAATACCAACCCATTCCTCCATTAACTTCATTCCCAGTTCCTCTTCAACAAATCTCTTGCCTCATTACATTCCTATTAGTCCTCCCAAGATTTAACCATGCCCCCAAGGTCCCAAAACTCATGTTCAATGGGTTACCCTATAAGGTACGAAAATTCTCAGTTTTCTTCTTTTTCCATTCAAGTTCTCTTTTTGGGGTATAACTTTAAAGTTTCCATAACATGTTCTTACATCCTTATTATTATTTATCTACTCTATATTATGATTCATTTCTGTATGGGTGACCATTTTCCCCTTTCTTTTTAATATTTTCAAAAACAATGTTGTGTAGCCGTTAGGCGACTGAATTATTGTAAGGGATTTCTCAATTATTATTTTATATTGAGATCCATTCATTTCTTGTTCTTTAATCACCACTCCTTACCCAATAGGCATGAAATATATAGAAATAATATATAATCTAGATTTACTTATGTTAGTGGAAAATCCATCATCATTATTTTTCTTCTCTCTCACTTATTCAAGGAATAAAAACATTGTTTTTGATGTGTCGAATTACCAACATCGTTGATGATGTGATTTAAATTTTCATTAACTCTTTCAAGTATTGTTATGAAACCATATTTATGGTTGTACCAAGTCATAATATGTGTAATACTTCTCGTCCACTGTTCGGGAATTCTTTTGTAATCATTGTTTTAATTTATAAAACCAAATGAGGTCATTATTAAAAAAAACCAGTAAAATTATCTAAATGAACATCATTAATGTTTAAACTTATGAATCATACTCATGTAAGAATTAAAAATGACAAATGGTATAATTTATGTTACTTTATATATTTAAATACTACTCCATAGAAATTTTGGAGTTTCACTTTCAATCAAAAAGAACATCCACCATCAACCAATCATGGAAATCATGTAACGAACTCACCCAAAAATTGTGCAAGGACAAAAATACTAACAATTAAATGGCGGAATGATGATAATAATGATCATATATGATGATATAAACATGAAAATATTTTTTTAAAATACTAAAAACAGTCTTTTAACCACTATACAGGAAGTTTAAACAAGTTGTAAGTATGACAAACTCGAGGTAAGGGAATTCTTAACCCGATTTCCATTATTTCAGTTAACATTCTACTTCATTATTTATGTGATATTAAAATTTATTATGTGATGGTTCTATTTTTATTATGTTTTATTTTGTGTATTTACAATATATATACATACTCCAACCAATCTATTAAGTCTCTCTTCAATTGTATGTAATTTATAAGTGGATTTTCTATTTAAAACCCTCTTTTAAAATTCGATTTTACGAAATTACAAAACAATGTTTTTATGGAATTATTCATGTTGTATGATTATGTTTTGCTTCATGGTAATTATTTATTATGAAGGGAATTACCGATATCTCCCTCCAATGAATTGAATATGTGTATGTTGGAGGTTGGCAATATGGTTACTTCAAGTGTAACTGCGATGGTTACACAAATTGTAAGGTAGTCATGAGGGTTAAAAATTATAAGTCAGCCGAGATGGATACAATATTATGTAATTAATTACATAAGATACCATTATATTTATAATTATGTTCTTATGTATTGTGAAAATATCATGTTTAAAAAATTAAGTATATATATATATACAGTTGATAAGTATGTTTTTTTGAAATGATTTCATATGACTAATGTGTTCTTCCCTTCGATTTATATCCCTTAGTAAGATTCTGTGCTCATCCCAAGTTTTTAAATGATTTTTATAGGGTAATGAATGTATAATAAAAAGAATGTATCCATGTTAAATGTTGAAGAATTTTCAAGGAGTCATGTTTGTGTTTTAATGTTTTATATTTTGAATTAATTGGAAACAGTTTTTATGGTATCCACTCTGTAATAATGTGTAATTTTATGAATTTTTTTTCCTAATTCTCTAATGATCTAAACATGAAAAGTTCCTCAATGTAAAATCAGGTGTTTTCTTGAATAAATTCAAGATTATGTATGTAATAAGGCAGAGTCCTTATAGTTGGTATTAGAGGATGATTTTGATAACATTAGGGGTTAAGGTGATGTTAATAGAATACCATAAATGATTTTAACTCTATGTTTAATTTGAAATGTTATAGCATTTAAAGATTACCATGTTGCTTCATCTATGATATTTTTGTTAAGAATGGTTGTCCTAAGAAAGAACATGGATGCTGAAGAGGAGAGGAACCAACAAAATGACATCCTTCTGGAACTACATCTTGGAATGGTAGGGATTGGAACCGAGTAGTTTGTGACAATAATGGTTCAGATAATGTAGGAACTTAATGGTGGTGGAATTGATGAAAGGTAACCAATAGAAGTACCACAAAGGAACATGACAGTATTGGAACATTTTATGAGACAACATCCTCCTCCATTCAATGGTTATTCTGACCTAGTAGTAGCTGAATGATGGATCAAAACCCTTGAAATGAAATATGATGTTATGTGATGTTCAGACAATAAAAATGAAAGTCTTTCCATTTATCATTTTGAAGGGGAAACTGATTAGTGGTGGTCAATGGTAAGGAATATCAGGGGTATAGATTATTTTGATACCTTAGAGTGGGATGAATTTAAAATTCTTTTCCTTTAAAAATATTTTCCTAAGGTGGTGTGACTTAGAATGGAGAAGAAATTCCTTGAATTGACACAAAAGGAGGAAGATTCAGTGTCTGTTTATGAAGCGAACATCACCCGACTAGCGAGGTATGATCCAAATCTTATTCTGGATCTTGATAGAAAAACCAACAACTTTTACTCAAGACTGAATCCATGGTATCAAAGGGCGTTGGCCTCCCATGAATTCAAAATATATGAGAAACTTGTCTGATGTGATGAGAGGTAGAGATAGAGTTTTCTGATGATCACTTTTATTTTGGAAACAAAGAGAAGAAGAGGTCCAGATGGGATGTAATGGGTAAGAATGAACCAAAGAAATCTTACGGTAAGAAAATCTGATTTCTAGTTTGTGAAAAGTTTGTAATGAAACACCCTGGAGAATGTCTTAGCAAAACAGGGAAGTGTTTTAAATGTGGTATGTTTTGACATATGGCTCGAGATTGCAATGAAAATGATCCTAAGAATAATGCTAAGATAAAAATTGAAAAGTGTTTTAAATGTGGTGAAATGGGTCATTATAAAAATTCCTACCCAAAGAGAGATCAGAATGATGAAAAGAGTCCAGAATACAATAAGAAAGGTGTGGTGAGATCCTTTGTGACTAAGTCAGCAGATGTTAGGCCACCCAATGAAGTTGTATTAGGTACTTTTTTTATTCACTCATATTTTTCTAATGTTTTCTTTGACATGGGGTCTACACATTTCTTCATCTCTGAGAACTTTTCTGGTGAATTGAAAATATCATCGCAACAAATGAGACCTGAACATGTTGTTAAAACACTATGGGGAAATGATATAGAAAAGTGTAATTATAATAATATTTATATTATGGTATGTGGAAAGTCTTTACCTGTAGACCTTGTTGTTATAACCTTAGTTGAGTTTGATTTTATTCTGGTAATGTATTGGATTTCTGATTATCATGATAAAATTGACTATTGATCTAATGAAGTTGTTTTTTAGAAAGAGTACCAGTTTATATACAAGAATGAACCCATACAATTGATAACATATCTGGAAGCTGGGAACCTATTGAAAGATGTAAATGAATGTTATCATGCTCATATTGCTGAAAACGAGGGAACTATTCAAATTAATTTTTTACCAGTGGTAAATGAATACCTTGATGATTTTCATGATGAGTTACCCAGTGTCATACCTGATCGAGATGTTGACTTCACAATTGACTTAGTTCCTGATGTCAAGCCAATTTCAATACCCCCGTATCATATGGTTCCAATAGAACTTCTTGAATTGAAATATCAGTTGCAGGATTTTCTTGAAAAAGGATTAATTTATCTTAGTACATAATCATGGTGATATCCTATTTTGTTTGCTAAAAAGAATGATGGTTTCATGAGACTTTTCTTTGATTATAGAGAATTGAATAACATCACTATTTAAAACAAGTATCTATTGCCTCATATCGATGGATTTTTTGAACAGATCCACAGAGCTGAGTACTTTTCCAAGATTGACATGAGATATGGATACAATCAGCTAATGGTAATGGAAGATGAAATCTCGAAAATAACTTTTTGTACTAGATATGGGCATTATGAATTTGTTGTTATGCCATTTGGATTAACTAATTCCTTTACTATATTCATAAATCTTATGAACATAGTATTTCATGAGTTCTTGGATATGTTTTTTGTTGTATTTATTGATGAAATTCTGGTATTTTCTAAAAATAATGATCAGCATGAAAAACATCTAAGTGTTATTTTACAAACATTAAAAGAAACAAAACTGTATGGAAAATTCAGAAAGTGTGATTTTTGGTTGCAACAGGTTTCTTTTCGAGGGAACATTGTGAAATATGATGGAATAATAGTTTATCCTTCAAAAAAAAGTTGTTGATGAATGGACAAGACCCACAAATGTTACAGAGATTCATAGTTTTCATGGGTTAGCTGGTTAGTATCGACGGTTTTTTAAGAACGTTTCATGGTTATCACGCATAACAACTAAGTTAACATGAAAAGGGGTTAAATTTGTTTGGAAAGAGGAATGTGATGTTTGTTTTCAGGAACTGATGAAGAGATTGGTGAATGCTCCAATTTTGGCCTTACCTTCCTGGAATGGTGAGTTTGTCATCTAGAGTGATGCTTCATTGAAGTGAAATGGTTGTGTTTTGATGCAGAATGATCATCTAATTGCCTATTCTTCAAGAAAACTTAAACCTAATGAGATAAATTATCCACCACATGATTTGGAATTGGCAGATGTGGTTTTTACTTTGAAAATTTGGAGGCATCATTTATATAGAACCAAATGTAAAATATATACTGACCAAAAAAGTATGAAGTATATATTCACTCAGAAGGAATTAAACATGAGGCAGATAAGATGACTTGAACTAAAAAATGATTATGACTACACGATCAATTACCATCCTAGAAAGTCAAAAAATGTAGAGGGTTCGTTAAGTCGGAAACAACATGAATCATTAACCACACTACATTTAGAACATGATCTCTTGATTAAAGATATGATGAATTTTGGCTTAGAAGTTGATGGTGTAGGAAGCACCTCTATTTTTTTAAGGTTTCAATGCAGTCTTCATTGTCTGGCAGAATTAAGCAAGTGTAGGAAAAAGACCATGAGCTATAGGAAAAGGTAAAATTGGATAAAATGGATAAGTTTATAGAATTTAATCAAGATAATGATTGTGTTTTGAGATTTGGTAAAAGGTTGTGTGTGCCTTGTGATTCCTAGATGAAGAAATTATTGTTGTGTGAAGCTCATATTTCTCCATTATCTGTTAATCTTGGCAGTACTAAGATGTACAGAGACCTTCGAGAGTATTACTGGATTGATGGAATGAAAAGAGATATTTCTGATTTTACCACGAGATTTTTAACTTTTCAATAGGTTAAATCCATGCGACAGTTACCGAAGGGGATGTGTCAGCCTTTTCCAGTAGGACTTACAAATAATTCTCGAGGTAACAATTTTATTTGGGTTATTGTTGATCGGCTAACATAGTCTGCACATTTTCAATCTATTCGAGATACAATTCCATTGGATCAACTTTATATATTGTAACTCAAAGATATTTTAAGGTTATATGGAGTTCCTCTTTATATTGTTTGTGACCAAGATCCCAGTTTAACTTCTAACTTTTGGAAGGGACTTCAGAAGTCGTTGGGAATAGAGTTAAATTTCAATACAGCTTTTCATCCTCAGTCCGATGGGAAGTCAGAATGAATGATTCAAACATTAGAGGGTATGCTTTAAGCTTGTTCAGTGGACTATGAGGGAAGTTGGGACCATCATCATTCTTTATATGGGTTTTCTTATAATAATAGTTTTCATTCGAGTATTCAGATGGATGCTTTTGAGGCCTTGTATGGGAAGCAGTGTCAGACTCCGACATTTTGGGATGAAGTCGGTGAAAGAATGTTGATGGTGCTAGAATTAGTTAATGAAGTGGCTGAGAAAGTGGGTATGATCCAGCAGCACATGAGGAGAGCTCATAGAAAGAAGAAAAGTTATGCAGATAATAGAATGAAAGATATATCTTTCGACGTAGGTGACTATGTTTTCCATAAAATATCTCCTTGGAAAATTGTGATGCATTTAGGTAAGAAAGGGAAGCTAAGTCCATAGTTCATCGGTCCTTTTGAAAGCTTGGAGAAAGTTGGAATAGTGGCATACCACATAGATTTACCTCCGAGTTTGTATTAGGTACATAATGTTCTTCATGTTTCGATGTTGAGAAAGTATTTTCCAGATTCATCACATGTCTTGAGCCCAAAAGAAGTTCAGCTAGAAGAGAACCTTTGATATGAAGAGAAACCAGTTCAGATTCTTGATCGAAGGAAACATGTATTGCGGAATAAGGTAATCCACCTTGTAAGGGTTTTGTGGAGAAACCATATGGTTGAATAAGAAACATGGGAGTTTAAAAATTCTATGAGAGAAAAGTACCCTCAGTTGTTAAAAAAATTGCAAGGACGCAATTTCTAGAAGGTGGGGATAATGTAAAACCCCACGTTTCTTCTAAAATTAAATTGAAATGCGAGGAACTTTTTTTAAAGTAGATATTTGTAACTAGACTTTAAACAAAACTTTTTCACTTCTATGTTTTTAATTTCAAGAAATTTCCATCTAAAATTGTGTTTAGTATATTATTTAGAGTCTTTCGGAACCAACTAGTGTTTTGGTGAATAGTATCATACCCATATGAATAGTAATATGAACCTAATGAATAGTGAATATTATTATTATTTTATTTTCTTAAGGCTTTAAGATAATAACATCTTGATTAATTTTTCAATGTGATATAAAAGTAGTTATAGTTTTTAAATAATTAATTTTTGAATTATGTATGATTTTATTTTAAAATTAAAATAAAAATATTTAGAAAATTACTTAAAATAAATTGTCATCATTTTTTAAATATACACGTCGATAAGTTGTTAGGGTGAATTTTGGGAATGTTTTTGAAATAGCTGAATTTTTGGTGAATAGTAAAAAATAGAGCTTTTAGTTTCAGTGTGTTAATGAAATCATTAATGATGTAATAATGATTTCTTAAATCTGGTAGACATTTTTATAGTTAAATAAGACGTGAGTTGTCTCATGTGGCTTATACCATGGGGAAATACCATAGGAAAGCTTAGGGTTTTGCAAATACCACTCATGATGTGTCCCTTGAAAATTATTAAAATATTCCCTTAATTTCTCGGTAAATACCATCACATTCAACCATTAACCTCCTTAACAATTCATGATCAATGAATCTAGGGCCTCATTACCTTCCTAGTATTCCTCCAAAGGATTCCTCAAGCCCCCAAATTCGCAACCTTCATGTTCTAAGGGTTACTCTCCAGGGTAAGAAAATTCTCAATTTTCTTCTTTTTCCATTCAAGATCTATTTTTGAGGTATAACATTCATGTTTCCATACCATGTTCTTATTTCAATATTATTCATGATCTAATATATATTATGATTAATTTATGGATGGGTGACCCTTTTCCCGTCTCTTTTTAATATTTTCTAAAACCGTGTAGCGTTGCCGTTAGGCTGCCGGATATTTGTAAGTGGTTTCTCAATTATTATTTTATTTTGAGTTCCATTAATTTCTTATTCATTCTTCATCATTTCTTTCCAAAGATGCATGAAATCTTTATAAATAATGTATACTCTGGACATTCTCATGTTCATGTAAAATTCATCATCTTTATTTTTCTTCTCTCCCACTAATTCATGGAATAAAAACATTGTATGTGATGTGTTGAATTACCGACATCATGGATGATGTGATTTCAATTTTCATTAACTCATTAAAGTATGGTTATGAAACCATTTTAATAGTTGAACCATGTTATAATATGTGTAATATTTCTCATCTATTTTTCTGGAATTCTTTTTTAATCATGGATTAAATTTATAAAACGAAATGAGGTCGTTATTACCAAAAAAACCACAAAAATAATCTAAACGAACATCATTAATGTTTTAACTTATGAATTATCCTCATGTAAGAATTCAAAATGATTAATGTTATAATTTATGTTACATGATATATTTAAATACAAATCCAATAAAATTATGGATTTTCACTTCCAATCGACATGAACATCCATCATGAACCAATCATGGAAATCATGTAAAGATCTCACCCAAAAACGGTGCAAGGATAAAAATAGTAAGAATTAAAGGGTGAACTGATGTTAATAAATGATCATATAAGATGTTATAAACATGAAAATATTTCTTTAAAATACTATTAACCCTCTTTTATCCATTATACAGTATTTTTATACAAGTTGGAAGTAAGACAAACTCGAGGTAAGGGAATTCTTAACCCGATTTCCATTCACTGGGTTAACATTCTGCTTCATTATTTTTGTGCTATTTAAATTATTTGAGTGATGGTTTCTGTTTAAATGATTTTAAATTTCGTGTATTTATAGTATATATACATACTACATCAACTCTCTTAAGTATCTCTTCAATTTTATGAAATTTATAAGTGTATTTCCTTTTTAAAACCCTCTTTTAAATTTCGGTTTTACGAAATTCCAAAGTAATGTTTTTATATCATTATTCATACTGTATGATTATGTTTTGGTTCTTGGGAATTATTTATGATGAAGTTTGGGATATATATATCCCTACAATGCATTGGGTATGTGTATGATGGAGCTCGGCCGTATGGTTACTCCATGTGTAATTGTGACAGATACACAAATAGTAAGGTTGTCGTGAGGGTTACAAATTACAATGTAGCTGAGAGGGTTATAAGATTATGTAAGTAATTCCCAAATATACCATTATGGTTATACTTATGTTATTATATATTTTGAAAATCTGATGTTTCACAATGCATGTATATATATATACAGGTGAAAATTATGTTTTTTTGAATGATATCATACGACTAATGGGTTCTTTCTTTCTTTTTATATCTCTTAGGGAGATTTTGTGCTCATACCATGTTTTTAAATGATTTTCATAGGTTAATGGATGTCTAAGAAAAAGAAGTAATCCATGTTAAATGTTGAATATTTTTCAAGGACTCATGTTTACGTTTTAATGTTTTATATTTTGTATAAAATGGGAACTGTTTTTATGGTATCCACTTTGTAAAAATGTGTAATGTTATGAATGTTTTGTCCTAATTCTCTAAAGCTATAAATTTGAAGAGATACTAAACGTAAAAGTAGTTATTTTCTTGATTAAATTCATGATTATGTTCATAATAAGTACAGTTTCTTATAATAAGGAACTTTAAGAAAGCCTATTGGTTCAAACCAAAGAGTGTTACCCGATTTAAATGTAACATCATCCCTCATGTTCTCTTCTTTTATTTTACATCTCCAACCCCCTAAACACACTTTATTACATTATTTTTTGACCACACCAGTATCCTACATTTAATATGATGTTTTTATGAGAATTATTCTAACTACAATTCAACACACCTTAATCTAATGTATACGAACATACGGTTTCTGTGGATGGTGAACTACTGCATTACGAAATGATGATTGTTCAATATTCTCCTACAAACTCTTATGGTGGACATTATGAAATAATGGTATTTATATGTGATTTATATTATATTTAAATTTTTTCTATAGTTATGTAATCTTCATTTATATCATACCTTTATGGTTTCCATAATGGGTAAATCTAATAATTTCATTTGAGAAAGTGCAGACTACTACCCTCTCAAAGTGATATGACTCGTACATGCTATACGTGTAATGAATAAATCATGGTGTTAATGAAATTATATATTATATTATACTGTAATTATAATATACATATGTATCAATATGTTTTCATTTAATTAAATATGAAATTGAAATTAAAGTATCGTTCATGCGTATGTACGACTTACCGTCTACATGAACAATTCATTTCATTTATTATATCCAAATGTTATATACTATTATAAATATATATATAATTAATATCTATGATATATATGATATCTAAATCATGAATATTGTTTTGTATATAATGTAATATTACAACAGGGACGCCTTTTAAACATAATATGTTCATTTTTAGCTCAAGTGCCAAATATCCACAAAAAGATTGTTATTAACTCAAATGACTATGTAATGATTATAACGTGGTAATAATTGATATAAAAGGAAAAATAATACGTAAAAATAAAATGAAGAAATTATAAAATAACTTTAGTTTATTATTTATGATATTAATGAATGAACACATCATGTTGGACATTAGGTAAGGGACTTCGCCTCAATGTCCATTCATTGAGGTAGGATTTTATTTATACGCATCTTTCTTTTATACATTATATGAACACCTTTGAAATTTCATTTCAATAAAAGGGAATATTTTTCTATGAAATGTTTTACTAAATGACAAAAAGGAATTATTCTTTTTAACATACACGGTGAAAACAACCTTCCAGCTATAGTGAGTATTATTTGACCTTTGGCTTCGTTAACAAGTCGTAGTGTTTTTGTAAAAGGAAAAGAAATACCATATACATTTTTACGTACATTGGTATTTAAAATGGGTTTTTAATGGATTGATTAGTCCAATATATTGAAATCATATATTGGGGTTTAAATGGGGAAATTTTATCTTTCCTTTATGATTGGGAAATGTGTTATGATTATGTTATGGTTATTTGGAATTTTCTATGTATACAGGTGGTTCGGTGATAAACCTAGGGTGAGTGATCCCTAGATTTCTCTCTAATGCATTGGGTAACGTGACAGAGGTAATCATAAATGTTTCTCTTAATAGATTTAGGTAATATACTATTATGGGTATTTCAACGCAACTCCCCATGTAGCTATGATAGTTATAATGTTAGTATGATATGGATGCCAAAAGTTACCATCATAATTTATGATTTATATATGTTATTCAAAAATCTTATGATTTTATGAGGTATCTTAAAGAGATTATGATTGGTTTGTATTGATGAACTACTGTTTTCTTTCATTATTTTAAAATACTTACTGAGCTTTTTATGGTCTTCCCAAATTTTTTTGAAATATTTTTCACAGGACATAAAGGTGAACATGTTCATGGATGGAATCATGGAACATTCATGCTGTATAAAACATGGAATGAGACATTACTCATTTTTTCAAGAGTTTTTATTTTATGAAAATAATAGATACTGAGTAGAAGTGAACACTTTGAAATATTTGAGATGTAATGTAATATTTATGGCCTTATTATTTAAAACTATAAACCAGAAAATATCCTTAATTTGAATTAAAAACTTAATTAAATTTTATTACATTGTTAAGGCTGGGGGCTTATAGTTTTCTTTAATTTATTATTTATCACACTATTTATTTCTATTCATGTATACTTGTACTAATATATATATTTATACTTTTTTAAATTTATTTTTTAAAGGAATATTTTAATTTCTCAATCCATAAAATGGACTTATTTAGTGATGAGTTTCTGAATATAATTACAATATATGTGTTTTTAATATGCAAAACCTTATCTAACTCTCTTAGAAAAATTTCAGAAATAATTTATTATTTTAAACAATTGACTAACATGTGATGTATGAAAAAATAAATAATAAAAATAATAAAAATGTTGTCTACTTGAGTAATAAATTGACCTGTGGACCAACAGTGTACTATTGTGTTGAACTACACTAATTTCATTTGACAATATACAATTGAGTTGGAGTTTTAAAATATTATAATTTCATCTTGATGTATACAACTGAATATGAATTTTCAAATCAATTAAATTCTTAATACTGGTGGGTTTGGTTTTTTATAATTGATCATGGCAAGGTAGTGAATGTTTGATGACTATTAATTGAAATCACTGAATATTTAGAAGATACTCAATATCCTTTGATAAAAACATATGTCTGATATTTTGTCAAGAAATCCATTGATATGACAGAATTTCATATCATGGGTTTTTATATATGTACTATTTTATCGTATATATAATTTTTTATCTTTTATATTATAATTCTCAAATAGACTAGAACATCAGTTATGGTTTCATTTAATGTGTTAAATTATAATTTCCTGAAATATATTTTTTATTAAACCTTAATCATATTTCATTTATTTTTCAACATTATAGAAAAATTTTATTTCATATAATGAATAGATGTTGTACATATGAAACTAATCGGTTCCCAAGTTATTTTCCATATAAATTAGAGTTTTTTTAGAATTTTCATTTAAAAATTCTTTAGATAGAGGAATTTTACACATACTTTGTTAAACATTTGTTATATGACCTTGATTAAGTCATGTATATGATAGCTACCATATAAAAATTAATGGTTTAAAAAAACTACTATGTCTGGTACCACAATGGGGAGGAAAGGAGATAAAAAAAATGTTCAACATCTAAATTAGATGTTTGATTGGAGAATTTATTAGATAACTAGTTTTTTTAATTCATTACCATGAGAAAGAAATGGTGCTAACCCAAGAATACTTTTATACTTGGACACAAGATTCATATAATTAAAATGATTATGTTGATTGGGGAAATACATAAAATTAATTCAATGACTCAATTATTTCAATAATGTGGACTAATGAAAATGATTAATTTTAATCTGAATGTTCATTAGGTAAACTATGAATGAGATTTCAAATAATCCCCTGAATTATATTTTATCCTATTCGAATTAATTACTTCCCGATGATATAGATTTTCCCAAAATCCATTTTATTTCATTGAACTTTACTGACGGACTTGGATTTTATAAAATCAAAATTCATTCTTAGTAGAGAGATTACAACTTGTTCTAGGAGGAAATAAAATTAAAAAACTATTATATAAAATGTTTCACATCTCCATTGATTTCAAATGTTTATGTAACACTATCTCATGTTCCAAATAAAGTAATTTGGAAATATAAAATAATTTCCTAACTCCAAAATATTTTCATGTATGAAAAAATATCCATAAATATGTGATGGAAGGATGTTGAGATAATAAAAAACAATGATGAGTTTTTTTATCCTTCAGATGGATTTTCATGGATGAAATAAGATTATAAGTATCATAATTTTGTAGTTCACATGGTATATTTGATTTTTGAGTCTATGATGTGAAGGTTTTAATCAATTTAGGATGATTCTTACATTACATGCCACATGGAGAATTTTCATGCACATTTATAACCATCCATCAAGGATGTGTATAAAAAACCATTCACATTGAGAAGTATAATCATATATGTGTATTCTTATACTTGTAGTGAAATACATTTATACAAGAATCCTTTAATAAAATTTTCCATGAATCAGTGATATTTGGGGGTCCACACATTGGTTTCTTGTTCGAAAACATGTTTCAGATGCCTACAGAGAATATGTAGATAGTAATTGATTTTCGTTCTTATGAAATGATGTTTGGATGGATAATGGGGGTAAAAAAATCTTATCATATTTATTTGAAGAATGAAAAAACCTAGAATAAATAAATATCTTGGTAGTATCAATTTTTATATATCATTGATGATTCTATCGAATTGATCATCCATATAAAAATAATTGATGTAAGTGGGAAAATACAATTAAGACAGAAACTCCACCTCAACATCTGACTTGAAATGATGTTATTAATGAATTGAGCGATGTTAATTTTATTTTTTTTGAATGGAAACATAAAATCTAAAAAGAGGAATAAAATTTCCACTAAAAAATTTATAATTGGATGAATAAAAAAGTTTATTTGAGGCTCTTTATTATTCAACTACTTAGGTATGAAATTTCATAGATGTTATTTACATTGAAACAATATATCTCAAATCTTGTTTTTAATACTTTTAAATTTCAATGGAATGAAAAAATATGATGTATGAACTTATCCTGAATTTTTATATTGTGGAATCAAACCAGAATTACATCATGCATATATCATTGGAAATAAATGGATGTTCTGTGTGATTCTTAAGTGATGACACCAAAAAAATAAACTTTTTTGAAGTACTAGAGGCTATATATGAACCGAATTTATATTTATAAAACATATAAATTTAGATCATTAAAATAGATTTGAAGCTGAAATATTTAGGATCTCATTATTATCAAATACATTTATAGTCACACTAATTTCATGTGAGTTAGAACACATATTATTTCATCATTTTTCACATGGATGTTACATGCGGCCTCTCAAATTCCAACAAAACAGTATATTAGAGAACCTTTTTTCTTGGATGTATCAATCTAATATAAATATTTACACATTAGCATATTATGTTCAGAAAAAGAATCATCTCAAAGGTTCTATTTTGAAAGTTTACCTCTCTCAAGAATGTATAAATTTATTCTCAATTAATTTGTCTAATTTGACAAAGAGATGAAACAAGCCAATGATAAATGAAGAATAGAATTATGTGAAATTAAATCATCTTTTACATCACTTCCAAATATTGGGGGAATTCATGGAATATATAAATTGTCTACATTATGACTTGACGAGTGGGATAACCCCATATCAACGATTTGATTAAATATTTTTTTAATGAATATATCGTGAATGTATGTTGAACATGTATTTGTTATCTCATACCATATTATTGTATGATAATGTTAATGTATTTTAAATTTATTATAGGAAACAAAAAAATTATAAATAGAAAGAAACATTATTTATCATTGAGAAAGGGAGAGGATTTTCATAGAAATAAGTTCTATTCGTGGTTGATTTTATTGTATATGTATTAGTTAATAAATAATGAAATTAATATTTTGATAATTTAAATATAAATTAATATTTTTGGTATTATTTTTACTTAATGACTCTGTCCAAAAAAAATATGTGTTTTAGATTTCAGTCCTAATTCTATGGTTGGTGAATGAAAATAAATTGGGATAATTGGGTACCAAATTATTATAACAAAATGGTCAATTATCAAGAGAAAAAATATGATGGTGGTATGTTAACTTGGAAAATATTTTGTGAATCAGTTACATCAGATATTAGACCTCTACATGAAAATGTATCTTGTTATGTAGTCAGTTTGAAAATAGTAATATATGATTATTCCTCTCATGGTTGATTCACTATGATGAAACAAAAGTGTTTTATTTGATGATGTGACATTCCGCCTTTATTGATGTCTCCGGATATTTATTTATTGAAGATAGTCAAACTATTTATCTTAATGATCTATAAATGTTATCATCATTGGAGAAATAAGTATTTTATGTGGAATATAATCCATTCCTTGAATTTTGTGTCATTATTGAAGTAAAAAAAGATATATTTTTAATTATTATGGGGTGGAAATTGAATGAACCATTCCCCCCATTATCCCTAATCAATTTTTATACTCATGATGACTCTAATTGTTCAATTGTAAAATTTTATTGTTAACCTAATTTTGTGGTGAAAAATATATTGGATCATCATATTTTATTCTAACTTGTTATCCCACAGTGTCGTTGGAGGAACTGAAGATATTTATGATTCTTATACATTGAACCCCATTTTCATATAATCAAACTTCTCTTTCATTCCATTATCAGATGATGGATCCTTATCCCCCTGAATATTATAAATTTCTATAGATGTATATGCCATCAGATTTTATTTCTACATCATTCTGCATAAATTACTATATTTATTCTTCTTTAAATTCTACTCTAATACATTATAATTTTTATGAGTATTCATTTGGCACTACAACGACTATATATTTTGATGATCCTTTAGATCCTTTGGATCGAGTAGTACCCACTGATTATACAGGATCATGTATATTTAATGAACCACCATTATTTTTTAAAACAATTGATTTTCATTATAAGATATATAGATATAATAAATTTTTTTCTTTCACAACTACATTTACCACTAGGCGTCATGAGAGTTCATGAATGGATTAGGTGTGTAACCACAACACAAATATGATTGTTGTTTGCGATGAGGATAATCAAATGATTATAAAAATAATCGATAATGGAGATGTTTTCTCGAGACTCATTCCAAATAAACATACATTATTCCCATCAAAACTCTATACTAAAGATACCCTCAAAATTATGTGAAAGATAGTTATTGTTATAAAATATTGGTTTGAAAATGAATTATATTAAATGTTATATAATAATTGTATTTATATAAATTAATATATTTGTACCAGATTCAATATAATTTTTCTGATGGGTAGGTTGTGACGATTATAAGGCTCATATAATTAGTTAATATGTAGAGTTCATATAACCATGAGTAGTATATTGGTAGGGGTTCTATTGTTGGAATGTATTTAGAGGCCATACTTATCATTAATTATTATCCAACATCACATTTTCATGAAATGATTTCTCATTATAAGTGTACAAAGAATAAGGTATTATTCAAATTTTAGATTTTAAATTAGTATTTTGATAATATAAATTAATATAATGTTTGGTATTACTGAAAATTATTTTATATGAAATATTATATAGAAATAAAATATGTTTTCCACGATATACCTCGATGATTTGGGGTGGAATATGATGTAAAAATTTGAGAGGAATCAGTTAAGTAAAATTGAATACATCATAGATCCTTTTAAGTTTATATTATTTTTAATTATTAATTTATAAAAATTTAATTCCAATTCAAAAATATGTTCAATAATATTTTTACATATCCTAGATAGTCTACCAAAAAAATAAATTAAAATCATTTTATTTAAGTCACACAATAAAAATAAGGTTTGTATTTTATAGTCAAACTGTTTTGTTATATAAATACTTTTTATAAAACTATATTTTGAATTCATCAAACATTTTCAATAATATTTTTATATTACCTACACTGTCTGTAGAATATATGTTTTATGATCTATCATTCTATTATTTATTATTTTATTTTGAGATATCAATATAAAAAATATTTATAATTACTCCAAAAATGATCTTTTATAAATGAAAATTCAACATATTCAATGATGACAGGCGATCTATAATTATACATATATATATATTCTAAAAACTGATATAATATTTTCAAGAGTTTATGTTTTGTGCTCTATAATTTAATTCCCTATGTGACTCAAGGATTAGTCATCTTAATTTTTATTAAATTCATAAGAAACTCATGATTCATTCACTATACAAGGACATTTAAATTTAAACTCAGAGGTGTATTAAAAATATTATGTTTTTAATTTACATGTTTTATACATATTATGTTTGGTAGAGTCACTCTGTACTTGTTTAAATATTAATGTTCTTTTTCATTTACAAAATCATGCAATACATAACTCAGACATAAACATCAATATTATCTCTTCTAAACAAGAATATGATAATCACAATAATAAAATCCTATATCTATTTGAATTATTATACTATAGTTATCCAATATATGTATTTCTTATATTCAATATCATCTTCACATGACATGATTGATGTATTGAATGGTATAATACAATATATTATTATATTTTAAGATTTTATATCTTTATCTAAAAATCACATTACAATTTACTACTTTTTTATAGTGATTATTGAAAAAACATATTTCAATCAAAAAACTAATAACCTATGATATTTTCAAATATTATGTGTAATACATAGTTTGATTTATCTATGTTTTTTCCCATTTGTCCCTATGGAATTAATTATTTGGAGTCATACTTTTCTAAAGGAGGATTCAAACTCCTTTATTCACCTGTACACATTTGGGACTCTATATCATATAACGTTTCGTTCTTTGTAAATCACATTAATTTCATTAATTTGTAACTCATGTGTCATGCTTCATATAATCTAACTTATATTTATTGTTTTATTTATAAAAAATACGAAATAATATATAAATTGTTACATAAATATACACCTAAATCCATTGTTTCTTTGATATCATAATTTGGATTTTTTTCAAAAAAAAAATCAAACCCAAATCACTCTTAATATCATCAGTTACCATTTTAAATTCATTCATAATTTTCCAGTAAAAATATATGAATTACAAGACATATAATCCCCAACAATCTCATTTTTAGTTTGTAATCACATCTCTATGTATAATGGGAAAATTTATTTCCTCATTTTGAAACATAATAAAAATAGAATATATAGGTTTGTGTGTTGGGTTTTATTAACTCATCTCGTTCTCTCATCCATTATTATCATGGAATCTTAATCCCACATTACTCATATTATCCTTTAAACTACTCCTCTAATTGAATCAATACACAAATTTTTTATGCAAACAATTATAAATGATTCTATAAATATTTTAAAAAATTAACATAATCAATCACATTGATACTACACAAAAGATATCTTTATATGAAAAAAATTACTTAACCGATATTCTAATGATTTACATAAAGTTTTCAAACTCAACTCTTGTTGAATAATACCATGATAATAAATTTAAATTTATTTAAATAAGTAAATTAATATATACCAATTATAAATAATATCAGGTATTCAATTGTTTTTCCTTTGGGTCACTTGTAAATAATAATTTACGATCTCCATTTTGATTAAATAATTGTATCTCTTGATTTAAGACATTTTTTGTTATAAAAATTATAATTTTATATCAATTGATATACATTCTATTGTAGTGAAATTAAATAATAAGTATATGGGTGTGGAAACATGAACTCATAAATCATTTTCATAGTGTTTTTCATTTCCATTACAAAATTATTGAATTTGATTAATTGTCTAAATCTTATTTTCGGAAAAAATTAGTTGTTATTTTTATTATTTTTTGTAAAACCCTAAAAAATTATTACCTAGATTTAAAATAATGTACATGTTATGTTATATATTTTTTATGATCTACTATATTCCACTTCATTATTAGAATTTCTTTTATTGATGTTTTCATAGTTTTATACTTATATTAATTAGTAAAAAAATTAATGTTTTGAATTTCAAAACAAAATTCCACAAAAAAGTAAATTATTTTTTATAGATGGATGACCTTGTTTATTAGTGAAATGATGTTTAGAAAATTTATTTATTGATGGGTTTCCCATATTCGCATGGTATATTTCAAAATGTGATAATATTATGTTAGAATTATTATTTTGATACTCATTTATAATATAAAGTGTATTACATGTTATCCTATTTCTTGATGGATGGAATCCACCTAAATGTTTTAACATTTTTCTTTGTTTGGGTGTAAAATTTCTATTATCACTCATAATCCATGTGACCAGTTTTGAAAAATTCAAAATAATATACATAAATGCTATTATATTTAAAATATTTTGATTAATTTATCTTTGTTTAATGGACTGTATACCAAATCAATATGTTTTTTTTTATTTTTAAGTTATAATGGACTAAAAATGAATGTATTTCAAAAAATATCTTCACATTCTAAAATATTAATGATTAATTTATTTTTAATTTATATTTTCCAGATTCATCGATTCAGCCCCTCTTATAATATTTTTGTCTTTTTGTTTATTTTTACATGGTTATTTAGTGTATAAAATCCAAAATGTCTCATGGGGAGAGGCCTTTCATAAATTAAATACATTACTAATTTCTATGAGTATTCAATAATTATATACATAGATTTTTAAGTATTTATGAACATTATTTAATTTGATTTAACAAAATTATCTTTGTGGACATTTAATATTCCATTAACATGCTAATTTTTTTCATGAAATGTGCTAAATTATTTCTTTTTCCCGATCTTTAACATACAACTCCTCATTCTTCTCTACTGATATTTTTATTTAGAAACCATTATCATGATTTTATATGAATATTTATTACCTTCAAAGCTCTTTTTAACATTAGATAATTTCTATTCAAACAACATAATTTATTAATCCATGTAAATAAAATTATTAGTGATATTTATATAAAACTATACATTATCAAAAAAAATCTAAATTTTTCCACTTTATATGTTTTGGTTCATGAAAGTCCTATAAATAAATTATTCATTTTTTTATAATAATTAATCAATTTTAGTAATATTATAATTTTATTATTATATTTATTCTTTTTATTAAGTTGATCTCATTTTCATCACTATTTACATACAATAACATTCATCCATATTCTCGTAAAACCTCTTTATAAAATGTGACATTTTCTTTATGATTTCCCTGTGATAGAATGACTATTTTAACATCATCATAATAGATGACTCATTTTATAAAATTATCCTCACTAATTTTGATTTCCTTATTTTGCGTGTTACTATTCATAATGTTTATTCTTGAAGATTTATTTTTTTACATGAAACAAATCAAAATTTTAATTTCTATAATAATATTTGTTGTATTAAATTATATAATATCAATTAATAATAATTATGAAAACTAGGTAATAAAATAATTAAAATTCACTTAATTATGCACAATAAAATTGTCACACATTACAAATGAAACTCTTCCTAAATGATATAAAACGAATTATTCATGAAAATTTAAATCCTTAATAAATATTAATTTAGTGATATACTCAACAAAACATTGAATCATCCTTTAAAAGAAAATTAATAATGTTATGAAGATAATTAATTATGGTATTATGGAATAAATCATTTAATATATTTACAGTAATCTGAGATAAAAAGATATTCCTCTGTAATGTAGAAATAAAATTTTGGTGAATAAATATTTGATACTATTTTTTTTGTCTTATGATGGAGTCATTTATACATATTAGAGAGCCCCATGTTAAAACTATGTTTATTCTATGGGAAACCACAGTGAAGGGGTGATACTCTTCCATATAATAATATATTATGACGTTATCATATACGAATCCATTAGGCCATCGTACTATGAGTTCATTGTGTAGGGTTCCATGGGATTCCTCTAATAAATATTTATGTTTTCTATAAGATGATATATCCAATATTTTTATATAATCGACTAGAAGTCTCAAGTTAGGATCATATTAAATCTGTCATGTTATTCTTCATCTAAATGTAAACAATAATTGACATTGATTATTTTGAATTATTCATAATAATTTTTATGTGACCTATCATAGATAAATCCAATAGATATCACCCTCTTGTATTTTTAAACAAACATTTTACCCACCCATCCCAATTTTTGAAATAATTTAAAAATACACTATATATAACATAATAATTCCAAATCATTCTTGAAAGAACATGTCACAAAAAACACTAAATGATCTAAAATTAAATTGGAACCACTTGTCTCACGACTTATTGAATTTCAATTACAAAATATATTAAGAATATCCACATTAATAAACTGTCATCATCTCTCATGAAAATCCACTAAATAAATTTTTGCCTTACGTTGAAATCAAAAGAAATCACTATAATCACCTCCATGTAAAACATATAAGAAACAAATTCAATAAATAATTTAATTTATATTGAAGTAACATTATGTAAATAAATGTCCTTAAGAAACCATATAATTCAAAGAACCTATTATGCTTCAAAATATAATTATAAATTAAACTACAACTGAACTTTTTTGTGAGAATCCAACAACTTCTAAATAAATGTTACCTAAATTACAAGAAAAATAGAATAAAGAAAAATAATAATTACAATATATTCATGGTGGTACCTTATATAGATACTATAACAATATTAGGTTTAATATATTGATAATAGGGATCTTCCCAATGGGTAGACGTAGTTCAAAATATTTTACACAATAATCCATTACGATTCCATTGAAAATTATAAAAAATATACAATTAAGATTTTTTTATTAAGATATTCTCAAAAAAATACCTATTTGGCCACAAACTAAATACATAGAAATCATAATGGAGACCTTACTATGTAAAATAATGGTGATGTTAAATTGTATAGAATCATTATATAATAAAAACTGTAGACTATGTTATAAAAAACCATAGTCATGAAAATAATATGTAAAGACCCGTAAATTTCAAGGAATTTTTTTTTTCTTAATTTTCTTTGGAATTTTACAAGAACACAGTTTCTGACGGCGCCTGATTCTGAGGCCCGGTGTGCCCGGAATCATTTTTCCGAAGTTTGGCTCGGGTACGTTCAGTGAACGGACGAGCGGGTTTTTCTAACTTTTGAACCGGTGCCCGGAATCAAATTCTGAGGGCACCGATGAAATCGCAGCGCCGGTATTCTCTTAGAAACGCCTCTTCCGGAGTTGCGTTTGTTCGGGTGTGGTTTTTAATTTTCGGGCTTAAAGTTAAGAAATAAAATAATTTTGCGACAACTTTATTTTATTTCACTTAAACCACTTGGAAGCCACTTGAATCCACTTAAAGGCGGCTTGAACTGAGTTGAACTGGATAGGATGCTATCCAGAAATATCCTACCCCCTTGGTAGGATATTTGTGAGGTGGGGCCCACACGAGCCCCGCCGTTTCTTTCCGCTAAGAAACGCACCCGTGAAAACTCTTCTTAATGAAAGTCAACCGACGCGTTTTCTAAATTCTTAATAGACCATTTAATTGGGCGGTTTATTTCGTGAATTAAATGGTCTGTTTCTTTTGTGAATTAATTGGGTCGTTTCTTTCGTTGAATTAATTCAATGAATTGATGGATCGTTTCTTAACCAGTTTTTCAAATTCGTTGGCGTAATAATAAAATAAGGCCAACGCTTAACCTCTGGTTATTTGCGCTTGAGAAGATTTGAGAGAACCATCGTAACTTCTTCTCTTCCGCGAAGAACGCCCGCGCACGACGATCGACGAGGTAGGGATTTATTTTGGAAAATTACCCTTTTTTAATTTTCCGGTGAACGTTCTTTGAAAATTAAAAAGTCGGTTTCAAATGAACAATTTTATTTTAATTAAAATTGTCGGTTCATTTGTTGAACAATTTCTCCTGGTTGTTTATTTCTAACGCGGAGGGTGCGGGCCAAACGAACACGGCCCGACGACCCTCCGCCATTCTTCGTTTTGTGCGGATTTGACGGTCGACGAAGGAACATTCCGCAGCGGATGTTTGACGATCCCGCAGTAAAGAACGGATCCCGGGAGGAGCAACGGTGCAGACGGGAAAGAAAACGGGCCATCGGGGCGACGCCGGCGGCCCGCGGAAGTTGCCGGCGACGCGGGTCGCCGGCGCCGCGGCGGCGGCGGTGCCCCGGCGCGCCGCCGGACGAAATCCGCCGCGGCTGAAGCCGCGGCGGCGGCGGCCAACGGACCCGCGGCGCGCGGGTCCGGTTCGTCCAGGCGGACGCGGCTCAGCGCGTCCGCGGTTCGCCAGCGCGGCCCGCACGCGGGCCGCGGTTCCTCCTCAAGCCGCGGGTCAGCGCCCGCGCCGCTCGGCCAAGCCGAGCCGGCCGAGCCGGACTGGCCCTGGCCGGGCCGGGCCGGGCCAGCCGTGTCGGACCCGGGTCGGGTCGACCCGGTTCTGGTTGACCCGGTTCAGGCCGACCCAGGGGGGGTCGGGCCGGGTCGGCCCAGGCCCGTACCCCCCATCTTCGGACGTTTTCGTTCAAACGCTCATATCATGAGCTACGGGCCTCCAAACGACCCGCCGTCTGCGGCAAAGCGATCCTTGGATCGAGACTGTCGTTTTGGTTTATCGCACTCAAGGTTTCGGAGTACTTTGAGTTCGGCCGGGTTGGTTCGTACACGAGACCAACCGGGCCCTCAGAGCGGAAACACTCATATCTTGAGCTACGGACGTCCGATTGACGTGACGTCAGCTTTGTTGAATTCCTCTAAGTGAGACGGATCTTTTGGCATACTCCGCCCGAGGTTCGGACGCAAGTGGAGTGCGGTCGGGTTGGTTTTTCCTTAAAAACCAACAGGGCCCCTGGGACGAAAATGCCAATATCTCTCAGACCGGGCGTCCGATTGACGCGCCGTCTGCGACGTTGAGTTCCTGTTGACGATACGGAACTTTTGGATACATCAACTTCGGACTTCGTGACAGTTGATGTATCAGCCTCTCGGCTCGTGGAGCGGACCCTCCCGAACGAGCTCGCTGTGTGCGGGAACCCTAGTGCTGGCTGCGACTGCTACTTCGACAGCGACGACCGTGCAGAGATCCTCAGTGGACTGCGGCGACGACTGTGCAGAGATCCTCCGTGGACTCCGATGACGACCGTGCAGAGATCCTCAGTGGACTGCGGCGACGACTGTGCAGAGATCCTCAGCGGACTGCGACGACTACTGCACTCAGCGATCCTACGTGGATCAGGGCTTCAGGTCCTGCGTGGGCCCGATCCTGTGTGGGTCACTGCAGAGATTAGTTACCTATCGATCCTTACTTATATGGATCATGGATCATCTTTATCGTCATCCGAAGAAGTATACCTGTGTGAGCTGAATCTTCTGTTTTCCTCGATAGAGGTGGTGCGCTTGGTTGTAGCGGCAGATTTGCGATACTGGAGACGAGCGTACGGAGTACGGAGACCGTGTAGCCGGCTGAGACCTGAAGACTGCTCGACCGACTCGACTTGGAGTGAGTCGACTAGCCCAGTGGACGGAGCGCCCGGTATTTGGCGGCAGACCCACGGCGGACGGAGCGCCTGGTAGTTGGCATCAGACCCGCGGTACTCGACTGGAGGAGTACCTCTGTAGGCTATTTGGGTGAGCGCCCAGTATTTGGCAGCAGACCCTCAGCGGACGGAGCGCCCGGTAGTTGGCAGCAGACCCGCGGTACTCGACAGGAGGAGTACCTCAGCAGTCTTAGGTTAGTGAGAAGTACCTCAGAGTCGTGACAGGACCACTGTACACTTCAGAGATGGGGCTCTTCAGCAGTTATGTTTTTGATAATGAAAATCCTGGTTTGAGCTGAGTCAATGATCCTTGTGTTTCCTCTTGATTGAGATGGGTTATCTGATAATTTCGATATATGTATGGGCATATACCTATGAGAGTTATCTGTTGAGTTTTCCTGTGTGGATTACGTTTTCCTCTCCTTTGTGGATTGTGTTGAGTTATCCTGTGTGGATTTACTGTTTACTCTCCTTTGTGGATTGTGTTGTTCTATCCTGCGTGGGTATGCGTTTTGCTTTCCTGTGTGGACTGGGTTGTGCTAGGGCTCGGACGTTGGAGCCGATCGGGGAATTGATGACTTAGGTATATGTATGGGCATATACCTAAGCCGTGTCAGATGTTACTTCGTGATTGTATCTCTCCTTCGTGGCTTATCCTTTGTGGATTTCGGGAGACCTTCGGGGGTCTCGGGGTCCCTACTGAGTAGCTTATACTCACCCCTGCACGGGCTATGCCCACACTTCGTGGTGTTGGTTGCAGACGACAGGCAGTGCTGATGGAGACCGAGTGTTCGAGGACTGGACGGTACCCGGAGGTGGACTACAAGACGAGTCAGTACCCGGAGGTGGACTACACGATGAGTCAGTACCTGGAGGTGGACCACTGGGCGAGACGTGCTCGGAGCGGACGGCGGGACCTGAGGAGCATTGGAGCTATCTGTACCCACCCTTCAGGTGGGACTTCTAGAGGACGGCTCGACGCTGCAGTTTTCCTTTCAGTTGCTGTTTTTCCTTTCAGTTGTACTTTACATTTGGGCTTGTATTTCCGGCCCCTTTTACTTTCAGCACAGCTTGTAAAGTTTTTACTTAGTGTTTACTTTTCCGCTTGCTTACTCTGTGGTGCTTGTTTACTTTTCAAAGGCAATTCCTTCCCTTTTTGTTGGGATTTACGCCTTGGTGCTAGTCGCCAGCCCCTGGCCTATGGAAGGCGGGCTTGGGGTAGTCACGGCACGGGCCCCGAGGACGGGTCGTGACAAATTGGTATCAAAGGCGGTCGGTTCTACCGCAGACTCTGATATTTCTTCTATGTGAAGAAATAGTGTTTAGCGTATTGAGTGTGGTTATCAGTCCAGGGATTCCAGTGTTGGTGCGGCGGCCGACGTATCCATACACCAGGACCCTGACTTCTGATTCCCGACTTAATGCACGAAAACATTGATTGCTTGTGTGTTCCAAGTTTTCTTTGTGATTACTTGTGTCAGCTCACCAGGTATACTGTTCTGACCGTGGCATACTTGTTTCCTTTTCAGGATGGCACGACGACAGCAGCCAGCTAGGGTTCCTAGAGTAGAGCGCGACGATAGCCCACCGAGCGACGAGGCCTCGGTACAGGGTCCGTTGACAGCAGAGGCACCGGCGGTACATTTACCCACCGAGCCCCCGATGCTTCCAGCACTGGCAGCTGATGACGCAAGACGCCTCGGAGCTCTGCACGAGTTCCAGCGCCAGCGACCACCCAGGTTCCGTGGGGAGTCGGACCCCCAGGCAGCCGAGGACTGGCTGGAGGCTGTCGTCCGAGTTTTCAGGCTAGTGAGGACACCCGCAGACCTCATGGTGATCCTCGCGGCGAGCCTACTGCACGCAGCATCCGGAAGATGGTGGAGCCTGATGCTCCAGGTACATGATGAGGCCACCCTCATCTGGACGGACTTCGAGAGCCTCTTCCGCTCAGAGTTCGTCCCGGCCACCCTCCGTGCGGTGCGCATCCAGGAGCTTCTTCAGCTGCGGCAGGGGAGCTTGACGGTCGCTCAGTACGCGGCGAGGTTCACCAACCTTTCTCGGTACTCGACAGACATGGTACGAGACCTCTTCTTTCGGGCCCGGACCTTCGAGCAGGGATTGAGACATGAGATCAGGGCATCGCTGATCTCTCTTAACATCCCGACCCGGGCAGGAGTGCTAGAGAGAGCCCTTCTGATCGAGAGCTTCCTGGCTGAGTCCACAGCGAGACCTACCGCAGGGCGGCAGACAGCGGAGTCTTCGGCAGCAGGTAGCCGACGGATGACTCAGGGTTCCAGGAAGACCAGACCTACCTGTGGCCGACTGCACGACTCAGGCTTAGTTGTGCGAGGGATCCGGGGTGGAGTCAGAGCCAGGCGTGCCGAGAGTGGGCAGTGTTACTCCTGTGGCGGGATTGGTCACATGGCTCGTGACTGTCCGACCCGCCATGCTGATGATCAGCAGTTAAGTGAAGAACCTCCCAGGCAGAGGCAGAGGTTCGACCGTGGCGGTCCGCAGGGAGGAGGCGGACGAGGCAGAGGAGCTGGCCGAGCAGCAGGTGGTGGGCGACACTTTGAGGCTCTGCCGCCGCCACCACCAGGCGGTCCACCCCGACCGCAGGGGACAGGAGGACATGGGAGAGATCATCTTCAGGCAGTTGAGGCATACGATCATGGGGCTCCAGGAGCAGATGGACAGGAGCGGGACTAGCTCCAGACCAGGAGACTTTTGTTCATGTTGCTTCTAGTTTTGTTGATGTATGTTTGTAGATGCTTTTTGTCTTTGTACTTGAGCTGCAGTAATAAAAGACACCTTTTCTTGTGGCATTTACTTCCATGTCCTCTCTTGTGTTGTTACTAAGAGGTTCTAGTTTTGACTGTTGACTTGACCCTCACTTGTGAGACATCTACTGGAGGAGACCCAGTTACCACACACTGATGCCGACAGTGTGACTCAACCCTTGGAGGCGAGAGTAACGGTTGGATCTCTTGGTAGTAGCGTCGAGGCCTTACGACGTCATCCTTGGTATGGATTAATATCATCCATGTTGGGATTGACCGTATTAGGCGAAGAACGTGGTTCATCCAGGGGATGAGACCAGATTTCTCTTATCGGCAAGGAAGAAATCATAGCAGCTCTAGTGGGACCAGAGGTGGTCCGGGCCACGATAGAGAAGGTCCAGGTGAGCACATGGAGCGGAAGGCTCAGATGCATGCTTAGTACTGCCTTTGTATCCCTAGTTTGTGTTGAAGCTTTATGGGGACGTAAAGCCCTGTGGTGGGAGTAATGTAAAGACCCGTAAATTTCAAGGAAATTTTTTTTTTCTTAATTTTCTTTGGAATTTTACAAGAACGCAGTTTCTGACGGCGCCTGATTCCGAGGCCCGGTGTGCCCGGAATCATTTTTCCGAAGTTTGGCTCGGGTACGTTCAGTGAACGGACGAGCGGGTTTTTCTAACTTTTGAACCGGTTCCCAGAATCAAATTCTGAGGGCACCGATGAAATCGCTGCGCCGGTATTCGCTTAGAAACGCCTCTTCCGGAGTTGCGTTTGCTCGGGTGTGGTTTTTAATTTTCGGGCTTAATGTTAAGAAATAAAATAATTTTGCGACAACTTTATTTTATTTCACTTAAACCACTTGGAAGCCACTTGAAGCCACTTAAAGGCGGCTTGAACTGAGTTGAACTGGATAGGATGCTATCCAGAAATATCCTACCCCCTTGGTAGGATATTTGTGAGGTGGGGCCCGCACGAGCCCCGCCATTTCTTTCCGCTAAGAAACGCACCCGTGAAAACCCGTCTTAATGAAAGTCAACCGACGCGTTTTCTAAATTCTTAATAGACCATTTAATTGGGCGGTTTATTTCGTGAATTAAATGGGCTGTTTCTTTCGTGAATTAATTGGGTCGTTTCTTTCGTTGAATTAATTCAATGAATTGATGGATCGTTTCTTAACCAGTTTTTCAAATTCGTTGGCGTAATAATAAAATAAGGTCAACGCTTAACCTCTGGTTATTTGCGCTTGAGAAGATTTGAGAGAACCATCGTAACTTCTTCTCTTCCGCGAAGAATGCCCGCACACGACGATCGACGAGGTAGGGATTTATTTTGGAAAATTACCCCTTTTTAATTTTCCGGTGAACGTTCTTTGAAAATTAAAAAGTCGGTTTCAAATGAACAATTTTATTTTAATTAAAAATGTCGGTTCATTTGTTGAACAATTTCTCCTGGTTGTTTATTTCTAATGCGGAGGGTGCGGGCCAAACGAACACGGCCCGACGACCCTCCGTCGTTCTTCGTTTTGTGCGGATTTGACGGTCGACGACGGAACGTGCCGCAGCGGATGTTTGACGATCCCGCAGTAAAGAACGGATCCCGGGAGGAGCAACGGCGCAGACGGGAAGGAAAACGGGCCATTGGAGCGACGCCGGCGGCCCGCGGAAGTTGCCGGCGACGCGGGTCGCCGGCGCCGCCGCGGCGGCAGCGCCCCGACGCGCCGCCGGACGAAATCCGCCGCGGCTGAAGCCGCGGCGGCGGCGGCCAACGGACCCGCGGCGCGCGGGTCCGGTTCGTCCAGGCGGACGCGACTCAGCGCGTCCGCGGTTCGCCAGCGCGGCCCGCACGCGGGCAGCGGTTCTTCCTCAAGCCGCGGGTCAGCGCCCGCGCCGCTCGGCCAAGCCGAGCCGGCCGGGCCGGACTGGCCCTGGCCGGGCCGGGCCGGGCCAGCCGGGTCGTACCCGGGTCGGGTGGACCCGGTTCTGGCGACCCGGTTCGGGCCGACCCAGGGGGGGTCGGGCCGGGTCGGCCCAGGCCCGTACCCCCCATCTTCGGACGTTTTCGTTCAAACGCCCGTATCTTGAGGTACGTGCCTCCAAACGACCCGCCGTCAGCGGCAACGCGATCCTTGGATCGAGACTGTCGTTTTGGTTTATCTCACTCAAGGTTTCGGAGTACATTGAGTTCGGCCGGGTTGGTTCGTACACGAGACCAACCGGGCCCTCGGAGCGGAAACGCTCATATCTTGAGCTACGGATGTCCGATTGACGTGCCGTCAGCTTTGTTGAATTCCTCTAAGTGAGACAGATCTTTTGTCATACTCCGCCTGAGGTTCTGACGCATGTGGAGTGCGGTCGGGTTGGTTTTGCCTTAAAAACCAACCGGGCCCCTGGGACGAAAATGCCAATATCTCTCAGACCGGGCGTCCGATTGACGCGCCGTCTGCGACGTCGAGTTCCTGTTGACGATACGGAACTTTTGGATACATCAATTTCGGACTTCGTGACAGTTGATGTATCAGCCTCTCGGCTCGTGGAGCGGACCCTCCCGAACGAGCTCGCTGTGTGCGGGAACCCTAGTGCTGGCTGCGACTGTTACTTCGACAGCGACGACTGTGCAGAGATCCTCAGTGGACTGCGGCGACGACTGTGCAGAGATCCTCCGTGGACTCCGATGACGACCGTGCAGAGATCCTCAGTGGACTGCGGCGACGACTATGCAGAGATCCTCAGCGGACTGCGACGACTACTGCACTCAACGATCCTACGTGGATCAGGGCTTCAGGTCCTGCGTGGGCCTGATCCTGTGTGGGTCACTGCAGAGATTAGTTACCTATCGATCCTTCGTGGGTCCGACGACTTATATGGATCATGGATCATCTTTATCGTCATCCGAAGAAGTATACCTGTGTGATTTGAATCTTCTATTTTCCTCAATAGAGGTGGTGCGCTTGGTTGTAGCGGCAGATCCGCGATACTGGAGACGAGCGTACGGAGTACGGAGACCGTGTAGCCGGCTGAGACCTGAAGACTGCTCGACCGACTCGACTTGGAGTGAGTCGACTAGCCTAGTGGACGGAGCGCCCGGTATTTGGCGGCAGACCCACGGCGGACGGAGCGCCTGGTAGTTGGCAGCAGACCCGCGGTACGCGACTGGAGGAGTACCTCTGTAGGCTATTTGGGTGAGCGCCCGGTATTTGGCAGCAGACCCTCAGCAGACGGAGCGCCCGGTAGTTGGCAGCAGACCCGCGGTACTCGACAGGAGGAGTACCTCAGCAGTCTTAGGTTAGTGAGAAGTACCTCGGAGTCGTGACAGGACCACTGTACACTTTAGAGATGGGGCTCTTCAGCAGTTATGTTTTTGATAATGAAAATCCTGGTTTGAGCTGAGTCAATGATCCTTGTGTTTCCTCTTGATTGAGATGGGTTATCTGATAATTTCGATATATGTATGGGCATATACCTATGAGAGTTATCTGTTGAGTTTTCCTGTGTGGATTATGTTTTCCTCTCCTTTGTGGATTGTGTTGAGTTATCCTGTGTGGATTTACTGTTTACTCTCCTTTGTGGATTGTGTTGTTCTATCCTGCGTGGGTATGCGTTTTGCTTTCCTATGTGGACTGGGTTGTGCTAGGGCTCGGACGTTGGAGCCGATCGGGGAATTTATGACTTAGGTATATGTATGGGCATATACCTAAGCCGTGTCAGATGTTACTTCGTGATTGTATCTCTCCTTCGTGGCTTATCCTTTGTGGATTTCGGGAGACCTTCGGGGGTCTCGGGATCCCTACTGAGTAGCTTATACTCACCCCTGCACGGGCTATGCCCGCACTTCGTGGTGTTGGTTGCAGACGACAGGCAGTGCTGATGGAGACCGAGTGTTCGAGGACTGGACGGTACCCGGAGGTGGACTACAAGACGAGTCAGTACCCGGAGGTGGACTACACGACGAGTCAGTACCTGGAGGTGGACCACTGGGCGAGACGTGCTCGGAGCAGACGGCGGGACCCGAGGAGCATTGGAGCTATCTGTACCCACCCTTCAGGTGGGACTTCCAGAGGACGGCTCGATGCTACAGTTTTCCTTTCAGTTGCTGTTTTTCCTTTCAGTTGTACTTTACATTTGGGCTTGTATTTCCGGCCCCTTTTACTTTCAGCACAGCTTGTACAGTTTTTACTTAGTGTTTACTTTTCCGCTTGCTTACTCTGTGGTGCTTGTTTACTTTTCAAAGGCAATGCCTTCCCTTTTTGTTGTGATTTACGCCGTGGTGCTAGTCGCCAGCCCTTGGCCTATGGAAGGCGGGCTTGGGGTAGTCACGGCACGGGCCCCGAGGACGGGTCGTGACATAATATTATCACATATGAATGATTGGAAAACAAAAGGACATGAAACTTAACCCAAAGTAGAATTATATTCTCTCTAATTATATATAGGATTTCATTACTCTCCAAACTACTAAATGCTACCATTGAAATTTGTATTTAATCTCTATTAAAATCCAATAATAGTTGATGAAAATTTTGTGTGGGGGTTAAAGTTTCCAATTTAATTTAGAATGATACATGATGGGTTCATGGATTATTTTTTTGTACATTCAATGGTTAGTGTTTTGGATTTTACTATGATATGGTTTAGTCATTGATAAACACTTCATTATTCTTGTAAAATATTAAAATTGAAAATGTTGGCCCATAAGAGGTTGTTGGACACCCATTCTAGTAATAATGGTTTTAGTAATCAAAAATCATGTCAAATACCATCAATAATATCTAATAATTAATATAATGTTTATTTAAGTATAAATATGTGTAATTATGATTATCTATTATGACATATATGTTTAACAAATTTGGTTAATATTTATAGTTAATGATAGTCCAATCAGAAATATTTCTATGTTTGAATGACTGACACTAGTAGAAAGAATGAGACACTTGTTTGAACCATGGCTATTATATGTATAAATTGGAGTATGGTTTTTTGGAACCATGGATATTATATGTATGAATTGGAGTACGGTTTCGCGCCACTGGGGGTTTTTTCACGCGGGGGTCTGAGACACCTATAATTACCAGGTGACACCCCTCATTCCGTACATTTGAAGACATAAAGAAGATCTGAACTCTGATTCATGTAAAAGGTTCGCGTAAAGGGGCATGCGTGAAAAATTTTGAGCTATGTGAAAAATTATGGGTTGCACGAAAAAATTATGTGATGCACGAAATATTCCAGTTTGCACGAAAATCATCAAACTTTGCAGAAAAGCCCAAGTTGCTTGAAAATTGTGTTGTGCGTAAAGCTGCGCATAAATAAGGTTGTTGTGCGAAATATTTTCCACGTGAGAATTACGTATTTCACACAAAAGTGAGATATTTTGTGCAAAGGGTTGGTGTTGCACGAAATCTTTGGTATAACTTGTTTGCGTGTTTCTGATTATCTAGTTCAGTGGTTCTGTGTGTTCAAGTGCATCATTATCGGTCTTCAATGCAATAAGAGTCTCGTGCTAAGCAGAGGCAAAGACTTCAATGAAAATCTATTGAAGTGACACTCATGTCTATAAACTGACTATGATTTCTCCAAAGGCATTGAGCCAGGGGGAGTCAACGGGAGTGACGTGAGAGATGCAGTGGGCTATCCCTAAACATTTGAAAATAAAGTGAGCCTATGACATAGTGAATGATCCTAAACCATTGTAATCCACGACCCATCAAAATAGTGGAAATAGATATGAACGACCACCTATCAGCATATACTCCTTGGACGTAGCCCTTAGTGGTGAACCAAGTAAAAAGTTATGTGTCATCTCTTTGAATGTCAATAATTGATTTATGATCATATCCATCTTATAGGTTTGAATAGTTCCAACCAACATGGGAACAAGATCCATCATATTAAAATAAAAAGTTGACACCCTGATTCATCCATCCCCTCTCAGGGTGTCCTGTGGTCCTACAAGTGGTATCAAAGGATAATGGTTGCTGGTGTTAGATCTGTCCTTTTTCATCAGGGAGAATGCAGTCAATGCTAGCAGAATACTTCTCTTTGATGGAAGTAATTTTTAGATTTGGAAGAACAGAATGAAATCTCATTTAAGATCCCTTGGAATGGAATTCCTCTTTTCTAGTCTGCAAGGAATACAAGTTACTGATCCAATAGGGCTTTCTATGACTGATACAGACAACAATGTTTTTGACATAGATGCTAAAGCTCAGAATTCTATCACTGCGGCTATTTCAGATCAGATCTATCTAAAGGAGAACACCTGCACCTCAGCAAAGTCTATGTGAGATAAACATGAAAACATTTATGAAGGAGACAACAACATAAAGGAGGCAAAACATCAAGTCTTACACAACAGGTTTGATGATTTAAAGATTCATCCAAATGATAATACAGATTCATTCTTCAATCAAATTACTGAAGTAGTAAGAGCAATTCGAGGTCTTGGAGAGGAAATCAAAGACATTGATATCATAATGAAAATCTAGAGAATAATTTCTCCTATGTACAGTGTAAAAGTGTCAGCTCTTGAAGAAAGAGATCTATCTATACTATCTCTGGATGATCTGTTAAGTAGTCTGGTGGCATATGAGATGAGAGTCAAACCTGAAGATGCCACAACTTGTGTAAGCATGGAAATGGCATTCAAAGCCATGGAAAAACTGAAAATTTCAGAATATAGTAGTGGGGAAGAAGATGAGGAAAAAGAAATTCTTTCCCTCATCACCAAGAATCTGAAGAATCGAACATTTAAATTTAAAGGTAAGCTACCCCTATCTAGTTTTCATTGTGGAAGAGTTGGGCACATTGCCTCTCAATTACAAAGAAAGCTTGATGATGATGAGAGCACTACTGAAGACATCAAGAAGCCTCAGAAAACGTTTTTCAAAAATAGGTTCTTCAAATATGGAAAGAAAACAAAGAAGAAGTGTTTTGTCTATGAAGAAGATGATGATGATATTGAATTTTTTGATAAATAAGAACCATAATTTAAAATAGGAAACCATGCTTCCATGATGGCTACCATTGAAAAGTAAGAACCCTCGATCAATAAAGGCATAGATAATCAGATTACTCTTAATAGTGATCCAAAGATTCAAATTAAGGATGATCGTTCCATGCTTGAGAATAAATGTAAGAAATGAAATAAGTGGAAGGAAATGGTGGAAGAATCATCAGAATATGTTGATGATATTGAAGCAGAAGTTGAACAACTAGAAGATCTAGTGAGATTTCTATCTTCAATACTAGAAAGCACAGATGGCATTGTGGAAATAAAGATTAGAATTGAAGACCAAGAAAAGGTCAAAAATGAACTTTCATCCATACTGGAAGAGAATGTCACGACCCGTCCTCGGGACCCGTACCGTGACTACCCCAAGCCCGCCTTCCGTAGGCCAGGGGCTGGCGACTAGCACCAAGGCATAAATCCCTATAAAAATGGAAGTCATTGCCTTTGAAAAGTAAACAAACACCATAGAGTAAACAAGTAGTAAAAGTAAACACTAAGTAAAAATAGAGTACAACAGTAAGTGCGGAAAGTAAGTGGGCCAGTATACAAACCCAAACTGAAAGTAAAGTACAACTGGAAGGGAAAACAGCAACTGTAAAGAAAATCCGCAACGTCGAGCTGTCCATTGGAAATCCCACCTGAAGGGTGAGTACAGATGGCCTCCTTTGCTCCTCGGGTCCAGCTGACCGCTCCGAGTACGTCCCGCCCAGTGGTCCACCTCCAGGTACTGTCCTGCTCCGCAAGCCTCCACCACGATCATCGCTGTCTGTCGTCTGCAACCAACACAACGTAGTGCGGGCATAGCCCGTGCAGGGGTGAGTGTAAGCTACTCAGTAGGGACCCCGAGACCCCCGAAGGTCTCCCAAAATAAACAAAGGATAAACCACAAAGGAAAGATACAAACACGAAGTAACATCCGACACTGCTTAGGTATATTCCCATACATATACCTAAGTCATCAATTCTCATTCGGCTCCAACATCCAAGCCCAAGAAGAACCCAGTCCACACAGGAAAACAAACGTATTCCACACAGGAAGAAAAACATAATCCACACAGTATAGAACAACACAATCCACATAGGAAAGAAAAACGTAAATCCACACAGGATAGCACAACACAGTCCACATAGGAAAGTAAAACAGGATTCACCTCACACAGGTATACTTCTTAGAAAGACGATAGAGATGATCACTGATCCATCTAAGTCATCCGACCCACAAAGGATCGATAGGTACTAACCCCCGCAATGACCCACACAAGATTGGACCCACACAGGATCTGTAGGCGCTGGCTCACACAGAACCGCTGAGCGCTGACCCACACAGGATCAAACCCACACAGGATCGGTAGCACTGATCCACACAGGATCACTGAGTTCTGTAGTCATCGTCGTCGAATCCACAAAGGAACCTTGCACAGTCATCGTCACAGTCATAGTAGCAGTCGCAGCCAGCTCTAGGGTTCCCGCACACAACAAGATCATTCGGGAGGGTCCGCTCCATGAGCCGAGAGGCTGATACATCAACTGACACATAGTATAGAGTTGATGTATCCAAAAGTTCCGTATCGTAAGCAGGAACTCAACGTCGCAGACGGCGCGTCAATTGGACGCCCGGTCTGAGAGTTATTGGCTTTTTCATCCCAGGGGCCCGGTTGGTTTCTAAGGAAAAACCAACCCGACCGTACTCCACCTGCGTCCAAAACTCGGGAGGAGTAAGCCAAAAGATCCATCTCACTAAGAGAAAACCAACAAAGTCAACAGCACGTCATTCGGACGTCCGGAGCTTAAGATATGAGCATTTGCGCTCCGAGGGCCCGGTTGGTTTCCTGTACGAACCAACCCGGCCGAACTCAATGTAATCTGAAACCTTGAGTGTGATATAAAGATATGACCGTCTCGATTCAAGGATCGCATCGCAAATGACGGTGCGTCGATCGGAGGTCCGTAGCCCATGTTATTGTCAAAAGAACGAAGACGGTCCGAAAACGGGGGTTTCGGGCCCGGACCGACCCGGCTCGAGACCCCCCGGTCGGCCCGAATCGGGTTGACCCGCCCTGGGTTCGGGTCGGCCTGGCCCGGCGGGGCGCGGCCCAACCTGGGCACAGCGCGCCCAGCATGCTGGCCAGCTCGGCCAACGGTCGAGCCGTTTTTGGCAGGGGGGGGGGCTGCCCCCCTGGTGTGACCGCGGCCCCCCAATTAAGGGGGCCGTTTTGTATAGTCGGCCGGGGGAATTAATTCCCCCGGCTCCCCTTTGTCCGGCCGGCCTGCACCGGCTGGCCGGTTATGCCAACGAGGATTGGCGACGGCTGGTCATTCTTCCTTCGCCGACACCGGCGGCCCGGAACCGTCCGCCAGTCACACTACTCCACCGCGGCCCGGAACCGGCCGTGGCTTGGTTCGTCCAGCACGGTGCGATGGCACCGCGCCCCTCCTCCGCGGCCCCGCTCTGGCCGTGGCGTCTTCGGTTTTCTTCGACACGGCGCGACGGCGATGAGTCCTTGTTCATCTTCATGGCGCGGCGCGACGACGTCACACATTACTTGTCGTGCAATTCCCGTGTGGTGCAACGGCACCACACCATTCCGTTCCATCCACAAAGAATCAAACATGGATAAAGGAGGGTGGTTCGGCCGTGTTTGTGCTGTCCGGACCCCTCTCATTAATCAGTATCATTTGGTCGTATATCCACGAAGAACGACAAACTAGAAATCACGAACGAAAATAATTAAATAAACCCCCTACTTTGATAAAAGAGATGACGAACGTCGGCGTCGCGAAGCGAGGATTCGAAGACGTTGATGGAGATTTCATCGCGGAAAATCGTCACGGAATAGACGTCGCAGAAGAAGAACATCATGGAAGATGACGTTGCGTCGCGGGTCGATGTCGCGGAAGACGGTCTCCAAGGGCTCGGCACTCCACGTTGGAGATCGTTCGTTCTTCGCGTTCTTCGTCAAAGGGAATGAAGAACTTTAGCTTTTTCTCTAAAATCTCTCAAACAACTAAACACCAACCCAAATAAAATAAGTTCTCAACTTATTTTATTAACACAACAAGGCTTTTGAAATTCAAGAGTTTTAATTTCAAAAACATACATTTAACTCACCACATTAATTCCATAATTTAATAAACATAAGTTATCAAAAATTAAGTGGGAGTTGAGGGGGGTTAGAGAATATGAAGGGGTGGGGTTCGTGTGGGACCCACCACCCTCATAACCTCCCAATGGAGGTTGGGTAGTTACCCAACTTATATTCCTAGGATTATACACTTAGATTAAAAATAAAAAATGTTGTTAAAATTTTATTTTTAACTTCCACAATTTTTTTTAACTTCTCTCGTGTAAATGAAACTCCGGATTAAGCGTTCCTAAGCAATTACCGGCGCTACGGTTCCATCGGTGCCCTCAGAATTTGATTCCGAGCACGGGTTCAAAAGATAGGAAATTCCACTCGTTCGTTCACTGAACGTACCTGAGCTAATCTTCAGATAAAAATTCCGGGCACACCGGGCCTCAGAATCAAGTGCCGTCTGAAACTGCGTTCTTTTAAAATTCCAATGAAAATTAAGAAAAAATTTCCCTTGAATTTTACGGGTCTTTACATTACTCCCACCTTAGGGCTTTACGTCCATGTAAAGATACATCGAAAACTAGGGAAACAATTGTGGGTACTGAGCACGCATCTGAGCCTCCCACTCCCAAGTGCTCTCCTGGAGGTTCACGTGCTGCCATCTGATGCGCACTAGAGGAATTGACCGTCCATGTAGGACCCTCTCCTGTCGATCCTCGATCTCCATTAGGACCTCTTAAAAAGTCGCCCCATCATCAACATCAAGCTCCCCTTTGTCAATGATATGCTTCGGGTCGTGCACATATCTCCTCAGTTGAGATACGTGGAAGACACCGTGCACCCGGTGCAACTGAGGTGGTAGAGCCAGACGATAAGCCATCTCTCCAATCCTGCTGAGGACCTGGAATGGTTCGATGAAGCATGGAGACAACTTTCCACCTCGGACAAATATCTGTAATCCACGTCGAGGTGAGACACGCAAGAAGACGTGGTCGCCATCCTCGAACTCTAGTGGCCTCCGCCTCCTGTCAGCATAAGACTTCTGTTGGCTCTGAGCTGTCCTCATCCACTCCTGGATGACCTGGAACTTCTCTGTCATGGCCTGGACCATCTTCGATCCCACAAGTGCTGACTCCGTAGGGTCTGTCCAGCACAAAGGAGATCTGCAAGGTCTGCTGTACAACGCCTCGTATGGTGCCATCCCGATGGTGGAGTGGTAGTTGTTGTTGTACGCGAACTCCACCAAGGGTAGGTGGTCCACCCAGTTGCGACCAAAGTCGAGGACACATGTGTGGAGCGTGTCCTCGAGAGTCTGAATGGTCCCCTCCGTCTGACCATCCGTCTGAGGGTGAAAGGTTGTGCTTAGACGTAGCTGCATCCCGAATGCCTCTTGTAACCCCTTCCAAAGCCGGGAAGTAAAGAGAGCATCACGATCAGAGATGATAGATGATGTCACACCGTGAAGTCATACAATCTCCTGAACGTAAAGACGTCCCAAGCTCTCCACTGATCCTGCTCTCTGATAGGTAAAAAGTTAGCCGACTTGGTGAGTCGGTCGACAATCACCCAGATGGAGTCGTGACCTCTGGAGTGCGTGGAAGTCCAGTCACGAAGTCCATAGATATCCCGTCCCACTTCCACTCTGGGACCTCTAAGGGTTGTACCAAGCCTGCTGGTACCTGGTACTCTGCCTTCACCTTCTGGCAGGTGAGGCATCAAGAAACGAACTCTGCCACAACCTTCTTCATGCCCGGCCACCAGAGCTGTCGTCTGAGGTCCTGGTACATCTTTTCCACTCTAGGATGTACCTCCAAAGGAGAAGTGTGAAACTCTCTCAGCACCTCCTCTCGTAAAGCGACTGGTACCAAGGTACGTCCTCTGAAAAGGATGTCGTGCTCTGCTTCAAAGGAGAAACCATCAGGTGCATGTCCTAAGGATATATGTGCACGCCACGTCTCATAGTCAGTTTCCCCACGTTGTGCCTCTCTGACCCGCTGCAGTAGGGGAGGAGTGACTGAGAGAGACTGAAGGAAGGCTGCTCCATCTCTATCCACAAAGGATATCTGCAAAGAGGCTAGCTGCTCTGTCGCCTCCTCAAGTAACTGAATGTCCGTCCTCCTACTGAGAGCATCTGCTACCACATTCCCCTTCCCAGGAGTGTAGACTATCTCAAAGTCAAAGTCATGGAGGAACTCGAGCCATCGCCGCTGTCTAAGATTAAGATCCTTCTGAGAGAAGATGTATCTGAGACTCTGATGGTCAGAAAAGACTGTAAAGCGCTCGCCCATCAGGTAGTGTCTCCATGTCTTCAGAGCGAAGACCACTGCTGCTAACTCCAGGTCATGGGTAGCGTAGTTCTGCTCATGCGGCCTCAACTGATGTGATCTATAGGTGATCACTTCCCGCTCCGGCATCAGGACACATCCGAGTACGGTCCCTGATGCATTGCAGTAGACTACGTACCCTACTCCGTCCTCAGGAAACCTCAAGATAGGTGCACTGGTCAATCACTGTCTCAGCTCCTGGAAGCTCTACTGACATCTGTATGACCACACAAATGGTTTTCCCTTCTTCCTCAAAGTTGATAGTGGTGCCGAAACTCTGTAAATGTTTGGAACGAATCTCTGGTAGTATCCAGCTAGTCCCAAGAAACTCTGCACCTCCGTCACGCTCCTGGGGGGCTCCCAGGCTAGCACTGCCTCGATCTTCGCAGGATCCACTGCAACTCTCGCCTCAGAGATGACGTGTCCCAAGAAGTGGACCTCGCGTATCCAAAAATGACACTTTGAGGGCTTTCCATAAAGCTGGTGCTCTCGGAGTGTGTCTAATACAACCCGTAAGTGGTAGGCGTGCTCCTCCTCAGTCGTCGAGTAAATCAAAATGTCGTTGATGAAGACCATGACAAATCGACCGTGGTATGGCTGAAAGATCTTGTTCATGAGGGCCATGAACACTTCTAGAGCATTGGTTATGCCGAAAGGCATAACCAAGAACTCATAATGGCCATACCGAAATCTGAAGGTCGTCTTCTGCACGTCCTCGTCTCGAACTCTGAGCTGATGATAGCCTGACCTGAGGTCTATCTTTGAGAACCACCGTGCTCCCTTGAGCTGATTGAAGAGGTCATCAATACTCGGTAGCGGATACTTGTTCCTCACTGTCACCTGGTTCAGGCGATGATAGTCGACACAAAGTTTCAAGCTCCCATCCGCCTCTTGGCGAACAAAATCGGGGAAGCCCAGGGTGAAACACTAGGTCGGATGAATCCCTTGCCCTGCAAGTCCTCCAACTGTACCTGTAGCTCTCGAATCTCGGTAGGGGCCATCCGATATGCTGGAGTCGATATCGGGGTTGTCCCGGCGTACAGGTCAATATAAAAGTCTACCTCTCTGTTAGGAGGTAGCCCTGGAACGTCGTCGGGGAAAATGTCCACATACAGATCCACCACTGTAGGAAAACCAGGACTCTACACGTCAACTGCTCCTAGGATGAGGCTAGCCAACTGATGAGTGATGGGTTTTCCTCTCCTATGTGGAAGTCCATCATGTGCTGCGAAGGCTCCCTTCTCACCGGTGAAGGTGAACCTGTTCCCTTCGGTGCGTACACATCGCACCTTGCGCCTAATACAATCAATCTGTGCATGGACTGTAGATAACCAATCCATGCCCAAGATGACGTCGTAAGGCCTCGACACTGCTACGAGAAGATCCCTGCCGAATCTCTCGCCTCCTAGAGTAAGCTCACACTGCCGACACCAGTGCGTAATCGTCGAGTCTTCTCCCGTAGGAGTCTCTAGTCGTAAGGATCGATCCAACAGCTCTGTCGGAATCTCCGAGCTCCGAACAAGGGCAGCGGATATGAAAGAATGACTCCCTCCTGTGTCTGTAAGTACTGCAGCAAGGGTGGAATAGACATAGATAGTACCTCGAATCATCTCGGGTGTGCCGTGGTCATAGGCCTCCGCTGCCTGGAGTTGTGCCTGTCTCTGCCCACCAGCTCCCTGTGGTCGGGGTGGACCTCCTGGTGGTGGTGGTGGTGGTAGAGCCTCAAAGCGTCTCCCACCACCCGCTGCTCGGCCAGCTCTTCTGACTCGTCCTCCTACTCCCTGCAGTCCACCACGGTCGACCCTCTGCCTCTTCCTCGGTGGTCCCTCAACTGTCTTCTTCTCCTCGGCATGGTGGGTCGGGCAGTCACGAGCCATGTGTCCCTGCCCGCTGCATGAGTAGCATTGTCTGCCTCTCGAAAGATTGGCTCCGTGCTATGTGCCCCGCACTGCTGAGCCAGTGTCCTGAGGTTGTCTGCCTGAGGGTCTGGTCTGCCTTGACCCATGAGTCATCCGTCAACTACCTGCTGCAGAAGACTCTGCTACGTGCCGCCCTGCGGTAGGTCTCGGCGCTGGTGTAGACTCAGCAAGAAAGCTCTCGATCAAAAGGGATCGCTCCAGTACTCCTGTCTGAGTCAGAATGGTGAGAGAGATCAGTGATGCCCTGATCTCGTGTCTCAATCCCTGCTCAAAGGTCCGGGCCCAGAAGAATGGGTCTCCTACCATGTCTGTAGAGTAGCACGAGAGATTGGTAAATCTCGCTGAGTACTGGGTGACCGTCATGCTGCCCTACCGCAGCTGAAGAAGCTCCTGAATGCGCACCGCACGTAGGGTGGCTGGGACGAACTCAGAGCGGAAGAGGCCCTCAAAATCCGTCCATAGAAGATATGCCTCATCGTGCACCTGGAGCATCAAGCTCCACCATCGTCCTACTGCTGCGTGCAGTAGGCTCGCTGGGAGGATCACCATGAGGTCTGCTGGTGTCCTCACTAACCGGAAAAATCTCACCACTGCCTCCAGCTAGTCCTCGGCTGCCTGGGGGTCCGTCTCCCTGCGGAACCTGGGTAGTCGCTGGCACTGGAACTCATGCAGTGCACTGAGGCGACATGCATCGTTAGCGGCTAGGGCTGGAAGCATCGGTGGCTCGGCGGGTAAAGGTACCACCGGTGCCTCCGCTGTCAAAGGGCCCTGTACCGATGCCTCATCGCTCGGCGGGCTGTCGTCACACTCAAGTCTCGGAACCCTAGTTGGCTGTCCTCGTGGGGACATCCTGAAAAGAAAAAGGTGCGCCACAGTCAGAACAGTATACCTGGTGAGCTGACATATAGTAATCACAAAGAAATCTTGAAACACCCATGCAATCAATGTTTTCGTGCATTAAGTCAGAAATCAGAAGTCAGGGTCCTGGTGTACGGATACGTCGGCTGCCGCACCAACACTGGACTCCCTGGATTGATAACCACACCCAATACGCTTAACACTATTGCTTCACAAAGAAAAGACCAGAGTCCGTGGTAGAACTGAACTCCTCTGATACCAATTTTTCACGACCCGTCCTCAGGACCCGTGCCGTGACTACCCCAAGCCCGCCTTCCATAGGCCAGGGGCTGGCGACTAGCACCAAGGCGTAAATCCCGGTAAAAAGGGAAGGCATTGCCTTTGAAAAGTAAAAAAACACCATAGAGTAAACAAGCAGTAAAAGTAAACACTAAGTAAAAACAGAGTACAATAGTAAGTGCGGAAAGTTAGTGGGCCAGTATACAAACCCAAACTGAAATTAAAGTACAACTGGAAAGGGAAAACAGAAACTGTAAAGCAAAGCCGCAATGCCGAGCTGTCCACTGGAAATCCAACCTGAAAGGTGAGTACAGATGGCCTCCTCTGCTCCTCGGGTCCAGCTGACCACTCCGAGTACGTCCCGCCCAGTGGTCCACCTCCAGGTACCGTCCTGCTCCGCAAGCGTCCACCACGATCAGCGCTGTTCGTCATCTGCAACCAACACAATGTAGTGCGGGCATAGCCCGTGCAGGGGTGAGTATAAGCTACTCAGTAGGGACCCCAAGACCCCCGAAGGTCTCCCAAAATACACAAAGGATAAACCACAAAGGAAAGATACAAACACGAAGTAACATCCGACACTACTTAGGTATATGCCCATACATATACCTAATTCATCAATTCTCATTCGGCTCCAACATCCGAGCCCAAGAACAACCCAGTCCACACAGGAAAGAAAACGTATTCCACACAGGAATCAAAACGTAATCCACACAGGATAGCACAACACAATCCACATAGGAAAGCAAAACATAAATCCACACAGGATAGCACAACACAGTCCACATAGGAAAGTAAAACAGGATTCATATCACATATGTATACTTCTTCGAAAGACGATAGAGATGATCACTGATCCATCTAAGTCGTCGGACCAATAAAGGATCGATAGGTACTAACCCCCGCAATGACCCACATAGGATCGGACCCACACAGGATCTGTAGGCGCTGGCTCACATAGAACCGCTGAGCGCTGACCCACATAGGATCGGACCCACACAGGATCGGTAGCACTGATCCACACAGGATCGCTGAGTGCTGTAGTAGTCGTCGTCGAATCCATTAAGGATCTCTACACAGTCGTCGTCATAGTCACAGTAGCAGTCGCAGCCAGCTCTAGGGTTCCCGCACACAGCTAGCTCGTTCGGGAGGGTCTACTCCACGAGCCGAGAGGCTGATACATCAACTGACACATAGTCTAGAGTTGATGTATCCAAAAGTTCTGTATCGTCAACAGGAACTCAACGTCGCAGACGGCGCGTCAATCAGACGCCCGGTCTGAGGGTTATTGGCTTTTTCGTCCCAGGGGCCCGGTTGGTTTCTAAGGCAAAACCAACCCAACCGTACTCCACATACGTCCAAACCTCGGGCGTAGTAATCCAAAAGATCTTTCTCACTAATAGAAAACCAACAAAGTCGACAGCACGTCATTCGGACATCCGGAGCTTAAGATAGGAGTGTTTCCACTCTGAGGGCCCGGTTGGTTTCCTGTACGAACCAACCCGACCAAACTCAAAGTAATCCGAAATCTTGAGTGAGATATACCTAAACGACTGTCTAGATTCAACAATCGCATCCCAACTGACGGTGCGTCGATCGGAGGTCCGTAGCCCATGTTATGGGCAAAAGATCGAAGACGGTCCGAAAACGGGGGTTTCGGGCCCTGACTGACCCGGCCCGAGACCCCCCGGTCGGCCCGAACCGGGTCGACCCGCCCCGGGTCTGGGTCGGCCCAGCCCGGCCCTGCGCGGCCTGGCCCGACCCGACCTGGGCACAGCGCGCCCATCGCGCTGGCCAGCTCGGCCAACGGCCGAGCCGTTTTTAGTAGGGGGGGCCTGCCCCCCTGGTGTGACCGCGGCCCCCCAATTAAGGGGGCCGTTTTGTATAGCCGGCCGGGGGAATTAATTCCCCCGGATTCCCTTTGTCCGGCCGGCCCACACCGGCTGGCCGGTTCTGCCAACGAGGACCGGCAATGGCTGGTCCTTCTTCCTTCACCGACACCGGCGGCCCGGAACCGGCCGCCGGTCACTCTGCTCCGCCGCGGCCCGGAACCGGCCGCTTCTTGGTTCGTCCGGCGTGGTGCGACGGCACTGTGCCCCTCCCCCGCGACCCCACTCCGGCCGCAGCGTCTTCGGTTTTCTTCGACGCGGAGCGACGGCGTCGCGTCCTTGTTCATCTTCACGGCGTGGCGCGACGGCGTCACATATTACTTGTCGTGCAATTCCCGCGTGGTGCGACGACACCGCGCCATTCCGTTCCATTCATAAAGAATAAAACATGGATAAAGGAGGGGGGTCGGCCGTGTTTGTGTGGTCCGACCCCCTCTCATTAATCGGTATCATTTGCTCGTATATCCACGAAGAACGAAAAACTATAAATCACGAACGAAAATAATTAAATAAACCCCCTAATTTGATAAAAGAGATTACGAACGTCGGCGTCGCGAAGCGAGGATTCGAAGACGTTGACGGAGATTTCATCGCGGAAAACTGTCACGGAAGAGACGTCGCGGAAGAAGAAAGTCATGGAAGAAGACGTCGCGTCGCGGGTCGGTGTCGCGGAAGACAGTCTCCGAGGGCTCGACGCTCCACATCGGAGACCGTTCGTTCTTCATGTTCTTCGTCAAAGGGAATGAAGAACTTTAGCTATTTCTCCAAAATCTCTCAAACAACTAAACACCAACCCAAATAAAATAAGTTCTCAACTTATTTTATTAACACAACAAGGCTTTTGAAATTCAAGAGTTTGAATTTCAAAAACTTACATTTAACTCACCACATTAATTCCATAAGTTAATAAACTTAAGTTATCAAAAATTAAGTGGGAGTTGAGGGGGGTTAGAGAATATGAAGGGGTGGGGTTCGTGTGGGCCACACTACCCTCATAACCTCCCAAGGGAGGTTGGGTAGTTACCCAACTTCTATTCCAAGGATTATACACATATAGTAAAAATAAAAAATGTTGTTAAATTTTTATTTTTAACTTCCACAATTTTTTTTAACTTCACTCGTGTAAACGAAACTCCAGATTAAGCGTTCCTAATAAATTACCGGCGCTACGGTTCCATCGGTGCCCTTGGAATTTGATTCCGAGCACCGGTTCAAAAGATAGAAAATCCCGCTCATTCGTTCACTGAACGTACCTGAGCTAAACATCGGATAGAAATTATGGGCACACCGGGCCTCAGAATCAAGTGTCTTCTGAAACTGCGTTCTTGTAAAATTCCAAAGAAAATTAAGAAAAAAATTCCCTTGAATTTTACGGGTCTTTACAGAGAATTCTAAGAAAGTTGAGGGTCTTGTGGAAGAATTTGTTACTCTTAGGAGTAAAATTGAATGTCAGTCATCCACAAAAGATGGTAAGAAGAAAATTTATTTTGGAAGATTCTCAATCGCAGAATTACTGGAAAGAGCCATGTGTGGTTCATATGGGGTTGGAAAAATCATGAGTGATCAAAGACCCGCTTGTATGGGAAAGAGTGGAATTGGATGTGAAGCTGATACATCAACTGCTGGAAGTAAAGAGAGCCAAAAGAAATACAAGATAGAAGTTGGAGATGTTGAAACATTGCCGGATGTGCTGAAAAAGAAACCCTCAATCCAAACTAAATGAAGAACTGAAAATTATCCTCAAACTTTTAGAAATGATAGGCAGTACAACTATTCTCCCATGGAAGAAGGATTGTGGAGAAATTCAAGTGAGAAGACATTTCCTCTCATTATGTTTTAGTTCTGTGGCTATCTGGGCCATACCATGTAATATTGCGAAGAGGCAAGGAGCTACTTGAATGGGGAAGATCTGGGACATCAAAAAAGAGACAAACATCAAATCCTCCATATTATAGAAGAAATAGTTTTAATGGATACTGTTTTCCTTGTTCTAACATTGGCCATAAAGCTATGTATTTCAGGAAGAGATTTGATAGGAGAAATTCATACAACTCTTAGAGACATGCCAATATCCACCCTCATGATGGTATTGATTTCACAGACTGTTTTTCTCCTCCGCAAGAATATTATGGGTATGAAGAATCGGATTATGTGGAAAAAATAATTAGAAGTCCATCAATATCTTATACTCAATCCAATCTCTTGGAAAGAAAATAATAAGATAAAAAAATCCTACCTTGCATATGTGGCCCTCAAAGCTACAAAAAGAAACAGTAGCTGGATTTTGGATAGTGGTTGTTCATCTGATATGATAGGTAATACTGGCCTGTTAATAGATATAAAAAGGAATGATGATGGTACGATATGATTTGGTAATGATAGAGCTCTAAAAATCAAAGGCAGTGGAAGTACTGAATAAGCTAATGGAGAGCTTAAGAAGACTGAAGTCCTTTATGTAGATGTCCTACGTCATAATCTACACAGCGTGAGTCAAATCTGTGACTCATGAATTATAGTTACTTTTAATCAGAAAGGATTCACTATCAAGACGAATACATGCAATTCACTTATAAAGGGATGAAAAATAGAAGGATAGTTGTATCAGGTTGATAGTGAAGAAAATTTTTGTTTCATGACTGTTGAAGAAGAAAACAATTTGTTGAATCGGAGACTGGGACACATCAATCAACAAGACATGGAGAAAATATCAAAACTAAGGATTGTCATGGACATTCCAAACCTAAAGTGTGTGTGTGAAATGTCTTGTGATGCTTGAATTCATGGAAAGTTGGTCTGCACTTCATTTCAGCCAAAGAAGAAAAAGACATCTCATCTTCTTTATATAGTTCATACAGATGTATGCGGGCCGATAAATGATGTTGGAACTCATAGAGAAAGGTACTTTGTCCTTTTCATAGATGATTACAGTAGATAGGTATCTGTAATGGCCATTCACGTGAAACGAAAAGTCCATAAATGCATGAAAACATATCAGAGAATCGCTGAGAATGATACTGGATGAACAATCAAAGTGTGGAAATTTGACAATGGAGGGGAATACACATCCATTGAATTTGAAAATTACCTGGAGAAGCATGGGATACAACATGAGGTAGCCGATGTGATAACTACACAACAAAATGGAGTTATTGAACATAGGAATCAATAGGTGAACAACATCGCATGCACTATGCTGATTGAGAGTTGTATTCCATGACATTACAAGAAAGAGGTTTTTCATGTTGCATTGTATATTAAAAAATGAATAGGACTTTATATGGGTGAGACGAAGACACCATATGAATTGTGTCATGGAAGGAAGCCCTCTTTGAAATAATTTCGTGTTTTTTGATGTAAATTATTCATCAAGAACAAAGAAGGAAATCAAGGGAAGTATGGTGACAATGAAGATGAAGGATTTTTCCTTAGATACTAAATGAACAGAAAAGCCTACAAGTGTTTCAACAAGCGATTAGGAAGGATCGGGGAAAGCAGTTATGTTAAGATCATTAAAGAGAAAACCACAAATGCTTCACATATTTCATATGATGATGTGATAGGAAGTGAGGAAGAAAATGAACATAGAGTAAATATAACTTCAGGAATAGAGAAAGATGGAAAAAACACTCAGTAGTCACATCATGATGTTGACTCAGAAGAAGAATCGGAAGTGGAAACCTTGGCTGCAGAGAATGAAACTAAACCTCACTTAAGAAATTGAAGAGCTGAGATTGATCCATAGAACATAATTAGGGACAAGAGTGCACCCACACAAACAAGGGGGATGAGGAATAACATGAAATTTCCATTTCTGTCAGTTGTGGATCCATCCTCATTTGAACAAGCAGCAATGGATGAATCATGGGTGAAAGCCATGAATGAAGAATTAGATCAGATTGACAAGAATCAGACATGGAAAATTGTGCAGAGACCTGAAGGTCACAATGTGATTGGTACAAAATGGATCTTCAAGAAATTTTTGATGAGCATGGAAGTGTTATTAGACATAAGGAACGCCTGGTATGTAAAGGATACTCCTATATTGAAGGTGTTCATAGTGAAGAATCATTTTCTCCAGTGGCTAGACTAGAGTCAATCAGGCTTTTCCTTGCCATGGAACTCCAAAGAGGATATAAAGTATATGAAATGGATTTCAAGATAGAATTATTGAATGGTGTACTTGAAGAAGAATTCTACATTGAACAACCAGTATGTTTTCTTCTTGGTACTGAAGAAACAATTGTCTGCAAACTGACGAAAGCTCTATATGGTTTGAAGCAGGATCCACGAGCATGGTATTCCCAACTGGACTCTTATCTCAAGAATCTGGAATTCAAAATTGGAGGAGTAGATCACAATAAAAATGTGAATAATTCTCCATAATATCAGTTCATGCTTCTAGTCTAAGTTGACGACATTATAGTTGGTGACCACAGGTAGAAATCAGTGGATGAATTTTCCAATCACGTGAAATCATAATTTTAAATGTCTATGATTGGGGTGCTCACATATTTCTTGGGACTGTAGGTGATTCAAAATAAGGATTACACTTTCATTTCTCATGAAAAGTATGCAAGAGAGATATTGAAGAAGTTTAATATGCATGACTCCAAACCAATATCAACTCTGATTTCAGTTGGAACCAATCTTGGAAAGCATGATGATGGTGCATATATAGACCCCACCATGTACAGGAGGATAATTTGGAGCCTACTTTACCAGAAAGCGACACAACCAAATGTTGTCTTTGCAACCTGTCTAGCGTTCCGCTTTCAGAGTAATCCAATGGAGGAACATATGACATCAGTAAAAAGAATCGTGAGGTATATTCAAGGTACTCATCATTGTGGCTTATACATTGGTGCAGGAAGGGATAGTGAATTAAAAGCATTTTCTGATGCTGACTGGGCTGGCGATGTAGTGGACAGAATGTCCACCATTGGTGGAGCATTCTATATTGGGATCAAATGTGTTGGCTAGTTGAGGAAGAAACAAGAAAGTATTTCTCTTAGTACTACTTAAGCTGAGTATATATCCTTCACAAAGGCATGCACTCAACTACTATGGATCAAGCAATAACTAAAAAATATTGGTGATGAGGCGAAGCAACACTACTGGAAATTCCATCATTCCCAACGCTTTTTTCCCAACGGTTTTAATAAACTGTTGGGAAAAAGACCCTATGCCAACGGTTCATATGAACTGTTGGGATATAGATCATATGGACCGGTTTTTCCAACGGTTCAAATGAACCGTTGGGATATATCCATCTAAAATCACTTCCGCCATCGGGATACTTCTCCGATTCCTAACCCGCACCCCTCCAAACCCTCGGTGCCACTCACATACTCTTCCCATCCTCACCAGGGCTCCCATACCGACCACCCCTCGTGGCTCGCCGCTCGCCGCTCGCCACTCACCGCTCGCCACTTGCCACTCGCCACTCGCCGCTCGCCGCTCCCCGCTCCCCGCTCATCGGCTCCCACACATCCCCCTTCAAGCCACAGTTATCCAAACCCTACAGGGACGCTCCGTTCCTCCTGTCATTACTGCCGCTCTCTCCTCCTTTCATTACCGCCGCTCTCACCCCCCTTGAGTTCCCCTCCTCCCATCCTGAATCATGCTCGCCGCTCGCAGCTTCTCGCTCATGGTCGCTCGCGAATCCCCCTTCTGCTGTGTAAGCATCAATTCTAACTCTCTGTAAGTTTGAATTCAGGTTAATTATGAGTTATTATTAGTATTTATATGATTCATTCAGAATATATAACTGTCATTTCCAATGTTTTATATGATTTATTTTAGCTCTGTTGATGATTATTGCCTTTACAAAATTATCCAAAGGAGGGTGATTCAACAATACATCATTGAGTTCACCTATATATTGAATCAATGTTTTTTGATTCCACATTTGCATACGTGAAACCCAATAACTGCATGACATGTGTATTATAATCAGTATCCCAATTTGTTTGAGGGGTGATCTTCCTTATTTAGATTCTTTTCTTGTTTCCTTTCTGTTGATACAATGTGTTTGACATTATACTGTTTTATGAGATCGTTTCTCTTCTTCGATGTGATGCTTTTTAATGGATTTTCCCTTTTTTGAGAGGAATCTCACACAAGAGTGTTTTTTTGGTTATTTAATGATGTTGCATGGTTATGAACCTTGTTCATCTGATGTGAAGTTATGTTCTTTATATAATGATATCCTTGGGAGTCATTTCATAGGGTGGATGTTCAGGCCCCTTTCTCTCCTTTTCAAGTTTGTTTTATATTCTAAAGGACATTAATTGTTTGAGAGATATCTATTATAGGGTCCCAAATTTATAAAACCCTTTGTGTTTTATGAGGGTTAAAGGTTTCAAGAGGGTGATTATAGCCTTTTACATTTTCAAATTATAATTTTATTCATGGTGTCACTTATTTGATCATGCATTTGATTTCTTGTCCATGTGGTAACTTTTTTTATTATGCAGTTACTAGTTTGTTTTTTCCACCCCTTATTTGACTATGAAATCTCTTTTTTTTCTTATGGTTAATTGGTGAGGTTTCTCACTTGTTTTTGTGAGGAAACATTGGAAGCTAGAGTAGCCTTCAGGTCTTCCATGAGATGGATTTGTTTTTCTAAAACATAATGTGAGAACATTTCCGGAGTATGTTGAAATAACCCCAAATGTCTCCTTGAGATAGCATAAATAACCCCAAGTGTCTCCATACATCGTATCCTCCTCACATGGGTTGGCCACTCACCTAATCATATCAAACATATCGTATTTTATCCTCTCAGTCACATAGTATAGACTCATCTCTCGAGGATTATCCCATAATCCTCATCCCACAAACTATAGTCATCTCTCGGCATGTCGACCATTCCTTAATTATATTATCAAGAATCTGGTCAAAACCCTCATTAAAATCATGTATTTTAACCCAGCCCCACTAACACACCAAGCCTCTTGGCATTATAATTCTAGTATGTCCGACAATACCCAATACTCACAGTAGCATCTCATCCTTGATCTCCTTAGTTTAACTTTTGAATCATTAAATGGAGTAAAACCTTTCATAATACATTTTATAGACTCTGAGGGACCGTCCCACTCTAAGAACCCACCAAGATTCCAATCCATCCTCATAAGTATTTCCTCATCAAACACTAAACGTACAATTGCCACATTTATCACCATAAGGCCCAATCCTCTTAGGAATATTTTACTTGATCTAAACCCTCATCTAGTCCATACGCATATCATCCAAATTATATGAAATATGTTAGACCACTCATATCCCAATTGATATCTAGTGATAGGGTGATTTCATTTCCATAAAATCACTAAAGAATTTTATCTAAACCTAGGCGGCTTGTGAACACCATATCTATAGGTCTACTATGTTAATCTATTTACTTTCATTTACCGTCATTAGACTCCATTACTCCCATGGAACATAGTTATAATCAATCCCTTGGAAATCTATGATCGAATAATCAAGTTAGTGTTTAAGGGTCTATCGAGGCTCTTAATATGATCTTTATATACATAAGAATTCTTATTTTAAGAAACAATTAATTTATGTAATGGTTGATCACCTATAGAGGTGCTTATACTTCATCTTCTAACTTCTAAATGATGTATTTCCTCCACATGAATGAGGAATTACAAAACTCCCCTTCCATGTTCATGTAAAACCTATATTTTCCAAAGACAGCATACTAACCACAAATATATAGGTGAGAAAAATCAGAAGACTGGTCCATGATAACATCATTAGTCATAGATTCATCAAAAATATTCATGCCTTAAGCCTTATATTAATCATATGATTTGACATATACTTACCATATTAGTGAATGTTGATTCATATTCAATCACTAACAATTTTTCCTACTCAATATCTAAGAGATCTCAATATCTAGCTTGTTTAAGATCATCTAGGAAGTTTTGGTCATTGAAGATTAGTTGGAATCACATCTAATAATGTTTTCATCCTTCCATTCCACAATAACTTTACACCACAACCTATCTTGACCCTTTAGTAATGGTGTAGCCATGTAATTTCCCAAAAAAACTTGTATTGAACAAAACTAAACTAAGCTGAAACTCAAGCCAAACTAATTATATACCATTTATAGGAAGATTAATTGTTAATTAATAGAAATGTACTTTTTAATAGTATCATTTTGAAACATGGATTTGTTTCCCCCTTGCTTGCAGGAACATGATTTGACCTATGTGGCGTTGTGGTTCTTATATGTTGGGCGGTGACATGTATAGTCACACGAGACAGGTATGTTTTAGTTTAGTTTTTATTTTATTTTATTTATCTCATTGTCCACTTAGGTCTTTTGCTGGTTTCTATGGACAGGGAGTAGTTATATTCTACGAAGGAGGCCAGAAGGGGTTCAGATTGTTTCAATCCGCCGGCTTTGATCCAAGGTAAGATTCTATGATTACTACTTGTCTCGCACATCATATATTTTGGGGATTTCAATGTTTTTTACTCCATATTATGTTTTTGGTAGGGCGTTGGATCGTTTTGTGTTCGTTCGGGTGGATTTGGTTCTCGCCAATGGATGTAAGGATTTAATGATGTTGGTTGGTTTTTCACTGGTTATGTATGGTCCTTTATGTGTTTTAAGGTTCTTAATATCCTTTTTGTAGTGCGTTGATCCCTGCTTGTTGGTTTCGAGTCACCAAGTCAAGGGTGACTCGCCTGCGTGTGCATAGGTAAGTAAGTATATGTATGTGGGTTCCCCCGTTACGTGTATAGTCAACCATGGAAATGATTATGCACGTATGGGGCTTGGTGTGCCCATGTATATATATAAAAAAGCATACGCAGGAGAGTGGAGACTGGTATATGCATTTAAGCATATGTGTAAGGATCCCCTTGCACATGCTCATGGCCATGTGGGTGTGTGCATAGGGGATAGGTGTCCTTGCATGTGTGTGAAGGTGTGTATACTCAGTTGGGGAGCATCGGCTTTTAGTTAGAAAGATCCAAGAGCCGAAGTAGACGGCTTGGTTCCACCTTGAGGTAGGGTCCCTCTTCTAGTCTCTTTAATTAAAGAATTCTTTAAATTGTATTACCTTCATTCTTAATTATGCATAATTATATAGACTTGCATATCTTGAATAAGTGTTCTTTTATATAATCATTTCATTTGATAAATAACGTCATTTTTTATAATAAAACCCTTCCAATGGAGGTGCGCTGTCTGCGAAAACTCACAGTGATAGTTATGTTGATCTAGTTGCTTAACTTATTGCATTTGATTTGTGCTGAATGAGTTATAGAATAAATGTTAAATATAATTAAATGAATTTTGTGATAAAGCAATTCCATGATTTTATAATAAAACCCCTTCAATGGAGGTGCGCTGTCTTCTAAAACAAAGAGTAGTGATAGTTATTTTCTGTAGTTTTGTTTCCCTTTAGATGTTGCGTCATTGTGTCACTCGCTACAACCTTCTCTGGTTATCCCTTGTTATAGCAAATTAAATAGTTGATATGTTCTATCATTTGGCGGCAGGGCGACGGCCGGAATGTTGCCCCGCCTCCTCCCGCTCCATTCGCTCCTGGCCGGAAGATGCTGCCCTGCGGATGTCGCTGGACCGGGCCAACACGTCGCGGTCACGCCGCGGTCACGCCGCGGTCACGCCGCGGTCACGCCGCGGTCACGCCGTGATTTGGCCCGGATCCAGTGACATCCAGCCCACACCAGCCCCTTTCCACCTTCATTTTAGCCCACTGCCACCAGCATTTCATCCCGCAACAGCCCTCCCTTCCACCTTCAAATCAGCCCGCACCACCACCCAACACCTGCAACTAGCCCCCTTCCACAAGCATTTCAGCATCCTTCTGCTCCCTTCGCTCCTGGCCGAAAGATGTTGCCCCATGGATGTCGCTAGACCGGGCCAACACGTCGCGGTCACGCCGCGGTCACGCTGCGGTCACGCCGTGGACACGCCGTGGTAATGCCCTGATTTGGCCCTGCTCCAGTGACATCCAACACACACCAGCCCCCATCCACCTTCATTTCAGCCCACTGCCACCAACATTCCATCCCACAACAGCCCCCCTGCCACCTTCGAAACAGCCCACACCACCCCCCAGCACCTGCAACCAGCCCCTTTCCACCAGCATTCCAGCCTCCTCCCGCTCCATTCTCTCCTGGCCGGAAGATGCTGCCCCGTGGAGGTCGCTGGATCGGGCCAACACGTCGCTGTCACGCCGCGGTCACGCCGCGGTCACGCCGCGGTCACGCCGCGGTCACGCCATGATTTGGCTCTGCTCCAGTGATATCCATCCCACACCAGCCCCCTGTCACCTACATTTCAGCCCTCTGCCACCAGCACTCCAGCCTACAACAGCCCTCCCTACCACTTTTGAATAATTCCGCACCACCCCCCAGCACCTGCAACCAGCCCCCTTCCACCAGCATTCCAGCCTCCTCCTGCTCCCTTCGCTCCTGGACGGAAGATGTTACCCCACATATGTCACTGGACCGGGCCAACACGTCGCGGTCACATCGCGATCACGTTGTGGTCACGCCGCGGTAATGTCGTGATTTGGCCCTGCTCCAGTGACATCCAACCCACACCAGCCCCCATCCACCTTCATTTCAGCCCACTACCACCAGCATTCCAGCCCGCAACAGCCCCCTTCCACCTTCGAATCAGCCCGCACCATCCCCCCAGCACCTGAAACCAGCCTCATTCCACTAGCATTCCAGCCTCCTCCCACTCCCTTCACTCCTGGTTGGAAGATGCTGCCCCGCAGATGTCGCTGGACCTGGCCAACACGCTGCGGTCACGCCGCGGTCACGCCGTGATTTGGCCCTACTCCAGGACGACACCCTGTGGCGATTCGTAGTCCTGTTGGGATACTTCTCCAATCCCTAAGCCGCACTTCTCCAAACCCTCGGCGCCAATCCCATACTCCTCCCGTCCTCGCTGCCGCTCCCATACCGACCACCCCTCGCCGCCGCTCCCATCCCAACCACCCCTCGCCGCTCGCCGCTCGCCGCTCCCTTCTCATCAGCACTCACGATTTTTCCCAAAATCTCTATGAGAACCCATAACCCTTCTCATTTTACCCTAAACCATAGCTCGACACACCCATAAGGAAGATTTTTTCCAATAGTACGACATGAATCCTACTTCCCAACCGACTCTCAACGCGAACCCTACTTCCCAGCGCAACAGGTCTGGTTTTCCAACGCTCTATTCTTCTACATTAAATGGGTACGTGTTATGATCCCCTTACGATTTTAGGTTGTGTTTGGAACCCAGCTTCCCTACCTGCTCTCGAGTGTTCTAACTCTACTTTCCAAACGGTCATCTTATCTTTGATTCAAGTAATTTTTGTTCATTCACTTTAAATCAGTATGTATGCCTTCATTTATTTTCGATTTTTTGGTTCCATTTCGCTACAATGTACTCTCTACTATGATCACCTTATAAACACAAGAAATATATCATTTTAGGTTGCAGTTTTATTGTAATTTACCTGTATAGAATCATTTTGATTGACATTGAAGAGGTCAAAATGAGGTGAAGATGAGGGGGGATGTACTGGAGGGGGGTGGGGGGGGGGGGGGTGGGCAGGGGTGAGGTGAGGAGGGGGGCTGGACAGGGGGTTGGAGGTGGCTGTGCAGGTGGGGGAGAGGGGGGGGGGATGTGTTAGGGGTGAGAAAGATAAGTTATGGGGGTGAAAGAATATCCATGTTGATGGAAGCACCAATACATCAACGACTAGAAAAACGTGATCATCGATCAGCAATGTCTCCAACTGATCATCTATCAACAATGCCTGTCCATGTACCTCGCACTAGATATAGCTTTATACCCTATATGGTCATCTGCCACTAGCACACCCCGAGTCACCACTACATGGCGTGTAACCCATCCCCTTGTATAAATCTTTTAGATCCCAAAACCCATCTTTCCCAAGTACGAAGAACACATTATGTGTGTTCTCAAAACTACACATCATGTACATGAGTTCTCCCAAAGTAAACCCCCCAAAAATATCTCAAAACACCTAATTTATCCAATGTATCCATAGATTGAATCCTGAATGGGTCACCAAAAACCCAAAAAATACGATTAAAACTTAAAATCAACTACCCTATGGGAATTTGTGGGGGAGGTGGGGGTGCTTGGCGGGGGTGAGGTGGGGAGGAGGGGGGCTGTGTATGGGGTTTGGTGGGGAGGGGGTGGGCTGGGCAGGGGGTGGGGGTGGGTCATCATTCAAATTTCAAAGGATATAAAAATCATCTATGGAAGGTATATACTAAAATTCATGTAGTAATCTATTGGATTGTCATTGAGGATTATCTGAATGTTTGCATTACAGATTGGGGATATAATATTACCTTGTAATCTTATCCTCTTAGAATATGATAGAAAATTCTAAAGTGAGCCCAACAGATGATGTAAATGATTCATAACCACTGACAAAAACCATTTTGGATGTCATCATAGCAGATCCCCTTGATAATTAGGCATGCAATATCTCTCATGAATCAATTAAATATCTATCCCCATAGAATCTATGTGTGACAGAAGCCTGACCAAAATCCCTCTCTTAAACACAAACCAATACCTTGATAAATGCAACAATATAACTAAATCTCTTGACATTATAGAAGTCATTGCCCCATAGTATATGATTCCCCCATCATTATAATCTAGGAACAAAAGGTTTATAATGGTCATAGTGTAAATATCATTCTAGGTTAGTATATTGAATGATTAAATTCATCGAAAAAAATATCAAATTTATAATGAAGTAATCAAAACTAATAACCCTTATCTGATTGATCAGTATTGAGGTAGGGGATTCTTCATATATGAGTTATAAACTTGAATTTCCAATATCCCCCTCCCTATTTGATCAACAAGACAACATTTTGTTGGTTCTTGGTCTCTCTACCACATCAATATGTGAACCATTCAAGGGGAAGGGATGTGAGTAAGCCTTCAAAAATGAGATGATTATTTATATGTGTTTCTTGTGTGTTTTTTCTGTGATTGCAGGTGATTGAAGTGAGTTTTCTATGTGTGCAGCATGTTTTCATTGTTTGCAGGTTGCAGTGTTCCTAAACACACATAATGAGTGTTTTTTTATTTGTGATTGCAGGCTGCAGTGTGTTTTTTTAGTGCAGGCTGCAGTGTGTTTTTTGTGATTGCAGGCTGCAGTTTGATTTTTTTGATTGCAGCCTTCAGTTGATTTCAGGTTGCAGTGTTCCTAAACACACAGAATGAGTGTTTTTTTCTGTTTTTTGCAGGTTGCAGTGTGTTTTTTGTGAGATGGGACATTTTTCACATAGTTTTCATTGCAACCTGCAGTTGATTGCAGCCTGTTTCATTTAAAATTAATGGGGGTCTAAGCCAACGATTTCAAAACCGTTGGGTTATATGTGTGTCTGCATTTTTCAAAACCGTTGGGTTATATGTGTGCTACTGCATTTCCCAACGGTTTCAAAACCGTTGGGTTATACCCCTGCATTTCCCAACGGTTCAAAACCGTTGGGTTATACCCCTGCTGTATTTCCTGCATTTCCCAACGGTTCAAAACCGTTGGGTTATACAACCCCTATATGTTTATCCCAACGGTTTTAAAACCGTTGGCATTCCCCTCTGCACTGATGTTTCCAATGGTTCAGATGAACCGTTGGTATAACAGAAATCTAAACAGCCTTCCCCAAAGGTTCAACATGAACCGTTGGTACAAGGCTTTCCCAACGCCTCACAGCCCAACGGTTTCTAAAACCGTTGGGATGAGATTCCCCAACGGTTTGAGGGCCTTTCCCAATGGTTTTAAACCGTTGGGAAAACATGGATTTCCAGTAGTGCAACCAATGGTATTTTAATTTGATAACAAGATCGCAATTGAACTTATGAAGAATCTTGTTCATCATTCTCGTACAAAACATATTGAAATTAGGTATCACATTATCAATGAAAAAGTTGAGCAAGGCATGACTAGAATGGATCATGTGGGAACTGATGAGCAAGTGGTTGATATCCTGACCAAGCCACTGTCAGCGGCTATGTTTGTGAAACATCGGTTGAACCTCGGTGTTCAGCCACCTCTCAGTGCATAAGGAGGTTACGCAATACCCATCTCCCCAGTTATGTTAACTATTTTTAATCAGTTTGTGGATGTGATGCAGGTTTGTGGGGGAGATACTATCCAGGGGGTGGATTGAGATGTTCAATGAGAAAATACCAATCATTGGGTTTATTGGCAATGGGGGAGAAGGAATAAATTCAGGACATGTTTGGTATCACGATGATATTTTAATGATAGGATAGTAAGGAATACATTGGACGTGTAATGCTTCTGGGAAAACTGTAAGAGAATTTCATGGGCATCATTGAGAATTCCAAAACAAGGGAACCAAATTCATCCTTCCTCTCTTATTTTCTACACCGATCATTAATCACGTAGACATAGAGAGTTTACTAAGTTGATTCTTGCATTTTTTTTGCATGTTGATGGTGATCTATTAAATTTAATTAGTGATTGACAACAAACCCAAAGGGGGGATTTTTGGAACCATGGCTATTCTATGTATGAATTGGAGTATGGTTTGTGTTTGTTGTCAATCCTCAGTGGAATTTCAGAATGCGTGCCAGTAAAGTGATCATATAGTTCAAGAAAACAACCATATTTAAGGTGGCTCCATTTTGTAATGATTTCCAAATTATTGGGCCTCAAAATATGAAAATGAAGGCATGGATTGTTGGTAAAAGGAGGTGCGTGAAAAGAGGAAGTGGTGCGTGAAAAAGGAGGGTTTTACATGAAATATTTGTGTTGGGTGCGAAAAAAAACGTGGTGCGCGAAATAGGGGATCGTGTTTTTTCACGCAAATAGTGCTTCAAAATCATAACGTCGAAAAATGGAAATGGCATGGGCTGCGCGAAAAATCTGGTGATGAGCGTGAAAAATGGTACTCGCACGAAATATTGCGCGCCAAATAAGAGGTTTTTCACGCCACATGGGTTTTTGCACACGGGGGTCTAAGACGCCTATAAATAAGAAGTGACCCCCCTAATTCAGTATGTTTGAAGATTTAGAGAAGATCCAAGGTCAGATGAGCGTAAAATGTTCGTGTAAAGGGGCTTGCGTGAAAAATTCTTAGTAGCCTGAAAAATTTTAGGTTGCGCGAAAAAATCTGTTTTCTGCGAAATATTCCGCTTTGCGCAAAAAACTTCTAACTTTGCAGAAAAGCCCAAAATGCGTGGAAAAGGTGCTGCGTGTAAAGAAGTGCATAAAGGAGGTTGCTGCGCTAAATATTTTCTGCGTGAAAATTAATTATTTCACGCAAAAGTGTGATATTTCTCACAAATGTTTGGTGTTGCGTGAAATCATCAGTATAACCTGTTTGTGTGTTTCTGATTATCTGGTTCAGTGGTTCTGTGCGTTCAAGTGCACCATTATCGGTCTTCAATGCATGCAGAGTCTCTTGGTAAGCAGAGGCAAAGACATCAATGAAAATCTATTGAAGCGACCCTCACATCTATAAACTGAATGGGATTTCAGCAAAGGCAATGAGCCAGGGGGAGTCAACGGGAGTGACCCAAGAGACGCAGAGGAATATCCCTAAACATTTGTAAAGGCAGTGAGCCTGGGATAGAGTGGCTGATCTCGAACCATTGTAATCCACAACTTGTGATAAATAGTGGAATTAGATACGACCGAAAACCTGTCGGTGTATGCTCCTTGGGCATAGCCCTTAGTGATGAACCAAGTAAAAAGTGTTGTGTCATTTATTTTCTTGTGAATGTTTGATTTCTGATCATATCAATCATACAAGTTTGACTAGTTCCTACCAATGTGGGAACAAGGTCAATCAAATTTAATAGAAAATTTGACACCTAATTCACCCCTCCCCTCTCAGGGTGTCCTGGGGTCCTAAAACACTAACAGTTATAATGAGTTGTCGGCACATAGAAAGACTGAAAAAATGACACACCAGTAGTTCAAATGAGTCACTAACAACTCAATTTACATAGCTATGAATTGTGATACTGATGCATGAACCTACCGATTGAAAGACCTACCGATGAAAGGACTTACCGATGTTAGGACCTACTGATTAATGGAATTGCTGAGGCAAGGACCTACCAACGCATGGACTTACCAACCTAGAGATAGCCTGACAGAAAGAGAAACTGATGGAATGAGTCACTGAAAGAAAAATATATCAATTTAAGACTCACTAATAGATTGCATTAATTTCAATTTTTTAATATTAATTCTTAGAGTCATATTTTGAGAGTTTTAATGTGATTGATTAATTTAATTCTTTTTTATAGAAAATTTATATCAGGTTGTTAAGTAAGAGGTACATCATCTACCTTTAAACATGCAGATTTTCGTTCTGAAAGAATATATAAAAATAAAACCAATAGCACATGAAAGAGACACACATACATAAGAAGATACGAGAAGACATAGTAATAGACCTATGCGAGAAGCATACTGAAAGGATGAACACTTTAATATCACATCATTCCAACTTGTTGGGAACTATAGGACTACTGTTCATCAATGTTACATCATGCCTACAACATTCAACTTAACCTAAGTAGAAGAACACCTCACCCTAATAGAAGATAGAACACAGTGCTCCCCAACACTCTACATTCAAAGTTTGCTTCTAGAAGAGAACTCCTCCTTCAACTCTGATACATCAAATAGTCCAGATCAGAATTTCATAACACATATAACCTTCTACACTCTATTTAATACTTATTTTTATATTATGTTCCTTTTTATTACATTTTTGAGTAGTGTGTGCATATGTCTATAAAACAAACACTGACCCCTGAACTAAACTAGAAGAAAACTAGTTATCCTCAAACAACTATCTTATTACAATTATTTATCACACATAGAACTCTAGAAGAGTTCCTATGTGACCTTATCATGATTTTACCCTCATAGAACTATGGTAGAGTTCTTGTAACCTTGAAATTTTGTGTACTATTTTCGAAACCCTGATCTAGGGATTGGATCAAAACCTTTATATATATAGATTTATTTGTGGCAGGTGATCACCAAGTGGAGAGGACTATGTCTCGACTTGAGAGTGGACCTCTTGTCTTATATCCGCTATGTTTTCAAATTTAACTATCTTTTTTTACCAGTATTTCAGAAAAATAAATTTCACTTTGATAGTTAGTCTTGGAATGTATTTATAACTATTTTGTCTTATTAAATTATATACAAATGTTGTATCAATATCTCATATTGTTACAACTGTGAAATAATCAATATTCTGAAAAACTAGTTGAATAGTAAAACTATTATAAATTCATTATTTTTATAAGCTAGCATTGTTTTTTTAATTTGAGGGGATCTTTAAAAAAAATTTAAACCTAAATTTTTACTGGAAACCTTTCACCCTCTATTGAGTTTCGTATTCTAAATAAAACGTTTTTATCAGAGGATTGTTTTTTACTACAATTTTCAAAGGATTAAAAGGTTTTTCAAATATTTCAACTGTGATTTTAGTTTTTTAAAATATCTCTACATCTCTTTTAGTTCTAAATTAATACCTCAATATAAAAATATAAAAAAAAAATTCATTGGTATAGATAATATATTGGAAGGTGTTGCTAAAATAGTCCTCAATAATTTTTTAAAACAAACTATGCATAGTGGATCATTAAGATGAAAAGTCATTTAAAAATTATGCGATTTTATATTTGGGAAGTATTAGAAAACAAATATGAAATACTACAAACTCCATGAGCATCTTGGAGTGATGCTACAAATTCTACTTATAATAATAATTGTAAAGCTATGAATGCTCTATTTTGTGCACTATAGGATGAGAAAATTAATAAAATATCTATATGAAAATATTATTATGAAATTTGGGACACCATTGCTATCTCAAATTAAAGAACTTATAATGTTAATGAAATAATACCTAACACTTGCACTATTATGTACGATAATTTTAAGATGAAGCATAATGATCCTATTTCTAACATGTATATCATGTTTAATGAAATTTTGAACAATATGATCTCCTTGGGAAGATATATAACAACCATGCAGAAAATCATGAGTACACACATATGGTTACCATCTAGATGGAGAGGGACTTTTGTATCAATAAAGGAATCCTTTGAAATTAGCAATTTTCCACTAAAGGAGGTGGTAGACAAGTTGATGATGTATGAGTAAGTACTAAATGTTAACAAAGAAGAGAATGATAAACCTAATAGAAAATCTATTGCATTAAAATCTACAACCTCCACCAGAAGGAAAAATTTCATGATGAAACTAAAATTTCTAGTGATAAACAATCTTCCACAAACAACGATAATAAGATATCTCAAATAACCCGAATGTTTAAAAAAATTTATAGAAATTTTAAATTATTTTGAAACCTAACTACTAAGGTAAATATGATCATAAGGTCCATAATAAGAAATATTAGAAAAGTGAATATAATTCAAATGAAATCGTCTATTATGAGTGAAAAATAATAATACATGTAAAGGATTATTATCCTAAAATAAAGTACAAGAAGATGTATGATGACATGGACATAATGTTTAATAAGTCCATGAAGGCAACATTGAGTGATTATGAGGAAATATCTAGTGATTTAGAATATTATTATGATTAAAATTATAAAAAGAAAAATTTTTTTTTTAATAATATTTGAGGTAGCACTCAACACTCTTGAACATAATGCTTACTTATGTAGGGAAAAAAGTGATTATGAAAACATGAAAAATTAGGAAATTTTTGAATACTATTAAAATTATAGAATAAAATTGTAATGAAATAAAATGTGAATAAAAACATTAAATAATATGCATGTTTTGAATACCACTATTAAATCTGAACTTACTTTAGAGAAAGATAGAAATTTTCAAATTCTTAAGGAAAAAAATGTTTATAAATTGTCAAATGAGAAATTAAAAATGCATTTATTAATATTTTACAATGGAAAAGAAATATTCATTCAAATTCATTGTAATAATGTATATATTGTGTATAATACTAAAATAGGATACCAACTAGGAAAGAGTAATATGACTAAACCTCATTTTGTATAAAAATCTAGAAAATCTGGGTTTATGCCCAGTTCTGGAAACTTTTCTGTAAGTCCTATCCATGAAACATATTCTACTATTTCATGTTTTTCTTAAATAAATAAGGTCTAATTTTTAAAGCACAATAAATACTATTTATAGGAATCCCATGAAGAAAATGTGAGTTTCAAAATGTCTTATTACTAATTTAACTAGACCCAAAAAAATTGGTTACCGAAATCTTTTCATGTCTAATCTGTTTTTATAGTAAAACTATTAGAAAAAATCGAGTAAGAGCTCATGTTACTTGGACAGTAAATGTTCAAGACAAATGGGATGATATTAATCATGCATCAAGAAAACTGGAGTTTCCAAATGAAAAATATAGGATCAAATATGTAAATCTGAGATGCTCAAATACAAGATGGGGCGTGAATTGTATAATTTAAAAAATTCCTTTGGAACCATTAAAGTTATGTTTAACAAGGTTAAAAAAACATTCACAAGACCTCTTAAAGAAACCCTTTCTATTTTCTTAAAAGAAAGATTCTACCTTAAAGCGTATAGAATCTGTAATATAATCAGATTAAAGGAATTAAAAAGTATAAGAATGATATACTTTCTAGCTTTAACAAAGTTAAAATACAACAGCGGAATTAAAGAAACTTTTAATAGTAAACAAGTAACAATAAGACTATTTAAACCCAAAGTGAAGGGTATACAAAAAACTTGGATAAAGGATCCTTGATTTATACATTCAAGAAAGTATGTCTTACCCAAACCTAGGTAAGCTCTCAATATTAAGATCAGTATCCGTCTTCATATCCCCACAAGCCCTCGATTTAGAAGGAAATTAGAACCTCTGTCTTCCAAACCCGGAAGCCCACGATCAGCACGATCAGAGTCTATACCAAGCAAGTCTGAACAAGTTGTTCACGCCTGAACAAGTTTTTCATAACATCCACATGATCCAATGATAGTTATAAGAGTCTCTCTCTCTAGAAATCACTTCACAAGTTTGTTCACTGTCATGTACTTTTCTCATTCAAATGTTCTCGTATTTATAGGACAAACTTTCCAACGGTCTGCTCCACTCCAACGGTCATATTTTCCTTATATTTCATATCAACCTGGACACATGACAATCATAGAACAGTTAGTTTATAATAGATTGTACGACATCATTCCAAGTAACCAAAACGATGTTAAGTTAAAGATAAATGTTATGTATAAGAAATAATTAAATCTGATAATGTTGTAATGATACATTTGGAATATCTAACATTATCAAGAAAACAGATTCTTCAGAATAACATTATTAGGAAAAAAGAATCAGAAGAAAAAGTAAATCAAATTGTGTAATAAGTATCTCATTTTTTTCGGAATTAGAATTACAAAATAGGAATCACATATACAAAGGAATCAGAATCAATCAAACTGAATCACATATCCTCATGAATCAGAATCCCAAAATCCGAAACACATATACACTAGTATCAGAATCAAAAAATCTGAATCACATAAACTTCAGAATCAGAATCATAAAAACTGAGTCACATATACACAGAATTCGGAATCATAAAAACTGGATCAAATATACTCTGGAATCAGAATCCTAAAAACTGAATCACATATACACCGGATTCGGAATCATAAAAACTGAATCACATATACACTAGATTCAGAATCATAAAAACTAAATCACATATAAACCAGAATCGGAATCATAAAAACTAAATGACTAATTGTAATGACAGATCTTGAAAAAATAACTAAATGAAAAAATTATAATTACATATCTTGAAATAGTAACATAATTTGAAAACATATTGATATATCTGAAAGCATAACAGAATGACAATTATAGATCTTAAGAAAAACACAGTACTTAAAAAAATTCTTAACATAAGAAAAAGTGTTTGTGATTTTCAAAACATAAAACCGTAAGGAATGGAGAAGTCATAAGATATCCTAATTGAATAAAAAATATCCCCCTTTTTGGAATAAAAAAACAAATTATCTAAGGAAGTATATATTGATATAGATAAAAAAGTATGAAAAACTTATCTCCCCCTTGGAATGAATTTTCTAGTGAATACGACTAAATCCCCCTTAGGTTATGTTTCCCAAGGATCATATTCTTGATCTTTGAAGTCCGATTTTCTTAAGGGTATATCTCCCCCTTAGACATACATTTCTTCTTAAAAGAATACCCCCCCTTACATGGAAACTATCCTTTATTTCCATACTCTCCCTTACTAGATTCTCCTTCTCATAGATTAAATTATTCCATTAAATAAATTATCCCCTTTGTGATTTTCAAAAAGTGGTAAAGGAATGGGTACGTATAAGATGTACCTGTAAGGTTAAGAAAGAATACATTCGAAAAAAATAAAGATATGCAAGAAATTTCTTAAGAAAATTTTAGAAATAATGTTTATATTACAACAAAACGTCAGAATGTGAAGAAAAGTCATCCATTCTTCTTTTGATCAGAAAACATATTCTTTATCCGTGATTTGAGTTTTTCAATTCCTTATGATCTTCTTAAAACCTTTTCAATAAGTTATCATGATCCTGATTCATCTTATCTAAAGAAAATAACCTTTCTTCATGAGCAACCACCTTTCTTTGTAATTCGATTCTAAATCCTTCTCACTGTTAATAGATCGAGCAACAGAATTCAGTTGACTAGATTTATCAGAGATTGATCTCTTGACCTTTTTTAACTCAATTTCACAAGTATTAAAATCACCTTTTGTTGAATCCATGAAGTCACCGAACTGTCTTAGCTCTTCATTGATAGATTTGGTATGGTTAAATACTTTCTTACATATCGCCTTCTGAGGCTTGTAATCAATTAAAAGATTAATGAAGTCTTCTTCTTTCTTGACAACCATGGCCATAGGCATATTAGTCAATTCTATCTTTCGATTCAAGGGTTCTGGCATCATTTGACTCTGGGCATCTATGTTTGAAAGAACCGGAATAGTGCTGACCAACTTTCTCAAAGATAGCATGAAAAAATCATTTTCAATAGATGAAGTGGACTCAAATCCTAAAACTAGTCTCTATATTCTCTTAGAGAAATTCTAAGGCTTTTCCTTATCAAATAAAGCAATAAAAACATTATTTCCTTTAACAAGGTATCGAGCTATATATTTTTCATCTGAAACTTGAAAAACATTTAGATATTCCTGTTCATCATCTTCTTTTTCAAACTTATGATGTTGAGATCATCCTTGTCTCTATTCATCTAGAAATTATTCTTCTTCTTCACCTTGTTGTTCAAACTATCCTTTCTCGACTTCTTCTTCTAGTTCAAATTCAACGTCTTCTACATCTTAAACTTCAACTTCTTCCTCAACTTCTATTTCTTCCTCAACTTCTTCTTCAACTTTTTCTTTGACTTTTTCTATTGATTTGGAAGTTGAAGTTGAAGGAGTTCTAACATAATCATCTACTTCCCTTAAAATATTTTCATCATCCTCATATTTGATTATTTGATCTCCCATTTCATGAACTGGTTTTGAAAAGACTTGCACTTTCTTATATTTTTGGATTTGTAGAGTGACCACTGGTTTCTTATGATCATATTGAGATTCTGGTACTTCGTGAGATTCAGGTACATCCGGATTCACCTTCTTTTCCTTGTCATGATTTTAAGCTTGCTTGATTTTTAATGGCTTTTCCTCTGTAGGATTTAGACCAAAATAAGGATCTTCTTCCTTTCTAGTAGCTCCCATTTCACTCCACTTTGCAACTATTGCATCTGAATAAGCTTTTGGTTTCTTTATAGGAGGAGGTGCTGAATCCAAAATAGAAAGAACTGGTACTGGAAAGCTTGGTTCATCAAGTTTCCTTTTCATATAATCTATTTTGAAGATTCCATAACTTCACCCATGTTCTAGAACACCATTTCTTAAATGTTTTTCAATTCTGAAATAAACTCTACTTTCATCCTCCTTAGATTGTCGTCACATAGCAACTCAATCTTGAAAGTCTTCGAGACTGGTCGGCATGGAGCATTCAGTTCTTGAAGACATAAAACAATTATTCTAGAAATAGTAGCTAGGTATATAAGGATCTGGGATCTGATGGTTCCGCCTTTTAATACTTGAATGGTGAGAAAGATGTACTTCACAAAGAGGATCATCCCTATGTTGACCAGAAAATCTAAAATAATGATATCACATATCTTTAGAGAATCCTTATCTCTATTTCTTGGAATATGAAAACCATGCATCCAGAGAGCCACCATCTTGTGATTAATTGATAGATTTGTAATACTCATATTCTTAACATACATAAGACCGATAAAATCCAAAGCCTTGACTTTTTAAAAAGAGCCTTCTTTCTCAAGGAGTTCTTGGAAGCAAATAATATCCTCCTCTTCATACGGTTTGTTGAGAATATTTTCTGCCATCTTGTAGGGGACTGTATAGGACTTATCATAACATTTGAACTTAAACAGATCCTTACCATCTTTTTGGAAGAAAGAAATATATTCATATAATTGAATAAGGATGTCAGGATAAACCGGATTCTATGATTTCTCCCAAGCCACATAGACACTTTCCCATCCATTAGATCTTATCACCATAGAAATAAGGGAGTCGTATTTTTCAAAGAACATAGGGAACACCAACCATTCCCTAAAGATTGACTAGTCCTTAATTTCCTCGCTAACCAGCATCTGATCTATTGAGGATTCCGTAGTCATTTAGGGTGATAGAGAACATCGAAACGAATGCTTTTACAGGAATAGAACTTTGGCACTAAGTTCGGTAAGGATGGTGTGATACTTGAAAAAGAGTCACCCCTTATATAGACATGGCTGTGACTTTTCAAAATCCATATGATAATCAGAGGACTAAAAAAGACATGATCTGATTTGAAGGTTGATAATGGATATAGAAAATATGAATTCCAAACTTTTGAAGTAAGGTAAATCAGAATTTATTAAATTTTGAAATACCAACAAGTAAACATAAGATTAAGAGAATATAGAGTAAGAAAGAATTCCTTTCAGAATAATCTAACAAATGTATTGGTATTATAATAATTTTTCATGGAAGGTTTAATATCCAGAACTTTCAAATCCAAAATTTTCAAATCTGAAAGTTTCAAATTCGAAATTTTCAAATCCAAAATCTCCAAATCTGAAATTTTCAAATCCGAAATTTTCAAATATGAAAGATATTTTAATGAATGAAAAATAAACAGACATATGTACACTCCCTGAAATATGGAGTAAACAGAATTTTCCTTAGGTTTCTCAATTAAGGTCCAAACTTGATTTCTTACGAATTCATTTAGTTCATATTACATAGATATTATCCAATCTTCATCACCCCTGGCTTATTCAGGATTCATTGGTTCAAATTGGGAATGAAATTCAATATGTTAAACTTTATTTCATAAGGAACATCTAGTTCATACTGGTTGATTAACATTTCCAATGAAATCATCACTGGGATGATTCCTAAGTAACAACTAACTTGGATTTTGAAAAACCTGTTCATCAACATAAGGTATAAAATTTTTAGGGGTAAATGTTTCAGAAACATATCTTGAACACTATCCTTGTCTGAAAGATCTTCTATCAATGGTTTGTGATCATTTTTTGAATATATATCAGGAAAATATTTAGGATGTTTGAAAATGAAAGTAACATTTTTATCGAAATTAACATGTTCAGTTTCTTCCAAACATCAAGTGTTTTTATTAAAAACTCTATATGCTTTATAGTTAGTAGAGTAACATAGGAAAATTCCTTCATTGGATTTGGGTGAAAATTTATGTATATTATCCTTGGTATTAAAGATAAATACTTTGCATCCAAAAACGTTGATGTAAGAAACTTTTGGTTTTCGGCGATCCACAACTCTTAAGGTGTTTCAGTAAAAAATGATCTTATTAACAATCGATTTATAGTATCACATGTCGTAATTAAAGCTTCAGCCCAAAAATGATTAGCTATAGAATATCCACTCAACATGGTTCTTGTTACCTCTTGATGAATGTGATTTCTTCTTTCGAAAACACCATTTTGTTGAGGTGTTCTGGGAGATGAGAAGTTGTGAGTAATACCGTTCTTTCTACAAAAAGTTTCAAAATCAGCATTTTCAAATTCTCCACAATGATCACTATGAATAGTTATCAATGGTAGGTTTTTACATTTTTAACTTGAGCTCTAAATACTTTGAAATAAGAAAATGGTTCAGATTTCTTAGCAAGAAAATAGTCCCAACTAAATCTAGTGTAGTCATCAACAAGGAAAAACACATAGTATTTGCCTCCAATACTAGAGTTTGCGTTGGACAAAATAAATCTATGTGCACTAACTATAAGGCATTATAATTTGTAACTTCACTTATAGATTTAAAGAAAGATTTATGTTGCTTTGTATATTTACGAGGATCATAGACTTTTGAAGAATCAATCATAATTTCTGGTAGATCCTAAACATGTTATTTCTTAGAAAGTTTACCTAGATTCCTTAAGTTACACTCTCCTAGTCTCCTATTCCAAATCCATGATTGATCTTCAAATTCACTAAGGCAAGGTAAATCTTTACGTCTACGGTCTTCTAGGTTTAAGGTGTACAATTTCTCATATCGAAGGGTAGAGAAAATAAAATCATCCTTGGAATAGTGAACTAAAGATTTATCATTTCTAAAATTCACAAAGTGACCTTCATAACATAATTGGCTTATGCTTATTAAGATGTGCGTAAGGATTTTTCCAAAAAAGAACATTTGAAAAAATATCTTTACCAAGAAGAATAATGTTACATATACCGACAATTTCTCCTGGAGAGTCATCACCAAAATTTACAATTCCACCTATTGTTTTTAAAATCTTCTTGAAATAGTATTTGTTACCTGTCATGTGCTGGGAACATCCACTATCCTTGTACCATAGGTTGTTTGTACTTCCTTCATTTTCTTGAAAAAGAAAGAGTTAGGCTTTCAGAATCAAAACTTGCTTGGATCCAAAATTATTAGATAAAAAATCTTGGGTAACCATATTTTTTTAGAAAAATTAGCTTTATGAAATCCAAGGGATTGCACTTTATTTAAAGAACTATTTTTCATCCAATGCCCACTACTTTGGCATTTAGTACAAAAAAGGGATCTAGAAGGAACAAAATAATTATTTTTGAAAATAGGTTTTTCATCTAAATAACCTAATCCCGAATTATTACCATGAGGTCAGATCTTAGAATACATCCTGTCCAAATTGTCTTTAACAGATGTAAAATTTTCAAGAAGATTCTTCAAGGAAAATATTTAAGATTTTTATCTCAGGACTAAATTATTATCTTCAGGAAAAATATATTTATAGTTAAGTTTATCCTCTAAAACATATTTTTTCGGAAAACATATTTTTTGGATCCTTAGAAAGTTTATCCTTCTCAGAATTAGCTTCCTCAAGTTTCTTAGAAATATTTTCTAAAACAACATTTTTTCTTATCAAGATCTTTGGAAAGATCTAAAATTTCTTTTGTTAAAATAGATTCCCTATAATTTTCTTTATCAATTTTCTTATAAACTTTACAATTTTTCTTTTCTGACAACTTGGAAAATCTAGAAACTTCATCATAGGAAGGAAAATTATTATCATTATCTGATGAAGAAGTTTCTTCATCTGAAGAAAAACTTCTATCTGGAAAATTTTCACTTAAAGACATATTGGTTAGGGATTTAACAATTTGTACCTTAGCCATAAGAAAATGATTTTGAAATGGAGCTCTGTCTATTAGACCAATATTCTTTTTCCTAGAAGATTCATAATCTGAATGCTCATCAGAAGAATCTCCACCACTGGAACTCCATGTGTCATTGGCTTTCAAGACTTCCTTATGCATTGATCTATAGAAATTCTTCTTGTTTCTTTCAGAATTCATGTCTTTTTGTCTCTCTTCATAGGCTAGGGACAATCAGGCCTAATATGACCAGTTCTTCTACAGTCACTGGATGTAACTTCTCCATATGTCTTATCTTTTCCATCTTTCTTATTATACCTATATTGAATGTTCTTCAATCCAACAATCTTATTCATCATCTGAGAAATATTTCATTACTGATTTTCTGAACTTTCAATTTCACTAGATTCAGATTGAACAACAACCATCTTATCATTAGATGTTGAAATTCCTTCAAGAGTCTTTGCTTTCATATGATTTGAAGTAGTTGTAAAAGCAACACCTCCATTTCCATTCTTCTTCTTAATATTATCAGCATCTCTCTTAATTCTGGTTTCATGTTGAAGAAGAGTTCCAAATAGTTCATCAAGAGAAATCTGAGTAACTTTCTTATTCTCATCTATAGCAGTCCTCTTGGATTCACATCCATTAGGTATGATGTCAATAATCATTTCTACAAGAGCTTCGTCATCTAAACCTTTCTCACCCATGGATTTTAAGATGTTGACAATATTCATAAATCACTGTTATACCATACATAATGGTTCTCTATAAGGAAAGAAGAAACCACGATACTCATTCCTAGGCATTACTCTTCTAGTTTTAATAACATTGGAAGTTCCAAAGTGAGTTACTTCATGATTCTTCCAAATAATATTTTTAGTTTCCTAGGATGAAATCTGGATATATATGTTTCTAGTCATGGAACATAGAAAAGTATTATGTACCTTAAAGTTCAACTAATATTCCACATTTTTTGTATTAGTAAAGGTTCTAAGTTCTTTATTCAGAATCTTATAATCTCCAGTAAACATGATGTAGTTGTCTACACCTATATTTATCACAAAGGTCTTCATTCTATCTGTCAAGTACTCATAGTCATTTCCATTGATGATCGGTGGTCTAGTAGGATTGAGATTATCTAGAGATCCAACATGAATACCTGCCATACTAAAAATGTATTTCCGTCCACAAACCTTATTAGTAATAAAATTTTAAAAACAAATATGAAGAACATAAGAAAAGGAAAATTAAAGCAAGATAACTTATATGTGGATATAAGTATTTCAGAAACATCATCTGGTACCAATTGTAGGATAGAATATGTAAAGATGAGATGCTCAAATACAAGAGGTGGGGGTGAATTGTATACATTAAAAATTTCCTTTGGAACCTTTGAAGTTATGTTTATTGAGGTTAAACAAACATTCAAAAGACCTCTTAAAGAAACCCTTTCTATTTTCATAAAATAAGGATTCTACCTTAATGTGTATAGAATCTATAATATAATCAGAGTAACGGAATTACAAAGTATAAGAAGGTTATACTTTCTAAATTTAACAAATTTAACATACAACAGCAGAATTAAAACAACTTGTAATAGTAAACAAGTAACAATAAGATTCTATTAACCCAAAGAGAAGGGTATCCAACAACCTTGGATAAAGGTTACTTGATTTATACTTTCAAGGATGTCTGTCTTACACAAAACCTAGGTAATCCCTCAATCCGAAGATCAATATCTGTCTTGTTATCCACGCAAGCCCTCAATTTAGATAGAAATTGGAACCTCTGTCTTTCAAACCTGGAAGCCCACGATCAGTATGATCGGAGTCTGCACTAAGCAAGTCTGAACATGTTTTTCATGCCTGATCAAGTTGTTCACAACATCCTCAAGAAGCACTGAGAGTTGTAAGAGCCTCTCTCTTTAGAAATCACTTCACATGTATGTTCACTGTCAAGTACTTTTCTCATTCAAATGAGCTCATATTTATAGGAAAAATTTTCCAATGGTCAGATCCCCTCCAATAATTATATATTCCTTAGATTTCGGAGGGACCTGGACACATGGAAATCATTCAACGGTTAGTATATAACAGATTGTATGACATCATTTCAATTAACAAAAATGATGTTATGAAAAAGATAAATGTTATGTATAAGAAATCATGGAATCTGATAATATTGGAATTAATAATTTGGAAACTTTAACATTATCAAGAAAAAGGATTATTAAGAATAACATTATCAAGAAAACTGAATCATAAGAAAATGTAAATCAGATTGTGAAATAAGTATCTCATTTTTTCTAGAATCGGAATCACAAAATCGGAATCACATATACACCGGAATCAGAATCACAAAACCTAAATCACATATACTCTGGAATCGGAATCACAAAATCGTAATCACATATATACCAGAATCGGAATCACAAAAACTGAATCACATATACTCCAGAATCGGAATCATAAAATCTGAATCACTTATACTACGGATTCAGAATCATAAAAACTGAATGACATATACTCCGGAATCGGAATCATAAAAACTGAATCACATATACACCAAATTCAGAATCATAAAAACTGAATAACATATACACTGGATTCAGAATCATAAAAACTAAATCTCATAAACACCGGAATCGGAATCATAAAAACTGAATGACAAATCTTAATGACAGATCTTGCAAAAATAACTGAATGAAAAAATCGTTATGACGTATCTTATAAGAATAAAATAATGGGAAAATGTAATGATATATCTGAAAGCACAATAGAATGGCCATTACAGATCGTAAAAAAAATACAGAACTTAAGAAAAAGTTTTTGTGATTTTCAAAACATAAAACCATAAGAAGTGGAGAAGTCATAAGATATCCTTATTGAATCAAAAAAAAATTTTGTAATCCTTATCAAAAGGGTAAACTGCACAACATATATTTCAAACCAAAGAATGATGTTTCAACATCTCAACCTATCGAGTTAGATCACATGGACTTATTTGGACCATATTGAGTTTCTAGTATAGGTGGGAAGCTTTATATCTATGTTCATGAAGATGACTACTCAAGATATACTAAGACCTTTTTTTGGAACACAATAGTGAAGAATTCTTTCATTTCAATAAGAATGAAATGACTATATAAAATCATTTTAGTCCTTAAATTAAAACCATAAGAAGTTACCATGGATGTGATTTTGAGAACCAAGAGATTGGATCCTTTTTCTCTAAGAATGGATATAGACATTACTTTTCTACTCCTAGGACACGCCAGAAAATTTGAGTCATAAAAAGAAAAAATTGAACCCTGCAAGGAATTGCTAAACCCATTCACAGTGAGTAAGATCTACTTATATACATTTGGGAAGAATCTGTTGATACTTTATGATACATAATAAATAGAGTTTTGATTAAACCTATCCTTAAGAGAAATCCTTATGAGGAGTGGAAAAATAATAACCCAAGGACAACTACTTCAGTGTTTTTGGTTTCCAATTGTATATTCTTAGCACTAAAGATAATATTAAAATATTTCCCTTCAAGAGGGATGATGATATTTTCCTAGGTTTTGTATTTCTAGTAAATCCTATAGAGTATTCTATAAGAGAACTAAATGTTTGTAAGAATCTATATATTTCATGTTTTATGAGACATATCTGTATGATCCAAATACCTATCTAGAAAATCATGAGGATGATATGTCTAATGTGGACATCAATATTAAATCTTCTAACCATCCTATGAAAAAATCAGGGAAAATTTCAATTTTTGAATTTCTATAGATTAAAGATATGATGATATAGAATATATAGAAGAACATGAAGTGACTAGCCCATTAATTTCTAGACCTATTAGGATTATCAAAAACCATCCTATATATTCTATAATTAGGGATTTAGTCATAGGAAATTAGACTTGATCTTCTCTCAGAAATCATGTTGAACAACATTCTTTTTTGTAATATTATAAACCTATGAACATCAATGACGAATTTTGGGTGATGGATATGTAAAATTAACTAAATCGGTTTGAACGAAACAATGTGTGGAAACTTGTAGATAGACCCAAAGGAAAATTTACTATAGGACCTAAATGGTTGTTCAAGAATAAAGTATATGAAGTAGGTGACATATTAGAAACAAAGATATATAGGTTGCATAAGATTAAAGACAATAACAAGGGCTTGAATATAAAGAATCATTTTCACCAATATCTAGACTTGAGGCCATTTGAATCATTCTTTCCGTTGAAGAAAATCTATATTTCCAATATTATCAAATGGATGTCAAGAGTTCCTTATTAAATTGTTATATAATTAAGGATGTTTTTGTGGAACAATCCCTTAGTTTTTCAAATCCCCACATTCTAAATCATGTTTTTAAATTAACTAAAGAATTATATTATATAAATGATGCTCCAAGATCTTTGTATGATAGTCTCAACACTTTTATTAGTACTAGCGGTATTACAAAATCTATTGTTGATCCTTCGTTTTTATAAAATGAATTTCCAATGCTGTTTTAATAGTAAAAATTTATATTAAAGATATTATTTTTTGGGTTCCACTAAAAATTAAAAATGTTGGGATTTTTCAATAATGATGAAATTTCAATTTGAAATGAGTTTATTCAGTAAAATCATATTTTTTCATGGATTTCAAATATTTAAAAATAAAGAAAATATGGTTTTGATTAAACTTAAATATACTAAGGATCTTTTAATACCAATTTTCTTTGAAATCACTAAGAGTAGTGGAACTCTAATTAGTAAAACTTGTATGTTGGGCCTTGATGAAAATGGTAAATCTTTTGATCAAACCACTTTCTAAAGAATGATTGGGAGTTTAATCTACATAACATCTAATAGGTAAGATATCATGTTCAGTGTGTACATGTGTACATGTTTTCAAGAAAACTTAAATTAATCTCATTTACATAATTTCAAATTTATTTTTTAAAATTTCAAATATTCAACCAATTTGGGTATGATCTATCCTGGAGGAAAACATTTTGATTTAGTGAGTTATTCAGATGCCGAATTTGGTGGCTTTAAGTTATAAAGAAAGAGACCCTCTCGCACATGTCACTTTTTGGGAAATTATCTAGATTCATTGTGTAGTAATAAACGAAATTATATAGCATTATCTATTGCTGAATATGAAAACATTGCTACTTGTAGTTGTCGTGAAAAAAGTTTGTGGATAAATCACACATTACTAGACTATAGATATCAATCTAGACATGTACCTATTGATTGTAATGAAACATGTTCTATTAATATTTATAATAATATGGTTTCACATTATAAATAAACACATTGATGTAGGACATCACTTTTTGATATACCATTATCAAAAAGGGGAAATTCATTTACAATTTAATGGCACTGAACATCAGCTTGGTGACATTTTCTCTAAGCCCTTGTAATCTGAAAGAATGAAATACATCAGACATGAGTAGATACTGATCAATCTATGGGACATTATGTAGTTATTTATTTGATAATTTTTTGTGAAGTAGTTATAAACACACTATAAAAGTCATTCATATAGTTTCATACTGACAGTAACAGACTGAATCTGGAAATGTATTACCTACAATAATAAATTTGTCATACCGACACAATTTTTATGTCGACACTATTGTCATGCCTACACTGAGGATTTTTCTTGCTGATAATCTGTCAGGTTGACACAGACACCATGTCAAGCCGACAACATTAGTGTTACTAAATTCCTATCATGCTTACACCAATGAGTCATTGTTTTTTCCATTTTATAATTTTACTAATATGACATGGTTTCATTTATTTTATTGACCCTTGCGGGATTCAACAATTTTGATAATCCAAAATCATGTTTAATTTTATAATCGGTTTGTTTTTTTGACAATCTACATTAATTGATTTTAATTTCATGACTTTGCTAAAATCAGTTTATAGTATAAAAAGTTTCTATATCAAGGTCAATGTTGCAAGTTACTAGTAAGAAGTCACTAGTGAAAAGATCACTAAGGAAGACCTTACTGATGAAGGTTACCAGTAATAAAGTATACAGTTATAAGGATACTATTGGAAGTCACCGTTTCAAAGGTCATTGTTATAAAGAATACTATTGGAGTACATAACAAAACATACATATGCTCATTCAATGTGATAGGTCACTGTTGAGACAAGGTTGCTACTACAAAGAGTTTCTGTTAGAATTCCACAATCAGACTTATTATAACTTGTGAAGTCTACCATTGACAAGTCTACCATTGATTAGTCTACCATCAGTAAATTCTACAGTTAGTGAAGTATACCATTAGTTAAGTCTACAGTTAGTGAATTCTACTGTTGGTGAAGTCTACCGTTGACAAATCCCACTGTTGGGAAAGCCTACCGCTAGATACGCATACTGTTAGAAGTCTATTGCTGCTTGATCTTTCTATTTAAGATTCTATGGATTGACAGGTTATCGTTACCAGTCTACAGATAACATAATCAATACTTTATCCATTTTCTTGATATTATCATAATGGTCAAATTTGATTGATTTAATGCATCTAACATTAATTAATATTGTTTGTAGGAAAGTCAGGAGACCATATCTTGACAGTACGGGGTACGAGAAAGATTGCATGTGATGTACGTACTCCTATTGTCGGACCTCAAATATGAAAGCAAAATACTAACGAAAAAGGAGATATATATAAAGAATCATAGAGAAAAACAAAGGTGAAACTGTGTCGAGAATGTGAATGAATTACTGAATAATAAGTGGAATAACACTACTATGCATATACTGAAAATCCAAAAGCTTTAGAAATATCTTTTTGAATAACATATTCAAGGTTGTCACTCTATGCTTCATCAACTTTATTATACCAATAAGTCAAATATCTCAGTACCTAGAAGATAGTTCCTTGAAGTTGAGACACTATGTTTTTTGAGACAACATGCAGTGAAGAATTAAACATTTGTTTCCTCAACTGCAAGAAGTCCAGAGCTGATACTCAGACACACAGAGCATTATAAACTCCATCCTAATTTCTCTGGCATTACTATTTTCCTTATGTTATATTTCTGATCAGTGTGTGTTCGTTAAAAACACACACTATCTCTTGTGCTATAACTGGGGGATACAGAAAATCTCCACTCAAAACACTGTCACCTTTGTTTCCCATGCATAACTGTGGAAGAATCCTTTTGAGGCTTGGTTGCCTGTTGTAAAGACCCGCATTTTGAACTGGTTTAAAAAGCAAAGGAATTTGAACTTTTCAATTACTGAACCGGTCGAATTTAAGATCGGGCATCATAATGAGGTTCTGAAGGTTTGGATCCTTCTTTTTAAATGTTTTTGGATGTGGGAGAATGATCATTATGTTTTCCGAGTGTCTTGAAGGGTTTCGAGAGTGTCGGAACCAAAGAAATCTAGTTTTTAAAGGATAGATGAAGGCGCACAGTTGGCACACGGTTTCCCAAACCATACGGACAAAACCGTGCAGCTTAAAATAGGGAGGCAGAGGAGTCCGCACGGACTGCGCACGGTTTCCCCAAACCATGCAACTAGCCCGTCTGGGGTGCCTGGGGTGTCTCGTAGAGGCTGCACATTTTGCGAATGGTTTGGAAAACCATGCGGGTCAAACTGTGTGCAGCCCTCATTTTGGGTTTTGAGATATTTTAAAATAAATTTTAAAATAAAAACCTAAAATCTAATAAACTCCCCCCTCTTCCTCACAGAACCCGCATGAACCCTCCCCCTTGGAGTCGTCGGCCTCGCTCGCGAGCCCTCTTTCGGTCGCACCTCCATTCTCCTCCATTTCTTGGGGATTCTCCTTCCAAATATTCGTGGTAAGCTCCTCCCTCATTCTTTATCCCTAATTGTCCGATTTCAGGGCTTCCCCATACCCTATTTTTCGTTCAACTGAACCCCAGGGTTAGGATGGGTTTGTGATTTCGTGTTCTTCTTTGTTTCTCTTGTTCTAGGTTGATGCGAAGGTTCTGTTAAGACTCCTTTGGGTTAGATTTGGTGTCTACCAACGAAGGTGAGGCAGATCACTGTGATTTTGATCCCCTGGGTTGTTTCCAAGGTAATGGTTTTACTTGTGGCTTATTTTCCCATCTTCTAAATAAGTTCATTTGTAGTTATAAAGGCTTCTTGGTTTGTTTTGGTTTGATGCTTTAGAGTTTTGGTCGTGTTTCGTTTTTTCGGAGCTTAGGCGGCAGGTTTAGTTAGAAAGCACCAAGATCTGGAGTGGATGGATGGATCCTCCTTGAGGTAGGGTCCCTCTCCTTGCCCTTTAATTTAAAGTGAAGAATTTAAAGACTTTAATACTGCACTGTTTCAGTATTTTAATTATTCAAGTTTAGTTTCAATGAAATGATTTTGTGAAAAGATTGTGAATTGGAGGGACAAGATTTAAATATTTTCTTGGTCACTAAACTGACGATTTAATAATAAAACCGCTCGTTCAGAGGTTCACTGTGTTCAATATAAAAGTAGGAAGTATATCCTTATCCTTGCCTGCTAAATTCTTGTTATTCTTTGGTGTTAATTGATGATGTCACGTTTCCTCTGAATTTTACCAAATGGTTAAAGCCTAACCATTGTGATCTTGGGATGAAATGGTTAAACATGAATGAAATTGATTAGGGTGCTGAGACCATGCCTTAGGATAATGGAATAAGCATGACTTAGGTTAATGGAATGGATCTAGTGAATGGGACTTACCAAGGAGGGGTAGTCCATAACACCTCTTTATGCTTTGTAAACCCCTAAATGTCCTTGAAATTATATAAGGGGAATGAAGAATGAATTGGGGGTTTTCCAATGTCGAACATGAGCGGGTTTCTTCATGTACATTATATGAATTTGATCAATATGTTAATGTCTAGATTTTGATACTTAAGAGGATTTTCCTTAAGTATAAATGTGATGAATATGATAAACAATGTGATAGTAATACTTGATATGGTTTTCCTGAAGTATTTTTGTGTATGAATGTGATTATAACCATTTATGTGGATGTGGGCTATATGGTTGTTTGTGAATGTGATATGAATTTTGAAATGAATATGAGTTAATGCCATAAGTATTATATTATAGACATGGTTGTATTTTGAGTGTGCACATACTGATTCCACTTAACAAATGATAATAAAGGTGAGTGTTTGTGGAGGCCACCTAGTTACAGATACATGGTTGGATGGGAGGTAGTTATACCCCGCGCCAGTGTGATAGTACATGTCTGGAAGTGAGGCATTCTTACCCATTTCTAGTTGACTTCTGTTTATGATTACATGTCTGAAAGGGAGGAATTCTTAGCCCTTTCCAGTTGACTTATAGGGATGTTTTACGTGTTTTGATGGGAGGATGTTATACCCCATGCCAGTATTATGAATGTGACAGATGGGAGGCAGTTATACCCCATGTCGGTTGATCAAACATGATGGAAGGGAGGCATTCTTACCGGTTGCCATATCCTTTAGGAATGAGAGGCATTTTTACCTTGTTGCCATTGTATACTAGGGATGAGAGGCATTATTACCTCATGCCCACTATATTCAGCTTATGGGTGGGAGCTATGCTTACCCAACACCATCATTTATAAATATTTTACATGGGTAATTGTAGTGGCATGATCAGACTGATATCCCAGCAATGAGCTGAAGCTGGTATAACCGTCAGGTTTCCATGGGAAACCTGGAAGGGTGTTGTTATTCAATGTTGTCCAGCATATTGAATCCTGCTATACCTGCTTATGGTTTAATTAAATACACACTGTTTGGATTGGGTTAGAAACCGATGGTTCCGGCCTACTATGATTATTATCTCACACCCTACTCAGGCTGCCATTGCACTGGGGTCCCCGAGAAGACCATCATGCTTGCAGGACCTAGGTTGTATGCTGTGTTTTTTGTACCTAATGAGTTAGGAGTAGAGGACCAAGAAGGGGATTGGTATGCTTAAGAGAACATCGTCATACTTTTCTGTCTTTTCTTTTAGTATTTTTTATAAAGAATGCTATATTGTTTCTATTTTTCATACATGTATCATCAATTATACATACATGCATTGTAAACTGGCCTTTTCTACCTTTTATAAAATGGATATTATTCTGCCATTCCTTACTATCTTTCAATTGCTTACTGTCTCCACTACTGAATGATATTTACTCTGACAATACCACTGTGTTACTCTGTTATGAGGGTATAATCTCCCCATTATCACCTCTCGAGACCCTCGCTGCTAGTTGGAAGCCTCTGGCATACGGGGAGGCATGCTTGAGGCCAAGTGGTGACCGGTCCGGCCACCATTTGGATGGTGAGTCGAGCCAGGATGTTACAAAGTTGTATCAGAGGAGTTTCTTTTTTCTGGATTGTTTTACTATTTAGTGACAGTAGACTGGGATAGGAAGGAGATGTAATTTCGTAATAAGATGTGCTCGGGAGTAGCTAACCCGTGTACAGGGAAAAGGAAAATTGCCTCGAATGAAATTTTTATTTACATGATTTTGATTATTACAGTTGATTTGATTTCACCATTGCGTGACACACATGATTTATCCTGATACTGTTGATGCAATTGTGGGTTCTATTTCAGTTACAACCTGATGAGACGGGGGTATGACATCTCATACATCATATAGGCACCTTATAAGAAATTGAATACCATGCATTATTCCATTCCATTTAGGATGCATTAGTTGATGCATGCTGTTGTGATAGGTGTTGTGGTAGTTATTCCATGCTTCTGCGATATAGCATGTTTCTGTGTTACTGCTTCTGATAACATGCTAAGTTCAGTTAATATGGAATTGGTTTCTTTGACCAAATTAAATGATTGCAATTATAATGGTAGACAATTTTTAGTTGTATGGATAATGGGCGCCTTATGGCTGGGAAAGGGTAACCAGCATAATCAGATTTCCCAAAAGGGTTGCTAATGTTTAAATTGTAAAATGAGTGGAAATTGGTTTTGATTAAGGGGATCCAAATGCAAAACTGTAATGTGTATGGGCACTTTACAGATTGGTAGGTGGCCACCCATATGACTGGATGATTTCTTTGAGCATTTTTATTTCTAGAATGTACTTCGTTTCGTCAAATGGGTACCAAATTTCAACCCATGGAGTGTATGGGCGCTTCACGGGTTGGAAAATGTCTACCCGTATTGAATGAGATGGGAGTTTGCTTTGCAAAATTTTAGTACTATAAATGATGTCTAGTTGTGATATGATGTGAATTGGCTTATTGGGACCCTCGTAGGTCGCCTGATTTGATTAAAAGTAAATTATTATGATAAATTTCTGTAATATGACGGTATGTCTGATAAATGTTTCATGGTTAAGAGAGAGTTTGTTGAGACATGACTGCTTTGCTTTGAGCTGTTGTTAAAAATTATCAAGTGCCTAGTGTTTTTTGGTTTTTAAAGGTTACATGATGTGTTGAATTGAATCCTATAAAGTGATTAAAAGAATGAACGTGAATAATATAAATGGCATTGAAACTGAACTTGTAGTGGTGTTTTCTATTGAGACCTTGTGTGGGGGTAGCTGAGTTTCTCTTTGAGTGCCTTGGAATGAAACTTTAGTCATTTTTTTTCGTATGATGATTTCTTTTTAGCAAGGACGTTAAATGTTTGGTTTTTGAGCTGGTGAATTTTGTTGGGCGTGACCAAACACTAGGTTCGACGTTTGTTTTTTGTAAGGGGCTATCTCGCGGTAGGTAGCACCCTTAGAAATTTTGTGCCTTGTTTTACGGTGCGTTTTCTGATGTTTGGTACCATTCATGTGCCGTTGTCCCTTGTAAGACTTCCAGTTTCCAATAACACCATTATTATAAAGGGTGGTCAGGCTTCTTTTGATCTTGTTATGGGCTTGAGAATCAGGTAATGCTCTATAACAGATGGTTAGACATTCCTCGGGCATGGTCAGTTTCTTGTTGATCGTTGACATTTTCATCTTCCTCAGTGATGAAAACTTTCTATGTCATCGTCTTTGTTCATGGTTCTAGGCGTTAATATGAGGTTGGGCTAAATCTCTTGTGCTGCTATGTACGGTCTTGGGTTATCTCTATGGTAGATTGACGTGAGCATTTGAGAATCAAGTTTTCTCAATGCTTGGGATGATTTTCGGAAGACTCGGGGGGTGACACGTCAGTCTTTTTGATTTGGTTTCCTTGTACATTTTGACATGGTGATTCTGTCTTGGAGGAGCGACACACATCTGTTTAAGTGGTTATGAACTAGTTCGCTTAGGATAAACTGGTCTTTTTCTTCTTTTGATGACTGGCACTTCTAAGGTGGGAAGCATCATGCCGATATAGTAAGGTGTGTCCTTCAGGGTAGAAGGAACACCCCAAGAAGGCCCATTTTGGGGATGGTTGGGTTTTGCTCGAATGCCTTTGGGTTTTGGTGGAATGGTTGATGGATGGAATGCCTCAGATGGTGAAAGAAATTGCGATCGGTTTGTGATCTCTGTGTGTTGGTAGGTGAAGCCGAGTTTCTTCTTTAGAGTCAACTAGGGGTGGTTCGACTATTCTACTTTCCATTATTTGGGTATGGCTAACTGGAATATTTTTAAATCATCTTAGTGTACTCTGTTATGTGACGAGCATGTTCCCTATCTTGCTTTCATCCTGAATACACTAAGAGAGCGTCGGTCTTACGCCGTGCTAAAGCTTTAAAGCTGTTGAGATCTTTTGGTTGTTCTCTTTCAGTGTTGTAGGCGGGATGCGTGATTTTTCTCGTGGTTTTATCTTAGAGACGTCACCGGGAGTCGGGTATGAGCATCGGAGAATGTTCTCATTGTAAGTGTGAGATGCCTTAGGAGAAGGCATCGTTGTTCATCTTATTAAGTGTCATCCTTCTAAGTCGGGCGACTTCTTGAATAGTCAGCCGGAGTGTCTTGACATTTTTTCACATGGGTTTTGAGGTCGATGGGGAATCAACCATTTTATCATTTCAAAATCACACTAGGTGTGCTGTTGGAACTCTTGGGTGTGTTTTTGAAAGACAGTTCCAAAGGTGTTGGAGCGGTGGTTTGTGTTTTGACAGCTTAATGGTAAAAATCTATGGTGGGAAGTAATTTTGATTGCTTGCCAAGCGACATGTTGATAGGATTCTGTCTCTATTATGACAGGCTCGGGGAAGAGTCTTCTGTGTGTCTCGGTTGGAAAATGAGTGTTGTCACGGGTGTTGACGACTTAAGTTTCGTGTGCTTAAGTGGGTGTTCATTGGTGCATGGGACGTTTGGAAATGTGACACGATCGTTTGAGCGAAGATTCATGACCCGTGTAGGTCAAGTGAGGTGTGTGTTGTTCCCGATGGCTTCTCGGGGATGAGATGTTCTAAGGTTGGAAGGTTGCAATGACCCGCATTTTCAACCCGATTAAAAAGCGAATGAATTTGACCATTTCAATTACTGAACTGGTCAAATTTAAGATCGGGCTTCGGAATGAGATTCTGAAGGTTTGGATACTTTTTTTAAATGTTTTTGGACATGGGGAAATGCCTGTTAACTTTTCAGAGTGTCTTGAAGGGTTTTGGGAGTGTCAAACCAAAAGAAAACTGGTTTTTAAAGGACAGATGAAGGCGCAAGGTTGGCACATGGTTTCCCAAACCGTGCAGCCCAAACCGTGTAGCTTAAAATAGGGAGGTTGAGGAGTCTGCACGGCCTGTGCACGGTTTCCCCAAACCGTGCGACCAGCCCGTGTGGGGTGTCTATGGTGTCCAGTAGAGGTCGCACGGTTTGTTCACGGTTTGGAAAACCATGCGGTTCAAACCGTGTGTGGCCCTCCTTTTGGGTTTTTTGATATTTTAAAATGAAATTTAAAATAAAAACCTAAAATCTAATAAATTATCCCCTCTTCCGCACAGAACCCACATGAACACTCTCCATTGGAGCTGTCGGCCTCACGCGCGAGCCCTCCCTCGGTCGCACCTGTTTTCTCTTCTGTTTCATGGCGATTCATCTTCCTAATCTTTTTGGTAAGCTCCTCCCTCGTTCCTCCTCTCTAATTGGCTGATTTTAGGGATTCCCCTTCCCCTATTTTTCATTCGGATGAATCCTATGATTAGGATGGGTTTGTGATTAGGGGTTCTTCCTTGTTTCTCTTGTTCAAGTTTGATGTGAAGGGTCCGTTGGTACTCTTTTGGGTGAGATTCGGTGTCCGCCGCCGAAGGCGAGGCGGATCGCGGTGAATTCGATCTGCTGGTTTGTTTTGAAGGTAAGTGTTTTACTCGTTCCTTTTTTTACTAGCTTCTAAATAAGTTCTTTAGTAGTTCTAAAGGGTTTCTTGGTGTGTTTTGGTTTGGTGTTGTGGAGTTTTGGTCGTATTTTGGGTTTCTAGAACTTAGGCGGCAACTTTAGTTAGAATGATCCAAAAGCCGGAGTGTACGGATGGATCCACCTTGCAGTAGGGTCCCTCTCCTTTCCTTTTAATATAATGTAAATCATTAAAAGAGTTTAATACTGCAATGTTTTAGAATTTTAATTATGCATGTTTAGTTTCAATTAAATGATTCTGGGCAAAGAGTGTGAATTGCAGGGACAAGATTTAAATGTTTGCTTGGTCACTAAACTAACGATTTTATGATAAAACCCCTCGGTCAGAGGTGTGATGTCTTCAAGATAAAAGTAGGAAGTAGATCCTTATGCTTGCCTGCTAAATTCATCTTATTCTTTGGTGTTAATTGATGATTTCATGTTTCCTCTGAATTTTACCAAATGGTTAAAGATTGATCGTGGCAATATTGCGATGAAATGGTTAAACTTGATTGAAATGGATTAGGTTGGTGAGACCATGCCTTATGACACCGGAATAATCATGGCTTATGTTAATGGAATGGATCTAGTGAATGGGATTTACCAAGGAAGGGTAGTCCATAACACCTATTTATGCTTTGTAAACCCTTAAATATCCTTGAAATGATATAAGAGGAATGAAGAATGAATTGGGGGTTAGCCAATACCGTACATGAGTGGTTTTCTTCATGTACCTTATATAAATGTGATGAATATGTTAATGTCTTGATTTGGACACTTAAGAGGAGTTTCCTTATGTATAAATGTGATGAATGTGATAAACGATGTAATAGTGATACTTGAGCTGGTTTGCCTTAAGTGTTTATGTGTATTAATGTGATTATAACCATTTACATGAATGTGGGCTATATGGTTTTTTGTGAATATGATATGACTTTTGAAATGATTATGAGGTAATTCCATATTTATTATATTATAGACATGGTTGTATTGTGAGTTCACAATGCTGATTCCACTTAACGAATGATAATAAAGGAGAGTGTATGTTGAGGCCACCTAGTTACAGATACGTGGTTGGATGGGTGGCAGTTATACCCCAATCCAATGTGAGAGTACATGTCTGGAAGGGAGGCATTCTTACCCCTTTCCAGTTGACTTCAGTTGATGATTACATGTCTGGAAGGGAGGCATTCTTACCCTTTTCAAGTTAAATTATCTTGATGTTTTACGAGTTTGGATGGGAGGCGGTTATACCCCATGCCAGTATTATGAATGTGACAGATGGTAGGCAGTTATACCCCATGCCGGTTGAATGAACGTGATAGAAGGGAGGCATTATTACCCCTTCCTAGTATCTTTTAGGTACGAGAGGAATTTTTACCTCATTTACATTGTATACTAGGGATGAGAGGCATTCTTACCTCGTGCCCGCTATCTTCAGTTGATGGGTGGGAGGAATTCTTACCCCATGCCATATTTTATAAATATTTTACATGGGTAACTGTAGTGGCACGATCAGACTGATATCTCTACAATGAGCCAAAGCTGGTATAGACGTCTAGTTTCCTTGGGAAACATGGATGGGTGTTGTTATTCTATGTTGTCCTGCTTATTGAATCTTGCTATACCTACTTACTATTTAATTAAATACACACTATCTTGATTGGGTTAGACATTGGTGGTGTCGGCCTACTAAGATTATTTTCTCACACCATACTCGGGCCGCCATTGAATTGGGGTACTCAAGTAGACCTTCTTGCTTGCAGGACCCAGTTTTTATGATGTGTTGTTTGTACTTGAGGAGTTAGGAGTAGTGGACCAAGAGGGGGCTTGGGATGCTTAGGGGAACATTGTCGGACTTTTCTGTCTTTTCTTTTAGTATTGTTTATAAATCATGCTGTATTATTTCATATTTTTCATATATATATCATCAATTGTACATATATGCATTGTAAACTGGCGTTTTCCACCTTTTATAAAATGGATATCATTATGTCTTTCCTTACTGTCTTTCAATTGCTTACTGTTTCTGCTACTGAATGATATTTACTCTGACAATACCGCCATGTTACTCTGATATGAGGGTATGGTCTCTCCACTATCACCTCTCGAGACCCTCGCTGTTATTCGGCAGCCTCTAGCATACAAGGAGACGCGCTTGAGGCCATGTGGTGACCGGTCCGACCACTGGTTTGATGGTGATCCGGGACGGGATGTTACAATGTGGTATTAGAGGAGTTTCTTTTTTCTGGTTTGTTTTACTATTTGGCGATAGTAGATAGGGACAGGAAGGAGATGGAATTTGGTAAAAAGCTGTGCTCAAAAGTAGCTAACCCATGTACAGGGAAAATCCAAATTACCTCGAATTAAATTGTTATTTAAATGATTTTGATTATTACGGTAGATTTGATTTCATAGTTGGGCGACGCACATGATTTATCCGGATACTGTGGATGCAATTGTGGGTTCTATTTCAATTGAAACCCGATGGGACGAGGGTATTCCATCTCATACATCATATAGGCACCTTGTAAAAAATTGCATACCATGCATTATGCCATTTCACTAAGGATGCATTAATTGATGACTGCTATTGTGATAGGTGTTGTGGTAGTTATTCCATGCTTCTATGACATTGCATGTTTCTATGTTACTGCTTCTGATAACATGCTATGTTCTGTTAATATGGAATTGGTTTCTTTGACCAAATTAAATTATTTCAATTATGAAAGGAGCCAATTTTCAGTTGTAATGTGTATGGGTGCCTTATGGATGGGAAAGGGTAACGGGTGTAATCATATTTCCAAAAAAAGGACGCTAAATTTTAAATTGTAAAATGAATGGAAATTGGTTTTGATTAAAGGGAGCCAAATACGAAACTGTAATGTGTATGGGCGCTTTATAGATTGGTAGGTGGCCACCCATATGACTGGATGATTCTTTTGAGCATGTGTATTTCTGGAATGTACTTCATTTTTATCTAATGGGATCCAAATTTCAACCCATGGAGTGTATGGGCGCTTCATGAGTTGGAAAATGAAATCCCATAATGAATGAGATGGGATCTTTCTTTGCGAAATTCTTAGTTGTGTAAATGAGGTCTGGTTGTGATCTTATGTGAATTGGCTTGTTGGGACCCTCGTAGGGCACTTGATTTGTTTAAAAGGAATTTATTATGATAAATTGCCAGAATATGATGGGATGTATGATAAATGTTTTATGGTTAAAAGGGAGTTTTTTGCGACTTGCCTTCTTTTCATTGATCCATTGTTAAAAATGATCAAGTGCATTCTGTTTTTTTGTTTTGAAAGGTTACATGATGTTTTTAATTGAAACTTTTAATGTGATTAAAATAATTAACGTGAATAATATAAAGGGCTTGGAAAAGTAACATGTAGTGGTGTCCTCTTTTGAAACACTGTGTGGGGGTCGCTGAGTTTATCTTTCTTAAGGGGATATCTCGTGGAAGGTAGCACCCTTAGAGCTTTTGTGCCTTGTTTATATTGTGAGTGTTTTGATTTCTGGTATCGTTCGGGTGTCGTTGTCCCTTGTAGTACTTCCAATTTCCAATGACACCATTGTTCTGATGGGTGGTTATGCTTTTTTTGATCTTGTTAGGGGCTTGAGAATCAGGTAATGCTCTGTAACAGATGGTTAGACATGACTTAGGCATGGTCGGTTTCTTGTTGATCGTTTGACCATTTCTTCTTCCTCAGTGATGACAACTTTCTATGTCATCTTCCTTGTTCACCGTTATAGGGGCAATACGAGTGTGGGATAAATCTCTTGTGTTGTTTTGTACAGTCTTGGGTCATCTCTATGATAGAGTGACTTGAGCATTTGAGAATCAAGTTTTCCCAATTCTTGGGATTATTTTTTGAAGACTCGGGTGGGTGACACGCCGGTCTTGTTGCTTTGATTTCCTTGTACATTTCGACATGGTGATCATGGCTCAGAGGAGCGACACACGTTTGTTTAAGTGGTTATGAACCAGTTATCTTAGGATAAACTGGTCGTTTTCTTCTTTTGATGACTGGAACTTCTAAGGTGGGAAGTGTCATGCCTGCTTAGAAAAACGTGTCCTTATGGGTATAAGAACACTCCAAGAACGACCATTTTAGATATGGTCGGGTTTTGTTAGAATGCCTTTACGTTTTGGTGGAATGTTTGATGGATGGAATGCCTCAGATGGTGAAAGTATTTATGATCAGTTTGAGATCTATGTGTGTTGGCATGTGAAGTCGAGTTTCTTCTTTAGAGTCGACTAGGGGTGGTTCGACTGTTCCCCTTTCCAGTTTTTGGGTATGGCTAAATGGAATCTTTTTAAATCTTTTATGTGTGCTCTGTTAGGTGACGAGCATGTCCCCTATCTTGTTTTCATCCTGGATGCACTAAGAGAGTGTCGGTCTTACGCCACGCTAAAGCTTTAAAGCTATTGAGCTCTTTTGGTTGTTCTCTTTCGGTGTGGTACAAGGGATGCATGGTTTCTCTCGGGGTTTTATCTTAGAGACGTCACCGGGAGTTGAGTATGAGCATCGGAGAATGTTCTTGTGGTAATTGTGAGATGCCTTGGGAGAAGGCATCGTTGTTCAGCTTATTAAGTTCCAGCCGTCTAAGCCGTGTGACTTCTTGAATAGTCAGCCGGAGTGGCTTGACCCTTGTTCACTTGGGTTTTGAGGTCGACGGGGAATCAACCATTATATCATTTCAAAATCACATTAGGTGCATCGTTGAAACGCTTGGGGAATGTTTTTTAAAGATAGTTCCATAGGTGGTGGAGCGGTGGTTTCAGTTTTGACCACCTAAGATTAAAAATATAATGTGGGAAGTACCTTTGATTGGTTTCCTGGCGAGATGATGATAAGATTGTGTCTCTGGTTTGACGGGCTTGGGTAAGATTCATCTGGGTGTTTCAGTTGGAAAACAAGCATTGGCTCGGGTGTTGACAACTTAAGTGTCGTGTGCTTAAGTGGGCGTTCGTTGGTGTGTGGGACGTTTGGAAACGTAGCGCGATCATTTGAGATAAGCGTCACGACCCTTGTAGGTCGAGTGAGGTGTGTGTTGTTCCTGATGGCTTCTCGAGGACGAGAAGCTCTAAGGTGGGAAGGTTGTAATGACCCGCCTTTTGAACCAGGTTAAAAAGAAAATGAATTTTAACTTTTTAGTTACTAAACTAGTCGAATTTAAGATTGGGCTTCAGAATGAGATTCTGAAGGTTTGGATCCTTCTTTTTAAATTTTTTTGGACATGGGTGAATGCCCATTAATTTTTCCGAGTGACATGAAGGGTTTCGGGAGTGTCAGACACAAAGACAGCTGGTTTTTAACGGATAGCAGAAGGTGCACGGTTGGCGCATGGTTTCTCAAACTGTGCGGCCCAAACCGTGCAGCTTAAAATAGGAAGACAGAGGAGTCCGCACGGCCTGTACACGATTTCCCCAAACCATGCGACTAGCCCGTACAGGGTGCCTGGGGTGTCCAGTTGAGGCTGCATGGTTTGCACATGGTTTGGCAAACCTTGCTGGTCAAACCTTGTGCGGCCCTCCTTTTGGGTTTTTAGATATTTTAACATTTAATTTAAAATAAAAACCTAAAATCTAATAACCTCTCCTCTCTTCCTCACAGAACCCACATGAACCCTCCCCCTTGGAGACAACGGCCTCGCCGCAAGCCCTCCCTTAGTCGCACCTCCTTTATCCTCCTTTTCTTGAGGATTCTTCTTCCAAATCTTCATGGTAAGATCCTCCCTCCTCCCTCCTCCCTACTTGGATGATTTTAGGGATTCCTGTTGCCCTGTTTTTTATTCGTCCGAACCCTAGGGTTAGGATGGGTTTGTGATTTCATGGTCTTTCTTGTTTCTCTTGTTCTAGGTTGATGTGAAGGGTCTATTGGGACCCCTTTGGGTGAGATTCGGTGTCTGCCGCCGAAGGCGAGGCAGATCGCGGTGAAATTTTGACCCGCCGGTAGTTTCCAATGTAAGTGTTTTACTCGTGGATTGTTTTACCAGCTAATAAATAAGCTCTTTAGTAGTTATAAAGGGTTCCTGGTGTGTTTTGGTTTGGTGCTTTGGAGTTTTGGTCGTGTTTCGGGTTTCCAGAGCTTAGGCGGCAGCTTTAGTTAGAAAGTGCCAAGAGCCGGAGTGGACAGATAGATCCACCTTGAGGTAGGGTCCCTCTCTTTTCTCTTTAATTTAATGTGAATCATTTAAAGAGTTTAATACTTCACTGTTTTAGTATTTTAATTATGCAAGTTTAGTTTCAATTAAATGCTTCCGTGAAAAGAGTTTGAATTTCAGGGAAAATATTTAAAATATTGCTTGGTCACTGAACTAACGATTTAATAATAAAACCCCTCGGTCAGAGGTGCACTGTCTTCAAGATAAAATTAGGAAGTAGATCCTTATGCTTTCCTGCTAAATTCTTGTTATGATTTTGTGTTAATTGATGATGTCATATTTCCTATGAATTTTACCAAATGGTTAAAGCATGATCATTGCGATCTTGTGATGAAATAGTTAAACATGAATGAAATGGATTAGGATGGTGAGGCCATGCCTTAGGATAATGGAATAATCACAATTTATGTTAATTGAATGGATCTAGTGAATGGGACTTACCTAGGAGGGGTATTCCATATCACCTCTTTACGCTTTGTAAACCCCTAAATGTCCTTGAAATGGTATAAGAGGAATGAAGAATGAATTTGGGGTTAGCCAATGCCGTACATGAGCGGGTTTCCTCATGTACCTTATATAAATGTGATGAATATGTTAATGTCTTGACTTGGATACTTAAGAAGAGTTTCCTTAAGTATAAATGTGATGAATATGATAAACATTGTGATAGTAATAGTTGAGATTGATTGTCTTAAGTATTTTTGTGTATGAACTTGATTATAACCATTTACGTGGATTTAGGCTATATGGTTATTTGTGAATGTGATATGACTTTTGAAATTCTTATGAGCTAATTCCATAAGTATTATATTATAAACATGGTTGTATTGTGAGTGCACACAAGCTGATTCCACTTAACGGATGATAATAAAGGCGAGTGTATGTTGAGGACACCACGTTACAGATACGTGGAGGGATGGGAGGCAGTTATACCCCTTGCCAGTGTGACAGTACATGTATGGAAGGGAGGCATTCTTAACCCTTGATAGTTGATTTCTGTTGATGATTACATGTCTAGAAGGGAGGCATTCTTACGCCGTTCCAGTATACTTCGAGTGATGTTTTACATGTTTGGATGGGAGGCAGTTATAACCCATGCCAATATTATGAATGTGAGAGATGGGAGGCTGTTATACCCCATGCCGGTTGAATGGACGTGATGGAAGGGAGGAATTCTTACCCCTTTCTAAAATATTTTAGGAACGAGAGTCATTTTTACCTAGATTCCATTGTATACTAGGGACAAGAAGCATTCTTACCTCGTTCCCGCTATCTTCAGCTAATGGGTGGGAGGATTTCTTACCCCACACCATCTTTTATAAATATTTTACATGGGTAACTGTAGTGGCATGATCAGACTAAAATCCCAGCAACAAGCCAAAGCTGGTATAGCCATCAGGTTTCCATGGGAAACATGGATGGGTGTTGTTATTCTATGTTGTCCTACATATTGAATCCTGCTATACCTTCTTACTATTTAAATAAATACACATAGTCTGGATTGGGTTAGACACCGGTGGTGATGGCCTACTGAAATTATTATCTCAGACCCTACTTGGATCTCCATTGCAATGTGGTTCCCGAGTAGACATTTTTTCTTGCATGACCTAGGTTGCATGTTGTTTTGTTTTTACCTGGGGAGTTAGGAGAAGAGGACCAATCAGGGGCTTGGGAGTCTTAGGAGAATGTCGTCGGACTTTGTTGTCTTTTCGTTTAGTATTGTTTATAAATCATGATGTATTGTTTACTATTTTTCCTAAATGTATCATTAATTGTACATATATGCATTGTAAACTGGTGTTGTCCACCTTTTATAAAATTAATATTATTCTGTCTTTCCATCTTGTCTTTCAATTGCTTACTATTTCTGCTACGAAATGATATTTACTCTGACAGTACGGCTGTGTTACTCTAATATGAGGTTATAGTCTCCCCACTATCACCTCCTGAGACCCTCGCAGCTAGTCGGCAGCTTCTAGATTACATGGAGATGCGCTTGAGGCCATGTGGCGACCAGTCTGGCCACCGGTTTGATGGTGAGTCAGGCCAGGACGTTACAATTTTTTTCCCACGTTGAACTGTGGTAGAGGTTGTGGAACCTGGACAATTTAAAAACTATTGTAAATCATGAAATAGGTTGTGTATCAAGTTGATTTATATAAACTGCTTGGTGGAATGTGATCACTAAGTGGAAAAGATTAGGTATCTGCTTGGGACTGAACGTCTTGTTTACATTTTTGTGCTAATCTTCAAATACTCTATTTTATTTTATCCACTGATTATATTTTTCAAAGAAAAAAAATTGTTTTTACATTCACTCTGTGTGTTAGTTTGGTTAGTGTGTATATATTCTGATTCAAAAAACCTATTTCAAAAGATGAATTAGTGATTGAATTGATTCAACTGAGGACTAATCAACCATAGAGAAACTTGTTGATCAATTAAACATTTATTTCTCTACTACCTTAATTGACAGGGCTGTTTTGAATTGTGGATTTTAATCATAATGTTTTTAACAGAAATTTTACTTAGAACTCAATTAACCCCCTATTGAGTATCCACTCCGACCATCATTTGGTATCAGAGGATTTTATTTTCAATTATTGACACACTTTCCATTGTGATTTTAGTTGTATCTTAAAGATCATAAAATTTCTGTCATAACTAAATTTTCAGTTCTTTTAAATTATATGTAAATATGGAAATAAGAGTTGAGGGTGATGCTACTAACACGACACCTTTCTTTAATGGTAATAACTATGCTCAGTGGAAATTAAAAATGAAAATGTTTGTAGAGAGAATGGGACCTAAAATCTGGGATACAATTGACAAACAACATGTATTACCTGCTACTACTAGGGACACATGGTCTCAATTGACTAAAGATACATATAATTATAACTATTAAGCATTGGATGTCTTGTAATGATCACTAGGTGATGATGAATTCAATAGAATATGTTCTAGTAAAACTACATACGAAATTTGTGATACTTTACCTATTTCTCACGAGGGAAGAACTAATGTTAATGAAATGAGACTAAATACAAACACTATTAAATATGATAAGATTAAAATGATGTCAGATGAACTTATCACTGAAAATTATCTCAGGTTCAATGAAATAGTGAACACTATGAGTCTTCTTGGAAAAAAATGGACATCAAGGACCAAATCAAGAGACTTCTTTGTTGCCTACGTGATAGATGGAGAGGAACTTCTGTTTCAATTCAGGAATCTTGTGATATAAGCAAGCTTCCCGTGAAGGAACTAATTGGAATGATTATGATGTATGAAGAATAACTTAAAGTGAATCAAGAAGTAGAAGAAGAATGAAGAAAGAAGTTAGTAGTATTCAATACTTCAACCTCAAAGAGAAATGGCAAAGAAAATGATCACGTTCCTGTAGATAGTTCCATTAGTGAAGAGTCTGATTCCGACACTGATGAGGAGATTGTTCATCTAGAAAGAAGGTTTAAAAAAAATTATCGAAATAAAAAATTATTTTGGATTTCAAAATACAAGGGAAAGTATGATAGTAAAGGAAAATGGAATAAATACATAAAATGGAATGTCAAATCAAATGAAATAATCTGTTATGAGTGAAAATGATAAGGTCATGTGAAGGCAGACTACCCCAAGATAAAATTTAAGAAGAAATATGAAGATAAGGGAAAGGGTTCTAAAAAGGATACAAAAGCTACTTGGAGTGCTTCAGAAGACACCTCCCATGGATCATATACTTCTAATAGTGAACAGAACCATCATGAAAACTTATGTTTCATGACAGAAACATCTGAGGTAACACTATACTCTCTCATACATAATGCCTATTATTCTATGAATAAGAGTGAGTCACATAATGATGATGATATGACTAAGGATGAACTATTTAAATATTTTGAAATGCTTGAGGATACATTCAATGAGATCAAGGGAAAATATAAATCATTAAAGAGACAGCTTGATTTAAATTCAAATCATAAGTCAAATCTGGATATTGAAAAATAGAAATTCTCCAAGCTATTAAAAGAAAAAACTAAATATAAATTATCCAATTAAAAATTAAGAAATGATCTTGAGAAGATTACAGTAGGTAGAGATACCTTGACTCAGTTACTAGGAAAACATATTGTCCCAAAAATAAAACTGGTCTAGGATATCAACCCGGACATAGAAGGATGATTAAAACAAAACTTATTCCTAAATCTGGGAAATTCATAACTAGTTTAAGTTCCGGACCATTTCATGAAAAACAATTCTCTATAATAACAAACAAAGAGTTTATGTCTCAAAATATATCTTCTGAATTTAGGAAATTTGTGAGACAAGTATTGGTTCCCAAACTTTTACTTGTTAACCACTCAGGACCCATGAAAATCTAGCTTCCAAAGTTACCACATGCCTAATCTATTTTGCGGGGATGTTTTCTAAAGAGTTCATGTAAGTTATTGTGGTACTTGGACAGTGGATGTTCAAGACCTATGATGGGATATTACTCTTGCTTCAAGAGCCTAATCAAAGTTGATGGTGGACATGTAATTTTTGGTGACAATGCAAATGGAACAATCGTCGGCTTAGGAAAAATTGGTAACCCTAATACAATATTAATTTCCAAAGTACTTTTTGTTGATGGATTAAAGTAAAATATACATAGCATCTCTCAGTGGTGTGATAATGGTTTTAATATCAAATTTGAAAATGTTTCATGTAATGTTTTTAATTATAAAAATGATTTTATATTTATTGCTCTTATAAATGAGAATGTTTATGATGTTGACATAAATTCCATAGCCCAGAAAAAATTTTCATGTTCAAATGCTTATCATAAGGAATCATGTCTATGGCACAAAATATTAGGACACTGCAATGTGCACTCACTGAGGAAACTGACTAGGAAAGGTTTAGTAAGAGACATACCTAAATTATAATTCCCTCTTAACAAAGTGTGTAATCCTTTTCAAAATTGAAAAGCATCAAAAAAATTCTTTCAAACCAAAGAAAGAAGTTTCTACTTCTCTACTGCTTGAATTTGTTCACATGTATTTTTTTGGACCATATAGAGTTTCAAGTTTAAATGGAAAGCACTATATTTATGATAATTTAGATTATTTTTCGTGGTACACTTGGGTATAGTTTTTGGCTCACAAAAGTGTATCTTGTTATTATTTTTTGAAATAATCCATGTCTGTAGAAAATATTAGTGGACTTAGAATTATGACCTTCAGAAGTGATCATGGCAATGAGTTTTAAAATCAGAAGTTTGCATTCTATTGCTGACACAAAGGATATAGTCAAAACTTCTCTGCTCCTAGAACACATCAACAAAATGGAGTCATGGAATGAAGAAATAGGACCCTTTAAGAAATTTCTAGGGCAACGCTCAATGAGTATGATTTGCTAAATTATTTTTGGGATGAAGCTGTAAATACAGCTTGTCATACCATCAATAGATTCTTTATTAGAAATGTACTTAAGAAGAAAACTTATGAACTTTGGAACAATATGAAGCCTAAGGTTAACTACATTGGAGTTTTTGGCTGAAAATTCTTAATCATAGACACTAAGGGCAATCTTGACAAGTTTTCCTCCAAAAGTGATGAAGGAATTTTCCTAGGTTACTCAATCTTGAGTAAACCCTATAGAGTATTTAATAATAAGAAATAATGTGTTGAAGAATCTGTTCATGTCAAATTTTATGATACTTATCCAAATGAACCAAAATCTTATCTACAATATCTTGAGGAAGATATGTCAATTAGGGACCTCAATGATAATGATAGTGAATCCCCTTTAAAAGTAACCAGTTCTAGGAATCATCCAAAATCTGCACCTATTGAGTTTGAACCAATAGAAAATCATGTGGAATCTAGTTCATCTATTTCTAGATGTATTATAACTCTCAAGAATCATCATTTAGATGTTATAGTAGGTGATTTAAATCAAGGGACACAATCTAGAGCTTCTCTGAGAAGCCAGGTTGAACATCATGATTTTCTTTTACAACTTGAACCCAAAAAAATTAATGATTCTATCAATTATTAATTTTGGTTGATGGATATTCATGAAGAATTAAATCAATTTGAAAGAAACAAAGTCTGGGAACTAGTTTAAATACCTAAGGACACCTTGAAAATAAGCACTAAATGGGTTTTTAGGCAAAAATTTTATGAGTCTGGAAATATAGTCAGTAACTATGCTAGGTTAGTTTCACAAGGTTACAGTCAAGAGAAAGGAATATACTATAATGAGATCTTTCAGCCTATATCTAGTTTAGAGGCAATTAGGATACTACTTGCTTATGTATCTCATCTGAATTTTAAACGTTATCAAATGGATGTTAAAAGTGATTTTCTAAATGGGTATATATTTGAGGATATGTTTGTTGAACAACCCATTGGTTTTAAAAATCACCATTTTCCAAATCATGTTTTTAAAATCTCAAAAGCTTTATACGGTTTAAAAAAGCTCCAAGAGCATGGTATGATAGGCTCAACTCTTTTCTTATTTCAAAAGGTTTTACCCAGGGAGTAGCTGATCCTACTATCTTCATTAAAAGAATTTCCAAATATGTTTCGATAGTAAAAATTTATGTATATGATATTATTTATGGATCTTCTAATAATTCTTTATGTATTTATTTTTTAAAAATAATGAAAAATGAGTTTGAAATGAGTTTAATGGGAGAACTTAAATTTTTCCTTGGATTTATTTTTTTTCAAAATAAAGATGGTGTTATTTTGAATCAAAGTAAATATATGAAGGATATTTTAAAATGATTTTATGATGGTAGTAAAGGTAGTGATACGCCTATGATAACCACTTGTAAGTTTGATGCAGATTAAGCTGGAGAACCTGTGGATCAAGCCTACTACATAGGTATGATAGGCAGTCTGCTCTATCTTACAGTTAACAGACCTGATATCATTTTTAGTGTATGCATGTGTGATTGCTTTCAGGATAATCTCATTGAATCCCATCTAAATATTATCAAAAGGATTTTCAAATATCTCAAATATACTCCAAAATTAGGTATATTTTATCCAAAAAGACAATCATTTGATCTGATAACTTATTTTGATGCTGAATTTGCTGGTTTCAAGTTAGATAGAAAAAGCACCTATGGAACATGCCACTATTTAGGCAAGTCACTAGTATCATGGTGTAGTAATGTATGTAATTCTGTTGAATTATCTACTACCAAAACAGAATATATAGCGGCTGGTAGTTGTTGTGCTCAAATTATGTAGATAAAACACACATTAATATAATATGAATATCAATTCAAACATGTCTCTATAAACTGTGACAACACAAGTGAAATTAAAATTTCTAAAAATCTAGTATCTCATGCTTGTACAAAACATTTTTATGTAAGACATCACTTCTTGAGAGATCATTGTCAAAGAGGTGATATCATTCTTGAATTCATTGGCACTGAACATCAATTGGTTGATATATTCACAAATCCATTAAATTCAGAGAGGTCAAAATCCATCAAACAAGAATTAGGGATGATTAATTTCAACTGTCAGAACCTCACTGTTGAACCTCAACATTGCACCTCACTATTAGCACCTCACTGTTAGCACCTCACTGTTATAACCTCACCGTTGAACCTCACTTTTGAAACCTCACCATTGAACCTCAATATTAGAACCTCACCATTGATCCCCACTATTAGAACCTCACCATTTAACCTCAATGTTATCACCTCACTTTTAGCATCTCACTGTTAGAACCTCACCGTTGAAACTCACTGTTAGAACCTCACCGTTTCACCTCACTGTTAGCACCTCACCATTAGAATATCAATGTTAGGTACCTCATTGACAGACCGTACCGTTACTTCATATTTTATGTGGGAATCTGAACCGTTTTATTAGTTTTTTTCTTTTCTTTGAATTGTTTTTTTCTTAAATCCCTAAATTATAAAATTATATTACAAACACATTTCGATCCACTATCTTCCTCACTCTCTAACCCCCACATTCAAAATCCATTAACCATAACATTCCGCTGAACACTCAAAACACCTAGAACCTCAATGGCAAGTGTCAAGTGACATTCGACTGATGATGGAGATGTGCCATGTCCTATGAAACCATGAACTGATTCCAGTGGTGGCGGTAATATATCAATTGAGCCTGTTAACTCGCATCTGTCAAAGAGGACCACTAAAGTTGAAAAGGAGTTAAGTGAGGTTTGGTTGATCTCGAGAAAATCCTTAGTGCTAGAGGCACAAGAGGCTCAAGGATGGGTGGAGTGATTTTCCAACAATAATGGACCGTACTACCCGAGGATAGTCAAATAATTCTACAAATATTTGAAATTCGAGAAGTCATGTCATGAAAACAGACTGGTGTTAAGGGTAAATGGGACCGAGGTAACCTTTTCATCTTCTGAATGAGATTAATGTCTAAGGGTACCTCATGTCAGTATTTGTGAGTACTATTCTGGAGTGATTCGTCCAGACCGTGATATTTTTTGACATAAGAAAGCATTGGAAGAGCTGACAGGAAATGGAACCTCAAGGAAGGTGATTGCTGCTGAAATTAATTGAAAGGATATACATTTGTTTAAGTTTATCCAACATGTGATAAATCCTAGTAGAAGGGACTTCACTATGTTGATGTATAACGACATATTTATATTGTATTTTCTAAAGATGGATATAATATCAACCTGTATAGGTTGCTGGTGGCTCAGTTGGAAGACTTGACAAACCCATGTTCTAAATTAAATGCTCCATTTCATGCCAAACTAATTTCTGGGATGCTAATGGTTGAGGGAATTGTTGGAGATATAGAGGGAACAATTGTAGCCAAGAATAATTTCTGTATATCTAATAGAGTCTGCATGTTCATGAAGATCGGATGGAATCCCTGGAGAAGAGAATAGGTAAATGATGAAGGGATGATTTGTGAGATGTTTGACCTTGAAAATAATCCTCCTTGGTGAAATGATAAGAGTGATCCAGGTTTGAAGCCTGATGAGGTTGAAACTGTATATTATGATGAAGAAGTAGAGGAGGTTGTGGAACTTCAGAAAGAGGGTACTCCTATAGATGATATGAGTGATCCTAATCTACCTACAAGTCCTCTAGCTAAAATTATAGCTTGTGGAGGGCCCAGTCTTCCAAGAGAGTTACCGAGAAAAGAATATGTCTTAAGGAACAATGAAGTTGAAGAAACTAGTGAAGAAGTATATAATGAGGCTCATATCATTATTATAGATACTTTATAGGAAGAAGAAGTTGCTAAATTTGGTTATTATGACCATGAGGAACATGAGGCTGCTGTTGATAAGGATGGTAAAGGAGAGAAACTCAGTCTGAGTCCTCTTATAGGAGTCACTGAAAAAGAAATGAGTGAACAGGAAGAAGAAATTATATCTACTACCCTTGCTATGGAAATTCTGGATGACTCAGTCAAGGCAGCAGCTCACTCTACTAGTGAGATAGTTGATCAAGCAGCCACACATACCGAAATTCCAAGGCTGGAAGAAGTTGAAATAGTTGTCCAAGAGATAGCTCAAATTAAGGGGGAGCATCCTATTGCCAAAGGATCAGTTTCGGTTGTGCATAACATTGAAGGCTAGTATGAGGACCTTGGGTTTCTGGTGTTGGGACTAGATTATGATCACTCAGAAGATGAAAGGACCGATAGAATACCTTCAGTGCCAAACCTCATTTTTGTACATCCATAAAACTCTTTCCCTCGAGACAATGTCAGAAAATCAGACCTTGAATCCTTGAAATATGACCTGAAGAGAATGTCTAGTGATAAGAATTTTGATATGGGCAAGGTTATTACACTAATTCAAGAGCATTCAGAATTTGAGTCAGCCAAAATATTTTCTACTATTTACTCATATATGATTTAGGAAATAAGGAAGTGTCAGAGTAAAATGAATGAGTTGTCAGAATCTATGGAGAGTATGAAACAATCAGTGGTGAGATTGAATTCTCTTATGACCTCTAGATTTCAGGTGCACAAGGATATTCAATATGTCAAAAGTGTAGTGCAACTGTTGGTAATAGTGTTTGAGGATTTTATGATGTCCATATAAACCCATGTGAAAGGTCAAGATGATGATGTGAATAGGTTGATCAGTGGCTTGACTAAATCTTTTATGGAGATAATAGCTTTCTCTATGGAACCTCTAAGTGCATCTGCTTCTACCTCAGCCTTTTCTCTAGTTGACAGTGCGGCATTCATATTTATTGTTATAGAAGAAGTGGAAATGATCTCTGGTACTAGTACTTCAAACTCTCAGGTAATTTCTATTAACAGAGATATTTATACCCTTGTGGGAAATTATTTGAAGGAAGCTGCTCAAGACCAAAAGGTCTTCAAGGATCAAGTTAAATTTTATAAAAAAAGGGTATACACTAAGAATCAAATGGAATGACACTTCATGTTTTTATTTGAGAACATGAGGATTCCACTTGTCACTCAAGCATTTAAAGATCAAGTAAGCATTCTTCGAGAGCTGACTCCTACTTTGGAGAAATTTATGGAAAATAAGGATGATTTGATTTTGATTATTGAAAGAGGAGGATGTATCATTATGGAATTCATGAATCTTCATTTACCTTTCCTCAATGTGGACTGTACACCCATCATTTTTCCTCCATACATTCCTTCTTCCTCCAGTACTTCTGGATCTGCCAGTGCTGCTCCTCTGTTGTCTCCTGCTCAAGAAATCAGAGGCTTCACCCCAAGAATTCCTCAGAGATCTACTCACTATAGATCTACTGATGCATCTATTGCATCTCCTCCTACCCTGCTAATTGCCATCCCTCGACCTATCCCTCCACCTTCAGATTCTGCATCCTCAGCTTCCAAATCCAAAGCTCCAATGGAAATCTCTGATGTGGATTGAGTGTGGTTGTATCTTTTGATAGGGCTTTAGTACTACTCTTTTAATCATGTATTGATATTTCATTAATATAAATTTTCTCTTTTGTCTCTTACTGTATTTTTTTCTAATTACAAAGGGGGAGAAAATACACCACAATTAAAACACGAGTAATTCAATATCCATATCACATTAATCCTTTATACTAAATGTTTTACAGGCTTCTCTGTAACTCTTATTTATTCTATTAACTTATTTATAATTTTCATTATAGCATAAAATGTTATAATTATTCTAAAGTTTAAGGGAATTATTTATGATTATCAAAAAGTGGGAGACTATTGTATGCACCTATTTTGATAATCCATAATCATGTTTAATTTTAATATCGGTTAGTTTTTTGACAATCTACTTCAATTTATCTAATCTCATGACTTTGCTAAAATCAATTTACAATATAATAAGATTCTATATCAAGGTCACTGTTTAAAGTTACTTGTAAGAATTCACTAGTGAAAAGATCACTGATGAAGACCTCACTGATGAACGTTACTGTTATAAAGGTATACAATTATAATGTTACTATTTGAAGTCACTAGTATAATGGTTTTTGTTGTAAGGAATATTGTTTGAGTACTTACCGAAACATACAGATGTTGAGTCAATGTGATAGGTCACTATTGTGACAATGTTGTTGCTATAACGAGTTTATGTTAGATGTCCACTATCAGACTAATTATAGATAGTGAAGTCTTCCATTGACAAGTCTACCGTTGATAAGTCTACCATCAGTGAATTCTATAATTACTTAAGTCTACTGTTAGTGAAGTCTACTGTTAGTGAATCCCACCATTGATGAATTCTTCCCTTGGACAAAGCCTACCATTGGCGATGCAAACCGATGGATACACCTATTGTTAGAAGTCTACTACTTCTTGAGCATGTCACTGAAAATGCTACCGATTGACAGGCTACTGTTACCAGTCTACCGATAACATATTCTATACTTTATGCATTTTCTTGATATTATCATAACTATAATATTTGATTGATTTAATGCATCTGAAATTAATTAATATTGTTTGTAGACATTTCAGGAGAATATATCTTGAGAGTATAAGGTACAAGTAAGATTGCACGGGATGTAGGTACTCCTATTGTCAAACCTCAAATATTAAAGAAAAATACTGCAAAATATATATATATATATATATATATATTAAAGAACACAGAAAAACAAAGGTGAAAAGGTGTCGAGAAGCGGAATGCATTACTGAAGAACAAGAACAAGAATGCTCCTGTGCATATACTGAAAATCAAAAAGCTTCACAAAGATGTTTTTGAAGAACATATTCAAGGATGTCCTATTGTGCTTCATCCACTCTCTTATACCAAGATGTTGAACATCTCAGTATCTGCAAGCTAGTACCTGGAAGTTGCGACTCTCTGTTTTTGGAGAAAACTTGCAGTGAAGAACAAAACCTTAATTTCCTTAACTGTAAGATGTCTAGAGCTGATCCTTAGACACACAGAGCATTGTAAACTCCATCCTAATTTCACTGGCTCTACTGTGTTCTTTATTTTACATTTTAGAGCAGTGTGTGTTTGTTACACAGACACTGTATCCTATACTTTAACTAGGGTATACTGAAAATCTCTACTCAAAACTCTCTCACCTTTGATTCTGACGCATAACTGTGGAAGAAGCCTTGTGTGCTTTGGTTGCTTGTTTTCCCATGTAGAATTGTGGTAGAGGTTGTAGAACCTGGATAGTGTAAAAACTGTTGTAAAACCCAATTCAGGTTGTGTATTAGGATTATTTATACGAACTTCTTGGTGGCAGGTGATCACTAAGTGGAGATGATTAGGTCATGGCATGAGACTAAACCTCTAGTTTACATTATTGTGCTAATCTTAAAATACACTATTTTATTTTATCTGCTGCTTATATTTTTCAAATACATAAAACTTTTTTTACATTCACTCTAAAATTTAATTTTGGTTAGTGTGTATATATGCTTAAGTTAGTAAACCTATTTCAAAATTTGAATTAGTTATTTCATTGATTCAACTGAGGACTAATAAACCGTAGAGAAACTTGTTGAACAATTAAACATTTATATCTCTACTGCTTTAATTGACTGGGCTGTTTTGAATTGGGGGATTTTTTTCATAATGTTTTTAACAGAAATTTTAAATAGAAATCAATTAACCCCCTCTTGAGTATCGACTCTGACCGACAAACCTAGTTCTTGATTTCATGATTTTGTGATTTCAAAATATGTAAATTATATAAATTAGAGTTGATCCACTATTTTGATTTACACTAACACATTTTAAGTCATTTCACTCTCTACATGCGACCATTCATCTGTAGACCTTCAAACTAAACTATTGGAATGGTATATGAGATACGAGCTCTTAATAGTGGAAAGTCTCATGAAGCTATGACATAGAGTGGGGAATCCTGAAAATATACTGGACCTATAAATCATGCTCTCGAAACCCATGTACTGACTATAGGTAAAGAGGAAATTGTAGAATGGTTGATGGAAATAAATTCTTTACAGATCAGGGTGTTACAAGATAAGGGATGGCTTGAGTGGTTCTCGTATTTTCAATGTATTTTATACTCCATACTAGTTCATTAATTTTATGTGAATATGGGGTTCATGCTTGTAAGACGTGACATTTCATAGATTAAGTCCCTAGTGAAATGGAATATAATATATTTTAATCAAAGAAATGGGATGATTGTATTAAGGTACCCCATCGGGGTGCGTTTGATGATAATCAAGGCACCTCTCCACCTGATAGTGATATTTTATACGTTGAGACATATTTGAAGGTGCTTACTAACAAAGATGAGCATAGGAGACCCATTTCCACAGAGTTAGAAGGAGAGTGTATAATTTTGTTCATTTTTATTCAATATCCGATTTGGAAAAGTTACGGGGATATTTCATTTCAAATGTATCAATATGTATACTTGGTTTAACAACTGAGAAAAGGGATTATGGTAAATAAATATTGATACCTTGCTGTGTACATAATTTAAATGATCAAGACCTCTTGAAAAACCAATTCCATGTTTTATCCAAGACGATCTCAAATATGTTAAAAGAGAACAGTTGTGTTAGAGTAGGACTTGAATTTATCTCCAATCGTAGTAGGATATGCCTCAGTAAAGAGTCATGTTAAAGGATGAAGATAAACTAGAAACGATCGATGAAGGAATGGGTTTGAGATGAAGATAATATCTATGATATGTTTAATATAATAGACCATCCATATAGGCATAATAATAATGATGATCATCATATATGACCAAATTAGGAAGTTTATTACTCTTAAAAAGAAGAAGAAGAGACTTCCACACCAATTTGAGTTCAAGTATCACCTATCGATGATAGGAGAGATCTCGACACAACTGTTTTTCACAAATATTTTTCTTTTGGACCTCCTAGTCATATTCTTTCCTTACCCTCTGATGAGAAAAGACTTGATAAAAATGGACCTGAGGACACATATCTCTTAGGAAGTGTGGAATATGTAATTAGATCAAGCTGCTCCGAAGAAGAATATGAAGAAGTAAGTGAAGAAGATAAGAGTGGAAGTGGTAGTGAAGAGGAAGAAGGTGAGTAAAATGGTGACAGAAATGGATGCGAAGAGAATGTTTCTATACATGCTGAAGATGGATGAAGTGATGAATGTAGTGAAATTTATAGAGAACATCATAATAATGGTCAAGGTGGAGATGTAAATATGGTTAAAACATTGGATTTGGGACGGTTGGAAGAACCTCATGAAGTTGTTGTTGTTGAAAGAGAAAATGATGACGTTAAAGATAATGTGGAAGTTAAAGTGATTCCTATATCTCTGTAAGATTATGATATACTGATGCCTCATACTGAAGGTGAGAAACCATTGATGAGATCTTAGAATTATGTGGATCCTCATGAAATGAGAGATCAATCTCATGGAGAGGATTAACTTGAAAATGCAATACTTTACACTCTGACTGCTCTAGATGATGATGTTATGATTGAATGGGAAAGAAATATTAGATATGTAGCACAAGGTTTGGATTATCAAGATTTACGTGATGAGGTATTTTTTTATATTGCAATAGAATTTGTGGGAAATACTCTTCATAGTGACTCTATGACTAAATTAGAATGTGAAATGTTTAGGGATGTACTTTTTTCTGATATTAGTGTATCAATTAATTCTCAGATGGTTCTTAAGATTTAATAAGATATAAGAGAATAAAATGAGCTGAGTGATGAATTACACTCTCTCATACCATCAATAACCAAAATGAAAAAGTTTGGGAAAACTCTTTTTTCCAAGTCAGAAAGAGGGTGTGAGTGAAGTCGATGTAGCTAATGTTTCAAAAAAATGATAGAATAGATTAAACCAAACATAATCTAATCTACTGAGACAATTGTTCCAAATACTTCTAGGTTGAGAAAATAAATGATTTGAAAAGCCTCTGCAATAAATTATTTGACCTCAAAGTATAACGTCAATTTGGAGACCATTCTTAAAGAATTGAACACTCATGACTCAACTATGAATAATCTTTCTTCTACCTCTGACCTGTCATCTCAAGACTTGGACACTGAGGCCATGAGAAATGTTTTTAAGGAAGAGGGTCAAGATTTTTTTGATACATATATATTAGTTATCCTTGCATAGATTGAAATGAATTATAAAATTGTTCAGGATATGGTCAAACTATATTCTATCCTTGCACCCAATGTTTCCGAAGGAGTGATCCTACCTCCGATGAATATTTCTTCAGACCCTCCAGTTTCAAAGACACCACCTACTGGACCCTCTATTGACCCCTCTGAGAAATTTAAGGAACCACATTATCCTACTATGTAGTGTGGGTACCGCTCAGATATGACTATTTGTTTTTTTATCATAAACTTAGGATTTGTAATCCATTGTGCTTCATTGATCAATGATAATTCAATTTTTATTATTTAATTTATTTATCATCTATCTATTATTCTATATTAGTTTTTTATAATACTAAATTGGGGAAAATAGTTTGGAATTATTGTTATCTATTTTACCATAGATATCACTCTTAATAATTTTATTTTTTTTCTTACCTCTTATTACATAAAATAGGAAATGGCATTAGTATTTGATATTTTTTTTATCTTTGTTTTCATATTTAAAATCCTTGGAATTCCAATTTATGTCTCAGATGATTTTTGTTATTCAAGTAACTTTTTATATATAGATAGATATTCTGGAAAAATTACTAAGAAATCATTCTTTTCAAACACAACCTCTTTATTATTCTCATTTTTTTAATGTTATTAACATTATTCAGTTTTTCATTTTATTTTATTGAGGATTCAACATTATATTTCTATATAATTACACTTTTTTGTATAATTTTTTTATGGTAACATGATTTAGTTTCTAACAAAAACTATCCATTGATTTGAACCTATTTCTAGAATAATCATTATATACCAATAAGAATAATTTCTATGCATGAAAATCCTACAACACTAAAAGTTACCACTGAATCTTGTCCCTTTATACTGATAATAAAATTTATCAGAAACTTTCGTTTCCTATTTCTTCATAAAACATTAAACACCTTTCATGGTGAGATATAATAAAAGATAAATTTTCTCTTTCATGGAATATGATGAGTTTTCATAAATAATTATTTTTAATCATATATATTTAGTAGAAACAGTTGTATGTTCTATTTTTTTAGAGAAGAAATAAATTGTTTCTATATAACCTATTTTTTTCCATCTTTATATTTTTTGTAATTAATATCAACTACTCTGGGGAAGTCTTATATAATATTTAGTATCTCACATTGTGTTTTAAGAATCTATTATTTTTTTTTCAAATAACACATCTTCTTTCTCTCCCAAATAGTCTATCAGAACAGTTGTCATCTTCTCTGATTCATCTATCTACAAAAGTTTTTTAATACTTTCTTCGACAAGTACAGATTTAATATTATTGATAACATAATCACTAATTGATTTATCTTTATAAATATTCATTTTTCTTTAAATATCACCAATTATCATTTTCTATTCTCAAATAAAATTTATGATTATTTCTTATTTCATGATCTAATAACCATTCTTAAATGTTATGTGGTTAATATGTTTCTTGAACATTGTCCTTTAAATTTTGAGTTGTGTATTATTCATAATTTTTTTTTCAAAATGTGTATAAATAAGCCCCTGAAATTAAATAATATCTTAACCATCATCTTCCCTTTTATAATATGTAAATTTCGTATCAGAATCTTGGGAAATGATTTTTAAATATTATACTTATTTAAATTCCTCCTAGAAAATTAATTCCAATTAAAATTCATTAACTTTGTTCATTCCTTTAAAAATATTACGAAGGTATTTTCTCAATCATAAGTTTTCAAATAATTAATAGATTTTATAATATTTGATGCCTCATGAATATTATGAATTTAATCTAAGGATCAACATTCATGATCGATTAAAGTTGAAACTTTGGAAACAAATATATCTATAAAGTCTCTCATAATTTTATTAGTAATTATCGAATCATATAGATACTCACTAAATACTATGTTGTTTTTCACAATCTCACCAATTACTGTAAAATAAATTCAATACATTCTTGATCAACAATTTTAACATCTTAAAATTAACTTATCTATATTTCTATCTTCTATTAATTAACATTCCTTTTTTATTCATTACTAGTTCTCAACATATCATTCATTTTTTAGTGCTTATAATCCACATAATATTTTTATAAATACTTTATGTTATATCTGGCAGTATGTAATTATGATTTTTTTCCATCATCTTTTAATCCTCTCTTGTCAGTATTTATCATAGAAAATTCATTGATTGGAGGAAATATCACTATAAGAATGTTTCTTAACTTATTCATAAAACATTTTAATCATTTTAAACATATTATAGTTATGATCCATTAAACCAAATATTTAAATCTCACCTTTCATATGAAAGAAATATATAGGGAACAATACACAATATTTTAAGTGTTTGATTATATTTATTTCTCCTTTCCATGTTGGTTATTCCCCTAAACATGGATTCCTTATAGTAACTACTTTTTGAAACAAAAAACCACTCACACAAAAAGTTCTATAGCCCAGTGGATAATTTTTTTTATATTTGGTTTAACACCCAAACTATGATTTTCATATCCACTTCCAACACAAATTTTAAACACCCTAGTAAATATTACATTTTAGTAACTTGTATGAATCGAAAGAAACAAATACATTTCTTTTATTTTTGATAAAAATTATATTTTAATTCAAATCCTACATAAGTAAGATAAATCAACTTCAGACCTATACAATATTGAAGATCTTAAACAATTATATTAAGAACTAGTGACTCTTGAATCTTTATCTAGATCATTAACTAATATTAGTATTATCAAACTCAATTTTTCAAGAAATTATTTCTATAAAACCTCATTATAAAAATCTACTTTAATCAACACCATCCAAATAAGGCCTGTATGATGTCATCCACAGGATGGTCTCATTCCGATTCTACTTCATATTTACTTTCCTAAACTAAGTAGTAACTCAATCAGTAACTGACAAAAATTTTGAATGATATAACTAAGTTTGATGGAACATGCTTCAATGGGACATTCATTGATTAATCATTTTCAGATGGAGTCTGGTTTAATGGATCAATATCTTTTGGAACTCCGTTTGATGGAACTAACTCCAATGGTACTAATAAGAATGATCATTCATTTGATGAGTATTTTTATGGTATTCTCAGCATCAAACTGAATCAAATATTTATTTGGAATATCAATATATCAAAAAAAAATGTGAGAGCATCAAATTTACATACATGTTAATAGTTGTAATGTTTAAATATGCTTCACCCTCTATTTTGGGGGTGTCCTAATATGGTAGATGTAGAAAAAAAATTCTTCATCCCGCTTAACCAAATATTCATATCTCTGAATGTCATGTTCATTTAAGCAATATCTTTAATTATTTCATCTATTCTCAAGACATATGGGTATATATCAAATATTATTTAATCGCACCAATATTTAATAATTCATTGTATTCATATAATATTATTTAGACCAATTATATGAGTCTAAAATTTCTATTTTTAGTGAATCCAATTATTCATTCTACCTCAGCTTTGGTCAAATGGGCATTCATACAGAAATTGTATATGGTAGTATTTTTTATAAATAAATCATCTAATGGATAAAATCACAACATCTAACTCTTAATCACATTCATTTTAACTAAATTTAAAACTATTAATAACATTTTATCTTGACCCACTATCAAATAAAAATAATTAAATTACTTATTTTTATGATTATCAGAGCATATTGACAATGGTTGACTAAATTTGTTCAATATATTTAGACATGTGACACCCCCAAACACTCCATAGAAACTCATAAATTTTCACATTTTTTTTATTCATCATTAAATTAGAATACTTCATCTATTTTCTTAGGCCGATCATATGATTCGAATTACAAGGCTGAACTCTCACACTATCTCTTCTACATTAAAACAAATAGGTATCATCAATATTTATATTGAATTTATTACAATTCATGAAATGATAAATTGATATCAGAATCTCCCCTGATTAGTCTGTGTGATAATGATATCATTATTTGTTAAAAACTGTAGTTATTATGATGTGATAAAATAGTTTGGTGTTTTGAAATTGAGTGAATTATATCATATGATGAAACACATATTCAAATTGATTGTTAGTGAGACCAAATATGATAGTTTTTAGTCTTTTGAGAAATTATTCTCAGTGTATGTTATATTTTCCATATGTACAATGATTGATGGATTGGTTTCATTACTCTTATGATGTACTATTTTTTCACCCATCAGATGTATTTTCTGGATCCGCACATCACAATTCCTTCAAAAATAGCATATTTTCATTTCCAGTTTTCTAAAAATATTTGTATATAGTGCTACATGTAATGATGATATGTTTCCAAGAAAATTCGATTTTTGAAAATATATTGACATACATATCTATCTACCTATACATACTCTATCTTGTATCACAACTTCTGCATTATCTCTGAAAATTTTAAGGAACATCAAATAATATTATGATTTTATTTGACCAAAACATGTGTCCAATCTCCAGCATCTGGTGATATTTTTCCATAACCATATTTCCCGTTGTTTATTACTCACTACTCTACATCTAATGTAACATCCTAGTCAGTTCAATAATGTATGTCAATGAACTAAATCACCACTTCTTCTCAACATTATACATATGTTATATATTGACAACAAATACATCCAAAACACGACATGTTCCTATCATGTGATTCATTGGGACCATGGGTATAGTATAAAAATTGAAATTTTATTTATCTTACCTTGGTTATCTCTCTCAGACCCATTACATGTAGATATAGATAGAGAATATTCTTTTAGAGTTAGGTACACAAGCCTATATCTATATTTATTAATATATATATTTTCACAATATTTATATATAATTAGTGAGAGATCACTAAAAAGGGATTATATTGCTTCTAATTCATCTGAAAATAATTATAATAATTTTTTGAAACCCATCTGTAATATCAACAATGGGAATATCAATGCGTTTGTCTAAGAAAAAAGGGATTGACTAATGTCCAAGTCAAATAATTATGTCAGATATCCAAAGTATTCATGGATTAAATGGAATATGATAATAATTTTTGAAGAATTTATTATGATTTTATAATACTATAATTGATTTTACACTAAATGGGGTTATGATCTTGTGGACAGAAGAATTTGGGGAAATAGTCAATTATTATAAAAATATATTGGTCACCACACATTCTCTTACATTTCCCTATACTAGGGAGAGGATTGTAAAATGTAGTGTGATTAAGGAAAGGTTTTTGGATATATCAATAATTAATATTATAAATTATTATATTATTATTCACACCATTTAAATACTCATTATAAAAATCTCCCAACACATGATCTGAATTATGAAGAAATATTCATTGCTTTGAAAATTTAATAGCATTATCACTATATTGAAATTTTATATATATATAGTCTCTAAAATATTTTAATGTATATATTAACAATAATTTATTGATAATTATCTAAATGAGATTGTTTTTACTGGTAAAATGTTGTGATTTCTCAACATAATATCACTTTTGGATTGTGAATTAGGTGGCATTTTCTCTAAAAAGGAAGGATCGTGCTACTTTATCCATGAAGTGGAATAAAAAAGACCTAATCATCATGGATTATCAAATGATAAAACACTAAATCCAATAGTAATCGAAGAAATTCTATCATTATTATTTTATTATTCAAGAATTGACCCATTTAAACATTAAGGAGGCACAAAATGAGGATATGATGAAACCAAAGAAGTTGGGGAATATTCTAGGGTGCATCTCTTATAATGGAATAATTATAAGATTTGTAAAATTTATAAGTTGTCCATAATGATAATAATTAAATATGGTGAATTAGATAATTCACATTGTTCATTATTTCTCTCCATTCAAGAAGAAAATTATATTTATAGATATAAAGTAACAAGTATGATTGATAAATATAAAGATGATTATTTTAAAACATGTTACTCGGTGTTTAGTATGATAGATTGTTAAGGATGAATAAAATATGTTTAAGAGAATGATGAAGCCATTTCCTATAGAAATATGGAAAAAGGAAAAAATCACTATATATTTCAACATATTACACCACAAAATGTTTAAGGGACCAAATTATACTTGGCTTATAGTCCGTAAATTTATAATGTTAATAAATTTAATTGAAAAATGGTATGATATGTTGATTGAAATATTATCCATGATATATAAAATAGAAGTTGTAATTACACCTAGGGTACAAAATTACAAATTAAATGATTATAATCATAGGTTCAATTGAATTCTTTAGATAATTATTCAATAGGATTTGGATAATGATCTATGCATCACGATTAGTTATCATCATCAAATTGATTATATATGTGAAAGTACAATTCAAACTCTAATGGATATGTTGAGGTTATATTAAATGGATTTTATTTGTCTTTTGTATCCACATCAACCCCTAGGATATTTTTTATACAATAAAATTTCTATTATACCTTTAAAATTGAAGAATGTCATGTTATGTATGGGAAAATTTGTATAACCCCAACATGTTTAAAAGAAATAGGGAATAGTATGTTAGTGGGAAAAAACCCCACTCATGATATAATGGAGAATACTGACACTATTTTTTAGAACATTAAATCTACACACAGTTAATATAAGTGTTATGCTGGTAAGAATTTGTGTGATTCGGAGTTTGAAGATAGAGAATTGGTATTCATCCTCTTTTTAGAAAGAAATAAAGTTGCATGGCATCAAAAGAATTGAAAGCTAATCCCATGAAAAATTTTCCCTTTAATATCCTCAAACTAATAGGGGAAAAGTATTTTCATCTTGTAAATCCTCAAAACCTATCATATGTACAAGATGTATTCCATGTATCACATTTGTAGAAGCATAGATGAGGTCTATCACAGTTACTGAAAAAAGAGGTACTATAGATGGAAGCTAGACTACCCTAAAAGAATAAATGGTTTAAATCATTCATCATAGTGATAAAACACTCGTAAAAAATACAACTCATATTCTGGAAGTTCTATGAAGAAATCATATGTTATGGAGGTGACATGGGAACCTGAATATGTAATGGGGTATAGTTATCCATAATGATTTCCATCATAGGAAAAAATTTCAAGGAAGAGATTATTGTAATGGGGTACAAAGTATCATCCCATGATTTTAAAATGTATTTTAATTTAATTAATAATGTGTTGAATATCTAGTTTCATGGGAAACAACAAAATAAAACACACAATGACACATTTTATGTAGAAAAAGATTACAATTCAAGATAAACATCAATAAATAATATGAATTATATAGTGAAAATTTGATAATATATAATAGTGATATTTTATAATAAAAAATATATTTTTTGGCACCACAAATTTGATATTAAATTTTTATAATTCAAATAATTAATTTAATATCAATGAATTAGAAAAATTAAAATCATATAATATATATGATTAAATTTAATGGTACTTGTAGAAGTATATTTAACTTAAATGTATTATTTTTTAAATGATTTCAAAAAAAAATTTCATGTATTTTCGATAAATCATAATAAAGAATGGTTTGAATGAAATTTATTTTTAATTTTTATTAGAAAATATTTTAACATCTATCCAGTAGAAATTAGAATGAAAATTATAAGGATAAATCCATTTTATGCTTAAAAGTATGTTTTATATGAAAATTCAATTTTAAGACATTGATATTTTATTTTAATAATGTAAATATATTATTTCAAAATGATGATAATTTAATTTTTTTTATATGGATAATATATTAAAAATTACATAATTTTTAATTGATAACAAATTATATCAATAATAGATAATATTTAAAAATTCATTTTTTAATAAAAATATGTTTTTATTATATTATATATTTTCATTTATTAGTGAAATAAAAAATTGATTTAAATTTTAAAATAAGAATTACTTTTTTGGGTTATAATTAATAAATTATATTTTGGTGAATGTTTAATATTTTTCTTAAAATATTTATTTCATTGCGAATATTATGTAATATCGTTTGAGAAAAAGTGAATTTTATAAAAAAAATGGGGATAGTAGCGTGAATTAATAATTTAAGTTACCATTTTATAGGGAAAAAAATTTAATAATAAAAATAAAAAATAAAATAAATTAATATGTTTTGTTTAGAAACCAATGTTATACATCATAGAAAAGATGATATATTTTATTTGTAACTATTTTTTGAATTATATATTATGATTCTAATATAAATTTTATTTCTTTTAAAAAATAAAAAAAAATTATTTCCAAATTAGGAAGAAGAATATAATAATTTTTTAAAAAGGGAAGATTAAATTTTTAAACGAATAATATGTTACTGATGTAAAAAAATGATGCACCTTGGTAAGAATAAATTTTTTTAATAAGTTAAATTAAAAGGAAGAGGCATATAATATGTCCTAAATGAACATTTATTTGATTGTTTTAGTGGTGTATCAATCTGGAATCATCCCATATCCATTATATTCCACATATAGATCACCATTCGTTTTAATGTGATATGCCTTTAAAATAGGTTTATATGTATTTACAAAACTACCACCACTTACTTGTAAAATAAGTCTTTTCCTGCAACACATTTCTTCACAAAAAATCTCCTTATCTTGACCAAATAGATCAAAATAAATCTCCAAAAATACATTTTTAATTTTCTATAAGTTGTAGTATCACCAATAGACTATTGTTTGAATGATAAATGAGTTTTCTAGAAAAGTAAGATAAAAATTAATAATCACCCCATTTTTTTATATTCTATTATTTATTATTCCACCCCCTTTAAATTAGTTTTACCCATTATAATTATTTTGAATCAATATCATTGGTATATATTAATTTTATTATAACCATTATCTTCTTTCCTCCCTAACAGTTGAGAAATTAAAATGATTCTCATGTTACATGTGTACTACTACCTTTGCGAATGACATATTTCATTCTTCACCCTCTTACATGTTAGGTTATAAAATATATTTGATCAATATATTTTATGATAAGTAGTAACATATTTCATTTTTATGGAAATAAAATGATGAAATTAATAAAAATTATCATATTAAATTATTTAATTGATATCGATAAATTACGTTAAACAAACTCTTTGTGGATCCTATTTTGAAAACCCCTGGCAATAGTTGCCATTACACAATAATGGGGTGGAAAATATGACTTAAAAATGATTTCAAAATATTTCATAATATCAGAATGATTAAATTAGTATAAAATAATGTATTTTGATGTTTTTGTTATGAAACTATTATGAATGAATTTAAATTATGGACATGTTATATGAAAATAAATGTTTACTAACAAATGATTCTGTAGAAAAAGATGGTAATTAAATAGTGTAAATGGTTATGGATATGAAAAATGTTATTGAATTGGTTACTAATTTTGTTATGTTTTTATTATCGTATATTGATGAGCTATCATTGATTTCATAAGTAAAAGGGATATTATTTTTCATTCCTATATCATTTCAACTACGGCATTGATGTGACTAAATTACCATCTATGAAAAAATTTGGGTCTTTCAATCCTAAAACACTTTTATTATACCTTTAAATTTTAATGTGATTTACATTTCTTATTACAATATCACATTCAATTTTATTAACAATAAATTTGATGTGATATTTTTTTAATGAAAATCCTTACATATCCGTTTATATTTGGAAACATTCTCATCCATTTCTATATAATTACTTCATAAAAATGGTCTAAAATCTAATTTTTCAATCAAAATATGTATTATTTATTTCGAACATCATATTTCTGTTTCCCATTTTTTAAAATAAGTTATTTCACTCATTTATCTTCAAACATACAAATTTTTCCTCTATATATTTTTTTACAAGCATCTATAATTGAGATATATTTTTTGAAATTATTTGTTAAAATTTAATATTTTTATCTCCATCAAAAGGATATATAAATGTTAAAAGTGAAATCATTTTTGATTAAATATTAAAATATTTATATTAGTGAGAAAAAATAACTTCTTAGTGTTTCATTTATTAAATTATGTTTTCACCACCATCGTTGGATCTATTGAATTAACGTTTTGTCCAGGTGGGCATTTGATTCCATATAAATTTATATAACCTTTTTTAAATTGTTTTCTCAAAAGAAATAAAAATTTTAAATAGTAATTCTTCTTCTTTGTTCAAGAATATTTTAAAGCTCTCATATAACTAATTTTCATCAACATCTACATCATTTAATATTTAACAAGATCAAATGGTAATATACACTTAGGATATTAGCCACATTATTCTTATATATTACTTATGATTATATCAATGGGATGTTTTTAGGAAGTGTTTTTTTAACAAATCCATTATTTTTTTGATTATTTTAATATTTTAATATTTTAATAGATGATATATGTTTTATTTATAATGATATAACAGTTGGGAAATTTATATCAGTAATATTCATTATGTATTATTTATAACTCATAAAATTTCATGTTTTTTGAATGGTTTGGATACCAATTCCATATAATAAATTTTCCACAATGTTTCATGGAATAAGAGTTATCCCAATACCCAAGGGGACTCTTTCAATTCTCAGATAAATTTATTTTATTTGATCCTCGACAGAGGAATTTATTTTCATATGATTTTATATGCGATACAAATTCATAACACATCAATATACTATATAATGGTAAAAAATATCATAATTATAACCTCATTTTTACAAACTATTGTTACTCATGATCAATGTTATTGTTAAATCATTATTTTATGACTCATTTTTTATGATATATTCTTTTTTAGTATTTTTATGTTATATTATTTAATGATCCATGATTGTGTTCTTATGAAATTATAAATATCTTACATACAATAATGATCTTTGATTGATAACTCTTATGGGTACTATTATTGTGAATATATGATCCCCTATTAAAATTTTTATATATCCCATGTTATGATGTAGTTTATAATGTTAGACATGTAAAATAGGGTATCATTTGTCATGTCTACCAGTGAGATTTGCAGATAATGTTTTAATATTAATATTTTATATACATTCTCTAGAAAGATACTATACCATTAGGTTATGAACCATGATTTATTATGAGAAGAAATTTATATTCATGAAATATTATGTAATATGTTTTAATGAGTTATTTAGGATATATATATATTTTTTCATTATACAATTATTAGACATTGTTGGAATTTTTAGGAGATTATTATCGGTGGTTTCATTAAGTGTAGGGTTTAATGAGTGTTTTTTTCTTCAATATGATATATAGGGGCTGTAAAATCTTGATGGGTAGGCTTCAAAATTTGACGGTGTATGTTTTTTTAAAAAAAAATTAGTTTCGAGCTGGTCACCTTTTGAACAATATATATCATTCTTTGGTGCATTTTCAGCAGAATTTTTTACAATAGGTAAAAAAATTCTATGATGGTGAGATGTGTTATAGAGATGAAATCCCCCCATTATTGTGGAACAAATGAATTTGGTGATATATTGTATAAAGGGACACTTACTTGTAGTTGAATTACTGTAAAACCTATATTTTGGTTCAGAAAATTTGAGATGATAGGCATTTTTAACCATCACTATAGCCTTTAGTATTAGAGAACAAGCATGAGAGATATTTGTTTTGGGATGTCAATCTACAAGGTTAAATTACAGAGGCTCATTACAGTACAAATGGGGAGATAACAGCATGGTTTCTTGAAGGGATGTTTTTAGTAGTCTGGGCTTAGTGGGCCATGATATTTTGACAATTATAGTCGAATTAGGATGTTTACCCCAAGTAGATTTTTTAAAATAATTAATTAATTAATTTTTACATATTAGATAAATTAAAATGGGTCCCCCTTTTATCCTAGAAACAATATATTTTTCTACACTAACTCTAGTGATCATCCTTTTGATATGATAACATCCCCATTAAAACAATATTTCACATTCCATTTGATATAGGTTATTTCTTGTGGGAAAGGACAAGGCTCATTTCAATTTATATGTTAATTTATCTCATGGTTCACTTTACGTAAACTTATTTTAGATGTTTTTTCATATTATAATGTTTTTATCTAGTTCATATACTTTTGAAATTTATTATTAACATAGAGGAGATTTTATGGTGAATGGTGCACTAACTGAAAAAGGTAGGTGGTCCTTATGTTATCCCAAATTCTTTATATTTTATCCATGTACATGTGATGTTTGATTTAACTAACCTGATGGTACTTAAACCAAAATCTATTAAAAATTATTATAATTTTTTACATTGTAAAAATCTATTCCTATAACTATGAGTGTTTCATTATAAAGTGAAATGAAATGTCAAATATGCTAATAAATTTTGGAATACCATAGGTTAATAAGATGAAGATATTTGATTTAATTCCCAATGGGTTACCATAAAAAACATTTATGATCAAGGAGTCAAGAATAATATAATTAGTTGTATTTATGTGTTAATAAATAATGAATGATCATTTGTTTGGGAAATAATGAATAAAAAAAATAAAGTTATGGTTCTTGTGTAGGATGTGGTTCCCCTTGGTTTTACGAACAAGGTCCAAGAATTGGATACGATTTCCCCTATATTATATTCTCATGGTTATGTGGTAGGTTATGGTTCCACTAATGTTATATTCCCATTTTATAGAGAATGAGAGGATTCTACCTAGGTTATAGCTCTCTAGTTCTTGGGTAAGAAGAGATTCATTTGGGTGTTATGCTTAGATTTCGGTGGTAGGACATCGATCCCTGGGGTTTTATTGTCATAGTTCATGGAAGGAATATGTTTCCCCATATGTTTTATTTTTTTTATGGAAGGATTTAGGTCCCATTATTATTATTATGATGTTTCTAGGGAAGTGCATGGTTCAAAATGTGTGTTAATCTCATAGGTATGGGGTCATATATGGTTCCTGTATAAACGCATGATTATATAATTTATTTTCCATTAATTAATACATTATTAAATACATTCTTTCACATATACTGAAATACTAAAAAAATGTGTATCATTTTATGTGGAAAAAATATAAGGAAAGATAAACAATAACACATTATATGAATTAAATAATGAAAGAAAAAGATAATATTTTATTGTAATTTTTTATTATAGAATTATTTTTCTTATATAAAACAAATCATAATATATTTTCAAAAAATTAAAAGAATTATTTTAAAATCAATGGAATACAGATATTAAATTTTTTTTATGAAAAACCCAATTAATGTTGATGGAATCGACAGAAGAAGGTTTAATATAAATATAATATGCTTCGATGATGTTTTTAAAGTGTCATATAGTTTTTATTTATTTATTGAAATTGAATGATACTTTATTAATTAAAATTAAATTAATATTGATCTAATATTTACATTAAAATATTTTTCTAATTTATTCATTTATAATTATGTATAAGTGATATACATTATGGATTAATGATACAAATTATTCATGATAAAAAATGATAATTTTTAATAAAGTATTGAATTTTTACATTAAAATATATATATAATTATGAATTATTGGTATACATTATGATTCAAAAGAATGGTTCTATTAAAATATATGTATAATTATCAAATTAAATAAAATTAATATTACTCTAATTTTCATTATTAGGAATGTAATGAAATAAAATTCTTCTTATACTACGAATATTTTTTACTAAAAATTTCTCTTTTTATGGTTGCTAAATTTTTAAATTATGAATCTAAAAACTATAGTTATGTGATAATAAATAATATTTTAGATATAGAAAACATATGAAAACAAATATAAATTATGTTTTATAGGATATAATAACAATATTAGTTAATATTAGAAAGATAATTTTATACTAAAAAAATATTTCCATTAAATAATTTTTACATTAAATTGTTAAATTCCTAAATTATAAAATTTGAATTTGAAAAATACTGAAATTAATTTTGATGAATAAAAATAAAAATATTATATTAGGATGATATTTTGATATTTCTCGGAAAAAATTTGCATGAATGGTGAAAACCATTGATTTAAAACCAACGGTCATATAAGATTCTTGGTCAATGGTACAAGAAAACGTTTTTATTATACCATAATATATTGTGGATAAAAATTGATTTACCATTGCAAATGGAAATTATGGTAATTAGTGAGAATATATGGAAAAGGCCTAAAACATCTAAAAAATTATACCTTATTTTTTTTATGAGAGGTTTATAGTCCAATAAAAATATCTTATACATTATTTTATACATTTTTACTGAAATTACTATATAATTTACATGCCTTTAATATAATGTATTGAGTATTTACAATTGTCCCATCTATCTCATTTATAAAGATAGTCCTTCACCACCCCACCTCTACTCACATAAAAATACATCTATCCAAAAAAATATACTCAAACATGTTCTCAAATATATATATATATACATATATATATATATATATATATATTAATTTTAATAAATGTTATTCTAACTAAATTATCTTTACAGGAAGGGCCAAGGAGTTCTCCAATGTTGTGTGGAAATAATATGAATCATTAATTTTTAATTTTTATACATTTTATTCATCTTCTAACTCCTCAAAACATATTTTTCATATGATGATATAATTATATAATATTAATATGTATAATTATTTTTCATTATAACTATTTTACACCTTTCTCCAAATCATTCAAGAAATAAAAATGTTACTTGTTTTTACAGGAGGACTATCGACTCAATGAATGGAATATTTCTACTTTCACCACCTCCTCGCATGGATGGATCTAATTTTTTTTATCCTTATATATTCTATTAAATATTAATAAATTTCATTAATTAATTGAAGGATGTAAAAAATTATTGATCGTATTAAAATAATTCATTTATTACTATAAGTTACTAGAGAGAAGATCACCAAGGATCCCATACTTGGAAACAATTCCTATAGTTTCAATAAAAATATTAGTATACATAGATCATTAAAACAATTTATATTTATATAAATATATAAATATATAAATTTGGTAATGATGATATTAGTATAAATATATGCAGTTTGATATCTCCCAAAAGAAACGTGTGCAAAATAGTCAAAATTTTGATCATATGATGATGAAATCAAAAGACAAATAACTAATTGATGTATTCTAAATGATTATAATTATAGATTAAAAACCGTTTTAGATGTGAATAAGTCTCTAAAATATGTTATTATGAAATTTAGTTATATTATATAGGTGGTTATATATATTTTTTTTATTTATAAACTATAAATTTATTGTTTTTGATTTCCAATCACATTTCATATTTTAGATTGATATGAAAAAACTAAAATGATGGGTAAATGAGATATATTTTTCTATAATTACTAATTTATTTTCTCTTATGTTGGTTTTTTATTATAGTTATATTAATTTATACCATGTAAATATTCTATATGTTTTTAATTAATTGAATTTGATGCCTATAAGAATAACCAACCCGACTCCTTCCCTTAGTTTAAGAAGATTTATCCTCCATGTAACAATTCTTCCATAAAAAATGGAATCATCTTTTATCTTTACTCTCAAATTTATATTATTTTTGGAAATAGTAAAAAGTTTCATTGCCAATTATTAAAGGGATGCTTCATTACTCTTTTAATCTTTTCAGTTTCAATAAAGATATTTTGAAAAAGTATTCACATCCATATATTTTATCATCCTCTACATATTTATTTACCTAGACATTTTTTTCATTCCAGTGATCCATTGTTGAAATTTATATTTTGAGATATTGTTTGGAAATATCGTGGTCCCTTTTAGTTGTAATTTTTAACCAGTCACATGTAGCTTTATTTTTTATTAACAATGATGAAATTTAAAATAGTGTGAAATGAATCTATTTTTTATGTTTTCCATACCAAAATATTTTTTCTTTTACACCATCATTTCAATTTGGTAGAATTACACTTGATATTAACATATTTTTTAAAATATATTTTTGATCCATTTTTTTAAATTTTTCTTCAAAATATAAATATAAATATATAATGTGTATTTATTCAACATTAAACAGGTAAACTACAAAGCACTTAAAGAAGGTGTTTTTCGATAACTTGTGACATACATTAATTTTTATCTTGATTAAATGGAAATATACTCTATGGATACCATCCAATTATCTTCCCAAGATGGATTAGGATTAAGTAAGAGGTATATTTTCTTCATTCAAATTTCTTTTTCATAAGATTATCAAGATATAATGAATTATAAAAAATTTCAATTTCTCATGGAACACATAAATATGATTTATCATTATTTTACATATGGTATCTATATAGAGCTATAATTCACCTAGAAATACAATTTATCGAATAATAATAAAAGTCTCTAGGAACTAGTTTGAACTAAATCCCATATGGGACACATTCACATATGTTTTTGAAAATGTGGGTTACCCCAACCCCTAATGTAACTCCATCCACTATATGTTTAATTTATTAGACATTAGGCTCCACCAAAGAAATAAAATTTCTATGATTATTTAATTTTCCAAACACCTATTCCTCATTGTTATCATAGGTATTGTGTTTAGAGCTCAGTTCTATCTACTCGTGTTCATTGTCATTTACTACTATTGTTTTATTAAATATTGATATCCATATATAATGAATCCTATTTTAAGATATATGATTTATTTGGAATAATTATATAATTTTTTTCAATGCACTTTGATTATGTTCTCATTAGATTTTACAACACGTTATGATTCTGGTTATTATCAAAACCCATCATATTCATTATATAAATTTCATCATAAAAATCACTATAAATGAATTCAATATTTACATCTATTTACTGAAGAAGAATATTTTTGTAAGAGAACATAATCAAAACTATCTATATAATAGCTTGTTTAACAAATAGTGAGAAAATATCTGATAAAACACCAATATACTTTAATTGAATTCATATCACACCATCTACATACCTTATTCACTTATTTTATTATCATTATTATTCAAATGAAAAAACCATTTTTATCATATATGTAACGCCCCGACCCCAGTTACCCAGAGTCGGTGCATTATTACATAACATTGGCATGATCACAAGAAAGATCAAATCTCGAAAGACCGATTGGTTTAGTAGCCTTGGAAACACTAGATATATTCATAAGTTTTACATTACATCATAAAATGAAAAACTACTACAACAACATAATGTTTCCACAATCCACACTATTAACCCCTCATAAAATCCATGCATGTCATTCATAACTTACTTCTTCACATCCTGGGAAAAATAAAACATAGAAAAGGGGTGAGCTCAAATGCCCAGTAAGGATAACAATATAGCGGAAACTTTTATAAATAAGAATAAACATTTAAGGCAATGTATAACTAAAACAAAAGCCTTTTAAATATTAACTTTCAACATGGTATGGCATAAATAAAATGAAATAATGCCTTTTACTTATTCACATGGATATTCTACTAATCGAATAATCACATGCAAAAATCAATAACCACTTTCATAATGTTGGAATGCATAATGCCAGACTATCATAACCACATTGCCAAGGCCTCGTGCCAAGACTACAAATAAGATTTTGTCAAGGCCTTGTGCCAAGACACTAGTTTGTCTCATGAGACCTACCGATGCATCGAGGAGCTATAGCGGGCTCCACCCGTCACTTATTAAGTCCAATGCATTCCCATATGAAAAGGTTTAAACATAACAAAAACATTCGTATTAAAACTAGCATACGAAATGTCAATAATTTCACCATAAACTATGAATGGTATAAAAATAGCACATCCATAGTCAAACATATCACAAAACCTTCAATACAATATAGAAGTTTTGTATCATAATAAATCAACTTCAAATAATCTTAAAATCTATCAAAGGATGTTGACATAGATGAAATCAAAATTCTTTTTAAAGAAATATCTCCTTTTATTTTGAAATCATTTAAGATCCATATAAAATAAAACATTTTCTTTGAAAATATTCTTATAAGCTTGTAAGGAAAGCTTTGAAGATTTTATAACGGCGTAAAATAACCGCACCCGCCGTATAAGTTAAAAAAACATTCTTACCTCAATTCTGTCGAAAAGGTTAAAAAGGACCTTGTTTTGAAAACGACGGAAAGATTCCTTTATAAACCTCTTATAAAAAGTCAAACAAGGGTATAAATGACTTTAACCCATATTCTTGTAAATAGTAAAAATGTTTTGAAATACATTTTTAAGAAACATGGATGTGGATGATAAAGATATCCCAGTAGATTATTACGTATAAACAACCTCGGATAATGAAGAGATTGTGAAATAAACCCTTACCTTGTACTTTTCCTTGGTTGGGGAAGGTTAACCTCCTTTATAATGGTGAAATATTTGTTATTAAATTATACAAGAATCATATATAATAATATGATATCATATATGATCTTTTAACATTGATTTGTTAATAATATCTTAGAATTATCGTCGTTTCGGGAGTTAACTTACTCATTTTCTTTTATATGTTTTGTTACATAAGCCATGGTTGTTGTATCTTATTCATATCCAGAATGATATCTAGTCCTTAAACATCATTTTTAAATCATCAAATGATAATTATACTTGAATTGATACGATGGAGAATGAATCTTATCGCGTTCGTGGAGACGGTAGTCCGTACGTACGCACGAGCGACAATATCATTATTTTGATATTAAAATAATATATAAATGGATGGTATATCATATATACATAATCATTAACATGTTATATTTATTATTTACATGAGTTACACATCATTATTATACCCATCCAAATAATATTATATTGAATAACAATTACACCACGTCGTGGAGACAGTAGTCCGTACGTACGCACGTATGGTGACATGTTATTCAAAGGGTGGATAAAATACTGAATATGGTTGTACCATATTTATAATAAAATCACAGTATATGTGAGATACTTGAGTTATTATTTTAGAATGGTAAGAACAAAGGAAGAAGAAGTGGAAGAAGAAATGAACTTGGAGAAGGGTGGTGAAATCATTACCTCTTCTTCGGGTTCTTCCTTTTGATTTGATCAAAAGGGCTTCTTAGGTTGGCTTTCTGATCAAACTAAGGCCTCTAGGTTGTATTGAGGGATGTTGGGAGAGTATTTGGGAAGATTTTGGCCGAACCAAAAGGCTTTTAAGGTGTGAAGAAATTAGAAGGAGGAGTGCCCTTTTTTAAGAGGGGTGAGGGGCACCTTTGGAAAAGCTAGAAATATTAATTTATAATAAATTCATATTCGGTTTCTAATGGCTCAAAAGCTTATTATTCAAAGGTTAAGGTGGGGATAGGTCTAAAACCACTCAACCAATAGAATTTATACAGGTTTGGGTACTTATATTAACCTTATCTTTAAGTATTAACTCTAAGTTAATTAGTTTCACTTTTACAATGTCTCTTTGTATTTTTATATAATATGGTTAATAAACTTACTATATACATCCAAGCGACCCCCAAGTGGTAAAGTAATGATGAACCTATCATGATATAAGTCTCTTGGCCGAACCTTAGATTTTTAGGAATTTAATATCAATTAATAATATAATATTTATTTTAAGAACTCTTTTATGTCAATTTTGACACTATTCAATAGTTGATTTTTGTGAAACTCAAAACAGATTGATTACTTCGAAAAAAGTCAATTAAATCAATACTAATATATCATATTATCCTATAAAATTAGTTTAATTCATTAAAAGTTTCATATTGTATTTATTTGGGTATTTATAATATCAATTAGTTTAATTTTTCACTATTATAGTAATTACTGCATCATCATTGTGTCATAAATAAAATAAATTATTTAATGTCTAAAAATTACAAATAAAGTATCATTATGTATTAACTCTTTTTAGCTTTCTAATGAATATTTATAATATAAAATCCAACATATATAACCCTATGTAACAATTGTTTGGCTAAAAGATATATGCTTGTGTCATTTTTGTATTCATTTTAACGTAATTAAAATAAAGTGTCATTATCACTTACAAGTGGATACATGGGGTACCAAAATAGACCCAAAGATGCTCATGGTCGACCCTGTATCAACCAATAGGGTTAAGACACGTTTTAGGGTAATTTAGAATTATTATAATATTATATTTTAACCCTTATTTACCGGATTTACCCTTAACCATGGTAAATAAAATATTTACCGCAGTAATTATTCAAAATGTCTAAAAATAAAAGTTACCTATTTACACAATTTGAACATCCTGATTCCAAATATGGAATCCATTTTCCTAAATTCAAAACACAGAAGTGGCAGAAATTAATTTAAAATTGATTCCCGCTGTCAAAACAAAAAGCGTGTTTTTAAGAGATAATAACTATCAAAAGATTGACACTTGTTTATGTTCGGATTAATTGTAAAATTATGTCAAATGACCAACATTATATTAAATGGTAAAAATATATTCTAAATATACTTTAAAACCACTCAAATTCATAATTTATCACTATTAATTATTTTGATTAAAAAAGTTGTTTTTAATTAAAACTTGGTAATTTTCACTATTCATCAAAATATGAAAGTTATCTGAAATGTACCAAAATTTCACCTTAGGCTAAATTTGATATTCCGAATCCAAAAATGAAGTTCATTTTCAAATATAAAATATATATAATTTCAAAAAGTAGGTATTACTATTCATAACGGCTTGTTTGATTGGTTACGGTGTGTTAGAACTCGGTGTTGCGTACAACACACGCTAGCGTACCGTGGAAGCTTGGGATGTTTCATTTTAAATTTTTGATGTCCCCATTTAGTCAAAAAGTTTAAAATATATTATCTAAAAAGGGTTCACTATTAAAATTTGGTAAAAGTGCAATACTGAAAATGAATTTGTTCTTACATTATGTCTAAGAAACTCATAATATGGATTCTAAAATTATAAGGATTATATGAAGTTTAAAATTTAGTTAACACTATTCATAACCTCTTTTGAACAGCTTGTTTGATAAGTCATGGTGCGATTTAACTTGGTGTTGCGTGTAGTGAATGTTATTGAATTATTTTGAAGAAATAACACACTATAAAATCTTGGGGTGTTATATTCTCCCCTCCTTCAATAAATTACGTCCTCGCAATTTGAAATTGTTCTTCGAAAATTAAAGGTTGAAAATAGAAAATATCTTTGTGGGAAAACCCACATCGAAAATTGGGTTACTAAAATTTAATCTTAATAGGAGGAAAAGTGAAATGAAAGGATCACCACCAAATTATGATCTCTATTAGGAGAATATTGGTGGCAATTAGAGACATATAATTGGAGGAAAAACGTAAATATTTATTGGTAGTGATTGAGGTCATCAATCACAAACAAGTATAAAATTGAGGTCCTTAAATTCATCAATCTATGATGATTTGAAATACCATCGGTTCAACAAAACATAGGGTATTAGGATAACACATTTTTGACGTTTCAAAATATCTTAGTTGAAATCCCACATCGAAAAATGAATTAATGAGGCCTCTATTTAAAATAAAGAGTCGAAAGTATGAAGATTACCGAAAATAACATATACTAGGGTTCCATGTAGGAAAATATGGATATGGAAGAGAAATCTAACCATCAATTATCTGATGGAGAGTGGTAGAGAACATGGCTATGAAAAGGCCAACAATCCGAAAGCCATAAATTACTGATGATTTAAGGTACCATCTAGGACAACATTTTTGTTCTAAGTTTCTTTTATTAATGTTGAGGATTTTATTTATGAGATTGGCTAAGATCATAAGGAGATATACATACTTTATAATTAGAGTTTTATCCATTAATAAATTTCTACCACAAACTCATCTTTCACTCTAAAAGATAATATAATGTAAAAAAAATTCTATTTACACTATTCGTATAGGGTTCCAAAATAAACGAATTTATAATTCATCTAAAAGATCTTTTAATAAAAACTACATTATTTAATCCAGGACATCTCGTGGGCCGGAGGTAGGTGATACACCCTTGTCGCCCTTCGGTTGCGGGTTCAAGTCTCGCAGCCTTGCCGGACGCGACGGGTTGCCGCCCGACCTCCGGGTTGTCCTTTTATGGTAATCCAAAATAATCCAAACTAGAACTATCCAAAATACTTCTGTCCAAACTCACAGTCCAACATTTATAAGGAAGGTAAACATAATATAGATCCTTTTTACCCCGTAAAAGCATATGAATACCTTCATCATGTATTCTTTTAAAACACTAAAACATCCTAAATTACCATAATACTTATTGGTTACATTCATGCTCCCTTATTCCATATAGAATGCTGGATATACTTCATCAATCCAAAAATGTTTTAAACCCCAATAATGATGGAATATAAAAATCATTAATCAGCTTCAACGTAGTCAAGAATATCCAATATAATTTATCCAAATCAATCATGTATTATTCTAAAATCACTACCTCGGTATCAGAACCATATTATGGTTTATCTTTCTCTCAACCATATATTTTCTAAAAATTTATCCTGCTATTGAGTCACATTTCTTTGTTCCACACAATCTCAAGTCCTTAATGAAATAGTACTGCAGTACAATCCTTATATACTCCATAATTATTATAACAAGTATATTGTTGATACAACACTTAATTGACATAATCAACATATGAACTCTAATCATTCCTCTTCATCTGTGGTAGTATCATAACTTGATTATTATCCAATAGCATCATTTGCGGCATAGTCTGATGACTGGGACATAGGTTCGCGTAGTGTCCCAACTCCTTGCAAATGAAGCATTATACATTTGAAACCATTTTCTTACCCTTGCAGTCACGTACTTTGTGCCCTTTTCCTCCACACTTATAACAAACTCCCATTCCTTTCAGGAAAGTTCCAGGGTGTTTCTTTCCACAGTTACCACATATGGGAAAATTCTTCTTTTCCCTCTTCCGTTTATCCATATTTCTCTCTTCCATCCTTTTCTTCTCTTGCTTCCCTTCAAATCCATAGGACTCAGTAAACTCTTTACTTATCTTATCAACACATGATATTATTTCTTCATATGATGATAATACATGCGAGACTATTTCTCTTGTAAATTCTGGCTTAAGACTATAAAATATATGATCCTTCTTTCTCTTTGTATCATGTGCATTGCTAGAGTTCTCATTCCTTCTACTGGGCGCCATTTCTAAACAATGGCATACACTAGATCAGTTTATGAATCAAAATACATAATCTCATACTTATAAAACACTTAACATAAATTTAGCTATTTATGGATATAATCCATATTCATAAAAATGTTTTCTTTGAGGAATTATATACTCATAAACCCTTCATAATGATTTGTAAAGAAAATGAGAGTTATCCTAAGCATATCCCCTGGGAGTGTCGTAACCAAGAGTGCAGCAAGGCCCGTTGTCGTGCACCAGTTCCCGTTCGAGTCTAGCTCAAAGCGGTGTTTTTGGGTTTTACCCCTAGGTACATCTGTGCCAGAGCCGCCTCTACCTGCTCGTATCCAGACAGGGATATATTGCTCGGAAAACTCACAAAATCTCTACAATACCAAAATTCTAGGAGGTTCTTCTATACTAATCCTCAAAGTTCATCTTAGGTCTACGTTCTCTAATCAGAGTTTATCTAAATCTAGCTTCCATGGTTTGTACTAAACTTCCTCTGATACCAACTGTAACGCCCCGACCCCAATTACCCACAGTCGGTGCATTATTACATAACATTGGCATGATCACAAGAAAGATCAAATTTCGAAAGACCGATTGGTTTAGTAGCCTTGGAAACACTAGATATATTCATAATTTTTACATTACATCATAAAATGAAAAACTACTACAACAACATAATGTTTCCACAATCCACACTATTAACCCCTCATAAAATCCATGCAGGCCATTCATAACTTACTTCTTCACATCCTGGGAAAAATAAAACATAGAAAAGGGGTGAGCTCAAATGCCCAGTAAGGATAACAATATAGCGGAAACTTTTATAAATAAGAATAAACATTTAAGGCAATGTATAACTAAAACAAAAGCCTTTTAAATATTAACTTTCAACATGGTATGGCATAAATAAAATGAAATAATGCCATTTACTTATTCACATGGATATTCTACTAATCGAATAATCACATGCAAAAATCAATAACCACTTTCATAATGTTGGAATGCATAATGCCAGACTATCATAACCACATTGCCAAGGCCTCGTGCCAAGACTACAAATAAGATTTTGTCAAGGCCTTGTGCCAAGACACTAGTTTGTCTCATGAGACCTACCGATGCATCGAGGAGCTATAGCGGGCTCCACCCGTCACTTATTAAGTCCAATGCATTCCCATATGAAAAGGTTTAAACATAACATAAACATTCGTATTAAAACTAGCATACGAAATGTCAATAATTTCACCATAAACTATGAATGGTATAAAAATAGCACATCCATAGTCAAACATATCAAAAAACCTTCAATATAATATAGAAGTTTTGTATCATAATAAATCAACTTCAAATAATCTTAAAATCCATCAAAGGATGTTGACATAGATGAAATCAAAATTCTTTTTAAAGAAATATCTCCTTTTATTTTGAAATCATTTAAGATCCATATAAAATAAAACATTTTCTTTGAAAATATTCTTATAAGGTTGTAAGGAAAGCTTTGAAGATTTTATAACGGCGTAAAATAACCGCACCCGCCGTATAAGTTAAAAAAACATTCTTACCTCAATTCTGTCGAAAAGGTTAAAAAGGACCTTGTTTTGAAAACGACGGAAAGATTCCTTTATAAACCTCTTATAAAAAGTCAAACAAGGGTATAAATGACTTTAACCCATATTCTTGTAAATAGTAAAAATGTTTTGAAATACATTTTTAAGAAACATGGATGTGGATGATAAAGATATCCCAGTAGATTATTACGTATAAACAACCTCGGATAATGAAGAGATTGTGAAATAAACCCTTACCTTGTACTTTTCCTTGGTTGGGGTAGGTTAACCTCCTATATAATGGTGAAATATTTGTTATTAAATTATACAAGAATCATATATAATAATATGATATCATATATGATCTTTTAACATTGATTTGTTAATAATATCTTAGAATTATCGTCGTTTCGGGAGTTAACTTACTCATTTTCTTTTATATGTTTTGTTACATAAGCCATGGTTGTTGTATCTTATTCATATCCATAATGATATCTAGTCCTTAAACATCATTTTTAAATCATCAAATGATAATTATACTTGAATGGATACGATGGAGAATGAATCTTATCGCGTTCGTGGAGACGGTAGTCCGTACGTACGCACGAGCGACAATATCATTATTTTGATATTAAAATAATATATAAATGGATGGTATATCATATATACATAATCATTAACATGTTATATTTATTATTTACATGATTTACACATCATTATTATACCCATCCAAAAAATATTATATTGAATAACAATTACACCACGACGTGGAGACAGTAGTCTGTACGTACGCACGTATGGTGACATGTTATTCAAAGGGTGGATAAAATACTGAATATGGTTGTACCATATTTATAATAACATCACAGTATATGTGAGATACTTGAGTTATTATTTTAGAATGGTAAGAACAAAGGAAGAAGAAGTGGAAGAAGAAATGAACTTGGAGAAGGGTGGTGAAATCATTACCTCTTCTTCGGGTTCTTCCTTTTGATTTGATCAAAAGGGCTTCTTAGGTTGGCTTTCTGATCAAACTAAGGCCTCTAGGTTGTATTGAGGGATGTTGGGAGAGTATTTGGGCATATTTTGGCCGAACCAAAAGGCTTTTAAGGTGTGAAGAAATTAGAAGGAGGAGTGCCCTTTTTTAAGAGGGTTGAGGGGCACCTTTGGAAAAGCTAGAAATATTAATTTATAATAAATTCATATTCGGTTTCTAATGGCTCCAAAGATTATTATTCAAAGTTTAAGGTGGGGATAGGTCGAAAACCACTCAACCAATAGAATTTAGACAGGTTTGGGTACTTATATTAACCTTATCTTTAAGTATTAACTCTAAGTTAATTAGTTTCACTTTTACAATGTCTCTTTGTATTTTTATATAATATGGTTAATAAACTTACTATATACATCAAAGCGACCCCCAAGTGGTAAATTAATGATGAACCTATCATGATATATGTCTCTTGGCCGAAAATTAGATTTTTAGGAATTTAATATCAATTAATAATATAATATTTTTTTTAAGAACTCTTTTATGTCAATTTTGACACTATTCAATAGTTGATTTTTGTGAAACTCAAAACAGATTGATTACTTCGAACAAAGTCAATTAAATAAATCCTAATATATCATATTATCCTATAAAATTAGTTTAATTCATTAAAAGTTTCATATTATATTTATTTGGGTATTTATAATATCAATTAGTTTAATTTTTCACTATTATAGTAATTACTGCATCATCATTGTGTCATAAATAAAATAAATTATTTAATGTCTAAAAATTACAAATAAAGTATCATTATGTATTAAATCTTTTTAGCTTTCTAATGAATATTTATAATATAAAATCCAACATATATAACCCTATGTAACAATTGTTTGGCTAAAAGATATATGCTTGTGTCATTTTTGTATTCATTTTAACTTAATTAAAATAAAGTGTCATTATCAGTTACAAGTGGATACATGGGGTACCAAAATAGACCCAAAGAAGCCCATGGACGACCATGTATCAACCAATAGGGTTAAGACACGTTTTAGGGTAATTTAGAATTATTATAATATTATATTTTAACCCTTATTTACCGGATTTACCCTTAACCATGGTAAATAAAATATTTACCGCAGTAATTATTCAAAATTTCTAAAAATAAAAGTTACCTATTTACACAATTTGAACATCCTGATTCCAAATATGGAATCCATTTTCCTAAATTCAAAACACAGAAGTGGCAGAAATTAATTTAAAATTAATTCCCGCTGTCAAAACAAAAAGCGTGTTTTTAAGAGATAATAACTATCAAAAGATTGACACTTGTTTATGTTCGGATTAATTGTAAAATTATGTCCAATGACCAAAATTATATTAAATGGTAAAAATATATTCTAAATATACTTTAAAACCACTCAAATTCATAATTTATCACTATTAATTATTTTGATTAAAAAAGTTGTTTTTAATTAAAACTTGGTAATTTTCACTATTCATCAAAATATGAAAGTTATCCGAAATGTACCAAAATTTCACCTTAGGATAAATTTGATATTCCGAATCCAAAAATGAAGTTCATTTTCAAATATAAAATATATATAATTTCAAAAAGTAGGTATTACTATTCATAACGGCTAGTTTGATTGGTTACGGTGTGTTAGAACTCGGTGTTGCGTACAACACACGCTAGCGTACCGTGGAAGCTTGGGATGTTTCATTTTAAATTTTTGATGTCCCCATTTAGTCAAAAAGTTTAAAATATATTATCTAAAAAGGGTTCACTATTAAAATTTGGTAAAAGTGCAATACTGAAAATGAATTTGTTCTTACATTATGTCTAAGAAACTCATAATATGGATTCTAAAATTATAAGGATTATATAAAGTTTAAAATTTAGTTAACACTATTCATAACCTCTTTTGAACAGCTTTTTTGGTAAGTCATGGTGCGATTGAACTTGGTGTTGCGTGTAGTGAATGTTATTGAATTATTTTGAAGAAATAACACACTATAAAATCTTGGGGTGTTACATTCTCCCCTCCTTCAATAAATTGCGTCCTCGCAATTTGAAATTGTTCTTCGAAAATTAAAGGTTGAAAATAGAAAATATCTTTGTGGGAAAACCCACATCGAAAATTGGGTTACTAAAATTTAATCTTAATATGAGGAAAAGTGAAATGAAAGGATCACCACCAAATTATGATCTCTATTAGGAGAATATTGGTGGCAATTAGAGACATATAATTGGAGGAAAAACGTAAATATTTATTGGTAGTGATTGAGGTCATCAATCACAAACAAGTATAAAATTGAGGTCCTTAAATTCATCAATCTATGATGATTTGAAATACCATCGGTTCAACAAAACATAGGGTATTAGGATAACACATTTTTGACGTTTCAAAATATCTTAGTTGAAATCCCACATTGAAAAATGAATTAATGAGGCCTCTATTTAAAATAAAGAGTCGAAAGTATGAAGATTACCGAAAATAACATATACTAGGGTTCCATGTAGGAAAATATGGATATGGAAGAGAAATCTAACCATCAATTATCTGATGGAGAGTGGTAGAGAACATGGCTATGAAAAGGCCAACAATCCCAAAGCCATAAATTAGTGATGATTTAAGGTACCATCTAGGACAACATTTTTGTTCTAAGTTTCTTTTATTAATGTTGAGGATTTTATTTATGAGATTGGCTAAGATCATAAGGAGATATACATACTTTATAATTAGAGTTTTATCCATTAATAAATTTCTACCACAAACTCATCTTTCACTCTAAAAGATAATATAATGTAAAAAAAATTCTATTTACACTATTCGTATAGGGTTCCAAAATAAACGAATTTATAATTCATCTAAAAGATCTTTTAATAAAAACTACATTATTTAATCCAGGACATCTCGTGGGCCAGAGGTAGGTGATACACCCTTGTCGCCCTTCGGTTGCGGGTTCAAGTCTCGCAGCCTTGCCGGACGCGACGGGTTGCCGCCCGACCTCCGGGTTGTCCTTTTATGGTAATCCAAAATAATCCAAACTAGAACTATCCAAAATACTTCTGTCCAAACTCACTGTCCAACATTTATAAGGAAGGTAAACATAATATAGATCCTTTTTACCCCGTAAAAGAATATGAATACCTTCATCATGTATTCTTTTAAAACACTAAAACATCCTAAATTACCATAATACTTATTGGTTACATTCATGCTCCCTTATTCCATGTAGAATGCTGGATATACTTCATCAATACAAAAATGTTTTAAACCCCAATAATGATGGAATATAAAAATCATTAATCAGCTTCAAGGTAGTCAAGAATATCCAATATAATTTATCCAAATCAATCATGTATTATTCTAAAATCACTACCTCGGTATCAGAACCATATTATGGTTTATCTTTCTCTCAACCATATATTTTCTAAAAATTTATCCTGCTATTGAGTCACATTTCTTTGTTCCACACAATCTCAAGTCCTTAATGAAATAGTACTGCAGTACAATCCTTATATACTCCATAATTATTATAACAAGTACATTGTTGATACAACACTTAATTGACATAATCAACATATGAACTCTAATCATTCCTCTTCATCTGTGGTAGTATCATAACTTGATTATTATCCAATAGCATCATTTGCGGCATAGTCTGATGACTGGGACATAGGTTCGCGTAGTGTCCCAACTCCTTGCAAATGAAGCATTATACATTTGAAACCATTTTCTTACCCTTGCAGTCACGTACTTTGTGCCCTTTTCCTCCACACTTATAACAAACTCCCATTCCTTTCAGGCAAGTTCCAGGGTGTTTCTTTCCACAGTTACCACATATGGGAAAATTCTTCTTTTCCCTCTTCCGTTTATCCATATTTCTCTCTTCCATCCTTTTCTTCTCTTGCTTCCCTTCAAATCCATAGGACTCAGTAAACTCTTTACTTATCTTATCAACACATGATATTATTTCTTCATATGATGATAATACATGCGAGACTATTTCTCTTGTAAATTCTGGCTTAAGACTATAAAATATATGATCCTTCTTTCTCTTTGTATCATGTGCATTGCTAGAGTTCTCATTCCTTCTACTGGGCGCCATTTCTAAACAATGGCATACACTAGATCAGTTTATGAATCAAAATACATAATCTCATACTTATAAAACACTTAACATAAATTTAGCTATTTATGGATATAATCCATATTCATAAAAATGTTTTCTTTGAGGAATTATATACTCATAAACCCTTCATAATGATTTGTAAAGAAAATGAGAGTTATCCTAAGCATATCCCCTGGGAGTGTCGTAACCAAGAGTGCAGCAAGGCCCGTTGTCGTGCACCAGTTCCCATTCGAGTCTAGCTCAAAGCGGTGTTTTTGGGTTTTACCCCTAGGTACATCTGTGCCAGAGCCGCCTCTACCTGCTCGTATCCAGACAGGGATATATTGCTCGGAAAACTCACAAAATCTCTACAATACCAAAATTCTAGGAGGTTCTTCTATACTAATCCTCAAAGTTCATCTTAGGTCTACGTTCTCTAATCAGAGTTTATCTAAATCTAGCTTCCATGGTTTGTACTAAACTTCCTCTGATACCAACTGTAACGCCCCGACCCCAGTTACCCAGAGTCGGTGCATTATTACATAACATTGGCATGATCACAAGAAAGATCAAATCTCGAAAGACCGATTGGTTTAGTAGCCTTGGAAACACTAGATATATTCATAAGTTTTACATTACATCATAAAATGAAAAACTACTACAACAACATAATGTTTCCACAATCCACACTATTAACCCCTCATAAAATCCATGCAGGTCATTCATAACTTACTTCTTCACATCCTGGGAAAAATAAAACATAGAAAAGGGGTGAGCTCAAATGCCCAGTAAGGATAACAATATAGCGGAAACTTTTATAAATAAGAATAAACATTTAAGGCAATGTATAACTAAAACAAAAGCCTTTTAAATATTAACTTTCAACATGGTATGGCATAAATAAAATGAAATAATGCCTTTTACTTATTCACATGGATATTCTACTAATCGAATAATCACATGCAAAAATCAATAACCACTTTCATAATGTTGGAATGCATAATGCCAGACTATCATAACCACATTGCCAAGGCCTCGTGCCAAGACTACAAATAAGATTTTGTCAAGGCCTTGTGCCAAGACACTAGTTTGTCTCATGAGACCTACCGATGCATCGAGGAGCTATAGCGGGCTCCACCCGTCACTTATTAAGTCCAATGCATTCCCATATGAAAAGGTTTAAACATAACATAAACATTCGTATTAAAACTAGCATACGAAATGTCAATAATTTCACCATAAACTATGAATGGTATAAAAATAGCACATCCATAGTCAAACATATCACAAAACCTTCAATACAATATAGAAGTTTTGTATCATAATAAATCAACTTCAAATAATCTTAAAATCCATCAAAGGATGTTGACATAGATGAAATCAAAATTCTTTTTAAAGAAATATCTCCTTTTATTTTGAAATCATTTAAGATCCATATAAAATAAAACATTTTCTTTGAAAATATTCTTATAATCTTGTAAGGAAAGCTTTGAAGATTTTATAACGGCGTAAAATAACCGCACCCGCCGTATAAGTTAAAAAAACATTCTTACCTCAATTCTGTCGAAAAGGTTAAAAAGGACCTTGTTTTGAAAACGACGGAAAGATTCCTTTATAAACCTCTTATAAAAAGTCAAACAAGGGTATAAATGACTTTAACCCATATTCTTGTAAATAGTGAAAATGTTTTGAAATACATTTTTAAGAAACATGGATGTGGATGATAAAGATATCCTAGTAGATTATTACGTATAAACAACCTCGGATAATGAAGAGATTGTGAAATAAACCCTTACCTTGTACTTTTCCTTGGTTGGGGTAGGTTAACCTCCTGTATAATGGTGAAATATTTGTTATTAAATTATACAAGAATCATATATAATAATATGATATCATATATGATCTTTTAACATTGATTTGTTAATAATATCTTAGAATTATCGTCGTTTCGGGAGTTAACTTACTCATTTTCTTTTATATGTTTTGTTACATAAGCCATGGTTGTTGTATCTTATTCATATCCAGAATGATATCTAGTCCTTAAACATCATTTTTAAATCATCAAATGATAATTATACTTGAATGGATACGATGGATAATGAATCTTATCGCGTTCGTGGAGACGGTAGTCCGTACGTACGCACGAGCGACAATATCATTATTTTGATATTAAAATAATATATAAATGGATGGTATATCATATATACATAATCATTAACATGTTATATTTATTATTTACATGATTTACACATCATTATTATACCCATCCAAATAATATTATATTGAATAACAATTACACCACGACGTGGAGACAGTAGTCCGTACGTACGCACGTATGGTGACATGTTATTCAAAGGGTGGATAAAATACTGAATATGGTTGTACCATATTTATAATAACATCACAGTATATGTGAGATACTTGAGTTATTATTTTAGAATGGTAAGAACAAAGGAAGAAGAAGTGGAAGAAGAAATGAACTTGGAGAAGGGTGGTGAAATCATTACCTCTTCCTCGGGTTCTTCCTTTTGATTTGATCAAAAGGGCTTCTTAGGTTGGCTTTCTGATCAAACTAAGGCCTCTAGGTTGTATTGAGGGATGTTGGGAGAGTATTTGGGCAGATTTTGGCCGAACCAAAAGGCTTTTAAGGTGTGAAGAAATTAGAAGGAGGAGTGCCCTTTTTTAAGAGGGGTGAGGGGCACCTTTGGAAAAGCTAGAAATATTAATTTATAATAAATTCATATTCGGTTTCTAATGGCTCCAAAGCTTATTATTCAAAGTTTAAGGTGGGGATAGGTCGAAAACCACTCAACCAATAGAATTTAGACAGGTTTGGGTACTTATATTAACCTTATCTTTAAGTATTAACTCTAAGTTAATTAGTTTCACTTTTACAATGTCTCTTTGTATTTTTATATAATATGGTTATTAACTTACTATATACATCCAAGAGACCCCCAAGTGGTAAATTAATGATGAACCTATCATGATATAAGTCTCTTGGCCGAACCTTAGATTTTTAGGAATTTAATATCAATTAATAATATAATATTTTTTTTAAGAACTCTTTTATGTCAATTTTGACACTATTCAATAGTTGATTTTTGTGAAACTCAAAACAGATTGATTACTTCGAAAAAAGTCAATTAAATCAATTCTAATATATCATATTATCCTATAAAATTAGTTTAATTCATTAAAAGTTTCATATTATATTTATTTGGGTATTTATAATATCAATTAGTTTAATTTTTCACTATTATAGTAATTACTGCATCATCATTGTATCATAAATAAAATAAATTATGTAATGTCTAAAAATTACAAATAAAGTATCATTATGTAGTAAATCTTTTTAGATTTCTAATGAATATTTATAATATAAAATCCAACATATATAACCCTATGTAACAATTGTTTGGCTAAAAGATATATGCTTGTGTCATTTTTGTATTCATTTTAACTTAATTAAAATAAAGTGTCATTATCACTTACAAGTGGATACATGGGGTACCAAAATAGACCAAAAGATGCCCATGGTCGACCATGTATCAACCAATAGGGTTAAGACACGTTTTAGGGTAATTTAGAATTATTATAATATTATATTTTAACCCTTATTTACCGGATTTACCCTTAACCATGGTAAATAAAATATTTACCGCAGTAATTATTCAAAATGTCTAAAAATAAAAGTTACCTATTTACACAATTTGAACATCCTGATTCCAAATATGGAATCCATTTTCCTAAATTCAAAACACAGAAGTGGCAGAAATTAATTTAAAATTAATTCCCGCTGTCAAAACAAAAAGCGTGTTTTTAAGAGATAATAACTATCAAAAGATTGACACTTGTTTATGTTCGGATTAATTGTAAAATTATGTCCAATGACCAACATTATATTAAATGGTAAAAATATATTCTAAATATACTTTAAAACCACTCAAATTCATAATTTATCACTATTAATTATTTTGATTAAAAAAGTTGTTTTTAATTAAAACTTGGTAATTTTCACTATTCATCAAAATATGAAAGTTATCCGAAATGTACCAAAATTTCACCTTAGGCTAAATTTGATATTCCGAATCCAAAAATGAAGTTCATTTTCAAATATAAAATATATATAATTTCAAAAAGTAGGTATTACTATTCATAACGGCTAGTTTGATTGGTTACGGTGTGTTAGAACTCGGTGTTGCGTACAACACACGCTAGCGTACCGTGGAAGCTTGGGATGTTTCATTTTAAATTTTTGATGTCCCCATTTAGTCAAAAAGTTTAAAATATATTATCTAAAAAGGGTTCACTATTAAAATTTGGTAAAAGTGCAATACTGAAAATGAATTTGTTCTTACATTATGTCTAAGAAACTCATAATATGGATTCTAAAATTATAAGGATTATATAAAGTTTAAAATTTAGTTAACACTATTCTTAACCTCTTTTGAACAGCTTGTTTGGTAAGTCATGGTGCGATTGAACTTGGTGTTGCGTGTAGTGAATGTTATTGGTTTATTTTGAAGAAATAACACACTATAAAATCTTGGGGTGTTACATTCTCCCCTCCTTCAATAAATTGCGTCCTCGCAATTTGAAATTGTTCTTCGAAAATTAAAGGTTGAAAATAGAAAATATCTTTGTGGGAAAACCCACATCGAAAATTGGGTTACTAAAATTTAATCTTAATATGAGGAAAAGTGAAATGAAAGGATCACCACCAAATGTCAATAATTTCACCATAAACTATGAATGGTATAAAAATAGCACATCCATAGTCAAACATATCACAAAACCTTCAATACAATATAGAAGTTTTGTATCATAATAAATCAACTTCAAATAATCTTAAAATCCATCAAAGGATGTTGACATAGATGAAATCAAAATTCTTTTTAAAGAAATATCTCCTTTTATTTTGAAATCATTTAAGATCCATATAAAATAAAACATTTTCATTGAAAATATTCTTATAAGCTTGTAAGGAAAGCTTTGAAGATTTTATAACGGCGTAAAATAACTGCACCCTCCGTATAAGTTAAAAAAACATTCTTACCTCAATTCTGTCGAAAAGGTTAAAAAGGACCTTGTTTTGAAAACGACGGAAAGATTCCTTTATAAACCTCTTATAAAAAGTCAAACAGGGGTATAAATGACTTTAACCCATATTCTTGTAAATAGTAAAAATGTTTTGAAATACATTTTTAAGAAACATGGATGTGGATGATAAAGATATCCCAGTAGATTATTACGTATAAACAACCTCGGATAATGAAGAGATTGTGAAATAAACCCTTACCTTGTACTTTTCCTTGGATGGGGTAGGTTAACCTCCTGTATAATGGTGAAATAGTTGTTATTAAATTATACAAGAATCATATATAATAATATGATATCATATATGATCTTTTAACATTGATTTGTTAATAATATCTTAGAATTATCGTCGTTTCGGGAGTTAACTTACTCATTTTATTTTATATGTTTTGTTACATAAGCCATGGTTGTTGTATCTTATTCATATCCAGAATTATATCTAGTCCTTAAACATCATTTGTAAATCATCAAATGATAATTATACTTGAATGGATACGATGGAGAATGAATCTTATCGCGTTCGTGGAGACGGTAGTCCGTACGTACGCACGAGCGACAATATCATTATTTTGATATTAAAATAATATATAAATGGATGGTATATCATATATACATAATCATTAACATGTTATATTTATTATTTACATGAGTTACACATCATTATTATACCCATCCAAATAATATTATATTGAATAACAATTACACCACGACGTGGAGACGGTAGTCCGTACGTACGCACGTATGGTGACATGTTATTCAAAGGGTGGATAAAATACTTAATATGGTTGTACCATATTTATAATAACATCACAGTATATGTGAGATACTGGAGTTATTATTTTAGAATGGTAAGAACAAAGGAAGAAGAAGTGGAAGAAGAAATCAACTTGGAGAAGGGTGGTGAAATCATTACCTCTTCTTCGGGTTCTTCCTTTTGATTTGATCAAAAGGGCTTCTTAGGTTGGCTTTCTGATCAAACTAAGGCCTCTAGGTTGTATTAAGGGATTTTGGGAGAGTATTTGGGCAGAGTTTGGCCGAACCAAAAGGCTTTTAAGGTGTGAAGAAATGAGAAGGAGGAGTGCCCTTTTATAAGAGGGGTGAGGGGCACCTTTGGAAAAGCTAGAAATATTAATTTATAATAAATTCATATTCGGTTTCTAATGGCTCCAAAGCTTATTATTCAAAGGTTATGGTGGGGATAGGTCGAAAAACACTCAACCAATAGAATTTAGACAGGTTTGGGTACTTATATTAACCTTATCTTTAAGTATTAACTCTAAGTTAATTAGTTTCACTTTTACAATGTCTCTTTGTATTTTTATATAATATGGTTAATAAACTTACTATATACATCCAAGCGACCCCCAAGTGGTAAAGTAATGATGAACCTATCATGATATAAGTCTCTTGGCCGAACCTTAGATTTTTAGGAATTTAATATCAATTAATAATATAATATTGTTTTTAAGAACTCTTTTATGTCAATTTTGACACTATTCAATAGTTGATTTTTGTGAAACTCAAAACAGATTGATTACTTCAAACAAAGTCAATTAAATCAATCCTAATATATCATATTATCCTAGAAAATTAGTTTAATTCATTAAAAGTTTCATATTATATTTATTTGGGTATTTATAATATCAATTATTTTAATTTTTCACTATTATAGTAATTACTGCATCATCATTGTGTCATAAATAAAATAAATTATTTAATGTCTAAAAATTATAAATAAAGTATCATTATGTAGTAAATAGTTTTAGATTTCTAATGAATATTTATAATATAAAATCCAACATATATAACCCTTTGTAATAATTGTTTGGCTAAAAGATATATGCTTGTGTCATTTTTGTATTCATTTTAACTTAATTAAAATAAAGTGTCATTATCACTTACAAGTGGATACATGGGGTACCAAAATAGACCCAAAGATGCCCATGGTCGACCATGTATCAACCAATAGGGTTAATACACGTTTTAGGGTAATTTAGAATTATTATAATATTATATTTTAACCCTTATTTACCGGATTTACCCTTAACCATGGTAAATAAAATATTTACCGCAGTAATTATTCAAAATGTCTAAAAATAAAAGTTACCTATTTACACAATTTGAACATTCTGATTCCAAATATGGAATCCATTTTCCTAAATTCAAAACACAGAAGTGGCAGAAATTAATTTAAAATTAATTCCCGCTGTCAAAACAAAAAGCGTGTTTTTAAGAGATAATAACTATCAAAAGATTGACACTTGTTTATGTTCGGTTTAATTGTAAAATTATGTCCAATGACCAACATTATATTAAATGGTAAAAATATATTATAAATATACTTTAAAACCACTCAAATTCATAATTTATCACTATTAATTATTTTGATTAAAAAAGTTGTTTTTAATTAAAACTTGGTAATTTTCACTATTCATCAAAATATGAAAGTTATCCGAAATGTACCAAAATTTCACCTTAGGCTAAATTTGATATTCCGAATTCAAAAATGAAGTTCATTTTCAAATATAAAATATATATAATTTCAAAAAGTAGGTATTACTATTCATAACGGCTAGTTTGATTGGTTACGGTGTGTTAGAACTCGGTGTTGCGTACAACACACGCTAGCGTACCGTGGAAGCTTGGGATGTTTCATTTTAAATTTTTGATGTCCCCATTTAGTCAAAAAGTTTAAAATATAGTATCTAAAAAGGGTTCACTATTAAAATTTGGTAAAAGTGCAATACTGAAAATGAATTTGTTCTTACATTATGTCTAAGAAACTCATAATATGGATTCTAAAATTATAAGGATTATATGAAGTTTAAAATTTAGTTAACACTATTCATAACCTCTTTTGAACAGCTTGTTTGGTAAGTCATGGTGCGATTGAACTTGGTGTTGCGTGTAGTGAATGTTATTGAATTACTTTGAAAAAATAACACACTATAAAATCTTGGGGTGTTACAATATACCCTTTTACTTATGGAAGCTTAGTTTGCTAACATATTTTGTTGGAATCCAATGAACACATTTATTTATAAATTATCTCATCCTGGTTTTTTGTTCTAATTATTGTGGATTACACTTCATGTATTTTTATTTCTCATCTATTAATTAAAAGTAGATATTTATAATCTATAACAAACCTCAATATTGAATAAATTAATCTAGAAGATTATTTTAATTTCACATGAAAATAAGCTCAATCTAAATCTGTAAATTATGGCGCTGTAAATTTAGGGGAATATCTCACTAGTGACTCTTCATTAAAATATTGTATTCAGGCATAAAAAATCTAAAATAATTGTCGAAAATAATCAATATGAGTCATATCTATTCTTACAGTTATTCTAAAAAAACTATTTAAAAGGATTCCCATTTTTGTTTACCTATATAGATAAATTTATACTTTGTGATTTGATTATATATTATAAAATTAGTAGTAATCCATGTTTCAATCCTTCAAATTATATTATCATGGAAGAGAACTTCTCATCTTGTATAGAAATTTCATTTTAAATAATCCCCTATTGGAAATAAAAAATATTTTTTTCCTTATACCATAAGGAAGTAGTTATTATTCATCACGTCAGGGTTGTCTCTATCCATAGAATTTAATATGATATAGGAAATTCCAATGAATATTTCATGGTTGAAAACATCCAATTGTTTATTAGACTCTACGTCTTCTTGTTCTTCTTATCCTATGGGAGCAGAGGGGTTTCTAATAATGAGGTTTTATACCATGTTCACTACATCCACCTAATGTATTTTGGGAATTTCTAAGTGAACTCAAAATATTTTATCCGACTCTAATAACATCATTTTCTGGTTCATTAAAACACAATAATTATATGGTATATTAAGATGTATTTTCTCCATCCTAATTCCCTTATTCTAGTACATGTTTAACATTTTATGGCAGTTGTAATCACCAACATTATTGGATCATATGAAGTACAAATTTAAACCAGTTTAAACATATTCCATATATTTCGATAGAATGAATAATAAAATACATTATATTTATGATTTAGTGAGTAATGAAATACATTCTTAACTATTTTATAAATGACTGTTTTGAAGTAAAGTTACCCACCCATATATTGAATTGGGGAATCACACCTTGGAAATGAGTAAAGAAGATTATTCCATTAAGTTATGGGTGTTCATTAATTAATGTTAAAGGAAAATCATTTATGATTAAAAATAACACAATTCCCACAATTTTGAAACTCAAAATTATCAATATTTCACATTACTTTTTCCATTTTAAGATTCATGATTTCTCACATATGTGTAACAACCGTAATGTCACAAAACCAAACTATCATATGTCAAAAAAAGTATTAACTACCACTCTATAACAAATTTTTATAATGTTGACTCATATTTAAAAATATATAGATATTATAATCACCTTCCAAACTCTATTGGTAAATCTAGTTCTAAATCTTACCACCTCTATATTTCATATACAAATTATATTCTTCTGTATCACTAGGATGTGTCTAACTAATTTAAATAACTAGATGTCTTAATTATTAATAATGAAATTGAAATAAATATTCCAAATTATTTTTAGTGATTTATCATTCATAAAATTATACTTTATAATAATTCATCAAACAAAATTCATAATTATTCCTCTATATACCATTGAGCATAATGATTCACTTGTTCTAATCAACCATTTCTACCATAATTTTGTGACTGCTCACCATTCTATTTCATCCCCCATTTCTCTTAAGAGAATTTAAATATTTTATTACAATTTCCATTTTGATTAATCTTTATGATTCATATAATTCTTTTATAGGATTCAACTTTTACACATTTCAAATATATAGGGAAAATGGAAGATGATTTTTAATAACAAACTTCTGGAGACATATCATTTAAATGTTTCTTCAAAAATAATATCCAGGGTTAATATCTCCATCAATATACCTTGAGAGAATACCTAGATGGTTATTGGACATTTATAAGTCTGATTTTTTCATCAAATATTAAAATCAAAAAATAATCACACACAAATATTATTTTCCAATAAGATTTACTCAACAGTGTTACAATTGTGTTCCTTGACTCCAGTAATGATAATAGTTGAAGTGTAACACACAAATTATTTATAAAATTTACCATCCCTGATTTTATCTTGTTTCAAATAATGTTTAAATCATTCATATGCTCTAATGATGATCTATATTTTGATACCCTGATGGTTTTAATCATCCTCATTGTGGAAACATTATTATGAAACATGGGATTTTCATACAAGTTTTAAATTGGAAATAAGAGATATTTTATAGTTTTAATTATTTAATTTTAAATTAAATATTCTATTTCATTTCAATCTTGATCTATCCAAATTATATCATTTATAATCATTCCCATTCTTGATTTTAGAACATCATGGGACACAATCCACCAAAAAGAACATTTAGGTACCTCTGAATAAGAAGATACTTCGTATACATTAGGAAGGAGCCAAAATCTATCCCATTAAAATTATCTATCTAAAAAAATATTAATATGATTTTAGAGATTTTTATGAAAGTATACCTCAAAGAAAATCAAAATCACATGAAAAATGTGATACACAACCACATCATACTTGAAAAATATTATTGAATAAGAATTGGATGCAATGCTTGGATATAAATTTTATGGAATCTTATATAGTACCAAATTACTAGAATATAAACAATAAAATGATGATATAATTTAGAGACTAGGTATTATAAAGGGATCCCTGTTATTTTTTACTCAATGTTAGTTATCCACACACCATAATCTCCACACCATGTCAAACCATTGCGACATTTAATAGAATACACACCACAAAAATATTGAACATGAAATGAAAAAGTGAAACATGTATAAAAATTTACATGTTTCATTCGATGTGTGTTATATCAACAATATAAATAATGAATTTATTCTATGTTCAATAAAATTTTATTATAATTACATTAAAAATGATAAAATATAGGTAAGTATCAATTAGAAAAATTAACACTTTACTAATTCATGATATATATTTAGATTCAAATCACTTTTATGATTATAAGTTATGATCTATCCACCTTCCATTTTAAGACAAATCCATCAATTGAAGACTGTTAAATTTATAATTTTTTTCATATTTCCCATCATTTATAATTGTGATATTTGTTCTCATGTAATATATGAATAAGTTGGGTTTTCTTGATGAATCAATCAATGTTATAAATTCAAAATAACAACCCTTAATACATTCTTGAAAAATCACAATGTACACACCCATTAGAATACACAATATTAAAATATTTCTACCATCTAATTGAGAGATTCTATTACTATATTACAAAAAGTTAGGCTAAACTACAATCGTGATTGTAACCTCCTATTAAACTATGTATAGTGTAATGATGTCATGTTTCACACTCTGAAAAGATGTCACATGTGTTACATAGGTGATTTAGAAAAATTTACAGGGTGATGTAACATTAATTTAATAGAACCATTTAATAAAGAAAAATATAATTTCATATATGGTTTTTACATATTACTATATGATATGATGGATTTTTTTTTATTATTTGTAATTATTTTCTTATAATTTCTATAAGATATATATATATAAATATATATAATGTTTTCTATCATTCATGAATGCTTCATATATCATGGGAGTGGAGTTAATATTAATATTCTAGTGATATGTTTCATTTTCATCACTGGTTGACAATCATCATGCAATGAATTCTCTTGTAATGATATTTTAATATCAATAAGAGTATATGGTCACATAGAGATATAGAGTTTACTCATTAGTTATAAATCTATTTTTTTCAATATTTGTAAACTATGTATACCAAAGGAAATTATCGACATTGTTTCTATGATTTTCACGGGGAGCATGTAACATAGTTTTCTTGGTTACATAAGGGTAAAAAGGTACCCTATAGGTGAAATTTCATTGATTTTAAGTCATTTTATCCTCAAATTTTATGTAATAAAAATAAAATTATATCTGAGTATTATATGAATAATGAATTTGGTATTCATTAACCCTAAATAGAATAACCCCATTCAATGGGTTCAATATTCTTGGAGTTAATGAGAAAAATTGAATAAGTGGATCAACATACATAGTTCAGTGACATTTGATATAACCATAATTTCAGATGAATTCCATGAAATGTATTCATCAGGAAGTACGTCAACTAATGTATTCGTCATCCTTGAATGGTCATACCTCATAGGACTGTGAATGTCTTATTTGAATTATTTGATATTGACATGTTGTATATCTTTTGTATGTACTCATTGTATTAAAAATGGAATAAATTATTATGAAATACGTATCAGATTAATTTTGAGATCATTTTTATATAGATATATGTGTCTAATTGATACTGTGCCAAATTAATTTCTTGGATGAATAACATTAATTTTTTTAATATTGTCTTCGTCATATGGTCAATAATTGAGAATTAATAATCAGTTTTTTGGATATAAATTTCCAAAATGTCACATAAAATGTTTTTATTAATGGGGATTTGTTTTGGTAAATTTTAATACTAAATGAAAAAATTTATATGATATATTAGTGAATTTTTTTGGGAATATATAAAAAATTGGTAAAGGGTTCACAATTTTTATATATTATGTGATATAAACTGAAATATGAAAAAATTATAGATACATTATGTAAAAGTGAGAGATTAAAAAATGTTTTATGAATCAATGATATATTATTTTTTTAGATGTAAATATATTTCAATTATTCAATTAGTGATGAAATGATTAAATATTAACATACCCCAAGAGATAATATATTTTTTAGGTGTCTAACATTATGAGTGATAATGAAATATTTTTTAGTATGATATTCATGTGATATAATATAAAATTGAATTATAACTTCATTCTTATACAAATATCCCTTAGATAGATAGATTAATATCATTGAATTATATTTTTGACTTTAAAATTTATCATATTGAATTATCATCATCATCAATAAAACTTATTTTGGTCATTGATGAAAAAGAGTACCTGACATTAATGGGGTTAAAAAAGGGCATTTATAAGTTTCAAATTTAAAAAAATTCATAAATCTGGAGTGAAACTAAAATATTAAAATAAAATCATTAAAATCAAGAGGTAAAAAACATTCAGGGCTTTGTAATATACAACATTATTTATTAATACCATAGTGTTTTGAAAGGATATATTAATAGTACTAAGGGAATGATATCTCTAAAATAAATTGGCAATACATATACTGTAGGTTGGAGATTAATGAAATCATTACCAAAAAAATATAATAAAAACCTTGTAGTTATTAAAAATATATTTTTTATCAAAAGTAGTGATACCCAGATAAATTTATTTATATTATGTCAATTTAGGAAAATCTATAAAAAGTGACACTGATAATACAATATTGAACAACAGACAATGACCCCATAACAATTCATAACCACTGAAGACTCCTTTGTTGAATAAACCATTTGAGTAGGTCTTGAACCCATAACCGGTATGTGTTCACCTTATTCATAACCCCTTTATCGCGATCAAATTAATAAGTTGTAGATTCCACAATATCTACCTAAAGTATTCCAAATATGTTTAATGATAGTACTTGTTATGACCATCCACAAATTTCATAATATTGTAAATAATATGTCTCTAATGAGAGACACTTATTAAAAATTCTTGTAAAAATAAAATATAATTCATCCTTTGTCTAATGTTCTAGCATTTTTATGAGATGAGAGTTATGTAAATAGATATTTGAAGTCAGTTCTTAGCATACCCATTAAATAAATAATTCTTAATGTGATTTGAGGATCTTAATCCATGCATGATTGTTTTTATTTTTTTTAATATTGGACTTTATAGATTAACATATCATTGTATAAAATATTTAATGTGGTTTTATTATAATGGGAGGAAAAATAATTAAAGTTGTATTAAATGGAAACACTAGGATGTTGGATTTTTTTTATTTTATGAAAGATCTTATTTTTCATATTAAAAATATAGAAAACCATTTTTATGACAACCATGATCAATATATGATTTTCAATATGTAGACAAATATGATGGGGGGGTGGGGTTGGGTTGGAAAAATAGGAAAAAAAGACATTATAAATTTTATAATTGATATCTTAATGGAAAGCATGTGATTATATTTCATAGTCATTGTAAAATAAAAATTCTTATTTCCCTTTTATAATGATATCCTCATATTAACAAGAATCCATTTTTATTTATAATTAATGATAAATAATTAAAATGAAATTTTATTTAGATTTTTTTGGTCCCCTAGAAAAAATTTGTGTGGTCTATTGAGTTAATGTCTCGGAACCGGATTCTACTAAATAGTTCCCCATAACCAGTTTTCCCCATGGCCTCATGCACATATCACCAAATTCTGGAGGCTGTCGACTAGCAGCGAGGGCCTAGGGTGTGATAGTGGAGGAAGTATTCCATTATTTGAAGTGTGTAACATAATAGAATAAATAACAAAAATAGAAGAAACAGTAAACACAAATTATTTAAATTAAAAAAATAAAGATGGAAATATAATGATAACTAGAAGGCGTGAAATAAAAAAATGATGTGTCATGTCACATGTTCTAATAAAATAGAAAAATACGATAGACTACAATCATGTAATATATAATACCAAGGTACAATAACACAAAATAAATCTTAGCAGCATCACAATCCATGGCATGGTCCAATGCTCTCTTCCTATTCAACAATCATGTACCTGAAAAAGGGGTATTTCCCTTATCGACACCAATATAAATATAGCCTATTTATTCCAAAAAACATGTCCCAAATAGGGTCTGAGAAATAAAAACTAGTAGGAAACCATGGAAGGTCTATTCCAATCTATATGAGAGAATAAACCCCAGTAGTGTACAATAGTGAAATTCAGGAAACTAGCAAGTATTCAAAAGTTAACAATCCTAAAATTACTAGCATTCATTTATAATCATTTCAGGTTATATAATCAATTCATATTCTGGAATTATATATTTCTTGACATTTCAACTAAGCCCATCAATCCCATATATAATATAAACACAAAATATACCTCATCAGGATATCTAAACATATAAGTGTTGACCGAATTCAAGCTTGTGCTTTGGATTGAACGTTGCCTCGTAAGTCATTCCATTTTAATATGTCTCAGGTCTATGCTCGATGTAAAACTATTTTACTATATTCAAATTTGGGACAAGACCTGTATATAAGCATTTCTGCTAAATAAAATCAGGCACAAGCTAGGTGTATTAGCATTTCATCCTATATTAGGGAAAATCCTAGTATATCATCATTTGAGTATATTCAAATCCACTCATGGTGAATCAGCACTTCTGCATATTAATATGAGCACATGTAAGTTAAACTATTACATGGTTAACAAAATAACATCTCACATGGGAAACTCACATAATAAACAACACTTATAATCTGTGCTTTTAGATGGTTTTTAATAGTCATCTCACATCGCTACATTTCTTTTACAAATTTCATTCTAAAACAACCCATCAAAAGGGAAAAAATGCATTCCCATTGGAAGCCTAGGCCAAAAGGCTAAAGAATAGTCATCCAAGGGAAAACACACACTGAGGTGGCCCTTAATCCAACCAAACAAGGCTAAACATGCTTCAACTAATTTATTCAAATTTTTAGGTTCATTAGGTATCAACATGGGTTAAATTCTTAATCAAGAGAAATCCTAAACATGGGCGCGCATCACACATGCACGTATAAATTACTTGAAATTAAACAATTAGCACGTGGACACTTACCTCGTTGTAGTATGACTCTCCTCATCCATCCTCAAGTTTTAATAAATGATAGAATGGTATTTATCTAAGAAACAAGGATAATCATTCAACCTTAAATAAAATATATGAGAACTGAAATCACCAATAAAGGAAGAAGACAAATCGAGCGTTAACTGATTGGGTCCAATCAAGATAGACGACGACTAAAAAGGTGTTCGGATGATCAACAAGGAAGAGGCTAATGTTTCAAAGATCCTCTTGAGTTTCCCTAGCTATCCCATAGTCCAATTTGCTGAAAGGATAGGCTACTACTCATTTTATGAAAAAAAATGCAAATACACGGTGTGTAAGTCGGCGTGTAAATCATTTTACTTTTCATTTGGCGTCATTTTCCACCAAAAAAATTTCAAGGACCTTTTCACATAAATACATAGTGTGTTCTAGGAAGTACATAGTGTGTTGTTGGTTTTTCCTCTTTTCTATGCTGACATTCCCATAATCCATGTATTCCCATCATACATGTCCAAACTACATGACTTGTTATTTGGTTTACATGTCATGTAACATAGATTCCTTTACCCAAATATTCATGATTTCTCAGAAACAACTCAAAGAGAAAACAAAAGAAGACACCGTTCCTCAAAAAGAAGAACTAGGTTCTTATAATCATCCCTATTAATGAAATTCATCCTTGAATTTCACATCCATGGGTGGTGAAGGAATATTTGAGAATAACTCCAGCCACTGATCACATATGTTGGCCTCCCTCTCCAAAGTCTCATCCTGTAATCAACCATTCTTCCATAAAACCCATATGAGAGGAACCAACCATCCTCAAATAACATTTATGCTCCTGCCAACTATATGAATCAGATGGTCCTAAAGGGATTCATCAACCTGATTCTCAACCTCCTCAGGCTAAGAAATGTTATACATTTCTGTGTGATAGTGGCATATCTGAGATACATTGAAGACATCATGCTTGGCTCGATAGATCTGAGATAACTGTAACTGTTAGGAAATCCTATTGACTCTCTCTAGAATCTCCAATGGACCAATATATCTCATTGAAATATTACCCTACCTATGCATCCAGTTTTTTCCCAATATCGGCGTGACACATAAGAAAACTCGATCCCCAACTTCAAACTATAATGGTCGTCTTTGGCGGTCTGTGTAAGATTTCTGATGAGACTTCATTTTATCCCTCCACTTCTTAGTCATTGGACCTTCTCAATAGTCTCCTAGACAAGACGAGGTACCAGCATAACAGCCTCTCCTACCACTTGCCAACATAGGGGTGATGGACATGGACTCCCGTACAAATCCTCATATTGCACCATCTAAATAGTATCCTAGATGTTATTTCTTTGGGTGAACACGACCAGTGTTATATGCTTCTCCCAAGATCCCTCAAAGTCCAATAAACATGAATGCAACATGTCCTCAAGAACTTATATCGTACACTATGACTGTCCATCGGTCTGAGGGTGGTATGTTGTGCTCAGAAGCACCTCTATTCTCCACACCCTTTGAAAACAATTCCCGAAAAGAGATGTAAAGAGGGAGACCCTATTTGAAAAAATATAATGAAGGACCCAATGAAGTTGTACCACGTCTCAGTTATATATATTTCTGAGCTCATCAACACCAAAGGTATCCTCAATCGACAAAATGTGAGAGACCTTTGTTAGCCTTTCCACTACAATCAACACTGCATTGTTGCCTCTAGGAAACCATGGATACACGGTCATGAAATCCACCATAACAAATTCACATTTCCAATCTAGAATAGGTAGCTTATATAAAAGCCTATCTATCCACTAGTGTTCTACTTTCACTTGTTGACTTGTGGAGAATCCCGTAACAAAACTAGCTACCTCTCACTTTATACCAGGGAACTAGTTTTGAAAGCGCATGTCACGGTACAACTTGGTGACTCTAGGATTCACAGCCCAAGCTAAAGCATGAAACTCCCACATCAACTCCTCATGTATACTCCCAAGAACCCACACACATCCATGGATACACATAACATCATTCTTATATATAATCCCTCTAGGAGGAGGGTCGTCACATTCCACAGAATCCCACATAACTATGCCTTTGGAATCTAATAGATTCCTCATCCTCCCTCAGTCCTGTAGAGTAGATGAAACTACCAAATTTGACAGACAAGTGCATCATGGACTATTGTGAGCCACTAAATTAATCTCATAGAACAAAGCCATCTGTTTCCATTCACTAGTGGCCTATTGAACTGTCTATATCTGAGTCCTCCTTCTCAGTGCACCATTCACCGCATTTCCATTGCAAGCTATATAGACAAGCTCAAAATCAAACTACTGACGGTATTCTGCCCACATTTTCTATCTCAAATTCTAATCAGTCCTAGTAAATATTTATCTGAGACTTTTTTAGTCAGTGTTCACCACAAAATTCTCTCCCAGTATATAATTTCTTCAATAGAGCATGAATCATACAACTGCTACCAGCAAGAGATCATGAATTAGGTAATTCTAGTAATGTGACCTCAACTATTGAGACATGTACCAAACAACTCTACCCCACTCAATGAAAACTTATCCTAGCCCTATACATGATGTGTATAAATATACAATGTAACTCTTTCCTGGTTCTGGTAAAATCAGTATTGGAGATACAGTCAAACATCCCTTCAACTCTTGAAAGGATGTGTCACAATAATCTGACCACCCAAACATCACACCTTTTGTAGTCAAGCATGTATTCGACACTTCTAAGAGTGATAAGTCCTATATAAAATTCTTGTAGTAACCATCCTTCCCCATGAAACAGTGCACATCAAAAAAATTATTGGGATACTCAAAGGTAACTACTTCTATCACCTTCTCTGGGTCCACTGATACTCTAGTCTCTAATATTAGGTGACCTCGGATGTGAATCTGATCCATCCAAAAGTGGAAATTCTCGAGCTCAACATATAACCAATGATATCATAGTTTATTCAATATGATCTCAAGGTGTTGCACATGTTTATGTCTTCTGTGAGAATACACCAATATATAATCCATGAAAACCACACCAAATATTCTAGGTAAGGATAGAAAACATGGCTCATAAGTTCCCTAAAAAAATCTTGTGAATTCGTGATAACAAACAACATAACCAATTACTCAGATATACTGTACCTTCTACGAAATTCGATACGGGGTTTATCTCCTGGAAAAACACTTACCTTTTTTTATCCTCTACTCAAGTCAATCTTTGATAACACTCGATCTACTCAAATCTGATCAAATAATTAATCTATATGTGGAAAGAGATATTGATTTTTAACTGTCAAATAATTCAGTTTTCTATAGTCTACACAATGCCTAAGGGTATCATCCACCTTTTTCATGAAAAGTACTAGTGAACCCCAAGGAGAAGTCTTGGATGGTATAAAACCATTTCTCACAGATCTTCTAACTACCTCTAGATATCATACTACTCCTTCGTAGCCATCCTGTAAGGAGGAATGGATACCCGTGCAACTCTTGGAAGTCGTGAAATTGTGAAATCCACCTCTCTATCCAAAGGAAATCTTGAAGAATTATATAGAAAAATGTCCCAAAAATGATCAACCACTAGAGGGAAATCCACCAGACATGTTCCCTAATCATCTTGAGTCCGCCTAGCTCACGATGCTTGAGTTCAGCTCGACTCACTTGGACATCCCATTCACCATTATGTAGAAACTCTCTGTCCTCTAGTGATGTGAAGCTCACCCTGCGGCGATAATAATCCTCAAAGGATCGAATAGAGAAAAACCATTCCATTCTGAGAATGAAATTAAATGAAAACATCTCAAAGACCTAGAGGTTCCATATAAAGTGACACCCACTAATCTTTAAGGGAAACTCCTTGCACTAATTCGCACATTACATTCTAATCCCTGGTGGATTTTCTAGAGTCATAACATTAGAATTAGTAAAAACACCAAGCTCAACGATTTCAAAAATGGACACCGATATAAAACTATGTGTACCATGAGTATAAAAATGTGAAGAAGATATAACAGAATCAAATAGAATAGTACCTCTAACAGTAGAAGGCCTAGGATCCTTCTAATGTTGGATCTGTTGCACTACATCATTCTAACATGTAACTTTACTCTGATATTCTACTTGGCTACATTGAGCTTATGTTCCCTGCTATCATTGAGATCATGTGGTGTAGATTCCACTACCACGACCACCACCTCTTCCTGAATGGTCTGGCGTATTATAGTTCACTAAAAGGTGAGAAGCTTCAGACCCCACTCCTGAATGTGGAGTCAGTAAAGACCCTCTCTCACTAGAGATTGGTGTAAACATCCTGCAGAACCACTGTAAATGACCCATCTATCCACAAGTTCGACACTTGAATGACTCCATCAGGAACTAAAGTTTAGTATACCCACTCCTTCCTCACTGGTAGCACCTCACTTAGCTACCATAAGAAATTATTTCTCTGCTCGTATACCCATGAGAATGATCAATAGGATGATTCTTTATTCTTGTTGAGATAGTACCCGATCTTAGTGCCGAACCACTCTAGATCGCACCCAGAGAATGTCATAGGTTGCGCTCAGTAATCAGTGCATGATTAATAATAAAATAGGAAGAATGAAACCAGAAGAAATTCAATTGTGATAAGATGACAAACCTGAGACCATCATCAAATCATATAACTTTTTAAAGGTCACCACCCATCAAAATTGGGGCAAAATTCCAAAACATAGTAAATAGGACCGAATAGTCCATAACTGAAATTGTGCCCTGCTTAAGGTGGATGAACCCCTAGGCTCAATCAAACCTCAACGTCTCTAGAAAATAATAATCATATATGGTCACCAAAAAGTGTTCCCATGTAATATATTGATGACACCCTTCCTGAGAGACAAAATCCCACCATATTTTGGCATAATCACACGTCATATATGTCACAAGATTGACCCTCCTTTCGAGAGTTGTCTTCAATTTCTCAAAGATAGTCATAACTGATTATATCCATGATTCTCCAGTAGTGGTCCGCCATCCCCTAAAATGTAGGTGGGTATTGCAGCTAGAATATATATGTTAGCCATTCCATAGATGTGGCAGGATATGGTTCTCCAAAAATGGTCTTCGTAAACCTCACAATGCCTTTGCGGAATTGTTTATCTCCACCTGCATCCTATATAATGGCTGGTGTCACAACTGGTACAAATACAAGATTAATACGTAGTCCATGGCTACCTTTTCTGGAGTATGATCATCATCACTCCCCTAGTGTACAAATTGTTTTCATCGAGGTGGCATAAATCTACAAGGTCAAGAACATCCCTTAGTTCAAGCTCATTGTCAAAATTTTCTGTTTAGGAGTTCCAAAATAAAATAGTAGAGGACCCTCAATGTTTGGAAAAAGGGTCTACACATCATGTAAAATGAATACGCGGTGTGTGCCCTTATGTCGTCACATGGTCGTGCGCTACCATTGGCATGGGTGTGTATCAACCCCAGTTACACAATGTGTTCCACGCGGGCATGGCATGTACCCAAGCCCATCATCTAGGCCATGTACTCACACACAACCAGGTCTAAACTGGTTCTGCATGGGTATCCTACATGGCATGTATTGAGAGTACACGGTGTGTTCTGATCAAAACACAATATCTCAGGTTTTCTCTCACATGGACCATTATATGGCCAGTTACTACATGACTTGTAAATGTGATACAAGGCGTGTACATCTTAAAATTTGGAACATCTTATTCCACAAACATGAATGACACAAAGAATTTAAGGCTAAACTACACGCCATGTATACTGGGGTCTTTCATGACAGAAACCCTAGATTTGCCATAAAACCCTTTATCAGAAGAAAAACCTATGGGTGGGATGAAAATTCCAGATATTTGAGGACCCATACTGCCCGAAAATCAATGTTTTTCAACCAAGTAGAGCATATCATAAAAAAATTTCTATAACATGTTCTTCCACATTTGAAACATAACCTTAAAAAGTTATGTTAACATCTACATTCCTTCAGTGTGTCATTAACCATTTCATGAGGGCATATACTTCTTATGGATTGAAAGATGATGTTACACCATTATTTACCGCATCCAACCAAAACATCAATAGGAACAACTATCACATCAACTATCAAAACAACATGAAATATCAAACGCATCCATGATGGCATAGCACATTGCAATGCACGTGATTCTAAAAAGTGCTTATACGATATATGATATGGAACACCATTATCTCATCAGGGTTGAACTGAAATAGAACCTATAATTGCATCAATAGTAATATCATAAATCTATCATGTCACCCAAAAGTGAAATCAAATCAACTATAATATCTCAAAATCCAAATGAAAATTTTTATTTGATGAAATTTTGATTTTCCCTAAACATGGGGTAGCTACTGCCAGGCAAAAATAATTATCAAATTATATTTAATTTATATCATCTCCAAGTAGTTTAGAAAATGAGAAAAGGAACCCTATGATACCACTTTGTAATTTCGTGGATCTGGCTTCCACTAAAAAGGCCCTCATACCTCGTTGGCCACAGAGCCTCAAAGGAATTTCCCAAAATGAAAAAGGTTTCCGACAAGCAGGGAGGGACTTGTGTCTGATATTGGGGAAACTATGGTCTCATTGGTAGAGTGTAACATAGGAGAATAAATAAAAAAAATAGCGGAAAAATTATACATCATTAATCTAATGTATACAACTAATGACTAATAGATAAAGATAACTAGAAGGCGTGTAATGTCAAAATGATGTGGCATGTCACATGTTGTAAGAAAATAGGGGTACCATATAAACTCCAATCAAGTACAATACAATACCAAGGTATAATACCATAAAATGAAACTCAATAGAATCAAATTTCGTGGTGGGTCCCATGCTCCCCTTCTCCTAATCAAAAATGAAGTACATGTAACAAGGGCATTACCTTATAGACACCGACATCAAAATATTATTTTTTGGCCCAAAAACAAAACCCAATAAGGGTGTGAGAAATAAATACCAGTAGGAAACCACTAAAGGTCTATTCCAATCTTCACTTGGGTATATGAAACAGTAGTGTACAATAGTGAAATGCATTAAACTAGAAGGTTTTCAAAAGTAAACTGCCCTATAAGTATTGGTATTCATTTACATTCATTCTATGTTCTATAATCAATTCAAATTAATTTAATTATATAATTTTTAGGATCTGGCCTAGTAACATCAATACCTAATATAATTTAAACACAATAGATACCTCAACAGGACATCTAAAAAAAGAATTATACACCAAATCCAAACTTGTGCTTTGGATTCGTAGTCATGTCATTAGTCATCCGATTTAAATAAGTCTTAATGCCAAGCATGATGTATAAGAATTTCAACATATTCAAATCAGGGAAAATCCCGATATATCATCATTTAAATATATTTAAATCAATGACAAGCATGGTGTATCATTATTTCAGCATGTATCAAGGACAAGCATGGTATGTCACACTAGTATTTTCAATTCAATTCTTCTATTCAAATCATCTTTTGGTTTATAGCTTCCTCATTGTTTTTCGAGTGTTTTAGGTTTGATATTTTTGGTTCCCCAAGTGTTATTGATCTATGACCTTAGTCTAGGGGGTCTTGGATGGTACTTGGTCTCATCTTTTTCAATGTAATGGTGTGAGGATATGGTGTTTTGGAGTTGGTTTAGTGACATTCTTAGTGGCACCACTTGTGGGGTTTGTTTTTGAGGTGGTTTGTACCCATGAGTTGGACAGATTGTGGGTTGAAAAGAGTGATTTGTTTCCAGAATTTATCTTCACTATCCTTGGCCAACAATTTACCCTTGGTTTCCCCCTTAGACCCTAATGAAATTAGAGGCAAAACATCACATTTTGGGTGGCCAGAACAGGCCGCACAGTTTACTAAATTGTTCCACCAAACTATGAAAGGGTGTCCGGGATATTAATGTTTTTTGTTATTTTAACATTTAACATCAAAAATAAACCGAAATCCACCCCATTCTTCCCCATTGAGTTCCCTAACTCTATGTTTATCCTCCAATCTCTCTCTCCCTCCCACAGAAATCAAATTTTAAGGGAGATTTGATGAGGAAAACATTTAAATCATAAAATTCATTCTTTCTTTGATTTATCCTATTTACATAGGGTATCTTTCACACATTAAAATTTTCTAAAATATCTAGTAGTTAGGGTTCGTACCTAGGGTTTTATTTGGTGTCTTTTTGGTGACATCTTATGGTATAGGTCTCGATTTATCTTCCTTGAGGCGCAGGAGGGGTTCAGTTGACGTTTCACACCAAATTTGAGGGTTTATACACATTCTGTAGGTGATTCAATGTGTAAGCCGTTATTGACGAGTTATGTTGCCTTATTTATTAATTTATAGTGTTCCTAATCTTTTTTTTGTGCCGTGAAAAGAATTTTTGGTTTCATTTGTTAAGTATTTAGTATTTAAGTTACATTTTTGTTTGAATTACTGTATTTTACAAATGTAACTCATGTGATATCTTTTGTGATAGTTTTATAAAATATTAAAGTGATGTATTAGTTGTTTATTGGGGGTGAAAATTATAGTTTGGTGATGATTTAGTGTCATTTGGGCCTCAAAATGGGGGTTTTTAATGGGTTTTATGTATAAAACCTTGTTATACTCCTTGAATGTGTCTTATGAAAATGTTTGTTTTTCATGAGCATAAATTTTGGTATTATTTGAGGTAATTTTATAGAACTTGAGAGGGGTATAATATTTTTTTCAAGGGATTCCAATTATGTTTTGGAGTGGTGTTGGTGAGATTTTTTTCTTTGAAAGAGTGTTTTGAAATGGGTTTTTTGTACAAAACATGTTTATACCCTTTGAGTTTGTTTTATGAAAATTGATAATTATTTATCAAGTTTAACAAAGTGGGAAAGTTATGTAAACGTAATGTTTTGGTGGTTTTATTAAATAAATGTGGATTTTAAAAGGTAAATTGGTGATTTAAGATGTCAAATTTTTTTATAATGTCAGATAAATTGCTAAAATGTTTTATGAAATTTCAAGAAAGGTGTGAAACACGATTGTGGGTTGTTTTGTGTGAGTATGATGTGGAAAATGAATTTTTCTAGTGAAAGGAGTTTTATGAGACATGTATGATGGATGTTTGGAGAATACGTGTTGTGGAAGATGTATTATTATGTAGAAACTAAATTTCATAGATTTTTAACATGTTTTATCACAAGAGGAAAACACTGATAATAGGTTGGTGGACGTGTATGCGTATGCTAGTTATCACGTGGGGTTTGGCCTCAATTTCATGTAGAAAGTTTGACACTGAAAAATCTATGTAATCTATGATTATTATGATGATGGGGGACTAATTGGTTATGGGTATGATCCCTAAAACTTGTTCGTGTGCACAAGAATAGATATTGGGATGGTTACTTTCATCGAGATATGAGGTACCTGGGACCGACAACAAGTTAGTGCCTAGGGGATATTTCTAGTTAGATGTTCTCATTGGATGATTTAGGCTTAACATATATATTGGTAATGGTTTTCTGGAAGTTAGTGGTTTTGTAATTTTTTTTACAAGTCCTGATTCTTATAGGAAGCCCACTTGAAATGTTTTTTACGTCGCATCTTTTAAAAATTGATACTAGGACATCATAGTTATGAAAACATGCAATAATTTCATCTTTTAATGTTTATCACATGGAATCTATTAGTGTTGGTATCATACTAGTTTTTGGATCACACTTAATGATATCTTTGGGTGTAGGTAGACTTGTTTATTTTTGTCGCGGGTTTAGTTGTAGCTTTTGTACCAATGTTTCGGGTTTTTAGCGATCCTTTAGATGTAGTGTTGTGGAGATGTTTTGATGGTAGTTCCTATTGCCTTGATAAGGTTATTTGGATGTCTATATTTTTTTTGGTAACTTTGTAGTAGTCTTTAAACATTGTTTTAAATTTTTAATTCAGTTCTTAATATTTCTAAAATATGGAATGTTTTGAAATATCCATATTTTTTTATTGGTTTCCATTATTGTATTATGTTTATACACTATGATAAATCATTCCCAATTTTTATTTTATGATACTAGATAAATTTTTACAGCCATTGGAGAATGGGAACGCCCATCGGTCCATGTCACTGGTTGGGTTTTGTGTTGATTTTGTTGGCGACTATATTCTGTTCGTGAAAAAATGGTATCAAAAGAGGTTCTCTCTATTTAGGTCATGTTATTTGGGTAATGGTCTAGATAGTCTGGATCTAAGATTTTCAGAGCATACAATTATAGTTATGGGTAGTGTTCCTAGGAAGTAGACATCATATTGGGATTCGAGTCACAAGGGGAAGTCAATATTTATCTGAGTCCTTTGGTTTTCTTGGTTTGATGATGATTACGGGAAATGAAAAGAGAGACGGGATAATGGTCTTAGTGAGCTCGTAGAGCCTGGAAAGTCAAGTGGAGTTGGGGATATTTCCCAAGAACACTCTCTCTGATGGTTAAGTGATTGGAATATTACTACCAACTATATGTCAATGTCACCAAACGAAACTAGTTACCTATCACATTGTCTTGAGTCCTTTAGTTTTGGGATCACAAAAGTTTGGTACTAAAGAAAAAATGACATGGTTTTAATATGCCTAATGTTTTAGTGAAATGTTTTTCTAATAAAAAGGGAATTTTTTTATTTGCGAAAAGTTAGAACTAAATTTTCGGAATTATTTTGAAATAGAACATGGTGTGTTTACACCATTTTGGAATGCAAGAACTATATTAAATTGTTTTTGATAAAGTGTTTCCAATATATTTTTGTAAATGATTCAAATGTGTTTTAAGGGGATGAGATGTTTTTAAATTGATGTTAATGACATGAATGTGAGTTCTTATATGAATGGTTGTGCCTTTCTGAAATTTTTTTCATGATGCAAACTAGGATTTTGATTTTGTGGTAAGAGGTCATGCGAAAAAGGAAGCATTGGATGACTATTTTGCTTTTGAAAAGTGTAATGAATTTTTGTTTTACACTTTTTTATTTCAGTGAGTGACAAAATGGATGATGTTATATGGGATAATGGATGGTTAATGGCACAACTAGATTATTTCCAGGATGGATATGAGGAGGGTGCCCAGTGTGGTACTTCAACTTGAATGTGTGAGTCCCTTGGGGTACCATTAGTGGATACGCTGACCACTAAACCATTTATCTGAAAAGATATTATTTTAAAGGAAAAAATTATGTCTTTTTGACTGGTTTGGGATGTTATGTCTTATGTGTTTTACGAAATGTTGTTTTGAGATGTATTTTGTCCAAAAACTCCTCTTGTTTGAACTGTGTTTTGGGATTTGGTTTGGTCGGTAAGCTGGGTTGAAGGGATGTTTAGTGATCACCTTATGAGAAATATTTTAGGATTCCTTTATTGTTGTTTCATTCATGAGTTTGGATCCAAATTGAGTCACATTTTGACAAATGGACCAGCATGGTTTTGTGGTTGGGTTCTCTCATTGGATAAAGTACACACCCATTAAGGGTTAGTGCACAACTGAAGTTTAACCCAGTTTGTTTCTCCGTTGGAAGATCCTCCAGTTGATAAATATAAGAAATAAATTTCTCAAGATTTGGAGATTGAGTTTTAACCTTTTCCATTTTTGGTTTTGTGGTCCTCTTATAGTGGTAGAGTTCTCATTGAAGGTTGAAAGAGACATTTGTTTCATAAGTTACCTAATTTTTAGAAGGTGAATATTGTCTAGGATTCACAACTAGAATGGAGAGCTATACCAACAGTTTGGTGCCAATGGTTTTAGAAAACCGTTGGCATATGTGGATTACAGATCTCTTCCCCAATGGTTTCATTAAACCGTTGGGATATCTCACTATTGGACAACTTTTACCAACGGTTTATGTAAACCGTTGGGAAAGCTTGATTTCAACCAGCTTTTACCAATGGTTTACATTAAACTGTTGGCATATCTAAGAATTTTCCCAACGGTTCAACAAAACCGTTGGGAAATCTTGACATTCAACCACATTTTCCCAACGATTTAGTAAAACCGTTGGGAAACTTCATATCCCAACGGTTTTTAAAACCTGTTGGGAAAAATTCTCTCCAAATACAGTGAGCCCTAAATTCTCTCTTCGTGCGACTGCATCCCTAAAATTGATTCTCTCCCGGCGCTCTCTCCTTACGGGTATTGGAAACTCCATCCATCCTCTTTAATCAAACAACTTTTCTGTTCAAGACATCAAATCTGTAAGTCCTACCTCAGTTCTAATTTTCTTCATCTATCTTTTCTATTTTCTATTTTTTATTTGACCTAAATGTGAGCGATCTCTCTATACCCAGATTGATAAACTCGTTCCACTTGATAGATCCATCTTAAATCAAAGAATTTTGTAGTTCTACACTCTAAATCTGTAAGTACTACCTTTGTTTAAATGTTTTGCATCTATAATTTTCGTTTTCTTTTTTAATTTGGTATAAACCTTTTTGTGATGTTTATGGCATGGAATACCCAACAAGTGCACTTTGATTTGTTTTTTGTCTTTCTTCAATACTTATGATTCATGATTGTATGGATCAACATTATTTGAAGTCTACTTAGCCAATCCTTTCCTGTATTTAGTGAACCATATGAACCAATGGAGGTGCTGGTGAGATGTATCCCCACTCAAAGATGATAAAGAGTTTGTTTAGTCATATTGTCTCGAGGTATGTAATGGATATAAGTATGCTCCATGTGAAGTGATTGTGTACGGTTGGGGTAGTGGCGTAGGTGGTTTTCCATTTTTTTAGTGGGGTGATATGGTAGTATCTATGGACATTAGTTTAGTTCAAAAAATGGATATTTGTTTTGTATTTATAGTTTTTGTTTAAGGAATAATGGGAAGGTTAATGATATTGAGGATGAATTGGATGTTGGTTGGGTGATGGATTGGAATTGTGATGTTGTTTGGATTGGGTTTAGATAATTTTCAAAGAATTATATGGGGATTTCCTCTCTTTAACAAAGCCCCCCTCCTCCTGGACCATGGACACCCCCCTCTTGGACCCTAGACACCCCCCTCCTGGAACTTGGACAGCCCACCCCCTCTTTCTTGAAACATGGATAGCCACCCCCTCCTGGACCCTGGACAACCCCCTCCAGCCTCCACCCAAGACCTTGTATAGTCCGTCCTCCACCCTCCACCCAGGACATTGTATAACCCCTCCACCCTCCTCCATGGTCCCCGGACAGCCCCCTGGACACCCCCTAGATAGCCCCCACCCTCTTCCTTGGACCCCATACAGCCCCCCCCCCCCCCCAGACATCCCCCCACTCTCCTCATCGGTCCCCGAAAAGTCCCCTGGACAGCCCTTATACATCCACCCCACCCTCCTCCCTGGACCCTGGACAGCCCCCCCGGGCACCCCCCCAAATAGCCCCCTGGACTGCCCCCGAACAGCCCCCGGTTAACCCCCCACCCTCCTCCTTGGTCCCCGAACAGCCCCCCTCCTCCTTGGTCCCCAGATGACCCCCCAGACAACCCCCTCCTCCTTGCCCCCGGAAAGCCCCCCCCCCTCCCATCCTCCTTGGTCCCCGGACACCCCCCAGACAGCCCCCCACCCTCCTCCCTAGACCCCAGACAGCCCCCCACCCTCCTCCCTGGACCCCGAATAACCCCCCGGACAACCCCCACCCTCCTCCTTGGTCCCTGGACAGCCCCTCGGACATCCCCCCACCCTCCCTGGACACCGGATAGCTCCCCGGATATCCCCCCACCCTCCTCCTTGGACCCCGGACAGCCCCCCAGACTTGAATAACATTTTCCCTTTGTACCACTATGTATGCAAGTTAATGAGACTCAAATGCATTATGTATAATTATATTACAAGTTGATTAAATTTTATACCTCATGGATGATATGTAATTGTAGGAATATTGATTTCACATGCCTTTTTTATTTCTATGAGCATGCAATGTTATTTAGGATTATTCTATTTTTTTATGTCTTGAAATATATGAATTTCTTGGTAAGCTTATCAATTCATTCTAATCAAATGCATGTGATTATATTCTTTAATTTGAATTCAAATCCTTGTTGTACATTCTCCATGTTATGTGAATTATGCCTTGTTTGATTTGGTTTACTTGTTAATTGTTAGGATAAGACATGGGTTACAAGTTATGGACTCATGGATTGACTCTTCATGCTTAGGGAGAACGATCCATGAGTCATATGTGACGTGTATGAGTCAACCCCGCCAAAAACTGAGCCACGGTGTGGCCGGGACTACTCGAACTGTATCTCTTTGGTTAAAAATGTACTAAATTGTAAGTGAAATCAACAACTGACATACGGGAAATGGACCAAACGCCTTCAGATTCTATTGAAACATTAGGACAATGATCCATGGGTCATATGTGATGTGTATGAATCAACTTTGTCTTAATATGAGGCACCGTGTGGCCGGGACCACCCAAACAGATTCTCTTTTGTTCAAAATGGACAATATTTTACGTACATATGCCAAACCGATCAAACAGATTCTGATTGTGTTTAAACTTTATGAAAATTATACCTGGATCATATGTGACGTGTACGAGTCAACCCCACCTCAATCTGAGGCCCGGTGTGTACGACACCACTCAAAGTGGCTCTCTTTTTTTAAAATGTATTTAATTTTAAGTGAAAACAACAATTGACATACGAGAAACCGACCAAACGCCTACGAATTATGTTGAAACTTTAGGAAAACAATACATGAGTCATATGTGACGTGTACGAGTCAACCCCGCCTCAATCTGAGTCCTGTTGTGGCTGACACCACTCAAAGTGCCTCTCTTTTGTTTAAAATGAACTTAATTTTAAGTGAAAACAACAACTGACATACGCCAAACTGACCAAACACTTACGGATTCTGTTGAAACTTTAGGAAAACTATCCATGGGTCATATGTGATGTGTACGGGTCAACCCCGCCACAAACCGAGCCACGATGTGGCCGAGACCACTCAAACTCTCTCTCTTTTGTTCAAAATGGACTAAATTGTAAGTGAAATCAACAACTGACATACGGGAAACGGACCAAACGCATTCGGATTCTATTGAAACGTTAGGAAAATGATCCATGGGTCATATTTCAGGTGTATGAATCAACTATTTCTTAATCTGAGGCACCGTGTGGCCGGTACCACCCAAACTGCCTCTCTTTTGTTCAAAATGGACAATATTTTACGTACATACGCCAAACCGATCAAACGGATTCTGATTGTGTTTAAACATTATGAAAATCATACATGTCTCATATGTGACGTGTATGAGTCAACCCCGCCTCAATCTGAGGCTCGGTGTGGCCGACACCACTCAAAGTGCCTCTCTTTTTTTAAAATGTATTTAATTTTAAGTGAAAACAACAACTAACATATGAGAAACCGACCAAAAGCCTACTAATTATGTCGAAACTTTAGGAAAAAAATCCATGCGTCATATATGATGTGTAAAAGTCAACCCCGCCAAAAAATGAGCCACGGTGTGGCCAGGACTACTCAAAATTTATCTCTTTTGTTAAAAATGGACTAAATTGTAAGTGAAATCAACAACTGACATATGGGAAACGGACCAAACGCCTTCGAATTCTATTGAAACTTTCGGAAAAGGATCCACGGGTCATATGTGATGTTTACGAGTCAATATCTCCTCAATACGAGCTGCGTTGTGGCCGAAACCACTCAAACTATCTCTCTTTTGTTTAAAATAGACATAATTTTAAGTGAAAACAACAACTAACATACGCAAAACCAACCAAAAGACTTCTTATTCTGTTGAAACATTACGAAAATTATCCATGGATCATATGTGACTTGTACGAGTCAACTCTGCCTCAGTCCGAGCTGCGGTGTGACCGGGACCACTCAAACTGTCTCTCTTTTGTTCAAAATGGACTAAATTGTAAGTGAAATCAACAACTGACATACGGGAAACTGACCAAACACCTTCGGATTCTATTTAAATTTTAGGAAAATGATCCATGGGTCATATGTGATGTGTACGAGTCAACTCCACCTCAATACGAGGCACAGTGGGGCCTGGACCACCCAAACTGCCTCTATTTTGTTCCAAATGGACAATATTTTATGTACATACGCCAAACTGATCAAACGGATTCTGATTGTGTTGAAACTTTAGGAAAATGATTCATGCCTCATATGTGACGTGTATAATTCAACACCACCTCAATCTGAGGCCCGGTGTGGCCGAAACCACTGAAAGTGCCTCTCTTTTTTTAAAATGTACTTAATTTTAAGTGAAAACAAAAACTGACATATGGAAAACCGACCAAACACCTAGAGATTCTGTTTAAACTTTAGGAAAACAATCCATGGGTCATATGTGATGTGTACGAGTCAACCCCACCTCAATCCGAGCCACGGTGTGGCTAGGACCACTAAAACTTTCTCTCTTTTGTTGAAAATGGACATAATTTTAAGTGAAAACAACAGTTGACATACGCCAAACCAACCAAATGCATTAGGATTCTATTGAAACTTTAGGAAAACGATCCATGGGTCATATTTGATGTGTATGAGTCAACCCTACGTCAATCCAAGACACGGTGTGGCCAGGACCACTCAAACTGTCTCTCTTTTCTTCAAAATGGACTAAATTGTAAGTGATATCAACAATTGACATACGTGAAACAGACCAAATAAATTCTAATTCTTTTAACACTTTAGTAAAACGATCCATGGGTCATATGTGACGTGTACGAGTCAACCCCGCCTCAATACGAGTCACCGTGGGGCGGGGACCACCCAAACTACCTCTCGTTTGTTCAAAATGGATTAATATTTTACGTACATATGCCAAACCGATCAAACGGATTTTGATTGTGTTGAAACTTTAGGAAAATGATCCATGGATCATATGTGATGTGTACCGGTCAACCCAGCCTCAATTCGAGGCATGGTTTGGCACTTATTGAGTCACAAGTCATGAGACTCCTATGAAAATACCTTTTCACCAGATATTCTAAAAGTGGTTGTCGTATGAAGATTGAAATGGGTGTAAATAATATTTGATTTGTTGAAACTCTGATTCAACTATAATGGATGATTTTTGTCATATGAAGATTTAAATGGGGAATTATTCACCATGACTCTAATCAAATAGGTGGTGTAATCAAATATGTGGTGTTCTTTTTTGTTGTTTTATGTCTGTCACTGTTTTTAGTGCTGTTTTTATGCAGGTGTATGCACTGGAGGGGCTACTGGAGGGGATGATGTGCAACATTTATGGAAATACAGAATACCAACGGTTGTAAACCATTGGTATACTTTGAGAAAGAATTATACCAACGGTTCAATAAAACGTTGGTAAAAACCATACTTAAACATATCCCCACGGTTTCATTGAAACCGTTGGGAAAACATCTATACCAACGGTTGTAAACTGTTGGTATAAGATCAAAACCATTGAATTCCCAATGGTTTTATGAAAACCGTAAGGAAAAATACTATACCAACGGTTGTGAACCGTTGGTATAAGATTAGAATTATAGCATTCCCAACGGTTTAGAACCGTTGGGTAAACCTATACCAACGGTTCTTGTTGAACCGTTGGAAAATCCATACCTAGAGTGGGCTATAACAACGGTTTACTACAAACCGTTGGTATATATCTTTCCCCGCGCCTTACTTCCCTACGGTTTGTACAACCGTTGGTATAGAATATACCAACGGTTCTCCAGCCTATACCAACGGTTTAGAACCGTTGGTATATCCTTTATTTCCAGTATTGATTGTTAGTGTGGATGAGTTTCTCGATGGTTTCTAAGTGGGACATTGGGTCCTTTGTAATCTCTTTGAAGTAGGAGTTCATATTAAACCACCAGTTTGGAAAATCTGTTCAGGAGATGCTATTATAGTCCTACTTTGGAATTGTGTGTTGTTTGGGGAATTGGCATAATGTCCATTTCTATGTATTGTTTCAATCAGTCATAATGGTCATTTTCAGGGACAACTTATGATGTCGTGTGCTCATTTGACTGTAATGGTGAAGTTCAAGAAGTCCCTTGAGAGTCTCTATTTATTTGGGAGTATGTCTCCCTTGAAAAAACATCAAAATCCATTTTTAAGGGAAGGTGTTTATATGTGTCCATTAATTTTATTGTTTCTCACCCAAAGAAACAAGGTTTGATATGTGTGCATCTTCTACACCCTTATTTCAGTGGAATTTTAGGTTTTAGTAAAGTGATATTAGAGAGAGTTGTGTCTTGGGAAACCCATCTTGGATTACAATGTTGTTGTTTGTAGCACTAGAAGATGAAGTTCCTTTCAGGGGGTTTCCAAAGCATCATTACATGGCCTAAGATGCTTTAATAAATTATCCTCCAGTCATATGTCTCAAAGAGAACCTGGCATGTAGATAGATGAAATCCTAGGGTCGTTCAAACCCATGTAAAAATTTCTATCCTCATTATGAAATATTGGATGGTTTTAAACCTCTAGTGTCATTATCTTACTTCTATTGTTTCTTTCATTTCATGTTTATGAAAATGTCCAACATTTTTCTCTTTTAATGTTTATCCCATATACTGTCTTAGTGGTGGTATCCTACCGGTCTTTAGATCACACCCTAAATAAACATTTTGGTGTAAGTAGACTTGGTTATTTTGTAGGTTTAATTATAGATTTTTGTCGATGGATTAGGTTTCTAGAGGTCCTTTGCAATGTAGTGTTGTGGAGATGGCTTGAGGGAGACGCCTCTTTCCTTGAGATAGTCCTTGGGGTATCCATTTTTTGCTTTTATTCATCTGTATTAGTCATTAAACATTGTTTTAAATTGTTTAATTTAGTTCTGAAATATCTTAATAGATGGCTTGTTCTAAAAATTCCATATATTATGTATTGGTTTATTTTGTTATTTTATGTTTATAAATTTGGGTATATTTTTCCCAATTTTCATTTTATGATACCTGGGAACTTGTGCCAACCCATGTGGATTTTTAATTCCCTTCAACCATTGTCATGGGATGGGATTGGTGCATGTTTTAATGGAGACCTGATTTGGTTCAGTACTTGGTATATCATCATTTCAGCATATTCTGAGACAAATCAGGTGTATCATCATTTCAGTTGATTCAAATCGGCACATTTAAATTACACTATTACATGGTTAGCAAAATAAAATCTCATGTGGTCAACTCAAATAATAAAAAACACATATTTTATACACTATTACATGGTTTTCAATAGTTAACTCACAAGGAATCATTAATTTAACCAATTTCATTCTAAAATAACCCTTCCAAAGGGATACGAAGGCAAGCCCGTCAGTATCCTACGCCAAATGTCTAAACAATGGTTATTTATGGGGAAACGCACCCACGTGGTGGCCCTTAATCAAACCAACCAAGCCTAAAGACGATTCAATTATTTCATTCAATTACCTAATTTCATTAGGTATCAATATGGGTCAAATTATCAATCAAGAGACACCCTAAACATAGGTGCACTGCACAACGACACCTATAAACAACTTGGAATTATACAATTAGCACGAGACCACCTACCTTTTCATTGTATGACAATCCACGTCTAGCCTCGACATCCAACTAATGATAAAATGGTATAGATCATTGAATCAATGAGAATTATTCCAACATAAAAAAAATTAGAGACCTAAAATCTCCTTGAATGGATCAATTATAATCGATAAATCTCTAATTGGGTTCAAAATGGACCGACAACAACTGAAACAAAGTTAAATGATTAACCATGAAGTGGTTGAAGTTTTGGCGCTCCTCTTGACTTCCATTGGTGAGCCCATTGTCCAATCTGCTAAAAGGAGATGATACTACCAATTTTATGAAAAAAACATAAATACACAGAATGTATGTCCATATACATGACGTGTACATCATTTTACAATTATTTTGTAATTTGTTTTCCATAAAAATACTTTTCAAGACTTTTTGACTTAAATACACAACGTGTACTAGGAAGTGCATGAGGTATAGTTGGTCTTTCCTCTTTTACATGCCGACAAGCCCACACACAATGTATTCCCATCATACATATCCATACTAAACATCGTTTTCTTAGGTTTACATGGAATGTAACCCCAATTCCATTATATTACCCAAATTTGTTTATGTTATTGAAAAAAACTTGAAGGGAAAAGAAAAGAAGAAACCGTACCTAAAAAAACCATGTTCTTTCATTTGAAAGCCTATAATTTTATCTCTTAGACCATTTCAAACAATTTTTTTTTCTATCCATAGTCATCTATTTTGTTTTTTATGTGATATATTAAATGATTCTAAATACATAATGAGGTTAGAAACCTCTCACATAATGAAATTTCAATAAATTTCAATTTCATCTAGTGATGATATCTCTCTAAGTCCCTGAAATATTTTTGAATAACCATGATGAAAACATTATGGTTCTTTCTAATAGAAATGTGTTAATTAGTATCAAGGGAAAAATCTGAATCAAAGTGATTTTATCCTCAAATTAATGTAATATTATTTTCTTGTTATAGATATAATATGAAATATACACAACTATATAATCAAATTTGTAGATTTAAATATTATATTTCTTTAGATGAGGACCAAAATAATTGAATAGATACTCCTCTCCATATAATATTGAGAACTATAAAAAGTGAGAAATAATTTTAATCAGTAACATTTTATTAATGCATATATAGCTTTTAGATACATTTACTTTTTGTCAGATCCCAGCACCATACATATGAACTAGTTTTTATATGATATTATTGATGTGTGGGTAACAATGAGGAAGATAATTATATCATCAATGGAGTGATTATTCAATATCTAAATGAGGCGATAACTGCTGGTGAATCATGACACATTACTAATCTTCACCACATTATTAGGGTTTTAACTAAATCTGACATGGATTTTTATAGAAAGGTTTTATAATAACGGGTAATGTTGGGGGATGATGTGCACTGACATGAAGAAACAATTCATTAATCATTGGATTAAATTATAAAAATAAGGGGAACTAATGCAGTTGGATATAATATTGCAAAAAATTTATATATAACTATAACTTCATAGGGATATTAGATTAAATCCCTCCTCGATTTTTTTAAAAGCCTTCCCTATGAAAAATTTTATATTTATTTTCATTCCAGGTATATTGAGATTAAAATCGAACACTATCTCACGTCCAAGAATGAAAGCTCCCTAGGTACCCATTCTAGTGATGAAACCTTGTTAGTTATTAAAATGGTAATAAACAAATACTTGAGTTTATATTTAATTCTTATGGATATTTTTATATATATTAAAATTAAAATATTTATTTGGAAGAAGTTTCATAAAAATGAATAAATATTGATTATTGTTAAAAAATGAGGGATATGGATGCAAAATGATTTTGAATATTCCACAGTGAGATAAATTCATAAACATTGGTTATAAATCATACCTTTATTACTAAACATGAATTGATGTATAATAATCATAGTGATCCCTCTATCCTTGATGATTTTCATCCCTAAAAAATTTCACTTCAACAAGTACTTCGTCATCACTTGGGATTGATTCAAGTAATGATTCATAGTCCAAATTAATGATCAGAGGGAATTAATTTAAAAATCACATATGATTATATTTATGTCCAACAATTCATCTAAACTAGGAAACTTCAATGAATTTCACCAAAAGGTGAGAGAAATGATTTACTAGTAGAATTATCTACCTCGGAATATTAATGGTGAATCAATCATCATTATATTTATTGTCTACTATCCTATAACTATTGAATTTTTTTGATAGATTCATTAATTTATATAATATTCGTATCCCCCTCTCATAACAAAAGGGATAAAATAATTTAACATGAATTGTTTTACTATATATGAATATTACATGTAATTATGTTTTTATAGATAATAACTTACTAGTCTATTAATAAATGTTATATTAAAGTGATTGAAAAAATCAGAAATTAATTTATCATTTCAATAGGTGTTTTGGAAAAACATTTGTAATTGAATACCAATTATCATTATAGGGGTTTATCCTTTTTGAGTTTCATGTGAAGTCTTCCCATAAGGAACCTATATCAGGCTCATTCCATGAGTTTTAGATGATTGAAAATTATTAGGTTATGGTATGTTAGATTTTTTATTGAAAATCCATTCCCATTTACTAAATTAATTAAAAAATGATATGATTGTATAATTTTATAATTGATACTATAGGAGGTCATTTTTACTAGTTTCTTGAATGTCCATAGTGTATTTAATATTTATAGGTTATATTTATACCTTCAATTTTTTTCTTATATTATTGGTTGTATCACTATGTGAATCAATCACTATTGTACCCCATATCAAAAAAAATTATCCACCATGACCTAATTAAGGTATTCAATGAGTTTTTAGTGGAATATTTTCCACTCCTCCTTTAAATTATTTTTGTGATGGTGTATAAATGAATTAAAAAAATAAAAAGCAACTACCTATGATTAATCTCCAAAATATATATCTAAATGCCACACTTGTGGTTTTCCAAACATTGAGAATCCTCACTTATGAGAAATAACATGATAGATGTTCAATAAAACATGTTATATATGCTAATCAATAGCATTGTAAAACTCAACATTGAAATTATTCTAAAAATAAAATCGATGGGTGTATTGTTACTATCTATGTAATAGTAATTTATACAATAGATTTTCATATTGAAGTACTTTTTGATGTTAGTTATTTTTTATATTGTAAAACAAGTACAATTTTAATATTCTAGTATATATAAATTACATAGAATAACAATATTTTCTTGTGGGGTCATTCTCTTTTGGATGTATATGAATGAAAATAAATTATGATGATGTAGCATAAGTGGAATATTTTTTAGTCATCAGATCCTTACATAATTTTACTATAGAAAATAATTAATATCGAGAATTTAATTTCACTGAGAATGATTTGGTAGTCATTATTCTAGAGTAAATTTTTGGATGAGAATGAGATATGTGAGTTTATTCTAAAATTTATACAAGAATAATGACATAAAACTAGATGATTTTGGAATATAGTCAAGTTGTAGTATAAAATTATGGAATTAAGATTAGAAAAAATCCAATTAATACATCGCACTATTTCTCAAGGGTTTTGTAGTATGTCATGGAAGGAAAATTCAAGATAGGTTTCAAAATCATTTAATCATGAATAATAACCTAGGGTTAATAGGGTTTGATAAAAATGGATAGATTAAGAAAAGTATCCATCGGAGGAGGGGAGTCCTCCATTGAGAGAGAAAAATATATAGCATCATTTGGATAGAGGTTCCTAATAAAAGGAAAATGACCACCCACAACATATATAATTCAAATAAGATTGAGAAAAACCATTGGGAGGGACACTATTCTTTAATATATTATCAATGGAGAACTATATTAGGGGGAATGAACTTGTTACAATTCCAAATGTCATTGTCCATAATTGTAAAAAGTAGCCATATTATAGAAGGGGTTCATAATTAATATGTTTCTAAGAATCTTATCCTTTGATTTTTTTTTCAAAATTTTGTGGAGAAAAATATATGTCCACTTTTACACAAATCGTAGGTACAAAAAGATCAATAATGTCTACTAAGAGATTATCTTCTCCCATGAATCGTAAATTAGAGTCAGTAATTCCCTTGAGTATAGTTAAATTATAAAAATGGAGAGGTAGCTGAGGAATCCCCATCAAAACTACCTTGGTTTTATGGTGTCTTCCATGATAAAAATAGGTGGTCCATTAGAATAAGGGGAATATACATTGGGTACAAAAAAATCAGTTTTAGTCCTCATTGTGACAAAATATTTGGATGATTGGAATAAATTTTAAAAGTGAATTATATTTAGAGAGAACACCACTATGGAATATTATGGACACCATATTTAGATAAAAAATAGAATAAGAAAATTAATATGGTTTTAATCGAAAATCACCATGTAGGTGATGTAATATTACTTAATCACTTTTTGGAACTCCTTAATTGAAATCCCTAATACTAGAACATCACTATCCTCCAACGGCCCGAAGGACTTCAATTTTTTGTTTATTATTATTTTTTTGAAAATCAAGAACCCCTTTTATGGGATGAAGGGGGAAACCCAAATAGACTTCATGACTTAAGACATTTCATGACTAAAGTTCAGGAGAGACAAAACAGACTGACAACACAGAGCACTCCTCCCTAGCATGTGAGCATGAGAAAGCTATCCACCAAAGCATAGCTGAGTGGCAAACAAGTATCATGTGTCAAGAACATGCCCGATTCGATGACAAACGCCATACCCTATCAACATCCAAATCCAAACTGCTCTGCAAAGGAAGACTGTTAGCTATGAAACATCCATGGAGTTCCATGTGGTCGAGACCAAAAGCATCTCCATTCCAACAGCCAGCACCTCAACCGTATCACCAAACCTCCGAATTACCAAATCAACAATTCAATCATCAACACAAAACCTTCACAACTAACCATAAAATCATCTCTATCATAGCTATCCGAACCACAAGACCTGATGCGAACCTCGAACCCGCACGCGGATACATCCACAAACCCACCAAGGAACCCCTGCCAAAACACAATGCGGCGGACGTAACATACCCCTTCACCGCAAAGTAGGAACATGCCCTGACGTTGAAGGAGACTGGATCCAACTCCTCGCCATGGAAGAAGAGAAGAAATTTGGTCTCGACCCCACGCCGCGAAAGGAGATAGCTTGACCCATGATGCGGAAAGAGAGTAGGTCACCGCCCCGATGTCACACAGTAACCCCACGCTGCCCGGATCGCAACCCCAGAGCCACACCAGAGCACGCCCCCAGCACCTCGGAAACCAGATCTCGCCACAGCGTGCCGGATCAAAACGCCTTCGTCGCCTGACCCCGGCACCGCACCAGATCTCAACCCCGACAAACCAGAACCAGATCCCTCACTGTAGAGAAGAACTTCCACCCTGAAGTCGCACCAGATCTCATTTTCATGTCGTGGAAGAGCAGAAAATGACCCTGAGTCCACTGTAGACCAGACCACCCTCACCGATGAAGAATGAACCCCGAACCAAAGAGGACTCCCTCCGCGCATAAGAAGGCACCACACCACAAGATGCCAGGAAGACCGATGGAGATCCATCATCCTAATGAGGCGAAGAAGAAGATGGCATAGGGGAGAAAACCTAAAAGCTATTCCCCTTACGGGCGCATCCGACATTAGATATTAACTAGAAAACTAAGGAACTTTTATCAAAATTTTGACAAGTGGGGTACGTTGGGAGTTAAAACGTACTGGGGTTGGGGATGAAATTTATATAATAAATTCATTAGTAAAAGACCCCAAGGAGCCACATGATAGAAGATGAGGTTTTTCTAGTCCATTTTGATGGTGATGTGTAGAAGTTATAGGAAACCATTGTTAATTTAAATAAAAATATCATGTAACAAAGGATTTAGTGTCATGTATTTTATCACAAATCATTTGAATAATACATTACTATAAATATTTCATTATTAAATATTCATTAATATTTTTTATTGAGTTGATACTATATTTTAATAATATTGCAATTAAAAGGGAATTTATTATATGATTTGGGTATTCCATGGATCTCATGTTGCATCCAGCAGTATCATATATAATATAGAATAAATTAGTACTGATAATATATTCATGATTGATAAATCATAATATAAATATATAACTTTTCATATTAACATTATTTGTGAGGGTTTTTTAATTATTGGATAATGATATATTCTTAATATATTTTGTATTGATTATTGACATTACTATTTGATACATATAATATTGAGAATCCAATTCTTATCCACAAGGGGTCATGTCCATCTAGGGTATCAAAATATTTATTATAAAAAATATTCCATGTATATCATTTTTATTATGTTTTTATTGAACTTGCAGAACCACACTACCAAAAATATACCCTATATCTATGGTTCTAAACAGTAGGTATATCGCAAAAAACCATTGGTATTGGACATACCCATGGTTTTAGGAACCATGGATGTGGGAGACATCAGTATAGCTTTGAGATATATTCGTAGGTTAAAAATTTTAAACCCATGGTTTTGAACCATGGGAACCGGTGAAAGGGAATTTTTCCACACTATTAATAACCCTACACCAATTGTTCTCAAACTATGGTGGTTGGATTAAAAAAATCCTCCATCATAATGTGATCCCAAGATCATCTATTCAATGATGTTGAACCACACCATTTCCCCACATATGATTATTCGTATTTAAATAAATATTTACTTATATATAAATTTATAAATTATGGATATAGGATAATGACCATGGGTAATGGTTTTCCCATGGAATATTTTTTGTTCCTATGGAAAATTAATTTCCTTGCGCATACATGGGAAAGCTATACACATGGGTTATGAGAACCAAGGTTATAGGTATTTAACCAAAAACCATACCCCTATATTTGGGAAAACCATTGTTATTGGTAGTGAACAAAACCCTATATATATGGGTATTAAAAAACCTTTGGCATATGTTTTAATTTTTAAATCAAACCCCCAGTTTAACAAAACTGTTGGTAAAGACTCTAAAAATCACTATGGCCAGAGTTTTGGGAAAACCATGGATATAGCGGTGACCTATACTAATGCTTTTATCCAAAAAGGTCAGTATAGGTTAATTTTCATGTATTATAGAACCCATAGATATGTGTTTTGGTATATTTTAATGATTCAAATAGGGATGGATATATCCTTGAAAAAATGTATTTAAATATTTTGAAAAGCTTCGAAACTTATGTTCTACCTAAAAAGAAATACATAATCATAATTTGTGATTTTGTACCTCACAATTATTATTAGTCAAATATTGATATTTCTTAACTATTTAAATAAATTTATTATGAAATTGGTGCATGATTTATAAAATATAAATAAATGTTAATATTATATTGACAATATATAATTTGAAGAAATTATTTTCATGTTTTTTTGAATTAATGGTGAACTTCACCCTATACCTAATAAATGAATTAATGGATGGTATTGTGATATAATTAAAACATATATATCACTTTTTATGGTCCATGGACTTATTGAAGTAGTATTTGAAATGTAAATATTGTCCAACATTCTAAATATCATAGGTTTTTTGATGGACTAATGCACTAATATATTTTATCTTCAGACATTGAAACAAAAAGATGAAAACATTATTATATTATGCATTGAACAATTAGATATGTCACCCCATTTGATATGGAAAATGACTATTCAATTCAAGATCATAGATAAATGTTATTAAATATGGATTCCATTATTCCATTGACAGAAATGTGTGAATTCACACTCATATTATGGGATTTTTTTGCATTTCATTTTCATATTTACCTAGATATGGAACATGTATTACATTCAATTTTAGGATACCCAAATGTGAGATGAAATGAGACATTCATCATGATAAATAATATCATATTCACTAATATCAATTCAACTCATTTCATGACTGGTTCCTGAATTATATTTGAATACATACACACATCCATTTGCGTTAAAATATATTGGTGATTATGTTAAAAACCTTTTTATTCCATTTAAATTTGAGATATTTTTTGTTCTATAAATTAGCAGATTTTGTAAATCATATACGGATTAAATTACACCACTAACTAGGTTTTCGTCCATTTTTTAGAATAAAAAATTGTATCGATATAAATGATAATGGATTTAAATTTTTTATTAAATATGTCATTATGACCATAGAAAAATTGACTTGGAGTTTCAGTATTCCCTGCATTGAAACTTTTTATTGATACTGTAAATTAAAATAAATCATCATAGTTATATATTCTTAGGGGTTATGATTTATAATAATATATTGTGACTGTAATTATATAGTTCATGAAAATAATGTTGAAAAATTCATTTTTACATCAGAAAACTATAAAAATTAGTTTTATAGATGTAATTCTGTTAGTAATAAAACCTTGATATAAGTATCACCTGAAAAATATTTTTACTACTTTATCCTTTCATTGAATTTTAATAGAGATGATATAGACTAAATGAATATAATGGGAGTATTTTTTTTAAAAAAAATTATCAAAATATCCATTTTTATCAAATATTATCTTTATGAAAACACCATTTATATACAAGAAGAATAAATTTCATGTATTATAGAGATTATTGAGTAGATTCCACCTTTTTTAATTGTCAATAAATTCTTTTAAATATTTTATTTTATCTATTTTTATTAAAAATTAAGTTGTTATTTTATAAAATTAAGATATTTTCTTGTAAAAGCGTTACTTGAATATAATTTATTTTACTTTTTTAATATAAATATGTCATAAAAAGATATATCTAAATATTATATTCTTGTAGAGGATCTATTTATAGCATTAGAGGATGGAAGTAATTACATGTCTTATCAAAGATAATATTTTTATCCTGAAGAATAAATATGTTTATAATACATAAAGATATCTTTAAAAGATGCATGTGTACAAATATATATATTTCTATCAACTATTATATATTTTTCTAATACTCTATACAAACAGATTCCAACATTTGGTTTTGTTATTTTATTAAAAAATCACATATTGTTAAAATGGAAATGTTTATAGGTTATTATCATGATTCTTGAGTGATTTAAAATGATTATTACTTCATTATTAAATATATATATTTATTCTATTTCTATTTCGACATAGTGACTCAACTCAACACCAACAATTAAATAACCTCCCATTTCCTTGAAATGTTAGGTGTATGAACACTATTATGATAATTTGATTGGACTTTTATCCTCTTTTATGAATTCATATTAATATTTCAAGGACCGTTGAGTAATCTGGGGACACATTAGATCAGAATTTTCAAAAAACCCTTGTTCATGTGATTCATTTATTGATTTACCAAGTAAAAATTATTTTCCCCTAAAACACATGTCCATGATCATAAACCTCTAATCACATATATCACTAAACTATATTATATGAAGTGGAAGATATGTAATGGTAATAAATGAAGTATTATATGTCAGTAGAGAAAAATATAATGTAATCTAAGTAGATGCGAGATGATCCCCATCTCAACACCCTAAATCACACACTTAATTTTATCAATTATAATGAAATATAAGATAATTATTAATTGACAATTTTATAAATAGAGGTGACATAAAACTATGACTTCCCACTCATATTAACCATCTGTGGTTAATTATATGAAAATTTAAATATATAATATATATAGTATGATCATTTTGAAATGAAAAGAATAAAATGAAACAAAAAAGAAAAAAATAAAAAAAATAAAAAAATAGAGTAAATAACCTAAATTAATTCCATTTTGATATCGTATTACTTATTATAAAGGGTAAATTTTTTTATCTCAAATTAGATTAATCCATGAGTTCACAAGAGGTTTTACGTTCCATTATTAAAATTAAATTTGATTCTATATACCTCTTATAGCTTCTCAACTACCATCGTAGAATATATTTCCACTCCTCCCATTACCATCTATTATTTCCTTCTATATTTTCTATATTTTTAAATTAAATTAAGTCAATTTGATATATTTTTTGCAGTTATTTATAGAGAATATATTCCATTTTTACACTGTGTTATTATTTTACCTATTCATTAGAAAACATATTATTTTTTTATAGTATTTTCCATCATAGTCACGTGTCCAATAGTTTTCATCAATGTCTTTGATTAAACCACGCAACTTCATAGATTAAATAGGGGGTTTAGATATTAAAATATGGTATACCAATTCATGATTGATTGATATTTGATGATGTCCATTTATAATAGATATGATTATATAACATACAATGATATAGACACATCGATGGTTATGATATATAAAATCTTCAAAAACATATCAGATTCATTATTATTGAAATTCCATATTGTAAAATATATTTAAAATTAATTTTCAGTTATTCATTTGAACTTTAATATACTATTTCACTCTATATCATTATAATAAATAAATTTTGGAATCATTCATTTTATGTTTTACTTCATGGTTAATTTAATAGCTTTATTTTCTTCATTATTCTCGACTCTAGTGCTTCATGGTTTTTGTAAAGCCAAATTTATAATTATTTATAGTATTTATCATATAAAATTTTACTATTATTAAAGTGAATCCATAGAATTTAGAAAATTATTTCTTTATTAAAATTTAAAATAAACTACAATAACGATATTGTACATCATTATCCTTTAAATTTAATGAAATTCATGCTTCAACCAATAATATTCAAAATATATTTTCTATGGATATAAATTGTCAAAATATATCAAATGTAAAAATAAATTCCTTAATAATCCAATATTAAACTAAAATATTAACAACTTTCAAATAATCCAATATTAATAAAATTTATTAATTATAAAAATAGATAAATTAATCAGGATTATTTTATAAAAAAGTTAAATAATAAAACTAGAAAATTTTTAGCCACATCACCCCTCACACATTGCCTTTGTAATCATTATATAATACAATAATTTATTTTAAATTAGATGACTACCTAACCAAATAAAATACCTATAATAAGTGACATGATATTATTCACAAATGATGTAATTTTTCATGATTTATATAGCAACATGTCCTCTTACTATATTAAAAAATTTCATGTCATTTAACTTTTTATGATTATTCATAAAATATTTTGACCGATCTAACTATTATATATGACTTATTACTTATGGATCAGATAATTTGGAGTTATTATCAACCATAAAAGTAACAAAGATATACTCATTGGCCTTTTATGTTTCCTATTCACTTTTGTTAAATAAAATTTCCACACTAATAATGATAAATAAAACTAGGTATTTCAGGGGTTTTAGTGAATATGGATAATGTTATGAAAATTAAAAGATAAAATGAGTAAGCTTGATCACTACCATAGTGTGTATGATATATAATCCAAAATTTTTTACTAATTGTTTCAAAATTTATATTCAAATATGATTCCCAACTTAACTCTTTTGTCCAATTTCATTTAATGGTTTCAAAACACGTGACTACGAAATAAAGTGAATGATTTATTTCACTATTATATATATATTTTATATATTTGTTTTATCCATAATTTATTTCATTAAATTAGTAGATAAATAATGAAATAATAATCTAATAACGATTCTGATCATTTCTATCCATAACCAATAAATACTCCTTTCCCTCGCTAATTTTATACTACACTACCTCCAAAGGAATGTGGTGAACATGCTATCCCCCCCACATAAATGAAAAATAACCATGAAATATTCTATTATTAGGGTAGATAAGTCATTATATGTTTAATTATTGGATACTAGTTGACTGTACATGTTTTATATGTTCTTAAATTTGTGAATGGTACTAAGGTGGTCTCAATATCATTGAATGTGATGAAAATATTAATAATGGACGTAATAGGTTTCTTGGAACATAAAATTTAATGTTTTGATAAATAAACAAGACATGTTATAGTAGTTAAATTGTAGTAAGATGTTAACAAATATATAATTTATAAATAACATTGTCATGTTGTTTTATAATACCTCTCTATAATTATAGTATACTAGTTTTAAAAAATCACTTGTGGAATGAAAAAAATAAGAAAAAATTTTAAAAAAATTCCATAAATTGAAATTATAAAATATGAATAAAAATAATAAGAAATAAATATTATGATTGTAAATTCATAAATAATAAGATTTAAAATAATATTTTTTATCATTTATGTTAAAAAAGTTTAATAGTTTTTTAAAACACATAAAAACTCCATAAGGATACTCAAAAAAAGATTGTCCCTTCCAATATAGTAATCAGTTTTTTATCTATAGTTTCACTCAAACATGATCATAAAAATTATAAATAGATGAAAATATATTTTAATATATAATGAATAGAGATAAATAACTATATATTGATGGTAATTTCTAGTTGAGAGATGAAAAATATAAAACTAATGATAATCTATATTCCAGTATGAAAAACGACTAATAAATAATTATTTGAAGGGGAAAAATATTGGGCCACCAAATTAACAACATATTTATAATATATATATATATATATGAATTTTTTGGATATTTTTTTATGTATGGTGTTACATATATTTTCTTCTCCATGACCATGAAATCATCATAGCTCTATTTTTCTTCCAAATAATAATATTATTAAGATTTACCTTTGAAAAATATCTTACCTCCACACCCTATCCAATAATTTTATTACAATACAGTTGTGGTGTAGATATATATGGTTTCTCCCACATCTCATTCCAAATCATAGAAAATGGATAACTCATTGAGTATTGTTTTTCAAACCTATGAAGTTGGTTGTCTACTTATTCTTAATCCTATTTTTCTATTGGGTATATATAACCCTTATGTTTTTCAGTCAATTTCATCATTTACTCATTCAGTTATTTTATGAATTTCTTTGTTATAGGATCATGTAGTAGATCATATTCATTTAATCTTTCCCAAAATAATCCTTTTATTAGATAATAGAGGATTATTTTTCAAACTATCCTTTAAAAAATAAAACTAATTTTCTTGGTATTTTATTTTTTCTATACTAAATTACACTTCAATCCATAATATCATTTTGAATAGTGTTATTAACTTGTTCTTATTATTTATCAAATTTCCTTTGATCATTATATGTTATTTTTCTTTTGAGAACATTATGAGATATTCTAGTTTTTTAACATCCCTTTTTAATTTAATTTTACGTTGTTTTTATTTATTTTATATTTCATAATAAAAATTATTTCATTGAATTTTTTTACATGAATATGGATGGTTTGATTTGATTTTTAATTTTAGATATTAATGTTATTAGATGAATTATAATTAAATATAAAAAGGAATACCCATCTATGGTCATATAAGGGTTATAGTAGGCACTATTTCAATTCACTCTACGAGTTTATACTTATTCATTTAATTTTATATTGAATTTTTGGTCTTTTAATAAAAAAACATTAGACTATTTATCAATGTAAATATAATTACCCAAATTATTTTACGGTGGTGGAGTCCCATATGGCATGTTAAATTGTGAGGATTTTTTATAAATAACTACAAATGAAATAAAAATAAAAAGTAAGAATGAAATAACATATAGAGAAAAAATACTCAAATCCAAATTAAATTATATAAAATCATATAACCTCACCAAAAATGACATTAAATTAATGAATTTGGAGAGTCATGTGTCGTCTAAAAAACACTATTTTAATCCAAAATAATAAAAAATTGAAGTGGACCATATATTTTCACTCATGGATGCCAACATACACTAATTTATATTTCTTTATATTTTTATATTTTTAAAATTATTTAAAAGAATATGAAATAGAAATAAAAATCATACTTTAATGATTTTACTTTATCTAAAAAGAAACAAATTGAAAATAAAAATGTTGATGATCAATAGTGGCTATCCATGATTGAATTCTCATGTGTATTCCATCATTGTTCAACTTAATGTATTATAATAAGAATATTATCATAGAATTTATAAAATTAATATAATTCATTAAATAAGTTATAATAATCTCAAATTTTTAATTTTTATATATTTTTCATTAACAAATATTATATTTTATAAGAGTTTTTTGTTGAAATTTAAATGATGACCCCATGGTATGTTATGTTTCATGAATTTGGAATAAAATTAATATTCAAAAAATTGGTACATTTCATGGTGATGCTTTTTATTATAATTGTGGCATGAGTGGGGTTAATAATGGTTAGGTGAGCTTCAGGTCATGGCTGAATGAGCATGCAAATATTCATCTACTATTTCATGTCATGTCGTAACCTGAATATTGTGTCATGATTTGATGGTTACAAAAAAAATCAAAAAATATGAGGAGTGTTTCCTTTTTGGGGAATGATGAAAAAAATTTATTGGGATGTTATGACTATATGTTTTAGACCACTCTAATAATGGGTGTGTTGTTCAGTGAACCACAACCGAGGTGCTAAGAAATTATCTATCATGGGGTTGGGTCCATATTCCATGGGATGTTGTATCGTGGTGGAGTGGGATCATTTCATGCCACATGATTGGTTTGGGTATTTCACCACATCATTAGGTGTAATTCTTACCATAACCTAAAGGGTTGCACCCTGAAATAGGCATGATAAGGGATTATCTATATTCATGGGTGGTCACATCACACCCCGAGATGGGATACACCATGACCTGCCATAGTAAGGATGAATCACTCCATGACACCCGATTTCATTCCCTGACTGATTCCTAGACTCTTTTATATCTAGGTTGGACTTTTATTTGACATGTTATCTGATAAAATATTAGGGGGCCAAATCTTCTGACATGGGATGATTTATCTATCAATCCCCCAAATTTTCCATTCATTTAGTTATAAGGAAACGTAGTACTTTATATTGATATTAAATAAAAATTCATAGTCTATTCCTCAATTATTTATTTATATTTTGTTTACAATTTGTATCCCTACAATTTTGGTGAGATTATGTGTATGATTTTTGTGATAATTTTAAAAGGGAATGGTTATATAAAACCAATTCAATGGTGATATTTTAGTGTATGGAATGTGGATGTCCTATAAGGTTGAATTATTTAGGTTTTATGTATTTTAAATGATTTATGATATCATGCGGAAAAATAAAATGAGATGAGTAATATATGGAATTAGATAGTGGTGAGCAGATATCAAAAAGGATTATAACTCCATGATTGATGTTAGGGGTCACATTAATACAAATTTTTTAATATTTTCATCCTGAATATGAATGCCATTATTTTTTCATGGGGCTGGGTAATGGGGTATGTGATAAGAGTGTCCATAGTGAAAGAGGGTATTGTCACCATGCCTATTTGGGTTATAAAAAATTGTTTTTAGTGTTTTATGTAAAATATAATCTCCCATTGACTAGGTGTTTATGGGGAAATGATACATGTTTAGTAGATGAAAGACATTCGGTATGTACCAAAATTCATGGTGGGTGGACAGTATCCTTTTTTAGTACCTCCCCTCTATATTGGAACACATACTAGGCTAATAGTGACCTTAAGAAGTTACCTTCAGTGTCCCACCTCCCACATTTCCCATGTTATTAACTAGAATGGAAGGTATAAAAAATTAAATTAATGGAATTACACACAATAAATAATAATTATAATATAAACCTATAAATAATCCATTATATTATAAAATAAATAAACAAAGTCACATACAATAAATATCCCAAATTCATGTATATAAAGAATATAAACATATCTATGATAATCAAATAGAAAATATAAATGATTTACCTACAACTATTACAATGCATATTCTAAGTAAATACAATCTATCTCAATAAAAAAATACCTTCTTAAAACAGCAAAATTCGTTTATATATATAATGTGTGAATAAAATGTAATATAAGTAAGAGCATACCCATTTCCTCCCATTAAAATGTAAATAGAGATAACTAATGTCCTGAGGAAAATTCATGAGAGCTGACTTGTACATAAACCGATTAAATATCCCACTAGTCTCCCCAATTCATAATCACCAAAAACCCCATCAAAGAAAAATAATTCAATAATTGAATGAATATAATTATTTTCTCTCTATAGCCACTTCCCCATACAATTAATGATTCCACCTAGTGTGACGAAATAATTTTATCCCATTTTGTCAATTTCCAAAACAAATAGCATCCTCTTTATACCACATCACATGGAACCCACCACATATCATTTCCTACAACACCAACTTCATATCATGTATCGTATAAACATGGCTAAAGGTTATAATGAACTCATAGAAAATCTGAGTTGTTTTCTCCTCCTACCCCACTTAACCCACAATACATATATCGTCATTCATCATTGATATCACTATAATCCACCATATAAGGTAAATTGGGAGATATTTGTTAGTATCCTTCCATTTCCACTGTATCAATTATGTTAAAGAGAACTCACGTAATCTCTCTAGGGGTCAGTCATGTTGTCACAATTACATGGGTTGTATATAAATTTTAAAAATTAATAGACGTATATAGTAGTCTCACACATTCTATCACCTTGGGATTCACATAGGAAATTCCCCCAAAAATATCATTAGGCCACTACTGATATCTCACCCGAAGCCCTACATCTAATATACAATAATCAAATCGATGAATCACAAAAAAGGGACATAATCTGAGTTCAAATTCCAGTTTTTACTTAAAATAAACCAACTAGCCTTATTCATTTAATACATTGATCTACTAATTTGATTTAATTATCACCAACAAATTCCTTAATGATAACCATATTTTTTATATAATAATTACTACATTACTACAAAAACACTTTTAAAAAACAAGTCTAACCAAACCCACACATAACAAGTATTACCATTTGCTATAAACAACAAAATCATTCATGCATCATAATATACAATAAAAAAATCCCTAAATAAAAAGGTCCAACAATACACACAAAAACATGGACACCAAGACTCAATTACAAATTTTACACCCCAAGATTCCATAGTAGGTTACTTCTTCAATATAATTCAATAACATGCACAACACACGACACTAAGTTCAAGCACACCACGACATACCAAACTAGCTGTTCAAAAGAGGTTATAAATAGTATTAACTAAATTTTTAATTTTATAAAATCCTTATAACATTAGAAGACATAATATAAGTTTCTTATATATAATATAAGAACAAATTCATTTTTTCAGATAAAAGAAGTAATTTTTTTAAATTTAATTTTACCGCCTTTTAATGGTGATCCCTTTTTATATCCAATATTTGAAAATGTTATATATTTAATTTTACAAAATAATATTTTTCTATATAATCGGGATATAAAAATATTGTTTGGATAAATTTTTTAGTTTTTCTGATAACTTTCCTATTTGAGTGAATAGTGAGAAATACTAAATTTTAACGAAAAAAAAAAACATTTTCAATCAAAATAATTTATAGTGGTCAACTATACATATAAATGGTTTGGAAGAATAATTAGATTATATTTTTACCATTTAATCCAATGTTGGTAATTGGATTTAATTTCACATTGAAATTGGACATAAACAGGTGTCAATATTTTGGTAGTTATTATTTCATAAAAATACACTTTTTGGTTTTGAAAATGGGAATTAATTTTAAATTAATAAAATAAATTTTCATGTTTTGAATTTGGTAAAATGGAAATCATTTCTGAATTTGGAATATCAAAATTATCTTAGGGTGAATTTTTGGTATGATTCTGAAAACATTCAATTTTTTGATGAATAATGAAAAAAATGCGTTATTGGTTAAAACAGAATTTTCATTTAAATAATTATTTATTTTATTTACATTTATTTTAGGAAAATATAGATACATAATAACTATATATGTTCAATTTAATTCATTGGAGTAGATTTGTAATAATATTAGAAATATAAAATTTTATTGAACTTTTCATCATCATTCACCCACCTCCTAGAAAACTTTTCAAATCCCCATAAAACAGAAAATTTCCACTTATGTGAGTTGAATTTAAAAAATCTGAGAGGAACGATTGATATTAGTAAGAAAATTGTGGTCCAATAAGTTGAAAATAAATTTTGTTGAATAGTAACAATTTACTTTTATATACCGCTGTTAAAAGTAAATAGGTTAATAAAGTGTAAAATGATATTAGTCTTACCCTAAAACATGTCCTAATTCTATTGGGTAAGTGTTATTCGACCAAAAACAACCATAGGAATAAAATATGATCCTTTAGGCCCACATGGACTATATTAGGAAATTTATATTTATTTTATTTAAAGAAGAGTTAATCGAGTTAAAATCAATTTTTAATAAATAAAACATTTTTAATATAGGGTTACACACAATATAAATTAGACAATAAATATTCATTGGAAATATAAAAATATTTCCTACTAAATGATATTTTATTTATAAATTTTGTACATTAAATAATTAAATTTATTTATGACACAATGATGATTTAGTAATTACCTTATTAATGAAACAATAAAATAAATGGTATTATAAATATTAAAATAAATATAATTTCTACGTTTTTATTACATCCACTAATTTTATAGGTGAATATGATATGTTAGGGTTGATTACGTTTATCTTTTTCGAAGAAATCATGTTGTCATGACTTTCACAAAAACCAAATACCAAATAGTGTCAAAATTTCCCTAAATTAATTTTTAAAACAAATACTATATTATTGGTTGATATAATATTCCTAAAAATATAAGGTTCGGCCAAAGGTGATAAATAATATTATATATTTCATTAATAAACACTAGGGTTTCTCTTGTATGTTTAGAGTATGTTTATTAACCATATAGTTTTAGAATAGAAGAAGACACATTAAAAGATAACCTATTTAACAGAGAGATAAATCTAAAAGATAAGGTTAAAATATTATCCTAAACTTGTCTAAAACCTAAAGTCTGAAATTATTTAGACCAATAACCACCTTATCCTCGAAATTAATAATTTTTCATCCATTTGAAACCGAAAATTATTTTATTATAACATAATATTTCAAGCATTTCCAAAAGTGAACCCTACCTCTCTTATAAAAGGGCATTACCTCTTCGCTCAAATTCACACCTTCAAAGCCATTTTTCTCGACCAACCCATACCCAAATATCCTCCCAACTATCCTAACTTCATCATAGAGGCCATACTTTGGTAACAAAGCCATCCTATGTAGCCCTTTTTATCAAATCAAAAGGAATAACTCGAAGAAGAGGTAATGATTTCACCACCCTCTTTCAAGTTCTTTTCTTCTTCCAGTTACTCTTTCTTTGTTATTACCATAACAAAATTATAACTCTGGTACCTTATATATACTATGATTTTATTATAAATAAGTAAAAAACCATATTCATTATTCTATCCATCTAATTAATTGCATGTCACCATACATGTTTACGTACGACTTACCATCTCTACGTCATTGTGTAGTTGTTATTCAATACATTATTATATTGGATGGGTATAATAATGGTTTATAATTGATGTAAATAATAAATATAACATGTTAATGATTCTATATATTAGATATACCATCCAATTATATACTATTTTAATATCAAAATAATGATATTCTTGCTCGTGCATACGTACGGTTTACCGTATCAAAGACGCGATGAGATTCATTACCATGTTCACAATTCAACAATGATTATATAAATATATATTATTAATAAGTATGTAATATAGAAAATAATAATTCTACTATAGAGATATATATATATATGTATGTATTTATGTACTTACATATATCTTATTCCCTTACTTCCGTTCAATATGAAGTGAAAACGAAAACAACATTTATGCGTACGTACGGCCTACCGTCTCCATAAACAGTTCCTTCCATTTCATATATATATATATTATAAATATTTATATTCTAAATATATATTATATATAAATCATGGTTTATATTTTTTAATCAATTAAATCATGATCAAAATGATAAGATCAAGAATAACAAGTTAAAACAGATACTATAAAGAAAGTGATTATTACCAAAAATGTTAATTTAACACAGAAATCATTATTAACTGGGTAGTATAAAGTCATAAATGTATCATGTATGATATCATATAAATGAATATGATTCTGGTATAATTTAACAACATACTATGGTCATTATATATGAGGTTAAACATACACTCGACTAAAGGAATGTACGAGGTAAGGGATAATTCCGCAATCTCATTGTTATTCCAGATTGTTTAGGGGTATGTTTTTACTAGAACATATTTATTATCCATATCCATGTTTCATAAAAAAGTTTTTATTGGGATTATTTTAAGTAACTCTTTTAATAAAACATCATTTTAAATGTTTTAAATATTTATTCTTCAAAATAATTCTCTTTAATATCCATGATTTCAAAATGGTTTTTAAGGATTTCATTATATGGACATGAATGTTTTTAAAATGTTAATTCCATTCAAAAGCATTAAATTTTTATGGGACAATTTGATTCAAAAATTCCTTTAAATGTCTTCTTTTTTAAATTGGGTGATTTTTATATGTTTTCATGAAAAAAGGGATTTTTCTCTCAAAGAGTTTTACAAATCATTTTCATCTTTGTCAACATCCATTGATGGTTTTTAAAAGTGTTTGAAGTTTATTTATTTTGATAAAAATAATCTATATTGCATTGAAGGTTTTGTGATATTTTTGACTGTGGATGTGTTATTTTTAAACCATTCATGGTATATGGTTAATGAATTGACATTTAGTATGCAATTTCTAATACAAATATTTATGTTATGTCTCATCCTTTTCATATGAGGAATGTATTGGACATAGTAAGTGATGGGTGGAGCCCGTTATAGCTCCTCGATACATCGGTAGGTCTCATGAGACAATTAGATGTGGACTTTGCTGAGGCCTTTCCCAATTTGATATATGGTATTGGCCGAGACCTTAATCATTTTTAGCCGTCTTAGCCGAGGACTTGACAAAATGTTTCAGAATGTCCGGCATTATGCATTCCCTCATTATAAAAATAATATAGATGGCTCATGTTGTTATTCTATTAGAAGAATATGCATGACTATGTTTTATTATGGCATTATTTACTCAACTCATATTTATTCCATAAATTGTTCATGTTTATTATTTTAAAAGTGTGTGTTTTAAATTATTCACCATGAATATTTTTTATGTTATCTTCCGCTAAATTATTTACCCTTACTGAGCATTTGAGCTCACCCCTTTCTTTGTTTTATTTTCTCAGGATCCCACAAATTGTTTTATATTTGAGATGCTTGATTATTCTAAGAGAACAATTGAGTTCTCAAAGGATTATTTTTTTGTTTAATGTCAGAAAGTGTAATTTAATGTTCATGTATGTAATCTATTTTATAATACTGCTAAACTGATCATTTTTTCAGAACATGATTCCTTGTAATCATGCCAATGTATAAAAATAATGCTCTGAATCTAGTTAACTGGGGCCAGGGCATTACAGTTGGTATCAGAGGATGTTTAGCATCATCGTTGAAAATAGATTTAGATAAACTCTGATTAGATAACAATACCCTAAGATAAGAATTGAGGATTAATATAGAATAACTTCCTATACTTTTTATAATTTACAGATTTAGTGAGTTTTCTAAATGATATATCCTTGTCTTGATACAAGCAGGTAGAGGCAGCTCTGGCACAGATGTACCTAGGGTTAAAACCTAAAAACCCCGCTTTGAGCTAGACTCGAATGTGAAGTGCTACACGATAACGGGCATTGATGCACTCTTTGTTAAGAAACACCTGGGAGATATACTTAGTATAATACACATTTTCATTACCAGCCATTATAAATGATTTACAAGTAAAAACATTCTGAAATAATTTTTTTTATTATTATGGATTATATTCATAAACTATTCAATTTACGTCAGGTATTTTACACGTTTGGAATTATTCATTGTGATTCATAAATTGACCTAGTATATACCATTGTTTAGAAATGGAGACTAGTATAAGGAAAAATAACTCCAGCAATACGTATGATCCAAAGCATAAGAAGGATTAAATATTTCATCGTATTAAGCAAACATTTAGAATGGAAATTGTCTCCCATGTATTCTCAACATATTAAGAAATAATAACATGTGTTAATAAGATATGTAATGAATTCTTTAAGTCCTGTGGATTTGAAGGGAAGAAAGAGAATAAAAGGATGGTATAGTGAAATATGGATAAAAAGAAGATTGTAAAGAAGGATTTTCCCATATGGGAAAAATGTGGAGAGAATCACCTTGTAAAATTTGTGAATGGAATGAGAGTTTGTTATAAGTGTGGAGAAAAAGTACACCATGTACGTGATTTCAAGGGTAAGAAAAAGGTTTTAAATGTAAAATTCTTCAACTACAAGGTGATGGGACACAACATGAATCAGTGTCCCAACCATCAGAGTATACCGCAAATGAAGCTATTGGATAATAATCATGTTATGATACTACCTTAGATGAAGATAAATTTATAGTGTTATTATATTGTTATTAAAGATTTATTTCATTTGATTGTTGTATCAACAATATACTGGTTATATGAATTAGTGAGATAAATAAGGATTATGTTGCATTACTATTTTATTAAGGATTTGATAATATATGGTTCTATGAAAAGTGACTTAATAGTAAGCTACAATTTTTGGAAAATACATGGTTGAAGGAAAGGTATTCCTTAATATGGTCATGATAATGAGGTAGTGATTTTGGAATAAGAGATTGTTGATTTGGATAAATTATATTGGATATTTTTAACTCCCTTGGAACTTATTAATAGTTTTTTTATTTAATAACTGTTGGAATATTCAATATTTTTGAATATAAGGGATATATCTAGTATTCCATAATGAATAAGGGAGAATTAATGTAATTAATAAGGTTTTATGGTAATTCATAGTGTCATCGTCTTTTAAAAAAATACATGTTGGTAGTATTAACATGTTATTACGTGGAAAAAAGGATCTTCATTGTGTTTTACATCTTTATAAATTTTGGACTGTGAGTTCGGAAAGAAGTATTTCAACATGTCTAATGGTTGGAATGGATTAAATTTGAAATTGGATTCTATTGTTAAGGTAAAATCATTTCTTAAGATATTGTTTGGATTTTTTATAAAAGGAAAACCTAGAGGTCGGGCGACAACCAGTAGCATCTGACAAGGCCGTGAGACGTGAACCCACAACCGAAGGGAAACAAGGGTGGATCACCTACCACTTCTATACGTGATATACTAGATTGTATAATGTAGTTTTTCTAAGGTCTGATAGATGAATTATAAATTCATTTTTTTGAGCCATATACGATTTGGATAAATATAGTATTTTTATTTTCTTTTATAGTGAAAGATGAGTTTGTGGTAGAAATTAGTTAAAGGATGGTTCTTTATATTTCAAGTAATTTTTTTTATTATTCTATAAAGAAATTAAATAACAAAAATTAGTTATGGGATTTTTAAACCAAAATTTTTTTATGCTAATACGTAATGTTTTATTTGAACCGATGATATTTCAAATCATCATTGATTGATGGCTTTGAGGCCCTCAATTTTACACTTGTTTGTGATTGATGACCTCAATCACTCCCAATAATTATTTACATTTTTCCTCGAATTATGTGTCTCTAATTTCCACAAATGTTCTCCTAATTAGGATCATAATTTGGTGGTGACTTTTTCATTTCCAGTTCCCTCTTATTAAGACTAAATTTTATTAACCAAATTAATGATGTGGGTTATCCACCAAGATATTTTTTCTATTTTTAACCTTTTATTTTCGAAGAACAATTTCAAATTTCAAGGACGTAATTTATTGAAGGAGGGGAGAATGAAACACCCCATGATATCAAAGTACGTTATTTCTTCAATGTAATTCAATAAAATTCACAACACACAACACTAAGTTCAAGCACACCACGACTTACCAAACTAGCCATTCGAAAGCGTTTATGAATTTTATTGACTAAATATTGAATTTTATATAATACTTATAATTTTAGAATCCATATTATGAGTTTCTTAGACATAATATAAGATCAAATTCATTTTTCCAGATAAAAGAAGTATTTTTAATGCAATTTTACCGCCTTTTAATGGAAATACCTTTTTAAATCCAATATTTGAAACTTTTATATGTTAAATTTTAATAAATAAACTTCTTCTTTAGAATAAAAACATAAAAAATTAGTTTTGATAAATTTTTGGGGTTTTTCTGATAAAATTCATATTTGGGTGAATAGTGAAAAATAATAAATTTTAACTGAAAACATATTTTTTAATATAAATAATTTATAGTGTTCAACAATAAATATGAATGGTTTTGAATTATTATTAGATTATATTTTTACCATTTAATCCAATGTTGGTCATTGGAAGTAATTTTACATTGAAATTTGAGATAAACAAGTGCCAATCTTTTGGTAGTTATTATTTTTTAAAAATACGCCTTTTGCTTTTGATAATAGGAATTAATTTTAAATTAATAAATGAAATTTATATGTTTTGAATTTGGTAAAATAGAATTTATTTCAGAAATCATAATATCAAAATTCTATTAGGGTGAATTTTTTGTATGATTCTGAAAACTTTCAATTGTAGATGAATAGTGAAAAATAATGCGTTATTGGTTAAAACAGACTATTCATTTAAAAAATTATTTATTTTATTTAAATGTATTTTAGGTTAAAATTGATACATAATACCTATATATTTTCATTTTAATTCATTGGAGTCATTTTTGAATAATATTATATATATATATATAATTTTATAGAACTTTTCACCGCCTTTTACCCACCTTCTATGAGGATTTGCAAATTCTCATATAAAACAATTTTACTAATTCAATGAGTGGAATTGCAAAAATAAGAGATAAAATGTTGATATCAGAAAGTAAAATGTGGTTCAATAAGAAGAAAATAATTTTACGTGAGTAGTAACTTTTTTTTTCATTTACCACGATTATAAGTAAATAGGGTAACAATGGGTAAAAATGATATTTTTTTTACCCCAACACGTGTCCTAATTCAATTGGATAAGAGTAATTCGATCAAAAAAAACTTAGGAATAAAATATGATCCTTTAGGTCCACTTGGATTAGACTAGGAAATTTATTATTATTTTATTTAAAGAAGGGGTAAAAGTGTTAAAATCAATGTTTATTAACTAAACTATTTTTATCATAGTGTTACACACTAATGTAAATTCGACTATAAATATTCATTATAAAAATAAAAATATTTACTATATCATGGTATTTTATTTAAAATTTTTAGACATTAAATAATTAAATTTATTTATGACAAAATGATGATTCATTTATTTGCTTATTAATGAAAGAATCAAATAAATGGTATTATAAATAATAAAATAAATATAATTTCAATGTTTTTATGACATCCAAGAATTTTATATTTGAATATGAAATGTTATGGTTGATTCAATTTATCTTTTTAGAAGCAATCAATTTTTGATGACTTTCAAAAAAACAAATACCAAATAGTGTCCAAATTAACATTTATTAATTTTTTAAAAATAATAATATATTATTGGTTGATATAATAATATTAAAAATATATGGTTCAGAAAAAGGGATTAAATAATATTATATATGTCATTAATGAACCACCTGATGTTCTCTTTGATGTTTAGAGTAATTTTATTTACCATATAGTGTGAGAATACAAGAAGACACTGTAAAAATTAACCTATTTAACTAAGAGTTAAATAAAAAAGATAAGGTTAAAATGGTTACCTAAACTTTTCTAAAACCTATTGGTTGAAATTATTTCAACCCATAACCACCATATATTAGAAATAAATCATTTTTCATCCATTATAAACCGAAAATTATTTTATTACAACATTATATTTCAAGAATTTCTTAAAGTGGCCCTCAACTCTCTTATAAATGGGTATTTCCTCTTCTCTCAAATTCACAAATCCAAAGCCATTTGTATCGGCCATCCGTTGACCAAGTATCCTCACAAATATCCTACCTTAATCCTATAGGATATCCTTTTGTCACAAATACATCCAAAATAGCCCTTTTTATCAAATCAAAAGGAAGAACCAGAAGAAGAGGTAATGATTTCACCACCCTCTTTCATGTTTTTTTCTTCTTCCACTTACTCTTTCTTTGTTATTACCATACCAAAACAATAACTCCATTACCTTATATATAATGTGATGTTATTATAAATATGGCACAACCATATTCATTATTCTATCTATCATATGAATGATATGTCACCATACCTGCGTAGGTACGGCTTACCTTATCTGCGTCATTGTGTAGTTGTTATTCGATACATTATTATATTGGATGGGTATAATAATGATGTATAATTGATTTAAATAATAAATATAACATCTTAATTATTATTTATATATGATATAACATACAATTATATATTATTTTAATATCAAAAGAATTATATTGTCCGTCATGCGAATATACGGATTACTGTCCCCAGGACCCGATGAGATTCATTACCATATTCACCATTCAACGATGATTATAGAAATATATATTATTAATAAGAATGTAATATATGGAATAATAATGCTAATGAAGATATATATATATATAAGTATGTATTTATGTATGTATGTATGTACTTACATATATTTTATTCACTAACTTCCGTTCAATACTATGTGAAAACGGAAACATCATTTATGCGTACGTACGACCTATAGTCTCCATAAACGATGCCTTCTATTTCATATATACATATATTATAAATATTTATATTCTAAATATATATGATTTATAAATCATTTTTTACATTCCTGAATCATTTATATCATGATCAAAATGATATGATCAAGAATAACAAGTTAAAACACATATGATAATGAAAACAATTATTACCCAAAATGTTAATTTAACATAGAAATCATAATTAAATGGGTAGTTTAAAGTCATAAATTAATCATGTATGATATATTAGATATGAATATGGTTATATTATAATTTAATAACATACTATGTTCATTATATATGTGGTTAAACTCACCCTCATCCAAAGGAAAGTGCAAGGTAAGGGTTAGTTCCTCAATCTCATTATTATTCAAGATTGTTTATGGGTATGTTTTTATTGGGATACATTTATTATCCATATCCATGTTTCCAAAAAGATTTTTTAATGGGATTATTTTAAGAGAATATTTTACTAGAACATCATTTTAAATGTTTTAAATATTTATTCTTCTAAATCATTCTCATTAATGTCCATTCTTTCAAAATGGGGTTTTAAGGATTTATTTATATGTAAATGATTTTTTTAAATGTTAATTCCATTTAAATGCTTCAATGTGGTATGTGAAACTTGGATTAAAAAATGTATTCAAATGTCTTCCTTTCTAAATTGTGTGAATTTTCAATGTTTTCATGAAAAAATGGATATTTCCTTCAAAGAGTTTTACAAATAATTTTCATATATGTCAACATCATTTGAGGGAACTTAAATTTCTTTGAAGTTGATTTATTATGATACAAATATTCCATATTTTATTGAAGGTTTTTTGATTTTTTTTGACTGTGGATGGGTTATTTTAATTCGATTCATGGTATATGGTTAAAGTATTGACAATTCATATTCTAGTCCTAATACAAATATATTTGTTATGTTTCAGCCTTTTCATATGAGGAATTTATTGAACATAGTATGTAACACCCCAGGTAAATAAATAATATGAAATTTTCATATTTATCCATATTTGTAAATAAAATATTAATATGACTTTAAAAGGGGACGCTATGCTCGATGGTGTACCCAACACGCAACAACGAGTTTCTTGGGAATCTTACGTTGCACTCTAATAATAAAATAATATTATTTTAAATGGTAATTAACATGTAGCCATTGTGTTGGCGGGAATGGATATACATAACTAAAATATGATTATATTTGTTTTTAAATGTTTTTACATTTATCCAATAAAAGATAAAGGCTTAAAATACGGAAAGAATTCAATTTTAGGTGTATATGCCCTAGTTTTCACTAAAGGTTCACTTATCGCCTTTTGATGGAGAAGCATCATTAAATATGGTTTTGTTCACTCTTATACATTATATTGAACCAAATAAAACTCTTCTTATGAATTGGGACATCAAAATTTACTTTGTGTAAATTTTTGGTATCTTTCTGATAAAGTTCATTTTTTAATGAATAGTGTAAAATGTTGTATTTTAATTCAAAACCTATTTTTAATCTAATTTATTTATATGATTAGATTATCTTTTGAATTGGTCTTAAAGTAAAATTAGAATATATTTTTACCATTAAATTCAGTAGTGGTCATTGGAATTAATTTCACTTTGAAATCAGACTTAAACTAGTGTCAATCTTTTGATACTTATTGTTTCATAAAAACGCGCTATTTGCTCTGACAGTGGGAATTGATTATTAAATTAATTAATGTGAATTATATTTTTTGAATTCTGTAAAATAGATTTCATTTTTGAATTCGGAATATCAAATATAGCTTAGGGTGAATTTTTGGGATTTTTCTGAAGAACTTCAATTTTTGATGAATAGTGAAACCACAAAGTGGTACTTATAAAAACTGATTTTTCGTTTAAATGAAAATTTTACCACTTCTGTGTTTTGAATTTCAATAATCCGACATACATGGTTGTCATTAAGAAGTAAAATTTGGTTCAATGAGATTAAAATAATTTTTTGGTGAATAGTAACTTTTAAGTTTTTAATCGCGATTAGAGGTAATTAGTGTAGTTTATGATAAGAATAATGTTTTAATAAAATGAAATAACCTAGAAACATGTCTTACACTAATTGGATGTGTCATGTCCGACCAAGAAAATCCATGGGTCAACTTGGGGACCCCATGGATCCACTTTGGTTGGAAAATGACATAAATATCTTTTTATTTAATGTTAAAGTAAAAAATGACACAAACATGAGATGTTTTACTAAAACAATTTTTACATGGGGTTATACAAGTAATATTGTTAACTATAAATAGTAAATCGAAAGATAAAAATATTTCCAACATCATAGTATTTTTTTTATAATTTTTAGACATTAAATAAATTAAATTATTTATGACATCATGATGATGCAGCGATAACCTCATTATTTAACGACTTAAATAAAATGGAAAGATAATGTAATATCTAAGACTTACACATGTCCAAAACCTATTGGATGAGTGGATTTAGAACCCTTATCACCTTATCCTCTAAATACATCAATGTGGGACCTTTAAAATCCGAAACTCTTTTGAAAATAAAGTAACATTTTGTAACTTTACAAGAGTGCCCCTCCTCTCCTCTTATAAAAGGACCCCACCTCTACCTCCTTAACCACACTCAAAAAGCCTTTGGCTCGGCCAAACCCTGCCCATTTTGTCTCTAAACTTCCCTATCTTACTCCTTCAATCCTCACTTTTGGCAGAAGTCTTCCCAAGGAATCCTTTGAGCTCAAACCAAAGGGAGTTACCCGATTTTAAGGTAATGTCTTCACTTGTGTCCTTTTGTTTTATTTTGCTTCTCCAACCCCCTAAAATCTTTTTATTAATTTATTTTGTAACAAATACATTTTCTTTAATATACTAGGATGTTGTTATAAGAAGTATTCGAGCTACACTTACACACACTTAAATCTAATGTTTAAAGAACATACTGTTTCCGTGGAGGGAGAATTTTTGCCTCCCGAAACGATGATTGTTCAACATTCTTATAACACCTTCAAAGGTGGACATTAAGATGAAACTATATTTATATATGATATCTGATATGTTTATGTTTTACTTAAGCTTCTGTATTTTTCATTTATGCCGTACCATTATGGTTTCCATTATGGGTAAGCGTGATATCTTCATTTAAGGAAGTGCGGACTACCGCCCCCTCAAAGTGATTTGATTCATTAATACCATATGTGGTACGTATAAAAGATATATTTAATGATATTATATATGATACCAAAATGGAATTAAAATAATATTATGTATCATTATGTTTTAATTCCATTAAATATGAAATAGACATGGAAGTAGCGTTCATGCGTACGTACGGCTTACCGTCTCCATGAATGGTACATTTCTTTTCTTTTTTCAAAATGTTATGTAATATTATAAGTACATATATATAATGGATATATATGTAATATATTACATCTAAATTATGGATATCATTCAGGAATTATAACATATATATATCTCTCTCATTTTTTTAATTCCATTAATATGACAAAAAAATGAAAGTAGCGTTCATGCGTACGTACGGCCTACCGTCTCCATGAACGGTGCTTTTCGTTTTTTTATCTACAAATGATATGGAATAGTATAAAATGAATATTTACTGGATATATATGATATTTTAATCATTAATACTATTCTGGAAATTATTTACTTATAACTACATGGGCAATCTTTTTTCAAACAAGTTCATTCTTGACTCATGTACCAAACATCGACAAAAACGTCTGATATGAACTAACATTATTAAACAATTATTATAACATTTTAATATGTGATATTAAAAAAATAATAATCTCTAATGGAGGTACTTAGGCAACTATTAATTGACCAAAGTTTATTATTCAGGAATATAAAGAAACGAACCAGACAAGTTGAACTTGAGATAAGGGATCCTACTCCTCTCTTTCATTTTAAGTACGCTCTTTTATGTCATTATTTTAAAGATCATCTTTCTTGTTACTGGGTTTTTATTTTATATTAATCTTACTGTAATTTTTATATTCATATGATTAGAGACCCTATTCTCTCTCATTAATCCATTTTGGAAGTTTTCAGTGGCGCCGTTAGGCTGCCGAATTTTCGTAAGAGATCTTACCTCTCTCTTTCTCTTTAAGTACTCTCCTTTATGTCACTTATTTTAAGCTCCTATTTTTTATGATGGGGGATGTTATTTTATATTCCTCTTTCTGTACATTTTATTTTAATGTGATGAGATACCCTATTTGATATCATCAATTAATTTTTGGAAGTTTTAAGTGGCGTTGTTAGGCTGCTGAGTTTTCGTAAGGGATTTTTCATCTCACTTTTATTCTTGTGAGATTTATGCTACATTTGCCACAATTTCCTTTGAGTGGTGTATGTACTGACCATTATTTTACAATTTGTGTAATATTCTTTCATTTATGAGTATTTACATCAATGTTGTATTGTCCTTCTTTCATTGGGCGTATGTTTCGAAAGATACCCATGTCGGTAAGGGAACCATTCACCCTCCTCTTTTTAAAAGACTTCTTTTGTTGGGTATTTTAATTAACATATTGTTATGTTGGGATATGTTCTCATATATCCTTATTGATGTAAATTTTATGTCCAAGTGATGAGATACCCTTTTTGATGTGACATCGTTAGGCTGTCAAGGGAACTTCTTAACCCAATTTTCGATTTCTTTGGGTTCAACATGTAGTTATTGAATCTGTAATCCATTGAATATGTGTGAATGAACTTTTGTTATTTTACACTTAATATCCACTTATATTTGGTGTATTCGTTTGTCACACATAACTATGTAATTGATTTATCCTTAAACCAAGGATATCGTCTTTGTATGGGACTTCGTCTCAATCTCCTTTCATTGAGGCATAATTTGTTTTATACACAACCTTATTCTATACGGTGTATAAACCCCTTTGACATTTACGTTTATTCAAAAGGAATATTTTTTATACGAAGCGTTTACTAAATGACAAAAGTGAATGTTTTTGTCGTACGTATGCGGCGACAACGACTTCTCTGCCTCCATGACCATTATTTGAGTTTCGGCTTCCTCTACAAGCCATACCTTTATTTTAAAAGAAAAATAAATACCATGTTTTACTTTTCTTTTATTTTGGTATTGAAAATGGTTTTCATAATGTTTTTATATCAATGTGTTGTATTGATATCTTGTGATTGAAAGGTGGAAATGTTATGTTTCCTTTATACATGTTTTATGTGATACGATTATGTTGAGGTTCTTGGGCATTATTATGAAGACGGGTGGTTCCGTGATAAACTAAGGGCGGGAGTGCACGATATAGCTCTCCAATGCATTGGGTAACGCGAAGGAGTGAAACGTTAAGGTTTCTCTGAAAAGATTTAGGGAATATACTGTGATGGGTATTCCAAACGTATCCAAGAGAGTTACTCCCTACGTAAGAATGTTATGAATGCCTCAAGTTACCTTTTATGCCTTATGATTTCAATGATTTATTCATGATTTTATGAGTTATGTTAAAGTGATTATGTTTTATGGGTAAATTATGATTTCATTCTTATGTATACATGTACTCATGTTTCCTTTCCATATATTTATATCCCTTAATGAGCTTTTTTATGCTCATCCCAAGTTTTTGAAATGTTTTTCACAGGTCAAGGTAAGGGTACATGATGTGATGATAGTGTCAAGGATGTGTCAAGAAAGAATCCATGCTTTATTTTAAATATGTTTCCGTTGATAGGAAAAAATAAATACTATCTTTTATGTAACCACTTTGTTTAAATGTGGAATGTAATGCATGTTTTATGACTTAATTCTCTAAAACTCTAAACCTGAAAAGATCCTCAATGTGTAATCTTGTAATAACTCAATATTAAATAAGGTTTAAGGCTGGGGCCTTATAGTTGGTATCAATGGTTGGTTTAGATAACTTTAGAGGTTAGGGTATTCTTTAAGCATAAGTGACATTACCATAATGGTTAGGATTTCAGAAAGAGTCCTAGTTTTAGATAAAGTGAATAAGTAAGTATATCTTAGTGGTTATCTTCCTCATTAGTACATGATGGTTTTGTTGATATACTCACACTGACATTTCTGTTTTTAGTGAATGGATGGATCTAGCAGGCACCAAAGAGACAACAAGTTTGAAGGAAACTATGGTGGTTCTCTGATTAAGATACAAGATAAAATGGGGGATTCAATGAGGAAACTCGTGGTTGTTCTAAACCAACTATCAAGGAGTCATGATCAACCAATTGAACCTTGGTATGTTCTGTAATGCATCATGTACGAGATGACCAATCGATGTGGAAGTTCAGGTAATAATTATAAAGGTAACCATTAGAGTTTATATGATCCTTACTTTTAAGGTAATTATGGGTTACTATATGTTATGATTGAAGTGAAAGGCATGAGATAAAATTGAGGTTAAATTATTTTATGGTTATTTTTTATGATTTTATCTCTTTTTGGGAATGATTTGAGAATTATATAGTTTTGGAAAAAGGACAACATGCAGACCGTGTGACAACCCGTCGCGTCAGACAATGCTGTGGGAATCGAACCCACAACCAAAGTGCGACTGGTATTTATCACCTACCACTGGACTACGTGAAGTCCCTGGTTAGTTTGACTGATTCTTTTTAGTTAGATTATTTTAGGAATCAAGTGTAAGTTTATTTTGGGTTATCTATGAAAATTATTAACCTATCATGGAGGATATATGATATGGTTAATTACTTTTCAATATGAGAATTTAAGAGCAACTGATGTTATTTAGAGATAAAAGTTAATTTGTACCTTGGAAGACTATGTGATTAAATCCTTCAAATATTTGGGTTTCAATCTTAGTTTGGTTTACTTTGAAGAATTTTATGGACAAATTAATTATAGAATGGTCCTAGTAGAACTTTGGGTTTTGTTGGACAAATTTTGGAGATTAAGAATAGATTTTCTTTTTATAAAGGGTTATCCTTTTCTGGATTATCTGATCTTATACTAACCTTTTTGGTTTTGGTTTTAGTTAAAGTCTAAAGACATGGGAAGTATATAGTTCTCTTTTGTGGATTAGGTGATTCTCTAGAAGTTGATTATAGTACTCTTAATGCGAACAAGTCTCCCTAAATACTCGTCTTTTTGAAAAAAATATGAGTTTGATTAAGGAATCTAGTAAAAGTTGAAAGTCAACATGATAAGTGATTATGTTTCCTTATGAATAAATTCCTCAATAAAAAGTAACTTAAAACAAAAATGTTGTCTTTTAACTTTTCCTACTAGGGAATCGAATACCGTTTAACCCATCACAAGTTTGTGATTTTCTTATGGTTAACTTTCTCCTAGACATGTTTACTATCACTCTCCCTCAAGAACATGACCCTTTTCTTTTTCTTCCATGTCCATGTTTTTATACATGTAATCCTAGTATGGGTTAACTCAGGTGACCTATGTACTTATCTTCCTTTATTTTAAAGTGATTGTTTTACCGACTCTTGTTCCGATGTGGGACTTTCAAGGATGTTTCCAAGCTCAATTTTAAAATTGTGATGACGCAATTCCCAAAAGGGGGGAAGGATGTAACACCCCAGGTAAAAAAAGAATATGAAATTTTCATATTTATCCATATTTTTGAATAAAATATTAATATTACTTTAAAAGGGGATGCTATGCTCGATGGCGTACCCAACACGCAACAATGAGTTTCTTGGGAATCTTACGTTGCACTCTAATAATAAAATAATATTATTTTAAATGGTAATTAACATGTAGCCATTGTATTGGCGGGAATGGATAGAAATAACTAAAATATGATTATATATGTTTTTAAATGTTTTTACATTTATCCAATAAAAGATAAAGGCTTAAAATACGGAAGGAATTCAATTTTAGGCGTATATGCCTTAGTTTTCACGAAAGGTTCACTTATCGCCTTTTGATGGCGAAGCGCCATTAAATATTGTTTTTTTCACTCTTATACATTCTATTGAACCAAATAAAACTCTTCTTAAGAATTGGGACATCAAAATTTACTTTGTGTAATTTTTTGGTAGCTTTCCGATAAAGTTCATTTTTTAATGAATAGTATAAAATGTTGTATTTTAATTCAAAACCACTTTTTAATCTAATTTATTTATATGATTATATTATTTTTTGAATTGGTTTTAAAGTTAAATTAAAAAATATTTTTACCATTAAATCCAATAGTGGTCATTGGAATTAATTTCACTTTGAAATCAGACTTAAACTAGTGTCAATCTTTTGATACTTATTGTTTCATAAAAATACGCTATTTTCTCTGATAGCGGGAATTAATTATTAAATTAATTAATGTGACTTATATATTTTGAATTTTTTAAAATAGACTTCATTTTTTAATTCGGAATATCAAATATAGCTTAGGGTGAATTTTTGGGATTTTTCTGAAAAAACTTCAATTTTTGATGAATAGTGAAACCACTAAGTGGTACTTATAAATACTGATTTTTCGTTTAAATGAAATTTTACCACTTCTGTGTTTTGAATTTCAAAAATCCGACATACATGGTTTTCATTAAGAAGTAAAATGTGGTTCAATGAGATTAAAAAAATGTTTTGGTGAATAGTAACTTTTAAGTTTTTAATCACGATTAGAGGTAATTAGTATAGTTTATGGTAAGAATAATGTTTTAATAAAATGAAATGACCTAGAAAAATGTCCTACCCTCATTGGATGTGTCATGGCCGAACAATACAATCCATGTGTCAACTTGGGGACCCCATGGAGCCACTTTGGTTGGGAAATGACATAAATATCTTTTTATTTAATGTTAAAGTAAAAATGGGACAAACATGAAATGTTTTACTAAAACAATTTTTACATGAGGTTATACAAGTAATATTTTTTACTATAAATAGTCATTGGAAAGATAAAAATATTTCCTACATCATAGTATTTTTTTTTATAATTTTTAGACATTAAATAAATTAAATTATTTATGACATCATGATGATGCAGCGATGACCTCATTATTTAACGATTTAAATAAAATGGAAAGATAATGTAATATATAAGACCTAAACATGTCCAAAACCTATTGTATGAGTGTATTTAGAACCCGTATCACAATATCCTCGAAATACATCAATTTGGGACCTTTAAAATCTGAAACTCTTTTGAAAATAAAGTAACATTTTGTAACTTTACAAGAGTGCCCCTCCTCTCCTCTTATAAAAGGCCCCCACCTCTACCTCCTTACCCACACTCCAAAAGCCTTTGGTTCGGCCAACCCCTGCCCATTTTGTCTCTCAACTTCCCTATCTTACTCTTTTAAGCCAAACTTTGGGTAGAAGTCTTCCCAAGGAATCCTTTGAACTCAAACCAAAGGGAGTTACCCGATATTAAGGTAATGTTTTCACTTGTGTCCTTTTGTTTTATTTTGCTTCTCCAACCCCCTAAACTCTTTTTATTCATTTATTTTGTAACAAATACAGCATATTTAATATACTAGGATGTTGTTATAAGAAGTATTCGAGCTACACTTACACACACCTACATCTAATGGTTAAAGAACATACTATTTCCGTGGATGGCGAATTTCTGCCTCCCGAAACGATGATTGTTCAACATTCTTCTAACACCTTCAAAGGTGGCAATTAAGATAACACTATATTTATATATTATATCTGATATGATTATTTTTTACTTAAGCTTCTGTATTTTTCATTTATGGCGTACCATTATGGTTTCCATTATGGGTAAACGCGATATCTTCATTTAAGGAAGTGCGGACTACCGCCCCCTCAAAGTGATTTGATTCGTTAATACCATATGTGGTACGTATAAAGGATATATTTAATGATATTATATATGATACCATACTGTAATTAAAATACTATTATGTATCATTATGTTTTAATTACATTAAATATGAAATAGAAATTGGAAGTAGCGTTCATGCGTACGTACGGCTTACCGTCTCCATGAACGGTACATTTCATTTCTTATCTCAAAATGTTATGTAATATTATAAGTACATATATATAATGGATATATATGTAATATATTACATCTAAGTTATGGATATAATTCTGGAATTATAACATATATATATATATCTCATTTTGTTTTAATTCCATTAATATGACAAAAAAATGAAAGTAGCGTTCATGCGTACGTACGGCCTACCGTCTCCATGAACGGTGCTTTTCGTTTTTTATCTTCAAATGATATAGAATAGTATAAAATGAATATTTACTGGATATATATGATATTTTAATCATTAATACTATTCTAGAAATTATTTACTTATAACTACATGGGCAATCTTTTTTCAAACAAGTTCATTCTTGACTCATGTACCAAAGATCAAAAAAAACGTCTAATATGAACTAACATTATAAAACAATTATTATAACATTATAATATGTGATATAAACTGAATAATAATATCTAAAGGAGGTAATTAGGCAATTATTAATTGACCAAAGTTTATTATTCAGGAATATAAAGAAACGAACAAGACAAGTTGGACTTGAGGTAAGGGATCCTACTCCTCTCTTTCTTTTTAAGAACGCTCTTTTATGTCATTATTTTAAAGATCATCTTTCTTGTTATTGGTATGTTATTTTATATTACTCTTACTATAATTTTTATGTTCCTATGATGAGAGACCCTATTCTCTCTCATCAATCCATTTTGGATGTTTTGAGTGGCGCCGTTAGGCTGCCGAATTTTCGTAAGAGATCTAACCTCTCTCTTTCTCTTTAAGTACTCTCCTTTATGTCACTTCTTTTAAGCTCTTCTTTTTTATGATGGGTTATGTTATTTTATATTCCTCTTGATGTAAATTTTATTTTAATGTGATGAGATACCCTATTTGATCACATCAATCCATTTTTGGAAGTTTTAAGTGGCGTCGTTAGGCTGCCGAGTTTTCGTAAGGGATTTTTCATCTCACTTTTATTCCTGTGAGATTAATGCTACATTTGCCACAATTTCTTTTGAGTGGTGTATGTACTGACCATTATTTTACTTATTGTGTAATATTCTTTCATTTATGAGTATTTACATCAATGGTGTATTATCCTTCTTTCACGGGGCGTATGTTTCGAAAGATACCCATGTCGGTAAGGGAACCTTTCACCCTCCTCTTTTTAAAAGACTTCTTTTGTTGGGTCTTTTAATTTACATATTGTTATGTTGGGATATGTTATCATATATCCTTATTGATGTAAATTTTATGTCCAAGTGATGAGATACCCTTTTTTTGATGTGACGTCGTTAGGCTGTCAAGGGAACTTCTTAACCCAATTTTTGATTTCTTTGGGTTCAACATATAGTTATTGAATATGTCATCCTTTGAATATGTGTGAATGACCTTTGGTTATTTTACACTTAATATCCATTTATATTTGGTGTATTAATTTGTCACACATAATTATGTAATTGATTTATCCTTAAACCAATGATATCGTCTTTATATGGGACTTCGTCTCAATCTCCTTTCATTGAGGAATATTTTGTTTAATACACAACCTTCTTTTATACGATGTATAAACCCCTTTGACTTTTACGTTTATTCAAAAGGAATATTTTTTATACGAAGCATTTACTAAATAGAAAAAGGGAATGTTTTTGTCGTACGTATGCGGCGACAACGAATTCTCTGCCGCCGTGACCATTATTTGAGTTTCGACTTCCTCTACAAGCCATACCTTTTTTTTAAAAGAAAAATAAATACCATGTTTTACTTTTCTTTTATTTTGGTATTGAAAATGGTTTTCATAATGTTTTTATATCAATGTGTTGTATTGATATCTTGTGATTGAAAGGTGGAAATGTTATGTTTCCTTTATGCATGTTTTATGTGATACGATTATGTTGAGGTTCTTGGGCATTATTATGAAGATGGGTGGTTCTGTGATAAACTAAGGGCGGGTGAGCCCGATATAGCTCTCCAATGCATTGGGTAACGTGAAGGAGTGAAATTTTAAGGTTTCTCCGAATAGATTTAGGGAATATACTGTGATGGGTATTCCAAACATAACCAAGAGGTTTACTCCCTATGTAAGAATGTTATGAATGCCTCAAGTTACCTTTTATGTCTTATGATTTCTATGATTTATTCATGATTTTTTGAGGTATGTTAAAGTGCTTATGTTTTATGGGTAAAGTATGATTGCATTCTTATGTATACATGTACTCATGTTTCCTTTCCATATTTTTATATCCCTTACTGAGATTTTTTATGCTCATCCCAAGTTTTTGAAATGTTTTTCACAGGTGAAGGGAAGGGTACATGATGTGATGATAGTGTCAAGGATGTGTCAAGAAAGATTCCATGATTTATTTTAAATATGTTTCCGTTGATGGTAAAAAATGAATACTATCTTTTATGTAACAACTTTGTTTAAATGTGGAATGTAATGAAAGTTTTATGACCTAATTCTCTAAAACTCTAAACCTGAAAAGATCCTCAATGTGTAATCCTGTAATAACTCAAGATTAAATAAGGTTTAAGGTTGGGGCCCTATATAGTATGTGACAGATGGATCCCATTATAGCTCCTCAATGAATCAGTAGGTCTCATGAGACATTTAAACATGGAATTTGCCCAGGCCTTTCCCAATTTGATATATGGTTTTGGCCGAGGCCTTATTCATTTCTAGATGTCTTGGACGAGGCCTTGACAAAATGTTTAAAAATGTCTCTAATTATACATTCCCTCATTATGAAAGTAATATTGATGGTTCATGTGGATATTAGACTAGTAGAATATCCATGAATATTTTTATTATTCCATTATTTAGTCAGATCATATTTCTGCCATAAAGTATTCAAGTTTATTATATTTAAAGGCATGTGTTTTAAATTATTTACCATGCCTATTTTTTACGTTCTCATCTGATAAATTATTTACCATTACTGAGCATCTGATCTCACCACTTTCTTATGTTTTCTTTTACCAAGATCCCAAGAATTGTTTTATGTTTGAGATGCTAGGTTAAGGCAAGGGAAAATTGTGTTCTCAAAGGATTATTTTTTTGTTGTATGTTAGAAAGTGTAATGTAACGTTCATGCATGTAAACTTTTTTACAAGACTGCTATACTGATCAGTCTTTCCGGACTTGATTCCATATAATCAAGCCAATGTATTAAAATAATGCACCAACTCTGGGTAACACAGGTCTAGGCATTACAGTTGGTATCAGAAAATGTTTAGCTATAACCTAGGAAATAGATTTAGATAAACTCTTATTAGATAACACTACCCTAATATAGACTTTGAGTATTATTATAGAATAACATCCTATAATTTCGGAAATTTAGATATTTTGTGTGTTTTCCAAGAAATGCATTCATGTCTTTATACAAGAAACTAGAGGCAGATCTGGCATATATGTCCTAAGGGGTAAAACCCCAAAACATCACTTTTAGATAGACTCAAATGGGAACTGGTACACGACAATGGGACTTTCTGCACTCATAGTTATGACACTTCTAGGGAATACACTTAAGATAATTCACATTTTAATTACAATCCATTATGATGTATTTAAGAGTAAATACCTCCTCAAAGAAAATATTTTATTATTATGGATTATATCTATAAATTATTCAACTTACATTTGGTATTTTACAATTTTGGAATTATTCATTGTGATTCATAAACTGACCTAGTATATGCCATTGTTTAGAAATGTCACCCAGTATAAGGAATGAGAACTCCAACAATACGTATGATCTAAAGAGTATGAAGGATCACATCTTTTCTGATATTAAGTCAACATTTAGAAGGGAAATAGTCTGCCATGTATTCTCACCATATGATGAAATAATATCATGTGTTAATAAGATAAGTAAAGAATTATCTGAGTCCTACGGCTTTGAAGGGAAGCAAAAGAAGAAAAGGATTTATAGAGAAAGATGGATAAAGAGAAGAGGGGAAAGAAAGATTTTCCCGTATGTGATAAACGTGGAAAGAATCACCTTTGTATATTCATGAAGAGAATGTGAGTTTGTAATAAGTGTGGAGAAAAAGAACAATTAGTACGTGATTTCAAGGGTATGAAAAAGGTTTAAATGTAAAATTATTCATCTACAAGGTGTTGGGACACTACGCGAATCAATTTCCCAGTCATCAGAGTATAAAAAAAAGATTCTATTGGAAAATAATCATGTCATGATAATACCTCAAATGAAGAGGAATGACTGGTGTTATTATGTTGTTATTATAGAATTATTTCATTTGAGTGTTGTATCAACAATATACTGGATATATTAATTATGGAGAAAAATATGGATTGTAATGCAGTACTATTTTATTGAGGATTTGAGATTATATGGTTCAATGAAAAGTGACTTAATAGTAAGGTACACCTTTTGGAAAATACATGGTTGAAGGATATGTAATCCTTAATATGGTTCTGATAATGAGGTAGTGATTTTGGAATAATAGATGTTTGATTTGGATAAATTATATTGGATATTATTGACTCCCTTGGATCTAATTTATAGCTTGTCTATTTCATCATTGTTGGAATATTCAAAAAAATTGGATATGAGGGATATATCCAGTATTCAAAAAAGATAAAGGGAGCATGAATGTAATTAATAAGGTTTTATGGTAATTTAGGGTGTTATTGTCTTTTAAAAGAATACATGATGATGGTATTCACATGTTATTATGTGGAAAAATGGATCTTCATTGTGTTTTACATCATTACAAATTTTGGACTGTGAGTTTGGAAAAATGTATTTTGGATAATTCTACAGGTTAGAATGAATTATGTTTGAATTTGGATTATATTGTTAAGGCAAAATCATTTCTTAAGATTATTTTTTTGCATTTTTTATAAAAGGACAACCCAGAGGTCGGGTGACAAATAATCGCATCCGGCAAGGTCGTGACACATGAACCCACAATCGAAGGGTGTCAAGGGTACATCACCTACCATTGGCCTACGTGATGTCCTGGATTGTCTAATGTAGTTTTTTTAAATGGTATGATAGATGAATTATAAATTTATTTTTTTTGAACCATATACGATTAGGATAAATAGTATATTTTTTATTATCTTTTATAGTGAAAGATGAGTTTTTGGTAGAAATTAGATAAAGGATGGAGCTCTACATGTCAAGAATATATTTTTTTCTCTTATTCTATGAAGAAATTAATTATTAGACTTTAGTTAATGGATAATAAAACAAAAAATTTGTTATCTTAATACCTTATGTTTTGTTGAACTAATTATATTTTAAATCATCACAGATTGATGGATTTGAGGCCCTCAATTTGACACTTGTTTGTGATTGAGGACCTCAATAACTCCCCATAAATACTTATTGTATTCCTCCAATTATGTGTCTCTAATTTCTTTCAATATTTTCCAAATCGAGATCATAATTTGATGGTGACATTTTCATTTCCCTTTCCCTCTTATTAAGACTAAATTTTATTATCCCAATTTCCAATGTGGGTTCTCCACAAAGCTATTTTTCTATTTTTAACCATTTATTTTTGAAGAAACATTTTAAATTGTGAGGATGAAATTTATTTATGAAGGGGAGAATGTAAAACCCCAAGAATTCATAGTGTGTTATTTCTATAATATAATTCAATAACTTGCACTACACACAACACTGAGTTTAAGCGCACCACGACATACTAACTAGCGGTTATGAATATTATTAATTGAATTTGTAATTTTATACAATACTTATAATTTTAGAATACATATAATGAGTTTATTAGGCATAATATAAGAATAAATTCAATTTTTAGATAAAAGAGGTATTTTTTTTAAATACAATTTTACCACCTTTTAATGGTGAACCATTATTAAATACAATATTTGAAACTTTTATATATAAAATTCTTCAAAATAAAATTCTTTTTTATAATCGGGACATAAAAATTTTGTTTTAATAAATATTTTGTGTTTTTATGATAACTTTCATAGTTGGGTGAAAAGTGAAATATACTAAATTTTAACTAAAAATAAAATTTTAAATCTAAAAAATTTATAGCATTAAACTATACATATGAATTTCTTATAAGTATAATTATATTATACTTTTACTATTTAATCCAATGTTGGTCATTGGACGTAATTTTACTATGAAATTTGACATAAACAAGGGTTAATCTTTTGGTAGTTATTATTTCTTAAAAATACACATTTTGGTTTTGAAAACGGGAATTAATTTTAAATTAATAAATGAAATTTATATGTCTTTAATTTGGTAAAATAGACTTCATTTATAAATTATGAAAATCAAAATTAGCTTCGGGTAAATTTTTGGTATGTTTCTGAAAACATTCATTTTTTGATGAATAGTGAAAAACACTGCGTTATTGTTTAAAACCAACTATTATTTTAAATAATTATTTATTTTATATAATTTTTTTAGGTCAAAATATATACATAATACCTATATATTTTCAATGTAATTTTTTCAGTCATTTTTTAATAATATTAGATATATAAAATTTTATTGAATTTTTCACTGTCTTTTACCCACCTATTAGGCGAATTAGAAATTTTCCATACAAATTAATTTTACCCCTTCTGTGAGTGGAATTTCAAAAATCCAAGAGACATGGTTTATATCAGTAAGAAAAATTTGGTTCAATAAGATAAAAATAATTTTTGGTGAATAGTAAATTTTTACTTTTATTTACCACGACTAAAAGTAAATAGGGCAACAAAAGTTAAAAATGATATTATTTTTACCCTAACACATGTCCTAATTCTTCTGGATAAATGTAATTCATCCAAAAAAACTTAGGAATAAAATATGATCCTTTAGGTCCACTTGGATTTGATTAGGATATTTATTATTATTTTATTTAAAGAAGAGTTAAAAGAGTTAAAATCAAAGTATAATAATTAAACCATTATTAATATAGGGTTACAAACAATATAAATTTGACTATACATTTTCAATAGAACGATTAAAATATTTCCTACATCATGGTATTTTAATTTTAATTTTTAGACATTAAATAATTAAATTTATTTATGACACATTGATGATTCTATAATTATCTTATTAATGAAAGAATGAAATAAATGGTATTAGAAATATTAAAATAAATATAATTTCAATGTTTTTCTGAAATCAAAGAATTTTCTAGGTAAATATAACTTTCTAGGGGTGATTCAATGTATATTTTTCGAAGTAATCAAGTTTTTATGACTTTCACAAAATCAAAATACCAAATTGTATCAAAATTGCCATAAATTATTATTTTTAAAATACTATATTATTGGTTGATATAATATTCATAAAAATATAATTTCCTTCCAAAGTGCTTAAATAATATTATATATGTCATTAATGACCCACTTATGGTTCTCTTGTAATTTTGGATTATGTTTATTAACCATATAGTGTAAGAATACCTGAAGCCATGGTAAAAGTTAAACTATTTAACTAAGAGTTAAATATAAATGATAAGGTTAAAATGGTACCCTAAACATGTCTAAAACATATTGGGTGAGATTATTTCGACCCCTAACAACCATAGCCTCTAAATAAATCATTTTGGAGCCTTTAGAATCCGAAATTGTATTTATTATAAAATAATATTTCAATATTTTCCTAAAGTGACCCTCACCTCTCATATAAAAGAGAACTTTCCCTTCTCTCAAATTCACACCTCAAATGCCACTTGGCACAGCCTACTCCTACACAAATATCCTCCAAAGTATCCTAAATTAATTCAATATGCCTTCCTTTGGTCATAAAGCCATCCTAACGATCCCTTTTGATAATATCAAATGGAAGAACTCGAAGAAGAGGTAACGATTTCACTACCCTCTTTCATGTTCTTTTCTTCTTCCAAATACTCGTTCTTTGTTATTAACATACCAAAATAATAACTCCATTACCTTATATATTATGTGATGTTATTATAAATATGAAACATCCATATTCATTATTCTATCCATCCTATGAATGACATGTCTCCATATGTGTGTACGTATGGCTTACTAAATCCACGTCGTGGTGTAGTTGTTATTCAATACATTATTATATATTGGATGGGTATAATAATGATGTATAATTGATGTAAATAATAAATATAACATGTTAATTATTCATTATATATGATATATCATTCAATTATATATGATTATGATATCAAAATAATGATATTGTCGCTCGTGCATAAGTACAGATTACAGTCTCCACGATGCGATTAGATTCATTTCCATGTTCACCATTCAACGATAATTATAAAAATATATATTATTAATAAGTATTTAGTATATAAAATAACAATTCTACTAAATATATATATATATATTTATGTATGTATTTATGTATGTACTTACATATATCTCATTCACTTACTTCCATTCAATACGATGTGAAAACAGAAACAGCGTTTTTGAGTACGTGCAGCCTGCCGTCTCCATAAATGGTTCTTTCCATTTCATATATAAATATATTATAAATATTTATCTTCCAAATATATTTGATATATAAATAAAGGTTTATATTCTTTAATCATTTAAATCATTATCTAAATGATACGATCAAAAATAACAAGTTAAAACACATACGATAAAGAAAGCGATTATTACCCAAAATGGTTATTTAACATGGAAATAAATTTTAAATGGGTAGTATAAAGTCATAAACGAATCATGTAGGGTATAATAAATATAAATATGGTTCTGGTATAATTTAATAACATACTATTTTCATTATACAAGAGGTTAAATGTACCATCGACTAAAGGAAAGTGCAAGGTAAGGGTTAATTATTCAATCTCATTATTATTCGAGATTGTTTAGGGGTATGTTTTTAAAGTGATGTATTTATTATCCATTTCCATGATTCACAAAAGAGTTTTTAATGGTATTATTTTAAGGGACCCTTTTACTAAAACATCATTTTAAATGTTTTAAATATTTAATCTTCTTAATCATTTTCATTATTGTCCGTGATTTCAAAATGGTTTTAAGGATTTATTTATATGGAAATGAATGTTTTTAAAATTTTAATTTCATTCAAAATCTTTAATGTGGTATGGGAAACTTTTATTCCAAAATTATTTTAAATGTATTCCTTTTTAAATTTTTTAACTTTTAAATGTTTTCTTGAAAAAGGTATATTTCTCTCAATGAATTTTACAAATAATTTTCTTCTATGTTAACATACATTGATGGATTTTAAACTTGTTTGAAGTTGATTTTGTATGATAATAATATTTCATATTTTATTGATTGTTTTGTGTTATGTTTTACTATGGATGTGTTATTTTTATACCATTCATGGTTTATGGTTAACGTATTGACATTTCGTATGCTAGTTCTAATACGAATGTTTATGTTATGTTTCAACCATTTCATATGAGGAATGTATTGGGAATGGTAAGTGATGGGTGGAGCTCGCTATAGCTCTTCAATGCATCATTAGGTCTCATGAGACAATTAGATGTGGATTTGGACAAGGCCTTTCCTGATTCGTTATATGGTTTTGGCCGAGGCCATAATCATTTTTAGACATCTTGGATGAGGACTTCACTAAATGATTCAGAATGTCCTGCATTATACATCCCCTCATTAAGAAAATAATATTGATGGTTCATGTGGCTATTCGACCAGTAGAATACCCGTGACTATGTTTTATTATGGAATTATTTACTTGGCTCATATTTCTTCCATATATTGTTAATTCTTTTTTTATTTTTATAGGAATGTGTTTACAATTAGTCACCATGCCTATTGATTATGTTATCTTCCTCTAAATTAGTTACCCTTACTAAGCATCTAAGCTTACCCCTTTCTTATCTTTTATTTTCCCATGATCCCAAGAAGTTTTTTTTGTTTGAGATGCAGGTTTAATCTATGGGAACAATGGAGTTGTCAAAGGATTATTTTTTTGTTGTATGTTAGAAAGTATAATGTAACAGTCATGTATGTAATCTATTTTCAAAGACTGCTAAACTGATCAGTCTTTCGGGGCTTGATTATTTCTAATCAAGCCAATGTATTGAAATAATTCTACGACTCATGTAACTGTGGTCGAGGTGTTACTACCAAGGCCACCAAGACATACAATACAGACTCTAAAAAGTGAAAAATAAAAAATACCACCATGACACAAACATAACATCCAGAAAAAAACAATTATTTTCAATGGAGTAACTTCATTTACCATCTTTAATTATTTAATAATTTAATTTGTATTCTAAAATCAATCCATCACAATGACGAATAAATTATTAATATAAATATAGAATAAAATAAAAACCACCAATATCCGTGAAAATTGATAACCATATATCAATTACACTTTTCAAATAAATTTTATTTTCATGGGTTGTTATGTTTATTATGATAATTTTTACCCTTCACTTTCACAAAAGAAATAATTATAATTCCAAAAATTCTTATAAAAGGGAGATAAAATGAATCCCATAACATAAAAAACATCAATCTTATTCCACATAAAAATAAAATATAAGAGAGGATGAACTTTTGGTTCATAACAACACAATGAACCCTAGTGTTAATTTCGAATATAATGATAAGACATCAAAATCAAAGCCCATCAATCCCTTAACTCAAAAAACATATATACTGTGATACCTTTAATGAATCATGAAATTAAATAGAAGTAAAGAGAAGTAAAAATATCCAAGAATCATGTATATACAATATCTAAATATTATGTTAGAATAAAAATATCATTGAATGTTATGTATCCTAATATTGATCGTGAATAGCTTGACATTTTATTAAATTTAAGGTTAAATGAGTAACATTGGAGAGATTATGAAATTTATAGATTTCCTATAAATTTTCCATATTCATATAATCAAATGAAAGTTCACATCATTAACCACAAAAAATTGACACATTCCCAAAAACAAGGCACTCAATCCAACCATTCGAGGTTTATTTTTATGCTATGAATACAAATATTCCACCAAAATTTTTATATGTCTGAACACAAAAAAATTACCCTGAAAATTCATGACAAGAAAAAAATACATGACATGAGTCAGAGTTGAATAGAAATTCTATTAAAAATAAATGATTATACACAATGATTATTTATTCAATTCCTGAACATATGATTCCTTACGTGAATCAACACATGTAGTTGTAGACTTAACCCCACATGATCTTCTACCTTCCTCAATCCCATTTCAAATATACCAACACAAAAAAATCATGTAATGGGAAAATAGATCTTTTGAATTAAATTAGATACCACTCAAATGGTTCTTATCTTTAATAATTAAATGTAATCATAGAATGGAAATGTTAGAAATACAACAAGAATCTTGTAATAACACCCATATGAGAGACATAAAATATAATGGAAAAATCATATCTTAATACATAACATGATTTCAAACCATTAATGCATGAGTTTGAATAACCATAAAACTGTTTAATGTCAAGGAATCCAATGCAATAGTAAACAAAAACCTCTAGGTATTTGGTGTGTATCTGAAAATCGTGATCCCAGATACATTACATAAGGAAACCATTAATCTATTGAAATTTTAAAAAGGGTATATAAAACCATTGAGAAAACCATTCATGATGGTCTTTAATCTCGACTGGTCATTCGGAAAATGATACATCATCATGAATATCCAATTCTTCTATGTCCCTAATATGTGAATTGTCCTGAATATTCGGACAGAATAGGGATATGTGCAATAGATTCCAAACCCTGTCTAGATAATGAGCTGGAGAAACTAGTAAAACACCTCACCATTATTTTTCAACACCCTAATGGGTCTAGAAAATATGGGTGATAGATTTCATCTCCAACCAAAACACAATTCACCAAAATGAGTATAAACTTTTCTGAAAGCATAGTCTCTAACATCATCCTTCAAAAAACACTCCCTAGATTTTCAAAACCATACATATAGACATACCTTATCTATAACCATATGAAAACAACCTATAAATTTTACATCATGGTCCTCACTACATTGAGATAGAGAACATCTGTTCTATCCACCACTATCCACCATACCAATGATCTACAACGCCTCCAATACAATGTCTAAATGTGGGACATGCTGACGGATGATAGATAATTGTTATTTTATAAACATTCATCTATTGATAGTTGAATCCCATATGGTCTTCCATATTCATAAATGCATACCCACAACATATCATCTACTGTTGGGATGATATGCTCCATCTTCCCATCCATATGGAGGTAGAATATGACACAAATTGATAATTGAGTTCTTAAAGTAAATTGTTAATAAATCCTGGAACAAGATGAAAACTAATGGTCTTACGATAAAATAATGGTACATGGAGATACTAGAAGACTAATTACATCATCCATGAAACATTTTTTTTATAATCCATCGTATGTGACTTCTGGATAGCGCAAAAATTATCTCACATTGTCAGTCGACCCACAATCACCAAAATAGAATCATACCCATCTGATCATGGGATAAATTAGGGATGAAATAAATAAATGTTTCCTCAAACATACATTTAGATACACTTAATGGATTCCATAAATGATCATGGACATTATGTTTTACCATCAACTACTTTAATACGTGATAGTCAGCCAAAAAATTTACCACAGATTGCCGCATCCCTACAACCAAAACACCATCCTGAATCCAAAATACATCAGTGATATGATGGTTTACACCACTAGAATAAATAATTAAAAATCACAGAGGAATATATTATAGAAAACAAATGGAAGGAAATTCCCTCCATGGAACATGAGAAGATGTTATCCATATTCTAAAAATCCCATTTGAGAATTCCCAAAAAACAATACTTGCACTCATAATCTTAACATTCACATTTCACCAACAAGGCTCATACACCTACACTAATATTATGGAATTTATAAAAAACTAAAATATGTATCCCCAACCATCAAACTCATTGTATATACATTTAAAATTCATTAACTCATCCCTAAACCGACAATAATTCACATATTATCAAATGAAATCCCTTGAATTACTTCTCAGTGCAACATTAATTTAATTTAATTTTAATGGGTGGGATATCATTAAAATAAGAATCATAAAGAATATATTTCTCCCACTATATTCATGGATTCAGGTAGTTCTTGGGGTAATAATTCAAAATAAGTTTCATATAGGTGAAGAAAATGAATAATTCTATAGTGATATAATCCCACCATATCTTTAGGGAAAATGCCACTACTAAAAGGTGTTGGTCCCAAATTCCATGATAATCCAGTGAACAATCATGTAGAATATCCTCCAAGGTCTGAATTGTTCGTTCTGATTGCCCATCTGATTGAGGATAAAAAGCTTCACTAAAATTTAATTCAACACCCAATGACTTCTAAAGCCCTTTCCAAAAGTCAGAAGTGAACCTGGGACCACGATCAGATACAATGAAGAGGGGAACTCCATGAAACCTGACTATCTATTTAACCTACAACTGAGCAATTTGATATGGAGACAAAGTATCTCTAATAGGAAGTAAAAGAGCAGATTTAGTCAATCGGTCAACTATAACACAGATTGCATTATTACCTCGAGATGTCTTTGGTAATCTCATAGTGAAGTCCATGGATATATTTTCCCATTTCCACTATGGCACTGGTAAATGCGGAAGCATTCCTTTCATTAACTGTCAATCTACTTTAACCTACTAATAAGTCAAATAGTTAATAGTAAAATCAGCAATATCCCTTTTCATTCAATCCCACCAGTATTACTCCCAAAGATCTCTTTACATCTTAGTACGGCCAGGATGAACTGAAAATGGAGAACTATGAGCTTCACATAACAAATCATTTCTCAACTGTGAATCACAAGGTGCACATAATCTCTTTCCAAATCTCAAAACACAATCATTATCAACGTTAAAATCAGGAAACTTACCCTTCTGAACCAACTCTACCTTTCTCTGCAACTCACTGTCTTCCTTCTGCGCTTGCTTAATTCTGTCTGATAGAGATGATCCCATTAACACCTGAAACATAACAAGAATAATTTCCTGCACTAACAACTTCTATTCCATAATTCATCAAATCAAAAACCAAATGATCTCATTCCAAATGTAGCATGGTTAATGAAGTATTACTTTTTTGACTCAAAGCATCAGCCACTTTATTTGCTTTCCTGGGATGATAATGGATTTTTCAATCATAATCCTTGATTAATTCCAGCCATCTCCTCTGTCTCATGTTCAATTATTTCTGAGTGAATATATACTTCTAACTTTTGTGATCAGTATATATTTCACACTTCACTCCATAAAAATGATGCCTCCAAATTTTTAAAGAAACACAATAGAAGCTAATTCCAAATCATGTGTAGGGTAATTTACCTCATGTGGTTTCAACTAACGTGAAGCATAAACAATTACCTGATCATTCTGCTTTAGGACAGAACCTGGTCCTTTCAATGAAGCATCACTATAGATAACAAACTCACCATCTCTGGAAGGTTGTGTCCAAACTGGAGCATTCACCAATCTTCTTTTCAATTCCTGAAAACAATCATCACATTCTATTATCCAGATGAACTTAACACTTTTTCGAGTTAAAGAGTTATTGTACTAGATAACCGTGAAAAGTTTTCAACATACCTCTGCTAATAACCTTCCAAACCAAGAAAACTACGAATCTCGGTTATATTTGTGGGTCTTCCCCATTCTTCAACAACTTTTGTTTTAGCATGATCAACAGTTATGCCATTTTTTGAAACAATGTGACCAAGGAACGAAATTTGTTGTAACCAAAATTCGCACTTTCTGAACATTCCAAATAGTTTCTTTTTTTTAAGGTTTGCAAGAAAACCATTAAATGACTTTCATTCTCCCCATTACTTTTTGAATAAACCAAAATATCATCAATGAATACAACCACAAACTTATCCAATAACTCACGGAAAATTCTATTCCTAAGATCCATGAATACAGCAGGTGCTTTGGTTAAACCAAAAGGCAAAAATACAAATTCATAATGGCCATATATAGTAATAAATGTGGTCTTCGGAACATCGACTTATTTAACTTTCAACTGATGGTACCCCGACCTAAAGTCAATCTTCGAAAAATACAGAGCTCCCTGGAGATGATCAAACAAATCATCGATATGAGGCAAAGGATACTTGTTCTTAACTGTAATGTTATTAAATGCTCTATAATCAATGCAAAGTCTCATTGAACCATCTTTCATTTTAATAAATACGATAGAAGCAACCCATGGTGATGTGCGAGGTCGAATGAAACCTTTATCTAATAACTCTTACAATCACTTCTTTAACTCTAAAAGATCAATTTGATCCATTTGATAAGGGGGTTTTGAAATTGGATTAGCATCAGGAACTAAGTCAACAGTAAATTCAACTTCCCATTCAGGTATAATACTAGGAAACTCATCAGGAAAAACATAAAGGTACTCATTTAACACTATCACATAATTAATTTGAATAGTTCCTTTATTTTCAACAATATATGCAAGGTAACATTCATTTCCATCTTCTACCAGTTTTTCAAATTCCTGATATGTTATCAAAAGAAATGGTTCATTCTTGTACACAAACTGAAAATCATTCTGAAAATAAACCTCTTTAGATCTGTAGTCAATCTTAGCATGATAAACAGAAAGCCAATCCATGCCCAATATAACATCAAACTCTCACTAATGAAAAAACTACATATCCCCACTGTTCAAAACCGTGGGTATAGCCCCCAAAACCGTGGGTATAGGTTATACCCACAGTTTTGGGAACCGTGGGGCTGAGTGGCGTCGGCATAGGGGTCTTACCCTATCCCCATGGTTTGCCGTGGGGATAAATATTTTTTCCACCGTGTCAATCCATCCTCCACGCTGTCAAAACATTCATCCCATGGTTAAAAAACCGTGGGTAAAAAACATTGAAAATTTACTGTCGCTAGGTCTTGAACCCATGCCAACCGGCAACCTGAGGGATTAATCCAATGAACTTCGCCACTTCAGCCAACACATTTATATGAATATATATCTATATTTCTAAATATATATTAATCTTTGACCATATAACGAAAAGATGAAGCCGGCAGGTTTCGAACCCGCGTCTGACGCATCAAACTTCCTCTGATCCATCGCTTAACCAACTAAGAAGACTCAACTTTGCATTAACTAATCTGTATTTTTAATAATATACTAATCCTCGTGTCTGTATTAAAAAAAACGAAGCCAGCGGGATTCGATACCACAGCCACTGTAAGAAATACGCAAAACATAACCAACCAAACTGCTGATTTTATTTGTTTATAAATTTCCATCAACTTATTTATATTAGTTCAAATGTTGTGTATAAATTTTCCCGCTAAATCATTTTGGTTTTCCTGTGCCTTTCTTTTTTGCCGCCATAATTTGGGTAACCTATCCCCACGGTTCTAAAAAACAGTGGGTATAGGGCCTTCGAATTTTTTTTATCCCCGCGGTTTTTCAAAAACCGTGGGGATAAGCCTTGAAATAAATACCTATACCGACAGTTTTACAAAACCGTGGGTACAGGCCTTCGAAAAAAACTCTATCCCCACGGTTTTATAAAAACTGTGGGTATAGGTGACTAATACCCACAGTTTTCCAGAACCGTGGGTATAGGTTCCCCCACTATACATATACCCACGGTTTTCTTAAACCATGGGTATAGGGCACCCCTATACCCACGGTTTTTCCCAAAACCTTGGGTATAGGTCTATTTTCCAGTAGTGTCTTCTAGAGTAAAATAATAAGGTTTGCAGGTAGATTCTTTCCACGCACAAGGACAAGAATGTTCTTATGTTTTCTTTTTGTCTCAAAATTTCCTCCAGGTGTTTTTACCATAAGTTCCATGTTCATATCATGAGATGGAATTCCTAATTTACTAGAAATATTCTCAGAAAAGAAAGAATGTGTAGACCCTGAATCAAACAACACATTGGCATAATATGAACAAACAAACAATGTACCTGATACTACTTCATTTGATGGTCCAACATCTGCTGAAGTAGTTGCAAAGGATTTCTCCACCCCTTTTAGCTTGTAGTATGGATGGTTTCCTTCAACTGAGTTATTTGTTAGACACTCATTTGCATAATGACTCATTTCATTGCACTTAAAACATTTTACTGACTGTAAATAATATTTTTTCTTACCATTACCCTGATCTTTTTCAGTGAAATTACGAGCCTTATGTCCCATTTTACCACATAGGTAGCACTTAACAGAATTCAAAAGACATTCCCTAGCATGCTTTTTACCACAATTTTCACAAACTGTAAATTTATGTTTCATACCATCAGAATGTTTTGAGGAGTTCTTCCCTTTCTCCTGCCACCTCGACCTCTTATTTTGATGTTTTTCAAAGAATACCTGATCATCAACAAACACCATTTCCACCTTCTCTGCACAACAAACATGTTATTCATAACTTTTGAACTCACAAGAAGCTAAATACCTTTGATATTTTGGCTTTAATCCTGTGTAAAAATAGTTCATTTTACTATCAAGATCTCGTATGAAATTTGGAGCATACCTTGCTAGTCAAGTGAATTTTTCTTCATAAGCAGCCACTAAGTCATCCTCCTACCTCAATTCAATGAATGTTTTTTCCATCCTAAGAAGAACGGCCTTAGGAAAATATTTCTCAAGAAACATACCTTTGAATTCATCCCAATTGAGAGCATCAATCTCCTCACTATCCCTGATATTTTTCACAATCGACCACCATTGATCAGATTCACCTTCAAAATGGTAAACTGAAAGACTAACCTTTTGATGTTCTGAACAACCCATGACATCAAAAATATTCTCCGTTGATTTAATCCACCCTTCCACTAGCACTGGGTCAGATGATCCTCTGAATGATAGGGGATGTTTCCTCATGAAATGCTCAACTACTGACATGTTCCTTTGTGGTTTATCTAGCTGATCTCGTACATGGATACCACCACCATTTATCGCCTGAGTCAACTGTGCCATCACTGCAACAAGTTTTTCAGTTCAAATTCCGACCATCTTAGGTTGTTGATTTGGAAGGATGTATTCCTCCTGATGTTGTCCCAATATAGCTGCCCTGTTTCCTCTGTGGAAAACCATTCCGAACACAGAAATATCTTAGGCGAAGCAACATGGTAATCTTTAAATGCTATATCACATAAATATTAACATAAATTAATTTGTGGACAATAATTTAACAATATTCTAACTCCTAAAGTTATCTAAACTGACCTCTGATACCAACTATAAGGACTCGGCCTTAAAACATTACATAATATTGAATTATGTGAATAATTCACATTGATGAACTTTTCAGGTTTAGAGTTTTAGAGAATTAGACCATAATTATTACATTACATCTCAATATTAGAAAGTATTCACTTATTCTCAGATTCCATTTTTTCACAAAATAAAAACTCTTAAAAAAAGAGTCATGTCTAGTTCCATGTTTTACATAGCATGACTTTTCCATGATCCCATCCTTGACCCTATTCATCTTTAAGTCCTGTGAAAAACATTTCAAAACTTGGGATGAGCATAAAAATATCAGTAAGGGTTATAAAACAAAGAAATAAAACATTAGATCATCAATAAATACATAGCATATGCTCTTTAACATACCTCATGAAATAATAAGATTTATGAAATACATATAGAAATCATAAATCATAAAGGTAACTTGTGGAATCCACATCATACTTACACTTTAGCTAGCACAGCTATGTAGGGAGTTACATTTGGAATACCCATCACATTATATTCACTAAATATCTTAGGAGAAACATTCACATTTAACTCTGTCACGTTACCCAATTCATTAGAGAGTTATCTCGGGCTCACCTGCCCTAGGTTTATCACGGAACCACCCATATACGTAAATAATTCCCAAGACCCATAACATGATCATAACACATAACATAAGCCTAAAGGAAAGATAAAATTTCCACATAATAATAATAAAATATCATTTCAAGATATTGAAATAATAAATCCATTCTCAAAATCATTTTCAATACCAAAATACATAAAAAGAGTATATGGTATTTATTTTTCCTTTTAAAAACATTCCGGCTTGTTAAGGAATCAAAGATCAAATAATACTCGCAGCGGTGGAAAGGTCGTTGTCACAGCTTACGTTAAAAAAACATTGCTTTTTGTCGTTTAGTAAAAAGCTTCATATAAAAAGATTTCATTTGAATAAAATGAAATTTCAAAGGGGTTTATACACCATATAAAATAAAGTCGTGTGTAAATCTAAAAATGCCTCAATGAAAGGAGATTGAGACGAAGTCCCTTACCTCGTGTCCGACTTGACCCGTTCGTTCTTTAATATCATGAATAATAAACTAAAGTTAATTTAAACTTTCTTAAGAACATTTTTCAAAGTTTATTAATCCTTTTATATCACTTATTACCATGTTATAATCATTATGTATTCATTTAAGTTAATAATGTTCGTTTTGTCGATATCTGGCACTTGAGTTAAAAATGGACTTCTTATAATTACATGTTGTAAATGTAGTCAAATATCCATTATCTCCAGAATGATAATTATGATTTAGATATAATATATATCATATATATCTAGTATATACATGTATTTATAATAGTACATAACATTTGGAGGTAAGAAAAGAAATGCACCGTTCATGGAGACGGTAAGCCGTACGTACGCATGAACGCTACTTTCATTTCTATTTCTTATTTTAATGGAATTAAATAATATTGATACAAAGGTATATTATAATTACAGTATAATATCATATACAATATCATTAACTCTATCCTTTATACATCTCAGATAAGGCATAAACGAGTCACATCACTTTGAGGGGGCGGTAGTCCGCACTTCCTCAAATGAGATTATCCTATTTACCCACTATGGAAACCATAAAGGTTTGATATAATTGGTAAGTACAGAAGCATAAAGAAATCATAAACATAATATATTTCATATATAAATATAGTTCCTTAATAATGGCCACCATGAGAGGTGGTATGATGTAATTGAACAATTATCGTTTCGTGAGGCCTTAGTTTTCCATCCACAGAAACATTATGTTCTTCATCCATTAGATGGAGGTGTGTGTAAGTGTAGTTAGAATACTTCTTATAACAACATCCTATTATATTGAGGATACTGGCGTTGTTACAAAAGAAAGGAAACAAAATGATTTTAGGGGTTGGATAAGTAAAATAAAAGAATACAATTTAAGTGAAACTGTTACCTTTAATTTGGGTAACTCCCATTGGTTTGAATCAAAGGACTTGTTGATGTGCCTTCTACCTAAGGTAAGGATTTTAGGAGGATTAGAGGTATGTAGGAAGCTTAGTTGGGCAGAGTTTGGACGAGCCAAACGGCTTGGCAGGTGTGATGATTTGGATAGAAATGGGCTTCTTTTATAAGGGTGAGGAGGGGCTCTTTAGGAAAGTGTGAAAGCATTATTTTATTATATAATGATATTCAGTTTCTAATGGACTAAAAATCATTAAGGTCGAAGATACGATGACTAATATTTGAAATAAAATCATCCAATCAGAATTAGACATGTTTTGGATAATATTTTAATCATTATAATCTTATTTATTTTAACCATTTATTAATGAGGTTAATACTACATCATTATTGTGTCATAAATAATTTAATTAATTCGATGTCTAAAAATTATAAAAAATACTATCATATAGGAAATCTTTTCATATTTCCAATGAATATTTATAGTCGAATATATGACTTATATAAAACCATATAAAAATTAATTTACTAAAAGATATTTGTTTATTTCATTTTGGCCTTTACTTTAAGTTAATTAAAATAAAGTGTCATAATCACTTTTAAGTGGCGCCATGGGGTCCCAAAATCGACCCAAAGATGTAAATTGTCTCCCATGACTCAAAAAATAGGATTAGGACACCTGTTAGGGTAAATAAATATTATTTTTTAACCCTTATTTACCTGATTTACCTTTTAACCACGGTAAATAAAATATCTACTGAGGTAAATATTTAAAATGCCTAAAAATAAAAGTTATCTATTTAAACAATTTGAACCTCCTGATTCAAATTGTGGAATCCATTTCTCCCAATTTAAAACACCGAAGTGGAATAAATTAATTTAAAATTAATTCCTGCTGTCAAAACAAATGGCGTGTTTTTAAGAAACATTAACTATCAAAAGATTGACAGTTGATTATATTCAATTTAAATGTGAAATTTCTTCTAATGACCAACATTATATTAAATGGTAAAAATATAATCTATTTAATCTTTAAAATAAATTAAAAGGATAATCTAACCATCTAAATAAATTATATTAAAAGGCAGTTTTGAATTAAAATACAATATTTTTCACTATTCATTAAAAAATGAATTTTATCATAAAAATACCAAAAATTTACCCAAAGTAAATTTTGATGTCCCAATTCTAAAACATAATATTATTTTGTCATATATAACATATAAATGTGACAAAAATATATTTAAAGAGGGTTCTCCATCACAAGGCCGTAAATTGGCCTTTTAATGTAAATTATGCTTAAAATTAGATTCATTCATATTTTAAGCCTCTATCTTTTATTGGATAAATGTAAATACATTCAAAAAATATTTATAATCATATTGTAGTTAGTTTCATTAATTCTCCCCTATACAATGGCTAGGAGTTAACTAACATTTAAAAAAATAATATTATATTTTTAGTGTGCAACGTAAGATTCCAAAGAAACCCGTTGTTGTGTAACGGGTATGCTATCGAACATAGACACCCCTTCAAAGTAAAATTAATATTTAATTCACAAATATTAATAAATATGAAAATCTCTTATTCTTAATTTACCTGGTATGTTACAAGTACTCTTATAGACCATATATTCTTTGAAATTTCATCTTCAACATATACTCCTCCATAACCTATAACTAGGTAATTCCCGATCAAAGATCAATCATGGAGAACCACTGTTATACCAATAAATAATAATTTAGTTCATTGATCCAAGGAATGGGATATAATTTCTCAATCATCATCGGGTTCAGGTTCATGTAATATACACTATGTCAAAGACTACCTTCATCCATCATGGAAGAATAAGACAGGTACACACCATAAATAAGTAATAAGCAATATAAAGACTTTGTGCTCCATTTACTTAAGGAATACATTGAGATCCTTCTAATTATATGGTGATATATGAAAAGAATCTGAAAAAATGGGTTACACACTAAGAACTAGATCTGTCTCAATGTCAACTCCACTATCAGGGAGAACTTCTATGAAATCATCTTGATAGAAATTATGATAGAGATCCAAAACTGGTGAAAAATAATAGGGGTATTATAATGATCATTATTAATGATATAAACCAATAATTTTTATGTGATTGTCCTGTCCTGACTAATTTCTAGACTAAATATATATGCTCCTAGTTTCCACTCTTCGATCTTCAAAAACACATATACCTTTAGTGAAATGAACAATACGAGTCTTAAGAAATAATTAGTGTTAGATTAAAATCTATTCATCTGGTCCAAGAAAAATCACGTATAATCTCTTAATATATATAGAATAATGATGTCCCATTAATGTTAATAACAACAGAATAACTATATTATATTAAATGAATCACTAAATATGATTCAATTTAATTCCTAATGGATTGATGAGAAAAATAAACTCTGAAGTAAATTTGAATTTTTTTTAACATACCAGACCTAGTTCCCTCATAAGTAATCGAACCCAGATGGCCATAAGGCCTCAAGCATGCCTCCCAGACATGAGATGTTTTAGAATATGGGTGAGGGTCTATGTTGGTATAGTGTGGAGATGATATTCGCATAGGATGAGTAACAAAATGGTGTAATAACTTCATAAAAATAGATAAATACTATATTATAACTAAAATAATTGATGTATAAATTCTAGATGATAATAATAAATATTACATCAATTGAGACATCCAGTACCATATACAGAATGATGAAATTTTATTTCCCTAAACAATGAATTAAAGTAATCATGGATTCCTGAACACATATATAGATTTATATCAAAGAACCAACAATTCTGAAAGTGTATATCCGGATAGTATCATGAGCCATAGTTCAGTCCAGTTATCCAATTATCCTATGCTACAACCAATAATGCATAAATGACCACGTTCTCGCGTCAGTACCTACATGCATCCATGAAATCTTTTTGGGTACCCATATGTAGATGAATAGGATTTGATATATAATTAGTAGTCTACCACCAATTATGTACATAACAAATCCATCATTTTCAAATAAAATTTAATATTTTTTGACGTATGATTCTTAATATTGAACGTGAATAAAAAAATCATGTGCATGTGCTATAATAAGATCATGACATAATAGATGAGAAATAGTATATATATGTGGTGTAAATATAGGTAAAAACTAGGCGACCATTTTCTACATTTTAAAAGAGTAACAAAACTACATGGTTTAGGTCCCATGTTTATAACAAGGGTGAACTATATTAAAAGATGTATATGTATATAGATGTCTTTGGTGTCGTAAATTGATATTTTTAATTAGTTACATAATATAAATGATTATATCAGTGGTTCAAAGGATCCATACCTTGGGATCCTGGTTAGTTCCAAACCAATTGTAATCATACATTAGGGTCTTAGGTTCCATAGATGAAATCACCAGTGTACCCCATAATGTAATGTGACCAGTTTCATACTATCACAAAAAGATGATTCCATGCAGGGATGTGAAAAATCAAAAAATTATAAAAATATTATGATATATTTAGTATCCATAGATAATTAAAACTATTAATATCATGATTCCCATACTTATTGATTAACCATCATTTTCCTAATTCTCATTTGAATCCAAAAAAAATTCCATTTTAAGAGATTGTAATAACATGGAAATGAAGACATGATCCTATCCAACTATTTCATTTAATCTAAAATATTTTCCAAAGAATGGTAGTTGATATCAAAGAAAAAAATGGTGACATATCATTGGGTAAATAAAATAACACACCTCATGGTTGACTCAGGTTGAGGTGGACAACCACCAACAATGAGTTTGTGTTATAATGGTGACCCAAATTATGTTAAATAATTAATTTTAGGAATATCATTTTATTTATAAGAATCAAACAGATGACCTCAAATGTTGAAAAATGATGGTAGTTAAATAGAAAACAAACATTAGGGAAAATATTTAGACTGCCTACTTTAGTATAGTGGTAGAATAGGAATCCTATATCCACCCCTAGTTTGATACAAATTAGAAGAAAAAATAAGAGTATTAGAATAACATAAAAAAGTTATTATTATCTCACATGAAAATATATTTTTTAATGGGAACATAAATGATGGAATGATATAATATAAATGTGATATTACCAGTGGTGATCTAATGTGATTGATGACACATGAAATAGTGTCTAGATAAAATTATATCTTAAAAAAACTGGATTTTAGCTTCAGAGATCTTCCATGGGAGGAGTTAGTATTGCGTGTGGAGGTGGAATGATATTTGGTGTGATTCAATAATATAATTAATTTATAATTTCAATTGGACAATTTTAAGAGTTCGTTTGGTTTTTATACATTGTTTGGAAAACCATGTGCCAACTGTTCACCCAACACTATCTCAAGACACCCCCTTAAGGTTTAGGATCATGGATTGAGGAACTATTTGAATCCTTTTCCAAAAACCTCTAAAAAATAACTAAAAAATTCAAATATCTATGTAGACACAGATTCATAGTTATGTTGATCCATCCAACTATCTAATGTGCATTGAATCGCCCTACATAGTTTGTTCTATCTATGCAGACTGGGATGTATAATTTTTACTAACCATAATTCCTAGATGTTTTCTATAATATTTTGGGACTTGGGATTTGAAAAATAGATAGATACCATTGTGTCCTCCATAACCTCATTATGAACATTCATTAAGATTAAAATATTTAATTGACTAAAATTTAACTATTTATTACCTAGAAGAAAATTATCAATGATTAAATCTCCTCCCATTAATGAAAATCAACTTGAGTTTCCATTCCTAAGGTGGTAATAAATCATATTAGAATAACTCTGAAAACTAATACTTCAATTCATCGTCTTAATCTATGGTATCTTCTTGTATGTGGTCATGTTTCTATCATCCTCATATAAGAGGAGTCGACCAACCTTAGAGAGCCTTCATCTACTGGTCCAAAATATAGACGAGATTCTCCTTAATGTTTATAACTACCACAAAATTGGCCTAAATAGGCTGAATAATATTAGATTCATCTAAATATTACTAGTGAATCATTGAAAAGTGGAATGAATCATTCATTTATCAATATCATTGAGGATACTTCCACTTATATGCTATGGACCGCACTCTATCTATAACATAACATGGTTTACAAAGAGAGGCTAAATCTAATCATTCAATTTAATCCATCGATTCCCTTTCTTTGTGAATCACATAATAACATATGGCTCCCCCTTGAACTCTTTTCGTTTTTGGGGACAATCAATATATGTCTTCTGCCAAGAGCGAGTTGTAGAAATTTTATTTCTTATCAATTGAACCTCCTCTAATGTCCCTTAAATGATATAAGGTCCATATATTGCTTCACCACCCGCCTCTAACATTTACAAAGGTGAGCGGAATGTTTATCCACAAATGTCCTCTTATGAATACATCTAATTCATCTAATGAGTTTTTTTATTGTATGATAAATATTCAATTGTTATATGTTACTCCAAATAACCTATGAAATCATGGATGCATTATTAGAGATTATATTCAAATAATAAATACTTATATTCTAATTTACCATTGTTATGATGGTGAAATCCAGTGATCAAAATCTAATGAGTACCCATAGAATTCAACACCCCCATCAAGAACCTTGATGTGATATAAGGAACCCACACTGGTGTATAAAATATAATTCACGTCAGTTTTTATAACTTTTCACTTGTTTTGTTAAGAAACATTATTAGAGGTGACATTTTACATGACATCTCCACATCGTTTAACAAAAAATAACATTATAAATTAATATATGTTATCATTTTTCCAAATATTTTTATTAGATAACTAACATAAAAAAACATGTGGGCAATTTATTTTTACCATAGGTTATGAAATAACTAATGTGATTTTTTTAAAAAAAATTGTAATTGATTGATCTTCCATCTCAACACCAAGAAAAGTCAATAGAACACATGAAATGATTGTAGGGAACCAACAAAAGAAACATACAATTGAACATTCTAAATTACAGTGTATATTACAAATAAAATAAAAATCGATCAAACCAATAAAATTATTATCGAATTCAATTTTTAAATGTCTCGTGTATTGTACACTATGTGTTCATTGGTCATCAAAAATATAGAAATTAATATTGAAATCATTTGAGTTTAATTTTCAATAAAACATCTGAAATATAAAGATTTGTTTTATAATGAAATATAACATTCTAAATGTTTATAATTATCCAAGTTTAAATTATTTCATATATAAATATTAAAACATAATTTCCAAATTATTTTCCACATTGTTTTTTATGACACTATTTAAGCGATATTTTAATTCAATATAATTTTTTTGTCATATATAAGAAATATATTAAATATATGTGAAAATTCACCATTGATTTTATAAATTTCATCTTAGAGCTCTCATTAAAATTATCTCTGTAATTAAATTACATTCCCTATTTTAAAATAAGATTAATAAAATAAATTTCATTCATTATAATATACACAAATATTAAAATAATCAAACATATGTGTTCACTGCATTCTGAAAATAATATCTCACTACACCAAGGATATATAATAACTAGTAAAGTGTATTATCTCATGGAAAAAACCCCCAACAACCAATGAACATAGATATTAATGAAAATTTAATATGTGTTATTAATATTGTAGGTGATATATAACACATTTAGAGAGAATAATGTTCCATATTATTCATGATATGGAAACATCCAACACTGAAATATTAGATTCTTTTGAAATATTACATCTATATAAATTTTTCTTTCTACATTGGTAGTTATCAATGATATAAGAGAAATAAAATTTGGGTCAAAAAATCCATATAAATCTATCTTGGAAAGCTATATAAAAATTTTATATTGATATATAATACAAAATAAAAATAATTATAAATTATTAATAAAATAACGGAATGGAAAAACTTTACTAATCAACTAACATGGAAAAAATTCATCGTGTTGATTCCTAATTGATCTATATCTCCAAGATCCTTGAAATCGGTTTTTAAAAGCCCCATTTTCATGGAATTCCCAAAAATAGTAGAATAATTTGGAATTTCATATACTCATTACAAAAAATTTTAGTATGCTGAAAATATATCAAGAATACTAGAATTTGAATATGATTTCATGAATCATTGAATTTTTTTTCTATATAGTATATCTTTATTGTTAAAGTATTCTTTTAAAAATTATATAAATATACAAACAATTAAATGTTGAGAAAATTAAAAACCATATAAAATAAATTATAATATATATACATCACACTTTTGTAATATGTCAAAGTAGTCTAGATTGATAAAATAATAAAGGACCTATACTTTTCCCAACTATATTCAACTAATCATTAGGACATGGTGTTTTTTCTGATCTATCAATAATATCATGTACATTGACCCAATGATTCTCTATCTCAATCCTTTGATGTTTTGTTGTATCACTAATATAATATATAGTAAAATATGAAATAATTTGATTAGGATCATAACCATGTAGATCACAGTAACATCAATGTTGTGAAGGATGGGGTATAGGGGTAGGATAAGAAGAAGTGGGGTCTTGGAGAATAGATGTGTGACTAAGATTAGAATAAGTAGTGGGATCTTATAGTGGCGGTGGAGGAGTAATATTGGGCAGTCAAGACAATCCTTGCATGTATGCAGACACATATTATACTAATGATTTTATCATCTCCTCTAGCAGCAAATAAATATGATGAAAATTTCCTTCCAAAGATTCTAATTTTTAAAAACCATGAACAATTAATGAATCTCCAAATGTGAAAATAGTTTTATTACTCATACAATTGTATGGTATAATCATACATGAACTGGGTTCTTGGGCATTCCCAATGTTATAGATAAAATATCCTTTCTACCATTAGTAATAGAGACCCCCTACATTCTCTTCTACTCAAGATAATCTTATAGAGAATATTTCAAAAAATCTGTAATCAATCACAATATATAGAGAAGATTTAACATAAACAATTTAATAAAGTATACTTGTAATAATTTTATTAGCTACAAATCTTGACTCTACCATATGATAATATCTTTTTGTTCTCAAATAATCCCTCTTAAAATTCTCAACTCTAGTGGGGGGAGGAGGGGAAACTTCTGCCGACTCATCTCTCATCTTTTGATGTTTTTCTACTTGCATGTGTTCTTCCAATAATGAATACCCTACCTGAGATAACAATTTAGGGTACACATTTCTATCTTCAATCTCTTAAAAAGATATCATTGATTCCGTTTCATTAAGAGTCGATAATAAATACATCATTAACATGGTCATTAATATAAAAACATCTAAAATGTTAAAATTTCACTTACCAAAAACTATTTTTGTTCTCTAGTTTCTACAAATTCCATTAATGAATCGTCATATTAAAATGGAAATATATCACATGGATTTTCATGTGGTCTATTCGAATAAATAATCTTTTTTCTGATGGATGATTTAAAATCCCTCCATGTCCAATCAACCAATTAAAAAAATTAACTTGAGTCCTACAGTATCAGATATATCATAATTCATGTTATCATAAAGGGAAAACATATATTAAAATAAAAATTTCAATATAAGAAAACTAATAAACAAAAATCTTACCAAAATGGTCTCCCATACTAGTGATAATGTCCCTTTTTCAACACTTCTCCAATCATCAAACAAAATACTAACCTTAATTTTAGTATGTTCTGATACAAAATTCAAAAATTGATTTGAATTTGGACCTCTTGGAATATCATTAACATCAAAGACTATTAGTGTCCAATATTCCTAGATATGAGTAATTGATATTGTTTGTAAAGGTGTGGTTCCATGTTTACCATCACTCAAACTCTGTTACCTCGTCGATGTATCTACCCCATGTAATGACGGATGAGGAGGCTCATGAATAAGATCATGTGTGTATTTATCCCTATAGGTGTGAGTATGATATTCTCTATAAATATGTGGTGGATCAAAGGATTGATCTGTCATTATCTTACAAATCAAACCAATATCAATTATAACTAAAAAATACAAACCTAATAATTACAAACAAAAGTAAATACAAAATAAAATATTATCAAACCAAAAGTAAAGTAAACTAAAATTTAAATGTTTTTATAGAAATTTTTTATTGTTAAATAAAATGATAAAAATACTAATCAGATTTCAAATGAAATAAATGAATGAAAAATTCACATTATTAATGGGAGATGAAATGATAGAGTAAAAATTGACTAACCTGATAAATATTTTATGCGATAAATTATATATTTTATAACATATAGTTATAAAATATATTAGGATCTTATTTGAAAATTTAAATTTAAATTTTCTAGTTTTAATATGTATTCAGGATAAATAGTGTCATTAAAAAATCATAATTTTGGACACTATTATTACCAATAAACCAATTACACATATACTCAAGAAGTAGAAATTTAAAGCAATAAACCTGTCGTATTTCATCAATGACTCTATAATATGATGTTGGAGCAGTGATTGTGTTTTTGTACTTGACACTCAAAAAATCCATGTCCTCTATGAACACTAACACACTACTAATTTAAACCATACTTCTTTGGACTTGATATTTCAAATAAAAATTATATCAATTAATGTCAATCCCAAAAAAAGTTATCAAATTTAATCATATAATGCACACTAAACATCTTAAATTATATGTTGCATCATGTTTAACAAGAACGTTCACACTAATCCATGGAATAAATTTATTTTTATTTTTATTCAAAATCCACATAACATTCATCTTGGGATAACTGTAATTCCACACAGTTACATGAAATGTTATATATAGTTAAAAATCATCTATGTTGTTGAGGATGTCAAAATTTACCTTCCTTATATTTTTACCTATCAATGTTGTGACATTCAAGTCACAAATCCCATTTTCCCTATAATTAAATCATTCATGTCGAGATATAGGCTATATGATGTACTACACTGCTAAAATATAACATGTAAAAACTCTACAACTTTATCAAAAATATACTTTTCAACAATTTATACTTCAGTTAGACATGGAAACTTTATATACACCTTTATTGTCATCATATATCATTTAGAAGGATATATCGAATATAGATTTAATCATCCATAATGGATTATTTATTTCACCAAATAAACCATTAAATAAAACATTATTTAAAAAATAGATAAAAGAAAATAATTTTTAAATTGGGAAAATTATAGAATCCACTTCATTCTCTAAATACATCAAATCAATAAAATAAATCACCCTCTGAAATGTTGAATTAAAAAAATAACACACCTTTACAATTGACATTCATACATAAGTGGGAAACATTCTCTGAAATGAATCATGTAAAATCTGTTGAATCTTGATGTGATAGTCCTGATATTTCATACATATCAGCAACAAATCCTTTAATGAATACTTTTTAAATTTAAATAATAACATTGTGGCACTTTGATATCCTGAATACATTGAGGAATGATATTATTCATTGTCCTGAATAAGGTTTCAAATGTTTGGGGCAGGAATGATCTCCTTCCATCATGAGTGGAAGCCAACACCAAATGTATTCCCATTGAGATTAAATCCATTATTTTATTCAAACCAACATTAGTATATAATTGAATATCTAAAATTGTTCTAAACAAAAATTCATAGATATTATTCTCCACATGTTTGATTCCAATTTTATGGTTCACCTCATGATATATCGTGTATGGTAGCTCAAAAAATATTGACCATTTCAACTATATATTTATATCATTATAAGATTTATGTATCCTTTTGAATGTAACATTAATATTTTTCAACAATTAAAAATTATGAAAAGTGGATAGTGTTTTTGAGGAAATTTAAAATTAATTTGATCTGTTGAAAGGTTTTTGAAATCTTATAAATGATTGATTCATTTGGAAAAAAATTTGATGACCTAGGTATAATATTTTTCTCCCATGATGTAGTAGATAATATGTTTTCTATTGTTCATCAATTAGACAATATTTATCCCCCTAAAAACTATATTTATTAAAATTTCCAAATGTTGGGAAGTCATTTATAGTGAACATAATCATTTCATATAGTTTAAAATATTCCACTATAAAATAATCATGCACCCTTATTCCTTACTCCCATTACATTTTCAAATAGTAAATTAATGGTGACAAGAAAACATCAATATTATTTCAAGGTAGTTTTAGTCCACATATCATTATAATCAATATTACATATTTTCACATCAAAAAAAAGTCGGGATATAAGATTTAAATTATCAATAAAACTTTCCATGAACTGTGTGTGCCACTAAGGCTTCAATATGGATTCATTATATCTATATACAGTCCATGTCTGCGATTTCAAACATCATATTATAATGTTGGAAACTAGATATCAGTTCTCTTATAAAATGGAATATAGGTTTGATGTCATAATTTTCCATCACATATATTCTCATCAAAATTCGATCATTTACTTAATTCATCTTGTGAATTTAAAAATAAATGTTTCAAATAAAGAATTATATAAAGATACCAAATTTCATTGGAAAGGGTCTCTGTAACTTCTAAATCATCAATTTATCTTTCTTTCCACTTATACTATTATGTATTACATCTAAGATCCTCTAAAAAATTTATTTTTATTTTTAGAGAGCCTAGATTTGTATAGTTAGGAATGTATTTTATTGTACAGAAATCTGATCGGGCATAATATTTTCATGGCCTTATAATGTGAATATTGAGGATTTTTATCATTATAGACAATGTATTTCAATAATTGAAATATCTCCATAAGGATTTGTTCCTCCGATCCATTTTTTACATTCAAGAGAATAAATCTTACCGTTATCAATAAAGCATTATATTCCATACAATGTGTATACATTTTTTTTTCATCATCATGTAAACTCGCAATTTTAGGATTTTTCTCAATTTACTCTACTTCGATATCATATATCATTTTACCAAGTTGATCAGATTTATCATCTTGAAAATCACTATCTTCAATAGTTATACAATTATACACAGTTCCACAATACCAAAACCAAGTGATATATCTAGTATTAAAACCAAGAAAATTTAAATGATCATTGATCACTATGATATCCAACTTTTTAATATCTAATCATTTCAGGAATAGAAAAAAATATCTCAATGTTTTGAATATTTAGTTAAGAGAATTCCAAAATATAATAGATTATTTCTAAAAATTTATTACCTATTCTAGGTGGATATATCCAACTTTGATTCATATGTTATTTATAACAGATATAAAAAATAAATATAAAAAGGAAGTACTTTATAAAATATTGAGATTACAAATGATATTGAAAAATATTGAAGACTATGAATAAAAATATTACAAGGAAAATAGAAATTTATGCTGAGACAATGCATTCATGCCTAAGGAATTACAATATATATTTGTTTCTAAAATTTATAGATTAAAAAAATTGAATAAAATATGATGAAATTAATATAAAATATGTAAAATGATATCCATAAAAAATATGCATTAAATTTATGATGAATGAGAACAAATTATTCATAGTTTATTATTTATAAAAATAAAAAAAAATTATATGATATTATAAGGAAAAATATTTTCATACAATAAATTGTGTCTTAGTGAAAGATATGTTACCTTAAACGCTGATTCATTGAAGTTCATATGGTACATAATATTCCCTAAAAGGGTACCGAGTTGGTCTGAAACTAATGAAAAGTAGACCCATCACCCATTCAATAAAATATAATGCATAACAGTACCATTTATAACCACGAACATGTATAAAAACATAGCCTATCAATTTTCATAGTCTTGTAATTATCATATGATTGTCATTTATCACATCACTCTTACTTCCATACACAGAATTCAATCTCCCACTAAATTGATTAACCTATAAAAATTATATGCATAATAAACTCCACATCATAGGAATTATAATTACTAATAATCATTAATGATTATCCTATTACTCTTTATCATCAATTAGACATGGTTTTCACTAATAATTTCCTATTTAAAACTCTTCATATGTCCTTCAAAACTAGGATTAGTCTTTTCCAACTCATTTTTAATAGAAACATCAATTATATTCTACAAATAATCATTCAATATCTTAATCAAAAAAAATTATATTATAAAACCCATTAGAAAACCTATATAATGATTTCAAAAAATATGAAAAATAATTCATCAAATCTCCCATACCCTAACATTATTAGAACTGAAATGATACCATTGTAATTTCAACACCAAATTAATTAAAAACCAAACACATTAAGCTAAATGAAATTGTAGAAACACAAAATATGTTCCTATCTTATCTCATGAATAATACTCCTTATCATGTGATATTCTATTTAATAATCATAAAGTAATTCAATCAAGGGAATATATATTAAATTAGGACAACTCATTAATTCTAGAAATAGAAAAAAAACTAATTAACACATTAAAATAGATATACAAAATATAAGTTGAGATATATGGAGATTATTAGATCTAAAATTTAATGCACACTGATGAATTTAAAGAACAAGAGTGTATGAAGATGATAATATAATAATTAATTCCACCTAATCAACCAATCATCAATTTGATATTCCATGACAATGAATGGACAAAATAGGAGATACAACAATTTGTGAGGCTTGCATCTTATCTATCATTAATGTGAAACATGAGGCCAATGAAACATGAGAATTGGTTAAGATCATAATGTGATATTGGACCAAAATATTGAATACACTAAATAGTTAGGGCTTAGGAGAGAGAGAAATGAAACTTTCTTCACAATAACAGAAGACTGTAAAATGAACCCTCCATCGATCCATAAATTTTTAAAATATTTTTTACAACAGTTATTGTTCGACTACGAAGATATAGTTATTCACATAAGTTATATTATAACTTATTAAAAAATAAATACTTTATAAAAGTTAAACCATTTAACCAATGTCAATAATGACCTTTTGACATCAGTTACTGGAAAACCGACATATAAATTTTATATTCCGACATTTTTATGGTGGATCTGAATAATTGTCGCAAAATATGCTATATTATAAATATTCTACGTATTAGTTCATATTATAAAAAATAGTTAGAGGGACCCCATGTTTGAATCCAATCTCAAAAAATTATAGGGACCAAAGCTCATCAATTGACATGGTCTATCTGACAGGTAAGAAGTGATTGACATGCACGTGTCTTTCGTTGATCACCCATAATGCATCACTACATTTATGGGAGCATTTTACCATAGTCAAAAATATCATTGTGATGTTATCCCATTTCTGGTATAGGATGGGAAAGGAATTAAAAATCCATACTGGCCAATTATTTTCTTCCTTCACTAATTGAAGTGTTGAACAATGAGTAATAAAACCATCTATTTATATTTTCATACAATGTCACTAATTATAGTGACATAAATACTAGTACATGTTTATTAGACTGAAACACACTTCACATGAATAATCCTGGGATTCTACCATCAATTCACCATGGATGTATGTGGGAACCCAAGCATGTCTATGGATGTGAACGATCTCCCCCTCATCAACATTCCATCATAATGCCAGATACAGACACGAAACACTCTCCCATAGGAGCAACACATTGGGATCAGAGAGATGGCTAATATTCACCCTCCCCATAGGTAAATATTTCACTAAAATAATGGAATTTATAGATATCCACAACTATCTAGATCCTGTATAAGGATCTCAAAAAATATATCCATAAATTTCCACTCATTAATAGATGCTCAAAATTTATGTGTTTGTGTGATTTTCCTCATAACATCGCTATAAAATTTTCTTTCCCATGTGTATATGAGTGATCAAGATCAAAAGAATATAATATTCAACTCGCCATCTCTACCTCTGATCCAAGTCAAACTATTTAAAAATATACCTATTGATTTTATAATTCATATACACCTCAAAATTATATCCTATTAATAAATACATTTAACAATGGATGTAGTGAACCCCAACTGCTAACATGAGAATGTGTGTCATGTAATTATTCTCATGTGGTCTCAACTAATATGTAACATACGCCATGACTCAATATTCCTATATTGGATGTATTCCTAGATAGATACGAAATACAACACAATAGACATTATAGATTACTCTTGTTTATCGATGAATTGAGATTGACTCTAAAGTTTGTCTCCATTTTAGCATTTGAATGGATATCTCATAGGATTACCATCATATTAACATCAATGGTTATAATTTAATCCTATTAGAGAAATTTATTTATGTTAATATTCTTTAATATCATGAATAATATCAAACTATCCCCAGGAGACTCTTAATATTAAATATGTTTTTGGGATTCTCTAAAGAATCTACATCTCTATCTTTCTCTAGTTCGACTAATAATCCTTCCATTGAGATGACATGACCTAATAAGTATACCTTATCAATGAAAAATTGTAATTTAAAAATATTTTCATGTATCTAGTGGTCTATTAGTGTATTGAAAAAGATATCATCATGTATGGAATGGTCACATAAAGTATGAGAATACAAAAATATATCTTCTATGTAGAAGACAACAAATGAATCCTAAAATGGTTGCAAAACAGAATTAATCAGATCTATGAAAATGACTTGTGTATTGGTGAGAAAGAAAACATAAAGAGATACTTATAAATTATATACCTTCTATGAAAAGGTGTATGAGTTATTTTCAAAGGTCTAACATGTACCTCGTGATAACCAGAACTCAAATCAATCATTGCGAAAACCTGAGCTCCTTAGAGATGATCAAATTTGTCATCTATTTGAGGAAAAGAATACTATTTCATTATAGTATTCGAATACAACAACAATTAATCCACATAAATCAAAAAAATTTCCTTCCACATTATTTGTAGAAAATGAACCTTCAACAATCATTGGTATAAATGTGCAATAAAAAACCCTTAACATATAAGTATAACACATGTCTCTTGATCTCTTGAATCTCAATACCATCCATCTTTTAAGGAGGATTGGATACTTGTGTAGCTTATGTAACTATAAAAATAGGTAGTTACACCTCTCACTAAATAGTTAATGTAGAAAAGTAATCCACGAATAAGTCCTTGTAATAATAAAATATACTTGGGTAATATTCTAGAAATATTCCCTTATTTTACATATAATGAGAAAAAATATTGGTTTTCATGAAACTAAACTCATGATGAACTCGTTTAGCTCTACCTTTTGGGAAATAAAACTCTCACATTTGAATATGAGTATCACCCTCTAGTGAGATAAAGTACACCCTCCCCTATAGAAATCCATCTAAGTTTGATAAGTAACAAACAATTCAATCAATAGAATAAGGTATAACTGTGAAATCTCAAGGATGAAGTGGATCTGTAGAAAAACAAAATAGCATATCTCAAGGGGAAGTTCTTAAAATAGCTTATACTCTATAATCGGATACCCAATGATGTGTAAAGCGTCATCACCCCACATGAGTTCTAAATTTCAATTCGGAGTCTCTCCATAATAATGACACATATTATATAATTCAAAGTCCTTTATAATAAAATATATACTAGGGTACATGCTACTAAAATTATTAATCAAATTTTATAAGGTTTAGGGATCTACAGCCCCATCACATCCTAGACTGCATAAACCAGGACCATCCTGTGTCCCTGGTATATATCTTGAATTCAATATGTTGACCCACTCAACTGATGATAAAAAAATATTATATGGATTCCTCACCCATGACTATCTCCTATGACTATCAAAACAATATCTCTATAGGTCCGTACTGTATTTGGAGGGTTTGATCCCACTCCTAGACCCGAAGTCAATACTGATCATCTATCACTCTACACTACAGGGATGAAATTGCAAAACCACGATAATTGGAAAATCCTACCACAAAATCAAAACTCGTCATGTGCCCTATAATATTGAGGTTTCACATGTCTCTAATTTCCATAGTGATAAATTAATAAAAAACCATTAGTATGTTTATTCTGACTACAAATTTCCCCATGAATGGTCTTGAGGCGACACATCCTACCACTGAATACTAAACTACTGGTTCAAGAAACCAACCCACTTTAATATGGACCTATAGCTTCCCTTAGGTTATGATTAGTAATAATATCCATGATTACAATACCAGAAATGATATTCATCCAAAAAACGTTCCTCTAAGATTTAATAGTATTCATGATCCTATCGTCCAAATATCTCACTTTGGATGGATAATATAACGTATATATAGACACAAAGAGCTAAAGATCTGTAAAATGAGTTGAGTAATCCAAAATAGATATAGAACACTACTGAAGGATAATAAACTCCCTAACACAATCAAACCCCAAGGTATTAGGGGATAAGCAGTCATAAAATACTATATGAAAACCACTACATTCAATACTCTGTTACAGATCCTCCATGGTGATAATATCCCACCATCATTTTGTAAAATATTTAATCACATACATTATGTGCATCCATATCTTTTTAGAGGGTGTCTTAAGGTGCTTATAGATAGTCAACATGGCCTCTACCCATGAGTTAATATCCTGGGGTCCACTATCTGAAGAAAATGTCAGTGGATTCTACTACCATTACTCTCATGTTGGCTATATCACTGAAGTGGAAGGTTGTAGAGTTACCTATATATTCTAGAAATTCATCATAAATTCCCCTCGAAACAAGGAATCATCACCTTTATATATAATAGTAGGTGTTAAAAAGGTATAGATAATAATTGTAATAATAGTGTCTTAGGTTCCACCACCTCCATAGAATGGTCACCACCACCCTCATAGTACCTGATTCATAAAAATTTTAAGAACTCTGACCTTTTTTCAGGTATGTTTTTCCTTTTCTTGAGTTTTTGAGAAAAAAGGATTTTTTGGAAAATATTGAAGTACACACCGTGTACTATATGAGTACACACCGCATACTTTGTTGCCGCATGAGGTCGTGTGCTAGCGTTGTCCTGGCCAAACACACGGTAATGTGGGGTGATGTGGAGGACGCTTAAATCAGAGTACCGAAAAGATGAGTACATGCTGTGTACTCCAAAAGTACATGTCGTGTACTTTATTTTTTTCATTAAATGGACCGAGCTCGCATCAGATTGCCAGAGGTGTCTTCTTCAAGGTCTCGTTTGACTGAGAGAAACCGTACGACACTGGAACTTCTTCGATCCCCCGGGCCTTCGTCTGTTCTTTGAATCAACTGTCATCGATTGTGTTGGAACTGCAACGACAAGCTCTTACTTCTTCTGTAGAATAATTTTCCAATTTCTCCTTATATCCATGTTATCGTGGGTTAATGTTTTTATGCGTTTTCATAGATATACAACGTTATAAAGAGATTCAAGCTTCTTGGTTCAAGTATATTGATCTCCTAACCCCAAGGAAGGTGGTTTGTGCCTTTTCATTCAATGTCCTTGAGTTTTATATGAAAATTCCACTAATACCCTTGAACGAGGTATTGCGTGTTTACCTTTTTACCCCTAATGATTTCCTTCCATGCTTGTATTCTTGTGTAGAGGTTATTTGGTTTGAATTTGGTTGATTTCTATACCATGTATATTCTTCTCATGCTTTTTTCTGTTTACGACCGTTTGGTCCTGTTAGGCCTATTGGCTGTTTACCTGTTTTCCTTGCCTTTTTACCATAGGATAGAGTGTTGTTTTTTTCTTACCTGCTTGAAATGATGTAGACTGGTTGGCCAAGTTTTTCTATTGGATTTCATTTGCCATATAGAATTATTATGCATTAACTTACATGGAGCTGTGAGAACCTGGTGTTATAGACTGTAAGAGGATAGACCGAGTGAGCTTCCTCAGAGAGTATTTGTATATTATTGACTATAAGAGGTTATACCAAGTGAGAATCCTCATAGAGTCTTTGGAAATTATAGACTATAAGAGGATAGACTGAGTGAGCTTCCTCAAAGAGTCTTTGGACATTATAGAATATAGGAGGATAGACCAAGTGAGATTCTTCAAAGAGACTTTGAGCTTTATAGACTATAAAGGGATAGACCGAGTGATATTCCTCGGAGAGTCTTGGTTTTACTTGAATTCCCATATACCACTCCAGGCTATAAGAGGAATTTACTAGGTGAGATTCCTCAAGGAGTCTATGAATCACCTGAGGCTATAAGAGGAATTGACCAAGTGAGATTCTCAGAGAGTCTCTTGAACTTGGGGCTATAATGGGAATTGACCGTGTGATCTTCCTCAAATAGTCCCTGACTACCTTAGACTATAAGAGGAATTGACCGAGTGAACTTCCTTAGAGAGTCTTATAATTTTTCGTATGACCAAACCAGAGGGGTTAGGTTGACTGTATTTCCCAGAGGGTTGTTGGTACTTCTTATGTAGGACCAGAGGGGATGGCTGTGAGTATTTCCCACAGTGTTCTTGGTTGTGGTTAGTTATTTCCTTTACTGTTGTTTGACTGATATGTGGATTTTTTACTGATGAGTGCTTTCTTTTTTACTATTACTATTTACGGTTTACAGTAATTTTACCTTCCATATACTCACTGAATGTTTCGCATAGATCTTTGTCTTGTTTCCTATTGGGATTTAGTCTCATACCTAGTTTTGGTCATGCTTTTGGGCCCAAAAATATTAAATTGCTGCAGGTATAGACAAGGGAGAGCGCCCTTCGACATCCGGTACTTGACTTGCATTGGAGCTTGAGAGCATGGGACCAAGTATGTGCTTGCGATGTGAGGGATCTGTTTATGTTTTATTTTTTACATTGGTTTTGTACTGTATTCAGGATTGTGACTAGTTTGGCTACCTTCCAAGATATATGTATCATGCATCACTTCATATATATATATATATATGTTTGCTCTAGTTTTTTATCATCCTATTCATCCGTTGTTTACTGTTTTTGGATATTTAATGCTTCTGCTATTGTATGTATGGATACTTCCACTGTGTACTCTGCCAATGAGGGAATAATTTCCCCACTATAACACCCAAGCCACTTGCTACTAGTCGGTAGCCTCTAGCGTTTGGGGAAATGCGCTTAAGGCCATGTGATCAACCGAGTACGGGGTTCCTCTGGGTGGCTTCCAGAACTGAGGGGTTACAAAAATAACTATGTAATTTATCTAAAAATGAAAAATGTAACACTCCAAGATTTAATAGTATGTTATTTCTTCAAAGTAATTCAATTATTTATACTGCACGCAACACCGAGTTCGAGTGTAACACAACTTACTAAACGAGTCATTCAAAAAGTGGTTATGAATAGTATTAATTAAATTTTTAATTCTATATAGTCTGTAAAATTTTAGATTCCATATTCTATGTTTCTTAGACATCATATAATAAAAAATTTATTTTTTTAGATAATATAATTATTTTAAAAAAAATGCAATTTTACTGCATTTTAATGGAGATCCTTTTTTAAAACCACTATTTGACACTTTTATATATTCAATTTAATGAAATTAAATTCTTCTTTTTAATCGAGACATAAAATTGTTTGTTTGTAAAAATTTTTGGAATTTTTCTGATAACTTTCATATTTTGATGAATATTAAAAAATACAAAATTTTAATTTAAAAAACATTTTTAGTCTAAATTATTTATATTGTTAAATTATAATTTTGATTGGTTTTAAAGTATAATTATATTATATTCATAACATTAAATCCAATATTGGTCACTATATGTAATTTCAAATTTAAACTGGACATAACAAAGTGTAAATATTTTGATAGTTCTTATTTCTAAAAAACATGCTTTTTGTTTTGACAGTAGGAATTGATTTTAAATTAATTTATGCCACTTATGTGTTTTGAATTTGAAAAAATGGACTCCATAATTGGAATCAATAGGTAAGAATTGGGTAGATATGTAACTTTTATTTTTAGACATTTTAAATATTTACTTCAGTAAATATTTTATTTACCAAGATTAAAGGTTAAATATAATAAATAATGGTAAAATATATTATTATAATAATATTAAATTACCCTATCAGGTGTCCTCATCCTATTGGCTGATACATATCTGACTATGGCCATCCTTGTGTTGAATTTGGGACCCCATGGTGCCACAAGGGAGTAATAATGACAATTTATATTAATTAATTTAAAGTAAAGGAAAAAATGATATATACAAATATCTTTTAGTAAATAAATTTTTACATGTTGTTATTTAATTTATCTTTTCAACTATAAATATTATTTGGAAATATAAAATTATTTCCTACATCATGGTATTTTTTTATAATTTTTGTACATCATATAAATTAAATTAATTGTGACACAATAATGATGCAATATTTACTTCATTAATAAATGATTTAAATAAATAATATTATAAATATTAAAACAAATATACAAAACCTGTCCAATTATTATTGGATTAATTTATTTCGACCATGAGTCATATTAACTATGTTATTAATGAATATTTGACCTTTTTAAACGGAATATGAGGTTATAATAAAATAATTGTTTCAAACTTTTTTAAAGGGCCCCTCCTCTCCCTTATAAAAAGTAATCACTTCCTGCCCATTTATCACACTTCTCAAGCCTTTGGATCATACAACCCCTGCCCAAATATGATCCCAAGATCCCTCACTTCATTCTAGAGGCCTTACTTTAGTCATAAAGCCAACCTATGTAACTCGTTTAATCAAATCAAAAGAAATAATCTGAAGAAGAGGTAATAATTTCACCACCCTCATTCAAGTTATTTTCTTCTTCCACTTCCTATTTCACTGTTGTTTACATTATAAAATAATAAAACCATTAAATTCTATATATTGTGATATTATTATAAATATGGTACAACCATATTCCATATTCTATCCATCCTATGAATGACGTGTCACCATACGTGCGTACGTACGGCTTACCGTCTCCACGTCGTGGTGTAGTTGTTATTCAAAGACACTATTATTTGAATGCATATAAAAATGATGTATAATTGATGTAAATAATAAATTTAAAATTTTAATTATTCTTTATATATGATATACCACTTATTTAAATACTTTTTTAAATCAAAATAATGATATTGTCGCTCGTGCGTACATACGGATTACCGTCCCCACAAACGCGATGAGATTAATTTCCCCATCGTAACCACTCCAGAATAATTTTCATTTGGTTATTAAAAATAATGATTAAGAACATTATATCATTCTCGATATAAATCAAATACATCTTATCCATAAAAAATACGTCTTATATATCAAAACATATAAAGGAAAACGAATCAGTTAACACCCGAAACGATGATACTACTGAAATATCATTATCGAAGCTATATTATAAGGTCATATATGATATAATATTAATTTATGTAATTCATTTATAATTTATTAAAAATTATTTCACCATAACATAGGAGGTTATCCTACCCTCGACCTAGGAAAAGAACAAGGTAAGGGTTAATTTCACAATCTCATTATTATCCAAGGTTGTTTTTATGTATGTATCTACTAAGAAATATTTATTATCCATGTACATGTTTCATAAAATAGATTTCAAAAAGATTTTTTAAGGGACTTTTTTACTAAAACATCATTTTAAATGTTTTAAATATTTATTCTTCTAAATCATTCTCATTAGTGTCCATGTTTTCAAAATAGTTTTTATGGATTTATTTATATGGAAATTGATGTTTTTAAAATGTTAATTCCTTTCAAAAGTTTGAAAGTTGAATGAGACACTTTGATTCAAAAATTTATTTAAATGTCTTCCTTAAAAAATTGTGTGACTTTTAAATGTTTTCACCAGAAAGAGATATTTCTCTACAAATAGTTTTGATTTCATCTATGTCAACATCGTTTGATGGATTTTAAACTTGTTTAAAGTTGATTTATTATGATAAAAATCTTACATATTATATTGAATGTTTTGTGATATGTTTGACTGTAGATGTGTTATTTTTATACCTTTCATGGTTTATGGTTAATGTATTGACATTTGTTATGCTAGTTTTAATACAAATGTTTAGATTATGTTCACCCTTTCATATGAGGAAGGTATTAGACTTATTAACAAATGTTTAGATCCCACTATAGCTCCTCGGTAAATCATTAGGTCTCATGAGACAAATATACATGGAATTGGCCAAGGCCTTTCCCAATTTGATATATGGTTTTGGCCAAGGCCTTAATCATTTTTAGATGTCTTGGCAGAGTCCTTGACAAGATGTTTCAGAATGTCTGGCATTATACATTCCCTCATTATGAAAATAATATTGATGGATCATGTGGTTATTCTACTAGAAGAATACCCATGACTATGTGTTATTATGGATTTTTTTACTCAGCTCATATTACTTCCATAAAATTGTTCATGTTTATTATTTGTAAAGGCATGTGTTTTCAATTATTCACCATGCCTAATATTTATGTTATGTTCCACTGTATTTCTTACCCTTAATGATCATTTGAGCTCACACCTTTCTTAAGTTTCATTTTCCAAGGATATGAAGAAGTTAGTTATCAGTGACTTTCAGGCATAATCTAGGAGGATTGGATATTTATAATGGAATACAAAAGTGTTGTATTTCTTTTCAAGTTGTAATGTTGACGTTATATATGAATCTTGTTTCCAATAATACTAAACTGATTGGTCTTTCAGGACATGATTTCTTTGTGATCATGAAAATGTAATGTAATAATCCATTAACTCTGGGTAACTGGGGTCAGGGAGTTACAATTGGTATCAGATTAAGTTTAGTAAAACCTTGGAAACTATATTTAGATAAATTCTTATTAGAGAACTGTAGATGCCGAAAAATGTCTGTAACTCCTAGACATAGTTTCGAACAGATGGAGTGAAGTCATATTTAGACTCAGAGGCCCGGTCCGGAGGACCTGGAAGTGGTGCGCAAAATTGAAGGGCACCCGTGCGAAAAAAATGGTGTTCGTAGGAAGGGCTCCTGGGATTCGCGAAAAGGAACTGGTGCGGTACACAATTTTGCACGCTCAGTTCCGCGTGGGGAAGCCTTGCGTGATGACTTGTCCTGGCGCGGAATATTATGCGCGCTGCCTGGATTCCATGCTAACGAATTCCTATAAATATAAGAATACCCCAACCATTTCGGGGATGAGGAAATCGAACCAGCTCTCGTGTGCAATTCGGACTCCCGCGCGCCCAAGATGTCTTCCATGTAATTTTCCCTTTCGCGAAAGCTTGCCCTGGGGTTTTCCTTTGCACCCAACCCCATTGGCTTAAGAGAAATTTCCAACCCCTATGGGTTCTTTCTTTGCCTGCAATCCTTGCCCCTTGCACGCGATCCCCTCCAATTGCACGCAATCCCTTCCAAATTGCACGCAATCCCTCTGTTTGGTTTCTCCATGAATTAGGGATCGTCCCTTGCCCCCCACGCACAATCCAAGACCTTTGCATGAAATCCCCTATCTGCACGCTATCCTTCTGCACCAATTGTGCGCAATCCCGGTGTTTTGCGTGCAAACCTTCTCTTTGCGCGCAAAACCCAAGATCTGTCACCTTGGCGCACCTTGGGTTCCCCTTTGCGCTGGCGCCCGATGTCTTCCATACTAGTCATGCACGCCATGCGTTGTTTTCCCATACGGCCTTCCATGCTCGTACGAAGTAACCTCAAGGTCCCCTGGGCGGTGTTTCCCATTGCATTGCTTTGCTTTATGCTTCTTCTCATAGGCATGCTAACGGCTATTGCCTCTTCGTATAGCCACGCTAACGTGGACCCCTTGATGGTTCGCCCCGCGGACCCCCTTCACTACAGCCTTGCCGATGCCTTCCCTCCCATAAGGGGTAGAGGTTGTTGGGCATTTAAGACCTAGGGGTGTGGAGAGAACCCACCTCATCCGAGCAGGAGGATGTTAAACTGCCAAGCACTTAGTCCTTAACACATGATGTTAAACTGTGGTCCGACCTCGTGCCTCGCACGCAGGGTTCCCCCTGCTCGGACATTCTTTATGCCTCTCGTATCCACAGGAATGGAATATTCCTCACATGGAATGAGATCCTCCTTTTGGAGTGGCGTTTGTCCACAGGGGAAGGGCTGCCTCAGAGCGTAATCCCCTAGCCTCTCTTGCGGAAGGTTGCACCCTTTCACCTCCGTACTTCCCCACTGCCATGGCTAGTGGAAAGCGTGATAGGGATTGAGTCATCTCCTATGTTCAGTCCCAAATCCCTCTCCCTCTGTTCTTTGTCTCACCACGGGCCTCCATCCCGGAGTAAGCCCCGGCACCAAGGGCCGCTAACCATGTGTAAGCCCTTGTTTCCTCTTTGGGCCACCTTAGAGCGTAATCCCCATCCCAGTGAACTACAGGGACATTGATCCTTGCTAATGCATGGTACGTAGGAAGCCTCCATGAGGTTTAAGCCCACCACCCGATCGTTCCGACTTCTTCACGTCAGTTCTCCTAACACCTTGGGCGGCCTCAGAGCGTAAGCCCCGAATTCCTCATCCTGCAAGATGTTAAACTGTATGCCCTCATCCTGCATGACGTTAAACTGTAAGCCCCGAACTACGTGGACTTTGATCCGTGATAACGCATGGTACGTAGGAAGCCTCACAAGGTTCAAGCCCACCACCCAGTAGTTCTGACTTTTTCGCACCGGTTCGCCAACTCTTTGAGCCGCCTCAGAGCGTAAACCTAGAATGCCCATCCAGCATGACGTTAAACTGTATTCCCGCGTCCCACATGACGTTAAACTGTATGACCCCATTCCGCATGACGTTAAACTGTAAGCCTCGAACTACATGGAATTTGATCCGTGCTAACGCATGGTACGTAGGAAGCATCCACGAGGTTCAAGCCCATCACTTTGTTGTTCCGATCCCTCCGCATCAGTTCACAACCACTATTATGGTCCGTCTCAGAGCGTAAGCCTCATACCCACTATTATGGGCCATCTAGGCACGTAAGCCCCATATCTCACACCTACGTCTCATCCAGACCTCTCCCTCTAGCCCACATGCCTCAGGAAGCTCGTGCCCTTGCCCAGAGATCTTACATCCCCCAGGATCCAATCCATGTGTTCATTCTCATGGGTCGCCTCTTTTGGTGTCCCACTATATCACCGAACTATGCAGAATTTGATTCCCTGCCATGGGATACGTAGGAAGCCTCCATGAGGTTCATGCCCGTCACTCCATCACCCATCCTGATCCTTACCAAGACCGCCACATCCCGATGGGATCATGCCACCTCATTCCACCCCACAGTATATGGGAAGCCACCCATGTGCTGGCCCCAACATCGGTGTTCCCCCTAGGGGGTCCTTCAATCTAATCCACTCTCAGTGTTCCGATCAGTCTGATCCGTCACCACCAGACATTAAACTCGCAGCATACCCCATGTTAAACATGGGAATCTGAGGAAAACCTCATATGGTACACAATTCTATGCGTTCTATGTGGGATGCCTCAGGTTTCTGTGCCCTCGAGAAGACCTATAATATGGGACAGAAGATAGACATGCCAATCCCCTAGCATCAAGACAAGCCAAAGACACCCCAGCGTGACCATTCTCCTCACTGAAGGTTGTTGCCCTGAACAGACCCCTTGGGGCGTCTCAATAGAAGAAACGTAATTAACGGGAGTCCTAGTAGATATGGCACCGGTAACGAGCTTCACAAACCCATATTAAATCTATGAGGGAGACCTGGACTAGGTGACAAGCTCCGAGGAGGAATCCATGGAAGGAAGAACCGACATCCCATCATCCCTGTTTCGATCAAGGATAAGACGTCCCTGAACAAAGAACGAATGACGCCCGCCTTTGGAAAGAGGGAATGCGGGGCCTCAAGCCGCGTGTCCTCCCCCGCGTGATGGATGCGCGCCATCTCGGTGTAAAAGCATCGGAAACAGAAAATGGTGAACCCAATGTGAAGCTCTTCTCCTCGATATGGGGGTTGGTAGCGTTTGGGGTGTTGGAAGATTAGCATCTCACCAGGTCCGGGCACCTAGCACAGGGACGTGAAACCCGCCAGGTGTTTAGGCAGTCAGGATGTTGATCACTCCGTTCTGTGACGTCATCATTGTGGATCCCTCTTACCGACCACGAAAGACTGAATGAAGTTGGGCTATTGGTTGTCGATTTCTTTTCCTGTTAGTACAAATGGGTTCATCTCCCTGCTTCCAGGAATCAGATCGCTGCATCTGGAGCTCGATCACCACCTGCCCGCCGGCGCAGGGGTAGGGGCAGTACCAACGCGGCCACCCCGTGTGGCTCCACCTTTTCCACGGCTGCTTTGAAACCAACTACCGCGACTATCGGGCGCTCACGCCCCCTCTCCCCATCAAAGAACATCCAACGAATGGTGACCAACGACCTGGTTCGCAGATACGAGGAGGAGGGGGTCATCCCCACTAGGGGCATGGCCCATTTGGTTCTAGAGGCATCTGTGCCTCACCACCATGGCCACCCCCGAGGGCCGCGTAGGGATCCACCGCTCCCCACTCCGACGTTCAACCATTTTGGGAGCCTATCCCCGGAGCGACTTGACACCTCCCTTCCCTACGCCGATGAGGTAGGGGATGTCCGAGTTCGCCCGATCGGAGACCCATTCCAGTGGTTCACGATAAGGGCCTCTGCCAAGCTGCATCGATGCCAACACCCGACTCCCCAGACTGAGGAGCATGCAATATCTGTGCCCGCACCACCGGCTCCAACTCATCTGACCTGATGCCAGAGTCGGGCACGAGCAGAATAGAATACCCGCCATTGGGCACCAACATCAGCAACCACTGGGGCCCGAGGCACTACTAACTCTTGTTATTAGACCACCACATACGCTGAGCTGGGGCAGTTACATGCCTGACCCAGATCGTGGCCCTGACCGCCCTGCATGCAGGTTGGGTCGACTCTCTCAGTCGTTGGCACAGGTAATGGTCACCGCGGACCAATTCGCGGAAGTGCCATCCAGCGTGAAGTCCCACTCCGTGCCATTGATTTGGAAGGAAAAAGACTTCCCCGTGACAGCTACGCTCCGGGTATGGCTCTTTCTAGTGCCTACTGCATGGGGTACGGGGTGACTTCCCCTGTCGCTGGCCGTGAGTATGGAGTCATTGCATGTCTGGTTGCTCACCCACATGGAGGTCCTCCCCATGTCCCTTTCAACATCTGTCCCGGTGCTTCTCAAACCCCGGCCGTCAGTCCTCTCTGCCCCAGCACTATTGCGGCCAGAGGACTCCATGAAGGAGATCAGCCCTGCCCCGAAGAGCCACCCAGGATCAAGAAGGCGAAATGTCATCGCTGTAAGAGGAATGTCATGGAAGTCCAGATGGATATCAAACCAGCCCGTTTCTCGGACTTTGAGGCGGAGTACGACTCGGCGATGGAGCCCTCCCCCCGGTCCTATGAGTCAAGGGAAAGACTGGGGATGTGGCGCGTCAGCATCGTACTCCCAAAATGTGAGATCTGTACGATCCCCACCTCCCTCCGGAGGTATATCCAGGAGGACGAGGACTTGGCGTACTCCTAGGGGTCAAATTTGCAGTTACCGCTGGCCTCCCCGGAAGAACATTCCACCTTGGTCAGAGAGGGGGGAGAACTTTTCTGGGGACCGACGGAAGAGTCCCGACATGACACACCCTCGTCAAGCACCGACACTAGGATAGGAGGCACATTCGCCGACCCATCCTATTGCGATGTGGTAGTGAGGACACTGCAACCCTTGGAGGACGACTTTGGATTCAGCGGCCACTAGGCCTGCTCGCCGTATTCTCCACCAGCCATCCCACCGGCCCGACGACCTACCTCGACACCATTGCTAGTTCCCCGGCCATTCTAGATTGATGAGAAGGGGAAACAAGGGCCGAATCCCGAACCAGAGTCGTGGAGCTTCTGGACCATCCTCGTAGCAGGCCACTTCCCTGAGAAGTTTTGGCCGGTCATAGGATCAGATTTTGATATGCTATAGTCTCTCACCCCATGAGAGTTTGAGTGTTTCCGCCAAACTCTCCATGTGATTCACTCCCATCTTCTCCATCAGCTAACACCTTATCCTGGGAGTCAAGCACATCTCGTGGATATTGGCGAGCAATGTCGTCGGGTCTACCTAGTCGCGCTCCCTGCAGTTCGGCACCCCAAGTCACTTGGCCACCACAGGGCCCTCCAGCGACAATGCATCCAGAGTTTTCAAGTGCTCTGAAAAGTTATCATGGAGGCCACCCCCCATGCACACGTCTGTGGATGGGGGAAGTACGCTGCCCTTCTTTTCAGTACGATTCTCCGACAGCCCGACTCAATGGGCGGCTCTGAAGGAACGCTGCCAAGGACAGTGGCGGCCAACATGGATGACCTTTCGGGAGAGGGAAACAGTTTGTAACATCCCGATGGGGACTCAACCCCCAAGGACAGGCCACTTCTAGGCCCATTTGGGAGAATTACTTGCTAACAGAGGAGCCTCCTAGCCCCCCCCCCCCCCCCCCCCCCCCCCCCCCGCGCCCACTGAATCCTTAACAATGAGCCGAAACTTCAGCAAGGTTAAAGAGCACATCTGGTATGTCATGCTCGCTGACCCATAAGCCTCGGTACAGAAGGCAAGGGGATATCTAGAGAAGGAAACACTACACCAACAGCTTGATGAGCAAAAGATGCTAGTTGATGAGCTCTTGGCTGAATTCATTGTAGAGCTGCGGCCTGACTACAGTGATCCTAGGCCAGGCCAGCAGGAGCAAGAGAAAATACCCCATGATGAGATTCTTTCGGGAAATTGTGATCATTCCATGTTCTCTGACATAAGAGAGGATAGAGACCATGCCAATAGGGCACGATACGTTTCATAGAACCCTCCTAAGAAGCGTGATCACCCAAGGGACCCCTGCTCGGTTTCCTCCCGCTGCCCCAAGAGTCGCTCCGCCAGCCGCCCTGCGAGCTGTTGAGCTTGAATACCGGATTGAAGAGCCCGACAATGTGCTTGTGGTTAGGGATCCCCATCAAGACATGAACCTACATCCGGATGATCTAATGGAACACTCATCGCCCTCTTAGAGGCTTTGGAAACTCGACATATGGCAATCCCACCGAACGACAAGCCATACCCAGCATGGGTGGATGACATGTCGGCCCCGCCGGGATTTGGGAACCCCACTTTCTCCCCCTTTAATGGGACTGGGGACCCGCCACAGCACTTGGACCACTACAAATCGAGGTGCGGGGCTATGATATGGACTCTGGCGCAGCAGGAGGCCACCAAGCTCCGTTGCTTCGTTCAGACACTAGAAGGACCAGCATTCGTTGGGTACAGCCAGTTCCTGTCGGATCTGTGACTAGTTGGGAGGACCTTCGTAGAAAATTCCTCTACCAGATCAGTTCTACAACCAGGAAGACGAACATCACAGACCTCTTCATGTGCAAACAAAGGCCCGACGAGCGAGTCACGGACTTTTTCACCCGATGGAAGGGGCTCACATACTCCCTTGACATGCCACTAACTCAGGAGAAATTACTGAAAATGTGCGCATGAAACGTCAAAGCAGAGCTGGTTCCTTCCCTGATCACTCATAATTACCCATGAGGGTTTCGAGACTTCTCAGACAAGGCTTAGCGCCTCGAAGAATCCATGCAATAGGCCGGTCAGGCATGCCCGCTACCTCCTGTAATCCCTGCAAGGAGAGCCGCCAGAGCCGAGCCCACTACTGTGGCCTAGATAGAGGCCCCAGACAGCTAGAGTTGCTACCGGAAAGGCCAGCTCCACAGCCCCATAGGGGTCCACCCTCATAGGCACAGCCTCCGACCCAGTAGTGACCGCCTCAAAATTGGCAGGCGCCTCCGCGTAATGCAGCACCACTACCTAGGAGAAATGATAAGGTTCCACCTCATCGTCATGATCCTCCGGCCCCTCGTCAGGGCCAGCCTCCAAGAGCCCCCTTTCCTGATAGAAGGAATCGGACTTACACGTTTGACGAGGCCCAGGTTCCCAGTTCTTTTTGTAGTGCCTTGGAGCAGAGAATCGTGCGGTTTCCCGAGTGCCGGAAGCCGAAAGAGGCACATCTCACTGTGACCCCAACTACTGTCCGTATAATCGGAAAATGGGGAAAACCATCATGCGATGCTACATGTTCAAGGACTGGCTCGAAAACCAGATTGACAACAATATAGTCAGGTTGGGCCTAGCCTTGGCACAAGTAGCATGTGTCTTTGTAAGACCAGAGGGCAGTAGTGGAAATGAGGATGAGTTGCAGCAGGTTTCAGACTGTGGGTCCCGGAAGTATAATGATTGGATGGCCCACAAGATGGTCGCCCACACCCATGGCATCATCCGTGCTCGCCTAAATCAGTTAGAGCTCTCGGAATCTATGAGCGCTACCTTGGTATCGTCGTCCCAGCCTACCTCTTCCCACAAGAGCAAGTGGCGGCGTAAGAAGAAAGAACACACCCTACCAATACCATCATCATCCCGCACTCTTGGAGATTTTATGCCCCTAGAAATGGGGATCCCTCCGAGACTCCGTCTGGTAGTGGATGACTCCTCGAGTGACGGTTCGGGGTACGCTTCGCTTAACACCGTAGAGTTGGTAAATCCTTTTTTGACTCCCGATGATGAGGAACGCCAGGTGGACCTTCCCAATGTCCCCAGCCGCCGCCAACGTCGGTGGAGCCACAACTAAGAGAATCACCAGGGCATGGTAGTTGGCACCTCTAGTCAGGTCGTGCACGCCACTGAAACTAGGCATCAGGCTCAATACATAGCTCAGCACACACGGCCCCTTCATCCGTTGTTGACATGTTCGCCTTTACCACCGTTTGTGTTGCTGGATCTGGCAGAACCGCCTCGGCCGTGCAGCGACCAGATCTGCCCTACCACCAGCCGACCCCAGCCTTCAGGTCCTAATCCAGAAGCCACTCTCCAGGCTTCTACTAGTGAACATCCGGATGTTCCAAGTACTAGTCAGCCACCGGTCCAGCCGACAGGACCCATCATGCCTCCAATCGTAGAGCGGCCTCTTGTAAGCAGAAGCTCGTGTTTGGCCCAAAAGTATGATGTCCTGAAGCACCTGTACAGTATTCCAGCAAGGCTCTCTATCCTTTAGTCTCTTCTCCTATCATCCGAATTTCTTGAAATACTCGCCGAGGCCCTAAGGAGCCCCCTCCAGTTTGAGACGGAGGTAGCGGCTGCAGAATCCTTCCACGCCGAGGCGATTGAGAACGCCAAATGTCAGGAGGTTATCTCATTCTCTGGTGAAGATGAAGACCCTCTCACACGGGGGTACATTCTCCCACTGTACATCACCGTCCAGTTCAATGGTGTGGAAGTCTGACGCTGTCTTATTGACACAGGTTCTGGGATTAATCTAATCCCATCTCAGACACTACGGAAGCTGGGGTTGTCTGAGGATGATCTAATTCCCTCCGACCTCAGGATCCAAGGGTATGATAGGACCGAGAAAACTCAACTTAGAAATATTCTCTTGAAGACCCAGTTAGGTGGCCTATTTTCCAGCACTGAATTCATGGTTGTCTCTCCGGACACTACCTACAATGCGTTGATCGGCAGGTCGTGGCTCCACCTTCACGCAGCGGTCCCCTCATCGTATCACCAATGCCTCAAATACTCCCTTAATTGTTGAGTAGGCATGATCCAAGGATATGTGTCTCCTTTTTCCTCTTGCGAATCCCGTTATCTGGATGTCGACTATTACAAGAGCAAGGCCAAGAAGATCCTGGCGGGTGAGGTTGAGCCCGCCACTATTACAAGTGATCCCTTGGAAGGTTTGGATGACGCTTATGTCATCTCAATCCATCGGTTGGAGGCCACAACCCCCGATATGGGGCAGTGTTTTGTTGTTTCGAGTACCAGAGGAAGGCATATTTCCGGGTCCAAGCGACGGTGGAAAATCACCTCATACTCCTACACCATCCAGGCCCAGGTAATTCCTGAACCTCTAACCCCTGTATGATATCGGGACGTTAGGCTCATGGCAACGACGATATGTCATACGCAACGGTTTCGCCATGTCGGAATCGACCGGCTCAAGCCGACGCGCCACTACTGCTTTGATTTCATAAAGCGTGGCCCCTTGGGCCGAAGACTAGATGGGATTAGATCAACCGCCTTTATCTCAGTGGTCTCCGTAGTGCATGAGTCTCTTGACGTGACGACCATGACCGCCCAATCCGGCACCAGCTTCCCATCAGGGACTGGTATCCCTAAAACGGCTCCCCCCGTGGATGATCCCTCCATAGGTGGAGAGGAGGACATGGAAGATGCTCCCCTTCCTTTGAGGAGGGAGTCTCCACCAAGGTCAACGAGTTAGTGCAGGTGAACCTCGGTAGTGAGGCGGACACAAGACCCACATTGGTCAGCACCGCTATGCCCCCCACAGAGCGGCAACATTACATAGAATTTCATAGACAACACTGTGATCTGTTCGCTTGGAGTTATGACAAGATTCCAGGACTAGATCCTCAGGAAGCCGTCCATCGCCTTGGCCTTCCAGCAAACCATCACGGGTTCAAACAGCCTCCCATAAAGATGCACCCCTATGACGGTGCCCTGGTTGAGGCCGAAGTTGATAAGATCATCAAATCCAACTTCATCAAATATGTCCAGTGCCCCTGGTGGCTAGCCAAAATTGTTCCAGTCAGGAAGAAGAACGGACAAATCATGGTCTGTATCGACTTCCGCGATCTCAATCGCCACTGTCTGAAGGATGATTTTCCCCTTCTAGTGACAGGCTTGTTGATCGATTCCACGACAGGGTTCCAAGACCTCTCTTTCATGTATGGGTATTCCGGGTACAACCAGCTCCAGATGGCCCCCGAGGATGAAGAGTTCACTTCCTTCAGGTCCCCCCAAGGTACATTCTGTTACCAGGTTATGACCTTTGGCCTGAAAAATGCAGGTTCCACCTATCAACGGGCCATGCGTCGCATATTCATTCCATTCCTTAGCACACTGGTGGAATGCTATGTAGATGACCTGGTGGATAAATCTCGCCAGCGCCAGGACCATCTCAAAGACCTTGAGATAGTGTTTGGCTTCCTCCGTTCTCGCCACCTGAATATGAACCTGTTGAATTGTGCCTTCAGGGTCACCTCTGAAATGTTTCTTGGCTTCGTTGTCAGATACTGAGGCATCGAGATCGAACCGGAGAAGATCAAGGCTATTAGCCAGATGCCTCCCCTGAGTAATATTCGGGAGCTCAGAGGCCTCCAAGGCCACTTAGCCTCTATACACTGATACATTGCGAATATGGACGACAAGTGTAATCCCTTTTCTCGGATCATGAAGAAATGCTCCACCTTCGAGTGGGATAAAGAGTGTCAGACTGCCTCTGATGACATCAAGCAGTATCTGCTCCATCCACCAGTCTTGATGCCACCCATTTCCGGAAAGCCGCTGGTCCTTTATCTGACCATCCTAGAACAATCCCTCGGTGCACTTCTCGCCCAGAAGAATAATGAGGGAATAGATAATAGCCTCTACTACCTCAGCCGCATGCTCATTGATATGGAAATTAGGTATTCTCCCATCGAGAAGAGCTGCATGGTGCTCGTATTTTCCATACAGAAATCGCGGCACTACATGCCGCACCACGAGGTACAACTAGTCTCTCGAGTATACCCATTGAAATACCTCCTGAACCGACCTATTTTGACTGGTCGACTAGCGTGGTGGGAAGTGATCCTCCAGCAGTTCGACATCATGTTCGTATCTCAGAATGCTATCAAAGGACAGGTGTTGGCAGAATTATTATCTACTCATCCAACCTCAGCAGATCAGCCACTGGATCTAGGTTTTCCTGATGAGTCAATTCTCTCAGTCGATCATGTCATCCCATGCTGGCAGATGCACTTTGATGGTGCCTCCCAGAGCCCCACCGGTAGAAGGTTCAACAATCCTAGGCTCAAAAGAGTGGTCTTGGGTGTCGTCTTCATCACCCCAGAGCAAGCTCTTCTTCCGTATTCATTCATGTTGTCAGAAGGATGCACCAACAATGTGGCAGAATATCAAGCCCTCATCACTGGCCTCAAGCTGGATCTCGAGATTGATGCGCCCCATCTGCATGTTAAAGGGGACTCTGAGCTGGTCTTCAAGCAGCTCAATGGTGACTATGTTATCAGAAAGTGATAACTCATGCCATTGTTGGAGTGAACACTCCTTCTAATGACTAATTTCCCCTCTCAGCAAGAGGTCGTTCATATCCCCCGATCACTAAAACAGTCGAGCAGATGCTTTGGCTGGCCTGGCCGCATCACTTGCAGAGCCCGAACAGGACGACCTAATTATCAACGTGGCACACCAGAGAGTCATTTCTCCTGTTATTCTGGATGATGATCATGGCCCATGGGTGAACCATCTCACAGCCGGTTCCCCTACAGTAGGATCCCTGTGGACTTCAGATGTGGTAATCGAAATGGTTCCTGACTGGAGGACACCCTTGGTTGAATACCTCCAACATAGAAATCTTCCATCGGACCGAGCCGAGCGTGAGAGAATCTGACGTCGTGCACTACAGTTTACCCTTCAGAGTGGTCCCAGCCTTGAGCAGGTCCTTTACAAGCACAAATTTAATAGTGTTCTCCTCCGTTGCCTTCAAGGAGTCGAGATCCCATAGGTCATGCAAGAAGTTCATGCCGGTTCCTATGGCGCACACCAGGCCGAGTCTAAGTTGTCCCACCAGATTCTGAGGCTGGGGGTACATCTAGCCCTTCATGATCTACAACTGCATCGAGTTTTCCAAGAGGTGTCATGCATGCCACGCTCACGCTAACTTTGTGCATCGTCCACTGGAGCCTCTCCACACTACCAAGTATTCTTGTCCCTTTGCAGTCTTAGGTTTGGATGTCGTAGGACCTTACCCACCGGCGACGGCCCGCCAATGACGGTTCATCCGGACCGCTACAGATATCTTTTCCAAGTGGGAAGAGGCAATTCCGCTCAAGGAAGTCAAAGACTATTCTATCGCTGACTCTGTGAGCTCCAATATCATCTATAGATTTGGAGTCCCTCATGCTATCCTCACGGACAACGGAACCAACTTCTGAGCAGCCGAGCTGAAGAAATTGTATGCCAAGTACAACATTCTCTCTAACCACACCTCCTGCTATCATGCGCAGGCGATTGAACAGATCGAGGCATTTAAAAAAACCCTCTATAACATTATGCAAAAAATGGTTGGTCAGAACAAGAAAAGTTGTCCTGACAAGCTCCCCAATGCTCTCTGGGCTTATCAGACAATGACCCACAATTCCACCCAGGTGACTTCGTATTCCCTAGTGTACGGAGTTGAGGCCGCCCTGCCTATCGAGATTTATTTTCCCTCATTGTGCATGGAGGTCTACAACGAGAAAGTGCCAGATAGAGTTGTTGAAGTCCGCCTAGCTGAATTGGAAGTGTTGGACGATAATAGGCTTCTCACTTTACATAACCTGGAAAGGGACCAGAGAAGGATGGCTCGAGCTTTCAACAAGAAGGTTTGCCTTCTCTCCTTCATGCAAGGTGACCTGGTACTGGCTCACAGAGCGCCATTGATTCCCGGCAGGAAACCACCCAAATTGGATCCAAAATGGGAGGGGCCTTTCACTGTCCATATGGTCTATCCCACCAATGCTAGGTTCCTCAAATAGTATTTTTCTTGAATCTCAGGGTCCAAGTTCTAAGACCTAAAACTAAGATCCTTTCACGGTCCTGCACGACCCTGAAATGCACCTGGTCATGCATGACCCTAAACTGCAACCACGGTCCCCCATGACATTAAACTGGATTGCGGTCCAGCATAACCTTAAACTACACTTGGCCCCATACTTCAGCCCCTTTGGTCTGAGTTCTAAGACCTTAAACTAAGAACTTTACGGTCTAGCATGACCTTAAACGGCATGCCCGACCTCACTACAAGATGTTTAACTATAGGCTGGTAAGGTATCCCTCACTGAGGCCCAGCCTCAGGCCCCTTGGCCTTCTCGGGCCTCTCATGTAACGACCCGAAATTTTGAATAAATCTTGTTTCCTAATTTTTTGTGTTATTTTATTTTTATAATCAACAAAACAATTTCATTTCATAACATGAGTATAATTAAAATGAGACCATTGTGTTTCGACTGTTATATGACCATTGGTCAATATAACCGAGGGAAACTAAACGTTTCGATTATTGTCTCAAAATACAAGTGATCTTGGTTAATTAATATAGAAAGAAGATTTGATGGCCTCATCCAGCAGTCTCGGGCAATCGAAGCCAATCTAACGGAACTTGGGAAGGAGGTAGCACCACTGGGCTTTGCTCTGGACCAAAACCAAGCTGAACTTAACCGTGTGAAGCTAGAATGGAATCGCCTTCATGATAAGATCAAACTGATAGAAATTACTACTCGTGTAATGTTAGCTGAGCTACCCAAAGATTATCTCACCTTAGCACACCTTACACTTAGATCCTATGCTGGGGTTATAAAGGGGCTATGTAAGGAGACCATAACTGCCTTGTGTAATCCGTTGATTTAAATAAAAATTGTGATTTCTTCTTATGATGAAGTTTGTGAATTTTCAAATGCCCAGATAAATATCGTATGCACATTTTTTTATGAATTCTACAAAAAAATGATATTTGAAAATATTTATGTAAACCTTAAAAAATTAATTATGTGTAATTATTTTCAAAAAATGGTCTTCTACAATTATGTTCAGTACAAAATTTAGAGTCTAATAAGATCAACATAATTTTTCATTAACAGTAAATTATGAATAGTGATTTTATGTTTAGGATTAGTAATGTGACCAAATGGATTAGTAATCTCACGTAAAGAAAGTATTAATATAATCTAGGCACCTTGATTAAGTAATGTGATTCAATAAAATAGGTAAATAACTGTTTCAAAAATTATTATTCAAGTATTAGTTTTTTTAGGTGAATAGTGTTTTTTGAAATTAAAAATTAAATTAAAAATAATTATAAAATTATTTTTATAAAATGAATTTCATTTTTGAACTCAGAGCATCGATATTAGGTTAAGGTAATTTTTGGGGATTTTTCTGAAAAAATGAATTTTCAGTGAATAGTGTATTTATTTAAAAATTAAATTAAAAATATTTAGAAAGTTATTTTTATAAAATGGAGTTCATTTTTGAAATCATATCATCGATATTTGGTTAAGGTGAAATTTTGGGATTTTTCTGCGAAAGTTGAATTTTCGATGAATAGTGAAAATACAATTTTTAAGTTACGAGTGTTTAATGACATCATTAAATGATTTATTAAGTATGTAATAAATATGGTCGACTTATGAATAGTAATATAAGGTATGAGGTGTCCCAAGTGGCCAATACCATGGGAAAATACCATGGCATGCACATGGTTTTTCCAATACCATCAATGAGGTGTCCCTTGGCCATTAATTACTTGTCCCCTCACTTTCCCTATAAATACCCACCCTTTCCTTCTTTAGTTTTCACTCCCAACTCTCCCCCAATGAATATATGGTCTCATTACTTCCCAAGGAGTCCTCCCAAGGTTCCCCCAACCCTTAAGGTCCCAACCATTGAGTTTTAAGAGTTACATTTCAAAGTAAGGGATCCATCCTCTCTCTTTCTTTTCAAATAATCTCTTTTAAGTCATTTCTTTTATTCTCCATGTTATTATGTTAAGTGATGTTCTTTTATATTCCTATTACTTCCCTTTTTATGTTCATATGATGAGAGACCCCCTCTTTCTCTCATCAACTCGTTTTTATAATGTTTAAGTGGCGTCGTTAGGCTGCCGAATTTTTAAGGGATTCTTTCACCTTTCTCATTTTCCAAAGTTCTACATTCATGTGAAGTCTTTCAAGTTCCTTTTTATTAAGTTGGGGTATGATATCTATATCTATAATACTTATCTTTTATGTTAAAATGATAAGAGACCCTATTTTATACCTTCAATTCATTTTTGTTGAAGTTTAAGTGGTGCCGTTAGGCTGCTGAATTTTTAAGGGATTCTTTCACCTTTCTCATTTTTCAAAGTTCTACTTTCATGTCAAGAATTTCAAGTTCCTTTTTATTATGTTTTGGTATGATCTCTATATATATCATACTGATATTTTATGTTCATATGACTAGAGACCCTATTTGATCTCGTCAATTCATTTTTGTCGAAATTTAAGTGGCGTCGTTAGGCTGCCGAATTTTTAAGGGATTCTTTCACCTTTCTCATTTTTCAAAGTTCTACTTTCATGTAAAGACTTTCAAGTTCTTTTTTATTATGTTGGAGTATGATCTCTATATCTATCATACTGATCATCTATGTTCATATTATGGGAGACCCTATTTGATATCTTCAATTCATTTTCTTGAAGTTTAAGTGACGTTGTTAGGCTGCCGAATTTTCATAAGAGAAATCTTATTTTTGTCTTCCCTCCATGTTTTTCATTTAATATGGTATGTCTTTCAAATATCATTACCATGTTCTTATATCCATTATATTCTGTCCCTATACTTTTCTTTGGATCATTTATGAGTTGTTGACCTATGTTCCCTCTCTTTTTTCAATGTTTTCTAAAACCCCGAAGCATAGCCGTTATGCTGCAGAATTTCCGTCTCAAATATCTCTCTCTTTTTCTCAAATTATTTTATTTTATTAATTGAATACTCAAAGATCTTCCTTCTAAAGGGTTATTCACATATATACCAAAATTTTCTATTTCAAATTCTGGTATTTACATACATGAGACCCACTTTCCTTTTCCATGGGTTTAAAGTGACATAAAGATCATGTCTTTAATGATGTTTTTAAAACATTATGATTATGAAATGAAACCCATTTATTTTAATCTATATGGGTTGTTTATGAAATGATTGATGATGATATATGTGTCTCACATGATAATAATAAAAAATTAAGGGTGCTCCCTGATAGCGCTCCAATGCATTGGAACAAGACTTAATCTCTAGAGATGACCATTTTGACTGATACCTTGGTGAATAACTATGGTAATTTTTAATGACACCTTGGAGATGGACCATGGTGAAACGGAAATGACTGTCTATGTTAAATGTTGTAGCCACATATTAATGTTATGAAACACTTTATTTTTATTATGATATGCCTCATGATCTCTTTCTCATGCCTTAAAGTTATTTTTTCATGAATTTTGATGTATCTCAATTTCTCATGTAAAATGTTTCCCTTGTTTCTCTTACTGGGACTTTTGCTCACCCTTTCATTTGATGAATGCTCACAGGTTATGAGATGTTGTAATGAACATAGGATGGACAAATAAAGAATCCATTCAAGTGTTTAAGATGAAGGTTTTTTTTCTCATGTAATAAGTCCCTCGATTCCAAGACACTAAACCTTAAAGATCCTCGGTTTTGTATAATGTAATGAAAGATTAGGTGATAAAAATGAGAGATTATATAGTTGGTATCAAAGGATGGTTTAGTTATTTGTGGAAATTATGATATGAAAAATTTAGGAAGAATCCTATAGAAAAGTTTAAATATAGGAAATCTTCCTGGTATTTTGGTGAGTATTGAGTAAGGGGTTTCCAAGCAAATACATTTCTGTCTGGATACGAGCAGGTAGAGGTGGCTCTGGAATAGATGTAAATATGGGTAAAACCCAAAAACACCTCTTTGATCTATACTCAAATGGGAACTAGTACACAACAACGGGCCTTTCTGCACTCTTGGTTACGACACTCCCGGAGGATATTCTTTGGTAAATTCATAATCTTAGTATGAACCATTATTAAAGGGACAAAAATAAAATAAAATAAAGATTCACATAAGAATATATGATCATGGATAACCTAGATCGGAACCCAAGGGATCACAAGTTAGGGTATACATTTCTTCTACGAGTTTTTCCTTATATGCTTTATGTTTCCTTTTCATGATTATTGGCTAAGTATTTAAGCCCCCTAATTACACTTTCTTTTCTTAGTTAATGGTGGGAAATGGAATAACATGTCCCAACAAACAATGTGATTTGAAATGTGATGATTTCCCTATTAATATGACAGAGATGATTAGGGGATTAAAATATGATTATTATTTCGGAAGACGTTCACGATTTTGGGAACCCTATTTGATCGAGGTAAATAGATTACTACAGTATTTTCTTTGAGGAGTAAAGGTTGAATTATATTTATAAGAATTGATGAATTTTTGGTAGACTTATAATAATTTAAGTTACTTATGGAAATTATTAACCTATCTTGGGAAAAATATGTTTAGGTTAGCTACTTTTGTCATAAAATTTTAGGAGTGGTTGATGTTGTTTGGAGATGAACGATAAAGTTTATTTTGGAAGACTGTGTTATCAAATCCTTCTTACATTTGGGTTTCAATCATATTTTGGTTAATTTTGAGGAATTTTAAGGAATTTTGTTTATGGAATGGTCTATGACGAACTTTGGGTAGTACCGTGGAACTTTGAAGATTTAAAATTTGTTTTCCTTCCTATGGGATTCTATCGTTTTTAAAAATTATTTTATCTTACCCCTTACTTTTTTGAAATATTGTTTAAAGGTAGAAGAAATAGATAGTTAATATTTTGTGGATTAAGTGATTCTCTAGAAGATGATTCTTGTTCTTTGATGAGACCAAGTAGTTTTGAATGCTCATCGTTTGGAGAAAAGATTAGTTTTGGTAGAAATATATTAAAGGATGAAACTCTACTTGAAGTCAGGTATATTTCCTTATGTTTTTATTCTATGTAGTAAATTAATTCCTCAAAACTATGAAAAGGAACATATAGAAAAAACATTTTTTGTTAACGTTTCCTATTGGGGAATAAAATACTGTTTAACCCCTCATAATTTTGTGATTTTCTTGCTGTTAACTTTCTCCTAATCAATTTTTCTATCACTCTCCATCAGAACATGACCCTTTGTTTTCTCTTCCATTTCCATGTTTTCCTGTATGGAATCCTAGAATGGGTTAACTCAGGTGACCTTTGTACTTCCTTTTCTTTCTTTTTAAGTAATAGTGTTACTGTCTCTTTTTCCGATGTGGGACTTTTAATGAAATTTCCAAACCCAATTTTAAAAATTGGGAGGACGCAATTTCTTAAGGGGGGAAGATTGTAACGACCCGAAATTTTTAATAAAACTTGTTTCCTAATTTTGTGAATTATTTTATTTTTATAATCAATAAAACTATTTCATTTGACAACATGATTATAATTAAATTGAGACCATTGGGGTTCGACTGTTATATGACCATTGGTGAATATGACCAGTGCAAACTAAATGTTTCGATTATTTTCATTAAATACAAGTGATCTTGGTTAATTAATATAGAAAGAAGATTTGATAGCCTCATCTAGTAGTCTCGGGCCAATTGAAGCCCATCTAACGGAACTTGGGAAGGAGGTAACACCATTGGGATTTTCTCTGGACCAAACCTAAGCCGAACTTTATCGTGTGAAGCTAGAACGGAATCGCCTTCGCGAGAAGTTCAAACTGATAGAAATTACTACTCTTGCAATGTTGGCAGAGCCGCCCTCAGATTATCTCACCATAGCACACCTTACACTTAGGTCCTATGCTGGGGTTATAAGGGGCTATGTAATGAGACCGTAACTTTCTTGTGTAATCATTTGATTTAAATAAAAATTTTAATTTTTTTCTTATGATGAAGTTTGTGATTTTTCAAATGTCTGGATAAATATAGTGTGCATATTTTTGATGAATTCTAGAATAAAATGATATTTGAAAATATTTATGTAATCCTTAATTAACTAATTATGTGTAATTATTTTAAAAAAATGGTTTTCTACAATCATGTTTAGTACAAAATTTAGAGTCTAATAAGATCGACATAATTTTTGATGAATAATAAATTATGAATAGTGATTTTATGCTTAGGATTAGTAATGTGACCAAATGGATTAGTAATATCACTTAAAGAAAGTATTAATATAACCTAGGCACCTTGATTAAGTAATGTGATTCAATAAAATAGGTAAATAACTGTTTCATAAATTATTAGTCAAGTATTAGTTTTTTCAAATGAATAGAGTTTTTTTAATTAGAAATTAAATTAAAAATATTTAAAAACTATTTTTATAAAATGAATTTCTTTTTTGAACTCAGAGAATCGATATTAGGTTAAGGTAATTTTTGGGGATTTTTCTGAAAAAATGAATTTTCGGTGAATAGTGTATTTATTTAAAAAGTAAATTAAAAATATTTAGAAAAATATTTTTATAAAATTGAGTTCATTTTTGAAATCAGAGCATCTTTATTTGGTTAAGTTTAAATTTTGGGATTTTTCTGAGGAAGTTGAATTTTCGATTAATAGTGAAAATACAGTTTTTAAGTTACGGGTGTTTAATGACATCATTAAATGATGTATTATGTATCTAATCAATATGGTCGACTTATAAATAGTAAGACCAGGTATGAGGTGTCCTAAGTGGCCAATACCATGGGAAAATACCATGGGCAAGCCCATGGTTTTTCCATTACCACCAAAGAGGTGTCCCTTGGCCATTAATGCCTTGTCCCCTCAGTTTCCCTATAAATACCCACCCTATCCTCCTTTAGTTTTCACTCCCAACTCTACCCCAACGAATCTCTAGTTTCATTACCTCCCAAGGAATCCTCCCAGGGTTCCCCCAATCCCTCAAGGTCCCAACCATTCAGTTTTAAGAGTTACATTTTAAGGTAAGGGATCCATCCTCTCTCTTTCTTTTCAAATACTATCTTTTAAGTCATTTATTTTATTCTCCACGTTATTATGTTGGAGGATGTTCTTGTATATTCCTATTAATTCCATTTTTATGTTCATATGTGAGAGACCCCCCTTTCTCTCATAAATTAGTTTTAAGAATGTTTAGGTGGTGCTGTTAGGCTGCCGAATTTTAAAGGGATTCTTTCACCTTTCCCATTTTTCAAAGTTATACTTTAATGTCAAGTATTTCAAGTTTCTTTTTATTATGATGGGGTATGATATATATATCTATCATACTAATTTTTTATGTTCATATTATGAGAGACTCTATTTGATCTCATCAATTCATTTTTGTTGATGTTTAAGTGGCACCGTTAGGCTGTTGAATGTTTAACGGATTCTTTCACCTTTCTCATTTTTCAAAGTTCTACTTTCATGTCAAGTATTTCAAGTTCCTTTTTATTATGATGGGGTATTATCTCTATATATATCATACTGATCTATTATGTTCATATTATTAGAGACCCTATTTTATCTTGTCAATTCATTTTTGTTGATGTTTTAGTGGCGCCGTTAGGGTGCCGAATTTTTAAGGGATTCTTTCACCTTACTCAATTTCAAAATTATAGTTTCATGTCAAGTCTTTCAAGTTCCTTTTTATTATGTTGGGGTTTTATATCTATATCTATAATACTTATCTTCTGTGATCATATTATGGGAGAACCTATTTGATCTCTTCAATTCATTTTGTTGAAGTTTAAGTGACGTTGTTAAGGTGCTGAATTTTCATAAGAGAAATCTTATTTTTGTCTTCCCTCCATGTTTTTCATTTCATAGGGTATGTCTTTAAAATATCATTAACATGTTCTTATATCTATTATATTAGGTCATTTTACTATTCTTTGGATCATTTATGAGTGGGTCACCTATGTCCCCTCTCTTTTCAATGTTTTCTAAAACCCCAAAGCATAGCCGTGATGCTGCAAAATTTCCGTCTCAAATGTCTCTCTCTTTTTCTCAAATTATTTTATTTTGTTAAGTGAATACTCAAAGATCTTCATTTTAAAGATATATTCACATATATACCAAAATTTTCTATTTTAAAATATGGTATTTACATAAATGAGACACTCTTTCCTTTTTCGTGGGTTTAAAGTGACATAAAGATCATGTCTTTAAATCAGTTTTTATAACGTTATGATTATGAAATGAAACCCATTTCTTTTATGATATATGGGTTGTTTATGAAATTATTGATGATTATATATGTGTCTCACATGATAATAAAGTCAAATTAAGGGTGCGTCCTGATAGATCTTCAATGGATTGGGTAAAGACTTAATCTCTAGAGATGACCATTTTGACTGCTACCTTGGTGAATAACCATGGTAATTTTTAATGACACATTGGGGATGGACCTTGGTGAAACAGAAATGATTTTCTATGTAAAATGTTGTAGCCACATCTTAATTTTATGAAACACGTTATTTTTATTATGATATGACTCATGATCTCTTTTTCATGCCTTAAAGTTATTTTTTCATTACTTTTGAAGCATCTCAAGTTCTCATGTAAAATGTTTCCCTTGTTTCCCTTACTAGGACTTTTTCTCACCCTTTCCTTTGATGTATTCTCCCAGGTTATGAGATGCTGTAATGAACTTAGGATGAACAAATTAATAGTCCTTTCATATGTTTAAGAAGAATGTTTTTTTCTCATGTAATAAGTTCCTGGTTTCCAAGACACTAAATCTTAAAGATCCTCGGTTTTGAATAATGTAATGAATGTTTATGTGATAAAAAGGCGGGATGCTATATCTCAGCCCCAGCCTTCACCCAGAGCGTGTGGTGCGGGATTATTCCCTCATTCACGATGGGTTATCCACCACTCCATGAACACTCTCTGGAAGAAATACTTCTTATCGTCCTACATGACGTTAATCTGTACTTCAAGAACTACGTGTGGCTTGATTCACATCCTTATGGGATACATAGGACGGCATGAACACCTAGATTTCAGGTCCATCCCCATCTCTTCAGATATGCCATGATCTCCCGGTCACCTTGGTCTTTTGGCATATCCTTCCCCGCGGGGGACGGGGGGGTATATAAGTGTGATACAGGGTTTTTGGCACCATGCCCCCCTCCTCCCGGGAATCCGGCATCATTTGGCTGCTCTCAAACCAAGCCCTTAGACCCTTTCCAATGGTATTATAATGTGTTCAGAGTACTCTATTCTAGGACCTGGAGTGTCAGATTTGACTTAGGCAAGTTTTCGTCCACTTTCCAAGCTTCATGCTCCCTTTCATCCGAGCCCCTGTTATCTCTCACACCCGGAAAGACCCCCAAAAAACGGTCTGGATACAACGCCTAAGGGATCTCCTACCGTCATGGGGAATCACCCCCGAGGTATCTGGGCAAAAAATTGATACATATACCGCGTTGCGAATATGGTCAGTGGTTGATACTCATTTGTTTTCCGCTATCTTTAGGCTAACGCGACAGGTTGCTGTGTTGCGAACATGGCTAGCAGTAATCCTCAGTCGTCACACTGGTTCCTTCGGGCCCTGAATATTGGTTACATGATTCACATTATGTTCCACCCCACCATGTCAAGGTGGAATCTCGATACTCCTTGCACTAAACCTCAGTACACCCCCACACGTCAGACGGACCAAGCTGCGTAATGGTATCTCTTGGGGCTCCCACGATCTGAGCGCTAGAGTATGTGATTGGGTTTTTTCTTTAAGGATTGTGTGTAGCATGACACTCATCCCCATGGGAAATGAGGAGTCGCCCAAACATTTCATTTCGGGCTGAGCATATTCGGGAGCTAGCATCTCCTTCCCCCCTGATTTTTGAACCCTCGCCGGCCCCTTGGCCCGAGGCTCATCTCTCAGAGTCTCACATAGTGACGACATGGGATTATGTCCTCATTCACATCGGGTATGCCTCATCACATCATGCGTATTCCCCAGGTCTAAACCATAGGGACTTAAACTGTGCAGTTTGGTCCTTCCACAAGACCATAAACTGTGATGATATCGTCCTGGTCGAACGATGGAAAACGGCACTGCATTGTGGTGACCCCCCATAGGGGACATCACGTCGGGTATTGGTCAATTTCAATACCATTTTTCAATGCCTGTTATGGCTTGATTATTATGGAGACTCCAAGAATTTCTACCCTAGTCCGGTCGCCCCACAAAAGAAAAACCATTCACCTTCATGGAAAAACAAGATATATCAAATGCCACATCTTTTTGCTCGAGGGATAGACCCGCACGTCTCCTTTTTCCTTTTCACACGCGTCATGTCATGCCATGATACCTTTTAAGAACTAAGTATGGCATGATTCTCATCCTTATGAGATACTTAGGAGAGCTTGGGCACTTCCCCATGTGCCCAAACTAACTTTTCGTGTTCGGTCCCTCTGCCTAAACATGTCCCCAGGAGCACATAGTAAGCAGGGCCTTTCCTTCATTCATGTCATGTTTCACAACTGCTTTACCGTGTGTCTCCCATTCCCCTTATCCTTGGGTCCGAGTTCTAAGACCTAAAAATAAGATCCTCTTGCGGTCCTACATGACCCTAAACTGCATTTTTCTCTGTATCTGTGCCTCACTGCTCTGAGCTCTAAGACCATAAACTAAGGTCTCCTAAGAAATATGTGTCGCTTGATTCTTATCCTTAAGAGATACGTAGGAACGCCTGGACATTTCGTCTTGGGTCCAGCCCCAGGGATTGCCAAATCTCATCCCTCATTACTGTCGGCCCCTCGGCCTGACTTCTTGGGGTGTAATGTAATCGCAACATCTACCCCGAATAAGTTCGGGATGCCCCATAGTGATGGTGGGAAGCGACAATTCTCTCACCGGAGAGGTCCTGTCTGAGAATCAGGACGATCCATGACCAGGTTGGTACGTCCGCCTAACGTGCCTTCGCCACGGTGGCACACTTTTGGGAGTGCTGGACTCTATTCGAACAAACCACCACTCCACTTCCCACGCTTTGTGTGCCCCTTTATTCGGATCCTCATCCTCTTTCATGTTTGATGGGACCCGCTAACAGTATGGATGATAGACTTTGGTCCACCTACTGCGACAATATGGATGATAGACGTTTGGTCCGACTATTGTAGCAATATGGATGATTGACCTACGGTCCGCCTACTATCCTGGGCCAACGTCCCATAGGACTGGTCATGTTTGATGGGACCCCCTAACAGTATGGATGATAGACTCTGGTCTGCCTACTGCGACAATATGGATGATAGACCTTTGGTCCGCCTATTTTATCAATATGGATGATTGACCTATGGTCCGCCTACTATCCTGGGCCAACATTCCGGAGGACTGATCGGCGATATTTGAGTTAGGCCCCATGTTTCGAACATGGTCAGCGGTCGGCCCTCATTTATTGTCCCCATTTCAGGCCAACGTGATATAGATGCTGCGTTTCCGCTATGGTCAACAGTTATCCTCCATCACCATGCCACCTTTATAGTGTTCTGAATTCGGGTAACGTGGTTCACCTTTTTCATCTCCCTATGTTCGGATAGATTTCAATGCCCCCGGAATTTCCCCGCTCGTGTGTTAAGGCACGTTGAGGAGACGATACATTGATCGGTCTGCGGTCACCCCCGTCGGCTGGACCTCCCTCTCCTCCTCAGAAATCCAGGCCCGATTTTGGATGCCTCAAGCCTGGTTAACACCCCATGTTTGGATGGAATGATGACACGAGCACCCTTTATTCCTCATGTTGGGTGCGACCCACATGAGCTTAGGGGTGATTTGTTATTCATTTCAGAATTATGGTGAGTATATTAAACCAAATGTACAGATAAATAGATTGGTCCATACATCGGATGAAAATGTTAAGCAGTGGAAGAAAAAAGTTCATGAGATGGACAAAACAGAGCCCTCAGGGATCAGCATGCTGGATTGATCTTTCCAACGCTGTTACCCTTTGGCTGGTAGCCTCCAAGACTGATTCTCCCTCTTTGAAACCCCTCTCTTCATCAGCAGCTATAGAGCACAGCTCACCAACCCTAGCTTGTGCCTGTGCCCACTCGGTTTGAAGTACGGTCATATGGTGACTCACCTCCATCAGTTGTTCATGGGCGTCAGCCAGTTGGGCCGCCAGTTGTTCCACGATCTCAAAGCACTTTGTAATGAAGACCTCCTTTTCTACCGCCTTCCCTTCGAGTCACCGAACCTCCCGCTCCTCCCTCAAAAACGCTCGGGTGCTCGCCGATCTTTGCCGACACTGGGTAACTTCGGTGCGCCTACTGATCTCGCGTATCTTCTCGTCCATGTAATCATGGACCGTCAGATGAAGGCACTGAGCATCTTCCCCTCTGACACACAGGTAGCCCAGGCAGGTCTGATGTGATCCCATCTGCCTCAACCAATCCGACTGGGTTTCCTGAGAAAGCACTAGAAACACTTCCACCCTTTTCACGTGCCATCCGGCTCTCCTTGGCCGCTTCTGAGTCCGAGTCATCTACCTCCTTGGGATCAGCCAACCGATACGCAGGAAAGGAAGCCAGCATGTCAGCAGCAGGATCTTCCTCAGGGATGTCTTCACAAGGAATAGGATCCTCGACATCCGGGCGACCTTCCTCTCTCACCCCGATAGCGACGGTACCTCTGTCAGCTTCCGACCTCTCCTCAAGGATAGTGTCGACGATGTCTGCCGCCGCCTGCTCACCAATTTTCGGGGCCGACTCAATGCAGGGAGCATGTTCTGAACAAGGTGGTATGTCCGTAACTTATCCGATCATGGATATCCCATGCTCAGCAGCCCGACGAGCCTCCAATGTTGAGATCACTGCGCAAGGCGTACCCTGATTAGTTGGGATCATTTGATAACAATCATCAGTAGTGAACCATGGGACATACAAAAATCCAGAGCGTCGGCCTCAAGTGTTCTGGCTGCTACAAGAGCTTCCATGACAGGATACCCCTTTGTGCTTGTCAATTCAGTGATGGGTGTCGGAGCCCCATCCTGTCCCACTGGTTCCTCTCCTCCCTCTATTAGGGATGCCTGATCAGCACCTAGGTTCTCTTGAGTGAGATAGAGTGATGAATTAGAAATTTTATAAGATAATGGACGAAGAAGGAAAATGAATGAAGATAAATATAGACCTCGAGTATCTTGGTTATGTCGAGATCAGAGCCGACAATCTCGCAGCTCTCCCGGAGATTGCCTTGGTAGGCTTCCCCCTGCGACCCCTCACCTTCGGTTTCTCCTTCTCCTTCACCTTCTCCTTCATCTTCTCCATCTCTTTCATCTTCTCCGGTCTCCTCCTCCCCTGAAGACTCCTCATCGCTATCACCTTCTCCCAGTGGCATCACTTCCGGATCACTCTCTTGGTCGATCATCACTTTCACTAGGAAAGGTGGCTCCGCACGCCAACCCCTTTGGCGCGTGTATGTGTCCATGGCCGTCAGATAACTATGTCGCCGGTGGAATTTCACTCTATCGGTAAATCAAATGAGCCCGACCTCCGGCATTTGGATCCCATTCTGTATTATCTTCTGCAAGATGGCTTCAACGCCCAGTGATTTCCCCAGGGTCATCCAGGCCAACCACAGTGCTGGGAAAATTGCATATTGGGAATGTTCGAGCAGGTATCTTATCTGCTTCCCAGGAAGTTCCCTGGCCACCTCATGTGACATCCCTATGGGTAACGAGGTCATGGAGGCACCGTGTGATGTTCCCACTACTGAGGTCCCAGCCTGTGCAGACCTTGCTGCCTGACGCACCCCTGGTTCCCCCCTTCTAGAAGCACCATGTATGCTCCCCCATCGCCCGGTTTCCACCCGGGTAGTCTCGAGATTCTGGACACTGTTGCATAAAATCCCATCGGGGTACGCAATGGTCCAGTTCTCGACATACTCAGTTGCTAGGCCAGCATCGACCCCGGTTGTCGGAAGAGTAATGACATCGCTGGAGCCGAAAGTGGTGAACATCAACCACATATGGCACAAAATGCAAGGATTCTTCTCCTACCAGACTGCCGTGAATACCTTCTTCGTCATTTGTTGGAGGCACCTGAATTGTTTGGAAAATAGGGATGGCACGTAAGGCTTCCAGATCACCTTTCTGTCGATCTGATCCATGAGCACCCCGCCCCGGATGCTATGAAAATACTCGGGTTATTCCAGTGAGCATCACCCATTGTCCACCATCTAGAAGATCGGGGTGGGGAATAGGATGAAGTTGATGTTGGTATGGTTACCAATGAAGATCCTCACGCCCTCCTCATTGAGCGTCGTCGGCACCACCCCGGCGATGTTCAGCAGGGACGGTCACAGACCGTTGCCCATAAAACGGATGACATTCGGAAAAGTGTAACCGCTGAGATGAGCCTCCACCCAACAATGAAAGATCTGGAAAGGGCCAAATACCCTCCGAGGAGACCCCCTCGTGAGATGCGTCCCAGGATGGCATATAGCTTGGCCAAAACGGGGACCCCCAAGTTGAACTGTTTGTTGGTGGCCATGGTGCCCGCCATCACCAGTGTTGCTGGACGGATGCCCATCCTCACACCCCGCAGCGGCAGGAGCCTCCCGCTCAAGAAGGCAGCGAGAGACCCGGGGTACCAGACGTTTCGGTCCAGGGCCTCAATGACACGATATCCCCATGATTGGTATTTCCCTTCCTCCTAGGTCCTCCAATACAACCCGTCCTTGCTCCTCTGAGCTGCGGTTGGGCACCGTTTTCCCCGTCCTGACATCTTGATTGTCGGGTCCTTCTCTAGGAACTTTCTGAACCATACCTTGTAGGCAATGTCCTTCAAGAAGTCCTTGACCCCCATCCTCTCTTTGGCCAGCTCCAGCAGATTCCACGTTAGCATGGGGGTCTGTGATCTTTCTTCCCAGGTATTCTTTGTAGGAACGAACTCGTCATATTGGTAGACCCCCAGTGGGATACCTCTAATGGAGTGAACGTCCCAGAGGCTGATGCCAAATTCCCCGTGGTGAAGGTGGAATGTGTTGGTATCAGGGGACCATCGGGTGAATAGGTCCGGCCCGAGCATAGGTTGACGGTGGAAGTGGAACTGTGACGTCCATACCACCTCGAACAGGCCAATATGTCACAGATCGACCCCAAACTGGTCGCAAGTATAACACCCCAAGCTTCTACGGTATGTTTCCCTTTGAATAATGCGATAGCGTGTGTTGTACGCAACCTCGAGTTCTAACACACACCACAACTAATTAAACTAGCCATTGTGAATAGTAATACATAATTTTTGAAATTATATATATTTTATATTTGAAAATGGACTTCATTTTTGGACTCGGAATATCGAATTTAGCCTAAGGTGAAATTTTGGTACTTTTCGGATAACTTTCATATTTTGATGAATAGTGAAAATTACTAAATTTTAATTAAAAACAACTTTTTTAATAAAAATAATTAATAGTGATAGATTATGAATTTTAGTGGTTTTAAAGTATATTTAGAATATATTTTTACATTTTAATATAATGTTGGTCATTGGACATAATTTTACAATTAAACCGAACATAAACAAGTGTCAATCTTTTGATAGTTATTATCTCTTAAAAACACGCTTTTTGTTTTGACAGCGGGAATTAATTTTAAATTAATTTCTGCCACTTCTGTGTTTTGAATTTAGGAAAATGGATTCCATATTTGGAATCAGGATGTTCAAATTGTGTAAATGGGTAACTTTTATTTTTAGACATTTTGAATAATTACTGCGGTAAATATTTTATTTACCATGGTTAAGGGTAAATCCGGTAAATAAGGGTTAAAAAATAATATTATAATAATACTAAATTACCCTAAAACGTGTCTTAACCCTATTGGTTGATACATGGTCGACCATGGGCATCTTTGGGTCTATTTTGGGACCCCATGGATCCACTTGTAAGTGATAATGACACTTTATTTTAATTTAGTTAAAATGAATACAAAAATGACACAAGCATATATCTTTTAGAACAACAATTTTTACATAGGGTTATATATGTTGGATTTTAGATTATAAATATTCATTATAAATCTAAAAGGATTTCCTACATAATGATATTTTATTTATAATTTTTAGACATTGAATAATTTATTTTATTTATGACACAATGATGATGCAGTAATTACTATAATAGTGAAAAATTAAAATAATTGATATTATAAATACCCAAATAATTATAATATGAAACTTTTAATGAATTAAACTAATTTTATATGATAATATGATATATTAGGATTGATTTAATTGACTTTGTTCGAAGTAATCAATCTGTTAGGAGTTTCAAAAAAATCAACTATTGAATAGTGTCAAAATTGACATAAAAGAGTTCTTAAAACAAATATTATATTATTAATTGATATTAAATTCCTAAAAATCTAAGGTTCGGCTAAGAGACTTATATTATGATAGGTTCCTCATTAATGGATCACTTGGGGGTCTCTTGGATGTATATAGTAAGTTTATTAACCATATTATATAAAAATACAAAGAGACATTGTAAAAGTGAAACTAATTAACTTAGAGTTAATACTTGAAGATAAGGTTAATATAAGTACCCAAACCTGTCTAAATTCTATTGGTTGAGTGGTTTTCGACCTATCCCCACCTTAACCTTTGAATAGTCAACTTTGGAGCCATTAGAAACCGAATATGAATTTATTATAAATTAATATTTCTAGCTTTTCCAAAGGTGCCCCTCACCCCTCTTATAAAAGGGCACTCCTCCTTCTCATTTCTTCACACCTCTAAAGCCTTTTGGTTCGGCCAAACTCTGCCCAAATACTCTCCCAACATCCCTCACTACTACCTAGGGGCCTTAGTTTGATCAGAAAGCCAACCTAAGGAGCCCTTTTGATCAAATCAAAAGGAAGAACCCGAAGAAGAGGTAATGTTTTCACCACCCCTTTTCCAAGTTCATTTCTTCTTCCACTTCTTCTTCCTTTGTTGTTACCATTCTAAAATAATGACTCCAGTATCATTTATATACTGTGATGTTATTATAAATATGGTACAACCATATTCAGTATTCTATCCACCCTTTGAATAACATGTCACCATACGTGCGTACGTACGCCTTACCGTCTCCACGTCGTGGTGTAATTGTTATTCAATATATTATTATTTGGATGGGTATAATAATGATGTGTAACTCATGTAAATAATAAATATAACATATTAATGATTCTGTATATATGATATACCATCCATTTATATATTATTTTAATATCAAAAGAATGATATTGTCGCTCGTGCGTACGTACGGACTACCGTCTCCACGAACGCGATGAGATTCATTCTCCATCGTAACCATTAAAGTATAATTATCATTTTATGATTTAAAAATGATGTTTAAGGACTTGATATCATTATGGATATGAATAATATACAACCTATCCTTTACAAACATGTCTTACGTAACAAAACATATGAAAGAAAACAAGTAAGTTAACACCCGAAACAACGATAATACTAAGATATTATTATCAAATAAATATTAAAAGATCATATATGATATCATATTAATGTATATGATTCTTGTATAATTTAATAACAATTATTTCACCATTATACAGGAGGTTAACCTACCACAACCAAGGAAAAGTACAAGGTAAGGGTTATTTCACAATCTCTTCATTATCCGAGGTTGTATATACGTAATAATCTACTGGGATCTATTTATCATCCACATCCATGTTTTCTTAAAAATGTTTTTCAAAACATTTTTAATATTTACAAGAATATGGGTTAAAGTCATTTATACCCTTTTTACTTTTTATAAGAGGTTTATAAAGGAATCTTTCCGTCGTTTTCAAAACAATGTCCTTTTTAACCTTTTCGACAGAATTGAGGTAAGAATGTTTTTTTTAACTTATACGGCGGGTGCGGTTATTTTCCGCCGTTATAAAATCGTCGAAGCTTTCCATACAAGCTTATAAGAATATTTTCAAAGAAAATGTTTTATTTTATATGGATCTTAAATGTTTTCAAAATAAAAGGAGATACTTCTTTAAAAAGAATTTTGATTTCATCTATGTCAACATCCTTTGATGGATTTTAAGATTATTTGAAGTTGATTTATTATGATACAAAACTTCTATATTGTATTGAAGGTTTTGTGATATGTTTGACTTTGGATGTGCTATTTTTATACCATTCATAGTTTATGGTGAAATTATTGACATTTCGTATGCTAGTTTTAATACGAATGTTTATGTTATGTTTAATCCTTTTCATATGGGAATGCATTGGACTTAATAAGTGACGGGTGGAGCCCGCTATAGCTCCTCGATGCATCGGTAGGTCTCATGAGACAAACTAGTGTCTTGGCACAAGGCCTTGACAAAATATTATTTGTAGTCTTGGCACGAGGCCTTGGCTATGTGGTTATGATAGTCTGGCATTATGCATTCCAACATTATGAAAGTGGTTATTGATATTGCATGTGATTATTCGATTAGTAGAATATCCATGTGAACAAGTAAATGGAATTATTTCATTTTACTTTTTCCATACTATGTTGAAGTTCAATTTTAAAAGGCTTTTGTTTTAGTAATTCATTGCCTTAAATGTTTATGCTTATTTTGAATGTTCCGCTATATTGTTATCCTTACTGGGCATTTGAGCTCACCCCTTTTCTATGTTTTATTTTTCCCAGGTAGTGAAGAAGTAAATTATGATTGACTTGTAGGGATATTATGGGTTTATAGTGTGGACGTTGGAAACATTATGTTGTTGTATTAGTTTTTCATTTTATGATGTAATGTAAAACTTATGAATATATCTAGTGTTTCCAAGGCTACTAAACCAATCGGTCTTTCGAGATTTGATCTTTCTTGTGATCATGCCAATGTTACGAAGTAATGCACCGACTCTGGGTAGCTGGGGTCGGGGCGTTACAGTTGGTATCAGAGGAAGTTTAGTACAAACCTTGGAAGCTAGATTTAGATAAACTCTGATTAGAGCACGTAGACCTAAGATGAACTTTGAGGATTAGTATAGAAGAACTTCCTAGAATTTTGGTATTGTAGAGACTTTGTGAGTTTTCCGAGCAATACATCCCTGTCTGGATACGAGCAGGTAGAGGCGGCTCTGGCACAGATGTACCTAGGGGTAAAACCCGAAAACACCGCTTTGAGCTAGACTCGAACGGGAACTGGTGCACGACAACGGGCCTTGCTGCACTCTTGGTTACGACACTCCCGGGGGATATGCTTAGGATAACTCTCATTTTCTTTACAAATCATTATGAAGGGTTTATGAGTATATACTTCCTCAAAGAAAACATTTTTATGATTATGGATTATATCCATAAATAGTTCAATTTATGTTAAGTGTTTTATAAGTATGGGATTATGTATTTTGATTCATAAACTGATCTAGTTTATGCCATTGTTTAGAAATGGCGCCTAGTGGAAGAAATGGAAACCGTATCAATGCACGCACTCCATGTAGGGATTGCCCTCCTGCTCAAGATAATTATAGTGGGGCTGGTGATGCAACTGGTGCTGATCAGCTAATCACCGTACTGGGACAACTTACTCAGGTTATGAATAATAACCTTACCCGTATGGAGCACCCTGATCCGCAGCGTGGAGGATCAATGTTAGATCGATTCATGAGACAACAACCACCAACGTTCAATGGGAGTACAAATCCCTTAGTAGCTGAGCAATGGATATTTTCCCTAGAGAAAATATTTCAGGCTTTGGGGTGTAGTGAAAGGGAAAAAGTTACCATGGCAGTTTACCGCCTCACTGGAGATGCTGATCAATGGTGGTCATTGATTCAAAACATGAAGGAAGATGATGAAGTATCAAACATGGAATGGATGGAGTTCAAAGGTCTGTTTTTAGAAAAATACTTCCCTCGCGACCATCGAGCAGATATGGAAAGGCAATTTCTGAGTCTGAGACAAAAGGAGGACAAGAATGTCACAAAGTATGAGGCTAACTTTACAAGGTTAGCGAGGTACGCTGGTGATTATATTCGTAAACCAAGAAGTAAGATTGATCATTTCTTTGATGGTTTAAAACCATTTCTCCGTCGAGCGTTAGTCTCACAATCCTTTTCATCGTACGAAGACATTGTCTCATGTGCTATCAAGACCGAAAAGGAATTCTCTAAGTCTTATGACTTTAAAGCAAAGCAAGAGAAGAAGAGACCTGCTGATCAATCTGGGAATGGAAATAAGGGGAAGAAGGGAAAGGTTGAATATCCATCTTGTGGTAAATGCGGGAAGAAACATCCTGTCACTTGCTTGAAGGGAATGTGAGTCTGTTACAAGTGTGGTGAAAAAGGCCACCAAGCTCATGATTGCAAGGGGAAGAAGGAATCTATCAACGTTCAGTGCTACAATTGCAGGGAGATGGGGCATTATGCAAATGCATGTCCTAAGCGTCAGGAGAACTTACCTCAGAAAAGGCCAAGGGATCAAGGCCAGGCTTATGCTATCACTACTGCTGAGGTAGAAACTCCGAAAGACGTGGTGGCAGGTAATTTAATGGTTTCCTCAAGTTTAGAAAATGCATTATTTGATTCTGGATCATCGCATTGTTTCATATCTTCCCATTTTGCTAAGAAAATTAGATATTTCCAATTTGATTTAATAAGGGAGTTGTCAGTTAAAACTCCTAAGGGAAGTATCATTGCAACAATGTTTTGTGAATCAGTCCCCATTAGAGCACATAAATTTTCTTTATCTGCTGATTTCATCATCATACCTATGATTGAGTTTGATATAATCCTCGGTATGGACTGGCTTTCGGACTATGATGCGAAGATTTATTGTAAGAAGAAAGAGGTTACGATTCTTGATGATAATAAGAAGGAGCACCTTATTTTTAGAGCAGAATCGTCACCACCTAATTCTTATTTAGATCCACCCCCAGTAGCTCAACTTAATTCAATTATTGGGGAGGAAGAGAATGAAATAACTGTCGGTGAGGAAAGGAATGTTCAAATAGAGGATGTACCTGTTGTGAAAGAATTTGTAGATGTATTTCCGGAAGATTTACCTGGACATCCTCCAGAACGAGCAGTTGAGTTTTCTATTGATTTGATTCCTGGATCAAGGCCTATATCGAAGAACCCTTATAGAATGGCCACTGTAGAGTTAGTCGAACTAAAGAAACAACTAGAGGAATTGAGTAATAAGGGATTTATTCGCCCTAGTGTTTCTCCATGGGGAGCCCCTGTTCTTTTTGTTAAAAAGAAAGATGGATCTATGAGGTTATGTATCGACTACAGGGAGATCAATGCTATAACGATAAAGAACAAGTATCCCCTACCTCGTATTGATGATTTATTTGACCAACTGCATGGAGCTCAATACTTTTCAAAGATTGACCTTCGATCTGGATACCATCAGTTGTGTGTGAAGAAGGAAGACATTCCGAAAACAGCATTTCGAACCAGGTACGGGCATTACGAGTTTACTGTAATGCCGTTTGGATTGACTAATGCACCCTCTGTATTCATGGATCTGATGAATAGAGTTTTCAAGGAGTATCTCGATGAATTTGTTGTGGTATTTATTGATGATATTCTGGTATACTCTAAAACCTACGAAGATCATGAAAATCACTTGCGCATTATCTTGAAGACTCTGAGGAGGCATGAATTATATGGGAAGTTTAGCAAGTATGAATTCTGGCTTCAGGAGATTTCTTTTCTTGGCCATATTGTCTCTAAAGATGGAATCTCTGTTGATCCTTCTAAGACCAAGGCAATCCAAGAATGGCCAGCACCTACGAGTATAACTGAGGTACGTAGTTTTATTGGCTTGGCGGGTTATTATCGACGTTTCGTCCAGAATTTTGCCCGATTGGCTAACCCATTAACGAAGCTCACTCGTAAAGGGGTTAAATTTGTTTGGACAAAAGAGTGTGAAGAATGTTTCGAAGAACTGAAGAGAAGATTAGTCAATGCTCCTATATTGACTCTACCATCGGGGAATGATGGGTTCGTTATTTATAGTGATGCATCAAAGAAGGGACTTGGCTGTGTCCTTATGCAAAATGATAGAGTTATTACCTATGCATCACGACAGTTGAAAATTAATGAACAAAACTATCCTACTCATGATCTCGAGTTAGCAGCAGTGATATTTGCTTTGAAAATATGGAGGCACTACCTCTATGGTGAAAAATGTGAGATTTATACTGATCACAAGAGTTTGAAGTATATTTTCTCACAAAAAGAACTCAACATGAGGCAAAGGAGATGGCTTGAATTACTCAAGGATTATGATTGTACGATACACTACCACCCAGGGAAGGCAAACAAGGTGGCAGATGCTTTGAGTAGAAAAGACCATGGAGTTTTGAACAATATGAGAATTGAAAGGGATCCAATTTTCATGGAGCTAGTGAAGATGGACATGGGAATAACCAGGGAAGGTGAAACATCAATTCTTTTTAAAATGGTTGCCAAACCATCTTTACTAGAAAGGATTAAGAGTTCTCAGACTGATGATGAAGAATTCCAAAAGAAGATTAAAGCTGTGAATGATGGGAGATTGAGAGACTTTGCGTATGAAGGTGGGATTTTGAAATTCGGGAAGAGACTTTGTGTTCCCGATATACCTGATCTAAAAAGGGAATTGCTGGATGATGCTCATAGTTCCAATTTCTCTATACACCCTGGGAGCACCAAAATGTATAGAGATTTGAAGGAACATTTTTGGTGGGACAACATGAAGAGGGATATTGCTGATTTTGTGTCAAGATGTATGGTTTGTCAACAAGTGAAAGCTGGAAGGCAACAGCCTGGAGGAGTCATGCAACCTCTTCCCATACCGGAGTGGAAATGGGACAATATTACAATGGACTTTGTCATGGGGCTACCAAAGACTCCTAGAAGGAACGATGCAATATGGGTTATTGTGGATCGTCTTACCAAGTCAGCACATTTTCTTGCTATAAGAGAAGATCTACCCCTGGAACGTCTAGCAAGACTATACATTAATGAAGTTGTGAGCCTTCATGGAGTACCCCTATCGATTGTTTCTGATCGTGATCCCCGTTTTACTTCAAGATTTTGGAAAAGTCTTCAGAAATCCCTGGATACTGAACTTCATTTGAGCACTTCTTACCACCCTCAGACAGACGGACAATCAGAACGGACTATTCAGACCTTAGAAGACATGTTGAGATCTTGCTCACTTGATTTTCAGGGTATGTGGGATCAATATTTACCACTAGTAGAATTTTCCTATAACAATAGCTTCCATTCGAGTATTCAGATGGCACCATATGAAGCGTTATACGGAAAGAGATGTCGTACACCAACCTGTTGGGATGACGTTGGTGAAAGAAAACTTGTAGGCCCAGAACTGGTGGAGGAAACGGTGGAAAAGGTGAAGGTAATCCAAAATCACATTAAAGCAGCTCAAAGTAGGCAGAAGAGCTATGCCGATAATCGAAGGAAGGATTTGGAATTTCAAGTCGGTGATCATGTTTTCCTGAAGGTATCTCCATGGAAGGGAGTCATACGTTTTGGTAAGAAAAGTAAATTGAGTCCCAGGTACATCGGACCTTTCGAAATTCTAGAATGAATTGGGGCTGTAGCTTACCGATTGGCAATGCCGCCAAGTCTCTCCAAAGTTCACGATGTGTTCCACGTATCTCTGTTGAGGAAATACATGCCTGACCCAACGCATGTACTCACCTATGAAGATTTAGAACTGGAACCTGATCTGTCTTATTGCGAAGAGCCCATCAAGATTCTTGATACGAGAGAACAAGTGCTGATAAACCGGACGACGCGTCTGGTAAAAGTTTTGTGGAGGAATCATAAGATGGAAGAGGCAACGTGGGAACCCGAGGAACTTATGATGAAGAACCACCCGAGTCTTTTTATGCAGTAATACCCTAGAAATTGCGAGGACGCAATTATTTGAAGGAGGGGAGAATATAACACCCCAAGCTTCTACGGTACGTTTCCCTTTGAATAATGCGATAGCGTGTGTTGTACGCAACCTCGAGTTCTAACACACACCAAAACTAATTAAACTAGCCGTTGTGAATAGTAATACCTAATTTTTGAAATTATATATATTTTATATTTGAAAATGGACTTCATTTTTGGACTCGGAATATCGAATTTAGCCTAAGGTGAAATTTTGGTACTTTTCGGATAACTTTCATATTTTGATGAATAGTGAAAATTACTAAATTTTAATTAAAAACAACTTTTTTAATAAAAATAATTAATAGTGATAAATTATGAATTTTAGTGGTTTTAAAGTATATTTAGAATATATTTTTACATTTTAATATAATTTTGGTCATTGGACATAATTTTACAATTAAACCGAACATAAACAAGTGTCAATCTTTTGATAGTTATTATCTCTTAAAAACACGCTTTTTGTTTTGACAGCGGGAATTAATTTTAAATTAATTTCTGCCACTTCTGTGTTTTGAATTTAGGAAAATGGATTCCATATTTGGAATCAGGATGTTCAAATTGTGTAAATGGGTAACTTTTATTTTTAGACATTTTGAATAATTACTGCGGTAAATATTTTATTTACCATGGTTAAGGGTAAATCCGGTAAATAAGGGTTAACAAATAATATTATAATAATACTAAATTACCCTAAAACGTGTCTTAAACCTATTGGTTGATACATGGTCGACCATGGGCATCTTTGGGTCTATTTTGGGACCCCATGGATCCACTTGTAAGTGATAATGACACTTTATTTTAATTTAGTTAAAATGAATACAAAAATGACACAAGCATATATCTTTTAGAACAACAATTTTTACATAGGGTTATATATGTTGGATTTTAGATTATAAATATTCATTATAAATCTAAAAAGATTTCCTACATAATGATATTTTATTTATAATTTTTAGACATTGAATAATTTATTTTATTTATGACACAATGATGATGCAGTAATTACTATAATAGTGAAAAATTAAAATAATTGATATTATAAATGCCCAAATAATTATAATATGAACCTTTTAATGAATTAAACTAATTTTATATGATACTATGATATATTAGGATTGATTTAATTGACTTTGTTCGAAGTAATCAATCTGTTAGGAGTTTCAAAAAAATCAACTATTGAATAGTGTCAAAATTTACATAAAAGAGTTCTTAAAACAAATATTATATTATTAATTGATATTAAATTCCTAAAAATCTAAGGTTCGGCCAAGAGACTTATATTATGATAAGTTCCTCATTAATGCATCACTTGGGGGTCTCTTGGATGTATATAGTAAGTTTATTAACCATATTATATAAAAATACAAAGAGACATTGTAAAAGTGAAACTAATTAACTTAGAGTTAATACTTAAAGATAAGGTTAATATAAGTACCCAAACCTGTCTAAATTCTATTGGTTGAGTGGTTTTCGACCTATCCCCACCTTAACCTTTGAATAGTCAACTTTGGAGCCATTAGAAACCGAATATGAATTTATTATAAATTAATATTTCTAGCTTTTCCAAAGGTGCCCCTCACCCCTCTTATAAAAGGGCACTCCTCCTTCTCATTTCTTCACACCTCTAAAGCATTTTGGTTCGGCCAAACTCTGCCCAAATACTCTCCCAACATCCCTCAATACAACCTAGGGGCCTTAGTTTGATCAGAAAGCCAACCTAAGGAGCCCTTTTGATCAAATCAAAAGGAAGAACCCGAAGAAGAGGTAATGTTTTCACCACCCCTTTTCCAAGTTCATTTCTTCTTCCACTTCTTCTTCCTTTGTTGTTACCATTCTAAAATAATGACTCCAGTATCATTTATATACTGTGATGTTATTATAAATATGGTACAACCATATTCAGTATTCTATCCACCCTTTGAATAACATGTCACCATACGTGCGTACGTACGGCTTACCGTCTCCACGTCGTGGTGTAATTGTTATTCAATGTATTATTATTTGGATGGGTATAATAATGATGTGTAACTCATGTAAATAATAAATATAACATATTAATGATTCTGTATATATGATATACCATCCATTTATATATTATTTTAATATCAAAAGAATGATATTGTCGCTCGTGCGTACGTACGGACTACCGTCTCCACGAACGCGATGAGATTCATTCTCCATCGTAACCATTAAAGTATAATTATCATTTTATGATTTAAAAATGATGTTTAAGGACTTGATATCATTCTGGATATGAATAATATACAACCTATCCTTTACAAACATGTCTTACGTAACAAAACATATGAAAGAAAACAAGTAAGTTAACACCCGAAACAACGATAATACTAAGATATTATTATCAAATCAATATTAAAAGATCATATATGATATCATATTAATGTATATGATTCTTGTATAATTTAATAACAATTATTTCACCATTATACAGGAGGTTAACCTACCACAACCAAGGAAAAGTACAAGGTAAGGGTTATTTCACAATCTCTTCATTATCCGAGGTTGTATATACGTAATAATCTACTGGGATCTCTTTATCATCCACATCCATGTTTTCTTAAAAATGTTTTTCAAAACATTTTTACTATTTACAAGAATATGGGTTAAAGTCATTTATACCCTTTTTGACTTTTTATAAGAGGTTTATAAAGGAATCTTTCCGTCGTTTTCAAAACAATGTCCTTTTTAACCTTTTCGACAGAATTGAGGTAAGAATGTTTTTTTTTAACTTATACGGCGGGTGCGGTTATTTTCCGCCATTATAAAATCGTCGAAGCTTTCCATACAAGCTTATAAGAATATTTTCAAAGAAAATGTTTTATTTTATATGGATCTTAAATGTTTTCAAAATAAAAGGAGATACTTCTTTAAAAAGAATTTTGATTTCATCTATGTCAACATCCTTTGATGGATTTTAAGATTATTTGAAGTTGATTTATTATGATACAAAACTTCTATATTGTATTGAAGGTTTTGTGATATGTTTGACTGTGGATGTGCTATTTTTATACCATTCATAGTTTATGGTGAAATTATTGACATTTCGTATGCTAGTTTTAATACGAATGTTTATGTTATGTTTAAACCTTTTCATATGGGAATGCATTGGACTTAATAAGTGACGGGTGGAGCCCGCTATAGCTCCTCGATGCATCGGTAGGTCTCATGAGACAAACTAGTGTCTTGGCACAAGGCCTTGACAAAATATTATTTGTAGTCTTGGCACGAGGCCTTGGCTATGTGGTTATGATAGTCTGGCATTATGCATTCCAACATTATGAAAGTGGTTATTGATATTGCATGTGATTATTCGATTAGTAGAATATCCATGTGAACAAGTAAATGGCATTATTTCATTTTACTTTTGCCATACTATGTTGAAGTTCAATTTTAAAAGGCTTTTGTTTTAGTAATTCATTGCCTTAAATGTTTATGCTTATTTTGAATGTTCCGCTATATTGTTATCCTTACTGGGCATTTGAGCTCACCCCTTTTCTATGTTTTATTTTTCCCAGGTAGTGAAGAAGTAAATTATGATTGACTTGCAGGGATATTATGGGTTTATAGTGTGGACGTTGGAAACATTATGTTATTGTATTAGTTTTTCATTTAATGATGTAATGTAAAACTTATGAATATATCTAGTGTTTCCAAGGCTACTAAACCAATCGGTCTTTCGAGATTTGATATTTCTTGTGATCATGCTAATGTTACGAAGTAATGCACCGACTCTGGGTAGCTGGGGTCGGGGCGTTACAGCAAGTATGGCGAACCCAGAACGCCCAGGCCCACTCACTGGTAAAATTGCCCCCAGAAAGCAAGTCCCAATCTTTCAACCATCCCTTAGTGTCATTCATGATACTCTGACAGAACGTGATGGCGTAGAGGGCCGAAGACTTCTCTGCGACAGGATCATCCCTGGTAAGGGTCCTGGTCCTTGGGTTCAGGACATATACAACCATGTGCCTAGTTTCCCTGGTAGGATGGCCGTTGTTGGTTATGTTATAGAGAGGAAGCTGGTCCCCCTGGGTCACCCATGACCACAGTGTGTCCTCCTCGAAGCCTGGCAGAGGAAACTCCTCCAGGATGCCAAAGTTCTAGAGCGGGAGGTTGTCAGACAGAGGATACTCTTTCTTGGCGGGGTTCAGCAGGTTTAACAAGGATAGGTTGTTGTAAAATACCACCTTTGCACCATAAACTTCTTCATTCACCGCCATTTTGGCTCTAAGAGTGGAGGCTTCCCCTCATCAACTTGGTTTGCAGCCATCTAGAATATTTCGGTAGTTGTGCGAAATTAGGATGAAGTGCGTAGAATTGGAGAGAGTTGCACGAAATCTAAAGCTGCAGTGCGAAATCCAGGAGTTGGGTGTGCAATCGGCACACTAGGTGCGGAATATCCATAGTAGGCACACAAATGAAGCAGAAAATTCAGAGTGAATTACGCGCTTCCAAATAATTTTTATGCGCAGATGTGGAAGCAATTTCGCGCACGTGAGCGGTATGCCTATCGCGCGGAAAAACATGAGTACGGAACTTGGGACCCAGCACCCCTTTTTTTAGGTGAGGCCAGGGTTCCGTGCCGTGTGGAAAGATAATTACATTTTGATCTGTCGTTTTACGCGACCTGTCGGATTTTTGTGCGCAAAATGCCCAAGAGATGCACTGCTTCGTCGTTTTGGCGTTACCCTCGGAATTATATCGTTGCGACCTTTCACCAATCCAATTCCGAGGGGGGCATTTGTAGACACAGAAAAAAGTCCGTAACTCCTAAACGATGTTTTGAACGGACGGAGCGAAGTCATATTCGGACTCAAAGGTCCGGTTTGGAGGACCTAGAAGTGGTGCGTGAAATTGAAGGGCACCCGCGCGAAAAAATGGTGTTCGCGCGAAGGGATCATGGGATTCCCGAAAAGGAACTAGCGCGGTGCACAATTTTATGCGCCCGGTTCTGCGTGGGGATGCCTTGTGCACCGACATGTCCTGGCATGGAAGATTTCCCACACCACCTGGATTCCACGCCAGCGAATGCCTATAAATAGAAGGTGACTCCAACCATTCCGGGGTTTAGGAATTTGGACCAGCTCCCATGCACTCAATTCAGACTCTCGAAAGCAGAATATGTCTTCCAGGTAATTCCCCCTTTCACGTAACCTTTCCCAAGGGTTCGCCATTGCACGCAACCCCACTAGCTTAAGCGAATTTTCCAACCCCTCCGGGTTCTTCCTTTGCATGCAATCCTTTCCCCTTGTGCGCAATCCCCTCTAATTGCGCGCAATCCCTTCCAAATTACGCGCAATCCCTATGTTAGGTTTCTCCATGACTTAGGGATCTACCCTTACCCCCATGCGCAATCCAAGCCCTTTGCAAGCAATCCCCTATCTGCGCACTATCCTTCTGCCCCAATTGCACGCCATGCTAGTGTTTTGCGTGAAAACCTTCTCTTTGCGTGAAAAACCCAGGACCCCTCACCTTGGCGCCCCTTTGGTGCCCCTTTGCACTGGTTCCTAATGTCTTCCATACTGGGCGTGCAAGCCATGCGTTGTTTTCCCGTATGACCATCCAGGCTCGTACAAAGTAACCTCAAGGTCCCTTGGGTGGTGTTTCCCGTTGTGTTGCTTTGCCTTATGCTTCTTCGCATAGCCACACTAACGGCTATTGCTTCTTCACATAGCCACGCTAACGTGGACCCCTCGATGGTTCGCCTTACGACCCCCTTCACTATAGCCTTGTCGATGCCTTCCCTCCCACAAGGGGTAGAGGGTGTTGGGAAAGTAATCCATAGGGGTGTGGAGCGAACCCACCTCGTCCGAGATGCATGACGTTAAACTGGAAAGTACTTTGTCCTTAACATATGATGTTAAACTGTGGTCTGACCCCATGCCTCACACGTAGGGTCCCCCTATCTCGGACATTCTTTATGCTTCTCGTCTCCATGGGAATCGAATATTCCTCACATGGAATGAGATCCTCCTTTTGGAGTGGCGTTTTTTCACGGGGGAAGGGCTTCCTCAGAGCATAACCCACTATCCTCTCATGCGGTAGGTTGCACACATGCACCTCCGTACTTCCCCACTACCAAGGCCAGTGGTGGCCGCGATAGGGAATGAGGCATCTCCTTTGTTCGGTCCCAAATCCCTCTCCCACTGTCCTTTGTCGCACCACAGGCCTCTATCCTGGAGTAATTCCCGACACTAAGGGCGGCTAACCATGCGTAAGCCCATGTTTCCTCTTTGGGCCACCTCAGAGCGTAAGCCCTATCCCATCAAACTATGGGGACTTTGATCCGTGATAACGCATGGTACGTAGGAAGCCTTCACAAGGTTCAAGCCCACCAGCTGGTCATTCCGACTTCTTCACGTCGGTTCTCCTAACACCTTGGGATGCCTCATAGCGTAAGCCCAAAATTCCTCATCCCGAATGACGTTAAACTGTATGCCCTCGTCCCGCATGATGTTAAATTGTATGCCCCGAACTATGTAGACATTGGTCTGTGCTAACGCATGGAATGTAGGAAGCCTCTACGAGGTTCAAGCCCACCACCCAGTCATTCAGACCTCTTCGTGTCAGTTCACCAACTCTTTGGTCCGCCTCAGAGCGTAAGCCCCGAATGCATGTCCAACATGACGTTAACATGTATGCCCACACCCCA